>OY728142.1:652380491-654880491 GCA_963277665.1 Viscum album
TCTGTCTCTTGTCAGCATAAGACTTCTGCCTGCTCTGTACTGTCATCATCCACTCCTGGATGATTTGCACCTTCTTTATGGTAGCCCGTACCAACTCTAGACCCATAAGTGCTGACTCCCCTGGGTCTGTTTAGCATAGAGGTGGTATGCATGGTTGACCGTACAAGGCCTCAAACAATGCCATACCAATGGTGGAGTGATAACTGTTGTTGTACACAAACTCTACCAAGGAAAATTGATCCTACCAACTATGACCAAAATCTAGGATGAAAGCACAAAGCATGTCCTCAAGTGTTTGAACGGTCCGCTCAATCTGACCATCTGTCTGAGGGTGAAAGGCAATGCTCAAATGTAGCTGAGTCCCGAATGCTTCCTGTAATCCCTTTCACAACCGGGATGTAAAACACATGTCATGGTCAAAGATGATTGTTGATGGTACCCTATGAAGCTATACAATCTCCTGTACGTAGAGGCATCCCAAGCCCTCTACTGATCCCTGCTCTCAGATGGGTAGGAAGTGGGTCGACTTGGTGAGTTGGTCAATGATCACCTAGATAGAATTGTGGGCCCTGGACGTATGTGGTAGCCTTGTCATGAAATCCTTGGAAATACCATACCACTTCCACTCTGGTACCTTTAATGGCTATGCTAAGCCTGCTGGAACCCAATGCTTATCCTTCACTTGCTAACAAGTGAGGCATTGTGAAACAAATTCTGCCACTGGTTTCTTCATCCCTGGCCACCAGTGCTGACACTGAAGGTCCTGGTACATCTTCTCCACACCAGGATGTACCGCTATAGGGGATGTATGGAACTCCCTCAACACCTAATCCCATAGCACCATCAGTACCATGGTGCGTCCTATGAAGAGGATGACGTGCTCCCCACCTTTAGAAAGTTCATCAGGTGCCTGTCCTGAGAATATCTGAGCACATCAAGCCTCACAGTCAATGTCCCCAAGCTGTGCCTCCCGTACTCACTAAATAAGTGGGGGAGTGACAGTCATAGATTGGAGGTAAGATGCTCCTTCTCTATCTATAAAGGATATTTGAAATGTGGCTAGCTGCTCTGTAGTGTCACTCAGAAACTATAGACCAGAACTCCTGGTGAGTGCGTCTGCTACTGTGTTCCCCTTTCTAGGAGTACAGACTATCTCAAAGTCATAGTCCTGGAGGAACTCTAGCCACTGTCGCTGGCTCAGGTTTAGGTCCTTCTGTGATAAGATATACCTGAAGCTCTTGTGATCAGATTAAACAGTGAACCATTCACCCATCAAGTAGTGCCGCCACATCTTCAAGGTTAAGAAAACTGCTACTAAATCAAGATCATGGGTATCATAGTTCTTCTCATGCTGTCTCAGTTGTCGTGATCCATAAGCAATCACTACACAATCCTGAATCAGGAAACATCCAAGTTCAGTCCCTGATGTGTCACAATAGACTACATACCCAACACCCTCTTTTGGTAGTATCAATATGGGGGCACTTGTTAGTCTCTGCCTCATCAGCTGAAAAATCTGTTGGTATCTCTTCGTCCACACGAAGGGCTATTTATTCTTCATCAATGCTGAAAAGGGTTCCATAACTATTGAAACGTCAGGTACGAACCTCTGACAGTACCCAGCCAACCCCAGGAAACTTCGCACCTCATTCAAACTTCTGGGTGGCTCCCAAGCAAGCACAACATCTATCTTCGATGGATCCACTGCAATCCAACCTCTGAGAGAACATGTCCCAGAAAGTAAACCTCCCATATCCAGAACTAGAACTTCAAGAGATTTCTATAAAGCGGGTTCTCTCAGAGTGTATCCAGAACTATCTACAGATGATATGAATTCTCCTCCCCTGACGCCGAGTATATCAAGATGTCTTCGATGAAGACTACCATGAAGCAATCGAGATATGGATGGAAGATCCTGTTCATGAGTCCCATGAACACTGCAGGGGTTTTGGTCATGCCGAATGGCATAACCAAGAACTCATAGTGGCCATACCGACATTTGAAGGCCATCTTCTACACATCCTCATCTCATACCCTGAGCTGATGATAGCCTAATCTGAGGTCTATCTTCAAAAACCAACGATCCCCCTTTAGCTAATTAAAGAGATCATAAATCATTGGAAGTGGATACTTTTTTTCACGGTCACCTGGTTCAGGCACCGATAATCCACACATAGCCTCAAACTCCCATCTACCTTCTTGGTGAACAAAATCGTGGCTACCCATAGAGAAAAATTGGCCCTTATGAACCCCTTCCTCTTCCAGTCCTCCAACTATACCCGTAACTCACGATGCTCTGTGGGAGCCATCCGATATGATGATGTAGATATCGGTGCCATCCCGGGGTACAGGTTGATGTAGAAGTCCACCTCTATTTGAGGAGGTAGTCCCAGAACATCATCAGGGAAGACATGAACATACTGGTCCACCACTACAGGATAGATCAGACTCTCATCATCAATTTATCCTAGGGTAAGGGTATCCAAATGATGTGTGATCAGCTGAACCCTCCTCTGGGAATGTCCATCCTGTGCTGTAAAGGTTTCCTTCTCACCGGTGAAGGAAAACCTGGTCCCATCCTCACGGACACACTGCACTTTTTTCCCAATGTAGTCAATCTAAGCATGGATTGTAGATAACCAGTCCATACCCAAGATGATGTCTGAAGGCCTCAACGCCGCTACTAGAAGATCCTAGCCAAAGCTCTCACCTCATAGAGTAATCTCACACTACTGGCACTAGTGTTTAATCGTCGAATCCCCTCCTTTAGGAGTTTTTAGACGTAAGGATCGAGCCAGCGGATCCACCGAAATCTCTGAGCTCTAAATGAGGGTTGTTGAAATGAAAGAGTGACTGACACTTATGTCTATAAGTACTGCAACTAAAGTGGAGTAGACATAGATCATAACTCGAATCATCTCTGGAGTTCCATGGTCATAGGCCTCAGATTCCTGGAGCTGATATCGTCCTTTTCCACCTGCTCCCTATGGTCGGGGTGGACCACCTAGAGGTGGTGGCGGTAGAACCTTGAATAGACGACCACTGCCTGCTGCACGGATAGCTCCTCTGCCATGTTCGCTTGCTGCCTATGGACCTCCCCGCTCAAATCTCTGCTTCTACCTCGGTGGTCCCTCGACCATATGATGATCGTCAGTGCAGCTATTCGTACATTCTCAATCCACATGACCCTAACCGCTGCATGTGAAGCACATTCTTCTCCTCTTCTAGCCTTCTATACCTTGTGAGCCTTGAACGTCCGAACCTAAATCCTGAGGTCTTCCACCAGAAGGTCTGTTTAGCTTAAACCTCTGTGTCATCTTCCTACTACCAACTATAGATGACTCTGATATGTGTCGCCCAGTGGTGGGTCTCTCTGTTGGTGTCTGCTCAGCAAGAAAACTCTCCACCAAGAGTTCTATCTCTAGTACTCCATCATGCGTCGGGATGCTGAGAGATACCATAAAATCTCTAATCTCCCATAGGATTCCCTGCTCTAAGTTCTTAGCCCTAAAGAAAGGGTCCTGTATCATGTTGGTAGATTAGCGTGAGAGGCCGATGAAACTCTCCGAGTACTGGACCATGGTCAGGCTACCTTGCTGTAAGTGTAGCAGCTCCTATATACACACAGAGTGTAGAGTCGCTGGAATGAACTCTGCCCTGAAGTGGCCCTTGAAATATGCCCAATTGAGGGTTGCCTCATCGTGTATCTGGAGAATTAGGATCCACCATCTCCCTGCTACTCCCTAGAAAAGACTAGTTGCTAGGATCACCATCTGGTCGGCTGGTGTCCCAAACAGGCAGAAAACTCTAGCCACAACCTCCAACCAGTCCTCATCCACCTGCGGATCCATCTCGCCTCAGAACCTTGAAGGCCTCTTCTTCTAAAACTCATGCAACACGCTCAGTTGGCATGCACCATATACTAGTGGGGCTAGTGGAAATGACTTCCCAACAGGTAGTGGTGCTACTGTTACACCACCCGATGGTACTATCACTATAAGAGGGCCCTGCACCGAATCCTCATCACTCGGTGGGACGACATCACAAACTCTCACCGGAATCCTGGATGGATGTCTACATGGTAGCACCCTGAAAGGAAACAGGTGCACCACAGTCAATATGTTATACCTGGTGAGATAACTCAAAGAGATCAAAGTAATTTTTTTTAAAACACACACAATCAGTGTTTTTGTGCACTGAGTTGGAAATCAGAATTTAGGGTCCCGGTGTATGGATACGTCGGTCATCGCTCCAACACTAGACTCCTAGAACTAAAAAACCACACTCAAAACACTTAACACTATTGGTCTTTTAAAAATATTAGAGTACTAGTTCTTCAGTAGAACCGACTCCTCTAATACCACTTTGTCATGACCCATCCCCCGGGGCTCATGCCGTGACTACCCTAAGTCCGCATTCTATATTCCAGGGGTTGGAGACTAGGACCGGAAGGAATATCCTTGAAAAACAGAAATACATTTCCTTTAAACCTAAAAACACACATTCCAAGAATACAACGAGCACAACCCAAATAGTAAAACTGCAGTAGTAAAAATATGTGTACCGAAAGTAAAAAGGGTGAGTACTGTAAGTAAAGGGGGTCAGAATACAAGACCAACTGAAAAGTACAACAGTAACAGAAAAACAGCTCCCCGAATTGTTCGCCAAGGTTCCTACATAAAGGGTAGGTACAACTCATGATTGTTCATCACTGCGGCATGTCACGTCTAAAGGTCCACCTCTGAGAACTGTTTAGTCATGGTTCCCAAACCTCAGTCAAAGATGTCCGTCATCTGCACAAGACACAAAAAAGAGTTGGCAAAGCCCATGCTGGGGTGAGTATAACAATACTTAGTAGGTACCTTGAGACCCCCAAAGGTCTCCCAGAGTTCCACAAAGTAAAAACCACAAATAAAGACCTCAATCACAAAGCACGAAGAAATAGTCAGCTCACACTAGGTATACAACTCAGAGATCAGGAATATAGATGATTAGTTTTAAGCTATATCATCTTATTCCATTTAGAAGTTCCACAACTGATTCACAAAGAATTTGTTCTATTATGGATCCACTCTTGGACGTAATTCCCTCTTCCACGATGGGCCACTGTAAGGCTGGTCCTCGCCGGGTCACGCAACTTCTGATCCACATAGGGTTTCTAGAATGATGATCCACATAGGGTCGCTGGAATGCTGATCCACATAGGGTTGCTGGAATGTTGATCCACACAAGGTCACTTGATGCTGATCCATATAGGGTTGCTAGTTTCTGATCCTCAATAGGCCGCTCTAAAACTAGTCCTCATCAGGTAGCTATGATTTTGATCCAAACAAGGTCGCTATGATGATGGTCCACATAGGGTCGCTACTTCCAAGAAAGCCAGCCACAGGATTCCCCGAATCCAGTGCGCTCAACTTCCGTAGAATCTGCTCCTCAAGATATCAGTCATACCTTGAATACCATTAAGCTCCACAAAGGAGTAACCCAAAGGACCGCCTTGTCTTAAGTGTTCCAACGCGACATACGACACGTCAATCAAATGCCCGGTCTGTGAGTTATAAGCATTTTAGTACTGAGGGCCCGGTTGGATTCGGCTTCGATCCAACCCAGCCGTACTCCAAATTTCTCCAAAATTTGAGTGGAGTATACCAAATTTACCTTCTCACTCCAAGGATCCCAGTGCCATAGATGGTTCGTCAAACGAAAATCTGGATGTCAAGTTATGGAATTTTAAGTGAAATTGGGCTTGGATGGGCCCGGGTCCAGTCCGACCCAGCCCGACCCAGTTCGGGTCGACCTGACCTAGCCTAGGTCCAACCCGGATTGGCCCAAACTGGCCTGGGCCGGCCTGGCCTGCTGGGGGGACAGCCCGGCCCGTAGGGGCTCACGGCCTGAACCGAAGGGGGTGCCACCTGGACCGCAGGGTGGCGCAGCTCAGCCCATAGGAGGGAGTATCCCGTCCCGTAGGAGGGTATATCCCAACCTGTAGGGGGGCATGGCTCAACCTGCAGGAGGGCGCTGGGCCCGACATAACTGGCACGGGGGGAGGCGTTTTCCCCCTTTCTCCCAAACAACTAAGTCATTCGGGACATGAAGTGGTGATGCCATGTGGCACCGTCTGGTCACCATGGGACCCGCAAAGATAGAGTCCCTCCTCCACAGTGGTTTCAAGCTGTAGCCGCCTCCAGCAGTGTACGAAGGTGTGCCACTCTGCCTCTACAGCCAGCCGGTGTTGGCCGCCCTGCTCAACCGCCATGGCTGAAAAGCCGCAACCTCCTGCTCTTGTAGTGCGTGAAAACGTGCCGACTCCTCTACGACCAGACGATGTCGGCCAGCTGCTAACCATCACGACCTCCTCCTATGGCACGCGACGACACACCGCCACCACTGTAGCCGGTTGGTGCTGGCCGCTGCCATCACCCGCCGACATGGGTCGCCGATTCCGTAGTGTCGGTGTTGCGCCAAAGGTCTTACATAGGCCATCAGGTGAGCTTCGGTGGTCTGTTTTTCCATCCGATCACACCTACGGGCTTTCTGGGTCGTCTCTTTCTCTTCTTAACCCTTGGATTTGGGTTCTGTCTGACCTAAAAATTCAGCCGTGTAGAACGCAATGATTGAACAAGAGGCAGAGGGATCGGGCCTTGTTCATTTGGCCCGCGCCTTCCACGTTAGCATCTTATCATGGGAGAAGATAAATGATTCAAAAAATCTTGAAATTTAAACAAGACAAAACCCTACCTAATGAGTCATTGGAGAGCATCCGACGTTTGAAGATGGGTCAGTGTTCGTCGATCTCGAAGCAAGCCTCCTACGACGCTGCTCAAACAACGAACTTTAGTCCTTTCTTGATGGATTTGTTCTTCGTTAAGAGGCTCCTCCAAAATCATCCTCTCCCAAAAACACCTCTCCTTTTTCCACAAAATTCAGAAAGAGAGATTATGGGAGTTATATTTACTACACATAATTAAGATAGGTTCATTAATTGGTGCAATTAATGAACCTCCTTAATTTCTTATAGGGTGGTTACACATTTATGTGTAATTGGGCATTTAATGTCATCCATTAAATTCCTGACAACCCCTTGTGGTCCCCACCAACAAAACCTAAATATAGGTGGAGGTTATTTTAAAAAAAATTAGATTTATTTTATTAATCCTCCATGAAAACAGCAAAAACCAACTTCCTCTCTCAACCCACTACGGTCGAGGTTAAAGCTCCCTTAAGCGAATCCCGGCACTGCAAGTTCAACGGTGCCCTTAGATTTCAATTCTGAGCACCTATTAAAAATTTAGGATTTACCACTCACAATTTTACTGAATGCACCTTAAGAAAGTTTAAAATTCCATTCCGGGCACACCGGGCATCAGAATCAAATGCTGTCAGATTTCACTGGCTCGGAATAGTTCCATATAATTAAAAAAGTTACATGTAAAATCTGGGTCTTTACACAACCCTCCTATCATACATGTTCACTCATTAAAAACATAATTTAGCAGTTCCACATGTAATTAGTGAACCCAAGATTTTTATACAGTAATGATTTTACCTAAAATCACTACTCATACTAACTATCTTCCTCAAGGTAGATTTTTTTATTCAAGAACCCCTCACATGTTTTTATTCACTTTCCAACTTGAACTCAACCGATCCCAGTAGTGTACGCTCCTCTGTCACCCATTCACAAAAATTTAATTACTAGAACGAGTCATATTTCATCATACCTATAATCACATGCCCAAACCACTAACCATGCACTCAAAATGTAAATCTCTTCAAGTTAAAATCAACCATGGAACTCCTCTTCAAAATCAATAATTTTCACCTATTCCATGTTCTACTGCATGATCACCTGATGATCTGGGCATCATTTAAAAAACCTATAGCTTCTATATATTCTCTCAACACACTATGGGTGCACATACAAAATTAGGATAGTAATACTATTGATCCCTCCTTAAAATTATTCCTTCGATACCAAACACAACAACACTTAAAGTAATCATCTTGGAAAAGGTTTACAAGCATCACATGCCTATATTATTTAACCAATAACACCCTACATGTACTATTCTCCTAACCCAAAGCACCCACTCGTGCTTCCTACCTCCAAGGCACTCACCTACCCAGCTAACCCCTCTTGCATGTTACCTCCACATATCACTAGGATTGAATCATTATTAAAACTTGGATATTTAATATAATAATCCACATCTAAAGTACTTAGATCTCTCACTTAACCCATATGTCACATCTCAGCTAGGTCATGCTCCTAGAGAATTCCTCTCTATTTTTATCTCAAATTTCACATGATAAATCAAAATAAACTACCCAATCTATGGCCCATTTTATCATAAATGTATCATGCATCACATTCCAAGTCATCAACTAACTCACGAAACTGATTCTTACTAGGCACCCAAATATGGGACTACCCCTCAATAATCACAATCTTATTTGTCAGAACATATATATAAATAAAATAATCATCCTAGAAAATCCATTTTGATTAACCACAATCCAATAGTTTCATGGGTCAATTATTTAGGATTGTAGTATTAAAACTAAATTTACTAACAAGGGTTTTATCACTAAGGTGCTTGGTGCCTGCACCTACCTATGAAGGGTCTCTATGTATTCGTACACTGAGAGACTACATAGGTTTTATGGTCAAGAACCACCTCATAGATCCACATTACCTATCATCATTTTTAAAAACATCATATTCTATTTGAGTATAATTACACCAAGAAATGATACATAAAAACATCATATGAGTTATTGTTAACACTTCAAATAGTTGAACTATCATCATCAGTAAAATCACACACAAGGGGGCTCATGTTATGTGAATCCACATGTCAAATATGATGCATGAGATGCCTCTAACCAATGATCTAAGAGTCGAAAGTCTAGTAACTTGCCTCTTTCCATTGGGAAAAGATCAAAAAATACATAATAAATAAAAAATATAAACATAATGTGCATCACACAAGGTGAAATTAGTCAATTGTAACACCAAAAATCCATAACATCAATTTCAAGACCATGGTAACATGGAATTCATACTAGGAAATGTGTTCATGATGCACTAATCCATTATCCATTATAATATCCAAAACATTCCTATATCACCTGTATAATAACTCTAAAAATTATAAGATAATAAACAGAATGATTTTCTACCACTTTTTAAAATCCTTACCCCATTTCACTCTACAGTAACTAGACTAGGGTGTTATGTTACCTTAGTCGTGCCTCCCTGTAAACTAGAGGCTTCCAGTCGAAAAAAAATTTCTAAGATGTGGCAATGGAGAGACTATACCCTCATATCATATTAGAAATGATATTAGGAATAAACCATATATCATCTATTATAATAAACATCAAAAGAGTGAATAAAATAATTAAACAAGGAATATTAATAATAAATGGATGTAGTTATATATGAAAATAAGTTAATCAGTCTCCCACTGGGGTGATCATTCATATACAAGATAAAAAAAAGAAATAAAATAGACTAAGTATTCACCACATCCTCAAGCATCACTTCATCCAGTCGCTAGTCCCTTCTGATCCATCATTCTCATTAAAGCTACTTCAAGCCTCTATTAAATCTAAAATTGTGAACAATGAAAGCTGATCCAGTACCCAAGTGTAATGAACACTGGAGTAGGGTTTGAGTATTTAACTTAGAAGGGAACCACCAATGTGGTTCCATGCATATCCAATAAATTTAGTGATATTGAAAGTGACATACTCAGTAGAATAAATAAGTATATAACCAGGGAAGTGTAAAATAATTAAATAAATAAACACCATCGATCCTTGGGTGAAATGTGACACCCGGTATAAACCATATCTACTTTGACTAATGCATAATATCTCTGCCTATAATACCATAATCCTGTATATACCAATATGGGCACACTAGATCTAAGGAATAAGTTCAAGTTCCACCAATAGTATAATAATGGGCATTATAGATCCTTGGAATCACATCAAGGTCCTCAAAAATATAATAATAATGGTCACACTATATCCTAATAACCACATCCAAGTCCCCCAACAATATAATAATTGGTATAACAGATCCTTGAAATCACATCAAGCTCCCTCAATAATATAATAATAATGAGCACACTAGATCCTTGGAACCATGTACAAGGTCCCCCAAAAATATAATAATAGGCATACTGGATCCTTGGGATCACATCCAAGTTCCCCAATAATATAAAAATAAAAATCACACAAGATCCTTATAACCATGTCCAAGGTCCCCAACAATATAATAATGAGAATAATAGATCCTTTTAATCACATCATGGTCCCCCAACCATATGATAATAATAAAATTTAATCATTTTCATTAATTTTGTGTTTAATATTTAACTCATGTATCAAATATTAGGAGACATCCTAGGAATCCTCATAAAATAAATTAATCTTTAAATAAGACTTTTCCATGGTAAATTCCCATCACTCAGGGGCAATACATCCCTTGATCTCATCCCAAACACAATGTAGCAGCTCTGGTCTCTGAAATATCACCGGTTCTTATGTGTAAAAAACCTATATAGATCCTCCATGTTCACATAATTATTTATTTATTACTTTTAATGGGGTTAACATGTCACAAGCTACATGATAAAAATTATGTTCCAAACCATCGGTGGTTGGGAAGTCCATCCGGTGCATAAGGGTCCTTTGTTTCCTTTGAAACTTTGTGAATTCTATATGTATGCAATGTATTCAATTTAGAATAATTTAGTTTTTAATGAAACAATTTATTAATTTAAGTTCCAATCACATTTAATGGAGAGGTCATATATCACATGCTATACCAAATGCATAAATAAACTATACAGGCCATAAGAAAATTCTTAGGTACTACCTACCTAATATATGAAGCAATTCCATTTTTAACTCATAGCCTGACAACTCTACCCATGATCGACCTGATCTTGTAATGTTCAAATAACCACTACTCATCCATATGAGGCCCTATCTCATACCGAGACACCTCAAATGATTAATTATAATGATTTATAAATAATTAAATAATTTAATTTAAATTGTAAGAATTACCTAAAACTCATCAAATAACATATTCTCACAAAAACCATGACCAACCACCCACTTAAGGTCCACAACACATCACCAACATCATTATGGAAAAAACCCTATCATGAAACACTAAAAAAATCCAATTTAATCTAACTAAGTCAAAATACCTAGATAAAATTAGAGCATCCACTTACCTCTACTAGAACATCGATAGATAATGTGTAAAAAATGTCTCAGTTCCATCCCCATGTAATATGAGAAAAACACCCAAATTAAATGACCATTCAAATGTTTATTTCCCCCAAATTTATCAAAATCCCTAAGAAAAGTCATAGGGTAACATACCTTAATAAAAAAATGTGATGAATTGAAACCATCCTGCCAAGACACCCTCTATCCAAGATGAGATAAAACCCCATCATTATCAAATGATTTCACCACGATCTAATAGATTTTCCATAAAATTAAAAAATAATATTTTCCAAAATCATAGTTATATAAAGGAGATATCACAAACATATGATAAATGGAGATGAAACCTTTAATACACCATGAAAACATACCCAAGATCACCCCCATATTAAGGAGGAACAAACAAGGAAGGATAGGGGGAGGATATTGATAAATATCCCTCATTAAGTGACCCATGACTACTAAATCCTGCAAGGGTTTGATACTAAAAATAACAAAACACTTTCATCTAAAAAAATTTATAGAAGTCCCACCAACTAGATGATGATCTTATTCTACCTGATGGGTTTCTATCCATCCCACTGAGGAGCTAGTGGAGGCCACTAGCTGGATGGTGGATACTATGGTAGCTTGAAGACCGCAACCTTTTCTATATCGCTCTCATGAGAATCCTCAATTCCAACCAAGCCTATTTACTCATCCAAAATCACATTTTTAATATTTTCAAACAATCATAATTTCATTCATAATTATGGTCCTTAAAATAGACCATCCACTAAATATAATATTTAAATTTCTATTTAATTTATTAACCCATTTAAACATGGGGTATTATATCATGATTGATGGATCTATTGGTTGGATTATATAGAGGAGGACCCAATATTTTTTTTTCACATCATTGCATACTATTTTAATGAAGGTATATCATCATATGATTTTTATTAGGGGTTTTTATATAATTTTATGAAATTGTCTTTTGGTACAAGCATATAAATTAGTTATTTTTCATGTCTTGGGTTTTGATGCATTTCAGGAGTGGAATATGCTAGGTTTTTGGAAGTTTATTTAGGTTCATCAGATAGAGTTTTTAAAAAAAAGATTATTATAGGAAAATCAACAGATAGTCCAGATAGATGTTTCTAGCTATGATGTTTTAGAGAATTTGGGAATAAGTTTTTTACTAAAAAAAATTCATTGGATAGTGTGCATTAGACATAGTTGAGAATACATAGATTCATTTGTTTTAAAAATTATATGATGAGGTATAAATGCATATATCGAGATCATCATATGGATCTACCACAGTTGATGTCAACCGAGAGTAGAAAATCATTTCATGGGTTTTTGATGGATGATAAACCATTGGTAGTTGAAATGAAAGATAAAATAATGTATCCGTGGTTTATCAAGTCAATAGAAGGTTGTTCATGAACCTTTGAGGTCGGTGTAGCTTGTTGACTAGAGAGAGACCCCTATAAAGAGGTGTGGTGGCCCAAATCTGAAGATATAACAGAGTGTATGAATAATGGGTGTTTATTACTTAATTTTATGAGACCTAATAGTGTAGAGGAAGTGAGAGAGTTTTTTACTCATTTTTATCTCCCATAATGGTAGATGTTTGTAGAGTTATCCTATGGATGTAATACTTTCCAGACCACATAAATATTTTTTGTCCATTTTAATGTTTCTTTTTTGTGTGAAGTGATATCATAGAGTTCTAGGTGGTTATTAAGTTACTTATTACCCTAGTTCTTGTGCACATTACTTAGAGGTGGTGGTTATAAGAAAACTCTCAGTCCAATAACATTGTGAAGAATTTCCATTTTGTAGGATGGAGCGATCAAACAAACATGACTGTCTAATAAACATTGTTTTTCTTGGTCTGTCCATTAGATTTAATGGATGGATATTGTGTCTTTTCTTGGGTGTTTTCTTTCCCCTCTATCCTAACAAGTGGTATCACATATTAATAATTTGGTTCTACTTCACTCACAACATTTAGATAAATTTCTCCACTTGGATTGAAAGTTGTTTGGTTTTAGTTGGTTTACTGTTATCTGAAGAATGACTTCAGTGGAAGGAAGTTTTTTTATTGATAAGTTTGACGAAACAGACTTTTCATTTTGGATAATTAATCTAAAATATGTTTTGATACAAAAATATCTTGAACCTCCATTTTTTGGTAAACATCCTGACACAAAAAATAGAGATAAATGCAAGTGGTTGGATAGGAAGGCTTTTTCCTCAGCCATGATGTCGATGGTGCAAAATGTTTTGTTTAAAATTAGGGAGAGAAAAAATATTATAGAGGTTATGAAATCATTGGATAAAATTTATGATAATCTAATAACTCTTAACAATGTTTTCAAGATGATAATATTTTTTAACTTAAGATTATGAGGCAGAAGGCCTAGAACCGATAATGTAAAAGACTTCAATATGATCCAAGGGAAGATAAGATTTGTGATGGTAAAATTTAGAGATGATTTTTGTGTTTTCTTCTTCTTTCCTCACTTATAGAGAGTTAGGATTCCACTGTGAAAATATTGAGCAACTCCAACGGGAAGGAAAATATTGTATTTTATGACATTTAAAACTTGATCTTAAATGAGGTTTTGAAGCATGAGGAAGTTTAGACCCCATAAATAAGTGATTTTAATACTACCAGATGAGGATGGTCAGTTCATCAGATAAATTATCTAAAAAACAATATTCATAGGATAATTCCTAGATAAGGAATTAAGGTAAATCGATAAGTTCAAGTTATATATGTTGATTCTTTGGAAAAAAGGGACATGTTAAGAAAGATTATAGGAATCAAATACAAGATTCTACTTCCAGATAGATAAATCCAGTCAATATAATGGATAGAGGTTCTAACTTGATACTAAGAATGATCATTCCATAAGAGTCATGAGTTATTGACTCATGAGAAACATTTCATTCAACTGGTGAGTGAGGGATAATATTTGATTATGTACTAGAAAGTTTGGTCAGAGTATATCTAATGGATGATGAATTTATAGATATAGTTGGGAAATGTGATATGAACATTCAAATGAAATGTAAAAGTTTCTTAAGACTAAAATATGTTAGACATATTCCAGGTATATGAAATAACCTCATATCAATGGAAAAAATTGATGATGTAGCTTTTGGAATTAATTTTTTGAATAGATTTTGAAAGATCAATATAGGTTCTATGGTGATTTCTTTTAGAGTAAAGAATGGTAACTTATACCTTAATAGACTAAGTGATGAAGTTAAAAATATCAAAATGAATTTATTGGATGATTAGATAATGTGGTATTGTAGATTTGGTTACCTCAGTGAGAAAAATATTAAAGTTTTAGTGGTGAAGGGCACACTCAAACTTGATAAAATGGACCTTGGAATATGTGAGAGTTGTATGTTAGAAAAAAAGTGTGTTTCTTTCAAATTTTATGGATTAAAGGAAAGGAATATAAATTTAGAACTTGTTCATTTTGATGTGTGAGGACCATACCATATTAACTTGTATAAAGGATCACCAAACTTTGTGACCTTCATTGATGATGCTACTCTCAAGGTATGGGTTTACTTCCTGAATAATAAATCTAATGTGTTTTAAGAATTTATTTAGTGGAATTTTTTATCCAATAAAGAGTTTGAAAGAAAGTTTAAATGTATCAGATAGAAAATGAAGAGGAATAGACTGAAAACAAATTTCATAATTTCTTTTAGAAGAAGACAATCAAGAATGAGAAGAATATTCCAGGTACTCCATAACAAAAGAGAATAGCTAAGAGAATAAATTAGAATCTAATAGAGAAATATTAGAGTATAAGACTTTACTCAAAAATGCCTAAGGGAATTTGGGTAGTGTCCTTGAATACATTAGCATACTTAGTGAAAAAAGTTCGACTTTAGTTGTGGGACATGAACTTACTGAAGAACTTTATTCAGGTAAGAAACCATAGATCAACTATCTTAAGATATTTAGAAGCATCACATATTTTCATATTGTTGCTAAGGGTAGAGACAAGTTGAAGGTGAAATAAAAAGTGTGTTTTATTTTCAAATATGCTGATGAGAACTTTGGTTATCACCTTTGGGATGATGAAAATAAATAATCCATCCAAATCCAAGATGTTTTTTTTTCAATAAATAACTCTTGTGGAAATATAGGAACCTGATTGAGAGGGAATTTGAGAACAATTCAACTATCAAAGTTCAATGTGATTAGATAGAAGATACTATAAAAACTTTCAGTCAAAAAAGTTTAGGAGAAACAAAAGAGTATGACACTCCATTCGCCAGGGTATCAGATAAAGGTAGATCATACTAACCATTGATAGATGGTGAATGTTTAGGAAAACAAGTACTAAATAGAGAATGAATACACATACCTTTACCATATAGAATACTACCTGACAAAGAGGCTCATATGAATCAACCCATGGTTATGTTAAGAAGATCCACTCATATTAGGAAATTTTATTATAGGATTGGGGATGATATGAATTTCTTAATTCTAACGGGTGTAGGGGAACCGATTAGTCTAAAGGAAGTAACTACTCTCAGTGACTCAAAATATTGGGAGTCATCCATGGAAGAGGAAATGAGTTCCTTAAATCTCAACAACACTTGTAAGTTAGCTAATATACTAGAATGAAAGTGAGATATAGAGAAACATGATTATTTAGTTTTAAATAGGAAGCTAATGGAAGTAAGAGATACAAATAAATGTTTATGGTGAAATGTTTTTAATAAAAATAATGAAATATATTTTCTGGAATTTTTTCACTAGTGGAGAAACACAAAAATATTTAGATAGTTCACAGTATTCTTGATTACATTGATATTCAATTGGATTAGATGGATATAAAGACAACATTTATTCTTGGGTAATTGGAGGAAGAAATTTATATGGTTTATCCCAAGGGTTATTAAGTTAATTAGAAGAATGATTTGGTTTATAAGTTGAAGTGAAGTCTTTATGGATTGAATCAAGATCCAAGATAGTAGAATATGAAGTTTGATACTTTCATATTTGAAGAAAGTTTTATTTTATGTGATTCCTATCACTATTTTTAAATAAATGGGAAGATAGAATATATCTCATACAATTTTTGTATGTGGATGATATATTTATTGTGTTGGGACCAAGTTGGATAGAAGTTTTTTTTAGAAGCTAGAAGAAGTTTGTGTTGAAATAATTGTCTTTTTTTTCAGGGAAATGTAAAAGAAGATAAAATAAACTCACTTTTTAAAAGTTAGTGATCAGAGACACAATCATATTCAATCAATCAAACTCAAAATTATTAATAAATACCATCTTATTAAGAAGAAGTTTTCTTGAATAAAAGGTTCAACGAACTCACCTTTGGTCTGGAATGAAGTTTCAATGATAATGAGGAAAGTGGAATGGTGTTTGATTGTATTTGATGAAAATACGATGATGATTTTTTGATCTTGAAGTTCTCATAAATCATAATTTATCTGGAAAACTTTTGATGCAATCCTTATGAAGAAAAGTGGGAAAAAAAGTGGTTCCAATTGTATTGAGGATCAGATTGGAAAGTTAGATGTTTTGGAATAATGGAAAGTTATGATACTTCCAAATATGAGTCATATAATGATATGCTGATCTTAAAAGATTTCAAAATCATGAGGAAGTCATGATACAAGTAGAAGTTCATTAAAGAAGGAATTTTTTAAATTCAATGATTTTTGTTCTCAGTTCATCGGTGTGAGAACACCATAAATATTTTTTTTAAAGACTATGATGTTTTATACGGAATGTGAAAATATAAAGATGATGATTTTCATTCATACCAATAAGTCAAAAGATAAAAATATTCATAGAATGAATTTTTTGAATGATGGAAGTGTGTATCATAATGAAAAAAGGAAATAAGTTTCTGAAGTTGAAGCTGATGCCACCGATCCATCAGACATAGTGTAACACCGATCATCGATGTATTCCTGACATTGATAATTAGATGCAGTGATAATTACAAAATTGAATCATGGGAAGAATTATTTTTATTTAGGGATGTTGGGACTAGTGAAACTAATGAATAATTTGAATTTTTTGAGGCCAATTCAAAATCAAATCAGGGATCAATCAATAATATAGTCAACCATTTTCATCAAGATGAATTATTGGTTGTTTTTGGATGGGTTAAGATAAAAGAAAAAATTTGATATGTTTTCATTTGGTTCAAGAGTAAAATAAGTCCCACTTCCTTAATAGTTATTTCAAGAGTCATCATACTGGAAATGATACTGATACATCAAAGTGGAATAGAGGCTGATCCATCAAACATGGGCTAACACTGGTAGCATTATCGGATACAGGATCATCGGTATGAGGAAAAGAGGATGAGTTTTATTTGAATCATTTTTGCAAAGTGTTTTCATGGCTAACTCAAAGTTTGATGAGTTTATAGAAAATGTTTTTCAAAGAAGTTTAAATCCAATACTGAAGTGTTTACAAGGAAGTAAATATATATTTAGAAGTTTCCACTATGTTTATGACAAAATAAAAACAACTGGAGTCTAATAATGTAGAAATAATGGTTATGGAAGCATGTTTTCAAAGATTTTATTTTATCAGTTGGTATGGAGCATCATAATAAAGAATCTATTGTCTTTATCATAATGAGAAAATTATAATGGTAATCAGAATCATACTGAATATTGTGAATAAAGTCTGAAGTAGAGCTCAAGTTTTGAGAATATTCGAGAAGGTTCAAGAATAAGAGAGAAGAGTTGAGAATCACTGAAGAAGTAAAATATGCATCCAAAATGTAAGGTAAATTTATGTTTTGGGAAATTTGTTTTATAGGGAAAAAATTTTAGATTCCTACCTAAACAAATTTTAGTTCACCTATAAAAGGATGTGGTATTTGTACTTTATGAAATATAAGTATTGTTCATGAAAGAAGAGAGAAGGCAGAGCATTGAAAGTTTTTAGAGAGAAGGAGTTTCCGAATTGGGATTTTCTAAGGAAGTTTTCCATATAGAAGAAGAAGAAGGAAGATTTTATTCAAAGTTTTTGGTTCAGATCGATTAATCGGACTAGGATTTTCAGAATGAGGGGGAAGTAGTACAGAATGTTTTTAGCGATATTATGAAAAATTTATATTATTAGACTAAGAAATTGTATTGTAGAATCGATCTGGGAAATAAAAATGAGTATCATTAAAAAATACAAGGAATTTATTACCTATTCTTGGGTAGGAAACTAGAGAATTGTTTTTAAGATCATATTTGTGAAAGTTGAAAAGGCAGTATAGTAAAATGTTTTGAAACATATTGTGAAAGTTTCTCAACTTGTTATAGAAATTGTATTACATCATTTTATTCTACTTAAAGTACTTGCACTATTTTATTGAACATATTACTACACGAGTGTAAGGTAATTTACTACTCATTTTATACACACAAATGGATTTTTTTTCTAGTGGATTGTGTGGTATTGAATTGTTTCCAAACTATACCAAGGATATAGCTACTCTTTTTGAGTAGTGAACCTTGTAAATTATTGTGTTTCTATGGATGTGTGATTGATTTTGTTTTCAATAAGGTAACAAAATCTTTAACAAGAGGTGAAGGTTGTTTCAAATGAAAGGAAACTTAAAAGAAAAAGATATAATTGATTCAACCCTCCCCCTCTCAGTGATACATTGATCCCACTGGGTATTGTAAATTGGTATCAGAGGCAAGTTCCCTTCGTTTACTCTTTGTTGAATCATTTTAAGTGAAGTTGTGATGGAGAATCTGAATTGTGTGAACAGTAATGGGATACCGATCTTTAATGGTAAGAACTATAATATTTGGAAAGATATAATTTTGCCTTATCTTATGTCTATTGGGTATGATTTTTGTGATGCTGTAATAAATGTATTTCCTCCAATTGATGAAAAAGTTTCTCTTACATATATTGATAAGAAGAATCTTGAGAATTATTGGAGATCTAAGAATTATTTACTCTCATCACTTTCTCAAAGTGAGTTTTTAAGAGTAAAAGGTGTTTCCACTACAAAAGGTATCTAGGATAAGCTGAAGATCATTTATGAATGCAATACAAAAGTGAAGAAGGAAAAGTTAAAAATTTGGAGATTAAAGTATGAAGATACCAATATGGGTGAGTATGAATTCATTGATGAATTCTTTACCTGGGTGAATGACATTTTCATCACTATTATACATCTTGGTGAAAAGTTATAAGATTTTATTGTTGTCAAAAATATCTTGATAATTCTTACCAATATTTTTGATGCCAAGATTTCTTCTTTGGAAGATAGAGATCTATAAACATTATCTATGGATTATTTTCAGAGCACTCTCATTACTTATGAAATGATAAGTGAGAAAGTTATGAAAGGTAAAAAAAGTTGATCAAGAAATTTCATTCAAAGATGAAAATAATGAAAATATTAAGAAAATTTTTGAAGAAGAAGAAACTGGTGGCTCTGATTTAAAAAATGAGGTATGTAAAAATCTTGATGAATTTTTATCCATTTTTTCAAAAAATGTGAAAAGAGGTATAGGTAAATATAAAAATAAACTTCCCTTTATTTTTTTGAATGTGGATACATTGGAAACTTTATAGATAATTGTACTCAAATAAATAAAGAAGATGGTAGTGATAAAGAAGATAGAAGGAAGAGAAGATCATGGAAGAAGAAAGGTGATAAGGCTAAATATTATTCTAAAGGGAAAGATAAAAAGTTCTTCAAATCCAAAAGGATATGATTTTTTTTCTAATGATTATAAAGAAGAACAAAGTGAAGATAAATCTAAAAAACCAACTAAGCATGTTGGAGAGAGTAATTTTATTAGAATAGTAAACAATGAAGAGTTTGGAAGCACCATTTTTGAAGAAGAAAATCAATTAGAATTTCATATAAATGAAGAATTGAAAGAATGTATGAGAAATATTGGGAGGATTGAGAAATAAATCAGGAAGTTGAAAAATGAAATGCTTCAATAAACAATCAATAATATTTTCTTGATGAGAAAGTTAAGCTGCTGGAAGATATTGGTGACCTGAAAAAATATCTTGAGAAAGAAAAGAATCGTAATGAACACCTAGAAGTTAAGTTGAGAGAGAAAGAAGAATATATGGAACTTGTACAACAAAATAATTCAAGAGATGAATATAAGGTTACAAGTTTCATGAATTTTATTTTCAAAGTTGGTGAAAGCTCTGGAAATGGTAAAACTAAGAAGGATCAAAAGTTACCTTCAAAGGTTGAGAACAAATTAGAAGTTGATTATAAGAACAAGAAATATGGTAAAGTTATGTATGTGTCCAAAACCAACAAAGTCGATAAGTTATGAGTTTCTAAAAATTATGATTTTAAAATGGTTTCTATTACTTCTGGTTTTAATAAGGCTAAAAAAAAGACCGTGCTAAAGAAAAAGGTTCCGGTTGAAAATAGAATGGTTGGTGGTAAAAAAATTTACAATAATAAGGTTTCTTAGAAATATTATCATGACTTCTGTCAGTATAGAATTTTTAGAGGAAAATATTCATTATATGGAAATTAATGGTATTGTGGTGGATTCAAGTACACATTAAATTTGTGTTGGTTTAATAAAAAACATTACTATTATTCCATAAATTATAGAAGGAAAATTTTGAGGGGGAGTCAATCCTCTCAAATGAAGAAGTTTTAGAATGATGTTTTGAAGAAACCTAATAAGGTTAGTGTGAGAAATGAATATTGGTTTCAATATTTGTAAACTATTTTTAAAATATTTGAAAAAATTGTGCACATTGAAAAAGCTGTCTTGTTTTGTTATTGTCACTATAAAAGTTTGTTAACGATTCTTAGAAACTGGAAGTTAAGAAAGATAATGGGAAATAAAAATCTCTTGTTATAGAAAATTCTTTCAAATAAAAAAGGAGAACAAACTTATATCATTGATAGTGGGTGTTCTTCTCATATGATAGGAGAATTAAAATTTTTGAATAATGAGAAATACTTAAAAAAGGAACAATGAAATTTGCAAATGATGAATCTCTCAGAATAAAAGGTGTTGGATCAACCATCATTGGAGAAGAAAAGTTGAAATCCAAGAAATATTTGTTTTTTGATGGGATGAAACACAACTTGATAAGTGTTTCACAACTTTTTGATAAAGAAAAAAATGTAATTTTTTGAAAATATGGGTTTTTTGTGAAATGCGAGGAAGATTGAAAAATAGTTACAAAAGGCCAATGTACAAAAGGAAATTTGTTCCAAGTTGGTGAGGATAAAAAATATTGTTAATTAGTCATGGTGGAAGAAAATACATTGTGGAATAAAAGGCTAGGACACATGTTTCAAAGAAATATGAGAAAGTTATCAAAGTGAGATAGTGTTCAGGGTATTCCTGATATGTCATGAAGAATAGATTGGTGTTGCAAGAATTTTTAGAATATAAATATAAAAAAGTATTTGTATAATAAAGTTGAAATTTGTTCAAAATGACCCATAGAACTTATTCATTATGATATATATGGGCCATTGAGAAAACAATAAACTCATAGAGATAATTACTTCATTACTTTCATTGATTACTTTACTCGTATTACTTATGTTATGAATATAAAATATAAGTTAGATTCTCTAAAAATGTTTAAAAGTTTTAGAAGGAAAGATGAGAATGACTGAGAGAATTTAGTGAAGAAGTTGAGAACTGAAAATGGAGGTGAATAAAAAATAAATAATTTGAAAATTATCTTGAGAAGCATAGAATTCAACATGAGTTCGTTACACCATACACTCCTCAAAAAAATGGTGTTACTAAAAGGAAGAATATAAGTCTGGATGAAATGGGAAGAACTATTTTACTTGAACATGGTTTCTCTCATTACTTTTGGAGGCAATATAAGAGAAGTTTTTTTTATATTCAAAACCTATTTTCTATAGGAAAAGTTCAGATATGACTCTATATGAAATGTTTTATGAAAAAACTACAAGTTTGGAACACTTAAGATTTTTTGGGAGTCCATTCATTATAAAAAGAAAAGGTTGAAACCTTTTAAAGTATGAGAATAGTGGTAAAGATGGAATTTTTCTTGGCTATACTCTATAAGGAAGAGGATATATATGTTTAAAAAAATAAACAAGAAGATTATTTGATTTTGTTGATGTGAAATTTGTTTAAAATACCGGGGAAGATTCTAAACAAAATCATGCTAATACGAAAGATAAATAGGATGAAATAATGTATAGTGAAAATTATAAAAAGGATATCTAAAATTTTAATCCTACTCAATAAGAAGAATCAGACTCAGCTATTTCAACTGATGAGGAAGAATCTCAAAAATCTCATCCTAGACTGATAAATCAAGTGGAAGCTGAAAATATAATTAGTTATCAACATAAAAAGGTTCAAACAAGAAGAACATAAAAAGTTATTACACATACTTACTTCTATTTAAAAGTTGATCCAAAAGATGCGAATAAAGCTTTTGAGAATCTAAAATGGGTTTAGGTTATGAATAAAGAGACGGATCAGATAAAAAATAATGATACATGTGAAATCGTACCTAAACCAAATGAAAAAAATGTTATTGGTAAAAATGAGTTTTCTGGAACAAGAAGAATGATGTAGATTATGTAATAATAAAAAAAAAATTAGTGTGAAAAGTTTACTCATAGATTGGAGACATTGATTTTGATGACTCTTTTACTCTGGTGGAATGGTTAGAAACAATCAAGATATTTATTTCTATTTTTGCACAATAAATTTATAATTTTTTTTAGATGGATGTGAAATAAGCATTTTTAAATTGTTATATTGATTGGGAAGTTTATATTGAACAACCTTATGGATTTGTTGTTAGAAAAGATGAAAGTTATGTGTAAAGGTTGAAGAAATCCTTGTATGGGATAAAACAAGATCTAATATCATGGTTTTTCAAATTGGATACCTACTTAAGAAAGACGAGTTTTAAGAAAGGAAGGGTTGATAGTAATCTGTATATCAAAGGAATTTAGAAGTTTTCCCTCACTGTAATTGTTTATGTTTATGATATTATGTTTGTTGGGAATGATGAAATAACTTATGAAATATTTTCTGAAGAGATGATTTTTTTGGATATTTCCATGCTGGGTGAAATGAAATACTTTCATAGGTTACAAATATCAAAAAATAAGAAACACATATTTCTTTTCCAAGAAAAGTATGCTAAGGAACTTATTAAGAAGTTTAGCATAGAAAATTCAAAAACTATTTCCACATATATTTCAATGGGTTTTTTTTCTAAATATGGATAAGGTAAGTAAGTTGAATCTAAAGAGTTTTGAAAGCTAATTAGAAGTTTTTTATTTTTAATTATCTCTAGATATAACATTATTCATTATGTTACCTTGTGTGAAATATTTCAGAGTGCACTAATAGAATCACATCTATTGGCCAGAAAAAAATTCTCAGATACATCAAAGGCACAAAAAAAATCAGAATCAGGTATGATATCTTAGAAAGTATTGACTTGTTTGGATATTTAGATGCTGATGGGGATAAAAAAATTTTATGATAGAAGATCCACATATGGTGGAGTTTTCTTTATGGGGAAAAGTTGTGTTAGTTGTCATATAAATAAAAAAAATTCAGTAACTCTTAGCATATATGAGGCCGAGTATGTTGCTGCCACTCAAGCTACTACTCAACTCATGTGGGTGAAGACTTAGTTGGAAGACTTACTTATTGAAGTGAAGTTACCCTTTCTCTTGTGTTGTGATAATCAAAGTGAAATCAACCTTATAATAAATATGGTACAACATTATTTTTCAAAAACATATTGATATAAAATATCATTTCGTCAAAGAGCATGTGGAGAAGAATGAATTAAAGTTGGAGTATGTTCCTACATATAAACAAGTTGCTGACATTTTCATAAAACCTATACCAAAGGAATGTTTTTCTAAAATTAGTTTGAACATGAGCATCCAGACTCTTTCTCATTAAGTTTGATGCATGTGTCTTTTCCCCCTCTCACATCTAGTTTTTGGATAGTATTGTAAATGGGGATAATCTTTTCATAAATCTATCCATTGATATGTTCTATACATTTTAAGGAAGCATATATGTAGGTGGAGTTGTGGGTAATCTATGAATTCATCATGTATATGTGTGAACTATTATAATAGTTTATTGGAGTGGTTTTAGGAAAATTTTGTTTATAGGAAAGTGGAGGAAAAAAATAAAGTGGTGAAGAAAGCTATGAAGAAAAGATGAAGAAGTTTCATGAGTTATTAATTTTGGATAGTATGGTTTTGCTATCAATAATTCTTATTTCCCATAATGAATCATCTCACATAGGCTTATAACTATTGATAAGTAATCCATAACTTGAGGTTACAAATATTAGTGATTTATAAACCCTGGTTGACAAAAAAATCCATAGGGGGAGATTGTTGGGACCAAGTTGGCTGGAAGTTGTTTTTGGAATCTAGAAGAGGTTTGTATTGAAGGAATTGTATTTTATTTTCAAGGAAATTTTAAATAAGAAGAAATAAAATCACCCTATAAAATTTTGTGATTGGTCTCATAATCGTATTTAGTCAATCAGACACAAAATGCTTAAGAAATTCCATCAAATCAGGAAAAAGTTTTCTGGAAGAAAAGGTTAATCGGACTCACTTTTGGACCGAAATGAAGTTTCAATCATATTGAGGAAAGTGGAAGAAAGTATTATTGTGTCTTATGAAAATATTATGATGCTTTTATGATATTGGAGTTCTCATAAATCATTAGTTTTATATAAAACTTGTGATTCAAGCCTTATGAATAAAAGGGAGAGAACAAGTGGTTCTAATCGTATTGGGGATCAAATTGTAAAGAAAGAGGTGTTGGAAGAATGGTAAGTTACAATACTTCCAAATGTAAGTCAGATGATGCTATATTGATATTAAAAATTTTAAAAGTCATGAGGAAGTCATGATACAAGAATAATATAGTGAAAGAAGGAATTTCCTAAAGTCAAAGATTTCTGATCTCAGTTCATTAGTGTGAGAAAAGTAGACACATATTTGTTTGAAGAATGTGAAGTTTTTTTCATAATGTGAAAATATGAAGTTGATGGTTTTTAGTTAGAATGATAAGCCACAAGATAAAAATATTAATAGAAAGAAGTTGTTGAATGGTGGAATTGTGTATCATAATCAGAAAAGGAAACAAGTTTCTAAAGTCGAAGTTGCTGACACTGATCCATTGGATGCAGCATGCCACCAATCATTGGACTAATCCTAACACTGATAATCAGATGTAGTGATAAATTTAAAAATAAATTAGAGGCATAATTTTTTTTATTGAGGGATGTTGGGACTAGTGAAACTGATGAATAAGTTTAATTTGTTGGTGCCAAAGAAAAATCAAATCAGGGATCAAAAATATGGTTAACCATTTTCATCAAGATGAATTATTGGTTTTCTTTAGTTGGGTCAAGAGAAAAGAAAAGATATGATATGTTTTAATTTGGTTCAAGAGGAAAAGAAGTCTCACATCCTTATCAATTGGGTCAAGTGTCATTGAATTTTCACTGAAATTGATACATTAGAGTGAAGTAGAGACTGATCCATCAGATGCAGGCTAACACTAGTAACATCATCAGATGAAAAATCATCGGTCTGAGGGAAATAAGAAGAGTATTATTTGAAGTAATTTTGTGAAGTGTCGTTAAGGGGAAGTAAATGTTTTAAGAGTTTATAGAATTTTTTTATCAAATAAGCTTGAAGCCGATGCTGAATCATTTCCAAGGAAGTAAAAATATCTTTAAAAGTTTCCACTATTCTTATAGAAAAATAAAAACAACCAGATTCTAACAAATTAGCAACAATGGTTATGGTAAAATATTTTTAAATATTTTATTTTATAGTTGGTACAGAGCATCCGAATGAGAATTTTTTTTCCAATTAATTTTGAGAATCATAATGGGAAGACATCTAGTTTTCATATGTCTATTTTTCAATTGGTGCAGAGAAACATAATGAATAATTTTATATCTTCATTATAATGAGTAAATCTGAATTGAAATCTGAATCGGACAGAAGATTATAAAGAAAGTTTGAAGCAAATCTGAAGCTGTGATAATATTCAAGAAGGGTTGTGAAGAAATGAGAAGAGTTGAGAAGTACTGAATAAGTAAAATATTCATCTTAAATGTAAGGAAGATTTATGTTTTGAAAATTTTGGTTGAGTGGGAAAACATTTTAGATTCCCACCTAAACCAATTTTGGCGCACCTATAAAAGGAGTAAATACTTTGTACTTTCTAACAAGGAAGTACTGTTCAAGAGAGAAGAGAGAAGGTGAATCGGTGAATGTTTTTAGAGACAAGGAGTTTCTGTATTGGGATTTCCTAAAGAATTTTTCCAGATAGAAGAAGAAGAAGGAAGATTGTATTCAGAGTTTCTGGATCAGAACAAGCAGTTAGACTGGGATTTTCAGACTAAGGCATAAGTAGTTTAGAATTGTTTCAGTGGTATTATGGGAAAGTTATATCATTGTATTGAGTAATCATCCTGTAAAATCATACTAATTATCATTATAAAGTCCAAGGAAGTTCTTACCTACTATTGGGTAGGAAAGTGAAGAATTTTTTTGAAGATTATATTTGTGAAAGTTGACATGGTAGCATAGTAACATGTTTTGAAGCATCTAGTGAAAGTTTCTCAACTTGTTACAAAAATTATATTATATAATTTAATGCTACTTGAAGCACATGCACTATTGTATTAAACATAATGATACACGAGTGTAAGGTAATATACTAATCATTATATCCATAAAAAAGATTACTTTTTAGCGGGTTTTGTGGTATTGAATTGTTTTTAAACCATACTAAGGACGCAACTACTCTTATTGAGTAGTGAATATTATAAATTCTTATGTTCCTATAGATGTGCTATTGGTTATGTTTTCATCATGGTAACAACTCTTTAATAGGATGTGAAGGTTGTTTCAAAATAATGAAAACTTAAAAGAATAATATATCACTGATTCACCCCTTCCCCTCTCAGTGATACATTTATCCTACTGGGCATTCTCATATTGCTGGTATGGATTCAAAAAGATTGAGGAACTTAAGTGGAAGTTTTTAATTAGATTCAAGATAAATAATCATGGGAAAGGTAAGAAGATCTTGGGGATGATAATTGTGAGGGATAGGAAATCTATTTAATTAGTTTAATCCCAGAAGGAATACATTGGGAAATTCATCAAAAATACTTGGAATGACTGTTTGTAAACCTATATCAACTCTCCTTGATGAACACTTAAAAATTAGTAAAACTATGGCACCATAAATGGATGGATAATTTTGTGACATGGAAAAGGTTCCTTATGCTTTATCTATATTAATTTTGATGTACAAAATGGTTTCTACTTGACCAGATATTTCTTTTGTAGTGGGAGTTATTATCCATTTCATGTAAAATACGATAAAGAAACACTGGGATGTTATGAAATGGATCTTATGGATAATTTAAAGGGTTATAGGATGAAACTTTAGGTTTTAGAGGTGATGATAAGTTGAAAGGTTTTGTAGATGTATATTTTTCTAGAGACATGGACTCAATGAAGATAACTGCATGTTTTGTATTTACTTTTGGTAGAATAATAGTTAGTTAGATATATTAGTTGTAACCAATGGTTACTTTATCTAAAATAGAAGTATAGTATATTGATACTAATAAATTAGGGAAAGAACTAATATGGTTATGTACTTGATAAAAGAACTTATAAAGGGATCAGATAGTGGAATGTTATTCTATGATAGTTAGAGTTTCATTCATCTTGATCACAATCCAGGGTTTCATGCAATAATGAAACACATTGACCTAAAGTATCACTTCATATGAAGTTTTATATAGGATAAATTTTTGGATATTAAAAATGTTTTTGAGAATAATAATACTATAGATATATTTACAAAGGTGATAGTCCAATAAAGTTTGAGGAAACATTATTCCTTATTATGGCTCAGATGATCAGATAGAGTAAAGAGAAATGAATGCATCAGACAGAGGAAGAGTTTAGGTAAATGAAAGAAAAATAAAAATGATGAAATCCTAGATAAATTTCTAAGTGGGAGATTATTGGGGTTTTGTAAGTTTCTTTAGGTTCATTAGACATAGTTTTCTAGATAAATATGATCAGATGGAGATCATCAGACAAATTTGAAGGATGTTTCCAGTTGTGATGTTTCAGAGCATTTGGGGAGAAGGTTTGTCACTAGAAATAACTTCCATAATATATTGTGAATTAGATAGAGTTTATTGTACATAGAGTTATCATTATGATGATTTTTTTGTGAGGTATCAATGATCATATGAATATCATCAAGAAAATATCTCATTGTTGATGTTCATCAAGAGTGGAAACTCATTACATGGGTTGTTTCTTTATAACCAACTATTGGTATTTGAAATGAAATATAAAATAGTTTATCGATAGTTTCTCATGTTAATTTATAGTTAACTATGAAATGTAGAGGCTGGTGTAACTTTTTTACTGGGAAGAGACCCCTATAAAGAGGTGTAGTGGCCCAGATATGAAGATATAATAGAGTGTATGAATAACAGGTCACTACAAAATATAAAGGATATACCCATGGGGATATACCAATGGTTTGAAAAAACCATTGGTATAGGTTTCCCTATCCCAGTGGTTTGTCCAAACCACTGGGATAGGCTATTTATGTGAAACCTATCCCAACGGTTTTAAAAAACTGTTGGGATATGTATATCTATGTCAATGGGTTTTTAAAAACAATCAACATAGGTGTTCCCAAAATACACTCATGGGTTCCCCTCCCCTCCTCCCATCTAGATCTATTCCCAAAACCTCTTGAAACCTAGTATCAGTGGTGATCCCATGTATTTTTATCTAGCCAAGCAACGATCTTCGTTGTTGATGTCATTTCATTCTTTTTCAATATCAAATCAGTGTGTTACAAATATTCATATATCCATTTATTAAAATTTTTGGTTTTGAAATCCCCTGTTTTTCAAAAAAATATTCTTATTTTTACGTGGTTTTAATTTATTTTTATCCTGTGGTTTGATTTAGGATCTCTTATATTCGATTAATGTATGTTTGGATTAGTTCAGACCGGTTTGGTTTGGTTTTGGTTCGTTCTGTTCAATTTTTGATGGTTTCATTATTGTTTTCAATGCTTCATTTTGGTTTCAGTTAGTTTATTGTGATCTCTATATTTATATTTAAAATTACCATAGATGCAACATTATTAAGTATGTAACATCCCCTTATAGCATTAAATTATCAAAAAAATCACTACAGAAATGTTTAAATTTTTACGAGTTATGAATAGATTATGATTCATCATTAATATTTATTATTATTTGATATATTCAACCTGATGTGTGATATCAGGTAATGGATTTTATTGAATTATAACATGATAAGTATAATTGGGAATCTTGAATAAATTTTATATGTTTAATTAATCTAATTATTCTTATTTGTTGTTTAATATTTTCATTATTTTCTATGAAATTATTATCTCGATATATAATGTGTTTTTGGGATTTATGAGTTTTTATATTCAATGATCATTTAAAAATATAAAATATAAAATTTTATTTTCTATGATATTTAGTGATTTTGATGAAAAATGATTTTTCTTTGGGAAAAATGATATTGACAAAATATGCTTGTATAGGGCGGAATTTTTTACTTTTGGATTGATATGGTATGAATTTTATATCTCTGGTATGGTTGTGTGTCTGTAAGAAATAAATTATTCAACTATATTATTTTCTAACATATGTACAACAAATTTTTTAAAATAATACACACATAGAGTCTTTTTTAGGCCATTTAACTAGAAAATGAATTTTTATACCAATAATTTCCTAATGAAAAAAATAAAAGGATCAAATAATAAGAGGAAGGTTAAATGTTTTTTAGTTTTTTTAAATCTAGACTAAACTAACAGGTAAAAATAGTGCCAAAGACAAGTGTGAGTGATGAAAATAGATAAAAACTGTGAAAAGAACACAATGAAATAGTTTGGATAACATAAAAGAGATTTATTAATTCTAATAGTGAATAGTTAATGAGTTAGGGGTGAGAATATTTATATAGTCCAATGAAAAATATTTCATTTAATGAAACAATATTTATCATGGTAGTGTATTAGTGACTTTTAGGTGATATCACCTTATAGTCACCCAACCAATTAATTTATAAGTAAAATAGAAAGCTTGATCTAACATAACCATTAATAGTAATCAGTAATACCACCTCAATTTTTTGTAAATAAATAATCATTACATAAATTATCACTCAAACTGTAATATAAGACAACACTAACCAGACCCAACCCAAACTATATTGAACAAAACCAAACTAAAAAAATGGGACCCAAACCTACATAAATGGAAATGATTTAGACCATACCAATCCAAACTAAACAAAGTTGACATTACCCAAATCAATGTAACTCAAATGATCCAAAAAGGATCAAAATTAATTCTTAACCAAAAAAACCAAATTTACTTGAAATGAACTGACATAAACAAAAAAACAACCGAACCAAACTAAACAAAAGTGAAATGTACCATGAATCCCAAATTCAACACTAAATAAACTAAATTGAAATGTATTGATCAGACCCTAAAAAAACTGAATAGTACCAAACTAACCTAGAAGTAATAATATTTTTTACATGAATTTATTGAATAATAATAATATTAGTTAAAAAGTTCGTAGAATAAGAGAAAAAAATAAAAAAAATAATAATAAACACAATTTTTTGTAGTATTATGTATAGTTATTACTCGTTGATATAATTAAATTCAATATCATGGTTTTATATTTATAGTATTATATATATATATATATTATTTTGTTTTATTTTATATTAAAATTTCCATATAGACTAGTGTGTCAGTTATGGTTTCATATAAAGTGAACAATTATCATTTCCTAAAATATAATTTCGATTAAACTTAAATATTATTTAATTTATTTTACGAAATGGCATATAACTTTGTTTATAAAAAATGGATAAAAGTTGTATGTATGAAACTAATCGAATTTCAAGAAATTTTTAAAGAAACTTGGGGAGATTTTTAAATTTTTCATTTGATAATGCTTTAGATAGTGGTCACATACACTACCTATGTTATAATTGTGTTGGAAGACCTTGGTTGAGATGTGAAGAAGTTAGCTAAGATATAGACAAATATGGTTTTCAAACTAAAAAATATGTGTGGTATCATAATAGGGAGAAAATTCAATCTCAAAATGCTCATGATTCAAATGAGAGGACTGGATTAGAGAATTTGTTAGATGACCAGTTTCCATTTATTCATCATCATGATAAGGAATGGATTAAAACCCACGAAGACTTAGATACAAGAAAACATGATGAATATAATGAAAATGTTGATATTGATAGGGTTAAAAAATTTAATGATACTACCATGAATATAGTATATTGAAAATGTGGTAAAATGAAAATGATATAATTTTTAATCTGATTGTTTCATAGGAAAACCATGTATGGGATTTATAATACTTCCATAGATTACATTCTTAACTTTTTGAAGGACTTAATTATATATGATATAGATATTCCCTGAAAACATTATATGGAATAGAAGTTATTTGAGAAACTTGTATGTTCAATTTTTTTTACACTTTACCGAAATATTATAGATTATTCTGGGAGGAAACAGACGAAGGGAATGATTTTATAAAATGTGTCACATCCTGATGGAAGCCAAAAGATAATGGAACACAATCCAATGTGCCAAAGAAAGTAATGTGGCACTTTATATTGATCCCTATACTTTATAATCTTTTTATTTTGAATAAAATATCAATAAAAATGAAATGAAATGACACTGAGAGAAAAAAGAATAATGATGATTCGGTCCACACTATAGATGGATTTTCATTGAAGAAATTTGATGCTCGATATCCTAATTTCATATCTGACATGTGCAATGTAAGGTTGGGTCTTTCATGTGATGTTATTCATACATTTGGGCTTATTTTTACTTCACATAGCATATGGACAATTTTCATACACATTTATAACCTTCCTCTATGGATGTGTATGAAAAAACCTTTCACTTTCTCGAGTATACTCATATCTAAACCTCATGCTCCTAAAAATGATATATATACCTTAAACCTTTAATAAAATAGTTGAAACATATTTGGAATGTGGATGAACAAACATATAATTCATGTTTGAAATACATATTTCATATGCATGTTGCGCTTATGTGGACGATCAATGATTTTACTACTTATGTAATGATGTCTGGATGGAGAATAAATTGAAAACTATCATGTCCTATTTGTATTAATAATAAACAATATAGAAGACTTAAATATCACAGTAGTATTATTTTTATGGGACATTGAATATTCTTTCCAATGGACCATCTATATAGGAATAATCATCAAAGATTTGACAATACCATGGAGACTGAAAATCTACCTCAGCATTTTTCTGTAACTGATGTTCTTAATGAATTGAAAGATTTCAGTTTTTTATTTGAGAAGGGTCAGATAAAATCTATAAATAGAGAGAATGTTTCCACTGAAATAAGTTATAATTGGAAGAATAAAAGTTTTTTCTTTGAGTTTCCTTATTGTTCAACCAAATTGTTACGTCATTTCTTAGATGTAATGCACATATAAAATAATATATGTGAAATTATGATTTAAATTTTTATAAATGTCAAGAGAATTACAACAGATAATTTATTATCTTGACAAGATTGGTATATTGGGACATTAAAACCGAATTTCATCCTGTGTGTATCAGTGAAAATAAATGGAAAGTTCTGTGTGATTATTATATGATGACACCTATAAAGAAAAACCAATCTCTATATGTTCTAGAGACTATTAGAGTTTCTGATGACTATTCAAACAACATATCAAAATGGGTCAATAGAAGAAATTTGAAGATGAAATCCTTGGAGACTCATGATTATCACATCCTTCTACATGAGTTGATTCTAATAGAAATCCATCATATTTTGTCCAATAATGTAAGGGTGTTAGTTATTTATTTATTCTATTTTTATAGAGATATTTGTGCTAAGAATTTTCCAATTCTTCCTTAAAAAAATGTTGGCAGAAGAATTATTAATTTTTTTTGAGTTAGAGAAAATATTTCCTCAACCATTTTTCACATGCATGCTACATATCACTATCCATCTTCTAACTTAAATACTTCTCCAAGGACCTATTGATTTTAATTGGATATATCTAACTGAAAGAAATATGTACATATTGAAGTCTTATTTCTAGAATAGGAATCATCACAAAGGTTCTATAGTGAAAGGTTACTTGGATCAAGAATGTATGTATTTATATTCAATGTATTTGTATAATTTAACTACAATATGAAACAAACCAATGATAAATGAAGAAGAAAAACATGAGAAAATTGAACCTAGTTTTCCATCACTTACCTAAATATGGTGAATTACCATATCATATACATTGACCACATTAATCCTTAAAGAGAGAGAGAAGGAGCATCACACAATTTTGTTTAAATGTGATTTGTTTGATGACTACATCAAGTAAGTAAATTGAATATATATATATCTTATCACATCTCATATAATTATATATATATGTTAAAATATTTCGTTATTTTTTTGGTAGGAAACATAAACAAATGATAAATAGAAAGAATAATTCATTATCTTCGAGAAGGAGAGAGATTTACAAAGAAAATAGTTTTTTGATTGGTTGAAATTGAAGGTAGAAATATTACTGTAATAACTTAATAAAATTAATATTTAATTAAGTTTTATAATCATTTACATTTCTATTATTGAGTTTTACTATTGATTTTGTATATGATAAAATAAGAGCATTGGTTTTTGGTCATAATTCCATGGTTCATAAATGAAAATATATTGTGATCAATGGGTACATATTTATTATCAATGAATGATCAATGAACATGAGAACAAAAAATGATAGTGTTATGGTAAATTACACAACAAACTATTATTCCAATGCATCAGATAGTATACCTCGATTTGAAAATGTATCTTATTATGGAGTTATAGAGAAAATACTAATGTTGTATTATTACTATCATGGTCGAGTCACTATGATGAAATGAAAGTGGTTTGATTAAATGTAGAGGCATGACACATTTGTTGATGATTGTGGATTTTGAGTTATTGGCATGACTCACACTCTTGTTACTGATGAACCTTATGTATTGGAACCAATGGAAAAACAAGTTCTTTATGTGAAATATCATCTTTGACCTAAATTTATTTTCATTATTGAAGTAATACTATGATATATTTTTGATGATGATGATGATGGAACTGACACCATCCCTGCTCCCATTGGCCATTATCCATTTATTACTTATGATGACTCCAATAGTTCAATTGTCAGTGTTGATTGTGAACTTGATGTTTTGGTGGGAAATATATAGAATCATCTGCATATGTTATTAGTTCTTATAGTTTAGCTTGACTTGATTTTTTAAGGTTGGTACTATTCAAATTTCTTTACTATTGATTACAAATATTTTGTATCCAACTTGACCTTAATGTGAATTTTAAATATTTACTAGTTGCAATTTTCTTTTTGTTACATTATCTAATATTGAATCAAACTATATCCAAACCTACCAAACAAAAAAAATAAAACTATTAAATTGAAAAAAAACAAGATGAATTTAATTGGACATATTAAACTAATTAATATGAAAATAAAAAACCAATATAAATAATGACCTAAGAAAAAAAATAAAAAAATTACCTAACCCAAAAATATTAACCAAATTACCAAAGGAAAAAAAGACCTAATAAATTGAAAAAAATGAACCAAATGACATAATACAAATAAAAATGGACAAATGACCTAATCAATTTACCAAAATGAACCAAATGACCATACCAAAATTGAATTGGATCTAATTGAAAATAGAATAAAAATAAATCATACCCATACCAATCATGATAATTTGAAAATATTGATTTTTATATGACATTTATTATGTTTTCATATACTTCCCACTAAATATATTTTTTTTATATTTTTACGTATCCTGTATTTGGTTTGAAAATTTTTATTCCTTAATAAAGTCATGAATAATATTTTTTCTTATTTTTATTACACATTAGTTATGGTTTTCTAATTAATTAAATATTTATTTTCAAATGAAAGAAATGAAAAACATTGAGGAGATATGAAGAAAAAGGATGAATGAAAAAAATCACTGAATGAGAGAGCTGGATGTCTCTCCATTGGTGCCCATTGTGAGTATTTTATTTCAAATATATATATCAATGACATATAATTTCAAGTGATTAATTTTGTTTTTAACTTTTAATTAGGATCCAACACCTATGTGATAGTTATTCTCTGACCATACAAGTAGTTCTAGTGTTTAGTATGATTATACGAGGGGGGGGGGGGTACTAGATCTACACACTCCACTTAGTAATCACACCCCATCCCTCCCCCTTCTATACCATCTATCACACCTTCTGATCCCACTGTGTTGTTAGAGACACCTAGAATATTTAGGATGCCCATGTTTTCACCACCATTTCCATTTGATCCTACTATCCTATCTTTACCTTATCTAATGATAATTCATACTCCTCATCCATATTATGCATTTTCAGAACTATCTATGCCATCTACTTTTCCTTCTACTTCTTTCTCATCAAGATTCAACATTTCTATTTCTGTAAATTCTGCTCCAACACATTCTGAGGCCCTAGAGAATACATTGGGACCCACTCCATCTGTACAGGTTGATGTTACTTTATATCTTAGGGATCCAACATCACCCACTGAACATCATACCTTAGGTATATTTATAGAACCCTAGTAATTTTTTTAACATAATTTATATTCATTATAAGATGTATTGATAAAATATTTGTTTTTTCCTTTAACAACTAGATATTTTGATAAGCGGTGTGGGAGCACATTCATACATGTGGTGTGGAACCACCGCACACATCTCATGGTAAAGTACAATGAGGACAACCAAATTATTGAAAAAATAGGGCAAGAATGTAGGATTTTTATGGTAATGCTTTCCAAATACTCTGACATCAGTCCCATCATGCCACTCCCTTAGAGACACCTTCTAAATAAAGTAAAGGATAATTCATGGGGATAGATATGGGTAAAAAAATTTATTGTATTTAATGTTATATTATAATTGTATTTATATGAATTGATATTTTGGTACTATCTTTGATTAATTTTTCTGAGGGCGAGGCTAAGAGGATAACACGACTCATAGAATTAGGTGAGTTATAGAGAGTATACAAGCATGAGTTGTATAGTTTATGGAGTTCTAGACATGGTATGGATTTACCAGCCACACCTTTCATGGATGAATATCTGGTAGAGTATTATTGGGAAATTATTGCTTATTAGAAAAGTATAGAGTTCAAGGTATTAATCATATTTTATGTTTTTGAATGAAAATTACCATGATTTTAAATAATAATTGATTTTTTATTATTGAAAATTATTTTTATGAAGCCTCAGGAATAAATTAAAAAACAAGGATGCTACAAAATAACTCCAAATTTGGGGAAGACTATGATGCCAGACTATGAGAGGAAGTAGGTACGACACTCATTTAATATTATAAGAGAATTGTATTTCTAAAATCACAATGAGGAATATTTATACTAATTTTAACAATTAAAGACCTCCCATTAATTTTTTTATCATATATATCTTAACCCAAATGGATAAATTTTTGAATAATTTATACACTCTTCGAAGTTGGAATCATCCTTGAACCTCCTTTGAATATGTCATCAACTTCCTATGATTACTTGTGTAGTGGTTTTTTAGAATATTTATTTTCAAGTTAATATGTTGTGTCATCTTCCTATTTCTTAGATAAATTTTACTTATTCACTCTAGCATTGAAAATTTAGTGTTGATCAATTTATCAAATATAATTTTATCCAAAATCTCTCATGGATGTTATCATGTTCTCTACTTTGTCTTCTTCATCCTCAAATGGAAAATATTTTTTTGAGTGATTAAACTATTGAAGGGTTTTATATCCCATTTAATGAAATTTTTTCCTCTTAACATAGTTATATTCATAGAATTATAGTGAATAATATCTCAATATAAAATTATGAAATATCCTTTTAAAGGAGCATTAATATTTACTAATTTATAAACCTATACACAAATAATAATATTTAAAACTAATTTGAATATTGATTTAATGACTCTATTATTTTTTCATCATGATGAAGTCTAGCATAATCTTAATATTAGTATCGTTAAAATTTTATCAAGTTCCATTTTTTATCATTCCTCTTGATATTAAACATTTTTCAAATAATTAGATTTTTGTCATTTGATCTGATTGTATAGTAATCTATACTATACTAAATGGTAATATGAGTTATAATGAATTATTTTAAAATATTAATAGATGAAAAAATAACACTATTATATAGTCTAAACAATTCATTATACAATTATCTCCTCCTTCCATAACACATATACTTTGGAAAATAACACAATATAAGCTTAAGGGTCGCTGGAACCAAAATTCAAATTCTATGGTTAAATATACATTTTATACATAATATGAATTACAACCAAATCCATGAATAAAACCATTTTATCCATACATTCTATACCAAATTCACATACATGATATTTTCACTTGAAGGAGATGTAAGATAAATCCATTAAATGTGATTTTTTTGTCACTATAATTCATCTAGTATATGTTTTTATTTTTAGATTAATTTAGAAATAATATCCATTTGATTTTAGTTATGAAACTTATTATTAATAATTTATTTTAAATTACGGTTTTATAACATTTAGTTTCATTGTAGAGTGAGGTTTTTAATATTGAAGGACATGTGCCTCGATAATTTTTTTCCTCAAGTAGAAAGAAAAAAGATATAAGTGCAGTGAACGAATCGACATAACAACAGATTGTAAGTTTTAATTTATTGATTTAAAATTTTAATATCTATTTTTTAACTTAATAATCCATTTATATTTGTAATAGTGTGATTTAGAGTCCCTTTATGAGTATGAAACTAAAAACTTTGGTCCAAATGATCACTTACATCGGGTTTTTAGAGATGAGCATTGTGGAAGAGTACGTTGTCATCCAGGGAAGAGTATTTACCTGATGAGATATTGACCCACTTCAGGTGCCAATTATGATAGTTCCAAGTTAGAAAAATCTAATGCATGGGTATCACATGCTTAGTCCCAAGTATAAAAGGCCAAAAATTTGGTCATACAGAAGCATTAATAGAATCAAAGGTCCAATGATCAATTTGTGAAATTTATGGACCTTTTATGTCCATAACTTCCACTAGATACTACTGAATATTATGATTCATATATACTAATGATGTGTACATTACATAATACATCGGGCACTAGTTCTAGTGGTGGTCAGGAATATGATGTTCCTAGATATGGTGATGGTGATGAAGAGGGAGAGGAAGAGGGAGAGGATGAGGACGAGGCTAAGGATGAGGATGAGGACAAGGATGAAGGTGATGTTAGTGATAGTGATGAGGGATATATTGATCCTTTACTTTTTTGACTGATATTTATGAGATTTTATGTTTGATAATTTTTTCTTAATGAATATTTGTGATGTTTTGTATGTGTGTTATCATTTATTAAATGAATCAATTGATTTCCCATGTTATCATTATTTGTGTATTGGATCATGGATCTTTGAGGATGTTCTATTGGTTTTATTGTAGGTACTATTTTTTTGGTGGTTCTATTTTCATTTTTTGTTTGTTTTGAGGTTCTTATTTCATTTTTAGGTTCTTTTTGTTTAGGATGTTCTATTGGTTTCATTATAGGTTCTTTTTTTTGGTGGGTGTTGCATTATAGGTTCTGTTTGATTGCAGGTTCTATGTCAGGGTGGGTCTGCTGATGGATTGAGAATTTGGGGGGGGGTCTATACCAATGGTTTTAAAACTATTGGTATAGCCTTATAACAATGGTTAACTATAAACCATTGGTTAAAATTAAATTTAGATAAATATATACCAACAGTTCACTAAGAAACATTGGTATAGGACTTTCCCAACGACCTTTTAACCAATGATTTGGAGAACCATTGGTATATGATATACCAACATTTCTACAGCCTAGAAAAATGGTTTTGAACCATTGTTATATCCTTCAATCCTAGTATTGGGTGTTTCTAACTTAATTTTTTGAGACCCAATTGTGGAGAGGAAGTGATAGAGAGGTTTTTACTCATTTGTATCTCCCATAATGAAATATGTTTACAATATCCTCCCATGGATATTAAAATTTCTTAAACCATGTCAATCTAGTTAATCATTTTATATAGTTTATTTTTTTGTGTAAATTAAGAATACAGAGTTCTGTGTGGTTATTAGGTTTCTTCTTATCCTATTTCTAGTGAACATTAATTGGAGGAGGTGTTTATCAGAAAATATTCTATCTAATAACATTTTGGATCATTTATACTACATAGGATGGAGAGATCAGATTATATTCTCTATTTAGTTAATTTTACCTTACCAGTTATATCCATTGGATTGAATAAACTAAGATTGTGTTTCTTCACTAAGGTGGTTTCTTTCTCCTCATTAATAGAGTGCACCCCATTGCTCGAGGATTCAGAAAGTGGATGATGCCCTATGAGTTTTTTAGGTGATTATACCTATTTAAAATTAATTATAATTGGTTATAATTATTTATCATTATTTATTGGAATGAGACAGGTGTCTGGGAGTGTGGAAAAGGTTCATTGGGCTTAGACAAGGCACGATAGAGCTTTGTGAGGGGTTAACTGTATGCTTTAGGTAGGTGTCCCCTATAATAAAATACCATATATTTTTTATGCATGAGCATGCATTCCCACATAATTCATGTGGTTCGGGAATGGGTTCTCAAGACCAAGGGTGCCCTGGGTAGATGAGATAGGAATGTTATAGGCCTCTTATTCTTATAATGAGTGCTCTTTATCACTTTGGTGGGTTAGGATCACCAGATGACTATGTCTCTAAGGGGTGATGCATTTGGCTGAACTGGTGAGATACCTCTAAGTGTTCCTAGTTTGTGAGATAAAATAATGAATAGTATAGGTTGGGTTCCTAGGTCTACTGGGTAGTCATGAAAGGATTATGGTTAAGTGATGGTTGGTGAGACCAACATATGTCTTGAGAGTGATGAGAAACTAACTCATGAGGTTGGAGTTGAGTCTTTATGTGTGCTTGGACTGCGATAATTCCTTTTGAACTTGGCATATAATGATGGAGAGGGGTTTCCTCCAGGTGATAGGCTGAGATATCTCCCTTATGATATGTGAGATGGGACTTAGGTATGGGTCATGGGAATTGTTCAGGATTTTGCATTGGGATTCCAAGGAGCTTAGAGTGCATTGACTTGGGATGGTCCTTGGGTAATAGGATGAGGAGTGATTAGGGATTTGGGGTGGTTGGACTAGATCTTGAGGTCTATTTTGGGATGATCATTCAAATAGTAATATCACTTAAGGTTGACATACATGTGATAATATTGATGAGTAGATACTGTGGTGGGTTCGGAGGACCCAATGGGAACCTTTATGGGTGAGATGAGATATATTGTGATGAGGGGATAGGTCTCAAGTGACTAGGACCCTTGGATCATTTTGTGAGTTGTGTTATGGGATAAGGGCCCTTCCTGTGTTGCTTGTACTTGGATTTGACCTATTTGGAGTGTGTATGGATTAGTTAGTATACTTGATGTGACCTCCTCAGAGTCTATGGGGATGGGTCAATGTTCTTGAGGTGACCTTCCTATAGTTTATGGGTATTGTAACGCCCCGACCCTAGTTACCTAGAGTCAGTGCATTATTACATAACATTGGCATGATCACAAAAGATCAAGTCTCGAAAGACCAATTAGTTTAGTAGTCTTGGAAACACTAGATATATTCATAAGTCTTACATTACATCATAAAGTAAAAAAACTACAACAAAATATTGTCTTCATATACCCTCATACTATCCCTGAAGGTCATTCATAAATTACTTTTCACATCCTAGGAAAAATAAAACATTGAAAGGGGTGAGCTCAGATGCTCAGTAAGGATAACAATATAGCAGAAACTTTCATTAATAAGCATAAACATTTAAGACAATTTATAACTAAAACAAAAGCCTTTTAAACTTAAACTTAAGCATAATATGGCAAAGATAAAATGAAATAATTCCATTTAATTATTCGTATGGATATTCTACTAGTCGAATAACCACATGAAATATCAATAACCACTTTCATAATGATGGAATTCATAATGCCAGACTATCATAACCATGTAGCCAAGGCCTCATGCCAAGACTACAAATAAGATTTTGTCAAGGACTCGTGCCAACACACTAGTTTGTTTCAATAGACCTACCGATGCATCAAGGAGCTATAGCGGGCTCCACCCATGACTTACTAAGTAAAATTCATTCCTCATATACAAAGTTTGAAACATAACATAAACATTTTTTTTAAAACTAGCATAAAAAATGTCAATACTTTAACCACAAACCATGAATGGTATAAAAATAGCACATCCACAATCAAACATAACTCATTCGATACAATATGGAAGATTGTATTGTATCAGATTAACCTCAATCGAGAATAAAAAAGGATATTGACATAGATTAAAATAATCATCAAACTATTGAGATAAATATCCCCCTTTTTCTTGAAAATATTTAAAAGTCACACTATTTGTCAAGAAGCCATTTAAAATAGATTTTTTAATCAAAGTGTCCCATACCACTTTGAAACTTTTAAAATGGATTTTTATTTGAAAAATTTAATGTCCATATAAATAAATCCTTAAAACCATTTTTAAAACATGGACATTAATGAGAATGATTTATAATAATAAATCTTTAAAAAAATTTAAAATTATATTTTAGTTAGAGTTCCTAACCAAAAGAGAGACACTTGAATTCAAATAATTGAGGTAATAAAAACTTTGTAATATCATGATAATAAAGGGATTAATGATATATTATGTCAAAGTACATTATATACACCATATAAAATTGATTTTGTGTATAACAACAAAGGAGTCTCAATGGAATGTAAATTGAGATGAAATATCTCATAAAGGTCATATCCTTAGGTTAAGGATAAATCAACGACATAATTATGAGTGACAAATATAAATACACTAAATATGATTGGATATTCAGTGTAAAACAATAAAAGGACATTCACACATATCATTGTAAAAACAACCCCAATGAATTGGATGTTTAACTCAACAAATGGAGATTGAGTAAAAATTACTCTTATCAAGTTCATACTGATGACTTGAGAATTTATTAATGGATTGATTATGTGTATCAAAAGTATATCCACAAAAAGGGGAGTGTAAATTATGACATAAGCAAATTAATAGTGATTCCACACATAATCTTGGAGTAAAATAATCAATAAAGTATGCGTAAATCCGAATGAGTGGAAATTGAAATTTCAAATTCCCTTATTGATTTGGTAACTTATGAAACATACACCCATGAAATAAGGATCATAAAATGATGATGTAAATATCCACAAATTAAAGTATATTACACAATGAATACAAACATGGGCAGTACACACACCACATGCAATAAATAAGTGGTGAACAATGGAAATCTCACGGAATTAAAAGGGAGATAAGAAACCCCTTACTTTGTACTTTTTCCTTGGTCGAGGGTAGGTTAGCCTCCTGAATAATGGTTAAATAATTTTTATTTAATTATAAAAGAATCATATACATTAATATGATATCATATATAATCTTTTAACATTACTTTGTTAATAATATCTTAGTATTATCGTTGTTTTGGGTGTTAACTTACTCATTTTCTTTTATATTTTTTGTTACATAAGTCGTTTTTGTTATGGATAGGTTGTATTTTATTCATATAAAGAATTATATAAAGTCCTTAAACATTATTTTTAATCATAAAATGATAATTAGACTTGTATGGATACGATGGGGAATGAATCTCATCGCGTTCGTGGAGACGGTAGTCCGTACGTACGCACGAACAATAATATCATTCTTTTGATATTAAAATCATATATAATTGGATGGTATATCATATATACAGAATAATTATAATGTTATAATTATTATTTACATTAATTACACATCATTATTATACCCATCCATATAATAATGTATTGAATAACAATTACTGCACGACGTGGAGACTGTAGGTCGTACGTACGCACATATGGTGACATGTCATTCAAAGGATGGATAAAATACTGAATATGGTTGTACCATATTTATAATAATATCAAAATATATAAAATATATTGTATTTATTATTTTATAATGGAAATAACAAAGAAAAAAGAAGTTGAAGAAGAAAGGAACTTGAAAGAGGGTTGTGAAAACATTACCTCTTCTTTGGGTTCTTCCTTTTGATTTGATCAAAAGGGATCCTTAGTATAAGGACCCGCACTTATTTCATACATAATCTTGAATTTATTCAAGAAAACACTTCATTTTACATTGAGGATCTTTTCAAGTTTAGAGCTTTAGAGAATTAAGACAAAATATTCATAACATTACACATTGTTACATAGTGGATACCATAAAATCAGTTTCCATTTTCCTCAGAATATAAAACATTAAAACATAAAACAAGACTCCTTGACAATTCTTCAACATTTAACATGTCTTCCTTCCTTGTATTATTCATCCATTAACCTGTGAAAAATCATTTAAAAACTTGGGATGAGCACAAAAGCTCAGTAAGGTATGAAAAAGAAGGAAAAATCTCATTAGTCCATGAATACACAAGACATATGAAAACATTTTCAAAATACACGATTTACACCCATAAAATCTTAATTTGTGTAACATGAGATTTACACAAGATCCATACAAACATAATTATAATCATAAAGGTATATTGGGGCATTACTTACATAATCTTGTAACCATCTTGGCTACCTTAAAATTTGTAACCCTCACGGCTACCTTACTTTGTGTAACCATCACAGTTACACTTAGAGTAACCATACGGCCGACCTCCAACTTACTCATACCCAATGAATTGGAGGGAAATATAGGTCCCACCCTTCATCATAAACAATGCCCAATATCCAAAACATAATCATTCAACATAAATAATAGCATAAAAACATTGCCTTTGAATCTTATAAAACAGAATTTTAAAAGAGGATTTTAGAAGAAAAGTCCCTTATAAACATCATATACTTGAAGTGAGACTTAATTGAGTGGATGGAATATGTATATACTCTGTAAATACACATAATTAAACATAATATAAACAGAACCCATCACACAAACAATTTAAATAGCACATAAATTATAAAGTAGAAGGTTAACCCAAAGAATGGAAATCGGGTTAAGAATTCCCTTACCTTGGGCTTGTCTTACTTCAAAATTGTTTGAACCTCCTGTATAATGGTTAAAAGAGTGTTAATAGTATTTTAAAGAAACTTTTTAATGTTTATAACATCTTATATGGTCATTTCATAACCTCATTTCACCCCTTATTTGTTAGTATTTTGTTCCTTGCATTATTTCGGGTGAGTTCTTTTGTGATTTTCACAATCGGTTCATGAAGAATCGTTCTTGTTGATTGGAAGTGAAACTCCAGAATTGGAATGGAGTATTATTTACATAATTCCAGTACCATAAATTATACCATTCATCACTTTGGTTCTTTATATGATGATGATTTATAAGTTAAAACATTAATTATGTTCGTTTAGATAATTTAAGTGGTTCTTTGATAATTACAATTTCATTTAGTCTTATAAGTTTGAATCATGAGTACAAAAGAATTAAAGAACCTTATATGATTCATAAAACATATATTATAACCTGGTTCAACCATATAAATGGTTTCATGACCAGACTTGAAATAATTAATGGAAATTGAAAATACATCGTCCACGATATCGGTAATTCGACACAAATGGACAATGTTTTTTGATTCTTTAAATAAGTGAAAGAGGAGAGGAATAATGATTTGTAATTTTCCATAAACATGAAAACATCCAGAATATACATGATTCTGGAGATTTCATGCCTCTTGGATAAGAGGGAGTGAAGAAAGAAGTGGAAGGAATCATGAAATAAAGAAAACATGAGAAATTTCTTACAAAAAAATTCGGCAGCCTAACGACGCCTCTAAAAATTTCATAAAAACAAGATTGATGAGAGGAATGGAATATCTCATCAATCATACAAAATTTGGACAGTAAGGGAAATATTAAATGAAATATCCCAACAAAATACAAAGGGAAAGGAAGAGAATAACATAAAATGGAAGGAAAGAATGAAAATGAAAGAGGATGTTTACCTCTTGATCTCTTCTCCTTGAGATCCTTCTTAAGGGCTTTGATTTTGGTCTTTTGGTGAGACCAGCAGCTCTAGGACGTGGGGAAGGAGATTGGGGAGGGAATTTGGCAGAAATTAGACAATGCTCAAGGCTTGAGAGGTGTGGGAGGAAGAGGGGAGTGAGGGTGGTATTTATAGTGGAGGAGGGGAGGTATTTTAGATTATTTTAATTATTATTATAATATTTTTATCAAGATTATGAATAATCTCAAATCAAGTGGCCTTAATTAGTGAAAATATCATGTGATTTCGAAGCAAGTGGCCTTTCATCACTTATGATGTCATAAATAGTGCATTTTTACTGATAAATTGATTATACGGTATTTTACCGTATTTCACTATTCACCGAAAATTCAAGAGTTTCAGAAAAATACCAAAAATTTACCCCAACCATTTTTCGACGTGTAGAATTCAAAAATGAACTCCATTTTTAAAAAATAATTTTCTAAATATTATTAATTTAATTTTAAAATAATATCACAGTTAATTCGAAAAATAACAAAATTGAAGTGCAATTAGTTTTATGTGACATTGGAAAATTAATTAAGATCCCATTATCCTATTTCCATGGGAAAATAAAATAATAATATTATTTACTATTCATGAGGTCATATTACTATTCATATTACTATTCATATTACTATTCATAAGGGCATGTTACTATTCACCAAAAAAAACAAGTTTGTTCCATCAGACTCGAAATAACATACTGAACACAATTGTAGATGACAGTTTCTTGAAATTAAAAACATAGAAGAAATAAAATTATGTTTAAAGGATACTTATAAATATATACCTTAAACAAAATTTCAAGCATTTTCAATTTATATTTAGAAAACCTTGGGATGTTACACTTAGGTTGTATTTCTGATCAAAATAATGCCTCTAGGTTGAATTAAGGGAATTTTAGAGAATATTCGGGTAGGGTTTGGCCGAGCCAAAAGTATTTGAAGGTGTAAATTAGAGAGAAGGGGGAGTACCCTTTTATAAGAGGGGTGAGGGGCACCTTTGGAAAAGCTAGAAATATTATTTTATAATAAATTCATATTCAGTTTATAATGGCTCAAAATTGGATTATTTAAAGGTTAAGGTGGGTATGAGTCGAAATAATTTCAACCAATAGATTTTAGACAGGTTTGGGTCACTATATTAACCTTATCATTTATATTTAACTCTTAGTTAAATAGTTTGACATTTACCATGTCTCTTTGTATTTTTATATTATATAGTTAATAAAATTACTATATACCTCCAAGATACCACCAAGTGGTGAATTAATGACACACCTATCATTATATAAGTCCTTTGTCTGAACATTAAATTTTTAGGAATATAATATCAATTAATTATATAATATTTGTTTTAAAAAATCTTTTATGTCAATTTTAACACTATTGGGTATTTTGTTTTTGAAAATTTAATAACAACATTATTAATTCGTAAAAAATTTATATAACCAATCCTAATATTTCATATTAAACTATAAAATTAGTTTAATTTATAAAAAGTCTCAAATTACATTTATTTTGATATTTATAATATCATTTATTTTAGTATTTCATTAATTAGGTAATTACTGCATCACTATTATGTCATAAATAAATTAAATTATTTAATGTCTAAAAATTATAAATAAAATACCTTTATGTAGGAAATATTTTTATCTTTCTAATGAATATTTATAATCTAATTTATCTTATGTATAACCCTATATTAATAATGTTTTAGTTATTAAACTTTGATTTTATCTCTTTTAACTCTTCTTTGAATTAAATAATAATAAATGTCCTAATGTAATCCAAGTGGACCTAAATGATAATATTTTATTCCTAAGGTTGTTTTTGGTAGATATAAACTTTTCCAATAGAATTAGGACATGTGTTAGGGTAATATTAATATCATTTTACCCTTAATTACCCTATTTACTTTAAACCGTGGTAAATACAAGTAAAATGTTACTATTCAGTAACAATTATTTTCATCTCATTGAACCACATTTTAATCCTTGAAATTAACCGTGTCTCTTGGATTTTCGAAATTATGCTCACAGAAGCGGTAAAATGAAGTTTTATGTGAATTTCCAAATTCTCCTAGGAAGTGGGTAGAAGATGGTAAAAAGTTCCAATAAAATTTTTATATATCTAAAATTATTCTGAACTAACTCCAATTAATTACACTGAACTTATAAGGTATTATATATCTATTTGGACCTTAATTAAATTTAAATAAAATAAATAATTATTTAAATAAAAATTCGGTTTTAAACTATAACTCAATGTTTTTTCACTATTCATAAAAATTGAATGTTTTCAGAAAAATACCAAAAATTCACCCTAAGCTAATTTCGATATTCCGAATCCAAAAATGAAGTCCATTTTGAAAGGTAAAATTTATAAAATTTCAAAAAGTGGGTATTACTATTCATAACGGCTAGTTTGATTGGTTATGGTGTGTGTTAGAACTCGAAGTTGCGTACAACACACGCTACTGTATTATTCAAAGAGAAGTGTACTATGGAAGCTTGGGGTGTTACATTCTCCCCTCCTTCAAATAATTTCATCCTCGAAATTTTTTAAAATTGGGCTTGGGAATATAATGGAAAGTCCCACATCGGAAAAAGATTCAATAAAACTATCACCTTAAAAGAAAGAAAGAGGAGTACAAAGGTCACCCAAGATAAGTCATACGAGGATTACATGTTGGAAAACATGGATATGGAAGATAAAATAAGTGTCAAGTTCTGATGGAGAGGGATAGAAAACATGATCAGGAGAAAGTTAACAACAAGAAAGCCATAAAATTGTGATGGGACAAACGATCATTAGTTTCCAATTAGGAAAAGTATATAGAAAACATTTTTTCTAAGTTACATTACATAAAGATGAGGAGTTAATTTACGAGATTGACTAAGAAAATAAAGAGATATACTTACTTTTTAAGTAGATTTTCATTCTTTAATAAATTTCCACCACTAACCCATTTTTTTAAATGATGAGTATTCAATAAGACTTGGTCACACTAGAAGAGCTAGAATAAACTTCTATAGAATCAAATGATCCACGAAGGATAAACTATATATTTACTTTGTCTTTAGAGATTAATCAAAACCAAAATGGTTAGTACAAGATCTGATGTTCCCCTAAAAGGATATTCCTTTAGGGAAAGAAACACTAATCTTAAATTCTAAAATTAAACCAACAATACCCCAAAGTTAAATAAATACCATTCAATAAACAATTTTCCTTAAAATCCTTCAATATAATCCAAACTAATATTGAAACCCAAAACTTAGAAGACTTTGGTTATGTAGTCTTCCACGTTAAATTGTATCTCCAAATGACATCAACTACTGTTAAAGTCACATACTTAAAAGTAATTAACCTAATCACATATTCTATATTATAGGTTAATAATTTCCATAAATAACCCAAATAACTATAAATCCGTAATAAAAACGTAGATAAAAATCCACCATTACTCCTCAAATTAAATCCCATAGTATTCTAGTTTCCTTGGGAATATAGTGTTCCCAACAAAGTGAACATATTCCAAAATAAAATTTATCACTTAATCACCAAATCATTTTCCTATACTAAGGGTATTCATTTGATAAGACATAAGAACCCAAATCAACTTATTATTGATCAATAAAATAATTTAAATAAAAATAATTAGTCACAGTAACCAGGGACTTCACGTAGTCCAGTGGTAGGCGATAAATCCCAATCGCACTTTGGTTGTGGGTTTGATTCCCATAGCTTTGTCCGAAACGACGGGTTGTCACACAATCTGCGTGTTGTCCTTTTTCAAAAACTATATTTTATAACATTACCAAAATGAGATAAAATATTTAAAATAACCATAACATAATTTTAACCAGAAATGTTATCTCATACCTTGCATTTTCATCCCAAAATATTATAACTTGTAATTGACTCAAACCCAATGATCATATAAAACCAAATGGTTATTTATAACTATATCCACAAGGGAAAAGATAAGTCTTCCTCAAATATAATTCTCACTTGGAAAACTGTGGGGTTACAAATACAAGAGAAAATTATTCCAAAGTAATCCCATTAACAAGGAGCACTAATACATTTAAACATTTCTCCAACCATTTACTTCCACATAGCTTCTTCTTTGACCATGAAAATATCCTATAGAATAGGGCATTCACTCGGGTAATGGCCAAGTCCCCTACATTTACGGAAAATGACGTTAAATGGATTTTTGGGACCATTTTTATTTTCTTCCATAGTATTATTCATTTTTCCTCAGCAATTATTCACTTTATGTCTTTCTTTCTCGCACGTAAAGCATTTATTTGTTCCATTGAGACACTTTCCTAGGTGTCTCCTTCCACATTTCCTGAATGATGGAAATTTAGTATTCTTTTCTCCATGGTCTCCAATGCTGGATCTCTTATCATTCATCACCTTTCTCTTCTTTGTTGAGTCCGGGAGTTGGTTAATATATATGTTGTTGATCATATTTTTGGAAAACTTATTTGGCATGAACATGATATCTTTTACGCCTATCATCATTCCATTTTGTTTCTCATTTCCACCACCATTCCCACCTTATACATCATTCTCAAAGTTACTATGACTTCCTTGGACTCCATCCATTGACTAAAACCAAAAAGCATTGTGTGAGTAACAATAGTCATAAAATCATTTAGAGAATATCATGACACCATATTCTCAATTTGAAACACCTTATGATTAACCAAGGTCATTTATTCTCATCTTATATTAAAATAATTCAAATTGGTTTGTAAATAAAATGTAAATTATCCTAAGCATATCCCTCGGGAGTGTCATAACCAAGAGTGCAGCAAGGCCCATTTTTGTGCACCAGTTCCCATTCGAGTCTATCTCAAAGCGGTGTTTTCGGGTTTTACCCCTAGGTACATCCGTTACATAGCCACCTCTACCTGCTCGTATCCAGAAAGGGATGTATTTCTTGGAAAACTTAAAAAATCTATACAATACTAATATTTTAGGAAGTTCTTATATACTAATCCTCAAAGTCTATCTTAGGCCTATGTGCTCTAATCAGAGTTTATCTAAATCTTGTTTCCAAGGTTTGTACTAAACTTCCTTTGATACCAACTGTAACGCCCCAACCCCAGTTACCCAGAGTCGATGCATTATTACATAACATTGGCATGATCACAAAAGACCAAATCTTGAAAGGCCGATTAGTTTAGTAGTCTTGTAAACACTAGATATATTCAAAAGTCTTACATTACATCATAAAGTAAAAAAAACTACAACATCTTGTCTTCATATCCCCTTATACTATCCATGCAGGTCATTCATAAATTACTTCTTCACATCCTGGGAAAAATAAAACATTGAAAGGGGTGAGATCAGATGCTCAGTAAGGATAACAATATAGCATAAACTTTCATTAATAAGCATAAACATTTAAGGAAATGTATAACAAAAACAAAAGCCTTTTAAAATTGAACTTTAGCATAATATGGAAAAGATAAAATGAAATAATTCCATTTACTTATTCAGATGGATATTCTACTAGTCGAATAACCACATGCAATATCAATAACCACTTTCATAATGATGGAATGCATAATGCCATACTATCATAACCACGCAGCCAAGGCCTCGTGCCAAGACTACAAATAAGATTTTGTCAAGGCCTCCTGCCAAGACACTAGTTTGTCTCATGAGACCTACTGATACATCGAGGAGCTATAGCGGGCTCCACCCGTCACTTACTAAGTAAAATTCATTCCTCATATGAAAATTTTGAAACATAACATAAACATTCATATTAAAACTAGCATAGGAAATGTCAACACTTTTTCCAAAAACCATGAATGATATAAAAATAGCACATCTACAGTAAAACATAACTCATTAGATATAATATGGAATATTTTATTGTATCATATTAACCTCAATCGAGAATAACAAATGATATTGACATAGATTAAAATAATCATCAAACTATTGGGATAAATATCCCCATTTTTCTTGAAAACATTTAAAAGTCACACTATTTGTCAAGAAGCCATTTAAAATATATTTTTGAATCAAAGTGTCCTATACCAATTTTAAACTTTTAAAAGGGATTTTGATTTTAAAACTTTAATTTCCATATAAATTAATCCTTAAAACCATTTTTAAAACATGGACATTAATGAGAAAGATTTAGAATAATAAATCTTTAATACATTTTAAAATTATATTTTAGTTAGAGTTCCTAACCAAAGAGAGACACTTGAATTCAAATAATTGAGGTAATAAAAACTTTTTAATATCATGAGAATAAAGGTATTCATGATATATTATGTCAAAGTACATTATATACACCATATAAAAGTGATTTTGTGTATAACAACAAAGGAGAATCAATGGAATGTAAATTGAGATGAAATCTCTCATAAAGGTCGTATCCTTAGGTTAAGGATAAATCAACGACATAATTATGCGTGAAAAATATAAATACACTAAATATGATTGGATATTCATTGTAAAATAATAAAAGGACATTCACACATATTCTTGTAAAAACCACACCAATGAATTTGATGTCTAACTCAACAAATGGAGATTGAGTAAAAATTACTCTTATCAAGTTCATACCGATGAATTGAGAATTTATCAATGGAGTGATTATGTGTTTCAAAATTATATCCACATAAAGGGGAGTGGAAATTATGACATAAGAAAATGAATAGTGATTCTACACATAATCTTGGAGTAAAATAATCAATGAAGTATGTGTAAAGCCGAATGAGTGGAAATTGAAATTTCAAATTCCCTTATTGATTTGGTAACTTACGAAACATACACCCATGAAAGAAGGATCATAAAATGATGATGTAAATATCCATGAATTAAAGTATATTACAAAATGGATACAAACATGGTAAGTACACACACCACATGCAATAAATAAGCGGTGAACAATGGAAATTTCATGGAATTAAAAGTGAGATAAGAAATCCCTTACTTTGTACTTTTTCCTTGGACAAGGGTAGGTTAGCCTCCTGTATAATGGTGAAATAATTGTTATTAAATTATAAAGTAATTATATACATTAATATGATATCATATATAATATTTTAACATTGTTTTGTTAATAATATCTTAGTATTATCGTCGTTTCGGGTGTTAAGTTACTGGTTTTCTTTTATATGTTTTGTTACATAAGTCATGTTTGTTATGGATAGGTTGTATATTATTAATATACAGAATCATATCAAGTCCTTAAACATAATTTTTAATAATAAAATGAAAATTATACTTGTATGGATACGATGGGGAATGAATCTCATCGCGTTCGTGGAGACGGTAGTCCGTACGTATGCACGAGCGATAATATCATTCTTTTGATATTAAAATCATATATAATTGGATGGTATATCATATATACAGAATCATTATCATGTTATACTTATTATTAACATGAGTTACACATCATTATTATACCCATCCAAATAATAATGTATTGAATAACAATTACAGCACGACGTGGAGACTGTAGGCCGTACGTACGCACATATGGTGACATGTCATTCAAAGGATGGATAGAATACTGAATATGGTTGTACCATATTTATAATAATATAACATTATATAAAATATACTGGATTTATTATTTTATAATGGAAATAACAAAGAAAGAAGAAGTTGAAGAAGAAAGGAACTTGAAATAGGGTTGTGAAAACATTACCTCTTCTTCGGGTTCTTCCTTTTGATTTGATCGAAAGGGATCCTTAGGTTGGATTTCTGATCAAACTAAGGCCTCTAGGTTGAATTAAGGGAAGTTTAGAGAATATTTGGGCAGTGTTTGGCCGATCCAAAAGGCATTTAAGGTGTAAATTATAGAGAAGGGGGAGTACCCTTTCATAAGAGGGGTGAGGGGCACCTTTGGAAAATCTAGAAATATTATTTTATAACAAATTCATATTCGTTTTCTAATGGCTCCAAACTGTATTATTTAAAGTTTAAGGTGGGTATGGGTCGAAATCCTTTCAACCAATAGATTTTAGACAGGTTTGGGTCACTATATTAACCTTATCATTTATATTTAACTCTTAGTTTAATAGTTTGACATTTACCATGTGTCTTTGTATTTTTATATTATATAGTTAATAAAATTACAATATACCTCAAAGCGACCCCCAAGTGGTCCATTAATGATACAAATATAATTATATAATTCCTTTGGCCAATCATTATATTTTTATGAATAGAATATCAATTAATAATATAATATTTTTTTAAAAACTCTTTTATGTCAATTTTGACACTATTGGGTATTTTGTTTTTGATAATTTAATAACAGCATTATTACTTAGAAAAAAAATTATATAACTAATCCTAATATGTCATATTAACCTAAAAAATTTGTGTAATTCATAGAAGTCTCAAATTACATTTACTTCGATATTTATATCATTCATTTTAGTATTTCATTAATTAGGTAATTTCTTCATCACCATTGTGTCATAAATAAATTAAATTATTTAATCTCTAAAAATTATAAATAAAATACCATTATGTAAGAAATATTTTTATATTTCTAATGAATATTTATAATCTAATTTATCTTATGTATAACCCTATATTAAAAATGTTTTAGTTATTAAACTTTGATTTTATCTCTTTTAACTCTTCTTTGAATTAAATAATAACAAATGTCCTAATCTAATCCAAGTGGACCTAAATGTTAATATTTTATTCATAAGGTTGTTTTTGGTCGATATACAATTGTACAATAGAATTAGTACATGTGTTTGGGTAATATTAATTTCATTTTTATCCTTAATTACCCTATTTGCTTCTAACCGTGGTAAATACAAGTAAAAAGTTACTATTCACCAAAAATTATTTTCATCTCATTGAACCACATTTTACTCCTTGATATTAACTAGAAGTGGTAAAATCAAGTTTTATGTGAATTTCCAAATTCTCCTAGGAGGTGGGTAAAAGACGGTGAAAAGTTCAATAAAATTTTTATATATCTAAAATTATTCAAAACTAACTCCAATGAATTAAATTGAACTTATATCTATATTATGTATCTATTTTGACCTTAATTAAATTTAAATAAAATAAATAATTATTTAAATAAAAATTCGGTTTTAAACTATAACTTAGTGTTTTTTCACTATTCTTCAAAAATTGAATGTTTTCAGAAAAATACCAAAAATTCACCCTAAGCTAATTTTGATATTACAAATCCAAAAATGATGTCCATTTTGAAAGATAAAATTTATAAAATTTCAAAAATTGGGTATTACTATTCATAACGGCTAGTTTGATTGGTTGTGGTGTGTGGTAGAACTCGAAGTTGCATACAACACACACTACTGTATTATTCAAAGAGAAGCATACCATGGAAGCTTGGGGTGTTACAGGTATGGGTTAGTGTGATTGACTATGACCACACTTGAGTGTGTGGGGATGATTTGGTGTGATTGATGCAACCTTCTTTGTATTTGAAGGTATGAGTAGATGTGCATGAATTGGACCTTAACTTTAGTAGGATTGGTTTGAGGACCACCTATAAGAGGGATGGTTCATGATGTGATGTGATACATGACCAATGGACCCTACCTTAAGTGATCGAGAAGTGGGTCAAGATGTGGAAGTATGACCTTGCCCCATCTCTTCGGGTATTGGGTCGAGGTTTGGACATTGTACTACCTTGAGTATTTGGGTATGGGATAGACATTAGTATAAGGAAATGAAATATTTGGATTCCTGTATAGTGCTAAAGTAGATATTGTTCGGCACCATGGTGGCTTAGTGAGAACATATTGGCCTTATAAGTGTGTGTATTGTGTTAGGTTTTGTGGTGGCCTGGTTAGCACACGACGACCCAACACAAATGTTAATTATTTATTTTTTTACTTGTGTACACCCACATACATGCATGATGGTGTATATTAAGGGTTCTTGGTGAGACCCTTCTGAGTTATATGTTCAAAACTTAAACATGAAATATAGATCATGTGAAAACCTTATGTTTACTTTCAGGATATGTCATGATATGTTTAGAGGACCAGTCTGGGTAATCTCGATGGGTATTGTAGACTGGGATTGGGATGAGGCTTGAGGTTAGTAGTAGATAAACTTGTATTTTTTATTTGGTTTATCTTATATATAATATCGACTCAGTGGGTGACAAATTATATATTGTATCATAGTGTTTATTTGATTATGGATACTTTAATATGTGTGATAATTATTTAGTTATTTTACTTTTTCTATGACTCTTAGTCAAGGACCTATTCTCCCCATTGTATAGATGAGTCCCTAACCACTAGTCAGTAGCCTCTGGAATATGTGGAGAAGTACTTAAGGCCACATAGAACCTTGGATCAGATGTTGGAACAATTCATGGGTTCCAAAAATTGGTATTAGAGATTTTTTTGTTTTATAACTTGAGTAGATGGTAGAAAAGTGGTCTAGTAATGTGTTGGAGTTTATGATGGATATTGGGACAATGCATCAAGAAAACCTATTTTAATAGTAAGTTAGGGTTACTAGGGTATGCGATTTCTATTCTTGGTTTTCAATGTTAAAGTTGTATAATTTCACCTTGGGTGACACACTTGTGTTTTGGATGTATGATTTATGAGTTAATGATCTTCACTCATTGGAAAGAGGTTGGTGTACATATATCATTCTTTGCACATAGTATACATATGATATAATTTTTTCTCATCCATGGTTGTTTTTTGATGAGAGGTTTAGTTTTTTAAAATTTCAAAAATAACTTATATGATGTTTTCCCATATAATTTTGTAGTGGTATTCTACTCATTTGTATTATGATATATTTCCTTTTAATGGTAGGTCATGTAGATCTTATGGTAGGAGTTTCTCCAATGATGTAAATATAGTCCCTACATCAAGGGGTGTATAAAGACCCATATCATATTGGTGTAGGCATAGGATTCATCAAAAATGAAACCTTAATGGATTTAGTATAGGAATATAATGCCCGAGTTATGATATGAGGATGTGCATGAGTTTCCTTGAGGATACTGTTTTAGTTACTTAAAGTTTTAACAAAAACCTATATGAAAATTTATCATATAGCTTCTTAGCGGCATTATAATTAACTAAAACATAAAATTAAGGAAATTAATAGTAAATTCCTTAATCTTGTGGTATATATATTAATCCAAGTTCTTATAGTATCAAGGATGGTTTTGGAGGGAAGGATAGGTCGGGCTCTTTACCCAGTGGTTTCTAGATGTGCTTTTGGTGGTGGGGTGAGTGTGGTAAAAAACTCATGGTTTTTATAGTGATGCATGTGTTAGGTGATCATGGGATTAGACTAGAAATGAGTGATGCCTTGGACTGTGGGGTGTGACTGGAGTGCATGTGGGGCATGGTTTGTGGGTTAGGTGCATGAGGTTGGGTTAGATGGGATGCGACTCTTGGGAGTGTGAGTCGAGGTGTGAGATTGGGTTGTATAGTATCATGAAAGTGTTAGGTTAGATTGATATTGGGGAAGATATATAATGTGATCCTATGAGTGGGTTATCATTGAACCACTCTATATTTGGATAAGGAGAGTTAGAGTTGGTATGGATTTTTAGGGAAAATTCTCTATGTACAAGGGCATGTGTGACTAGGTACCCATAATGCCCAATCGTGCTACAAATCGATGAATAGACTGTTTACGGGTCCATAGAGAGTTATTCAAGTTATGAATAGACATGAGAAGACCTACATAAATAGTTTAGTGGAAATAAAATCATAGGAAAAGTGACCCATGGTGTTATAAAATAATGGTAGATGTCCTACAGTGGTGGGAGGTGACATCATAATTGGATCGAGGTATCATGGTGTGGTTGACTAGAGTAGAGGACGTGACATGAATTATCTTGAAAGGGAACAAATGTGACCTGTTGGGTTTGGAAATCAAGGAGAGATTTAAGGAAAGCCCCATGGTGGGGAACATACTATTGGATATTGGAGGATTTTATTATTAGTGACATGAGAATGAGTAGTGGTTGGTGTCTCATTTTGATGCTTGGGTATAAGTGAGATGGTCACGTATAGTCATAAGTAATGTATAAAGTGTGGTTTATGGATACTAGGTGTTTTCTTTGGTAGGGTAAAATAATGATACTCTTATGATTAGGATAATAATATCAATTGTGGGTGAATTGCCCTTATTTCAAAAGGTTTGTGGATACAGTGAGATTGTTTAGTGGATAGTTGAGGTGGAACTAGGTTACTAGTGTGTAGTGAGATTTGATGATATTTTTTTCCTTGGGTAATACCAGATTTGAATATTGGATATAATTTCAATCAAATTCAGTGCATTGACATCGATCTCAGGGTGGTTTTGGTGTGATTTAAGTTTGATTTGGATTAGATATTCCCTAGTTCTCAAAGTGGTATCATGGTGGTTGGATTAGGTGGCTTGTGATCCAAATGTGGAATTACCATGAGTTTTAGGTTTAGAATTTGGTGCGAGCATTGGATGATCATGTGATTCCTTTAAAGGAATCATGATTTTGTATTTTGAGGACAAATCAATGGTTTAAACTTAGCGTTTTGAGAAAATTCAGATAGTGGTGGCCCAACTAGTGTTTTTGTGTCAGTTTTGATGTAGTGAGGTGGAACCTACAACATGAGTATTTTTCAAAACATAGTTGTTGGGTCTACAGATTTCCGAAAGAGTGTTTTTGGTATAATATTACTATGGTTTATAGAACCTTGGATAGTAATTAGCCTTTGTGAGAAGAGCCTTATAGTGGGGAGAAATATAAGCTTTAGGATGAATTGGGTGATAAAAACATGGTTTCTTGAGAGATACAAGTGCAGTGTGTGTCGTCTCAGTGTTGGTGTTCATAGTTAGCAAGTGGATCATCTTTTTGTGAAAAACACACCTTGGTGTTTAGAGTTGACTAATGAAAGTGCATTTGGTGTTCGTGTGAAAAAAGTAATGAGTTCTTGGTGAATTGATTACTAGGATAGGTCGAGTGACATGGTTTGAGGATTACCATGACTTCTTGAGGATGATAAGATTTATGGTGGAGATTTTTTAATTCCTTATAGATTTATGGGTCATTATGTTTTAGATAAAATTTTAATTTTCATTGGTTAAGGGTTTTTTTGAGAACCAGGACTCATAATGGGATTTAGAGAGTTTGAACATCCTTTAAAGGCATTTTTGGATGTGGTTTAAGGCTCGAGTGGTGTCTTGGGTGTTTGAGAGAGTTTCAGAGAAGGTATAGGTGTATGGGAATATGAAAAATAATATCAACAACCTCTTCATGGTGTGAATAGGTGTTCACACACTGAAAGTATCAGGATAGAGTGAGAGCCCCTTTTCCTAGGCGGTTCACGGTGTGAACCTATTTCTCAATGTGAAAGGTTTTTGGTGTTTTCTTTATAAATAAAAGTGGGTTTATACCCCCTTTATTAGGGTTATTGGTGAAATTTGATGAAATTAGTAATTTGAATGTGAAAATAAATTGTGGATTTTGAATAAATTAGCTCCAGGTGTCTACTGGGTGTTGACCACATCAAATTGATCAACGTTTTAGTGAGCTAATGACACCTAATAAGTTTTTAGGAAATTATGAGTATTTAAATTAAATTGAAAAAATCAATTATAGTTAGATATAATTACTTTATTATTTCTTTTCTTGAGATAGGTACTTGGGAGTGTGGATGAGGCTCATTGGGATTGGAGGAGTCTCAATGGATCTTGATGAGGGGTTAAATCCATTTTTAAGTAGGTTTCCCCTATAATAAAAAACCATATGTTTTTTTATTCCTAATCATTCAGGACTACATACTATATGGGGTTATAGAATGGGGTATCAAGACCAAGGGTGACCTAGAAAAATGTGATAGGATAAATATAGGCCTCCTATGCTTGGAATAAGTGTTATTTAGCAATTTGGTAGTTAGGTTTCACCTGAAAACTATATTTTTGAGGGTAGAGAGATTTATTTTAATTTAAAATAGACCTATTGGATGTACTAGGTTATAATATAAAATATTAAATAGACTAGGTTATGTTCATACGGATAGTGGGCATAAATGAGAGGCTTAGTTATGAGTGATGATGGGAAAGATAGATGTATATCTTTGAAGTGATAAGGAAATCCCTCTTAAGGTTAGAGTCAAGTCTTGATGTGCAATTTGAGTAGGAGAAGTCCTATGGGATTTATGGTAAAATGACATAGAGGGATTTATTATGGGTGATGGGTTAAGAGATCTACCTTAGGATATATGAGATGGGACCCGAGTGTTGGTTATGGGAATTGTTCAAGAATTGTCATCAGGATGCCAAGGGGATTAGAGTGCTGTGACTTTGGATAGTCTCTAGGCAGTGATACTAAGAGTTATGAGGGATTTAGTGAGGTTATATTGTAACTTGAAGTCTGGGTTGAGATGATATGTTAGGAAATAATGTCATCGAAGGGTGATAGATGCAGGATGGAATAGATGAGTAAAGATTATGTTGGGCCTAGAGGAACTAGTGGGAACCCTGACAAGTGAGGTGAGACATATTGTGATGAGAGGATAAGTATCAAGTGACTAACACCCTAATATAATTTTGTGGGATATGTGATGGGTTGCAGGACCTGTTTATATTGCATGTGTGTGATTGTGACCTTATTGGAGTGTGCATAGATGGGTTAGTGTTATTGATGTAACCAAACTAGATTTCATGGGGATGGGTTAATGTACTTGAGGTTACCTGCCTAGAGTTTATGTGTATGGGTTGGTGTGCTTTATTGAGACCCCCGTTGACTGTGTGGGGATGAGTCTTTGTGTTTGATGTGGACTCCCTTGAGTGTATGGGCATGGGTCAGTGTGTATTAATTGTACCTTTACTTGTCTAGTCTTGGGTTGGGGATAGTCTATGATAGGGATGGGTTGTGAAGTGATGTGAGACATGACTGATGGACCATTCCTTGAGTGACCAGGTAGTGGGTTGTGATGTGGACATATGATTGTGCCCCATCTCTTTGGGTATTGGCTCAAGGTTTTAAAATTTCCCTACCTTGAGTCTTTAGGTACATAATAGACATCGGTATGAGGCAAGGTGATGAATGTATTCTATCATGGAACCTAAGAAGGTATGTTCATGTGCTAGGGTGTCTTGACTATCACATAGTGGTTGTCAAGCATGTATACCATGTCGGGTGTCGTGGTGGATTGGTTAGAACATAACAACCAAAAAATCATGTTTGATTATGTATTTTTTTTTCATGTATACACATGCACATGAAAATGTATATTAGGGTTTCTTGTTGAGGCCCCACAAAGTTATATGCTCAAACCTTTCATGGGAACTTCGGTGCATGTGTAGAACTTATGTTTGCTTTCAGGACAGATCATTGGACAAGTAGAGAATTAGGCTGGAGAAACTTGATGGGTATTAGAGACTGGGATTGGGGTGTGGATCAGGTTAGTAGTTGAGATTCTTGTATTTTTTATTTGGTTAATCTATTATATGGGATTAACCCAGTAGGTGAAATTTTTATTTTTTATGATAGAATCATTTGTTATATCATGATATTTATTTGATTATGTGCACTCTGATGCATGTGATGATTTTTTAGTTATATTATACAAATGTATGAATATAGTTTTAGGTAATAGTATCTCCATTATATATATTATTCCTTCACTTATAGTTGGTATCCTCTAGCTTATAGGGAGGTGTATTTGAGTCCATGTGTCACCTCGACTCAGATAGTGGCTTCCGACCTGGGAGTCGCATCTCAGGTACTTATGTTCATGATATGTGATTGTTATGTTGAATTTCATGCATCATAATTTTTTTTAAATTAATTGGATATCTCTTATGAGTGTCTTGAGTTTCTATGAATGGTAATAAGTGGTGACCTAATTTATTAAGACATCTCTTTATGGTTTTTATGTGATTTTATTTCAAGTTTTAAGTTGTTTGCGATTAATTTCCTAATTGATCGAGTAATTTATAATGATAAATATTTTGATCATGTTATAATTATAAATATAGTTATAAAATTGTATGGTTTCTTTTAAAAGTATTTAATTTTAAATTTTATATGAAAAAGTATTTATAATAATTCAAAATTTTTGGGGTTTTCATGATAATAAATGAGATTTTCAAGATATCAAATGTTTTTTTTTGAAATTTCATGGTATAAAGAATTTGATTTTTAATTTATTATAAATTTTTTACAATGGACCTAAAATTTTTAAATTTAAAACTGGAATAGAAAGGTTGATGTTTCCAAAAGTAATAAATTTAAAATTTTTGGTTTAGGATTTTTGAAAGTGTTAAAAAATGAGAGAATTTTATAAACTTTCTTGCCTCTCTTTAATAATCTAGGAAATTTGTTACATGTATTGACTTTATTGAATTGTTTTCACCTATACCTTTTATTATCTTGAGGTATTCTATTACGTTCATTTTGATTATTTAATATATGGTTCATAAAGTTTTATTGTTTTAGTTTGTTTATTTGTTGATATTAGGAATCTATAAAATAGAATAGATCCTAAGTCAATTTAAAAGTCGTGGAATGGCTATATAGCCTTGGTTAAATTGTTGAATACCATGAAAACCTAACTAGTGAGGTGTTGTAAATTAACTTTATTTCCTAGTGTGTTTTATGGATTGATATATTTTATATAGTTATTATAATATAGTGTTTTATGTGTAAATTGTAGATATTTTATGGTATTTTTGTATTTATGTTTAAATTATTTTTGTTTAATTAAAATATCAAATGTTTTACTCATATTAATGGTGTTTGAAAGTTATTTTATAGAAATATATGGATTTTTAAGTTGCTTGTTATGCATTAAATGATTTACATTTTCTTGAGTAAGGAGTAGTTTTAATTAGTTTTATTTTAAAATAGAAGGGTGTTTTAAATTTAAAATATTTTGATAAATTATTCAGGGATGGACTAATCTGGTGTTGTTATTTAGTCTTTTATGTTAAAATTTAAAATCCTCCTTTGAGATTCCATATTGAAATATTATGAATGGATCACTTGATAACTAATTGTAAATGTATTTTTGACATAGAACAAGACTATCATGTTTTTAAATTTGAAGGTCTAATAAATTGTCAAGAGTTTATAGTGATTTAATGGTTGGTTTCATAACTAAAAACTTATAAATTTTATTCTTACTTTACTTGTTGAAATTTATGTATTTTAAAATGAAAAAGATAATTTTTGATGGAATAATTACTTAAGTGGTGGTTTTTTTATTGTTATTTTAGCTTTTGGAGATATTCTCTAAATCCATATACGCATGAGATGCATTTTGGATATATCATATAGTATGATATATGGTGTTTCATATTATACAACATGAATTTATATAAGAAATATCATATGCCTTGGTATTTGGAAAATTATAAGAGCATAGCATATGATATCACACTACTGTCAATAAAATGTTAATGATCCAACATTCAAATCATTACCTGTATAAGCTACCAATGATATGACCATTTCATGAAGTGAAACATATGAGAGTTTCATCAAAAAGTTTATAAATGGTTTGTAAACTGGTGGAATTTACTCGTACATTATATAATGTTCAAGTAAATTTAAAAAAGTATGAGGAACATCACCAAATATTTTATAAAGGCAGTAATCATGATATGGTTTTCATTCGTTCTCACTTGATCTTTGGATGAAACGCTATCCCCATAGATTTATTCTTTCTTCATCTTTTTCATATTGAGGTACTAGCATACCATATGTGAGAGAATGATCCCACCTAAGCATCAAGTGATTTTTTTAATCCTTGTATATTCCATGGATAGGGGAGTCTGATAACTACCCTTTAGTGATATTCATCAAGATCATTTGAAAAATATGATTTCTTTAATTCTATTTTTCATGGTACATATGCTTTGTTATTAATTTTACAATAGTTTTTTTTCAGGTTTCTTTCATGGTGATGTTGATTTATAGCTTCTAAATCATTTCTACTATGTTTTATAAGTGTTATACTATCCTAAGAAACCCATCAATGATATCAGAGGAAGACCATGTGATTTGATTCTTGACATCATGTTAAAAATGAAGAATCTAACATTGTAGAAAAAAGTATCATAGATTTATTATGATATAAGTGATATCACAAGGACCTTTATATTAATGTTACATAGGCTCAATCATGAAAAGTTTATCCTATAAGATTTAAGGGTACATAGACCTAGTCTATGCATGATTAATCATACACAACAACTTTATCACCCTATGCAGACCCCAACATGCTTGATTATTCTGACGTGGGTGCTAGTCTCACCTCACACAATGCTTGTGTTATTCTTATACCGGTGCTATTTCAATCCCATATGGTCCATAACCATGTTTAGTTAATCTTACATCCTATAACCTCAACATATGATAGAACAAGTTTCCTATGAAGTTCAGTTTTGTATAGAATTTAATGTGACTTTGGTGCCTATATCATAAGATGGAGTGTTAATGTGTAGGGTGTGCACTATATTGTTTATACACATTGGCTTATTGTAAGACACTACAATCACTTATTTTTTTTCTAGATCATAGTCTTTTATTTCTCCTTACACAAACCCTATCTCATAATTTATCAATACCTATGTAATGATAGAGGTTACTGCTTAATCTCACATAGGCTTATTTCATGCGTGTTAATGTTATACAACTAAGTCAAATCATTAAAAATAACATGTAGTATAAAAATGTGATTTTTCAATATTTCAATGAATAATTGATATTAATAATTTTTAAAATATTTATAAATTATGGGAAAAAGGTAAAATAGAATGTTTATTTATTTATATATATTTTTATAGATTAATTAATTGTAAAATATTTATAAATGAATATTTAAATGATTTTGAAACATTTATTAAATATCTCATAATATTAACTATTAATATAGAAATATTTTTTTCCAATTATATGAGATTACTTGTAATTTAGATATAAAATTATTTATATAGAAATTATAAGTCCAATTTATAAAATGTTAATAAATTATAAAATATGGTCAAAATATAAAAGAGTTTATATTAATATTATTAATTATTCATAATGTTTAATTTGGATTTTCCAATTTAAAGGCCTTGTTTGGAAATTATTTAAACCACATAAAAACAAGTTTTTATGATTGGTTTGAAAAAGTATTAGATAACATTAATATATGATATTTAAATTATGTGAATTGTTTACATAATAAAAATTGTATTATAAAATGTTTATAATTCATTTAATATCATATAATTAAAGTAAATTCCATATAATAAATAATATGAAAGTGTTCATCTTTGGAATGAATATAAATTGGTTATATTCAAAATTATGAAATGTTTATAATGAATAAAATAGATTATAAAGTGTTTATAATTATTTATGAATTGTTCATAAATTTTATCCCATATTTAAATTCATAAATTATTCATTTATTTATTTTAATCCCTTGATTTTAATAGATGTAACTTTTATATTATCAATATGTGTATGATTTAGTTTAATTAGTTAAATTTCTTCTAATTTATTATATATGCATATAAGTAGTTAAATGCTAAGTATGATAAATGATTTAGTTTTTTACCACCTTGACTTTGGCTTGTACTGAGTTATTAACTTGAATTAGAAATATAATTATTATTTATATATAATAAGAAAGTATTTAATGTGCCTTATATATAGAATTCATTTGTATATGTATGAATATAATTAGATTTTAATTTGGGTTAGTAACACAAGCTATGATTAGTGTAAATATTTACACATTAATATGATTTGATCATATTGATTTGGTGGAAATGAATATGATTCCAATATAAATCACTATAATCATGAATATATGTAAACAAAATATATGATATAAAAGGGTAATATTAAATCCAATTCGAATATACAAGTGTTATATTCCTTCAAAAAGTGAATCATTGTCAAGACCATGACCATACAACTGGAAAATTCATGCCAAATATTAGTTCCCTTAGATTATTAAGTGCAAGGAAAGTAATTACTGGGAAAACCTAATAGGATTATGTTCCTATTATTAGTGTTTTCTTTGGGTTACACTTAGTCAAGAGACCCGAAGTAGGTTTTCTGAATTTTTATACTAAAACCTATACTTTCTACAGTCTGCTGGGTGATTACACATTGTGTAAATGGGTTAAACACTGTGGAATGTTCGCTGGATAGATGACATGAACTGAATATACAATGTGATGGGTTTTCCTACTGTGCAATAGTTTCATGTTATGTACTATAAAAAATCTCATTTTAAATAAAAATACTATGGGGTTTTTATCACCCTTTAGCTTCATAGATTACATGACATGTAATGGGATTACACACCATGTAAATGTCATGAGTTGGGAATTTATTATGCTCTTCAGGTGAATTTTTATTTCATCCATTGGTATCTCTTCTCCCTCTTGACCTATAATCTCTTAGGGGTGATTTTGGAGACCTTAGACCCTTCTGGACTGTTTTTTTAGTGATTGACCATTGTTACTATTGTGGTGCATTTTTTTGGGTAAGAATTACTCCTGTTTCTTGTTTCCTTTGGCTGCATCTATTGTTTTGGATGTAATTATGTTTTAGATTTTTGATCAGATAATGTTTTTTATTGATCCATTATAGTTACTTTTATTGCCTTATCTTTCAAAGTCTGTTCTCATGGTTTCCAATCACTGTGGTTGAAGGCAGCTAGGTTTATACTAGTTTAAGGTAGGTGTTTCTATAAAATGGGTTAATGTAATAAATTTATTGTTGTTCTTGGTAAATTTACTTTGGGTTTTCCATTTATAGGTAGTGATATGTGATTTTTTAAAGGCTAAATTAAAAAGGGGAATGTTTTCAAAAAGGGGGTTTTCATTGGAAACAAATTTTCTTGATTTAAAAATGGGTTTTAAAACACTAACTAAGATTGGATTGAATTTGAAAATGTTTTATAAAATTTTGAGCATGTTTTTGAAAATTTATTTTGACAAATATCACATTGGTAACGTTGGGTGCATTAAGAAATAGACATGAGTATCCTTAGTGTGTGTGGCACTACTAGGGGTAACCTTTCGAATATTGATGTACTATGGAAAGATTCAATATTTTTTGGATCCAACATTATGCCTGTTTAGGATCTTGAGTGTATATTACATATTCTTCTATAGTCTAGGGACCAATATGAGGTTATTTTTCATTTATGGTTATTTATCTTATGATTGTTTTATCATGGATTGATGCTCATAGGTTTTCTTATGAGGTTGTATCATATAGATTATCATGATAGGTCATTTCATGGATATGTGTTTACTTACTTACCTCATAAAGCTGGGATATGATTTCCTATTTATATAAATTATACTTTTCATATTTTTGGTTTGATAATATGAAAGATTTTATGAAAAAAGGGGAAAATGATGTATAAATGGATTTTTATTTATGAAAATTATTTATAAAACTATTTTTTTTTAAAATCTAGAACTTCTACATTCTTGTTTTTAGACCTTGTATAGATCATGTGGTGGCATCCTACTAGGATTTTTACTCACACCCTACTTTTTACATTGGTAATTTTTTGATTTTTTTAAAGGATTCATGTAAAGGGAAGGTAATATTGTACCAGTTCAGCTTCTCCTTTGGTCCTTTCCTTCAGTTTGGGTTGGTTTAGAGGTGACTATTAGTCACATGGAGACCTTTTGGTCTTGATTTACTTATAATTTTAATTTTATATGGTTTGTATTGGATTGTATGTATTTTTTTTGTATCTTTTTCTTCCATATCGTACTCTGGTTGTTTGTATTGTTTTGTTATATACAAGACCTTATTATATTTTCTTGCTTCACCTCACCATGTGATGGATGGATCGAGTGTATGGTTTGGTTAACATAGTTTGGTCTGTTACAGTTTGGTATCAAATGGAAGGCTTAACCTGAAGTGTGTTAACACTACCTAAGTTTTGTTTTGTGTCTTGGGTAAAAAAAATTTAAGACCATTAGAATTCGAATAGTAGGTAAAAAAGGGGCCTGACTATCTCACTTTTGTTACTGAACTCGAGTTACCATGGGTGGTTGGGGAGTTTTACTAGGTTTTAGACTTAGGGTTTTGGGGTTATTTGAATGAACTGTATGGTAAGTTTATTTAAATTGAACTATTCCTTTTTTAGGTTTTCTTTTGTTGATATGAATTATTAATTGTTTAAATTCTGGTTGTATTAAACCATTGATTTGAATTCTGAAGGTGGTCCTAAGATTTTTTGAATGTGCTCATGATATAATTGGTTATTATCTTGTGTTTCTTAGACAATTCATATGAGAAGAGATCTTTCAAACCTAAGATAGGAAGTTGTAAGAATGGTTCCATAGGTGAATCCTCCAGTGGACCCTTCCTTGGTTGAATCTGTTATCTCTACCATTCAGACACTAGGTCATGTGGGTGTCAGGAACCCATGACATGTGGTGGATCATGGAACACAGTTTACTAAGTATCATCCACCCATATTCCATGGTGAAAAAGGATTATAGGAATCTAAGGAGTGTATTTATTGTATTTAGAGGATCTCCAATTTCTTGAAGACTCCTGAAGACTTGAAGATGTTTTTTACACATACATTCTCGAGGGACAGGGAATGAGATGGTGGGACTCTATTTTTCAAGATTAGTTATATGAGGACCTTACCTAGTATTCATTAATGAAAATATTTAATAAGAAGTTTTACATTGAAACCTTATGACCAGAAAAGACCCAGGAGTTTCTAACCTTGGATAAGGGGGAGCGTACCATTTTGGAGTATTCTACCCTTTTGGCGAGTTGGTGCATCTGGAACCAGAGCTTGTCACTAATGAGTGCCTAAAGGCTCAGAGGCTTGAGTTATAATTGAGGCCTGATATTTGGTCAACGTTGATTTTTATGTGCCTTACAAACATTATAGAGGTAGTCTACAAAGAATATTTGGATGAGGTAGACATAGTTGGGGAGATAGGTTTGGGTAGAGCTTCAGTTGGTGCAGTTGTTAGCTAGAGTGTATCATTTATCTAGGAAAGGAACTGAAAAGGTGGTTAGTTCTCTTCAAGAATAGTTTCAGGGGATTTAGTAGTATAGTAGCAGGTTGTTTTCTATTAGTGTGGGAAATCGATACATACCAGGCCTAAGTATATGGTGGCTCCTAGGACTTTTCATCATTGTGGATTATCGGTCCATATAAAGAGTTTTTGTGAAAGGATCTCTTAAATAAGTAGGGAAGAATCCACTCTCACCAAGGCTTCATAGGTTTGTACTGATGATTTCAAGGGTGATGGGTCAAATCCTCAGAACAAGGGGGTGTTCATGGGGATAATACTGGACGTATTTAAGAGATTCAGTATTTTCAAAGGGAATCTGAAGCAAGTCAAACTACTATAAGAGGTACAGTGTTTATCTCATATTCTATGATGTTAGATTTTTTTCGATATAGGTTCTCATAATTATTTTATACCATCAAAGTTAGTTGAAATATTGGGATTTAATTCAGAACTTATGTCATACTTGTTGGATCTTTCCATGACTTTAGAAATAGGTCCAAATAAGGTTTCAAGTGTCCCATGTTTCAGGTGATGATAACCAACTTTGAGGTGGAATGAGACTTATTAGTTCTTGATATTGACATCTTCAACTTGATTATTATAATGGACTATATGATGAGTGTGAAGGAATAGATAATTTTATTAATGATGGGTATATTTCTTATCTTCCGATGGGGTTACTCATGTATTCCAGGGTTAGTGGGAATCTAGACCGGGAAGGGTAGGTCTTGTTGTTTCTTATTCTAGGGTAATATCATGTCAATTGTCAAAATGTTTCTTAATTTAGTTGACCCTTGTTTGGGTGGTTGAATTCCTATTGTGGTGTATTCATAACCCGAGGTCTTTCCGAATGATTTATCTAGTATACCTCCATGAAGAGAGGTTGATTTTAATATTGAACTACTCCCTGATATGATTCCCATTTTTTTCCATCTTATCGAATGGAACCTGCTGAGTTAGTGGAACTTAAGTTCCAACTTGATGTCCTAGAGGAAAAAGGATTTATTCACCCCAACATGTCACCATTGGCTACACATATACTCTTTTCTAAGAAGTCATTTGGGCACCTCATAATTTGTATTGACTATCAGAAGTTATATTAGATGACTGTCAAGAACAAATATCATTTTCCTAGGATTGATGATCTTTTTGACCAGCTTAGAGGGGTATATTGGTTCTCAAAGGTTGACCTAAGGTTGGGGAACCACCAGTTGAGGGTCCGAGAAGAGGATATACCTATGATAGAATTCAGGAGTTGTTATGGGAATTTTGAGTTTTTGGTGATGCCATTGGATTCGACTAACACTCTTGTTGTGTTTATGGCTTGGATGAACTAGACTTTCATCATTTCTTGGACTATTTTTGGCTATGTTCATTGATGATATTTTAGTGCACTCCAAGTAAGAGGAGGAGTACAAGGAACATTTGGATATCATTATTCGAACCTTGAAGGAACATCATATATATTGTAAGCTTTCCAAATGTGAGTTTTGGATTAGGGAAGTTAAATTTTTGGGGTATATGATATTTGAGTGGATCATATCAGTGGATTTTGAAAAGATACATGTAGTGATATATTGGGAGTAGGCAAAGAAAATATGTTTGAGTTCTGAAGATTCTTAGGATTGGATGGTTATTGTAGATGTTTTGTTCAGGATTTATCCATGCTCTCATTTCTAATGATTGATTTAACAAATAAGGGTGTAATGTTTGATTTAAATGAAAACTATAAAAGTTATTTTGAGGAGATGAAAATGAGGTTTAATTCAACAACGATTTTTATTGTTCTAAACCGGGTTTGGGTTATTACGTTTTCTCTGATGCATCTGGTATAGGTTTGGGATATGTCTTAATGCAAGGGAAAAAGTGGTGACCTATGTATCATGCTAGTTATTCCCTCCAAATAATAACTACCCAAACCATTATTTTGAGTTGGAAATGGTTATGAATGAACTCAAAATGTGGAGATACTATCTCTTTGGGGGTATTTTACAACATATTTTGATCAAAAGAGCCTGAGATATATTTTTACTTAGAGGGATCTAAACTTGTGACATAGACACTGGGTAGAGTATCTTCAGAATTTTGATTTTGATATTTCATACAATATTGGGAAAGGAAATTTGATTTTTGATGTATTGAGAAGATATTTACCAACACAAGATTTAAAATAATCAGTTGAGAAGTGGTCTCTGATGAGTTTGTTTTCTGAGATAATCTTGAGACTGGAAGAGGTTGGTGGGCATGTGTTCTTAGATTCGATGAAAGATAAATCATCTTTATATGAGAGAGTCTGGCTTGATTAGGTTACATACACCATGTTCCAATGCTTGGGTGAATAAGTTTATAGTGGGGAGACCTCGGGTGAGTGGTATCAGTCTCCTAGTGGTGCTTTATGATTTTTTGGTAGGTTGGTTGTTTTGTTTTACCTGAGGTAGGAGTCATTGGAAAGTGGACACCATTATTTCTAGACCATTCAACTTGGGGATACCAAAATGTATCATGAATTGAGGTATCTGTATTGGTGGTAGGTAATAAGGTGATTAGTTGTGGATTTTGTATCGCGATGTCTGGCTTATTAATGGATAAAAGTGGAACACCAGATACCTTCTGGTTTGTTAAAAACCTCACACATTATGATATGGAAGTGGGATGATATTTACATGTATTTCATCATTAATTTCCACCGAATACTAGTGGGAAAGATGTGATTTTTATGATTATCGATCAACTTAAAAAATCATCACATTTACTTCCTATCAAGGAGATAATGAAGGTATAATAGCTTAGGGACTTGTATGTCTGAGAGATTGTGAGACATCATGGGGTTCCCTTTGTGATAGTATCTTCTAGGGACCTGAGGTTCACATCCAGGTTCTGAAAAGGTCTACAGTAGGTGATGGATTACCAGACTAGATTGAGCATGGATTATCATCTATAGATGTATGGAAAAATAGAGATGACTATCTAGGTTCTTTAGGATATTCTCTAGGATTTCATGCTTAACTTTAGAGGGTCTTGGGAAAAGTATTTTTCTCTTGTCAAGTTTGTTTATAAAAATAGTTATTAAGCCTCAATTAGGATGGATCCCTTTGAGGAATTGTATGGGAGGTGATGTAGATATCCCTTGTGTTGGTTATAGTTGGGAGAGTGGTCCTTGGTTAGAACAAGTATCATTTATGATATGAAAGAGATGGTTTAGTTTATCCAGAGGAGATTGATCATGGAACAGAGTCATTATGAATCTTATGTGGACCTCCATCATCGATCGCTGGAGTTTGAGGTTGGTGATCAGGTTTTTCTTATAGTTTCACATCACTTGGGATGTTTTCAGTTGGGTAAGTAGTGCAAGTTAACACTAGGGTTTGTGGCCCCCTTTGAAATCATTGGATTACTAGGGAGGGTGTCATATCAATTTTAATTTCCATATGGTTTGAAATCTATCCACAACACATTTCATGTTTCCCAATTGAGGATGTATATACCAGATGCTTACCATGTGATTATATGGGAGGAGGTTGATCTTGAGACTGAAACCACCTTGGTTGAGCATCCAGTTCAGATTATGGATCATTGATAGAAGGTACTGTATGGTAAAATGATTCCTCTAGTTTGGCTATCGTTTCATTGTGGACTGAATACCCATGATACATGGGAGAGGAAATTGTTGATGAGGTAGTAGTGGACTTCAATTTTTGAGAGTTTGGGAATCTGAAGTCTTTCTGGGAAAAAAATGCATTTATGGTGGGGATATTATAACTCCCTATAATGTTTTTCAGGTACTCCCTTGTTTATGATTTTTTGGTTCATCCATATTTGAGTGCATTTGAGAGATTATTAGATATGGAGATCCTTTTTTGGGGAAATTACCTAAAGTACAGGGATTTAAGTTTATTTGAATTAGTGGAGTCTGAGTATAAACATGTCAAAAACTTAACAGGGTTCTTCCCAAGATCTAAGAATGCTCATTGTGGGGTTTTTGAGTTTTTTTCTAAAACCTTCACTTTCTACAGTCTAATGGGCGATTACTTACCTTTTAAATGGGTTACACACCATGTAATGTTCATTGTGAAGACTCCATGAATTGGATACACAACATGAGGGGTTTACATTCCATGTAACAGGTTTACATCATGTACTATAAAATACATCATTTTTAATAAAAAGATGATGAGTTTTTTAGAATACTTGAGCTTCATAGATTACATGATGTGTAATGGGATTACATGTTGTGTAAATGTCACAAGTTGGGCCTTTAGGGTGTTGTTCCATTGGATTTTCATTTCATCATCTGTAAGATCTTATCCCTCTCAACCTAGAAGATCTTAAGGGTGATCTTGGAGACCTTATATCCTTCTAGATCATTTTTTCAGTGATTGATCATTGTTGCGGTTGCAGTTCATTTCTCTGGTTAAACATTAATCTTGGTTATTCTTTCCTTTGGTCATGGATATTGATTCGGATGTAATTAGGTTTTAGATTTATGATCAGATAGTGTTTTTATTTATCCTTTATAGTTACTTTGATTGCCTTTTATATCAAAGGACATTTTCATGGTTTCCTATCACTATGGTCGAAGGAAACTTGGTTTATACCAATTTGAGGAAGGTGTTTCTATAATATGGGTTTTTGAAATCAATTTATTATTAATATTGGTTAATTTAATTTGGGTTTTTCATTTATTGGGAGTGATATGTGATTTTTTAAATGATTAATTCAAAAAAGAAAATGTTTTCAAAAAGGGGTTTTACTTTGGAAATGGATTTGAAAGATTTTGAAATAATATTTTAAACACCGAAATGGATTGGTTTGGATTTGAAAATTATTTATAAAATTGTGAAAATAGTTTTGAAAATGTATCATGAAAATTGGAACATTGGGAAGGTGGGGTGCGTCAGGAAAGAGACACGGGTATCCTTAGTGTGTGTGGAAACACAAGGAGGTAACCTTTAAATTATCGATTGAATGTGGAATGAATAAATATTTTTTTGTTTCAAAAGTTATGCCTATTTAGGATATTGAGTGTCGAGTATGTATTGTTCCATAGTATAGGGCCCAATTTGAGGTGATTTTTCATTTATGGTTCTTTATCACATGATTGTTTTCTCAAGGATTTTTTCTCACATGTTTTATTATGAGGTCATACCACATAGCTTCACATAATGGGTAATTTCATGGATATGTGTTTACTTTCTTATCTCTTGATGAATGGATATAATTTTTTATTTATATCACATCTACTTTTCATATTTATGGTTTGATAATATGAAATGTTTTTATGAAAACCAAAAAAGGAAAAAAGGATTTATAAATGGATTTGGATTTATGAAAATGATTTGTAAAAATATTTTGTTTTAAAAGATAGGTTGTTGAATTCTTGTTATTAGACCTTGTATAGACTTTGTGGGGGTATCTTACTAGGCTTTGTGGTCACAACCTATTCTTCCTTTGGACATTTGTGGATTTTTTTTTCAAGATATAAGGGAAGGGAATATTGTAGCATGCCAACTTCTTCTTTGGTCCTTACCATCAGTTTGGGTTGGTTTGGAGGTGAATATTGGTCACTGGAGACTTGTTGGTCTTTCTTTATTCATACTTTTGGGTTTATCAAATTTTTCTTGGATTTTATGGATTTGGTTGTATCTTTTTATTCTGCATCGTACTATAGTTGTTTGTCTTGTCTTTTTATATACAAGATGTTGTTCTATTTTATTGATTCACCTCACCATGTGATAGTTGAATCAGGTGTATGGTTTTGTTGACCTAGGTTGGTCTATTACAAAGATGAATATATAAATCATAAAATTATTCACTCTATGTTTTAAAGGAATTATACGCACGACGGCCTAATAAATTTTAATCTCCAATCATATAATCAATATTATAGGGTATATTAATGACTTGGAGAAGTTGAAAGTTCCCATAGGTATTTTTATAGATATAAAATTCATTATCTTTCATTAATGGAAATGTTTCAATAATGTGAATGTGTTCAAGAAATATTTACCCTATTTTCTCAAACTGTTGATAAAAGGTGAGTTGGGAATGTTTTGTCTATGCTCTAATGTTATGTTAACAATAAAAGTAGGTAAAAGATCACACAAAAAGAATAAAAGTTATTTGGAAAGTAAATAAATGTTTCTTATAATATCTATTCAAGGTTATTGAAACCTATAGTTATCAAGAAGAAGGAAAAATGATTAAATAGGACGTAATTTTTCAGGTAACCTAAAGGGGTCTATGAAACTCCATGGAATGTCCATGTTAAGTACCAATGTTATAGAAATAAATTATTTGGTTTTGAATGGTATATGATACCAAATGTATGATTTTCAAATGTTTTAAACATACATGGGTTCAAAATCAAGGGAATAATTAGTATAGTTTTAGTTTTCATTCCAGAGATGAAGCAAAGAGTTACTACATAATAAATTTGAATGTAATGGAATTTATCAAGATTATTTGAATCTTAGTAAAGAATTTGTATAGTTATCTTACGTATCTTATGTGTTAAGATGAATTTTATACTAATAAAGAGTTATAATTAACAATATAATATCAATACACATGGTTTATGATTCATTAAATTACATTACATGATTGAGAAAATAAAGATAAAAATGTTTTATTTAGGGTAGAAATTTTTACACCCAAATATTTTTTAAAATATGAGGGAATTGAGATTCCACCCTCATTAGTGGAATATTTTAAAGAATAATATTATTTTCAAGAAAATGCTTGAAACACATAGAATAACATATATGATGTGGATATAATAGTTTATTTATTTAATACTATCACTAAAAGAAAATAAGATTTTTTTACCAAACATAAAGGAGTTTTTGAATCTTAGTATGATATTATAAATATGATATAGTGTCTAAGAGGTTAGTGGGATTTTTTTAAGACTTAGATAAGTTTAAAGTTAAAATATAAAGGATCATACTAGTTAAAAATTAAAATGAATGTCACATAACATTCTAAATAATTTTTTATGTGTTGGTAAAGTAATAATGTAAAGAGTTACTTTTGTTTCCAAGAGATTTAAAGGAATTTTTTTATGAAAATGGTTCCAATAATTATTATGATGTACTTATAATTATTTCTTAGTAGACAATAGAAGTTACTAAAATCATATAATTGGATGTTGTGAAGTTAAAGAGTTTAAATATGTTAACAAATTTGAATATAAGGAATATGATTCCTAAGTATCACTATTATTCAACTGGTTTACTTATTTAAGTTACTCACTAAATATTTTAGTGGGAGGGTTTTATCATATGATGACATGTATATGTAACATGAATTACATAGTTATGTAATGAGTTTTACAAAACCCTTGAATTTTCAGAAAACATAAGGATGATGTGATAGACTATTATATATGAAATGTTAGAAATGTTCATATGTATAGTTTTGTTAAGTATTATTAAAGGATTTTAATAATATAAAATTTTTCATGTTATAAAAAATTAAATCTCTAATTTATAATTATATCACACTGGCTGCATATATGTATATATTGATTTAGATTTTGTTAAATTATAGTGATAATTGATATCTAAAAGTATGAATTTTGACTTATCCTTAATTGATTTTCATCAAGGATAATTATAGGTTATGATGAAATGTCAAGGTTAACATGAGTAAGATTCTTGTATCAGGATAAAAAATATTCTCATGAGGTACAAAATTGGTTTTGTGTACATGATGAACCACTTGGTATACCACATGGAGTGTCATAAACTATATCTTTGGTATACTAGGGGTGAATGGGTTATATTTGGAGTCACCACTACATAATGTAATAGATATACCTAGAATGAGAACCTTTATATGTTGATCCCTTTCCTATGTAAGACTTGATTCTTAGATAGTCAGGGGTGGTAGGGTATGTTATAGACCATACTATCGGTTGGAGATTAACTAAGATGATATATTTAATATCATATTATGAGTATGACATATGGTCCCTTGATTAAGATAGACTTAGGAAGTGTATGTTTATATCTATATATTACATATAGTGTTCTCATATATTTGGGTGAGGGGAATGTGATGTGATCATCCATAAAGGTGAATAACATGTTATGTATTCATCAACTTAGTTAGTCTTTACTCAAATAATCAAGAACGTATGATGAGTCTATATGGGATTAATGTACTTTGTGTCCCATGGTCACTCAATATATTAAAAAAGGATCATATGAAAATGAATGCTTTTATATGATGTAGATAGTGGACACATGTATAAATATATATGTGTTTAATGGATATCATATTAGTTCCCTTTGTAGCTTGAGTAACACTGATGTGTCACAAGAGACAACACTTTGTATAAATTTATGGGTCTGGTAATTCAAATATTTTTTCAACACTACAAAGAAATATGGGGAAATAATTTGTGGTTTATTGATTTATCTCATAGAACTACTCTAAAAATGTTTTAGAGTTTATCCAAAAGGATCTTTGGATGGAGTTTCCACAAGGTATTACAAACGATGTGATACAAGGAGAAGTTGAAAATAGCTTTCCAAATGTATTTTTCAAGGCATCTAAAATGATTTTTGTATATGGTTTCACAAGTTATTATATATAATACAATATAAGTTGAAATGAAAATAAATATATAAGGATTTAGTGCAAATGAAAGATTCATGGAGATATTCCCAAAAGTTATACATGCGTGGGATGCATGTTGGATATACACTACAAAAAACCAGACATTTAGAGGAGGTTATTTTTTTCCTTTAGATTGGTTTATAACCCACTATAAAATAATTATTGATTCTTACCCAAAACAGACGCTAAAGTAGATGACCAATCCTATTAGTGGCAGTTTTGGGTAAGTGTTGGTAAGTTAGAATAAATATTAAAGGGGATTTTAACCCCTTTAATATTTTTTTAAAATAAATTAGGGATGGTTACAATCATCCCCAATGTTTCATATTTTTTAAAATTCTATAATATTAGAGGGGGTTTTAACCGCATCTCATAATTTTTTTAATAATATAGGATTGGTTATATAACCTCCCATGATGTTAATATTTTTTTAAGAAATATCTAGCTATAGCAGTCGGCTTCCTACCACCCCTATTGCTACCCCTCCCCCTTCCCATGCATGACCCCTCCCTATCGCTTTATCCAACAACACACCTCCAAATGAAAACCCTTGAATTTCACTCCCCCACCTAAAAATCCCTATCGCCCTCACCAATCGCCCCTCCTACCCCCTCCATGTACCCTCACTGGATGCACATGACTCCCTACTATGTGTGATCACCTCCTTGTCACCCTTGCTAGCCATGCATGCCCCTAAATGTAAATCCCTCTCACCATCACTAGTTTCCCCTACTACCCCTCCCCGATTTCCCTGTTCCCTCTTTCCTGTTGCTGGTCATGCAAGACCCCCCATATGGAAATCCCTCTCACCCTTTCCAACCGCACACCCACCCACCTATAAATGTATTTATATATTTAATATATTAATTAATATTCATTTTTATATACTAAAATCATATATAAATACATCTATGTACTTAACTCGTTTTGTATAACAATACTAATATTAATATTAACAATAAATACATTTGTATAAAATGTACATATATGTATACATATATATTGTATATTTATGTATATAATTAAGTATAGTCATGTTATATATTTTGTATAAAAATATATATAATATACACAAAATAGAATACATTTATATAATAGGAAATATATAATATAATTAAATAATAGATATATTTACAACATCAATTTATAATTAATATGCTAGAATACAATATATACAATATTATAATATAATATTTATAAATTTTTATATATAACATATAAATTTATATAATATATATAATTATTTTATATACTTATATATATATATATGTGTGTGTGTGTGATAACAATATTGTTAATAATAATAATTATTATTATTATAACACCTATTTTTTAGACTATAAAAATTGTTTGTTGGTTTAATAAATAATATACATTTATTTTATGATTTACATTATACATATATCACATAAATTTATATTATATATTTATGAATGAAATTAGAAACATTTATTTTATATTATGTATACATACATATATATATATACACAAAATTAAATATATTCATATAATAGGAAATATATAATATAATTAAATAATATATATTTACTATATTAATTTATAATTATTATGGTATAATATAATATATATAATGTAATTATATAAAATATATAAATTTATATATAATAAAATATTTATAATATAATATATATAATATAATATATATAATATAATATATATAATAATATATATAATATAATTATTATTATATATATATTTATAATTTTTTCTATATTATATTTATTTGTATACATAATATAATATAAATGTATTTAATACACAAATACATAATTCAAATGTATTTAATATAATATATTATAATATAAATCATAATATAAATTATAATATAAATGTATTTAATAAATTTATAGTATTTATAAAACCACATATAATATTTATATATTTATATATATTTGAATAAATATATTTATAGTTACATTTGTATTATGCATACCAATATACAAATATTTATATATGCATGCATTTTTGTTTATATATATAAGTATTTATTTAAAGTATTTATATAATGTATTTATATATATATATATATTTAAAATGTATTTAAATACATTTATATAATGTGTTTATGTGATATATATATATATATATATATATATATATCTATATCTATACCCACGTGAGTGCACACACACACACACATTATAAATTTTTATCTTTTTTAAGAAAAAATAGAAAAATAATAGGGGTTAAACCCCCCTTTATTTTTAATAACAAATCCATTATATTTTAGCTGCTATTTTGGTAAAACCATCCCTAAATTAAAATTTATCAGGGATTTTGACATAACCACCGATAATTTATATGGATATTTAATTTAGAGGGGGTTGTACAAAACCTACTTTAAATAACCCCAACTAAATACACTATTTTTTGTAGTGATATCTTATAAAAAGATATATAGTGTGTTGTATTGTATGACATGCATATATAAAAGGTATATCAGAAGCCTTGGTATTTGGTATATCATAAGAGAGTGGTATATGATATCATGCTCAAATCAATTGAATGCTAATGAGTTAACATTCAAATTATCACCTATCATGACCCCTCCCTCCCAAGGTACCCCTATTAGGATGAAAATGAAGAATGGAAGATAATAACCCCTGAAGATCGCCTCTAATAAGCCATAAATTATATAAAATCATTGAGGGTATAACAATCACACACATGAGATGCATTATCCTTAATATAAATTTAATCTATATGAGATAAGATGAAAATCCACCAACCAACACCATGTATAAATATAGAAGCAATCCCAATACATGTAATATCATATAAAAAAAAATGAAATAACATAAATTAACAAAAGAAAATCCTTAGTAGTGAACAAAAAGATCCAACAGCTCCCGAACAACTCCCAAAAACTAGTAACACACAACTTGATCACCAACCAGCTCCTTTAGACTTGAAAAATAGTATATATATATATATATATAGGGTGATCATAACATGTATACACAATAAGATTCTCCCCAAAAATCTCTCATGTAAAATGTGAAAGAAGCATACTAAATCCCAATGAATAAACAAATAAAACCAACTTGTCACCTAAATAGGTAAATCTATTTCCCATCCTCACCATAACTCACTCACTATGTAATATATAAAATTAAAATATTCTATATCAAAATAATATAAATCAATGGAGGTACCTCGCTTCCACTTCACCGCCAATTTTTGGCTCTCACATCCCAGTGACTCACATCCCATGTTCATCCCTTACAAAAGTCATCCTAGATCTTGTATAATCATATCACATCCATTTTTCCTCTTGTGTAACCCAATACCTCATCATCATTATCCCCAGTAATAACCAAGTTTATGCATGTAATCCACTGCAAATCACATAAATGCATTATAACTAAATCCATCACAACCCATGAATGTACACACATGGGAAACCATAAACACCATGACTGGATACAAGTATGTGCTATGCCTCAATCTGTTACAGACCACACAAAAATTTATTGTAAAATTGAGAGCCATCACAACCTCGGTAGGAACATTTCATATTCCATAACTCATTATATTTTAGGATAAAACTACATATAACTACAACCAAGGGATACTAGGGAAGAGGTATAAGTCATCCATTATTTCCCTTGCCATTCTAGACATTGGAGAAAACACCCCCCAAAACTTCTGGGTGTTAGTTTCCCTACCAACATGGATGGTGAAGAATATAAAATTAGAAATTATAAAATATATCACACATAAATACACTAAGGGAAAATACCTAACCTTAGACCCATCTATCTCCATCGTCACACATGAAACCCAAATGCCACTACCAATGTCTAGATCACAACAAGTATAAAAGAATCAAATTTCAACATCAATTATTAATCATCCTTTAATTAATAAATATTATTCCATTTTCATTTCCTAAATTAATATTTTAATACATTTAACTAAGTTCCATTGGAACCACACTTCTTTTACATATAATCTCAAGTTTATTATCATCATATATGATCACCAAGAACCAACCCCATTCTTTGATTAATTTTTTTTATCATTTTATAATTATTTGGGTACTTTAGGACTTCATCCTAAGCTACCACATCAAAGATAAACATGTCGTTCATAAATTCGAACTACATAAAGAAATTAGAAACCGTAATAGAAGATATCTATCCATATGACCATAAAAAAAGCATCCATAAAGAATATATTCTGATGATTAATACCCACTATCAACTCATCCCAACCTCATAGTGTCATTCCCACACCATTATGGAGGGTACAATCTGTCCCTCCATCATCGACATTGACCATCACTACAACCCCAAGTTCCAAACCCATTGCTCGTTAAACGTTCCCAACAATATCAAGTTATAAATAATCACATCAAGTCACAAAAATATGATAATTATCCTAGATCATACATAAATATTATCTATATGTTTTCTACACACAAGCAAAGGCACTAAGGCCATGGAATTAAGGTAGTCAAGCCTCCCACAAACAAGAAAGAGCTCATTTAACCCCAAACATTTTGAATTTATAAAATAACCATTTTAATTCCCATATTGAATTAAGAAAATTATTATGTGTAGGTTTTAAAAATCAAGAAACCTCTAGGTAATAGGTAATTGAAGGTAGAAATCAACATAAACATGCTTTAAGAAAATCTTCTGTATTCAATTTTTTTTCACAAATAATGGAAACTAATTTATCATGCCTCTTCTAATTCTTATTTTATATTATTGGATTTACATTGTTAACTAATTTAAAAACATATAAAACCATGATATAAAACAACAATAGTAAAACCAATAAGGATAGCACACTATCTAGTAAATAACAAGTGGTAGTATTGACAAATCATAAAACACATATGATACCAAAAAAACCTAACTATTTATTTAATAACTATATCATCACTACTAGAAAATGGTACATTTACGACAGATCATTTGCAATGGGATTCCGTCTCAAATGACCCGTTGTAGAAAAGGGCATCACAAATAAAGGTTTTTACGACAATATGCACATCTATCACAAATATCTTCCAAAAAAACTCAGAAAGACTATTTGAGATGGGGCTACTACACCGTCGCAAATAGTCTTTTTGAGTTTTTTGAAATCGTGTCTGCGACGGGACTCGTCGCAAATAGTATAAAAAAATTTAATAAAATAATAATACAAATAATAATAATAAAATTAATATTAATGAAATAATAATAATATTAAAAAAATAAAACAAATTATTAAATAATAAAATAATATTCATATAATAATAATACATAAAATATTGTTAATATAATAATATTATTAATAATATTATTAAAATAATATTTTTAATATTACTAATATAATAAAAAGTTATAAAATAATGAAAACCTCAATATTCACAAAAAATATAAAAAAATAATCAAAAAAATAATCAATGAAATAATAAAAATAATAAAAAATTTAATAAAGTAATAAAATAATAAAAAATTAAATAAATAATAAAAAATGTAATATTCTCAACAATATAAAAAACACACTATATAGAAATGTAGATAGTTAATATTACAAAAAAAATTTACATTCAAATGTTTTATCATGAAAAATAAATAGATCATTGAGGAGGAGGGTCTTCTGGAGGAGTTAGAAGAGATGGTGGAGGAAAATCCATCCCTAAACCATGAGTCATACATCGCATGAACTCCAACTACTTCTTATCCTATTGATGCCTCCATCGACGCATCTCCTCCTCCATCTCTGCCTGCTGCTGCTGCTGTCATAGGAGCTATTCCTGTTGCCGCTGCTGCCGTTGACGCATATGCTTATGCTCCCTACACATACTCTATATAAGCTCACTCTAAGATCACAGCTGCTCCTGATACTATGCAGTACATGATGATGACTCCCCATGAGAACCTCTTGAGTTGGATGCTGACATCAAAGCGGTTCCATAATAATCCACAAGCATCAATCGAGAGTCGGTACCACAACACAACCTTTCTTGAAGGCATATTGGGTCGCCTGTATCCATGGTGTCTCATCAAATTGGAGAACACTGGTCTGAGTATCGATATCAGCCTGAATCTTAGTCTATGTTTGTGATTCCATGACCTCATATGACTCCTTCAATTTCAATTTAAAATTAAAATAGTTAAAATATTATTTACTGTTAAATTTTATTCTCAAAAAGAAAATATATTGACCACAATCTAATGTTGGTGAGAACCTATAATCTCTCATGTGGTTAGATCACTTTATATCCTTTTATAAACGTCGATCTCTGAAATATCAGGTTACTAGACTGCCTATATGAATATAAAATAAACCGTTTACATTTAAAGTTACATTAAATATTTAAAAAAGTATTTACTATATGCTTCCTATGCGTACCAAATGTATGATTACTGACTCGATGTGTCACCTCCTTTCTCTCCTAATTTTGTCGACCTATTGATAATATACTCTAGAAATGACTTCCCAACCAGTATGAACATAATCCATCCCAAACATGAGACGAAATTTAATTAGGTCGTTGAGTGCGGCAAGACTCATCAAACTCCGTCATTCCTACTTTCTCCATTGCTTTACTTATTAAATTATGCAAAAACTAACTGCAATGCTGATGCATAGTCCCCTTCTATTCCTTCTAGATAGAGTCACACATACTCTCATCGATGAGATACCATAAACCCTACAAATTATTTATAATATCAAGTTATTGATTAAATTAATTTCAAAATAAATATTATTTATTTATGTACCATCCAATTATCGAACATACGTCGATGCACATCAATAATAATCTGATCCCATGAGACCCATGCTTCAGAAAAATAATTACACAATACATCGCTCCCATTTATAGTAGCTATATGCATAAAGATATGAAAAAAGAACAAATAATAAAATAATTTGAATATGAATAAATTATTGAAAACTAACTAAAATACTCAAAAAAAAAACATACCTCTACATGCATAGATTGAAGCCAAGATGTGGAAATTGATTAGGGATAGGGTTAGGAATGATCAAGCATGCAAGACCATACCCCCTATGAGTCCCCCATGAACTGCCAATAGTATGAGGGTCAGATGATATAATATCCTACTCGTCTAAAGGTAGACCAGCTTCCTCCAACAAACAAAATAGATCCTCATCCATCTAAAACAAAAAATGAATATTGTTAGAAAACAGTTGAAAACAACTAATATATATAGATATATATTATATATAATCACAACCAGAATTTAACTATGTTAATTTAAGAACCCAACTTTTGCTGCGAAAGACTTTGGAATATTTCTTGATGTTATTCCAGAGCAGCTCCTTCAGATGGCATGCGATTCCGAGCCCCGGAGTGGCCGAAATTAAATTTTCAATTAGTTCAAACTGGACATGCCAAATAAGTGGGATAATTCCTAAAAAGTGCTTCAAATCAGAGATCCATGTGTACGGATGGGTCCGGAATGGGGTGTTTACCCTAGGAACAACATAAAACATGTCGGCACGGGATGTTTGGACCCCTCGCTCACTTTCAGAACGTTAAACGGATAAAATTAATTAATTAATTTATTCATTTAATGGTGAAACTCATGTATCTATTAAATGGTGGCTTGGATTGGAAAACCGAGGGCACCGTTGAGTTTGGAATGTTCCGTTTACCCTAGGAGGGGTGTAAGTTTTGCGGGCGCGGGCCGTCAGTGAAAAATGGCCCCAGGGGAGTTTTCATAATTTGGCGGCCTCGGGCGTTGGGTTTAATAACTTTCAAACGGAAGCTCAGAATCAAATTATGAGACTAACATTGTGCTTGGGAGGTGGTGCTTACTCTAAGGGAGGTTTAATCTTCACCACGCCGGAGGTTTCAGATGCGGGTGTTTTCAGGGGTCGAGTCTTTTTTTTATTAGAGTTTATTTATTTAAACTCTCCTCTCCTCCCTCTCTCATTTCCTTCCCTAGAGAAGCACTCCCTCAACCTCACCTCTCCTTCTCCTACTCCTCCCTCCCAAGAAAGGTGGAAGCGGGAGTGGATCCGGCGGTTCAGCGGTGAAGCGTTGGGCAAAGCCCTGCGAGGTAGGAGTTTCGTTTTGAGTTTCTTTTTATTCTCGAACCTCCTTTGAATACCAATTTTAGCGTCGATTTGTTGTTTGATCCTCAAAAAAATCCCATGTATGCATAGTACATACTCTAAGCTCTCCGATGCATGTTTCAGTTTTAATTTTGGAGTTCTGAGGTGTCCGCGGTTGCCGGTATAAGTCCGGGGTGTTTTGGAGTTTTTCCCGGCAGTTTTGGGGTTCCTGCGGTTCAGCACGACAGACCAGAGAGCGGCAGCGACGGTCAGTGCGAACTCCAGGTGGCGGCGGGGCTCTCGGGCGGCGGCACGGGTGTTCAGTGGAGCGGCCAGGAAAGGCCGGGGCACGGCGAACCTTTAGAAGAGGAGGAGTCTGGGGCCAGGCGGAGCGCCTCGGTGCGGCGACGGGTCGCCGGGGAGCGGCGACCGGAGGGTCACGGCGCGCGACCCCCGTGCGGCGACAAGACCCGCGGGACGCGGGTCTTCACGCGGATGCCGCGACCGGCCCTTGTGGAAGGTCTGAGCGTGGACCATGAGTCCACGGCCGTCCCGCGCGGCCAAGCTGCGGGCCAACGCTGCGAGCCGGGCCAGCCGTCGCAGGCCAGCCCAGGCCGGGCGGACTGGCCGGTCCTGGCCGGTCCAGCCCAAGGGACGTTGCCCCCTCGACTTCGAACGCCCGTAATTTTCATTACGGGTGTCCGTTTTACTTGCCGTTAGCGACAATGTATTCCTGATGTCGAGGCGGACGTTTTGATATGGTTTTGGGAATTTTTAATACCCAAAACGAGGGGCCTCAGAGGCGCGACACGTCTTTAAGTGAGTTGACGTTTTTTCGGGGGATCTTGTTTTGGACGGCGCAGACGCGTCTGACGTCCATTTTGAACGCCGTCAGTGGCGTTGGGACCCTGACACCGAGGTCGAGCTTTCCAGGGTGGTTTTAGGCATTGAGTCCTAAGTTGAGGTGCGAGCCCCACAACCCATCTTTTGAGCTGCGTGCAGCGTTTTGTAACCTTTTCATTGGGCGTCCGTTCGGGGCGTGCGAGCAGCCGATGTTGGGTGTTTTTCTGAGGGCATCGCTTTGGCGTAGTCTGCCCGCTCTAATTCCCCACACTGGTGTGGGCCCCGTGAGGGCCGTTTGGGCATTGACAGTGGTTTTCAGCATTATCACCGGGTGTCCATTTTGGACAAGTATTTAGTTGAACTTGTGTACTTTTTTGAGATGATCGCAACAGTACGATCCGTTCGTTGTGTTTTGGGACCGGGATGTGGGTCCCATGTAGCACCGCTCGTGTGCGGTGCGCCGGAATGCATCTTTTTCTCCGGATATCCGTTGCGCTCAATTGAGTAGTCTTTTTGACGTGTTTTCCTGAGAATATCGCAATGGTGCGATGTGTCCGACTGTTTTCGGGGTCGAGGCTCGGGATCAGGGGACGCCGTTCGGGCGTGAGGTGGTGTTGGAGGCCTTTTTCGTCAGATATCTGTTTGAGGCGAGTAAGTAGTCGATCTCGTGTGTTTTTCTGTGAGGATTAAAACGGTGTAATCTGTTCAGGAGATCAGAGCCTCATATGCGATCTTATTAAATGTGGAATGTGAAGGTGCCCCGGTGGTGGTTCTTCCTACAGTGCTTGCAAAGAACCCTTGGCATGTGATCGTGTGAACTTCTGTGTGAGTGGAGTAAATGCTTAATGAGATGTGGTTGGTCATGCCTAAGCCATTGAGGTGGTGAGTTGGAGTTGTTACGTTACACCTTCGTGTTGATGTCAGGTGCCGTGTGCACGATATCCTTTGGGATGGAATGTGGTATACTCTAGGAGTATATGGGAACACTTGGAGGTACATGTGGATATTTGTACCTAAGAATGTTTGTGCGCTTGGTTGGGGTTGGCTTGGGGCCACACGTCATGTGGTCCCCATGTGCGTGTTGTGCTCTTCTTTACGTACTTTTGACCTCTCGTGACATAGAGGGTTCCTCTGTTCTTGTTTTTTGACCAGTAGGGTTGAGTTTTCCCCTGGTCCTATTCTCGTTTTTTGACCGACATGGTTGATTTTTCCCCTAGTTCTGTTCTTGTTTGGCCGACAGAGATGGTTTGGTTCCTTTGTTTCTTTAGATTTGAGGGGTTTCAGTACCGTGCCCCTTCCACCAGACTACGACACCATTTACGACAACGTGTTCTCGTACAACGTGGGTGTTTTCCCACTTTTTGGGATGAGTTGTCTCGGTCCGCTTCGATAGTGACTCAGCAAATTGGAGCAGGATCACCTTGTGAGGCATGGTGAGATTCTCCCGTCACTCTGTGTTCCCTGGTAGATTTCTTGTGGATTCGGTGTGACCAACACTTTACACGGGCACCGATCCGCTACCCAGGAGGTTATTTCTAGCAGGGCTGAGGTTATTTCCAGCAGGGCTGAGGTTGTTTCAAGTAGGGATCACCAGTCGTACCATCCAGCAGGGATGGCCAGTACAACGGTGTTTACAGAGCAGTACCATCCAGTATGGATGGCCAGAGCAGTTTCGGGTTTACCTCCAGCTGGGATGGGAAGTGGTCCTCGATGCCGGGCTTACCTTTAGTGGGGCTGGGCAGTGGTCCCCGATGCCGGTCTTACCTCCAGCTGGGTGGGGCAGTGGTCCCCAATGCCGGGCTTACCTCCAGCTGGGCTGGGCAGTGGTCCCCGATGCCGGGTTACCTCCAGCTGGGCTGGGCAGTGGTCCCGTCGCCGACTTTAGCCGGGTCATCCTCCAGTGGATTACCCTGTTACGAGACTGGGCAGTGTGGCACCCGTCGACTCTTTCCGTGTCTCCCTCCAGTGGGAACCCGTTGACTTCCAGGGACCCTCCAACGGGGCTGGGCAGGGGGTCGCCTGTCGACTTTGAGCAGTCCTCTCGACTACGGGGAAATGAAAAGGTGTGGTTTGACGTTCCCCCAGAACTCTCAAGTACAAGGGGTGCTTTCCTCACCAAGACACATCCTTGTGACGTGACCTAAAACCGTGCGGGTGAGTCAGTTCCGCCCAAAGCTGATAGTGTCAAGGTGCTATGATTTGAGCCCCTTTGACTTGTAGTTTGGGGCAGTCATGTGGGATGCTGGGCATCGATGGTGTTACTTCTGGGACTGTTGGCTACTCACTTTTCTTGGGCTGAGCTACGGGATAGAGATCCCCTTATGATCTTGTTCAGGCTTCTTGATTGAGCATATGGTTATGTATATACCTTGTTCTGGTACCCACTTCTTGGGTTTTGTTACTCTCCTTCCAGGAGAGGCGAAGACACACGGGGTATGCCACGTGCTTTCTGTGTCTAGCTTCTCATGGTTGGAAAAGTATACTATCCTGCTATAGGTAGAGAAGACTCGACGAGAAGTTCACATTCTCACCATTTCCAGCTCCTTGTGTATGGATGAGTCTACCTTCTTTCCTCTTGTTGGGTTGATCTGGACCCTTTACTATACTCCTTACTGCACTTTCAGTTGTTCTCCTCTACTTTGCCTGTTCGATCTACTGCTCACCCTTCGGTACCTCCTTTGTTTCTCCCTCGAGCCTTCAGGGCATCCTACTGAGTATTTTTATAATCACCCCTGCTTGGTCTTTGCCCTCACTTGGTGTGCCCTTGCAGACGATGGACAGGTTGGTCATGACGTCAGAGGAGTTTAGGAGCTGGGAGCTTGGACTGCGTTCAGTGGTCGGAGTCGGGTTCCAGGTGGGGGACCCTTCCAGCAGTTTTCCTTTTTGTTTATCTGTTGCCGGGTTGTGGCACTTTTCTGGTTGGGCGCGTGTTTTTCCCCTTTTCTTTTTTAGTTACCTTTAGCTTGTACTTTGTACTGTTAGAGGTCGATGCACTTGTGGTTTATTTATAGCAGTTTCCCTTTTTCTTTACTTGTCTTTTCTTTTACTCTGCAATTTTTCATTGAGTGTGTTGCGTGTGTGTGTACAGGTATTTAGGCAAAGGCCTCCCTGAGTTATTGTGCCTTTGGAACTGGTTGCCAGCCCCTTGCTTATAAGGGCTGGCTTAGGGTAGTTGCGGCTCGAGCCCAGGTAGGGTCGGGTCGTGACAAAGTGGTATCAAAGGTGGTTCATTCCTTGGGACGCTGTTCGGGCGTCCCTAAAATAAAAGGAATTGGCTGGGATTTAGGGAAACAGTGTTAACGTGTCTTGAGAGTGGCTCTCAGGCCAGAGAGTCCAGTGATGGTGCGACGACTGACGTATCCATTCACCGAGACCCTAATAACCCATTTGTCAACTCAGCATGCTGAGACACTTGTTGCAGGGAAATTGGTTTGTGCATCACATAGGATTGAATCTTTGACTGTCCTTATTGAGTCAACTCCCCATCATTGTTATTAGTATATACATATATTCTCATCTGACCATGGCACTTCTTGATAATATTCAGGATGTCTCCGAAAAGACATCCATCCAATATACCATCTTTGGTGCCTGATGACGACCCTGCGAGCTACGAGGCCATTGTCCATGACCCATCATGCGAGCCCCTTTCTCCAGGTGGGCCGGTATCAGCACCCCCACCTATTGAGCAGCTGACAACTTTAGCAGAGCAGGCTGAGCTTGAGCACAGGTTGAGCATGCTCCGTGAGTTCCAACAGTAGGGACCGCTGAGGTTCAGTGGTGAGCCAGACCCTCAGGCAGTAGAGGTTTGGATGGAGACAGTGGTTCACCTTTTCAGGCTTGTGCAGACGTCGACAGATCAGAGGGTGGCTTTGGCAGCTAATCTTTTTCGTGGAGCAGCTTGGTGTTGGTGGAGTCTGGTGACTCAGTTTCTTGACGAGTCGTCGCTTTCGTGGGGGCGACTTTCAGTTGTTGTTTGGTGAGGAGTTTTTCCCCTCCTGCTTTCGCTCCGTTCAGATTCAAGAGGTCCTTCAGTTTTAGCCGGGAGGGATGACGGTGGCCGAGTACGCGTCTAGTTTCACAGACCATGCACGCTTTTACCCGGACTTGGTCCAAGACGACAACATCCGAGTGCCGAAGTTTGAGCAGGGTCTCAACCAAGAGATTCGTGCTGTCATAGTACCCTTGGGCATTTCCATATATTTCGGGGTGCTAGAGCAGGCGCTGGTGACAGAGAGCTTCCTGTCACGTTCTAGAGTTGGTGGTGGCAGCAGGCACATTGGAGCCGAGATGTCTTTCGTAGTTAGTAGGCGTCGGCAAGCAGAACCTCGACGCATGTGGCTTTCTGAAAACCAGGCTCAGGGGCGTGGTCGTACACCAAAGTGGCGCCGGAGGGCACTAGTGAGAACCGAATAGAGTAGGTGCTATGCTTGCGATGGGTGAGGTCACCGGCACGGGACTGCCCAACCAGGCATGCGGAGAGCTTCGGGTAGGCAGCAGGTGCACCACCACGACAGAGGCGACACCATGATCAGAGTAGTACCCATAGAGGTGGTACTATCAGAGGAGCGGGAGGAGCTGGTAGTGGGGGACGACTTTATGAGATCTTACCATCACCACTAGGTGGTCCACATCAGGCTCCGGGAGCTGACATTTGGGACCACATACAGCCACGAGCCTTGAATTTCTATGATCCTGTAGAGCATGAGGTGATAAGAGGTATGCTCTATAGCTCTTCTACTTCTTTCCATAGAATTGTTAGACTTTGTGTGTGAAATAATTTTCTCCCTGCTCCTTGTTTGAGTTGTTACCAGGGTGGCACGGGGCATCGGTGTAACCCTGTGTTGGTAAGGTAAAAAGGTGTGAGCCCTTTTTCTCTAGTCGATGGTGTTTACTCTTTTGATCTTCGAGCATATAAGAGAGTCTTGGTCGTGGGACATTGACTGTGAAATCTTGCGTGACCAGATATCCTTGGGTGTTTCACCATATGGATATTCTGAAGGAGGGAATCACCGGGCCTTGTTCTAGGTGCAGGCGGTGATTCCAGTCATGACATGCGACGTAGGGGTTCGGTCGGGGAGGTGAGCTACCCCCGAGAGCCTTCGGGCCGTTTGAGACCGTGCAAAGGGATGGCAAGGTTCCCTACTGCCTTGACCTAACCCCAAAGTCTGGAGAGGGTGCACGATGTCTCTCGCGTGGTTCACCCGAAGAGATGTTTGCGTTATCTTATGCACGTCATCGGAAAGGGCAGACCTCACGTGAATAGATCAAATCCTTTGGTCTGTGTGCGGTGGCGTAGAGCTGTGTGAGAGTTCTTCTGGGTACGGGAGAGCCAGGTGTGGGAATAGTACCCTGAGTTGTTCCCTGGTTTTTCTTTTCGGGGACGAAAAGATTGAAGGAGGGAATGATGTAATAACCCAGTTTTTGCAGCAGAAGACTTTGGAATATTTCTTGATGTTATTCCAGAGCAGCGCCTTCAGACGACGTGCAATTCTGAGCCACGGAATGGACGGAATTAAATTTTCAGTGCGTTCACACTGGAAACGCCAAATAAATGGGATAACTCCTAAACGGTGCTTCAAATCAGAGATCCGAGTGTATGTATGGGTCCGAAATGGGGTTTTTACCCTAGGAACAACATAAAACATGTCGGCGCGGGATGTGTGGACCCCTCGCTCGCTTTCAGAACGTTGAACAGATAAAATTAATTAATTAATTTATTCGTTTAATGGTGAAACTCAAGTATCTCTTAAACGGTATCTCAGATTGGAAAACCAAGGGCACCGTTGAGTTCAGAACGTGCTGTTTACCCTAGGAGGGGTGTAAGTTTTGCGGGCGCGGGCCGTCAGTGAAAAATGGCCCCAGGGGCGTTTTTGTAATTTTGCGGCCTCGGGCGTTGAATTTAATAACTTTCAAACGGAAGCTCAGAATCAAATTCTGAGACCACCTTTGTGCCCGAGAGGTGGTGTTTACTCTAGGGGAGGCTTAATATTCACCGCGACAGAGGTTTTGGACGCAAGTGTTTTCAGGGGTCGAGTCTTTTTTTATTAGAGTTTATTTATTTAAACTCTCCTATCCTCCTCTCTCTCTCATTTCCTCCCCTGGAGAAGCTATCCCTCAACCTCTCCTCCCCTTATCCTCCTCCTCCATCCCAAGAAAGGTGGAAGTGGCAGTGGATCCGGCGGTTCGGCGGTGAAGCGTCGGGCGAAGCCCTGCGAGGTAGGAGTTTCGTTTTGAGTTTCTTTTTATTCCCAAACCTCCTTTGAATCCCAATTTTAGAGTCTAATTGTTGTTTGATCCTCGAAAAAATCCCATGTATGCGTAGTAATTACTCTAAGCTCTCTGACGCATGTTTTAGTTTTAATTTTGGAGTTCTGAGGCGTTCGCGGTTGCCGGTCGAAGTCTGGGGTGTTTTGGAGTTTTTCCCGGCAGTTTTGGGGTTTCAGCGGTTCAACACGGTGGACCGGCGAGCGGCAGCGGCGGTCGGCGCGAACTCTAGGTGGCGGCGGGGCTCTCGTATGGAGACGCGGGTGTTCGGTGGAGCGGCTAGGGGAGGACGGGGTGCGGCGAGCCTTAAGCAGAGGAGGAGGCCGGGGCCAGGCGGAGTGCCTCGGCACGGCGGCGGGTCGCCAGGGAGCGGTGACCGCAGGGTCGCGGCGCGCGATCCCCGTGCGGCTACAAGACTCACGGGACACGGGTCCTCACGCGGCTACCGCGACCGGCCCTTGTGGCCCATCTGCGCGTGGATCGTGAGTCCACGGCCGGCCCAGCCCAAGGGACGTTGCCCCCTCAACTTCGGACGCCCGTAATTTTCATTACGGGTGTCCGTTTTACTTTCTGTTGGTGGAAGTGTCTTCCTGATGTCGAGGCAGACTTTTTGAGATGGTTTCGGGAATTTTTAATTCCCGAAACGAGGGGCCTCGGAGGCACGACACGTCTTTAAGTGAGTTGACGTTTTTCCGGGGGATCTTGTTTTGGACGGCGCGAATGCATCTAACGTCCGTTTTGAGCGCCGTCAGTGGCATTGGGACCCTGGAAACGAGGCGGAGCTTCCAAGGTGGTTTCAGGCATTGAGGCCGAAGTTGAGGCGTGTCCCCCACGGCCCGTCTTTTGAGTTGCGTGCAACATTTTGTAACTTTTTCATCGGGCGTCCGTTTGGGGCGTGCGAGTAGCCGATGTTGGGTGTTTTTTCGAGGGCATCACTTTGGTGCAGTCTGCCCGTTATAAGTCCCCAAGATGGTGTGGGCCTCGTGAGGGCCGTTTGGGCGTTGACGATGGTTTTCAGCATTATCACCGGGTGTCCATTTTGGAAAAGTATTTAGTCAAACTTGTGTAATTTTTCGAGAGGATCACAACAGTATGATCCGTTCATTGTGTTTCGGGACCGGGATGCGTGTCCCACGTAGCACCGCTCGTGCGCGGTGCACCGGAATGCATCTTTTTTTTCGGATATCCGTTGCGCTCAAGTGAACAGTGTTTTTGACATGTTTTCCCGAGGGGATCACAATGGTGTGATGCGCCCGACTGTTTTCGGTGCCGAGGCTCGGGATCACGGGACGCCATTCGGGCGTGAGACGGTGTTGGCAACCTTTTTCATCGGATATCCATTTGAGGTGATTAAGTAGTCGATATCGCGTGTTTTTATGCGAGGATTACAATGGTGTAATCTGTTCAGGCGAGCGGAGCCTCATACATGATATTATTAAATGTGGAATGTGAAGGTCCCCTAAAACTCTCAAGTACAAGGGGCACTTTCCCCACCGAGACACGTCCTTGTGACGTGACCTAAAACCATGCGGGCGAGTCAGTGCCGCCCAAAGAGGATAGTGTTAAGGTGCGGTGATTTGAGCCCCTTTAACTTATAGTTCGGGGCAGTCGTGCGGGATGTTGGGCATCGATGGTGTTACTTCTGGGACTGTTGGCTACTCACTTTTCTTGGGCTGAGCTATGGGATAGAGATCCCCTTACGATCTTGTTCGGGCTTCTTGATTTAGCATATGGTTATGTATATACCTTGTTCCAGTACCCACTTCTTGGGTTTGGTTACTATCCTTCTAGGAGAGGTGAAGACGCGCGGGGTAAGCCACGTGATTTCCGTGTCTAGCTTCTCATGGTTGGACGAGTCTACTCTCCTGCTATAGGTAGCGAAGACTCGATGGGAAGTTCACCTTCTCACCGTTTCCAGCTCCTTGTGTCTGGATGAGTCTACCTTCTTTCTTCTTGTTGAGTTGAGCTGGACTCTTTACTGTACTCCTTACTGCACTTTCAGTTGTTCTCCTCTACTTTCCCTGTTCGATCTACTGCTCACCCTTTTGTACCTCCTTTGTTTATCCCTCAATCCTTCGGGGTATCCTACTGAGTATTTTTATAATCATCCCTGCTTGGGCTTTGCCCGCACTTGGTGTGACCTTTCAAACGATGAACAGGTTGGTCGTGATGTCAGAGGAGTTTAGGAGCCAGGAGCTTGGACCGCATGCAGTGGTCGGAGTCAGGTTCTAGGTGGGGGGCCCTTCCAACTGTTTTCCTTTTTGTTTACCTATTGCCAGATTGTGTCACTTTTCTGGTTGGGCGCATGTTTTGCCCCTTTTCATTTTCAGTTACCTTCAGCTTGTACTTTGTACTGTTAGAGTTCGATGCACTTGTGGTTTATTTATAGCATTTTCCCTTTTTCTTTACTTGTCTTTTCTTTTAATGTGCACTTTTTCATTGAGTGTGCTGCATGTGTGTGTACAGGTACTTAGGCAAAGGCCTCCCCGAGTTATTGTGCCTTCGGCGCTGGTCGCCAGCCCCTGGCCTATGGAGGCGGGCTTGGGGTAGTTGCAGCACGAGCCTGGGTAGGGTCGGGTCGTGAAAATTAATGTTCATCATCATCATCATCTTCATATCTGAAAATATCAATGTTTTCATATTCCTCCTTAACATCATCAATTTCCATATGAGTTTTATTTTCATCATATCTTATCATTTAAAATTCATTTGTAACATCATTAACATCATCATCACCGACAACCATTAATTGCGGGGTGTCATCATCGATATTCGTTTCTCTTTGTGAAAAATATTGATTTAGAGTAGTCTTTTGGAAAATTTTAATTTCGTGCACTTCAACGGAACCACATTCACATTAACTAAACTGATTTTCTCGAGATTTAATTTTTATTATGCTCTACAAATCACTCAACTCTCTTGAAGTATCACAATATTTTGAATAATAAATTTTACATTCTTGATGAGCTAATAAAAATGGTTCATTTACTATAAGAAGACTTTTATATTTAATATCAACGATTCCATGGGTCAGATGAACATGCAGGAATCTATCAGTATTCAACCACTGACATTTAAACATCGTTATATAATGTTGTCCTAGATAACATAGTTCAATAATTTCTTCTAGTATGCCATAAAAGTTGACTTCAGTTTCCCTACGATGAGATCCTCTCAAGAAAACACCACTATTAATTTTTTTTGATTCCCCATATTCACATGTATGAAATCGAAAACCATTCAACACATATGTATTATAATATTTAACCATTTTTATGGTGGGTTAATCAATACACACAATCGATTATCAATTTTATCATCATGTTGAGATACCTGAAATTTTTTAAAACAATTATCAATATAATAGATAATTAATTGATTTTATATTTTAAACCAAAAATAATTTATGTTACCGATTTTTGAAACAAGTAGGAAAAGTTTTTTTGCCGACATTCTTCAAGGGCAACTATTGTAATTTATAGAATTTGTTTCTTGATATGATTATCATATAACATACAAATAAAATAAGATTAATTTACTATATAAAAAATTATAGAATAAGTGATAGGATCACAGTGTACAAATGGTGTTATTTATTCATATTTGAGAAGAACATATGTATGAGCTCTGTGATGTTCATCATCTAAAATCCATTGTTCTTGAAATCCAATGAAGCCAAGTTCTGGATAATTTAAAATTGATAATTTATTGATCATTTCATCATCAAAATTTCCCTCTTTATGTCCCATATGGTTGTTTTTTACGGATATTCATACTAAAAGTAATGAGAGCATAAAAAAGAAATTTCCTCTTATAAATAAGCTTCTACAATTTAACTTTCAACTGATGCTTTATTACATAATTTTTTCTTCAGTTTCTGTATGTATCTTTCGAATGGGTACATCCATCAAAAATGTACCAGACCTCCAAATTTTCCTTCATGCCGAAAATTTAATATCAAATATTCCATTGAGTCAAAAAAATCCATCAAGAATATTTTTTACAGTTTATATAAAATTAAAACAACATCTTATTATAGTCTGCTTAATGCATCGTAGTCACTTGTCACCACACAAATGTCTTGGAAAAAATATGATATTTCTGTTAATGCATCCCAAATCATAGAATTCAACAAACCTATTAATCCAATCGGTAGAAGTCTTTTCATTATAACATGTTATTCATGACTTTTTAATACGATAATATGACCATTACTGACATATCTACCCAAATTGGAAGCATAACCATATGGAAGTCTCAAATCTAAAATCCAGTGAGAAAATAATAATCAATTATCTTTGGAGAGTGTATAAGATTATTTTGGATTCATTAACTTATGTGATCTAACATTTTCAAACAGTTCAAGTTTTGGTCACTTGCAAATTTGGGCAAGATCTAATCATGCCTTTACATTATATTTCATCTTACCTGGTGCATCCAAAACTATATGAAATAAATTATCAAAATATTTCTTCTCAATATGCATAAAATCCAACATGTGATGGACCAACACATCAAACCAATATGGAAAATCCCAAAAATGATATATTTTATCCAATTGTGTTCTTTCCCAAAGTTATCAATTTTCTGTTAGTTTATTGTCGGTACAAATGTGATGGGCGATAATGAAGAGATGATTGATTTTAACTCTGTACCTAAGATCATTGCTGGAGGTCCATCTCTTTCAATTTTTTCTTTTCTGAAATGACATTTGTTCCTCTAAAAAGGATGATCAGTTGGAAGGAATCTTTAATGACAGTCAAAAAAAAGTTGTTTACCATTGATGATCATAAAATCTTTATTGTCTCTCATAAAATATGGAAATGATTTTGAACCATGTGTACTCCATCCTGATAATATGCCATATATTGGGAAGTCACTAATTGTCTACATTAATTCATCTTTCAGTAAGAAATTTTGTTTCACAACAACTTCAAATATACTGACAACATTACTCCAAAATGAATTTAACTCATCAATCAATGGATTCAAAAAAACATCAATAATATTTTTCGGATGTCCTGGAATTAATAAGGTGAAAAATATATATGGTTCCATTATCAAAATCCAAGGAGGTAAATTTTATAGCGTTAAAAAGACAGGATAATAGGATTATTGACTACCGTTTGAACCAAATAGAGAGAAACTGTCATTAGAAAGACCCAATCACCCATTTTGGGCTTCTAAAGAAAAAGCCAGATGCACTTGGTCAAAATGTTTCCATGAATCACCATCAGAGGGATGATTTAATATTTTATTGGTTGGAATATTATTTTTGTGCCATGACATCAATGCTATTGTGTTATGAGACATAAATAAATGCTGCAATCTGGCTGTAAGAGGGAAATATCTCAATTGTATTGCAGAAATAAATCCAGAATTCCCCATTTGAGCCTCTTTATACCTCTATTATCTACATGTGGGACAACTATGAAACGATTCATTTTCATCATAATATAAGATGAAATCATTTGAACAAGCATGAATCTTCTGATAACCAAGACCTAGATTTTGAACCAGCCTCTTGCTCTCATAGAAATTTGTAGAAAACACATTTTCTTCAGGTAGTACTATTTTTACCAAAGATAATATCCGATCAAAATAGCTATTTTACATCCCATTATCTGATTCAATAACCATAAATTTAGAAATTGCTTAAATTTTTCTTATCTTGCAACCATTATATAAGGAATCCTTAACAGACCTCAACATCTCATAAAAATGAGATGGTTCCAACTCAAGAGTTAAATTAATATCATCTTGAGTTTCAGATTATTGAAAATATGGACCTTCCACATCATGTAATAAATTTTTTGAAACTATTCTAGACCTGGAACCAAATTATTAGTATCTTCTCTGAAACTGTGTTCACCATGTTGATACCAAAAAACATAATCTAGTTGAAAACCAAAACACAAAAAATGACCCCATCATTGTCAAATGTGTCAAATGTCCCCAGAGTACATTTTTTATAAGGAAACTTAATTTTACCTTCCAAAACAAATTCTGGTTTTGATGATGCAAATGATAAGAAAGCTTCAACACCCTTAATATATATAGGATTTAAACTAGAACTATTTGGATTCTTGTGCTGATTTATCCAAGTGCAATCATCTAATAATAATTTTTGTCAACTTACTTTTTCCATAATTCTCTAAAAAATATAAAATAATTAATTTTTTGTATAATTTGATATAAAAAAACATTATCTAAAATAGATAAGAGAATTAAATTCCCTTTTATATCAAATTATAATAATTTCTATTATTTCATACTTATTTATAGAGTTTTTTAAACTTTTATAATAATCTACACTAAATTATAATAATTTATACCAATTACCATTAATTATTATTAACAATGGCTAATTTATACTAATAATTGTTAATTATAGGTGAAAATTTCTTGCAGATTGGAGATGACTCTTTTTCCCGACGACTCATCTCCACTGTCTCCGACTAAAATCACTACAAAAAATCTTCTCAGACGTACAAATATCCATTTCTGTATGCATGAATATGGAGAGTATGGAGGCCTTACCACGATGCTCTCTATTCTCATGCATATGAAAATGGATATCCATACATCTAAGAAGATTTTTCATAGTGATTTCAATTAGAGATAATGGATATGAGTCATCAGGAAAAAGAGCCTTTTTCCCGACGAATCATCTCTTTCCAACTTTGTTTGACTGAAATCAACATGAAAAATCTACTCCGACGTATGCATAACCATTTTTGTATGCTTGAGAATGGAGAGCAGGAAGGCCTCTCCACACTGCTCTCCATTATCATGCATACGAAAATGGATATCCGTATGTGAGCACATAGTTTTTATAGTGATTTCAGTGGGAGAAAATTACAAGGAGATAAGGTGTCGAGAAAAAGGGAGCAACCAATCCACTAAAAATTATGCTAATTTATTACAATTTCTTCCTAATTATTGCTAATTATTAGAATTTATTACTAATAATTATAATTTATTACTAATTATTAGATTTTTTACTAATTATTACTAATTATTAGTAATTATTGGCAATTAATAGAATTTATTACTAATTATTAGAATTTATTACAAATTATTAGAATTTATTACTAATTATTAGAATTTATTACTAATTATTAGAATCTATAACTAATTATTAGAATTTATTACTAATTATTACTAATTATTACTAATTATTAGTATTTATTACTAATTACTACTAATTATTAGAATTTATTACTAATTACTACCAATTGTTGTAATTTATTACTAATTACTGCAATTTTTTACTAATTGCTACAATTTATTACAAATTATTAGAATTTATTACTAATTTTTAGAATTTATTACTAATTATTAGAATTTATTAGTATTTATTACAAATTATTATAATTTATTAGAAATTATTAGAATTTATTACAATTATTAGAATTTATTACAAATTATTACAATTTATTAATAATTATTACAATTTGTCACTAATTATTACAATTTATTACTAATTATTAGTAATTTTTACAATTTATTATTAATTGTTGCAATTTATTAATAATTGTTACAATTTATTATTAATTATTATAATTTATTACTAATTGTTCTAATTTATTACTAATTATTAGAGTTTATTTCTAATTATTAGAATTTATTACTAATTATTAGAATTTATTACTAATTATTAGAATTTATTACTAATTATTACAATTTATTACTAATTATTAAAATTTATTACTAATTATTACCAATTGCTACAATTTATTACTAATTGTTACAACTTATTACTAATTATTAGAATTTATTACTAATTGTTACAATTTATTACAAATTATTAGAATTTATTACTAATTGTTACAATTTATTACTAATTATTAGAATTTATTATTAATTATTATAATTTATTAATAATTATTAGAATTTATTACTAATTATTAGAATTTATTACTATTTTTTACTAATTATTATAATTTATTACAAATTATTACTAATTGTTGCAATTTTATACCAATTATTAGGATTTATTACGAATTATTACAATTTATTACTAATTATTACAATTTATTACTAATTATTACTAATTGTTTCAATTTATTACTAATTATTACAATTTATTATCAATTGTTGTAATTTATTACTAGTTGTTGCAATTTATTACTAATTGTTTTAATTTATTACTAATTATTAGAATTTATTACTAATTATTAGTATTTATTACTAATAATTCAAATTTATCACTAATTATTTATAATTATTAGAATTTGTTACTAATTATCAATAATTGTTGCAATTTTTTACTAATTGTTGCAATTTATTACTAATTATTACAATTAACTACTAATTAACACAATTTATTACTAATTATTTCAATTTATTACTAATTGTTATAATTTACTGCTAATTATTACAATTTATTGCTAATTATTACAATTTATTGCAATTTTTTACTAATTATTTCAATTTATTACTAATTGGTCCAATTTATTAATAATTGTTCCAATTTATTACTAATTATTGCAATTTATTACTAACTGTTACAGTTTATTACTAATTGTTGCAATTTATTACTAATTGTTGCAATTTATTACTAATTGTTGCAATTTATTACTAATTGGTACAATTTATTACTAATTGTAGCAATTTATTACTAATTATTAGAATTTATTACTAATTGTTACTAATTATTATAATTTATTACTAATTATTAGAATTTTTTACTATTTATTACAATTTATTACAATTTATTACAATTTATTACAATTTATTACTAATTATTACAATTTATTACTAATTATTACATTTTATTACTAATTATTACAATTTAATACTAATTATTGTAATTAAATACTAATTATTACTAATTAATAAAATAACTAATAATTAATACTAATTCATACCAATCATACGTAATTATTTATAAAAATAGACATAAACAATGATAAATAAAACTATATATTTCTAATTTAATTTAACTGCAGCTAATTAAGAATAATTATAAATAAAATAAAATAAAACGAATTAAGTAAAAAATAAAAGAAATAGATAAATACCTTAAAACTGAAGCTTTCGAAGCATATCAGCAGCGAATAATGCCCAAAATTAAAATTTTTAAACTATGAAATTTTTTCAGAGAAAACTTACCACTAGAGAGGGGGGGGGGTAGCGAATTGAGTAAAATGAGGGAAAAACAGATGGGGGTATATATAGGTTAGATTACTTGTGACGTGCGTATTTGCGACAGTGTCTATTGCAAAAGACTATCTTCCGACATATTATTTGCGACGAGATAGAAATCCCGTCGTAAATACTAAAACACCCCCGGGTATTTGCGACGTGCTACTATAGCCCGTCGCAAATACCCTTTCTTGCGTTTAGGTGCACCAAACCTTTTGCGACGGGAAACATCACCCTGTCGCAAAAAACTAATTATTTATGACAGACTGGTTTTCCCGTCACAAAAAACCATTTCGATGGACTATTTGTGACGAGACACTGACCCGTCACAAATGACCCGTCGCAAATGCCCACTTTTCCCGTAGTACATGAACTATTTATTATCTACAGTATGTGATAATTCTCTTATTTCAAATTATTAATATCAATATTAATATAACTAATAGTATCATAAATGATAATAAATAAATTACAACATGTGATATCCCCTTCGCTCTCTTAAATTTCATACTATGAATTAACCATGAAGTATTTTATGTGTGATTATCCTTTTTCTATCTCTTAAATAACTCCCCAAATTATAAAATCTTAATACATTAAGCTACAACATGCATATTCTTTAAGTTATTAGATTTTGAATTAATATCCATCAATTACAGAACATGCTATATTTATTATTTCAATTCTAGAAATAATTATAACATTAAAGAATATTCCAATGCATGTATTTTTATATTCTTCTTATCCCTTTATAATTTTCTAGATTATTATATAGTCATTCATATTATTTCAAGATTATTATCTTCCTAAGGTTAATCACATTGATCTACCCTGAGAGACTAAATCATTATTAAATGACACCTTAAAAAAAGAATAATTAGATCTCCTAACTCACGAGAAGGATTCACAATTCTACTGTACCCAAAATAGAGGAAAGAAAGGGATGCACATAGGCTGGAAACTCGCAGGAAGTACTCAGAAAACTGCCAAAGGGCTTGGAAGACTCTAAGATAGATGATTGGATCATCTGGGATAGAGAGAAATAATATATATCCAATGGAGAAGGAAAAACTAGTTTAAGAATTTAAAGATAGAATTATTTTAGATTTCTAAAAATATAATCAACTTTCCATTTAATTCAATACTAATTCTAGTTTCCATTTAATCCTATTTAATTTCATAGGAAAAATCATTTAAATCTCCTATTTTTAATGAATTCAATGACATAAATTATATTTAATAATTCAGGTTTTAAACCCCCATATTTAATCTTTTATTTTCATATTTTTATTAATAAGGGTATTTTACATCATTTTGTAATTTCTAGGAAAAACTAGTTTTTTTTTGCTTAAGGAGTTGACCAATAGTAAGAACATACCTTGTGGAGTGACTGTATGGATAAAACACACAAATAATTTCATGAAAAAATGATTGACCGCATGACTAGGGATCAACCACACTAAGGATCAACCACATAAAGGGATCAAACACACAAAAGAAGGATCAACCGTATGACCAAAAAAATGACTGCATGGAGAAAAGTTTAACACCCCTAATTTGTGGGTTTTCTATACTTTATTGCTTATTTTAAGTTATAGAATAAGTGGGTTCAATTTTGGGAAGCTTTTGGTGGGTTGTGAGGTGTTTTGGAGAAGTTTGAGAAAGTGCGCGGTTAGTAGAAACCATAGAGATTCTCTAGGAAACCATATTGGGAAAACACATGTTTGGAATACGGTTTAAAAAACCATGCATCCTAAAAATGCATCTTTGAATTTTTGGGATAGATCCATTCACATGGTTAGTACATAGTTTGATAAACTATATAACCTAACTATTTTATAGATATTTTAATGTACAAAAATTTACTTTAAAACTCAAAAATAACTCAAAAGACCTCATTCTTTCTCTCTCAACTTAGGATCTTGACCCTAAGGGTTACCATGGGAGATTTTTAGAAACCTTCAACCTCTAGACTCTTTTTATGATCCTTTGAGTTTCTGATCTTGGAAATAAAAGGTAAGAAATTTGTTCATCCCTTCTATATTAGATCTTCCCATTTTCTCTTAAACAAAACTCTAGATTGGGGATACCATAACTGAATCTATGGGATCAGAAAAGTTTTGACTGAATATTCTTGTGAATCATCATTGGAATGGAGAAACAAACCTAGATCTATGGAACTATGGTAGATTTATTACATTGAATGTTTTTAAGGTATATGATTTTACCAATTTACAATTCTATTGGAATATGAAATCTAATGGATTTATTATAGAATTATCTTCCACACTTTAGTGTATTTAACCTGCTAAAACCCTTCCATATTTTCTCTCACTACTAGGTTCTTGAACTCTAGGTTGTGGGTGTCTCCCAAAATGTGTTTGATAAATTGATTGAATTGGTTTTATTAAAGAAATATTAGTTTTGACATGGGTTCTTAAAATAGATGGGTTGGTGTGTGTTCATGAGAAAGTGGGATAGGTCGTAGTTGGAAGTACTGCCATCAAATAGGGAATCATAGGAGAGATCATGGTCATAAGTACCACCATAAAATAGAGAAACAAGGGATGGATCATATTCAAAATTACCACCCTCAAATTGGGCCACCAAGCGATGGTTTGATGAAAGGATGACTCACTACTCACAAGTATATGGAGGTTTAGGTCATGTATATACATATGTGTGTGTGAGTTTGAAAACATGGTTGGGCTATGATAAATTAAAATTAATGAATTGATTCTACTATTTGAAAGAAAAACTTATTTATCTACTTTCGAAAAACCTGTCTATCTGCTCTATTTAAAATATGAAAACCACTTCGACTTATTTTAATATTATTCATGACCATTTTATAATACTATGAGATAACCTATTTTTGGTCTTATTTTAATTAGAAAAAAGTATCATGGGGTTTTCATACTATGTACAATTACTCACCCCTACATATATACTTTGGTGTATATATAGATTTTGTTTTCTGTGATACATAAAACGAGAAAGTTTCTTACTTCTCTAGCGGGGCATCTTGATGTCGCATTCATAGTTGGTGAAGATGGAGATTTGGAGTGGTTCGTGTCTTGTTCTGGAATGGTGGAACCATGGTTCTAAATCCATTTATTACTTTGGAGTCTTAGTGTTCTTATTCACACTATTCCATTGTTACATTGATACTGGTCTTTAATACCTTTATTATTGTTAGGTTTTATTGCATGCATCATTTATATAGACATCCTTCATTTTATTTATTTCTATTTAATAATGTGATGGTTATGTGTTTTCATAAAAGGGTAAATCATTACCCCCTTATAATATTTTGTTTAAACCCTTGGCATTTATTGTCAACCTTTGCTGTTCAACTAACGTTTTCTAATGTTAGTAGCACCATTGATCCAGACAAAGCCAATGAGTTGGGTGGGAATGTTACAAATGGTATTAGTTTTATTGGTCCTTGATTTGGGATAGTATCAAGGTGATAGGATATGTTGAAACTTTAAATGTTGAGCATACAAATATTTAGATAACCTCTTTATGAAAAACTTCAAGTTACTAGGGTGGTTTAGGTATAAAGGGTGTTCTTACACACCAATAGGAGAGTCGTCATCTCAGTCACGGGTTTAACTAATGAGTATAGAAGTATCATGTATTTTTTAGAGATAATTCTCACTAGTATTGTATCATTTAATTTATATTTTTTTGGTTATATATTGGTAAATTATGACCATATGATTTTTTTACTAGATGTGGTTGTTTCTAATTCTGGATGAAATTGAAAGTTTCTATAGAATTATTTCAAAAAATATAGTAAATATTCTATGACATTGCATGGTGTGATAATCCCTACTATCATTGATATTTTTTATTCCTTCATTAAATGTTTTTTAAAGGATAACGAAATTAGTAATAAACTAGAATATAGCTTAGTAAAAACTCAACTTTAAAATAATTGATTAAGTGGTATGTTTATATTATATAAAAACTTTACACATATTTGAATGCTTTTATTTAGCCTTACAATTTAAAATTTACATTACATGCTATATGTAAATTAAAACTTAATGGTTTTTAATGGTGATGTATATAGATTATAATGAGACAAATAACATGCTAAAACCTTAACCACTTACTTCCTTGGTAAATTTAACTCTATTTAAAAAAACCAATGTGAATAATTCCTTATTATTAATATAATTAATAACATATATCTAGTATATTAAAAATTATAGCCTGTAAGATTCTTAAATGATAAATGATATATATTATTATAATATTTTTTGAAATATTTTACGATTTCTAGATTAAAGTCCATGAAAGAATGCTAAAAATGTAAGTATTTTTGTTGAATTTCAAAATTAAGAAAAAAAACATGTTTTTGTTATTCCTTTTGACATATATAATTTACGAAGAATGTTTGTTATAATAAATAACATAACAAGTAAAGTTATCATATGTCAATATATATATCTTGATGTAATGTTTCAATTGTTTTCTAAACTTATTAATAAATAATTGATTGGTCATGAAAGATTATAAACTTCATGATGTTTTAATTTAGAGTTATTTTAATTTAATTTATAATCAATCCTATTTAATTAGAACGATTTTAATAAAATTTCTATCCTTGGAATGTAATGGCATGAAATATGACACTGTAGTAAGTGTCTCATGAATTTTTTCTTCTTGTTTGGAAATAATTTCACATAGTCAAGTTTTTTAAAACAGGAAGTAACTACTCTTTATCTTAAACTAGTTTATTGATCATGAATTGATAAGAAATTTGGTATCCTTTTCATGTATGTGATATGATCGTGTAGATTATATTTCTTTTTGTTGGATACATGGTTTGGTTGAATGTATGTGTTGATAATAAATACGGTTTAAAACAAAGGGAAAGAAAAAGGTAATGTTATCAATAAACTTTGTTTTACAAATATTTCATTATTTGAAATTGTATTTTAAAAAGGTATTTTCTAAACAGTTTTATGTAAATTTTTATATATTTTGGGTTTGAGAAAATATTTGATAACCCTTATTTAATATGAATTATGTTTCATTCCTTTTAATTTTAGAAAGTATTTAATGTTATTTAAATGATACTTTAGGAAAGGTCATGTTTAATGAAAAACTTTTCTTTGTTTTCAAAGCTTGATAATTTTCCATGTTACTTTTGAAACTTTTATACTACAATAAATTGGAAAATGGGAGCCTTATGTTGGATTTTTGTAATAAGTAGTACATACATACAATTCATGGTAAATATTTTTCCATAAATTCCCTTGGGGGAGTATGGGGTGTTAATTTTTTATAATGCTAGTTATGTCTGGCCATTGGTTCTCTTGGTTCAATTTTCATTCTATTTTACTTTCTATTATTGTTGTCCTGATTGTGCTTCCATATTTTTTATGATTCTTGTGCTATTTAGGATTGCATATTATTATATCTATTGTGTATATTATTTTTGTTGTTTTGTGATAGACTTAATATAGATAAGGATGACAGTACTTTCATCGAGGAATAATTCCTCATGGGATGAACATTAAGGCGTGGTATTAGTAGTGGGATATTTTGGGATTTAAATTGGTCACCATTCCCAATTACTATTGACTCAGTGTAGTTTTGGTGGAATTTTTTATATTATAGGGTCGTTATGGTGATCTTGGAAATGTGATGGTTAGTAACATTCAATGTCACCTTAATTTCTATGCCTGGAAGGTCACTCTCATATCTTCTAAGAGAGATGTGCATATTTTTAATGGGGATTAATAATATATAAGGAAACAATATCTGGAATAGGTTGGAACCATCTCTTGTACCCTTATAATGAATGTGTGAATATTAGCAGTACATTTTAGGGATACTTGTGGAAAAATATATACCCACCCTTTTTGTGAACCATTCTACGTTTAATTACTCAGTTAAGTATCATTACTCAAGAATAAGTTCAGGATGAGCAGCCTTCTCTGAATTTTTCTAATGTATGGGTTAGTGAATCATCTTGTCCCTTGATTTATAAATGAGTGAGATGCTTTCTTAGATACCTTGAGGAATCTTACCATCTATACTTTGTATGGTTATTATGGTTCTTGGTCTATGTCTTCCCATGTTTACACTCACCGAGGACTACTATGACTAATTTAAACAACTCGTAGTAAGTAGGGTGGTGAATTTTGTTAACTCTCTAGTCTCTAGGTGAAAAGTTAGTGAAGTGTTGGATCATGGATAATTCATGGAAAAAATCACTAATGTGAAAAAATGATGTATAGATAAAGATGATTTCACCGTATTCTATGAGGTAGCCCTCATTCCATACTTGGGTAGCCATGTCCTAGGAAGTTCATTGACTGAATTTTCAGTCTTATCTATAGGTTAAACCATTATGGTGGGGATCCATCAAGGGTAAGTAAAGGTTGCATATTCTTCATTTTTTATTGGGATCCAACTCTACTTATTCCTTTCTAGGATAGCAACTATAAGAAAACAAGGCATCTAGAGGGGGTTATTTTTTTTCATTTAGAAGGGGATATAACCCCCTATAAATTAATTACCTATACTTACCCAAAACCTTCGCTAAAGTGTCCACCCACTCCTATTAGCAGCATTTTTGGGTAAGCACTGGTAAATTAGAAGAAATATTAAAGGGGATTTTAACCCCTATAATTTTTTTTAAAATTCCATAACATTAGAGGGTGTTTTAAACCCCTAAAATATTTTTTAACAATTTAGGGGAAGTTAACCACCCTTAATGTTATTATTTTTATTAATAAATATCTGTTGTAGTGGTCATTCACTTACCACCCCTTGATGATACCCCTACCCCTTTCCGTGCATGAACCCCTCCCTCTCGCTCTCACTGATTGTGGTTGACCCTTCACAAAAATACTTCCCTCCCTCATTGGCCTTGCACACTCCAACCTGTAAATCCCTCTCACCCTCTCTATATACTCTTTCTACGCCCTCCCCATGCTCTCATTGGCTGCAAATGACCACTTCCTACTCTCACCCATCACCATGTAGAGACCCGAAGCCTGACGTACATGGACATTACATTACTTTTGCGGAATACTTAGTACATAACAAAAACACACACACAAGGATCGTAATAGTTTAGTGTCTTTGGAAACTTGGAACGTAATCTTCTAATCCTGGTGAAAGATCTTCAATATCTCCCATAAAGATCTTCCCTTTTTTTTCTTACCTAAAACCTTTCTTTATATCCTGGGGAAAAGAAAACATAAAAGAGTGAGCTCAAATGCTCAGTAAGGGTAAACAAAAGAAAAAATCAATCACTTCATATTCATAAGAACATAACTTTTGGAAATCTTAACCTGCAAAAGAGATCATAATTTCATAACATGGGATAAATCATTGTAGTGAAATGAAATCCCAATAATCATAACATAAAACATGAAACTTTGTGGCATACACACATACTCATAGAGAATCATTTCTTGTTAGTCAAGACTCATTGCCAAGACTATCTTAGTGGACAAAGTCCCTTTCTGAATCGAGTAACCCTCGTTTCAGTCCTGTTTCACTGAACCGGTATAACCTACCATTTCAGCCATGTCTATCTCATGAGATATAAAATCTTTACCCAATGCATTGGAGGGAGATATAGGTCCCACCCATCTTATAATGAATCCTTTCTTATGTGTGCCACATAATCATAAACCATACATCATAGCGTAACCCATGTAATAAAAAAGGGATTCTTAAACAACATGACATCATAAAACAATTCATATAAGATAAAGGAATTCATAAAAATATTTCCATCACAACATAATCAAACCAATGTAATAATAGGGATAAAAAAAGAACCCTTTTATTATCTTAGATGGAAAATAATTTTGATAAAATACTTGAACTCCATTCTTGAGGAAAATATCCTTTCTACTTCAAAAACATTTTTCCTTTCATAACATGTCATACGACTTTAAAATAAAAGAATTTGATTAAAAATAAACATGAAAACTTGTAAAGGAAGTTTCTTGGAAATAATGTTTTAAAAATCCATTCATTCCGTATAAGTTAAAAAAAACATTCTTCGTACTTTTGTCGGAAAAGTCAAAAAGTACCTCGTACGACAAAAGATTCCTTTCATAGATTTTACTAAAAACTCACCGAAGGGTAAAAATGGATTTAAACAATTGTAGGTGGATGGAAGTAATATTACATATTGATGAAACATGGATGTGGATGATAAAATACACCCCAGTAAATACTTACGAATAAACAATCTCGGATAAAAATGAGATTGTGATATTTCCCTTACCTTAGGTCCGATTTGCTTCGTATGTGTCCGAACCTCCTGTATAATGATTTAAATAATGTCATTGACTTATTACAGAATCATATTCATTGTTATGATATCATATATGGTTCACTTATGACTTTATATTACCCGTTCTTTTGTAAATTCCATGTTAAAGAAGCATTTTGGGTAAAATCGTTTCATTTATCGTAGGTGTTTTGACTTGTTGTTCTTGACATTATTATTACTTATATCATGATTTAATTACTTCCAGAAAATATGATTTATATATCATATATATTCAGTATAAATATATATATATATATAATAGATAGATAAATGAAATGAAAAACACCGTTCATGGAGACGGTAGTCCGTACGTACGCATGAACCCTGTTTTCCTTTCCTTATTGTCTTGAATGGAAGTAAGTAGATGACATACATATACATATATACATAAATACAGTAGCTTTATAATGTCATATATTTCATTATTATTTCTTATATATACTTTATAATCATTCTTAAATGGTTAACATGGATAATGAATCTCATCGCGTCGTGGAGACGGTAGTCTGTACGTACGCACGAGCGATGATATCATTTTCATAAATATTGAATTGAATTGGAGTGGATTATACAATATATCAGAATCAATATGATTTTGTAATAACTATGTATAGTTATTCTTTACACCATCATACCCATCCATGTAAGGTGGTGGTGGAAAATAGATTACACCACGGCGTGGAGACAGTATTCCGTACGTACGCACGCGCGATGATTTCTTTTTCCGTAGGATGGATAGATGGTGAAATAGGGTTGTTTCATACTTATAATAACATATCAGTATATGATTGATACTGATGTTATTACTTCATAATGAAACAACCTAAGAAGAATAAGTGGAAGAAGAAATAAAGATGAAAGAATTGGTAACGGTAATTACCTCTTCTTTGAAGCGCCTCTTTGAGACCTCCTCTTAGGGCACTAAAATTGGTCTTTGAGGAAGACCAGAACCTCTAGGATTATTCTAGGGAAGTGGAGAAGAGATTTTGGCAGGGTTTGGCCGAGATTGAGTGCTCAAATTGGTGTGAGGAGGAGGGGGAGGAGGTGTCCTTTTATAAGGGAGGAGAGGGGCACCTTAGGAATATCTCAAAATATTATTTTATATTAAAGTCAAAATCGGGTTATAATGGTTCCAAAGGGTCTTATTTCGAAGATAAAGTGGGGATGGGTTGAAATCCTATCAACCAATAAGATTTAGACAAGTTTATGTTATTATTTTAACCTTATCAATTAGATTTAACCCTAAGTTAAATAATTTAACTTTTACCGTGTCTTTTTGTTTTCTTACACTATATGGTTAACACACTTACTATAACATGCCAAACGAACCCCAAATTGTTTATTATTAATATATATATCCTTATATAAGTCATTTGGCCGAACCTTAGATTTTTAGGAATAAAATAACAATTAATAATATAATATTTGATTTAAAAACTATTTTGTGTCAATTTTGACACTATTTGATATATGATTTTTGTGAAAGTCATAACAGAATTATATGTTCGAACCAAGTTGATTAAATCAACACTAATATATCATAGTAACCTAGAAAATTAGTGGAATTCATAAAAAGTCTCAAATTACATTCATTTGAGCATTTATAACATCAATTATGTTAATATTTCCTTAAAAGGGTAATTACTGCATCATCGTTGTGTCATAAATAAATTAATTTATTTAAAGTCTAAAAATTATAAATAAAATATCATTATGTAGGAAATATTTTTAGATTTCTAATGAATATTTATAGTCGAATTTATCTTATGTATAACCCCATATTAAAAATGTTTTAGTTATTAAACTTTGATTTTAACTATTTTAACTATTCATTAAATAAAATAATATTAAATGTCATAATCTAATCCAAGTGGACCTAAATGGTCATATTATATTCATAAGGTTGTTTTTGGTCGAATTATACTTATCCAATAGAATTAGGACATGTGTTAGGGTAATAGTAATATCATATTTACCCTTAGTTACCCTATTTACTATTAACCGTGGTAAAAAAAAGTAAAAAGTTACTATTCACCAAAAATTATTTTCATCTCATTGAACCACATTTTAGTCCTTGATATTAACCGTGTCTGTCGGATTTTTGAAATTTCATTCACAGAAGCGGTAAAATTAAGTTTTATGCAAAATTCAGTTTTTGACCTACCACTTAGTGGTTTCACTATTCATCAAAAATTGAAAGTTTTCAGAAAAGTACCAAAATTTCACCTTAGGCTAAATTTGATACTCCGAATCCAAAAATGAAGTCCATTTTGAGATCTAAAATTTCTAAAATTTTAAAAGGTGGTTATTACTATTCATAACGGCTAGTTATAATAATATTTTAATAGCATATCGTTGTTTAGTGAAACTCGGTATTGCGTACTACATACGCTATCGAGGAAGGTCGCGATTGCGTGTAATGCAAGGCAAGTCAAGGATGCGTGTTGTGCAAGCTCCTTTTGGTGTAGCGTACAACACAAGACATTAGTGAAATAAAAAAGAATATTTTTCATAAAATCTCGGGTTGTTACATTCTACCCCCCTTAAAATGAATTTCGCCCTCGAAATTCGTCGGGGTTATAAATGGTTTACTATTCGAAAGTTTCTTTAATAGAAACCCACATCGTAAAAAGGAATACCAAAACTTGGCTTTAAAAACTAAAGTATGAAATGTAACTATTACCCAAATAAACTAATCACTGGGTTTCCACATAGGTGAAAATATGGATATGGAAGAGAAATCTAACCATCATGTTCTGATGGAGAGTGGTAGAGAACATGGCTATGGAAAATCCAGTAATCACAAATCCATAAATTTTTGACGATCTAAGGTACCATCTGATTCATCAGGTATAAGATCACTAGGACAACATTTTTGGTTTTCAGGATCATTTCCCTAAAGTTGAAAATTTGAATTAGAATAAATACTTTCTTTATTTTGGTACAATCTCACTGTTGTTCATGCCTTGAACAATTTCCACTTCATCTCTTAAATAAATGAAGTTGAATTTGTTATTCGTGAAGTGCTAGCAGATCATGTGATAGAATGACGGGTCATTCCATCTGTCTCAAACAAAAGGTTAGCAAAAATTATATACATAAGTCGATCTATAGTGAGATTAATCACATATGGTTCCTAAAATGGACTTATACTTCATATATCATACTGCTTAATATAATAAAACTAGTTTCTACTAAACAGGGACTTCCTGTAGGCCAGTGGTAGGCGATAAAGGCCAGTCGCACTTCGGTTGTGGGTTTGATTCCCACAGCCTTGTCCGAAGCGATGGGCTGTCGCCCGTCCTACAGGTTTTCCTTTTTCTAAAACTACATTACTATAACATCCCATCAATAATATCGAAAAAAAAACTTCTATCCTTAAACAATACTCACTTATGTCCAACATAATCCATTTCAATCTTTAGGCTTATCCATAATACTGCAGTCCACTCTCATAACATAGTGAAAACGATTACCAGAGATTTAATACCATCGTTGATCCCCATATATCATAAGATATGTTTTGTTGGTCACATTCCAAACATTCAAAGTCCTTAATAATGTATTCTCTTGAATACCCATTGAACCATAGTGAAAACTTGAATGCAGTTAAAAGTTAACACTTTTCACATACCAAAATCCTCAAAATTCTATATACTCAAACCATGATATCACTTAGTCCTTATATCAATCATGAGCTCATGAATACTATTAAACATTTCAATTTCTCGTTTTCCCTTCATTATGCGCATATCATCTTATTTCCAAAAAATATCTCAATCACTTTGAATACCACATCAATAAATATTGCAATACTCAATGATACAACATTATTTTGGAATCCCATTACATAAACACTTAATCATTCCACCACATCGTTGTCATATTCAACATTTCCAATAGTGATCACATGTGACTTCCCTTTGTCCTTTGCCTTCAGTGGTTTCTCATGTTGATCATCACTAACCCTTGGATTAGGGCATTTATTAGCATAATGCCTCATTTCCTTGAACTTGAAGCATTGAAGTGTTGGTGGTGAGTTCTCTGCAGTGTTTGCTTTATTCACATCATTAGAATCCCTTTTTCCATTACTTCGACACTCAGCTGCTCAATGACCTTCTTTTCCACACTTAAAACATTTTCTAGTCCCTTTAAGACAATCTTCACCATGCTTCTTTCCATACTTTGTGCATAAGGAAACATTCATCTTCTTTTCACCATTATTCTGATATTTCTCCTTGAACTCAATCTTTTGTTTCTTGTCAAAACCATGAGATGGATATGTAACAACAACTTCCATTTCTACCTTGATAGCACAACGCACAATTTCTTCATAGCTACTGAAGTCTCTTATAGCTAATGCCCTTCGAAGACTTGGTTTTAAGCCACTGAAAAATCGATCAACTTTACTTTCAGGTTGGATGATAATGCCAGATGCATACCTTGAAAGTCTTGTAAAATTTGCTTCGTATATACCAATAGATTCATCATCCTTTTGCTTTAGTTCAAGAAACTCCTTCTCCATCTTTGTTCGAAGAATACGAGGGAAGTACTTATTGAAAAATAAGTTCTTGAACTCGTCCCATTCCATGGACTCAATTTCATCTCTTTGCCTCGTATTCTTGATAAGATTCCACCATTGATCAGCTTCACCTTCCAAACGATATACTACTAAGATGACTTTATCATGTTCAGAACATTGAAAACTGAAAATATCTTTTCAGTGGTACTGATCCATTGTTCAGCAACAAGTGGATCAGAAGTCCCACTGAAAGAAGGTGGACGTTGCCTCATGAAGGACTCAATAGAATATTGTTCCCTTCTCTGCTCATTTAGAAGTCCAGAATGATTCATAGCTTGTGTAAGTATAGAAATAAGATTTTGCACTCCATCTCCCATAACATTTGTTTGTTCAGGAGGACAATCATTGCATTGTCCATTGCATTGATCAACACGGTTCCTTCGGGCTCCAGCCATCGTCTAAAACCCAAAAAGAATAGTGTGAGAGGAAAAAATCATGCTTGGGAAAACAACATAATAAAGGGGGAGTACCTTCAATATCTAACATCTTAGGTTTAATTCTATGATCGTTAGCGTAGTTCTAGTACTATAACCTATACGTATACTTAACCTTAGGGACATCCCTAGACATACCGTAGAAATATCTCTAGGGATCTCACTAACGTTTTCGCATCCTAGTTTCCAAAGGTTGACTAAACCTTTCCTCTGATACCAACTGTAGAGACCCGAAGCCTGACGTACATGGACATTACATTACTTTTGCGGAATACTTAGTACATAACAAAAACACACACACAAGGATCGTAATAGTTTAGTGTCTTTGGAAACTCGGAACGTAATCTTCTAATCCTGGTGAAAGATCTTCAATATCTCCCATAAAGATCTTCCTTTTTTTTTCTTACCTAAAACCTTTCTTTATATCCTGGGGAAAAGAAAACATAAAAGAGTGAGCTCAAATGCTCAGTAAGGGTAAACAAAAGAAAAAATCAATCACTTCATATTCATAAGAACATAACTTTTGGAAATCTTAACCTGCAAAAGAGATCATAATTTCATAACATGGGATAAATCATAGTAGTGAAATGAAATCCCAATAATCATAACATAAAACATGAAACTTTGTGGCATACACACATAATCATAGAGAATCATTTCTTGTTAGTCAAGACTCATTGCCAAGACTATCTTAGTGGACAAAGTCCCTTTCTGAATCGAGTAACCCTCGTTTCAGTCCTGTTTCACTGAACCGGTATAACCTACCATTTCAGCCATGTCTATCTCATGAGATATAAAATCTTTACCCAATGCATTGGAGGGAGATATAGGTCCCACCCATCTTATAATGAATCCTTTCTTATGTGTGCCACATAATCATAAACCATACATCATAACGTAACCCATGTAATAAAAAAGGGATTCTTAAACAACATGACATCATAAAACAATTCATATAAGATAAAGGAATTCATAAAAATATTTCCATCACAACATAATCAAACCAATGTAATAATAGGGATAAAAAAAGAACCCTTTTATTATCTTAGATGGAAAATAATTTTGATAAAATACTTGAACTCCATTCTTGAGGAAAATATCCTTTCTACTTCAAAAACATTTTTCCTTTCATAACATGTCATACGACTTTAAAATAAAAGAAGTTGATTAAAAATAAACATGAAAACTTGTAAAGGAAGTTTCTTGGAAATAATGTTTTAAAAATCCATTCATGCCGTATAAGTTAAAAAAAACATTCTTCGTACTTTTGTCGGAAAAGTCAAAAAGTACCTCGTACGACAAAAGATTCCTTTCATAGATTTTACTAAAAACTCACCGAAGGGTAAAAATGGATTTAAACAATTGTAGGTGGATGGAAATAATATTACATATTGATGAAACATGGATTTGGATGATAAAATACACCCCAGTAAATACTTACGAATAAACAATCTCGGATAAAAATGAGATTGTGATATTTCCCTTACCTTAGGTCCGATTTGCTTCGTATGTGTCCGAACCTCCTGTATAATGATTTAAATAATGTCATTTAATTATTACAGAATCATATTCATTGTTATGATATCATATATGGTTCACTTATGACTTTATATTACCCGTTCTTTTGTAAATTCCATGTTAAAGAAGCATTTTGGGTAAAATCGTTTCATTTATCGTAGGTGTTTTGACTTGTTGTTCTTGACATTATTATTACTTATATCATGATTTACTTACTTCTAGAAAATATGATTTATATATCATATATATTCAGTATAAATATATATATATATATATATATATATAATATATAGATAAATGAAATGAAAAACACCATTCATGGAGACGGTAGTCCGTACGTACGCATGAACGCTGTTTTCCTTTCCTTATTGTCTTGAATGGAAGTAAGTAGATGACATACATATACATATATACATAAATCCAGTAGCTTTATAATGTCATATATTTCATTATTATTTCTTATATATACTTTATAATCATTCTTAAATGGTTAACATGGATAATGAATCTCATCGCATCGTGGAGACGGTAGTCCGTACGTACGCATGAGCGATGATATCATTTCCATAAATATTGAATTGAATTGGAGTGGATTATACAATATATCAGAATCAGTATGATTTTGTAATAACTATGTATATTTATTCTTTACACCATTATACCCATCCATGTAAGGTGGTGGTGGAAAATAGATTACACCACGGCGTGGAGACGGTATTCCGTACGTACGCACGCGCGGTGATTTCTTTTTCCGTAGGATGGATAGATGGTGAAATAGGGTTGTTTAATACTTATAATAACATATCAGTATATGATTGATACTGATGTTATTACTTGATAATGAAACAACCTAAGAAGAAGAAGTGGAAGAAGAAATAAAGATGAAAGAATTGGTAACGGTAATTACCTCTTCTTTGAAGCGCCTCTTTGAGACCTCCTCTTAGGGTACTAAAATTGGTCTTTGAGGAAGACCAGAACCTCTAGGATTATTCTAGGGAAGTGGAGAAGAGATTTTGGCAGGTTTTGTCCGAGCTTGAGTGCTCAAATTGGTGTGAGGAGGAGGGGGAGGAGGTGTCCTTTTATAAGGGAGGAGAGGGGCACCTTAGGAATATCTCAAAATATTATTTTATATTAAAGTCAAAATCGGGTTATAATGGTTCCAAAGGGTCTTATTTCGAAGATAAAGTGGGGATGGGTCGAAATACTATCAACCAATAAGATTTAGACAAGTTTATGTTATTATTTTAACCTTATCAATTAGATTTAACCCTAAGTTAAATAATTTAACTTTTACCGTGTCTTTTTGTTTTCTTACACTATATGGTTAACACACTTACTATAACATGCCAAACGAACCCCAAATTGTTTATTATTAATATATATATCCTTATATAAGTCATTTGGCCGAACCTTAGATTTTTAGGAATAAAATAACAATTAATAATATAATATTTGATTTAAAAACTATTTTGTGTCAATTTTGACACTATTTGATATATGATTTTTGTGAAAGTCATAACAGAATTATATGTTCGAACCAAGTTGATTAAATCAACACTAATATATCATAGTAACCTAGAAAATTAGTGGAATTCATAAAAAGTCTCAAATTACATTCATTTGAGCATTTATAACATCAATTATGTTAATATTTCCTTAAAAGGGTAATTACTGCATCATCGTTGTGTCATAAATAAATTAATTTATTTAAAGTCTAAAAATTATAAATAAAATATCATTATGTAGGAAATATTTTTAGATTTCTAATGAATATTTATAGTCGAATTTATCTTATGTATAACCCCATATTAAAAATGCTTTAGTTATTAAACTTTGATTTTAACTATTTTAACTATTCATTAAATAAAATAATATTAAATGTCATAATCTAATACAAGTGGACCTAAATGGTCATATTATATTAATAAGGTTGTTTTTGGTCGAATTATACTTATCCAATAGAATTAGGACATGTGTTAGGGTAATAGTAATATCATATTTACCCTTAGTTACCCTATTTACTATTAACCGTGGTAAAAAAAGTAAAAAGTTACTATTCACCAAAAATTATTTTCATCTCATTGAACCACATTTTAGTCCTTGATATTAACCGTGTCTGTCGGATTTTCGAAATTTCATTCACAGAAGCGGTAAAATTAAGTTTTATGCAAAATTCAGTTTTTGACCTACCACTTAGTGGTTTCACTATTCATCAAAAATTGAAAGTTTTCAGAAAAGTACCAAAATTTCACCTTAGGCTAAATTTGATACTCCGAATCCAAAAATGAAGTCCATTTTGAGATCTAAAATTTCTAAAATTTTAAAAGGTGGTTATTACTATTCATAACGGCTAGTTATAATAATATTTTAATAGCATGTCGTTGTTTAGTGAAACTCGGTATTGCGTACTACATACGCTATCGAGGAAGGTCGCGATTGCGTGTAATGAAAGGCAAGTCAAGGATGCGTGTTGTGCAAGCTCTTTTTGGTGTAGCGTACAACACAAGACATTAGTGAAATAAAAAAGAATATTTTTCATAAAATCTCGGGTTGTTACACACCAGCTACGCATGAAGCTCCCCTATGTATCTAGATATAACTCTACTTATTACTTATTAGTCTCCAGTGGATTATCATTCTAGATATTTGAAAGTTATACTAGGAGAATAATGATTAACATTGACCGATAAGCATGTTATGACAATTACATATACTTTCCTATCATGGGAGTATGTTATATATGGATTTGTCACTTTGATTAACTATAATTCCTCAGAGGCATGATGTCAACAAAGTACGCAATAATCATCTCATTGAGTTGATGATTTTCATTCATGATTCGGGAATAGTTTCTAGGAAGAATGGATATTGGGGTATGGTTAGGAAGTGTTGACCTCACATCAGTTACTAATTATCCTTGTATTTATTTATACTTAGTTTCATTATGGGTTAGTGTGTCATGTATTTAACTCTCTACTATGGGTTATCTATTAATATAAGATACCACCCTCTATAAAAATGGAAACTCAGGAATCTATAGACTAGGAGGAAGTGTGCAATGAACTTTGGAAATTCATGTATAACACACTTATTTTTTTCAAGGATTTCATAGATTTATAATTATCGCAAATAATTCATTTAGACATATTTTTATAATCATACCATATTTTATGTCTATATTTAGTTTTTAGAGCTGGTTGATCATTTTTCCAGTATTTCTAATGAAGGATTATTTATTTTTCATGTATCCCTAGGGTTAAATAGAAATCACATAGGTAAGAAATGAAGTTATTTTTTCTGTGGGTGGGACCGTTTAATATTATTGTTCATATTAGTGGGGTTTTGGTTGGGTACCTTTCAATATTGACACAATTCAATTCAATTTTTTCCTCTTAAATATTTATTCTCGTAGTGTGAGTCAGATTCTAGTTACACATTTATTTCACTCATGTCACTCTTGAGTCATTCATTCCTTCTGATTATCTATAACTTTAATAATTTTATTGGACATGATAAGTCCATTACTTGTCTATGTATACCTCTATGGGTATTTTAGGTTATCATCAATGAATCTATGAGAAATAATAGGGTTGGCATACTATTATTCTAAACTAGTGGTTTGACCCATGTTCCTGACACAACTAATCTCTAGATTTTTGGGGATGGAAAACCTTATGGTGGAGAGACTGTAACACCTATGGTTTGTGGGTTTTCTTGGATTTATTCCTTATTTTAAGTTATCGAATAAGTGGGTTCAATTTTGGGAAGGTTTTGGTGGGTTTTCAGGTATAATGATTAGGTTTGGGAAGCTTCACAGTTTGAGAATAGTTAGTAGAAACTATGAAGATTCTCTTGGAAACCATATAGGGTAGGTGCACGGTTAATGCATGGTTTGGAAAACCATATATACTAACCATAAAAATTTGAATATTTGGGACAGATCCATTCACATAGTTAGTGAATGGTTTTACAAATTGTGTGGCTTAAGCACAAAAAAAAAGATTTAATATATGGAAATTGACCTAAAAAATCAATACCAACTCGGAAAACCTCAATCTCTCTCTCTTACCTTAGGTCCTTGAACCCTAGGGTTCCTATAGGCAGCTTTTGGATATCTTTGACCTCTAGACTCAAATTTAAATGATCCTTTGATTGGTTGATTTTTGAAATTAAAGGAAATGACACGATTCATTCCTTATATCTTAGATCTTCCCATTCCATCTTGAACAAAAACCTAGACCAGAAATTTTGTAGTTGAATATATGGGATAAGACAAAGTTTTGATCAGATCTATCATAAAATGTCCCCCAGGGCTTGTGTCATGACTACCCCAATCCTGCCTCTGATAGGCCAGGGGCTAGAAACTTGCACCGAGTAGACATATTCCACAAATGGGAGGCATTTTCCTAAGAACCTGAACACATGCACATAACTCCAAGCCAAAGATGCTGGAAAGTAAAAACACTAAGTAAAGAGAATGCATGCATACCACTAAAACCCAACAACAGAGTATGATAGAAATCAAATAAGTAAAGTACAATAGGGTCAGGATACAAGCCCAAAGAGTCTATAACACAGGTACTGAATATCATCCATAGAAAACCCCACATGATCCAACTATAAGGTATGACACTAGACTGTTGTCTGTAAGCCACTGGAACACACCTCAGTTTGTCTGATCACACTAGGACTCACCTGGTCCTGATATTTCTGGAACACCATCAAAGAGTCGACCGTCTTTACAAGACATGACATGTACAGGCAAATCCCATACATGGGTGAGTAAAACATTACTCAGTAGGGCACCCCGAAACAAAAAGTAAAAGACCACAAAGTAAAAATCACTAAGAAGAAACAGTCATGTCAACACATGTATATGTCAACAACACATATAACAAGAACATCCACATATACTCGTAAAGGATTCCAAGACTCAAGGTATCATCCACTACCATCCATATGGTTCCCCTCATAGCATGCTCAATTCTGAGAGATCTCACTCTTCAAGATATCTGATAGTAAGCACGTAGATCAAGTCTACCAAAAGTATCCGAGAGAACATTTGATCTCAATATGTCATGAAGTTCCCTAATACATACGATCTCGCTAAGACAAGGAGTCTCAATATCACAATCAATCCATGGTCATAGGATTCTTCTCGAGGCATGCTCATTCCAAGAGAACTCAATCCTCGAGCCTTGATGTCGTTGGGGACTCTTACAAGAGGTCCTTCTAATTTAGGCCCCACCCAAAGAGAAAACACTGGACAAAGATCATGATATATAGATAGGTGATTCTCCTTATAGAATACCTCAAACCAAATCTGTATTAACCCACAACATAATGGATTATTCTCAGAGAATACCATGAACCCTACCGATGTAGCTCGTAACGTAGGGGATTCTTCTCAGAGAATACCATGAACTCTACTGATACAACCCACTATATGAAGGATTAACATCCTGCGCTCGGAGGTCATGTCAATACCCAAAAAAATCTATCAGGGGTGATAGAGTATCACTCCAGTCCCAAGGAGGATTCCACAACTCTATCTAGGAATCTATCCTCTTGAGGAGATTGCTGTCAAGTGATGTGAATGAAATGCCATACCAAAACCTCAAGGAAAGAACCAAGGGGAAGCTTATCACCTTTGTTTTCCTTCACTAAAAACCCACAAATCCATATAAAAAGCACCTCTTTATCATGAGGGTCCCAACGCCTCAAAAAACTCATCAAACAGACTTACGGTTTGAATGTTATGGGTCTTTTAGTGAAAAAGGGGTTGGTTGGGTCCGTGTCCGGTCCAACCTGGTGGGACCGACCTGACCTGGGGTCCGCCGACCCGACTTGCTAGGCCTAGCCCGACCTGGCAGGGCCTGACCTAGCCTGCTAGCTCCAGCCTGGCCCACTTGAACATGGGCTAGTTCGGTCCACCCGGACGCAGTGGTTGCTGCGTCACCACCAGCTCAATGCGGCCAATCGTCAAGCATCCCGCTCCCCCCGCAAGCGGTCTGTGGGACCATGTACCAGCTGGTCTGACATGACACTATTCTATTTCACCAGTCTTCAACATCATGGCCTGTCCTGGCTGTGGCTTCCTATCACCTCGTCACCGCGAGCCCCTCCACTATAACATCCCTTCTCATTATTACACAGTTAAACATGATTTATTATATAAACTTGAACTTAAGAAAACTATAAGGATCGAGAGGTCTAGTTTCTTGGGAAGTTAGTGACATTACATGACAACTTAAGACATAAAAGTACAACATCTTTATTGAAAACCTCCTTTATATGATCACAACATTCCCTCGTACCTATCATTGCATGGGATAACCTAAGGACATACATGTGAAAAGGGTGAACTATAAAGACCAGTAAGAGAGTAAACAAGGCACAACATGAATAATAAAATACATTTTTGTCAATAGGAATATCAATGGAGCACAAGATAAAAATGAACATAAAGGCATGATATAACATGATTATCATAAAATAAAAATGTGGCATCAACATTTAACATGATATTAGCATGAGCCAATGCTCATTGTACATGGAGAATGAGTAAAACCTCATTGCACTTGAATTAGAATGAGTAAACCCTCATTAAACTTGACATATCATGATACTAATCTTTACCCAATGCATTGGAGCGCTATCAGGGAACACCCTTCTTAATCATTTCATTTCATGCATAAGTGTGCCACATGGATCATACAACATGGAATAATTCAACATCATTATTTATTCCACGATAAAGGAATGAAGAATAAATAAATAAAAATATATAATCAATATGTAAATGCGCACACATGTGAATACTCTTGATAGAGAAATGGGCATGGTATTCACTACACAATGACTTTGGCTTGGAAAATCGTGGTGTAATTTCGGCAGCATAATAACGTGACATAAGAATTCATAAAAAATGGTTGATGAGAGAGAAAGGGATGTCTTATAATATATACATGAAATTTACAGTAAGGGGGTAATATATATACATGTCCCAACATATGTAATTGAATTTATATTCATAATATGAAATAATTTCTTGAATGTAAATGAGGAGAGAGAAATCCATTATAGAATTTCAGCATGGCAACAGGTGTACATGAGAGGAATTAATGAGAGAATAAATGGGTCAATAATCATTAAAAAATAAGGAGGGTATTATAGAAGAGGTAAAAAATCACACCCCATCATTTTTAATTGAAAATAAAAGTGCATAACAACATAAAGAAATTTGGACAAGAATGAGAAAGGAAGAAATCCCTTACTTGGAAGTGAAATCCCGAAGGCTTGGGAGGGGCTTTAGAGAGGCTTCCTAGGATCTTGGGGAACCTTGGGAGGATTTTAGAGAGATTAGTTTAGGTTAGAGACATACTCTAAGGGTTTTTAGTGAAGAGAAGTGGGATCTTGGGTGGATTTATATAGGAAAAGAGAGGGAATTCTTTATTATTTAGGTTTTGGACACAATACATTAAACTAATCAAAACCACAAAAAACCCATAGTTTTTCCCATGTTTTTTCCAAATGGGAGTGAAAAAATTATTTTATAAGGATAATGGCCCAAATTATTAAAATATTAGGCTTTATTATTTAGAGGTGAGTCACACTCTCGAGGAAATCATTTTAAAAAGTTAAAATGTTTTATAAGTTTTGGGGGGTCCACTAAGGCACTATAAAATTAATAAAAAAAATCTTAAATCAAATTTTTTTAAGGGTAAAACATATATTGGATGAAAATACCTTTTAATGTATTTTATTAAATCACTATTGGGTTATTATGATGTCATAAAACACATTATATATTTAAACAGTATTTAATTTTTACCCAAAAATTCGACTTTCTCAGAAAATTATGAAAAATTCACCATTGGATAATTTCAATTTCCTAATTCCAAAAATAATATTAATTTTATCTAAATAATTTCATAAATATTTTAATTTTAACTTTTAAAATAAAAACTGACATTTATTGAAAATTCATGGGTTTTGACAAATTTTTTTTTCAGACGATAATAAAAATTACAACTGTATTCATAAAAATTATACGATAATTTATATTTAATAAAAAGGTAATTTAGAAATCATAATATTTTATTAAAATATTATTTAATTCACAAATACATTAACTCATCAAAATAGATTTCTTAATTGAATATTAACTAAAAATACTATTTGTGCTTTAAAAACCATTTACAAAGTAACAATAATAAAATGAATGTATATTATTTATTCTATAAAAACAATACACATAATCATAGTGATAGAGTATTGTTACATAACCCCTTATAACACCCACATTATACCTAAGGGTAAGGTGTTCGATAGTGACTGATTCTTGGGGAGGCTTGGATAACATCGCTCGGGTGGTAATCTGTATTAACTTCTACTTCTCCTGTAGAAAATTCTATTCAAGATTAACATGTTGAAGCTCAGATTGGTCTTGGTCAAGTGTGAAGGCCAGTGATTCAAACTCCTTTCTGATCTCTAAAAAATGAGCTTCGTATGAAGAAATTTTAAGGTATGTGGCCATCACTTCCTTTGTCTGAGTAAATTGGATTTGTTAAAGCCCTATATTTATACTAATCACATGATCACTATTTAAAGACTATATTAGAAATGGTAAAAATTATTAATGGTATTTAAAAATCCAAAAACATAAAACCAAGGAAGTGAATATGTTATATAACCATTTTACATAATAAGACATTTAATTATATCAAGGGGAATTTTCATTAATAAAAGTTTGGGTCATTACATCCAATGTAAACCATCGAGCCAGTGACCACCTACTGTTAGGTGGATGCACCACCACATGCCACTGTCACCGTCACTGTGTTCTGCCACCAGTGTCTCCCCTTCCGTGGGCTGCCACCGTCGCCGTGATGGCCCGTTTTTTGAACTGGTAATACCATCGTGATCCTTGGGTCTCTATCTTTACTGTCATGGGATTCAAACCTTCTTGTCGTCACTTTGAGGGTCTGGCCACATTCAGATTCACAAAAAAAAAACAAGCCACGACCACAAGGGTCCGCTGATGAAGAATGTAATAATATTGAGATAAGATAGAAAAAAACACTCTTAGAATGTACCTTTTCCTTGTTCACATCAGCCTTGGTACGTTTATCTTAGCCGGATTATAAATAAGAAACAAAAGAATATTTAATGAGATTCACCCTATTTAATCCCTCATTTTAACCATCCCACTAGAATGATCAAACCATGGATCATCCTATTCATGGGTTGGTCTGCGTTCATCATTGGAAATACGAATGGGGAAAGGAATAAAAAACAAATAAACACCCTATCTAGATTCAGTTTGATCATTGATGAAGAGAGATTGCATCATCGTTGTTTGTAGATCCTCAATCAACGATCCCCAATCATCGATTCGTCGTATCATTTTCATCTTCCATTTTCCAATGAGAGGATTTTTGCAAGGATATTCTTGAACACACCTATGGAAACTCTCCATGATCATTCACCCAATCCTATGTCCTTTCCAACAGTTAGAGAAGGAAAATTCATTTTAGCACTTAAACACATTTCAATGCTAAACAAGTTTTAGCATTAAACACATTTCATCATTTTCACATCCCTGATTTTTTAGCTTTGTTTAGTCGTTGTATTGTAGCACTACTGTGTTACATTGAGACTTTAAAAATAAAATAATTATTTCAAATTATTTTATTCTTAAAACATCCAAAAATTAACTTTCGTAGTCGACCCATACCGGTCGATGTTAGGATCTGACTAAGGAAAAAACCGCATTAAGAACTCAATGATGGTATCAGATTTCCAATATGAGTTACCATTTATGAGTTATTAGGATTTAAAAAAATAATTTTTATTTAATAATTTTACTTATAGTTATGTCCTTTTTGGGTTTTTCCACAGAGGACCCGTGCTGACTAAAGTTAAGTCGCACCTAGGGTGAATCCAATGCTCTGCACTCAACAATGCCCTCATATTTCTACTATGGGAACCCATTTAGAATTTATTCTACTTTTTCAAGAAAACCACTCATGCATGATATTTAAAAACTTAACATTTTTCAACGGATCATTCCGGGCATACTAAGACTTGGAATCGCATGCCGTCTCAACTCTTGGTCTCGTAAATTTCCGAAGAATATTCTAAAAATAGAATATGGAAAATCCTAATCATTACATTATTCTAACCTTAAGCCTTTACATAGACACAGTCTACTCTAAGAAAAGGTGAGAGTAAAGAGCATGAATCTGATCCTCCTGCTCCCATGTGCTCTTCATAAGATCGCTGTGCTTCTTGCATACAGGCACCAAGGGAAAAGAATATCCATAAAGGATCCTCAATATTTATTGGGTACTCAACCCAAGTCACTCCAACTTTAATGTCTATCTCACCCTAGATTATGACATGCAAAGGGTTATGCACGAATCTCCTCACCCATGACACGTGGAAGATGCTATGTACCCAGTCCTACTACGGGGTAAATCCAAGTGGTACAGTACCTCCCCAACACTATGTAGTACCAAAAATAGGGACTATTAAACTCAGAGATAACTTTCCGCACTAGAAAAATCTCCAAAACCCTTATTGAGGTGAGATATAAAGGAATACATGGTATCCTTCTTCAAACTTCAAAGGTCTCCACTGTCTATCATCATAAACTTCAGACAGCTCTGTGCATTCTTCATCCACTCCTAGATGATCCTCACATTCTCTACAATCACCTCCTAAAATCCCTTCCATAGATGGGATGTAAAGTGAGCATCATGATCTAAATCAATCATTGATGAAACTTCATGGAGTCTAACTATCTTCTACATATAGTGGCATCCCAATATCTCTACTAAACTCTGCTCCTGGGTAGTTAGGAAGTGGGAAAAATCGGTGAGTCATTCAATGATCACCCAGATGGTATCGCGTCTTCTAGACATATGTGGTAAACCCACCATGAATTACACTGATATTCTTTCCCACTTCCTTCCTAGTACCCCAAGAAAGAGAAGGAGAAACCCCTTACACGCATAGGGGGATCGACATGGTGAGTAGAAAAACCACAAAACTGATTTAAATAGGAGTTAAACCTTTATCTTAAAAAGCAGTCCCAGATTCAACCCGTTTCATCATCCCTGATGTTCATCTTTACACCCACATGCATATCCCTATGTATCTCGCCACTATATGCATCCAATGCTACAACCAAGAATAATATGAAAATAATGACGTGCTCCTCACATTTCAAGTATCCATTAGGGGTATTCCCTATAGACAATTTGAGAACTTAAAGACTCACAGTCAGTATCATCAAGATGTGCCTCCCTGAATCACTTTAAGAGTGGAGGGGTAACAAACACTGATTATAGGTAATTTCATCATCTCTATCCATGAATAATAACTATAAAGAGGCCAACTCCTCCATTGTCTCATTTAGAAACTATAAAATGGATCTCTTACTAAGAGCATCAGCTACCATGTTTCCATTAACAAGAGTATAGACTCTCTCTAAGTTAGAGTCCTAAAAGAACTCTAGGCAACACATCTATCTAAAGTTTAGAACATTATAAGAGAAGATATACTTGAGACTATTATGGTCTGAGTAGATGATAAACTGCCCACCCATCAGGTAGTGTCTCCACATCTTCAATGAGAAGACTACCATTTCCAACTCCAGATCATGGGTTGTATAGTTCTGCTCAAGTGGTATTAACTGAAGTGAACCATAGTCAATCATCACTTGACTCTAGATTAGGACACAACCAAGTCTGGTCCCTGATGCATCAAAAAACACTACGTACTTGACTCACTCCTCTAAAAAACTCAATATTAGTGTGCTCATCAAACTCTGTCTTAACTAATTAAAAGCATGTAGTCACCCTTCTATCGATACAAAAGGCTTCCCCTTTCAACTGATCAAAGTGTTCACCAACCCTTTGGTAGTGGATACTTGTTCTCTATGGTCACTTAGTTAAAATGTTGGTAATCCACACATAACCTTGAACATTGGGTCTTACTAATCCCTTTCTCTACAAGTCCTCCATCTACACCCTCAGATCCTGAATCTCTATGAAAGTCATCCAATATACTAATGCTGATATCAGTTCTATCTCGTGGTGTAGGACAATATAGATGTTTATCTCCCTGTGGGGAGGTAAACCTAGAAACATATCCTGGAAATATGTCCTCATACTCCGCCACTACTGTTAGGAAATAAAAAATCATAACATCCACTGCCCTAAGGGTAAGTCTACTTGACTCAAGAGTAATTGGATGCACCCTTTTATTCATGAGTCTATCCCGTGCCGCCTGGGTTTCCTTTTTCATTGACAATGGAAAACCCCATTCCATCACTGTGGACATACCACACCCTTTTTTCCTAAAACAGTCAATTTGATCATGGACTGTCGATAACCAATCCATACCAAGAATGAAATCATAAGTCATAAACGCTACCACTAAGAGGATCCAACTGAAACTTTTTCCTCAAGGGTCATATCACACTATTAGAACTAGTGTTATTATTGAGTCTCCTTCTGTAGGTATCTCCAGACATAAGGGTCAAGTCAACGGTTTAACTGAAAACTCTAGGTTTTAAGAAATATTTGTGACAAGGAAGAACAATTAGCACCTATGTCTATTAATACAACAACTAATAGTAGACACATAACACACGTCAAATCATTCCAAGAGCCCTTAGGTCATATTCCTTGACCGCATGCAGTTGTCCCTTCCCCTGTCCTCCTGCTCCCTGAGCCTGTTGTGGACCACATGGGGGTGGTGTTGGTAACATGTTGAAATGTATAACACTTCCTATTGATCTTCGAGATCTTTTTCCATGTCTTCCGCCTTGAAAATCCATATTTTTCCACCACCATCTCTATCTAAGTGGTCCATCCACTATTTCCCTTTTAGCAGCATAACGACCAGGACAATCTCTACCAAGGTGTCCCCTGCCATAATATGAAAATCATTTCCTCCATCTAGGATGACTGAACCCACCCTTGATCCTTGATCTATATATACCCTATCCTGGGACTTCTTCTTGGAACCTCTCACATATCCAAGTCTCTAAGACTGATGTTAGATTCCTACTCCCAAGGTCTCTAATCTTACTTGCCCGCTACTGAAATACAATGGCTGTATCCGCTCAGCCAAATGACTTTCAACCACAAAGGTTCTTTCTAGAACCCTAGAATAAGTAAGAATTCATATAGGAATAATGTCAGCTTAGATATCCCTAATCACACCTTTCTCAAAGTTCTGATCCTTGAAGCATTGGTCATATCGTCTTCATCGAGCACTTGGAATGGTCGTTATGCCTCGATGAGTACTCATCTACTGACATGTCATCCTAGAGAAGCTATAAAATCTCTTGGGAATTCATATCCATTATATTTTATAGTGAGATACTCTTATCTAAGAAAGGTTATCAAAATCTATCCACAAGAGAGTCACCTCATTGTAAGATTAGGTAATATAAACCCTTCCATCACCCCATTGAGACACGTAGAAGGCTCACTGCCAGGACCACCATCGGATCTAATGGTGTCTTGACTGGATAGGAAACTCATTCACCACCTCAATCCATACCTTAGTCTCCTGTGAGTCGGGCTTGCCTCAGAAACTGAGGGGTCTTTATCATTGAAACTCATGAAGTGAGCTCAGCCTGTGCATCTCATCCGCTGGTACTACGAGTACCATATGCTACTCTATTGGTGGTGGTATAGATGGTACACCACCCAAAGGTGTTGTATCTAGTACAAATCCTTGTACCCATATCTCATCACCCCACAGATCATCTTTGTGATCACACGGTGGAATCCTAGTTGAATTTCTACATAGAGGAATCTTGAAGCAAAACAAGTTGACCATGATCAATAGAGTATACATGGTGAGATGACTCAAGAAGGACATATAAAACACAAACTATTCCTATACGATGCATGTACCATTTTTTTACCTACATCTAGTGTTTTCATGTACCAAGTTGAAAAACAGAATTTAGGGTCCTGGTGTATGGATACGTCGGCCTCCGAACCAACATTGGATTCCCTGTTCTGAAATATAAACTTGAAACACTCAACACCATTGCCCTAAACCAAACTCATAGCCTCTGGGTTATTAAGGTAGAACTGACCTCCTCTGATACCACTCTATCACAAACTGTCCCCCATGGCCAATTCCATGACTACCCCAAGCCCTCCTCTGATAGGCTAGTGGATGGTGACTAGCGCAAAGTAAGCATATCCTACAAATGAGAGGCATTTTCCTAAGAACCTGAACACACACACACAAATCCTAGACAAAGATGTTGGAAAGTAAAAGCACTAAGTAAATAAAATGTATGTGTACCACTACAACCCAACAAAAAAGTACGATAGAAAGTAATTTAGTAAAGTAAAATCAGGGTAGAATATAAGACCAAAAAAAGAAAGAGTATGTAACACAAGTACTGAAGCTCGTCTGTAGAAAAACCCACCTCATCCAACTATAAGGTATGACACAAGATTGCTGTATGTAAGCCACTAGAACACACCTCAGTCTGTCTGATCACACTAGGACCCATCTGGTCCTGGTTTTCCTAGAACACCATCAAAGAGTCAACTATCTGCATAAGACATGATATGTGAGAGAAAATCCCGTACAGGGGTGAGTAAAACAATACTCAGTAGGGAACCCTAGAAAAAAATTAGAAGACTAAAAAGGAAACACCATTAAGAAGACACAATCAGCTAAACATAGGTATATATGAAAAAAAATTTATAACAACAACATCCAAGTATACTTTTAAGGGATTCGAAGACTCAAGGTCTCATCCACGGCCAACCATATGGTTCTGCTCATATCGTGCTTGATTTTTGGAGATCTCACTTCTAAAGCTATCAGATATTAAGCATGCAGAACAAGTATTCCAAAATAATCCGATAGAACATCTAATCTCGATACATCACAAAGTTCTCTGAGACATCTGGTCTCGTTAAGACAAGGAGTACCGATATCACAACCACTCCTTGGTCACAAGATTCCTCTCAAGGAATGCATATTTCAGGAGAACTCACTCCTCAAGCCTTGATGTCTTCGGGGACTCTTATAAGAGGTCCCGCTAATTTGGGACCCACAAAAAGAGAAAATGCTAGTCAAAGATCATGATATATAGATATGGTATTCTCCTCAAAGAATACTGTGAACCCAATTTATATTAATCCACAACACAGGGGATTCTTATTAGAGAATACCACAAACCCTACCAATGCATCTTGTAATATAGGGGATTCTCCTCAGAGAATACTATGAACCTTACTGATATGGCCCACTAGATGTAGGATTAACAACCTGTGCTCAGAGGTCACATCAATACCCAGAAAACTCTATCAGGAGTGATAGAGTATCACTCTAGTCCCAAGGAGGATTACAAAACTCTATCCAGGACTCTATCACCTTGTGGGGATTTTTGTCCAGTGATGTGGACGCAATTCCATACCGAACCCTCAAGGAAAGAATCAATGGGAAGCTTCACAACTACACAATACCTCACTAAAAACCCACAAATCCATATAAAAGGGCCACCTCATTGAGAGGGTTCCAATTCCACAAATGTATCATCAAATGGAAATCCAGTTTTAAAGTTATGGGTATTTTATTGAAAAGGGATCGGCTCGGTCGGAGTTCGATCCGACCTGATTGGACCGACCGAACCTGACCCGACCTGGGGTCCATCGACCCGACCTGACCCACCAGGTTAACTTTACCTACTCGAACATGGGCCGATTCGGTCCACTCAGATGCGATGGCTTCCATGTCCCCGCCAGCTAAATGCGCCCGACCGTCAAGCCGGTTTCTCCTCCCGCACGCCGTCTGCAGGTTTGTGTGCCAGCCAGTCTGACGTGGAACCATTTCACATCACCAGTCTGTACTAATGCTGCCTTCCTTGGACATGAATTCCCTTGAAAACCCTTGGCCATGCTTCTGTGGACTCCTCCCCCACTGACCGTCAAGCCGGTGGATGCCTACTATTGGGTGGCCGCACCATCACGCACCACCGCGGGCACCGCCATGCACTGCCACCTATGGCTCCCCTTCTACGGGCCGCCACCATCGTCGTGGTGGCCCATTTTTCAAATCAAGAATACGTTCACGATCCTTGGGTTGTCGTCTTCACTATTGTGGGCTCTAAATCTTATTGGCATCACTCCAGGGGTCCAACCACATTCATAAACACTCAACAAAACATGCTACGACCACGAGGGTCCGCCGACGAAGAATATAAGAATGAGGAGAGAGGAGAACACAAGAACACCTTTATAATGGACCTTTTCCTTGTTCATGTTAGCCTTGGTCCATTCATATTATCAATATTATGAAGAATAAATAAAAGAATATTTAATGAGATTTACCCCCCTTAATCCTACAGTTTAACCATCCTGCAAGAACGATCAAATCGCAGATCAAACTATTTGTGGGTTGGTCCACGTTCATCATTGGAAATAAGAATGGGGAAAGTAATCACAAATAAATAAACCCCCTACATATATTTGGTTTGATTATTGATGAAGAGAGATTCCTTCATCATAGTTCTTCAATCCTTGATCCTCAATCCTCGATCATTGATACTCATTTCATCATCTCATCATCTTCCACCATTCACCAACGAGAGTATTTCATCAAGGATATTCTCCAGTTCTCATAAGGAAATTCTCCAAGACCATTCATCCAATCCTATGTCGCTACCAATGGTTGGAGAAGGAAAACATGTTTCATTATTTAAATGTGTTTTAGTGCTAAATTCATTTCATCATTTTCGCATTACTGATTTGTAACGTCACAGAGTCATTGCATTATAGATATTATTTGTTACATTGCAATGTTAAAAATAAAATAATTCTATCAAATTATTCTATTCTTAAAACATCCAAAAATTAACTTTCATAGTCAACCAGTGACGATCGATGTTAGGTTCCAACTAATGAAAACACACCACTTCGAACTCAATGATGGTATAGGATTTCCAATCTGATTTACCATTTATGAGTAATTAAGATTTTAAAATAAAACAATTCTTATTCAATTATTTTATTTATTGTTATATCCTTTTGTAGTTTTTCCACATAAGACCCGTGATGACTAAAGTTAAGTCACGCCTAGGGTAAAGACAATGCTCTGATCTCAAATGTGAACTTATATTTCTAAAATGAGCAACCATTTAGATGTTATTCTACTTTTTTATGAAAACCACTCACCTGTACTATTTAAAAACTTAACATTGTTTGACAGATCGTTTTGGGCACACCGGGACTCAGAATCACACGCCATCTCAGTGCCAGGTCTCGTAATTCTCTAAAAAATATTATAAAAATAGAATCATGAAAATAAAATTCATTAAAAGATCTTATTATGATTTTTCAAGGGAATAGAGGAATGAACCTTGATCTATGGAATAATGGAATATCTGTTGTCTAAAATGTATTTGAAGTTGGTGGGTTTGGCTCATTCCACTTTTATTAGAATATAAAAGATCATAGAATTATTAAAGAATTATCTTATGATTTTGAATTAATTTACCCTCTAAAAGTGTGTCTGATTGTCACCTATCTACTGGTCAAAGTGCCAGTGCTCTGCTAATGTGTATAGAAGCACTCGGGTCAAATCCTCAGTGATGATACTTTTTAATAGTCGATTGTTTTTAGTTGATTGTATTCTGATTGGGGGATTTGTTTGTTGAGATTATGAAATAATTTATGGATGATGTTTGATTTAAAAAATTTATAAATATTTGGATGAGTTTATTATTGTGGATTTAAGCTTATCATATCCTTGATCTTTGCTATATATTTCATTAAATTAATACCCAATTCACAAGATGATTCTGATTGAAATTCCCAAGTGTTAAGGCTTTAATCCAAGTCATAACTTAACCTAGGGTTATAATCCTAATAATTACTTGTTTATTGTATCGTATTTGTGGTTCCAATAATCCATTTAATCCACATGTTAAACAAAACAAGTCATTAATCTATGACATATAAACTTCAAAAAACCCAATATTAACTTTAAATAACACTCATCGAACAAAAGCTCTCAATCACTTAATATCCCCAAATTATAACTCACCCCAATGGTAGAATTACTCAGACATTTAAATTATTATTAATCTAGTTAAATATGTTTAAGTAGATGAATTATAAATAAAGTGAAAAGAACAAGATAATAAAAGACTAGTGCGCTGAACACACACACGATCATTGAAGAGAGTTAAAAAAAGAATTTTGTTTGAATGAGGAAGTAAAAGAAGGAAAGTGGTTTTAACTTGATTTAAACTTTTTTAAGAAAATTAATATTAAATTACAGAAGGCGCATGATAATAATAGATATTTAAGAAGAAACTTTCATTAAAACAGAACTACAAAAAACAACACGTACGAGATTACAAATGAAGAAAAACACAAAAGTAAATGAAATCAAAGAGAGAAGGAAGGGTATATCAAGTGAAAAATTGAGTATGGAAGGTCCTACAAAGAATTTTTAAAGGCTTTGGTTGTGCCAATGTATGATCCTATATTCTAAAATGCCAACCATTTTTAAATGAGAGGAGGAGATATATTTATAGCCCAATGTTGTGGATTGTTTTCATTCCAAAACTAGCCCTCCACTGGCTCGACTATTTAGACATCCAGACAGCTAAATATGGATATATATCCTTCTTCAAAGTTTTATATAATAATGTTGTACTTCTAACATCAAAATTTGGAGCCATGTGTACTTATGGAACTAATGTTATGGCAGTTGGAGTAAACAATTCTAATCTGTCCATTTCAATCCATACTTTTCATAAGGTTGAAATGTGAATGGGTTTTGAATAAAAATATTCCCTAAAATAAAAATATTTTCTTCTATAAAGTTTTTCTCACATATATTATCTTTCATATTGAAACATACCAGAATTTATTTGACGACTATATCATGAGAAATGTCATGAATAGTGTCTGGATTTTAATTCTCGGACAGAATGGTGGGCTGGACTTCAAAGAATCAATTGGGCACCTTGTTCTTATAGTTGGAAATTAATTTTTTTATACATTATCAATTTATATAATCAAGAAAATATGGTGGAGTTTCATAAAATATGGGATTTGGGATTTAGACCAGTGACTCAATCATCATGGATGATCCAGTTTCTTCACAGATTCTTTGGGTCTTCTTGTGAGGACCATATGACCCTCCAAATGGACGATTTGGACAAAGGTTCCTTCTAATTAAATGTTTTAATTTTAGTAAGTAACCCTATGAAATTTAAATAAGTAGGGTGATATTTACTATTAAAACATTAAATAAACTTGAATCTGGATGAATTCAAATAGTGCTCTAAAATTATATTTAATATTTAAACATTAAAATTTCACAAAAATTATGCACATTTCAAATAAAATCAGTAAAGGGAGTATATAATAAATTATGAAAATTTTAATAACATAACCCTCCAAAAAATCTATTTTATTTTCTATTACTATTCAGTTCTTGAAATTTGGGTTGTGGTTTCTTCCCAAAATGTGTTTGATAAACTGATTGAATTGTCTTTCTTAAAGAAATATTGGTTTTGATATGGGTTATTAGAATAGTTGTGTTGGTGTATGTTTATGTGCATGTGGGATGGGTCATTATTATAAGAACCTCTATAAAATAGGAAAACATTGGATGGATCATGGTTGTAAGTACCATCATAAAATAGGGAAACATGGGATGGATCATGGTTGACAGTACCAACCTTAAATTGGGTCACAAAGTGATGGATTGGTGAAAGGAAGAATCACCACTTATGAGTATAGGAAAATCCAAGTCTTTTATATACATGTTCATGTGAGTGTGAAAATATGGGTAGGCTATGAAAATTAAAATTATTGAATTGATTTAAAAACCTAAAATGAAAACTTAACTTTGGTTTTTTTACTTTCGAAAATATTATCTATCTTATTTATTTAAATAGTGAAAACCACTGTATCTACTGTTTATATTCTTCCTACCTATTTTATAATACTATTAGATATCATATTTCTAGTATTAGTGGAATGTGGTAGTTGTCTATTTGGTTTTTCCTAATGGGTATGATTACTCACCCCCTATATATATAGTCTAGTGTGTATACAGATGTTGTTTTCCATGATATAATAAAGAGACATGTTTATTACTTCCCTAGTGGGGATTCTTGATGTCACATTCATAGTTAGTATAGATTGAGATTTATATTGGTTTATGTACTAATAAAGAATAGTTTCACCTTAGTTCAAAAGTCATTTACTTATTTGGATTCTTAGTATTCATATTTACACTCTTCTACTATTACTCTGATGTTGGTCTTTTATACCTTTATTATTGTTAGGTTTTGTTGTATGTATAATTTATACAGACGTTCTTGATTTTATTTATTTCTATTTTTTCATCCGAGGGTTGTGTGTGTGAGTAAAAAGGGAAAATAATTTACCCCATGTAATCTTGTGTTTGAACCATTGGAATTTATTTCTATCCTTTGGTGTTAGGGGAATGTCACCTCAGGTTAATAACACCTTTGATCTGACCCAAGACAATGGGATGGGTGGGCATGTTACAAATGGTATCGATTTGGTTGGTCCTTCTGTTGGGTGTTGTATTGAACTTTAAAGAAATAAGGCGGGGGGGGGGGTGAATAGCTATTTAAAAATTTAAAGACAAAAATAAATTAGAGTTTTATTAATTAAATAAACTTATTTAAGTGTTGTGTTAAAGATGTGTTCTAAAAACTAATATCCTCTTCAACTCATAAAACTTTTATATTTTTTGAGAATATTGGTAGCTACTAATAAATTGACATTTAGAGGTTTGAGAACATGTTATAGACTCTTCATTTTACAAATACTTGGTGGCACAACCCAAATTTATTTATAGAAGTCTTTAACATAGTATATGACTTGAATTTTGTTTGGAAGTCACAACCTAGAACTTCCTTTTGGGTGGTGAAATAATAGATGCAAAAAAGATCTACTTTTGATTGGTAAAATCATAAACTAGACAAAAATAAATTAAAAATAGATTATAAAAATGATAATGTAGATAAAACAAATAAAATGATACCCAACAGAAATATATGATGATGAACATTGGTGATTCACTTCTAAAAAGTGATCAAGGAATACGGTGAGGAAACATATTTGTTAACTCTTAATGAAATTATAAAATCCCATGACATGAAAAATCTTCTTGATATGTGACAAATTTATTCCTATGAATTATATTTTCCTTGTTGAGATCATGAAATGACTTCTACTATAACACACTCTACCACTGAAGTGATCAAGATAATCAAAATTCAATGTTTTTATCATCTGATATTTATTGGGTTTTCTTTGTTTTTTGTTTTTGTCATGTTATTATTTATTTATCTTTTTTTAAAAAAAAATTCATGTCGATTTTATGATTTATCCCATCAAAATATGGTCTTTTTTTGGTTATTCTTCCACCTAAAAGGAAGTTTGAGTTGTGAATACCAAAAAAAAGTCAAGACATAGACTAGGTTAAATAATCCTATAAAATTTATGAGTTATTAGTATAAGTATTTTTAAAAGGAAGAGTCCATAATAGGTTATCACACCTATAAAAGTGATTTTATTAGTGGGTATCAATCTCATTTTAGATTAGAGAAGGTTGATGAGTGGATTTGGATCTTAGTGATCTAAACCACAATAAAATCTATCTATTCTTTTATTTTATTTCTACTGTACTAAAAATATTCAACACAAATCTTAAAGAAGTTTCTTTAATTAATAAAACCCATATTTATTTTTGTCTTTAAATTTTTAAATGACTATTCATCCCCTGTAATCTTTATTGCCTTCAAGTTTAATTGAAAAATTGGTATCAAAGGCTATTATATGATTATTTAGTGCTTCTATTGTTTATTTTTAAATCTGTGATAACTTTATCAACCTAGAACTACTAGTATAAGGAATAAACGTTTAGTTCTATAATATAGAAGGTGTCAATTCTAATGATGGATGGATTCCACAAAACCCCCATTCTTCAATGGAATTGACTATGGATACTAGTAAGATATAATGGAAGAATACCTAAAACAATTAAGTGTGGATCAATGGTCTATCACGAAGAAGCTGTATGAGCTACCCAAAGTTTATTTACAGACACTTATAGGTAATTACATGGTAAAATATGTTTTGAATTATAAAGTAAAAAATATTTTCTACTGTGATATAAGTATAATTGTCTATATCAATGTTTTAGATTGTAATATAGGACCCGATATATGGAGAATACTTTAAGTGACTCACTATGAGACTGAAAAGATCAAGGGAAACAAGCTTGAAATTTTATGAGAATAATATGAGGACTTCAATATGGGAGATGAATATTTAGTAAAATAGATGTTACATTAGTTTAAAAGCATTAAAAATGGCATTAGTGCACTTAGAGAAGTATTATACAACACAAATCAAGTTGAAAGTGCACTGAGATATCTTCCAAAGAGATCGAATGAAAAGAAGGTGGGCATCGTTGAGAGTAATATTTATAAAGAGTATACCTTAGATAAACTAATAGGAAATATTTTGTATTATGTTTTATATTTTAAAAACATTATTGATGAGGAGTCTACAAAGAGAAAAGGTATATATTTTAAGTCAAATATTAATAAAATATATAACACTTATGAATATGAGTTTCAAGAAAGTGACAAACATATGGATCAATTGAGTAATTTTTTTTTCAAGTTCATGAATAAAGGTTGTAAGAGAAAGTACAAAATAAAGTTAAAAAGGATTACAAGAAAGGTAATTATAATAATAGTAATTATGTTTTAGAATTAATATGTTATCAGTGCAGGAAGAAAGGGACCATTATAACATACTTCCCCAAACTCAGTTATCCAAATAAAGGCAAAGAGAAAAGGAGAAAATAAAAGAAAGATTAGTTTCAAGGTTTGGTATTCTTAGATAGTTTTGACTCATGTAGTGATTCTAGAAGTGAAAAGAAGATATGGAACCTTAATATGATGGGTTTACAATGATAGGTAATTGATTAAATTTTCACTAAATTTATTACTCATACTAATTTAGATCATAATTCTATTTTTTAAAGATTAATAGGAAACCGATTCTTATTCATGTTATGATTTTGATTCTGTTAATTCTAAAGTAAAACAAATTCTTAAAGAAAATGAGAAATTAATGAATGATGGAGTTATGATAACGGTATAAAAATTAAAAATAAGAAGTTGGTTAAATAAAATGGGAAACTAAAAAGAGATTTTGATAATTTGAAAATCTATGTATCCCCAAATACAAAATATAAAGATAATTATGATTCTAAAATGTTAAAACCAAAAGACCAAAATGAAAAACTTAAAAACCTTCTAGAAATGAATGATAAAGATCAAGAAAGAAGATTTCATTTAGTTCTGGATGATTTAAATAATGTTTAAAATGAATATAATAACCTTAAGTAAAAAAACAAGAAATTAATAAACCTAGCTTCTGGATCTGATGCAAAAGTTTATAAATATTTAGAGACTATTCAAAAGGTGAATAAGAATTTGAAAAAATGAATTTTTCAATCTTAAAGAGAAATTATTTACATTTGTTAAGGGTATAGAAAAATATGATAAAATTATGTTAATGATGAAACTAAACACTAATAAGAATGTTTTTGGTTATAATAGTTTATCACCAAGGATAAATAAGACTAATTTTTTTAAAATACCAAAAAGAAGTATTTCCAGGTTAACCTATTTTAAATATAGAATGAAAAGTCATTATACCAATAAATGTTCATAGAGATTTACATAGTCATTTGTGAATAATAAGACTTTTATTTCTAGAGATTTATTTTCAAAATATCCCACTAATAAATTCTTTAAATCTATATGAGTTCCAATTTTTTTACTAATCTAGTTGGACCCTAGTTAGCATGGGTACCAAAATAGTCGACTTAGTTTTTTAATTTTCAGAAATCTGCTATAGAAGTCTCAAAGACTCATGTTATTTAGATATTGGTTTCTCCAAGCACATGATAGGCGATATTTCAAAATTTATATCCTTTAATTCATGTGATGGTGGTGTAGTCACATTTAGAGAAAACTCTAAAGGTTAGATTAAAGGTAACAGTGAAGTTAATTTTTTCAAAAACTATTATTATATAAAAAGTATTATTAGTAAATGGTTTAAAAAATAATATAATAATTATATCAAAATTCTTTGATACTGGATTAAATGAAACTTTTGAAAATGATAAATGTACTATTTTGAAAAATAAATCTCTTTTTTTTTCTGCAAATATACAAGAAAATTTTTATACTATTGATTTTTATAATATAACCAAACAAAAGGTTAAGTGTTTAAATAATGTAGAAAAAAAAAAGAAATTATATGGAATAAGTGTCTTGGGAATGAAAACTTTAGACAGTTTCACAAACTATAAAATAATGAACACGTTCTAAAATTTCCAAAATTATATACATGTAAGTAATTTATGTGTGATTCCTATTTAAAGAGTAAGAAGCACAAAGAAATGTTTAAATCTATAAATTATGTCAATACTTCTATATGATTAGAACTATTAAATCTTTACTTTTTTGGACCAATAAAACCTATTAGTTTTGGTGGTAATTATTATTTATTTGTAATTATATATAACTATAATAGATTTATCTAGATTTTATTCTTATCTCATAAAAAATTAAACATTAACTAAATTATGTGTTTCTTTAAACTTTTTGAAAACATTAAGAATCTTTCATTAATATATATAAAAATTGATAGATTTGGTGAATTTTTTGAATTATAATATGATAAATTTTGTGAATAAAATGGATATAAAAATTATTTCTCATCCCATAGTACACCACAACAAAATTTTGTGGTTGAAAGAAAGAATAGTTCTATAAAATAAATGGATAGATCAATTCATATGGAATTTAATGTGCCTAATATTTCTAGGAATACGTTGTAAATAAATATTCTCATGTTTTAAAAAGAGTATCTATTAGACCGTTTTTAAATAAGACCCATTATGAACTATTTAAAGGGATTAAACCTAAAATTTGATATTTTAGGGTATTTGATTGTAAAGTCTTTTTCTTATATACAAATGATAATTTAGAAAAAATTGATTTTAAAAGTGATAAAGGAATATGGTAAGGATATTCCAATACTAGAAAATCACATAGATTTTTCAATAAGATAACTTTAGTTTTTGAAGACTTTGTACATGTTAATTTTATTGAAAATAATAATAACAAGAAAAATTATGATTTAAATAAAAATGATGGTGAATTTAGGGAATTAAATTTTGGAGAAGATAATAACCATGAAAATGAGAAAAAATTAGTTGAGGAGGAGAAAATCTCTTCTCAAATTGATCCTAAATATTGAAAAACACTTAAAGATCATCCAATTGAAAAAGTAGCAGGAAATATTGATTAGGGTATACAAATTAGAAAATAAATTTTTATTTACTATGAAAAATCTATTTTTTGTTGATTATGTTCCTATTAATATTGATAATGCTTTAATTGATTCAAATTAGATTTATTATATGCATGAATTTTTTTTAAAGAAATAAACTTTAGAACTTAGTTGATTTACCAAAAGTTAAACTAATAATAGTAACTAAATGTATTTTTCATAATAAGATAGATGAATCTAGAAATATAGTTAAAAATAAAGAAATACTAGTCAATAAAGTCTTTTACTAGGAAGAGGTATTTGAATTTGAATATTGTTTTGATGATTTTTCTAGGATGGAAGCAATTATAATTTTCTTAGCCTTTTATTCTTTCCAAAGTGTCAAATTATTTCAAATGGATGTAAAAAGTGATTTTTTAAATGGAATAATTTCCAAGGAAGTTTTCATTAAAAAACCACTTGGTTTTTAAATTAAAAATGTTCATAATTATATTTTTAAACTTAATAAAGATTTATATGGTATTAATAAAGATCCTTAAGTTTGTTATTAAATACTAAATCAATTTTTAATTCAAAATGATTTTATTTAAGGAAAGGTTGAACCAAAATTGTTTATAAAGAGAGTTTAAAATGGTATACTGATTATACATATTTATGTTGATGATATAATATTTTGTTCAATAAATGATTCACCATGTAATTATTTTTCTAAACTAATGAAATTGAATTTGACATGATCTTAATGTGAGAATTGAAATTTTTTCTTGGTTTAAAAATTAATTAAAGAAAATATGGTATTTTCTTAAATCAACCTAAGTATGATAAAGAACATATTAAAAGTTTTGGAATTAATTCTAGTAATAATATGAATACACTAAAGAGTAAAAATTCAAAATTTACCTTGGATGAATCTAGAAATTTAGTTGATATTAAACTGTATAGAGGCATGATAAGTAGTTTATTGTATCTCACTATATATTGACAATACATAATGTTCTCAATTTTTTTATGTGCTAAATTTCAATCCAACCTTAAGTAAATTCATCTTAAATAAGTTAAGAGAGTAATTAGATATATTAAGGGTACTATAATCATTGTTTTATTTTATTGTAATCAGATTTTTTTTGATTTATTATCTTATTTCTATTATTACTTTAGAGGTTGTAGGCTTGACTAGAAAATTGTAATAGGTATGATTAATTTTCTAGGTAAAAGTTGAATTTCATGGAGTTCTAAGAAAAAACTATCAGTATCACTCTCTATAGATGAGGATAAATATGTTGTTACTTCTAGATGCTATTCACAAAGTTTATGGATTAAACAAACATCATGTAATTTTAATATTTTTTTGATATAATTACTATATTATGTGATAATTATAGTGTAATTTCAATTTAAAAATAACCTATACAACACTCAAGAAAAAAACATATAGATGTTAGATTTCATTTTCCAAGAGATCATGTAAATAAATGTGATATTTTTTTAGAATTTGTTCCCACTAAAAATCAGTTGGATGAAATATTCACTAAACCATTAGATTCTATTAAATTTGAGAAAATGAATTTTGAACTGGGTATGTTAGAAGCTTAATATATTTTGTTTATCACAATTAATTCTTGATTAAAAATAATTATAGTTTTAGATATTTGGTTACATTAGTACTTTTATTATATGTTATTTTTTATAAATAATGTTTTATCTTGTTAATTACAAGTATTAAAAAAGGGGTAATATTTTTTAATATAAATTTTAACTAATTGTTAAATTTCAAAAATGGGAGAATGTAAATTTAATAAATTTTTAGTTTTGTAATTTACAAAAAGTGGGATATTTTTAGTGTTTGAACTTGTATGTTATTTCTCTAGTATTAATATTTTGTTAAATTAAAATTTCATCACATTTAATTAAATTAAAAATATTTAAATATTTATATTTTTATAATATTAATTTATAAATGTTAAATTGTTTAAAATGTTTAATACCAATTATATAAGTACATGTGTTAATAATTGAAAATATTTTTGTTATCTTATTTTAATATAATTATGTTTATATTCATATGTTTTTAATGTTTTATTTCTTGTGTTATTTTTTATTATGTTTCTTTTTTTTAAATTTATAGTTCTAAAATTTGTTTTTAATCTTGTTAATTTTGTATTTTTTAGACCACATTGTTTGTAATCATTACATATTATATATATATATATATATAAAATATGATATATATATATATATATATAATATGATATATATATATATATATAATATGATATATATATATAATATGATATATATACATATACTATTATTCATCTCTCATGCGATACAAATAACACACTTCTATAGCTGTTAATCCTTTCCTTTGCCGACAACTCTTTAATGCCGACACCTCTTCAACCATGACTAAAAAATTCTTAAGAAAATACACACTAGACCATAGAAGTAGCTTGAATATTCACTACAGATTAATACAATTCCCTTCATTTTCATACGAGCACCAACATCCACTGTTCACAATTCATCGATAACTTCAGCTATATATCTTATCTGTTCACAAAGACACTGGTTCAACTCCATTGATCAAAATAACAAGTGGCTCTAATTCATCCACACCCAATGCATATTCCTATAACATGATTCTAGATTATTGGAAAAAGATATGCAATACTTATCCCAGCCTAAATATCCATGGGTTGACAACGACTCTAGTAGCACACCCACAATCAACTACAACCACTTCACTTCATGTGAGTTTTTAGTTACCGTGAGTTTTAGTAAACTAACCATGAATCTGGATTGAACTTACCCTGATTTCTTTAATTACCTACCATGAGTGGGTTTTTATAATTACTATAAAATAAGTAGTGTACTAACTATGTGCTTTGGGTAAGTTTCCATGAGTTTAAGAGATTAAGTTACCATGCAGTGGACTCTACCAATCGTGCGTGAGTGTTTTTTAAATTCCCATGAATGGTTGAAACCAAGTTACCATGCATTAAAAATTTACTTACTACAAGTTAAAGTACTTACCACAAGTATTTTCTTCTACCTATCATACAGACAACATTATACTTATTGTGAGTTATATGCAACACATCAGGATTCACCACAACCTAACATGAGTTAATGTTATATTGACTACGTGTTATATAGTTTTTTCTATATTTACTTCATGTTATATATATTTTTTCTGAAAACATGTTATATATTTTATATTTACTTTGCATGCAAAATAAACATACTGACCACACACAACCTCATGGAAAGCATACCGACCACGAGGCTTGTGTCACCTGGTCAATACATCACTTGTTATTTTTTAGATGGAATGAATTTTACGACACTCTATTTGTTCATTATTTTTGTAAAAATATCTATTGTAACTTTTTTTAGAATATTTTAACTATTTTATTTATTTGTAAAGTAATTAAATATTAGAACTATGTTATGATTTGTTGAATTAAAATAATCATACAAATTCTTTTAAATTTTTTAATTTTAATGTTCTTATGTTTATGCTATGTTTTCTATAATATTTAAAGTATTCATTTACTACAGGTTTATGATAGAAATTTTAATTGTTTTAATTACTTTAAATACTATCATTTATTTTAACAAATATATTATAAATTGTTTTAATCAATTTGATGTAGAAATGAAAGTGAGTCAATGTAATTTTTGATCACACACAAGGTATTAATATGTAATGACGTGTTTTATTATTTTTAATATTTCTAACCATTATAAAGAAATGTTAAATTTAGTAAACTCCCATGTAAAGAGATCAAAGATGATTGTTGGTGATTCACTGATAAAAAGTGACCACGACATATAATGTAACATCATTTTCTTCAACTCTTGATAAATTTATGAACTACTATAACAAGAAATATCTTTATGATATGTAATGAAGTTATTACCATTGTTTTTTTCATTTTTGTGATCATGAAGTGACCTATACTATACCATCCTCTATTTCTAAAGTGTTCTAGATCATTGAACTTCAACATTTTCATTATCCAATTTTTATTGGTTTCTCTTTGTATTTATTTTTCTTCATGTTATTATTTCTTTATCTATTTTTAAATTGTATATATAAATTTTTAATGTTTGAAATTATGTATTATTTATTTATTAATAATATTTTGTTAAATTATATTTTCCTCACATTTAATTAAACTTAAATTAGGATCATATTAAAGAGATAATAAATGTTATAACTTGAAATGTTGATCACAAAAATATATAGCTAAACTCTTTACATTGAACTTCAAGTTATTAAGGTGGTTAAGATACAATGGGTGTTCTTACACACTTATATGAGTGTATTCATCTCATTGTTTTAGGTTTAGTCGATGAGTATAGAAGTATTATGCATCGGTAGAGAGGCTTACCACTAGTATTACATCATTCAATTGATATTTGTTTGGTTATGTATTAGTAAATGATGAGTTGATAATATTTTTAATGGACATGGTCATTTATTATTATAGATTAAATAGAGAGTTTTGATGGATTTTTTTTCAAAAATATATTAAATATGATATGATTTTTTATGGTGTGATGATCCTTGATAGCATTGAGTTTTCTTTATTCCCTCCTTCAGAGTTTTGGTTTGAAGGATCATTAAATTAGTAAAAAACTAGAACATAGTCTGGTAAAAACTAAAAATATAAAACAATTGATTAAGTGGTATTTTTATGCTATAGAAAACCTTTACACATGTCTAGATGTTTTTGTTCAGATTTACATTTTAATATTTTCATGACACGATTTGTGAAAATTTAAATTTAATGGTTTGAAATGGTGATTCATATTTCTTATAATTAGAAAAAGATAATGGTAGAACCTTAACTATTAATTCCTTGGTAAATGTAATGGTATATTGAAAAATAATTAACATAAATAATTCCTTATCATGCACATAATTAGTAACACAAATATAGTATACTGAAAAGTGTAGCAAGTATGATTCTTATATGATAAATGAAATATATTTCGGCAATGTTTTATTTGAAAAAACTTGAGATTACTAGATCAAGGGCCATGAAATCATGCTAAAAATGTAATTTTTTAGTTTACAAGATTAAGAAAAAAATAACATGTTTTTGATTCCCCGTGTCATATATAATTAAAAAATATATTTTTTATAATAAATCATATAACAAGTAAATATATCATATGTAAATATGGATAACATACTTTAATGTTTTAACTATTTTTAAAATTATCAATAAATAGTTCATTGGTCATGAAATCATGTAAATTCCACGATGTGTTTAATTTGAGTTGTTTTAATTTCATTATTAATCAAGCCTACATCACTAGAATGATTTCAATAAAACATTTAACCTTGGTACATAATAAAATAAAGTATGATAGAACAGTAAGTGTCACATGAATTTGTTTTCTTCTTATTTGGAAATAATTTCACATATTTGAGGTTTTTGAAACATTAAGTAATCTCTATTCATTTTAAACTGATTTATTAGTCATGATTTGATATGAAATTTAGTAACCTTTTTAAACCTATGAGATGATTGGTGTAGATTATATTGTTTTTTGTTGGTTTTATGATTTAGTTTAATGTATTTATATTATCTTGATAAATGAAATGTTTTAATGATAAAGAGGGTTTCAAAAAAAAGGAAAGAAGAATGGAATGTTTTTGAAAAATTTTGTTTTTAATTTTTGTTCATTGATTTAAAAATATCTTTACAAAATGATTTTATGGATATTTTTAGATGATTTGGGTTTGATAAAATATTTTAAAACCCTTTTAAAATTTGAAAAACTTTTTAAAACTTTTAATTTTATAATGTATCTAAATATTTTATTCAAATGGGAATTTAGGAAAGGTCATGTTTAATAAAAAAATTGTCTTTTTTTTCAAAACTTGATAATTTTTCCTGTAATTTTTAAAACTGTTGATTGTGGTTATAATGAAAGTTATGTTTAGTAATTTTTTTACCTAGTTGTATTTTATTGTTATTTTAATTTCAATTCGTGTTGTCCTGATTGTGCTTCCATATTTCTTGTGCTACTTGTGTTAGTTAGGCTTGTGTGTTATTATTCCTAAGATGTAGATTATTTTTATTATTTTGTGATAAAAATATTATAGAGAAGGAGGATAGTATTTTTATATGAGATTAATGTCTCATGGAATGAAAATAAAGGTGTGGTATAATAGTGGGATATTCTGGGATCTAAATTGGTCACCATTCTCAATTACTATTGACATAGTGTTTTTTGGTGGAATTTTCTATCTTAGAGGGTAATTTTAGTACTATAAGAAATGTAATGGTCAGTAATATTCAATGTTACATTTATTTCTATGCTAAGTAGGTCAATATCATATCTCCTGAAATAGATAATCATCTTTTAAATGGGGTTCAAACATCCATCGGGGAAGAGTGGTTGGCATAAGTTAGAACCATATATTGTCCCCTTCCAATGAATGTGCGGAGATTGGAAATGAATTTTACAAAGAATTGTGAAAAAAGGTCAGCCTACTATTTCTAGGAACCAACCTCTGTCGAATTCCTTAGTTAAGTATGGATTTTCAAGAATAGGTTTAGGATAGGTAACCTTCTACAAATTTTTATAATGTGTTGGTTAATACATCATCAAGTACCTAGATGTAGTAATGAGTGAGATTATTTCATAGACACCTCTATGAATCTTACCTTCTCTTCTTCATAGGTTTATTTTGGTTCCCTATCCATGTATTAGCATGTTTACACTCATTGAGGACTGCTCTAACTAGGTTCAACAACTCGTAGTCAGTTGGGTGGTGAATGTTTTAGCTCACTAGTCTCTTGGTGACAAGTTAGTGGAGAGTTAGATCATGGATAATTCATGGGATAAATTTATAACATGAAAATAGGTTGTATAGATAAATATAATTTCATGTTATTCCATCAGGTATCCCTTATTCTAGACTTTGGTAAAAATTTCCTAGAAAGTTCATTGAAAGAATTTTCATTATCTTATCTTTAGGTTAAAACTTTATTATAGAGAGCTATCTAGAGTAGGTAAAAGATTAATTTTATTCATTTTTTATTGAAATATAACTATATTTATTCCTTATCAAGATAGTTTATTGTGTATTTTCCTTTTGGATATTGTGATGGTGTACCAGTAAATGAATGCCAAACATTGAACAATAAGCACTTAATGAAAATTACATGCACTTTCCCAATGACTAGAGTGAACTCTCTAGGGATTTAGAACTAGATTACCTATAATTCCTCAGAAGAATGATTTTTTAAAATTAAACATTAATAATCTCATTTATTTGATGCTTCTAATTATTATTCTAGGAATAGTGTTTGGGAAGATAGGGTATTGGGGTATGGTTAGTAATTTTTTACCTCACATTGGTTACTAATTAATCTTGTATTAATTCAGAACTAGCTTCATTATGGGTTAGTGCATCATAAATTTACCTCTTAGATCTAGGTTATATATCAATATAAGATACCACACTCTATCAAAGGGATATCTTATGAATCTATATTATAGGAGGAAGTTTTGAACAAACTTTGGAAATTCATGGAAGACCCAAATTTTTTTACAAGGAATTTATATATTTCTAGTTATCATAAATACATAATTTAGAAATTTTTAGAGCATCATACCATGTTTTTTTTCTATATTTAGCTTTTTTATTTTTTTGATTGTTTTTCTACAATATTTTTTGTGAAGGATCATTTATTCTTCATGTATCCTTAGGGTTAAAAATAAATCACCTAGGTAAGTAAAGGAAATTAGTTCTTCAGTGGGTGGAACCATTTGAGATTCTTGTTTGTATTGATGGGGTTGTTGTTGGTTACCTTTAATTATTGATTTAGTGAAATGAAATTACATTATCTTACCAGCTTACGCTCTTAGTGTGAATAATATTTCGATTTTGTATTGATTTCACTCATGTCACTCTTGAGTCGTTCATTCCTTTGGGTTCTCTCTGTCTTTCATGTCCAAGGTGGGCATGATATGTTAATACAAGTTCGATGAATACCTATAAGAGTTATATTCAATTATCATTAATTAATCTCTATGAAATGATGGATTCAAAATACTATTATATTGAACCAGTGGTTTGAACCTTAGTCTTGACACTTTTAATATCTAGATTTCTGGTGATGGAAATCCTTGTGGTAGGGATAATGTAACCCCCCCTATTTGGGTGTTTCACTTATTTATTGATTATTTTATTTTATGGAATAAGATAGTTAAATTTTTAGGAAGTTTTTTTTAATTTTGAAGTGTTTTGGAGAGGTTTGGGAAGGAGTTTAGTTTGAATATGATTATTATATCCCATGTATATTCTCAAGAAAACCAGGTAGGGAACACACATGGTTTGAAAAACCATAAATACAAACCATACAACTTTGAATTTATTAGATAGATCCATATACATAGTTAGAAAAAAAAATTGAAAATCTATGTGACCTAAACATGATATAGATATTTTAATGTATGGAAGCTGCCTTTAAAACTTGAAAATTACCCGAAAAACCTAATTATTTCTCTATTGACTTAGGATCTTGACCCCTAAGGTTATCATAGGTTGTTTTTAGTGATTTTCAACATCTAGATTCCTATTTTTATAATCCTTAAAGTGATTGATATTTAAAATAAAAGGTAAGGACTTCATTCATCACTTATATCATATATGCTCCCATTTTATCTTGAATAAAACCCTAGACTAGGCCTTCCATGAACAGATATATAGGATCAAAATTGTTTTGACTATATATTATTATGACCCATAAAGGTAATTAAGGATAAAACTTAGATATATATAATCTGGGAGATATGTTGCACCAAACATATCTAAGGTAGGTCATTTTCCCTCTTTACACTTTTATTGGAATGTAACGGCTCATGGATTTCTTAATGAATTATCTTCTATTTTTGAATGAGTTTACCTTGTATAAAATCTAATATATTTTTAATTAGTAGTTTGTTCTTTAATTTTGGGTTATGGGTGGTTTGCAAAATGTGTTTTATAAATTTATTGACTTAGTTTTCTCAAAGACATATTTGTTTTGACATGGTTTCTTAGAATAGCTAGGTTTTTGTGTGTTCATGTGCATTTGGGATGGGTTATAGTCAGAAGTACCACCATAAAATGGGGGAACATGGGATGGATCATGGTCATAAGTACCTCCATCAAATATGAAAAAATGGGATAGATCAGGGTTGTAAGTACCACTGTCAAATTGGGTCACTAAGAAATGACTTGGTGAAAGGATAACTCACCAACCATGAGTATAGGGACGTCTGTGTTGTGTATATACATGTGTGTGTGAGTGTGAAAACATCATTATGTTATAAAAAATTAAAATTAATGAATTTATTTTACTACTTAAAAAGAAAACATATCTTTGATTTATTTTATTTTGAAAAAACTTTCTATCTGCTTTATTTAAATTGTGAAAAACACTTTATTTGATTTTGTTATTATTCCTTCCCATTTTATAATATTGTTATATTAACTATTTACAGTCTTAGTGTCATGTGGGAAAATTTTCTTGGGTTTTTTACTGGGTATTATTACTTACCCCATGTATATGTACTTTAGTATGTATGCAGATATTATTTTCCATGATACTGGAAAGGTGTATGTTTCTTTATTCTCTAGTGGGAATTCGTGATTTCATAGTCATAGTTTGTAGAGATGGATATTTAGAGTGATTTTCATCCTGGTCTAGAATGGTGTTACCTTGGTTCCAGATTCATTTACTAAATTGGTGTCTTAGTGTTGTTATTTACACTATTCTACTGTTACTTTGATATTGGTCTTTGATAACTTTATTATTGTTTGGTTTTGTTTCATAAATAATTTATATAGACACAATTGATTTTTATTTATTTATGTTTTATCATGTGATGGTATTGTGTGTGTAAAAGGGTAAATATCTTCTTATAATCTTTTGTTTAAAACATTGCCATTTATTTCTAGCCTTTGGTGTCTGAGGAATGTCACTTAAGGTTAGAAGCACCACTGATCTGGGCCAAGCCAATGGGCTGGGTAAGGATTTTATAAAAGGATCAACTACATGACCACTAATCAACTCTATGACCAAAGGATAATCATATGAAGGATAAAATGTACAAAAAAACAAGTGAACACAAGAACAAACCAAGTGACCACAAGAAAAAACTGAGTGACCACATGAACAAACCTTAGGCTGCATAGTCGGTCAAGTGACCACACAAACAAACTTAGGCTAAATGGTCAGTCAAGTAACCACAAAAACAAACTTATAAAATATTAACAAGTAAATACCCGGAGAACCCTCTTTAAACCTAGCAGTTTTGAGAAAAACAAAAAGGGTTTTAGAATATGAGAACATACATCAGATACCTCTCAACCAATTATCATCCTTGAGAATTTAAAACAAACTCAGAAGGAAAAGAAAAGGGTCCAACAAGTCACCCCTTAATACACCTTTCATGGATATCACTAAAACAAGAACACATTTTTCCTACTAGAGGAACAAATTATACAACCATGAAACATAGACTAACCTCAAAACACACTCCTAAGGGAGTTACCTCTCAAATAAGGTCATGTTTATAAATAATAATCACATCAAGGAAGTGAAACAATTTTATCAGACAATATAAGGTTGAATATATACTATTAATATAAAAGGAAAAAAATAAGCATATCAGTAAGGAATAAAAAACCTCAAAAAACTTAGTACAATAATCACACATATGTGGATCCCACTCTAATGTAATCTATTATAAGCCACCATGCCACCAAAATACACAAACTAATGTAATAAAACACTCATGTAGCACCCTCTATTGATAATATTGAATCTCAAGAGGTGGTTACTTGAAGGTCACAAAATATTTAACATCCATCACATCCCAATATATGAAATTTGAATCATCATGAAAATATCAAAAAATATTTTGATACAAGGAATATGTCCTGAATCTGTCTCATATGTGGGAGTAGTTTCAACCAATACACCGTAACTCTAACATGAGCCAACACCTCAAAAGTTCTGATCTCTAATGTCAAACTCTAGATGCCTCCTCTTATGATCTATATAATAATTTTTAAGATCCTACGCAACTTTCATTTTTTATTGGATCACCCGTACCTTTTTTATCATACCTTGCACCAATTATAGTTACAAACAGCTGGCTGTCTAGCCTATGTTTAAAAAAATATAGATTAGAAAGGCTGAACACACAACACTTTGAATGATGCCATAACAATGGTGGAATGATAACTGTTACTATAAGAAAACTCAAAAAAGGGTAGGTTCCTTACCCACAAAGCTCCAAAATCTATAATTCACTCATGCAACATGTCTTCCAAAGTTTGGATGGTTCACTCTATTTGATTTTATGTCTATGGATGAAAAGTGATGCTAAGGTATAATTGAGATCCAAAATAATGTTGGAGACCACTCCAAATTCTAGAGGTAAAATAAGGATCACAATTAGAGATGATTTCCTTCATAACCACATGAAACCTCAACAAATCCTCCATATACTTCCTTGATAGATCCTTCACTGAGCTCAACACCATAACTACTAAAAAGTAATATGACTTCTTCAAGTGGTCCAAGATCAACCATATAAATTCATAACCACCCTGAGATTTGGGTAAACCAGTGATGAATTCCATCAAGATATCCTCCCACTTCCACTGGGGAAAATCAAGTGTCCAAATAAAACCACCAGAAACATGATTCTTAGACTTCACATTTTGGAACCCTAAACACCAAGAGAAAAAATTTACAAATGAACACTTCATACCAGGCTACCAAAACTGATATCTCAAATACTGATAAATCTTCATAATATCTAAACATACAACTATGGGTGAACTATAGAACTCATGGAGAACTACTTCATGCATTTTCAAAGGAATGGAAAGATTACATTGAAATAATATTTAATGTTGAATATACTTTGACCATCCCTCTGGGGAATTGTAATTCAATGATGCCAAAAAACTTCCTCAAAATCCCCCAGTTGGGACTCCTCTACTTGCTGAACCAAATATAACTGCACTATCATTTAATAAATACATCCTCTTATATAAAATTCTCTAATGTTAAGGTGTGACACTTAAACCTCTTACATTAATATCCAAAAGTCTATAGACTCATGCATAGCACCTCCTCATGAATTTCTACTCAAGGAATTTTATATAAAATTTCCCTTATATGGTGTAAAGGGAATCTAGAAATCATATTCTCATAGAAATTATATCCACAAAAACTGTTGAAAATTCAAGTCACTTTGGCCGAATTCATACTTTAGACTCTTATGATTAGTGAAGACCAAAAAATTATCATCAATGAGATAATATATCCACACCATAAATGAAAAAACAACCACATAATGATCGAGATAATGGGTAGAGTAGTTACATTCATGAGTAATTTCCAAGACCCATAAGAGTTTACTGCCCTCTACTGCATCAACACACCACCTAATCCAAGATGTAATGAATCATAATAAACCTAAAACATAATGGCCTCCTCCAAAATATAAAGAACCATAGTACTGACCAGCCTCTTCTTAAAATAATCAAAAGAATCCAAACATTGGCTAGACCACATAAATGCTATATCCATCCCAGTCAATGTTGTTATAGGAGTCATAATCCAAGAGAATCCATGCATGAACCTCCTATAATAGTCGACAAGATCAAGAAAAATTCATACATCTACAAAATTATTGGGGGATACTTAAGAAACTACTACCTCAGCCTTTGAAGGATGTATGAATACCCTGTACTGAGATAATACATTCCCAAAGAAACAGACTTCATGGGCCCAAAAATTACACTTTGATAGCTTCTCAAACAACTAATGAAACCTAATAACTCTCAATACAGCTCACAGATACTCTACATGATCCTCCTACGACCTAGGGAACACAAGGATGTCATCGATAAAGACTACTATAAATTGGTAACTCATGGAATACTTTATTTATCAGTCCCATGAACATGGATGGAGTATTCATAACTTTGAACGACATCACAACCAACTTGCAATGCCCATAACTACATCATAAAGTAGTCTTTGGGATATTATCATCCTTAACTCACATAAGATGATATAAAAAGTAAAAATAGATATTTGAGAACCATATATATCCCTTAAATTGATCAAATAAATCATCAATCCATGGGAGGGGATACCGGTTCTTCACTGTCACCTAATTCAAACAACTGTAATGGGCACACAACTACAGACCACCATATGCCTTCCTTATAAGAAGAACTAGAGTTCTATAAGGTGACACACTCAAAAAAATGAATCCTCTCTCTATTGGATTTTAAATATGAATCCACAGATCTCATAACATAGAAGTGTCCATTTGATACAATGATGTTGATATTAAAGAAACAACAGGCTTTAGCTCTATCTCAAACTCAATTTCTCACTAATTGGGTAGTGTTACAACCGCTTCATGGAAGAAATTAGGGTACTCTTCTACCACCAATGGAAAAAATATTGGTTAAGACTATATAAAATTCAACATCAGCTCGACCATCAAATAATATAGATACTCAATACACCTTTGACCCATCTAAGGGTCTATCTCACCAAAAAAACTACTTGGTCTCCTTTGGAAACATAGGTTATGATACACCACTTGAAAAAATAAACAATATCTTAAAATGAATTAAACAAATCCATTCTGAGGATGATTTCATATGTCTATATTCATAAGAATCAGAATTCTCCCCAAGATAGGTGCTTCCCTATCACAAAATCACAGTCTCTACACACATCATGTAAGCTAGATAAACCTCTAATTAGCATAGTAAATGCTAAGGTAACTAGAAGCCTCTCCACCTCAAGTACCAAATCATAAACTAGAGTGGGTTAAACAAATGAGTGAATAGATTTTTAATCAAACAAGGAATAAAACTAAACATAAAACATGAATATAATATATCACATGATGGATCGCCCAGTACTATTAAAGATAAGGAATACATATAACCATGACTAGCTCCACAACCTCTTTGGAACCATTGGTGACTGCCTCCATGGTTGTACTCGGGTCATTATATTAGAGGAGGAGGGATATTATGGGGTTTTAATCTTCCTTACCTATCCCTTATTTATTGATCAAAAGATGAAACACTCAACTGCTACTACATCCTCAATGGATATTACTAAAACTTTTGGGCATAAAATTGGCCATCATCCATATGATAACTGCTAATACAGGTCATACACTCTATATTTTGATTATCATGACCTCCAAAAGAGAAAAAAAACCATATCCGACCGGCTGGTAGGGGTCCAAGAACTACTAGATTAGGTGAAATGAGTTTAATTTGGATGAAACCTTCTCCCTACCGACTAATAATTATTATTCATACTAGGAAATTGAGAAATTATTGTCACAACTATTCTCTATATAAAATAATAGTGACTCCCATATCTTAATGATCTTGTACTAGAAAAAATTATCTCAATGGCCTTTTTATTCTCTAGAACCTCATGATATTACTTTAATATAAATGGTGTAACTTAGAATTGGATATCTGGATTTAAAAGAATCCTCAAAATTCCATTCCTTAGCCCCCTCAATTGGTAATAGGTACATATCATAACATAGTATTTTCTTATATCATATATTGAAATACTTTATACTGAAACATCCTTGATGAAGGGTGAGAATATACTTATGACATTCCACCTTAGTGGTTGAAGATATAAAATCTACATGAAACTAGTTTCAAAACATATCCCAGGAAATAGTTGACTCCTTAATATCCTAGTGGAACAAAATCTACCACTTCCAATATAACCCATAAAGCATCATTATAGCCAAAGAAACCCAGTTATCCTTCCAATAAAAATAAAATAGAAGTCGATATCGACCTCCTATAGCCAATAACATATCTTCTAATAAAAAAACATCATACTTATAAAGACCATGGAGATAGAAATATTGAAGTGTCCTCCTCTATGTATCATTATTACCGACCATCACTCTGTAGTGATATTCTGGAATATCCTATTAAATATATTTGATACATACCTGATGGGGACACTAAAATGAACCCATATATAAAAAATTAAAATTTTTAAGAACTCTTAAAACTATGATATAATACATTTTTTGGTCAATCAATTAATCCCTTTAACCCTATTTATCCATTGTCTACCAAATTGAAACATTGGCGCCGACAATCATGATGCATGATCCTTACCTAGATCTCTACCTCATAAGCATCATTAATTTGATTAGAATGTTCTGTAAACCTAATGGTTCTTTCATTAGATCATAGGGCCCCTTAAAATCTCATATCTTAGTCAGTCTCCCTATATTTCATCATTTACTAAGCCCAATTGAAACTTTTCCCTACTAAACCATTTATCCTCACAAGTGACTAACATCTGAATCTATTATATCTCTCATCCATTATATTTGATACCACTTTTAATAACCCCCTCCATCTAAAGGTACCCCTCATAGTCTAGCAATAAATAAAGAGAGATAATAACTTTTAAATCCAACCTCTTATAGGCCATGGTTTGGTGACTAACAACGAGGGTATAACAATCACACACATGAGAAGAATTTCCCTCAATACTAATTTAAGGGATAAAAGAAAAGACTAAATCTCACCAAAAAACACTATTTATAAATATATATTAAATCACAATACATGTAATGCCATACAAAAACCAAGACAACTAAAAGTACTAAAATAAAATCCTTATTAGTGACCAAGAATCTCTAAAAGATTTTAAACAACTCCCATGAACTGGTAACACCCAACTTAATCATTAACCAATTCATATGAACCTAAAAAACAGATTATATATGTTGGATTCTCATAACATGTATACTCAGTAGGATCCTACCCAAAAAATCTCACGAAAAATTTAAAAGAATCATGCTAAATCCCAATGAATAAAAAATGAAACCCACTCATCACCTAAATAGGTAAATCTATTTTCCTATCCTCACCATGGATTACTCACCATGTAATTTATAAAATTAAAGAATTATTTATCAAAACCATATATATAAACGAAGGTACCCCGCTTCCACTTCTCCCCCAGTTTGTCACTCTCATTCCATAATGACTCATGTACTATGCTCATACCTTCCATAAATAACCCTATATCTCAAATAATCATATCAAAACCATTATGTATCATTTGAAACCTGAAAATCCATCATCATCATCCCTATTAGTAACCAAGTGTATTACCAAAATCCATTACATCCCATGTAAATGAATTATATATAAATCCATAATAACCCATGCATATAAACCCATGGGAATTCATATCCACCATGACTAGATAAAAGTATGTTTTATACCTCAATACATTACAACCTGCACATAAATGTATAATAAAACCAAGATCCATCACCTCCTAAGTATGAACAAACCCCATACTATAAGTCATTATAGTCTAGGATACACCTATACAAAACTATAACCAAATAGAGAGAGGGGAATAGGGAGAATTCATCCATCTATTTCCTAACCATCCTGTATGTTAGATAAAACACCCCACAAAAACATGTAGGTGTAATTTTACCTATCGACATATTTGGTGAAGTATATAAAATCATAAAATAAAAAAAATACCACACAAAACCACACTAAGGGATAATACCTAGCCTTAGACTCATCTTCCATTATCATCATACATGTCACCCAACTACCACCTCTAAGGAATATATCTAAAAAATAATACAGTAATCAAAGTTTAAAATTAATTATTAATCATACATTTATTTATCAATATGATACCATTTTTATTTCCCAAATTAATAATTTAATCCTTTTAACCAAGCCCTACCATAACCACAATTCTTGTGCTTATATTCTCAAATATGTCATTATATTATATGATCACCAAAAACAAACCCCATTATTTTATAAATTATTTTATCATTTCTCAATTATGTGGTAACTCTAGGAATTCATCCTAATCTACCACATCAAAGATGCACATGTCATGCATAGATTCAAACTGTATCAAGAAGTTTAAAACCAAAATAGAAAATATAAAACCATATGAATATTAAAAAAATTTAAGAATGAATATGTATTAACATTATATCCTTTATTTGAACTCATCCTGACCCCCCTATGTAATTCCCACACCATTTCATATAGTATAATCCATTTCTCCATCACTAACAATGACCATTAATGCAGCCCTAGGCTCCAAACCCATTACTTATCAAACATTACTAGCAATATAAAGTTATAAATAGATACATAAATTCATAGACTGGATATAATTATCCAATATCATACATACATATTAGATATAGGTTTTCCATGAATAAGAAAACACACTAAGGCCATGACATCAAGGCAGTCAAGCCTCCCGTAAGAAAGAAGGGGATAATTTAGTCCTAAAAAAATTTCATTTAGAAACAACAATTTTAATTACTATATTGAATTAAATGGTTTATTATACATATGTTTTCCACATCAGAAAAACTATAGTAAGTATCTAAAAAAAATCTATAAATTAATATAAAAATGCTTTAATCAAAACTTCCATATTCAAATAGTTTTCACAAAGATTGGAAATTAATTTGTCATGAAACTTACATTATTAATTTAATATTTCCATATTTATGTTTTAAATAGTTTATAATATTATAAAATAATGATAAATAACAATTATGACACAAGTTATAAGTGTACAACACTATCTAGTAAATAACAAGAGGCATCATCAACAAATCATAAAACACATGAGATAAAAAACCTTACTATTTGTTTAGTCTTCATATCATGAAATATTTATTATATAAGACATGTGGTAATCATATTATTTTAAATTAAGAATATCTAGACTCATAGAACAAATCATATCATAAAATAATAATAATATATAGAATTCAATATACAATATCCCTTTTTTCCCTTAAATTTCATAATCTAAATCAAACATCAAGTACTTTATATGTTATTATGCTTTCTATCTCTCTTAGATAATTAACTAGATTATAAAAGATTAATAATTTAATATATAACTTACATATTATTTAAGTTATTATATTTTTAATTAATATCCATAAATTATAGAATGTGATATATTTATTAATTCAATTCTTGAAATAATAATAACATTAACGAATATTCTACCACATGAATTTTTTCTTCTCCTTCTTCCTTTTATATTTTCCAGATTATTAAATTATTATTCATGAAATATTTGGATTATTATATTCTTAAGGTTAATCAAGTTGATTTACCTAGAGATACTAAAGCATGATTAAATCACACATTTTACAAAAATAAACGAGAGGAATAAGATCCCCTACCCCATCAGAATATTTCATGATTCTAATACACCTAAAAAAGATGAAAGAGAGGGATTAACATAGTCTATAAAATCACAAGAATAACTCAAATAATTTTATAAGGGTTCGAAATTGCATAATAGGAGATTTTGGATCATCTTGGATCTAGATAAAGTTGTCAAATCCAATGGAGAAGGAAACTCTAGTTTTATAATTAAAATATAAGATTCTATCGAGTTTCCAAAAACATGGTCAACTTTCCTTTTAATTCAAATTAATTATAGTTTATATTTAATACTATTTAATTCACTAAAAAAACTCATTTAAATATCATATCATTAAATAATTAAAAGATATAAATTATCTTTATTTATTTGGGTTTTAAATCCCACAATTTAAGATTTAATTTCAATATTTTCATTAAAAGGGTATTTTACGTCATTGTGGAATTTTTGGTAATATATATATATATATATATATATATATATGTTTTTATGAATATGATGAATAATGAAGAACAAACTTATAGGGTGACCACATGGATAGATTAGATAAAGGATTAAATCGACCATGTGGAAAAAAATCGACAAAATGACCAGGAATTTACTGTACAAAGGATCAGCCACAGGAAGGAATTGACCGCATATATAAAGGATTAACCACATGACCAACCTAGAAACCACACAGAGGGGTCAAACACATGAAGGAATGTATCAACCACCTGAACAAAGATTGAATGTATGAAAAAAGGATCAACCTCACAAATGATAAACCTTACGAATAAACAAGTGACCAAAAAACAAACCAAGAAACCAAAAGAAAAAACTGAGTGACCACACAAACAAAACTTAAACCACATATTAAGTGGACACATGAAGAAATTTTTTCCATATGGTCAATCAAGTGATTTCATGAATGATATTGTAGGAATTAATAAATAAATACACTAGGAACACTATCAATACCTTTAAGATTCAGGAAAAACAAAAAAAGGTTTTAGAAATATGTAAACATATATCACACATATAAGCTATCATTTATATAACCATTTCATGATATGAAACACATGAGAATTTATGATAAATATTTATAAATGGGTTTTAAACTAGTTGCATTTACTTAAATGTTATATAATATTTGATTAAATACAATAGACATAGGTAATGTTCCTGAGGCCCATATAATGGCAGTCATAATGGGATGGTTACTATCTGATCTCACCTGATATTTAGTCAAACAAACCTTCCTATAGATCTATTCATTATTTATCTTTTTCCTAAAAAGGTACTATAATTTTGTGTGTGAGAGTATTATCCCACCCAATAATTAGGTTATTATTTTAACCTGTGGATACATCATATATATTGTAGTCCTATGGAAACCTTTTAGTGATCTTAATGAATTTCATTAGATGAATAAAATGTCTACAACACTAAAGTGTAAGGTACATATTCTTTGATATTAATTTTACAACATCATGTTTTTTTGTTTCTTTCACAGTGATCATGGTTTATGGTTTCAATTTTTTATGCTTGTTATAAGTGATATATGAATGCAATAAACTAATTATAAGCATGAGTTTAATTTTTAAAGAGCTATAAATTATTATAAATTAGATCTATGATATATAGTTAGGTTTTATAATAAACATATTTACTATAATTTATGTTATTTAAAATGAGTTTTTTGTTTATATATCTTAAAACATTCTGCAATGGTGGTTTGTATGAAACTTTCTTATTTTGTGTTGTCATCAATTAATTATTAAAGTCTATTTGATGATTATATGAATTTAGTTTTTATGTTTATTATAAATACACAATTTTTCAAATTAAAATTGATGAAAATATGCTTCTTTTAATGTAATTGGAAACTAAATAGATGTGTATAAATATTTTCAAACCTATATAATTATATTTTGGGTTGATTTTAATTTTGTATGACTAATTTTTTTAAATTTACTTTAAGGATAAAAATGAACACTTTATTTTTTAAATACACTTTTTAATAAGATTAAATTATTTTAGTTTTATATATGTGTATATTTTTTTTATTATTTATTGAAATGATTTATGAAATGTTTAGAGGTAGAATTTATTAAATGAAGTTTATTGTTGGTCAGTGTTTGGGTAGTTTTAATTATAACAAAAAGGTTTTTTTAATCTGCAATTTAATATTATTTTAGTAATTTTAAAAAATAGAGAATATTTTTTTGGTGTAGTTCATTTTTTGGTTGAATTTTATTTACCAAAGGATATTTTTAATTCTTTTATGCATAGAAATGTATTGGTTTGTGATCTAATTAGAAATGTTAACTTGGTTTTCATAAAGGATTCACTAATTTTGAAAGAGTTTGGATTATATTTAAATTTTGAAGTTAACCTTAAAGTTAAAAATGAATTATATTTATTTAATAATAATTTAAAGTGAATTATGATTAAATTTATATAATTTTTAATTTTAAAATTAGGTTAAATAAGGTTTATCCATTTGTACTACTCTCTTTTAAAATCCATATTTAATGAACATGGTGTGTATATTGGGCTTTGTTAGGGAATGTTTAGGTTGTAGGATTTGATATGAAATTTCTTATTTTAAATTAATTATAGGATATTTGAGTATTCTATATTGGATTTAATTTTAAATGGATGCAAAAAAAATAATTTAAGTTTTAACCATGTGTAATATACCAAAAATAAAATTATTAGAAATTGGTTTGAGTAGTTTTTATTGTGAATTAGGATATTAAATGTTGAGTTTTTTAATGACTATTTAATTTATGATATTTATGATTTTTTATAAAGAAATTAGAAATGGGATAATCATAAATCATTAAAAATTATATAAAAATCTACAATATTTTTATAATAAATTTATTGTAGTATCTAAAAAATATTGGGAATCTTTGTGGTTGAAACTATGAAAATAAATCACAAAATAATAATTTATATCACATAAATGGTTTTATGTGTAGTGGTACACAATTAACACATGATCAAGGGGACTGTTCAATAAAAAGTTGTTAAGATAGTGAAGATTTAACAGTCTTATTCATCACTATACATAGGGATATTTCATGTCCAAGAAGGAGATATAGGGGAAATTTCATGGTTGTTTTATGGTTCAATGACTGTACATAGTGATTTTGAAAATTAGAAACACAATTAGAAAATTTTCCTATTTCCATTAAAAAAACCATGGAAATAGGCCTGAAAACCATGGTTGTAGCCTAAGGCCATAGTCTACATGGATTGTGACCCATAATTCCATTGTCATAAGGTCCAATATATGACCATGGTTTATAACCATGACCTTAGATCCTGAATGGCCATGGTTCACATGGACCTTAGCCATAGGATGCACCCTATATGCCAATGACACCCACTTCCATGGTCTATTAGACTATGGCCACAACCTTTCAAAAAATTAAATAAAGTCATCGAGGTATGATCCTACTACCCCTTATACAATTGTTCTATGAATTTAAATCAACATTCAACTATACGTATTTAAAAAAACACATAAATGTATATATATATATAATTATATATAATAAAATTATAATTATTTAAAAAAAATAAAAAATTATTGTGGTTCCAACAATATATGGCCACGGTCTATGTTGACTATGGCCATATAGATTTCGATGGAAGCCTATTACCACAGTTTATGTGGAACATAGAAGTAACCTACCAAAGGACACCGTCAATGTTGAACATAATTGTAAGGATTTTAAGGTAAGCCTATTTACATTGTCTATGTGGACTGTGACCATAGGGATTTCTATTGAAGCGAATGGCCATGGTCCACATGGACCATGACAACTAACCCATGTTACCACTACGATCCTTATAGACCATGATCATAGGATTTTCCACCACCTTCCCACCCATTTTATTTTTCATTGGGGGTTTCCCGCGTTTTCCTATCACCATAGTCCATGTTGACTGTGGCCATTGGCTAAGATGTGAAGACCTAATTCCAAGTTCCATGTTAAACTGTGGAAATATATGACCCTATGAAAAACATTTCACCAAAAATTTCTACATTCTATGTTCATAAGGGTATTTTATAGTAATGAAAGAGCCTTAAAATTTTGTGTTTAAATTTTGTTGGACCTTAATAACTCTCCCAGTCTTTGGTTATGGTCCTTAGACATACTAAATGTCCTAAGGGAATTTAAAAGTAGAGTCTCAAGATTGAGAAAACATAAATTTTTATCTTGGTGTCTGTTTGAGATCTATGAGCTATCAAATTGAATCTTGTGTACATCTCTACGAAATATACTACTAAGGGTACCCTATAGACAATTTTTTCTAGGTAAAAAGAGGTCTATAGGATCTTTAAAATTAATTTTGAGGTCCATCAATCGAATTTTACAAGTTTGGTAAAAATTTTAGGTAACTGAATAGTGGAACTTTGTTTTTCTTTTCCTTGTTGTTTTTTAATGGTAAATTGAATTTTACGATTCCCTTGCGATTTAAAATTGAAAATATATTTCATAAATAAGTTTTATTTGATAAAAAGATGAATTTATTAAATAAAAGGCATGTTTCTTAAAAAAGGGTTTAAGGATTTGGTAATAATGTGTATTGTGTAAATGTGAGTTAGATAGTGGTTACATGGTATTGAATTAATGAAAAATATAAAAATAAAATATATTGGAGAGTACCCACATGGATCAGGATGTTTCTTTATTATATAAGTATTTCTTATGAGATTTTTCAATGGTACTGTTTTTAATCAAAATGATTTTCAGAAAAGAAAATATAAGGTTATTATATGATAAAGTTTTCAAATTTAAAATTCTCCATTTATTCAAATTAAAATAATATTTCAAAGGTAAAACCTACTGAGATTTTTTGGGGTGGAAAGTGTTATGGTGGAGAGAATTATAAAACCTAACCTTTTTATTTTGAGTATATTTTATTATAATAATATTTTGGAATTAAAAATAATGAGATTTATAATTGTTTTCTAACTTTTTGGTGATGCATGATTGGTGAACAGAACTAGTGACCATGCATAGTGACCATAAAATGTTCATTTATATATTTAGTGAGTTTTTCATGGTCCATGTATAGTCTTGGAGACTATTAATTTCTAGGTGTTGAACCAAAACTTTATTTTTTATATTTTAAATTCCCAAGTCCCTTCACAACAATTTTAATTTTATTAAAAGAAAAAACCAGAGTACAAATGGTTCAAGGGGGTATAAAATAATGGAGTCCAATATATTCTCCTCTAAAAATGTTCACACACTTATGGGGGGGGGGAATCCACATTGTATAAAGAAAAAAATCCAACATCATGATTGTACCTTGACGTGAAGAAATCTTCCACCTTGTTGCCTTCATGCCAGGTGTGGTGTGAGATATTATAACTATCAATGAGAGATATACACCTCCAAATATGATAATAAATAGACCATGAAAATGTGATATGGTTATTATGAGAGTTAAAAATAATTATGGAATCTGTTTCTATATCGGTGAGGATAATATTCATGATCTTGTAGAATTGGATTCCCTTAAGAAGAGACCATGCCTCCTCTTGAAGAGAGTCCCCTCACCCAAAGTTATCATTTAATTATGCAATAACATTTACTTTCAAGTCCCAAACGGCACCCCCTCATTATTTCCATCATGTAAGAACCATCAGTATTGATATTTAGCCCATCATTTTGGTGTTTCTAATCGATCCACTACTCGTCAAAGTTAATTCTGTGTCCAATTGGATGTAGGTTTTTATATTCCAGTAAGTTCCTCATTTAATGAACCTATTCACAATTTTTGACAAGCCTAGTTAAATAAGCTATTAAAAACATTATTCTAGCTACCAACACCATTATAGAGCATTAAATTCCCTCATGTTGGGCCATACTCATAGCCTCTCAAATGCACCGACATCCTACAGAAGAGGTGAAAACTCTTTCCTTCTTCTCAAAACTATTCATTCTAACCCCATGGAACCACATTTAGAGAAACTCAGTATCATTGATATACTGGTAAAGAAATAAAATAAAATCACCCACTTATTTTCACACCATGAAATCCCAATCACTCTTAAAGAACACAAGTGTAGTCGACTCTATTCATGGGTGTTGGAAATAAAGGAATTTTGAAATGATATTTACACCTTTTCAGATCACCTCTACAAATTTTGGTTTCACGTGGTTCAACACCCACCAAATAAGAAAGTTTTACATTTAAGATATGATTTTTCACCAAAGGGAATGTCCATATTCACCCCACATGTTATAATTTGAAAGAAACAACCTATAATACTTAACCGATAAGTAACCTGTAGACGAGGACTTGAATGAACATTTTTCCTGCTCGTCTGTGAGTTTAATCAGTTGGAAAATATCATTTTGTTATTTATCTTGCACATCCTAGATGAAAGAAGGGCGTTTGCGAGCCTACTGGAATATGATATCCAGAATCGTACATTCTAGAAAATCAATAGAACTCATCAACCAATTATCATGCCAAAGTTTAATGTCTCACTTCCCAACCATCTAGCATACATGCCACCTAATATGGGAAATATGGCTTTAATTGGTTCTCCATAACATTGATGTGTTCCTCTTCATTACCTCCATGTTCTCCCTGTATCTCTCATTGACGATACTTTCCCATATCATGTGCCTTTGAACCACCTCCCAAGCTAGTCTTCCATGTATGAATTCCATCATTCCAAAGACAATATGGAAGCCTATACCCCCCTCTTCAACAGGTAGGACCTATCTAGACTAGAAAAACCAATGGAACCTACCTTTTAATTGATTGTACCAAATAAAAGAGGTTAATAATTTCTCAATATTTTTAATCACTGTCTTTGGAACATTAAGGATAGAAAAAACTTTCATGGGAATAGAGAATATAATGTTGTTCATGAGAGTGATCCTTCTTCCAAAATAGAGAAAGTAATTCTTCCAATTGTTTATCTGAGAAGTGATCTTCCAATGAACTTTTCTAGGTGCCTAATGCATAATCTTCCAATTGTGATTGGAGCACCTAAGTATTCCATTGGGAGACTTTTTTTTTCAAATTCTAGTGAAGGATTTATTTCTATTCTCATGTCTCTATAATCTACGACACGAGATGTAAAGATTACTTTTTTCACAATTTCTACGTTTTCCACTGCATTTTTAGTACTCTTAGAGAGATTTATTGATTAATTGAATGTATTTGGAGCTACCATTGATAAAGATTACCATGTCATCATCAATCATTAAATGGGATACACTGTGAAAGTTATCTCTTCACCTAAAGGGAAAGATAAACCCTTCCAACATCTTGTTTATTGGGAATTGAGGATTATTATTATTATTATTATTATTATTATTTGGTACATCTTGTATATGAGTTGTATGGGATATTACTTTGCACCATCTAGTTCTGGTGTTTAACCCCCAATGACCCCCAATTTTGAGGGTTTTTTTGAAGGCAATATAGTATACATAATTTTGCAACATGAGTACTATAATAGGTACTATATAATATGTGGTAATTCAATAGGTTCAATAACAACACATGTATTATACTTGGTACTATATCATTAGGAGTAATATAGTAGTATTATTCACTAAAGGGGACTTTAGGTCAAGATATATGTACTTTGGGCTATAAAAAATGGATTTTGATCCAAAGGTACTTTGGGAAATCAAATTTTAATGGGATATCTTGGTTTTGGGCCTATCCTTGGGGGGGGGGGGGGTGAGTTCTAATCCATTCTAGCCCAACATGCATGTGTGTTTTTTGTTTTATTCATAACCCCAATACCTAATAGTAGTTATTATTATTATTATTATTATAAGTATATAAAGATAGGGTTTTTATTTTCTTCTTCTAATAATAATAATAATAATAATAATAGATTATTCTTAATATATGTAGGAGAAAAGATCCCCTCACCCCATTCTTGGCCAATGTATATAGGGGAAAGGGGAGGAACTATCACCCATTATTTTGCTTCTTGATTCTATGGGGGATTCATAAGAGAAGTTCTATGGTTTGTTTTTCAACCAATTTTATCTTATATTCCACACATTTTTCTTCATCTCACACTCATTCAATACCAAGTATTTATGGAAAATAGGGATTTTCCATGCTAAGGAAAACTTTCAAATTCCATCGGGCTTTTTGTATGGACCCATGAATTTATGTTTCATTGTTTTCTAATGGAATTTATTTTTTTAGTTTTATAGTAGAGGATGATTTGAGTAATTGGATTCATATTGGGAATTAGAGTGTTTAGACCTTCACAAGGGATGTTATTTGGATGTGTTTGTGTGGTTTTAGATAGCCTGAGTGGTGGTGCTTATGTTCATAGGAAGGAAGAGTTGGTGGTATAAACATATCATTGCTAAAGTTACTAATAAGTACTCGATATAAATATACCATGTAATTAGATTCATTTCTAGTAGGACTATAGGCATTGAAGCACCACTGGACAACTTATAGGGGTGCTTTGGGTGGTTGATGGAGCATCGAGTACTTGGTAATGAATGATTGGGTACCTTATGGGTTCTATGTGGGGATTTTTTAGTGAGGGAAGAAGGGTATTCTTTATAACCTTCTATTAAACCCCCACTTGGGGTTTCATTCCTCCCAATAAATAAACCAACAAGGAGGCTAATCCCCTTTTCTTTCATTTCCCCCATTTTCTTCCTCAATGCAAGGCTGTTTAGGCTCATTTTTCCATTTTTCCACTAATTCATAGTGTATACATGACAGGATTTGAGTGGAGATTCCACCAAATCATGGTGGAATTTTTTGAATCAAAGTGTTTTTATGGTGTAGTATATAGAGGAGGCCCCAAAAGGAGATGTTTATATCACAAGTCATTGTTTGGATTGAGTTACATTTACTAGTGAATTTTTTTATTCCTTTTAAATTTAATTGTATTAAATTAGAAGTCAAATTATCATCATATGTTACATATTTTTCGTGTTTTAGTGCTAGGGGTGTACTACATACCTTTTGTGTGTAGTTTATGGTTGTTTCAAAGAAGAGGGGTAAATTGGTGTATTTTAAAGGGTTATGACACATTGGTTTAATTTTTTGATTAATTATAATTATTATAATTAATTATTATATTATTTAAAAATATTTTATAAATAAATTAGATCAATTTTGTTGCTTGATATAGGGGATTGAGATGTTAGAATGACTTGGTGTGGCTGGGCATGGGATTGTATGAGGATGAGTAGAGCTTGGAAAATAGGGTAACTCTCTATATGAGGTAGATGGTCTCTATAATACTTAACCATATACATTATAATTCATTTCTATGAATTCTTTCTTAAATATTTGGATTCATGGAAAATATATAGGGACCGAGAGTGCCCTAGGTAGAGTAGTTTGGTGGCTTAGTGCCTCTTGGAGTGGGAGTAAGTTCTCTTTTATATATTAAGTACAATGAAAGTTCTCAGTGGCTCACTACCACAAGGGGGTAGATATCAGTTTGGTTTTTTAGTCACCCAAGACATGACATGGGGCTTTAGATGAGTTGAGAATATACAAAGTTGGGTTTCTAAGGATAATATAATGGGATTAGGCCTAGGGATAATCACCGAGATGTCTGCACATCTAATGCTAAGCTAGGAATACCATCTTGAGAGTGGATTGGAATTTTTATGTGTTATGAGTGGGATAATTACATCATTTATAGATAAGGGTTTGTTGCGAGGTTTTCCTCTAGGTGAGGGTATTTATAGATCTTCTGAAAGATATGTGAAATGGGACCCAAGTGCGGGGTGTGATAATTTTTTTGATGGAACGACATTGGGTTTCTATGGGGATTAGTGCAAGTTATCTCAAAACAAACCATAGTTAGAGAGACCAAGTTGTGATGTGAGTATTAAAAGGAGAATTCAACCCACCACTTATAGATAGGGTTGAATAATTCCAACCGGCCAGGGGATTACCATGGGGTTATGATTTTGGGTTAGTATTAATGAGTAGAAACTAGTTTAATTCTATGGAACCTAGTGGGAACTCTTATGGGAGATATGGTAAAATATATGAGTTTGGATTATTGGGTTAATGTGATCAAGTTAGGATTTAGGGTTTTATCTAGAGAGGATAGGGGTAATGGGTTATACCTTGGGGTGATGAGCTTTGTTGGGAGTAACTAACAATGAGTTGTGAACCAGATATGTGGAATGTTGATGGATTAAGAGGACTTGTGAGGGATAATTCCATGTCATATTCTAGTTTGTGTATATGGGATGTCTAATATTCCTTTTATTGTTAATTTTTACATGATTAATGATGAAACTCAATGATTTGACTCACCTTTAGTGATAGGGTACTAGAAGGGACTACCCTAAGTGAGAGGGTATTGGTGTGGTTTGTGATTTTGAGACTCACTATGAGTGAGAAAGCGGCAGTCGGTGCGATTTGGTTGATGATGAGACTTGATTCTTGGCATCACCTTGAGTGAGAGGATACTGGAAGGGACTACCCTAAGAGAGAGGTTGTTGGTTCAAGTTATGATCATGGGACCCACCCTGAGTGAGAGGGAAGTGGTCGATGATGTTTGGCATGGGACCTGATTCTTGGACTCACCCTAAATGAGAGGGGGATGGAAGGGACTATTTAATTATTGAATAAAATAGTCATAAACATGAAATAATATATTTTATGTTCTATTATGGAGTGCATTGTGAAACAATGAAGGCCTCTAAGTCATGGTGAATGTTTATGTAATTATTTTTCCATGATATAGTGAACTAGTTCGTATGATCATCTATTCTAACAACTATAATATTTTTTTATTAATCATATGATGATGGATTTTTTGAGTTTCAACAGCTTACTTAATAATTTAAGAATGAAACTATTATTAATTGTATTGAGATGTATGTTATGTTTAGAAAATTTATTAAACATACCATGAATATGACAAATATTTTAAGGTTCTAGGAGTCCTATATAAATTGGTTCAACCCTCATGGAAGCATTGGTACTTGTTTGATGTGATCTTCTGATAATTAGAAATCATCAAAGATGGTTCTATCTAGATCTCATTATATCACACCTTTAAATAAGTTTCTAGAAGACCTTGGTGTTGAGAAAGATCCTTCTCAAGAAATGAGAGATTTTTATGGTCCTGGATACCTCTAGAGGAAGAATTATTTCAGCTAATTCTCAGTGATATCGATTAAAAACTTGTGAAAAGATTTAATAGTATAAATAAATTTATTCAAGGTATACTATTATTATTGTTCTCTATTTATATTCATTCCATACATATAGATATATTATAGTATTAATAAAGTTTCAAAGTATTATTTTACTGTGTTTAGATTATATAAATCTCTCAGAATCCCTTTAGTGTCTTCAAAGAAAATCTATCAACATTTGGTTTGAAATTTAAATAAAAGAAGAAATTGAAAAAAATTTTATCATGTACTATGGAATTTATAAAATAAAAACACCCATTTTTGTTCTTCATTTTGAAGGATCACGACATAAATGTTTTACAAAATGGGTATTCCCATTCTTTATTTAGTATGACCATGACATAATCCATGGAAAATAGTTTTTACAAGAAATAATATAAATCATTATTAACATAGAATCATCTGAAAATGCTCTATGCCATGTTTAGCATATCATTAAACCATGTTATGGTCCAAAATAGTTTGAACCAAACTACAGTGGAAGTGGAAAAGTTGTTTTGATAGTATGATTACCCTGCATGAAATACTTTGGCTAAGTAAAATGGATAACCATTATCATGGTATGACCGTGACAGAAAATTTACACCAAAATGATAATGGATTGAGTAATTTCTTGAAGACTAAAACAATTTTATTTCACTGTTGTGAAAGTTGTTTTAGATATATATTTTTTAAAAACATGTTTTTGTTAAAATTATCAAAACCTTCATCAGCACGGGCCCTTTGGGCCCATGCTGAATTTGAAGTTGGGATTTAAACTATAACAATATGTTTTGGTAGATTTAATCTTTGTTTAAAGTGGATTTACATGGTAAAAAAATTTAATTTTTTTATAAATTTAAAATAAGAAAAATATTTTTTATATTATTTTATGAATAATTTATAAATATAAATGTAAAATGTTTATATTAATGAATTTAAAAAAAATATTTGAGGCATTTTAAAAGGAGTTTTGGATTTTGATGTAATCAATTGTTTAAATAAAATAGAATATTTGATATTTAATTTATTTAAATTGTTTACATAAATATGAAATGATTTTATTTAATAATAAAAGTATTTATAAAATATATCATAATTTGAACATGAAATATTTTATATTAAATCCAAGTAAATGATAATATAAAATTTTCATATTGGATAAAATTGAATTGTTCAGGTTTATACATGCCTAAATTATAAAGTGTTTACAATTTATTTATGATTTTTCCGGAATTTTTTATCTTATATTGATATATATAAACTATTAATTTATTTGTTGATTCATTACATTATTCATGGATATAAAATATTTATATTATGAATTAAAATGTACTTTTTATTTTAATGTGATTAACCACTTGAAAATTTTTATAAATACTTTTAAAGATTTACAAGATAGGTATTTTAAATGATTTATCTTTATTATACCTTTAATTTTCCTTATTACTAAGTTATAAACCTAAATCATGAAGTTGATTATTGTTTTATACATATTGGATGTTAGAATTGGGATAGAATAAAAATATATCTTGATTAAAGTATCCCTGGTTAGAAGGACTTTGGTCCAAACTTCTCACTATTCTGGAGGATGATACATTTCCTAGAAGAGTGGGGGTTGGTTACCTATCACTTTAGGATTACTCTTATGGGGACTGTTGATTTCATATAATTTTAATCCTATAAATTAAAGAGTTTCATGTACCTTATGTACGAAATACATTTTTGATATATATATATATATGTAATTGAATTTCAAATTGGGTTAGTAACACAAGCTTGGAGTTGTGTAAAGAGTTACACATCAATATAGTTTAAATATATTTATTTTATGGAATAAAATAGATTCAAAATTAAATCATTAGAAGCATGCATAAATGTAAAGGGAATACATGAGATAAGATGGTGAGATTAAATACCCTTTAAAAATACTAAGTGTTAGATTCCTTCCAAATTATTATTTTTTAAGACCTCAATCATCTAATTGGGTTGGCCATGCTAAAGCTAGGCATCCATGAATTATCTTATGCAAGATAAGTAAGTAATGAGGTTACTCTAATAATTATGTTCCCTGTTTTTGGCACTTTATTTGGGTTACACTTAGCTGGGAAAACATAATCATTAAGATACTAGATGAATAAAGTTGAGATAATCTATATGATGGATTGGGGTAAATATTTATCCAATAAACTATCCAAGAGTCATAGATGATATAATTTATATGATTGTCTATCATATATAGTCATGTATTGTTTATGTGATTAATCAGTATAAGTCATGATGAAATATAGATCTTATCCCACTAATGGATATAATAATTTCAAAAGAGGGGTCATCATTTTAGTAGGATCATATTTAATAAAATTTCGTATTTAATTATTGTAAAACATCGTACTCCTCTAATAATTTTTTCTTGTTATGGATAAATTACATAATAATCATCAAACTTAACCTTGAAATCAACTTTAGGAAAAGAAGAAGCTTAATGCAATCAAAAACTTAATCCAGTTAATAAGAAATAATAAAATTCCATGTATTAACACAAAACCCTCTCTAAGTAAAAAACCATTATAGTTATTCAAGAAAGGGAATATAAATTTTTATTAGAAGAATAAAATGTTTTACTTAATGTTTCCATGACATTTGAGACAAGATGAACACATGAATATCATCCTCCACTCATATACTCAATATTATTAGGTATGTAATGGCTTAGTGAGACTAATTATTTAATTTTTTGAATAGTTTGCTTGATAAATTAATTTTTTTGGAAGTGTTATTATAATGAGAATAAGTTCAATAAAATTTTACTCGATTTTCTCAAAGTATTGAGGTTAGAAAATCCATAAATATAATGTCAAAGGTCAAATACTATATTGGAATTACAAGAGGGTAAATTTTTGATATGAATAAAGATGATTGAAATTGTACCATAGTCATCCTTGGTCATTGAAACCTAAAGGTGGTTTTGGTAAGGAGGATAAATATTTCTAAAGGATGGAAATTGGATTGGCTAGATGAAGGGGGTTTTTTAAACTCCCATGGAGACTCCATATTAGGTAATGGTTTTACAAAAATAAATTCTTATATTTTTAAGGGTATATGATACCAAATATACACTTTAAAAGTTTTGTGAGTATGTATGAGTTCAAAATCAAGGAAATAATTAATGATGATTTTAGTTTTAATTTAAATTATGAGGAAAATGGATACAAAATATTGATTTGGATGGAATGGATTTTATCAAGATTAGATGAAAATAAAGGATGTGAATTTTCATATTACTTATATTATATGATAAGAAAGTTTATTTATTAACAAAAATTTGTCATGAATAACATGAGAATATGTTTTTAATATAAATGGTTTATGACACACCAGACTCCATAACATGCTTGAAAATAATCTGAGAGTGAAAGGAGTTTTATCCAGGATAACAGTGTTTATCAAGAATTTTGTTAAAATACAAGGGATATGATCCCACCACCCATCCATGTAATATTTTTAAGAATATAATCTTATTTTCAAAATAAAAACTCAAATACATAGAATACTAAATAATATATAGATATGATAGTTTATTTAATAAACATACCTGTGAAAGGAACTTAGTATTATTTCCTTACATAAAGAATTTTGAGTATCTTATCAGTCTATTTTAAAGATAATATAGTTTCTAAGAGGAAAGTGGGAGTATTTTTTTTGGAAAAGATAAGTTTAAAGTTAAAAAATAAAATTTTGTTTCCATCAATATACAAATTTAATATCACTTAATATCCGCTAATAGTTCATGGTGTAGTAGTAAATAGAATTTTAAAGAGTTACATTTACTTTCCTTAATGAGGTGAATATCATTTTATATCCTAAATAATGTTAGTATATGCTAGTAAATATAAATTTAAAGAGATACATTAGTTACTAACATGATATCAAGGAAAAGTTTAAATGAAAGGTTTCAAGAATGATGATGAAGATGAACTTAGAAAGATTTATAAGTGCAAAACAAAAGTTATTAATATCATAAAATTTAATTTTGTGAAGTTAAATAGTTTGAATAAAATTTTAAAATAATTTAACATTAGGAATATGATTCCCAAGTCACCCCATTATTCAAACTGTATTTCTTCATATATGGTACTCACTAAATAATTTTAGTGAGAGGATATTATTAGATTCTTATATATGGTTTTATAATATTCTTAAAAGAGTTTAAGAATATAAAATGTATCATGTTATACTAAAGTAAATATACACTTCATCATTATTTTTCATTGGATGCATATATATATATATATCATGTAGTTAAGTGATAATTAACCTCTCAAAAGTTTATTTATCCCTAACTAATGTTTTTCATTGAGTATTATAGGTTGTAATGAAATGTTATGGTTAGTATGAGTAGTATTCTTGTATCAAGATACAAAATATTCTTATGAGGTACAAAAAAAGTGTGCAATGGATGAACCCACAATTATATACCACATGGAGTGTCATACAATATGTATTTGGTATAATAGGAGTGAAGTTTTTATATTGAATACCCATACTTGAGTTTATAAAGATACTTAGCATGAGAACCTTTATACTTTGATACATTTTGTTTTAAACCCTTAAGTATTATTTAATCAAGGGGTGGTTGGGTATGTTTCTAATAGTTTCATTCACTGAATCTTAACAAAGATGATATTTTACCTCTTTTATGTTGAGTATAAAATATAATCCTTTGACTGAGATAGACCGAAGAAGTGTATGACCATACCGAGATAATGCATATAATGTTCTTATTTATTTTGGTGAGGGTCATGTTATAACGAACCAATCTTTACATACATGGAAATTACATTTATTTTGTGGAATACTTAATACATTACACAAATATACACCCAAAGACTGTATTATTTTAGCATCTTTGGAAACTTGGAACACAATATTCTAACTGAGTGAAAGATCTTCAACATCTTCCATAAAGATCATCCCATTTTTTTCCAACCTAAAACCTTTAATTATATCATATGGAAAAGAAAACATAAAAATAGTGAGCTAAAATTCTTAGTAAGGGTAAACATTGAGAACATAGAACAAACTATAAACATAATAATGTAAAAAACACGAACATAAAGTTTAAATATCAAAATATTGAGTCATGGAATACATCTTGGAAGTACGTAATGCATATATTATAAAGGAACATTATCCATGATAAAATAGCATTGGAATAAAACATGTAATTATAGAAAACAAATAAGAACATAATATAATTTCCATAGTATCCAATGCATTGTTTCCAAGACCATCATAATGGAAAAATTCCATTACTGAACTGAGTATACTTGTCATTCCAGCTATGTATTACTAAACCAGATTTACTTGTCATTCCAGCCCTGTATTACTGAACCAGATTTACTTTCCATTACAGTTATGTGTATCTCATGAGATATAAATATTTACTAAATTAATTTGAGGGAGATATAGGTCCTACCCATCTCATAATGAAATCATTCTTACATCTTCCACAAATACATAAATCATTCATCATAGCATAACCCAAGAAGTAAAATGGGTTTCTTAAACATCATTTTATCATAACATAATCCATATAAAATATCATTTCATCATAAAAAAAATAAAATCATAGTAATAACAGGGATAGAAACATAACCCAATTTAAATAGTGTCATATTAGATGTAAAATAATTTTGATAAAATACTTGAACTTAATTCTTGAGGAAAATATCCTTTTTTCTTCAAAAATATTTTCTTTTCTTAAAATGCCATGAGATTTTAAAAGAAGATAATTTAGTTGAAAATAAACTTGAAATTGTGTAGAATAATTTTCATGTAAATAATATATTATGAATTTTCAAAAATCTGTTCATTCTGTATAAGTAAAAAAACATTCTTCTCGTACTCATGCCAAAAAAGTAAAAAAGTACCTCATATGAAAAATGAAAGAAACATTCATTCAATAACATTTAATAAAACTTCACCAATGGGTAAAATCGAATTTGAAAAATATTATAAGAATAGAAATAATATTTTAAATTTGGGAAACATGGGTGTGAATGATAAATATACCCTAGTAAGTACTTACGAATAAACAATCTCGGATAATAACGAGATTGAAAAATTATCCCTTACCATAGGTCCAATTGCTTCCATATATATCTAAAACTCCTGTATATTGCGTTTAAACATATTATTAACTTATAATAGAACCATAATAATATTTATTATATCATATATGATTCACTTATGACTTTATATTACCTATTTATTTATCAATTCCATTTTAAAGCAACATTTTGGGTAATAATCGTTTTATTTATCGTATATGTTTTGACTTGTTATTGTTGATATTATTAAATATATCATTATTTAATTACTTTAATAATGTAAAAAATTCTTTATATATCATAAATATTCAGTATATAAATATATATATACATAGATAAATGAAATAGAATACACCGTTCATGGAGACGGTAGGCCGTACGTACACATGAATGTTGTTTCAGTTTCCTTATTGAATTGAATGGAAGAAAGTAAATGAAATATATATATATATACATAAATAAATTAAGTTCCATTATTATTTCATATATTTCATGATTTTTTATTCTATATTCTTTATAATCATTCTTGAATGGTTAACGTGGAAAATGAATCTCATCGCGTCATGGAGACGGTAGGTCGTACGAATGCAAGAGCGACCATATCGTTCACTTAATGGTTAAATGGTATAAAATTTGATGTTATATTAATTATACAGAATAATTATAATGTTATATTAATTATTTACATCCATTATACTCACCATTATACCCATCCAAATTAAGTATTTTTGAATAAGCAATTACACCACAACGTGGAGATGGTAAGTCGTACGTATGCACACATGGTGATATTGTTATTATTAGAATGGATAAAATGAGGTATAAGGTTTTAATATAATTATAATAACATGTCATAATGTATAAGATACTGGATTTATTAATTTATTATTCAAAAAACATAATAATACTATGTAAAAGAAGAAAATAATTTTGAAAGAGATTATAAAACAATTACCTCTTTTTCAAGTATCCCCTTTTTATTTGCACAAAATGTCCCCGTAGGATATCTTTTTGACCAAAGTGTGGCCTATAGGTGGAAGGGAGGGATTATGGGAGGAGATTATGGTTGGGGTTGGCCTAGAAAAATGGCTTTGGTGGTGCAGATAAAATAGAAGGAGAAGTTCTATTTTATAGAAGAGGTGAGGGGAACTTTTGGAAAGTCTTTAAACAACAATTTATTATAAATTTATTTTTGATTTATAATGGTCCAAAAATAATTTATTTATAATATAAGATGATTATGGGTCTAAAAATTTGAATTTCTTATTTCGGTGGAGGTTTGGTTTGAACCCAGTTTGATGTTGTATGTGAGGTCCCCACTTATCCATAAAGTGGTTTTTTGAAAAAAAAAGTATTTGGAGGATGGGTCTAAATAATCTCACAAAATATGTTTTAGAAAAGTTTAGGTTACAAAATTAACCTTATCTTTTAGCTTTATCCCTTAGTTATAAACATTAATTCTTACCATGTCTTCTTGTATTTTCATAATATATAGTTAATATAGTTACTATATAAATCCAATAGAACCAAAAGTGGACAAATAATTAAATATTTAACATTATATAAGTCATTTGGTAGAATATTATATTATTATTATTATATCATTTAATAAAATAGTATTTTATTTAAAAACTCATTTATGTCAATTTTGAAACTATTTAGTAATTGATTTTTGTTAAAGTCATAAAAACATTATTTATTAGAAAAAAATACATTAAATCAAATATAACATGACATAACCATCCATAAAATTATTTTATTGCATAAAAATGTTCAAATTACATTTATCTTAATATTTATAATATCATTTATTTGAATCTTTCTTAAATAAGGTAATCACTACATCATCATTAGGTCATAAATAAATTGATTTATTTAATGTCTAAAAATTATAAATAAAATAACAAGATGTAGGAAATATTTTTAAATTTATAATTAATATTTATAGTCTAAGATATCATTTATATAAACCAAATTAAAATTGTTGTAGTAAAAGATACTTGTTTGTGTTATATTTCTCTTTACTTTAAATTTATTATTATAATATGTCATTATTACACCCAAGTGGATCCATGAGGTCCCAAAATCGTCCAAAGGATTCCCATGATCGGAAATATCTCATCCAATAGGATTACGACAGGTGTTAGGGTAGTTTAATATTATTATAATATTATTTTTTAACCTTATTTACCAGATTTACCCTTTAACCATGACAAATAAATATAATTACTGAAGTTACTATTCATAATGTCAAAAAATAAAAGGTTCCTATTTAAAAAATAATGACCTTCTGATTCCAAATATGTAATCCATTTTTTCAAATTCAAAATTCAAAATTTTCTGAAATTAATTCCCTTTGTCAAAACCAGAAAGCAGGGTTTTGAGAAGTAAAAACTATCAAAAGATTGACACGTGTTTATGTCCAATTTAAATTTTAAATTACTTAAAACGCACAAAATTTTATTAGATTATAAAAACATAATCCATTTTCCCTTTAAAAAAATTTAAAAATATAATATAACTATATAAATAAATTAGATGGAAAGGTAGTTTTGAATTAACATCAGTATTTTAACTATTCATTAAAATATGAATTCAAACAAAAAAATACCCAAAATTTCAGCCACTAAAAATTTTGATGTTCTAATATCAAATAGAAATTTTATTATTTCAAATATAACTTATAAAAGTTTCAAAACTAGTTTTAAAAGGGTTCACCATCAAAAGGTGGTAAAACTATATTTTTTTTGAAAAATATTTCTTTTATCCGAAAAATTGAATGTGTTCTTATATCATGCTTAGAAAATACATAAGATGAATGATAATGTTATATAAATTAAAGATTTTGTTAAAAATATTCATAACGACTAGCTTATAACCCATTAAATAATAATATTTTAATAATTTATCGTTGTTTATTGAAACTCGATATTGTGTACAACGCAAGTTATCGAGAAAGGTACCTCTTGCGTGCAACGTAAGCCAAGTCAATATTGTATGTAGTGCAATATCCCTTTCATGTTATGTATAACATAATCCAATAATATTTCTTTTATACATTAAACAAAATCTATACTCAGTGTTGTGTGTACCGTACACCAAGTCAGTGTTGCGTGTAACATACGAAAAGTTGGTTTAATGTGAAAGGAATGTTTGACTTAGTTCATTGCAAGATATAAATGAAAATTTTAATTTATTCAAAAAAATAGTTCATAAAAACTCTGGTTGTTACACATGTGATGTTCTCATATATTAATATGAATGACATGTGATCTATTCATCAACCTGGCCAGTCTATACTCGAATAATTGAGAATTTATGTGTAGTTATACATGATTGATATACTCCATGTCCCTTGGTTACATGATTTTCTTTCAAAAGTTATAATATTATTATGAAAACTTTCATATGATACATATGGTGGACACAAGTATAGAGATATATTCATTTGATGGAGATCAAAATAGATCCCTTAATATCTTGAGTATCTTTGACACTTTTCTAGAGGTATCTTTTTGATTACATTTATGAATTCTAGAATTCTCATTTATTTTCAATGATATAAATACACAAAGGGTCACACTTTTGGGTCATGTGAATGAGTTTAAAGTTTATGAAAATTTGGTAGATACCCAAAAACTGTTTTTAAGGATATAAAAAAGAAGTTTTGGATCAATTTTTTAAATTTATTACATATGGTGTGACATATAGTGAAAATGAATGATAAATTTTAAAAAATGAGTTTTTTAAATATCCAAAAGAAGTTTTTGATGTGTTTTCGAAAATTATTTTATATTATGTGACATAATGTTAAAGAGTACTAAGTATATGATGATTTTTAGTAAATGTGGAAATTTGTTGAATTATGCATTAAAATAGGCATGACCATGAAATAGTGTATGTTATGGTCTATTATGAAGTGCACCACAAGATAGTGAAGGTCATTGGGCTATGGTTTATGTTTATTGAATTATTATTCCATATGATAGTGCACTGGTTCCTATGACCATCCATTCAAATAACCATCATATTTTGTTATTCATCACATGTTGATGGATTTGTAGAGTTTAAAAATTTAACATAATCACTTGAGTTAAGTGATTATTAATTAGATTAATCCATGTATTTCAAATGATTTATTTTTTTGAGAAATTTATAAAAAGTATCATGAATTAGATAAATTTTTTGAGTTTCTTGGAGGCCTATATAAATTAGTTTCAAAACTCAAAAATAGGAAGTATTTATTGGATATGAAATTGTGATCATTAGGAATCCAAAAAACTAATTCTATCTAGATTTCATTCTATTCGACCTTTAAAAAAGGTTTTGAAAGACTATGTTTTTGAGATAGATCCTTCCCAAGTATCAGAATATTTTTATAATCCAGGGATACCTTTAGAGGAAGGAGTCTTTCAACTAATTCTCAGTGACCTCAATAAAATTATTAGGAGAATATTTGATAGGATGATATATATTAATCCATTATTATTGCTATTTATTTATATTATTTCGAAAAATATAGATATATTTTGGGATTATTCAGGTTTTAGAGTGTTCTTCTACTATGGTTAGATCTTATAAATCCCTTTGATTCTCATCAAGTACTTCCCTTAGTGTGAGGGTATTGGTATAAGATTTGGTTGTGGGACTCTACCCATAGTAAGAGGATATAGGTTGAGACTTGGTATGACATGGATGAGGTTCAGTATGAATCCTAACTTTAGAGAGAGGGTAGTGGTTGTGGCATGATATGATATCATAACTTTAGTTATAGGGTATATGTTAGGGTTTATGCCACAATGTGACTTCTTATCCTAGCATTGGCTAAGCTAGGTAGGGTCAGATATTGTAGTTTCCTAATTAGAACACAATGACTATATTTGCATGATTGTATACAATTGTTTTATTTATATTTACCTTCCTTATGAATACACATGTATATGATATATTATATGAGGGGAACTTTGTGAGACCATAAAAATATGTATTTCTCACACCCTATAAGGACACAATGGTGTGAATTCATAACTTATGTTTGATATGAAGGACTAATTAGAAGTTTCACAGTAGATCAGGCTCGACTAGCTTGATTGGGTTTGAATATGGGATATATACGAGGATTAGGGATGTCATTATATCCCTCTTTTTTGTTATTTTGCTTATTTTTTATCTATTAAAGGCCTGGTGAGATATTTATTGGATTCATGAATGCATAATCCTTTGTTATAACAAGTTGTATTATTGAGATTTCATATTTGGATTATTTATTTTTAGTTTATGTTTAGTAATTTTTATTTATTTGTGGTTCACATATTGTGAGTATATTCTCCCAAATGTTTATCATAGACTCTCTCCACTATCCAAAAGCCTTTTGAATATGTGGAGGTGTGTTTGAGGTCATGTGGTGCTCTGAATAGGATTTTATTGAGTGATTTTACACAGGGTGTTAAAAAGTGGTAATATAGGATTTTTTATTTTGTTTTATTATTTGGTAACTTGGTAGATGAAAATAAGAATGTGTAAAATATTGTTATGGAAATTATCCCAGTGATTCATTAATACCTTCCCAAAGGAAATTCCTAGTTACTAAGGTTACAATATTACTATTTTTTTTTCATTCTTACAATTGAGAAATTTATTAATGTGTGATGTGTTTATTTTTGTTTTTTATTTTTTTTGTTTTTCCATTTTCCTATAGTGTCAAGTGGCATGTTTACATAAATCATATTTGGAATGTAGTATTCACATGACATGTGTTTAATTGTTTTTGGTTGTTTTTTACTTATGATTAGGGGCTAGTTTGTTTAAAGTTTGAGTAATAACTTATATAATGTTTTCTTATATAAATTAATTGAGGAATTCTACTTAGTTAGAACAAGATGTTTCTAGATGATAGGTTATGTACATTTTATAATGGGATATTATCTAATGATAGCTATATATTCCCCGAGTATAAGGGATATATATTTACCCTTAGTGGGGTTATTCTGGGATTCAATGACTTAGTAATAATTTGACATAGGTGAGGTATTCCTATGATATGGTTAGGAATGGGTATGAGTTTCCTCGATGATCTGGATATCCTAGAAATGGTAAATAGAAAGGCATGTGTGATACCTTGGTATTTTGAAATGTAAATCACCTAAAGTTTTTATGATTCCATGGTTGTGTGTTGAGGTATTTTAAGGTTGGATGCCTATCCATGTTGGTTTTGAGTGTTACTTTTAATAATAGGGTGAGAGTTCATCCTAGATGGTCAAGCTTTGTATAGGAAGTGCATTGGTAGTCACGTCATGGTTTTGGAATAATTTCCACATGGAGGGTGATTGTATGGTTGGTGTTTATATGAGTTATATGCCTTTGGTTTATTGAATAAGAATCAATGAGAGTGATTCTAGGATTTTGATTTGACATGTAATGAATGCATGAGAGGTTTATTAGGTGAATGAGACAAGTTTTATGACCATGTGACATAAGATCATGTATTCATTTTGGTTCAGATGAGAAAAATATGGATATTATAATAAAAACTCATGAGAAGGTTCTTAGAGGGTCAATTTTCTTGGGAAGGGGGTGAGTGAGGGTTGTCATGGATTTTTAGGATAAAGACTTGATGGGTGAAAGAAAGTCTATACTAGCTACATTTCATGCTTTTTTGGTTTTTGGATTAGTGAGTAGGATATTCATAGGTCTTTTAGGAATATTATGGTTTCTAGGGGAATTCTATTGGTGCATATATGATTTTGTGGTGATAAGTTCTATATCTCCCAAATTCTTAAAGGAGGCTTATAATAATTTAGTGGGTTTGTAATGCGATCAAACTTGGGATGTGATCATGGATAGTATATGATTTTTTTGATTTTTTTATGGATTGAGGACCAATAAGTTTTGTGAGATAAATATAATCACAATTGGTTGGGTTTTTGATTTGAAAAATAGGCGTTCCATCTATGGTAATTTGTTATATCTTTAAGGATTTGGAAATTAGTGAGATGGGATGAGATCCAAAATAAGTGTGAGCATGAGACTGGTTAATAGAGATGAAATCTATTAGTGTGGAGTATGTATACTAAGGTGTTGGGGTGGAGTAATTGATCATAGGTGCATCTATATGACTATGTATTAGAGAGCTAGGGTGTGGTCAATCCAAGCATGATCCTTGACATGGGTTATTAGGGATGATATAAGCATTACTGAATAAGAACAACACATGTGTGATATTAAGACCTATCTGGGTTGATTCTTAGGGAGTGGTATAAAGGAATACATATAGTGGGGATAAACCCATTATTATTTGGAGGGTGCAATCCTCATCAATTTTTTTTTGGAAAAAATCACGGATGAAATTCCTTGTAACATGGGAATGGGTGGTGATCAATTATTTTGTCTAGCACTTGGGTATGAGTGGGTTGATCAAGTCTGGCCATAGTATTCAGTGATGGATGAGGCATGGGACTCTGATATTGGGTTTTTTTCTTTAGAGGAGATATGATAAGGATACACTTATAACAGTGATCACCTTATCGGGCATGTGCCATCTTTTCATAGGGGTCATGGATGTGGTGGAAACTAGTAGTGGGGTGGTTAAGATCACAATTGGGGTACTAGTGCATAGAAAAAAATTCTGTTTGATTCCTATTGAATACTATAATTGGAAATTTAATTACGGATTTTGGGTTGAATTAGTTCCTAGGTAAGATGAATTATTATGGATTTTTTTGTGATCTAAGAGTGATTTTAATCGAGGTTACATCGATGCATGTGGATGGAATACGATGATGGGTTTTCTTGGTTGAGGATATAACCATGTAATTAGATTGATCATTGGGTTTTGACTTCATTTTGAGTGTTTAGATGATTGTACGATTCATCTAGTAGTTAAGGTATTGTGATTGAGTGGTGTGATGGTGCACCCATGGATGAAACTAAGAATTTTCAAGAAGATTTATCTAGTAAAGAACCTAATGTAGTTTATTGTATGTAATTGGATATGGTTATATGTAAACCATATCTATAGTTATGTGTTTTGAGGATCATACTTTGGGTTTTTGAATAAAATATGGTATATCTAGGAACAGTTCCCAGATTGTGGGAATGCATCAAATTCAGTTTGAAATTGAGAGCAAAGGGTTTTATTGGATTTTTATTGATGGATTGGGAGTCAATATATATTATTGGATGCTTCTTAAGTATGATAATTTATATAGTGCAGATTTTTTAATGACCCTTTAATTTACATGTCATTATTTTCTGAGAGATTTTTAAATTTTTTGTTTTAAAGTAAGAATGATTTGAGAAATTGGACTCATATTGGAAATAAGGGTGCATAGACATCCCTAAGGGATGTTTTTGGATGTGTTTGGGTGGTTTTAGAAGGACTAGGGGGTGGTTAAATTGTTTTGGGTAAGGGAAATGTATAGATTTTAGAATTATCCTAGAAATTATATCCATGTTTAGATGCGCCCGTAAGGGGCGCTAAACTAGGGTTTCCTCCCCGCCACTGCCTTACTCCCCGTGGCAGTTTAGCTGGAATCTCCTCTTCGTTGCCTCTGTCCGGCGGCTCGTGGCATGCAGTGTCTCTATTATGGAGGCTTCATCGAATCCGTGGGCTCATTCATCTTAGAGAATCTCTCTGTTTTTTATCCTGATGCTTCACTCCGCGGCGCATTGAGTTTGAGTTTCCGTTGTTGCGGTGAGGGTTGCGCTACGTGTTTGAATCGGCTGGGGGGGGGGGTGGCGTTGGGTGGATCTGGTCACCATTTGTGGTTTCGAAGGTGGTGACGGGATTTTCCAGGCTGGTGGTGGGTCTTCTTCTTCTTCCCTCACAGGTTCTTCTTCGACGGTCCTTAAAGTAAGGGGTTTTCTGTTTGATGCTTTGATGTTTGAAATTCGTGAGGTTTTTGTGTGGCGTAGTCATCGTTGGAGGTTCCATGCTCGACCTTCCTTCTTCCCGTGCGTGGTTCAATCTCTGATGAGACTTCTGTTCATCAGGCATCTGCGGCTGGTTGGGGTTTGGTTGGAGGTGGGGCTCTGGCCTTGATTCTGGCGACCAAAGAAGGTTCTGGTGCATGATTCGGGTTTTGGATCTGGATCTGCTATGATTTTTCTGCTCTCTAGATTTTGGGTTCATGGTTTATTTTGGATTGGCTGCTCACATTTGTTTTTTTGAAGACTGTGGTCATTCTGGTTGAAGCGGTGTTGTGAATCTGTGTATTTTGTTCTGGTTGGTCTGTGAGTTTGGATGATTGTTACGTGGTTCTTGAATATTTTCCTTGGATGAAGACATTGATTCCTACCCGATGAGTTTCTTCGCGGGCATGAAAAAACGATATGCAATGGAATGGAAATGATGGACTCTAGCTTATTCTCCAGTTATCTGCGATGATGGTGATGGCGGGACGACGATAATGTCAAGGGTAACTTGGATTCTGTGTATTTTGAATTTTGAATTTCGAATTTTGAACTCTATTTTTGGATTCTTTGAATCTGTAACCCACACTTGTTGTTCCGGTTCCCGCTCACCCATAAAGCGGACTATTTGAAAATCAAAAAAAGAAATTGTCAGTCAGTCAGTATCATCGAATACCTAGTTTCTTGGACAGTGTGCCTATAGGGCATAGATCCCCACTGATTAGAAAACATGAGTGCTTTGGGTGGCCAGTGGAACACCGAGTGCCTATTTGTGTATAAAGGGGTACCTAGTGTACTTTTTGGAGTTTTTTAATTGGGATGAAAGGGTATTTTATAGACCCTTCTATTAGAACCTCACTTAGGGGTCACTTTTTCCAAGGTGAAAAATGGGTAAGGGGGACCCCCTTGCCCTCCTTGTCCCCCTTTTATTACTTAATTAATTTTGGTTTAGGATTTTTCTTCACAATTAATTGTAGGTATGAACAAATCCTTCTTAATTATTCTTACTTCCTAGTGGTTGTCACTGATTTTTTTTTTGTTTTTTGAATAGGTTTTAGTAATGATTCCAATGGATCACGTGGAATCATCCTAATGGAATGGGATTTTGGGTGAGCTGCATAGAGGAGGTTCCAAAATGAGATGTTTGTTCTATCATTCTTCATTTAGATTTAAATACATCACCCAATGAATTTATTTTAGAATTTCAATTTAATTGAATTAAATTTGCAGTTGAACAAGAATCATAATTTAGGGATTTTTCTTATGGTGGCATCATGTGTGCAGTATATAACTCTGAGGTGTGGGTTTTCATGGAATCACTACAGTGGGGTTACCTAGAGAGTTTTAGGTAGTTATGTTTCATTGATTTAATTTCTTGATTAACTATATTAATCAAAATTAATTTTTAAATTAATTATAAATGTTTTATAATGAATGTTGATGGATGTTTGAGCCCTATATAGGGGCTCAAAATATCAGTATGACTTGGAATAACATGGTGTGAGCTTATCCAAGTATAAAAAGATATTGGAAAAGGGGTAAATCCATGTATGAGGTAGGTGTTCCCTATAATTAATAACTACATTCATATTCATGCATTATTTCTTAGATATTCAGTTTTAGTGAAAATGGGTATGGACTGAGAGAACCATAGGTAAAGAATTTATGTGGCCTAGTGCCTCATAAAGCAGGATAAAGTTCTCCTTTGTATGATGAGTAATTTGGAAGTTCTTGGTTGTACACTACCAAGGGGGTGTGGATATTGGTTTGGTTTTAGAGATACCTATGATGGGTATTAGGGCTCAGGATGAGTTGTTAATAGCCTTGGTTTGGTTCCTCAGGAAAGTATCACATGTATGAGGGGATTTGGACTAGGGATGATGGGTGAGATGTTCATACATCCTATACTTGGTTGGGAAAACCTTCTTGAGGTATGATTAGAGTTTTAATGTGTGTTGTGAGTGAGAAAATTACTTTAGGTATAAATATAGTATGATTTGTGTTGGTTTTGGGTGTAGCAGAAGCATGCGATGGGTCATGCCCAACTTTGTTTTTTGTCACGATTGGTGTTCAATCCAAGATCTACAGGATGATAAACACTCTAATCAATGGAATTGAATCAAAGAAAAAAGAAAATAGGTAAAATTATAGAACTAGATAGAGGATCATCACATATTATATATAATTAATTTAATCAATTAAATAATTACCTTGCATGATTCTTTCTTCATTGGTGGATCTGAAAATAGATCAACATTATATGTTTATTGTATTGTAGAAATAAAGAGCATATTCCACCTATTTGTAATCCGCATGTGTTCTAAAAATATCCAAACTTCACTGTATGAATCTTTGGGTGCTAGCATGGAAGATCCTATCATCTGCATCACTCACCTTTGATCACCATGAGAATTGATTCCAAAGCATTCCCCTTGATCTATCTAGACTTGAGAGTGGATGGAGGGGGGATATCGCTCTCCGTTCTTGGGAGAGTTTTTGGAGAGTGATCTCTCTATGTATTGGGAGGATTCTCTCCAGCTATCATTGTGCACAACACAAAATTATTTGGCTATGTTGTAAAAATAAAAAAATTGGGTTTAAATACCATTAGGATTTAGAATTAAATATTTTCACAAGTGCCCTTTAATATTTATTTAATCCCTTATTGAATCCCATGTCTAAAATAATTATAATAATATTATTATCTCCTCGACATGCGCTTAACTTGTGAATTAAATTAAATATTATTTAATCAAATAATATTTAATATATATTATTTATCACCAGACCTAAATACTCGGTCTGTCATTCCTCCATAATATTTATTCAGACTTGAATAATGACTGTGTTGGGAGAAAATTCCTCAAGGTGTCTTCTCAATGTTTTTGGGTGTGATTGTGTTTCTTGAAAAATATAGATGACTATGAATGAGTTTTATTGATGTTTCTGATGCTTGTTTTTAAGGTGGCACAGTTTTCTAGTGTTTTTGTCACAACCTATTCCCCAGGGCCCATTCCGTGACTACCCCAAGCCCGCCCTCCATAAGCCAGGGGCTGGAGACTTGTACCAAAGGCGTAATTCCCCAAAACTGGGAAGGCATTGACTTAATAACCTGTAAAAACACACACAAATAATCACACAACTCGATCAAACACCAAGTAAACTGTATAAAAAAGAGTGATGAAAGTAAAAGGGGCCAGAATACAAGACCAAATGGAAAGTACAAGTATAATAGTGATACAATACAACTAAAAGATAAGGCAAGACAACTACTGGATCATCCTCCGGGGTTCCTACATGAAGGGTAGGTACAGATCGCCTCTTCAGCACTCCACGTCTGACTGTCTCCTTCGGGTACCGACTCTCCATATGGTCCACCTCAAGGTATCATCCAATCCTGGTACTCTCAGCCTCAGTCATCACTGCCCATCGTTTAAATCCAACACAACAAGGTGCTCCCCCCCGTGGGTCTACCGCGACACCAAGGTGCTCCCCAATGTGGGTCTCCCGCGACACCAAGGTGCTCCCCACCTCAGGGATTTACGTCTCCATAAACTACAACTCTAACTAATGGAAAAAGTGGGGGTACTAAGCACAAATCTAAGCCTCCCACCCCCACGTGCTCTCCTGGAGGTTCCTGCGTTTCCAGGAAACGCGCACCAGAGTTATCGACCATCCATGTAGGACCCACTTCAGTCAATCATCAATCTCCACTGGATCCTCTGTAAATGTTTCCCCATCATCGATGTCCAGCTAACCACGGTTGATGATGTGAGAACAGTCATGCATGTATCTCCTCAGCTTAGATACGTGGAAGACGTCGTGCACCCAGTGCAACTGAGGATGAAGAGCTAAGCAGTAAGCCACCTCACCAACTCTACTAAGGACATGGAAAGGTCTGATGAACCTCAGAGATAACTTTCCACCTTGGATAAATCATTGTAGACCTCGTCGAGGTGAGACCTGTAGAAAGACATGGTTTCCATCCTCGAACGCCATGGGTCTCCATATCCTATCAGTATATGACTTCTTCCTACTCCGTACAGTCCCCATCCTTTCCTGGATGATTTGATCCTTCTCTGTGGTAGCCCGTACCACCTCTGGTCCCACCAGGGCTGACTCCCCTAGGTCTGTTCAGCACTCCACGTCTGACTTTCTCCTCTGGGTACCGACTCTCCGTATTGTCCACCTCAAGGTATCGTCCAATCTTGGTACTCTCAGCCTTAGTCAGCACTGCCCGTCGTTTAAATCCAACACAACAAGGTGCTCCCCACTGTGGTTCTGCCGCAACACCAAGGTGCTGCCCACTGTGGGTCTGCCGCGACACCAAGGTGCTCCCCACTGTGGGTTTGTTGCGACACCAAGGCACTCCCCATTGGACTAGTCAAGTCACTCCGAGTCGTAATGGTCAGCATTTTTCAAGTCTCAGCCAGCTACTAGGTCTCCGTACTATGCTCGTTTGTCTCCATAAGAATCTGCTCCATGAGCTACTGGTCAATACTGTAACTATAATGATGTCCCAAAAATAAGTATCTAAAAGTTCCTCCATGTCATAGGGGTCTCAACGCAACAGACGACATGTCAAACATACGCTCGGTCTGTGAGTTATAAGTCGTTTAGTCCTGGGGGCCTGGTTGGATTCGTGCTTGATCCAACCAGACCATTTCCCATCTCAATCTAAAACTCTAGTGGAGTATACTCAAAGGGACCGTCTCACTCCAAGATTTCTAGTGCCGCTGACAGTTCATCAAGCAAACGTCTGGTGCCAAAGTTATGGCCAAAAGTGAATTAAGGGTCATAGTGGGCCCGGGTCCAGTCCGACCCGGCCTGGGCTGACCTAGTTTGGGTCAACCCGGCCTAAACCATTGGGTTCGGCCTAGCCCATTGGGCGGCCCGGCCCATTGGGTTTAGCCCGGCCTGCTAGGTCTGGCCTAGTAGGTCGCGAGGGGCTGGGGAGAGCCGCTAGGGAGACTAGATGACGGAGGGTTCTGTGAGGGCACGAGGTCGTGGGGCGGCTCGGAGGGCCGTGGGTGGCGCGGACGGTGGGTGGAGTGGCTGGAAAGGGTAGTGTGGCCAGTGAAAGCGGCATGACCGGTGAGGGTGGCACGACCAGCGGGTGATGCAGGCGGGGTGCGGCGACTGGTGGGTGGTGCGGCCGGGGTGGCGCGGCCGGCGGGGGGTGCGGAAGGGGTGGCGCGGCCGATGGGAGGTGAGGTCGGGGTGGCGCGGCCGGTAGGCGGTGCGAGACGGGGCACGGTGACGGTTCGGCCCGGGGCGGAGCGACGTGGTGAGGGCTTACAGCCGGTTCAGCAGGGAGGCCAGAGTGCCACGAGGGCAGAGCAAGTCGCGGTGGCCGTGGGCAGCCACGTCGTTGCCTTCGTCATATTTTTTTCCTTTCTTTATTCTGAAGAACACCACAAAGAAGAACGACGGAGGGGTTGGGCCATGTTGGTTTGGCCCGCACCCTCCGCGTTTAGGGTGGTTGCATTTGGCTCAACAAGAAAGAAGAACGATGAACTTCAAATTTTACAACCTTCACAACGATTCTTTCACAAACTGCAAAGAATTCAAGGAAAGTATTATCACAGAAATAAACACCCTACCTCATATTTTTCATTGACAATGATGAGGAGGGAAGTTCGGTCGTCGAAGACGTCCCACGTCGGTTGCCTCCACAAGGAGCTTCCGAGGAAGAAGTCAAAGACGTTCCTCACCGGCGTTCTTCATGGAGGAAGTGTTCTTTGTTGGAGAATCTTTCTCCCAATTCAACCCAAATGTAATGTGGTGCCAAAATAATAGATTAATCCATCTATTATTTTGTTGGAAATAATTCAAAAATCTAAATTAATTATGGTTGGTGGCATAATTAAAACTTGAGGGTTGGCACAAAATTAATTAAAGGGGGTGGTAGAACCATTAAGTGGGGAGCTCAAGAGGTTTCTCCCCACTTAATTGTGAGTTTCAAGAGGTTTTAACCTCTTGTGGTCCCCAACACTACTTCCTCTCCTGGAAGGTCGGTTCTGGTGGTCCCCACCACCATAAAATCTCATGGGAAGTTTAGTTCGAGTGGCCCCCACCTGAAAAATCCACATGGAAGCTCAAAATAAAATAAAGCTTATTTTATTTTATTATTTCCACGAAAAACCCAAAAATTATCTTTCACCCTCAACCAACTACCATCGAGGTGAAATTCTTAAGCGAATACTGGCGCTGTGAGTTCAACAGTGCCCTCAGATTTCAATTCTGAGCACTGGTTCAAAAGTTAGAAAAACTCGCTCGCACATTTACTGAACGTACCTAAAAAAAGTTCAGAAATTAATTTTGGGCACTCCAGGCCTCAGAATCACACAACGTCAATTTTTTCGGACTCATAAAATTCTCAAATATTAAAAAAAATACATGGAAATTCTAGGTCTTTACATTCTCCCCACCTCAGGGATCTATGTCCCCATAATCCACAAATCAAACTAGGTAAACAAGTGGGGGTACTGAGCACGCATCTGAGCCTCCCAATCCCATGTGCTCTCTTGGAGGTTCCCGTGCTGCCAGCAAATGTGCACCAGTGGTATTAACCATCCATGAAAGACCCACTCCAGTCGATCCTAAATCTCCACTGGAACCTCCATAAAAGTCACCCCATCATCGATGTCCAGCTCACCATGGTCGGTGATGTGAGAAAGGTCATGCATGTATCTCCTCAGCTGAGATATGAGGAAGACTTCATGCAACCGATGCAACTAAGGTGGAATAGCTAAGTGGTATACCACCTCGCCAACTCTATTGTGGACCTGAAAAGGTTCGATGAATCTCAGTGATAACTTGCCGCCTCTGCCAAATCTCCATAGACCTCATTGGGGTGAGACCCATAGAAAGACGTGATCTCCATCCTCGAACTCCAAAGGTCTCTGTCTCTTATAGGCATATGACTTATTCCTGCTTCATGTAGTATTCATCTGCTCCTGGATGATCTATAACTTCTCTTTGGTAGCCTCAACCATCTCTGGTCTCATAATTTCTGACTCCCCTGGGATAGTAAAACACAAGGGTGATCTGTAGGGTCACACATATAACGCCTAAAAATATGTCATACCAATGGTGGAGTGATAGTTGTTTTTGTATGAAAACTCCACCAAAGGCAATTGATCCCCCCATATGGGACCGAAGTTTAGGACGCAAGCACATAGAATATCCTTGAGGGTCTGAATGGTCCGCTCAGTCTGTCTATTCGTCTGAGGATGGAAGGAAATGCTCAAACAAAGCCGCATCCCAAAATCCTCATGTAACCCCTTCCAGAGTCATAAAGTAAAACATGCATCATGATTGGAGACAATCATCATGGGTACTCCATGTAGCCGCACAATATTTTTCACATAGAGGCGTCCTAAGCTCTCTACTGAACCCTGCTCTCTGATTGGTAGGAAGTGGGCTGACTTGGTGAGTCGATCAACGATCACCCAAATAGAGTCATGTACCTCAGATGTATGTGGAAGTCATATCATGAAGTCTATGGATATCCCATCCTACTTCCACTCTGGGACCTCTAAAGGCTGAACCAAGCCTACTGGTACCTGATGCTCTACCTTCACTTACTGACAAGTGAGGCATCGAGAAACAAAATCTGCAATTGTTTTCTTCATTCTCGGCCACCAATGTTGTAGTTAGAGATCCTGGTACATCATCACCACTCCTGGATGTACCGCTAGAGGGGATTTGTGGAAATCCTGCAACACTTCCTCCTGAAGTGACACTGGTACCATGGTACGTCCTCTGAAGAGGATGACGTGCTCCCCACCTTCATAAATCTATCAGGTGCCTGTCCTGTGGATATCTGAGCACGTCGTGCCTTGTAGTCAGAGTCCCCATGTTGTGACTCCCTGAATTGCTGAAGTAGTGGGAGAGTGACTGTAAGAGACTAAAGAAAATATGCTCTATCATGTTCCACGAAGGATATCTTCAAAGCGGCCAGCTGCTCCATCGCCTCACTTAGTAGCTGTATACCAGATCTCCTATTGACTGCATCTGCAACAATGTTCCCCTTCCCAGAAGTATAGACTATCTCGAAGTCATAGTCCTGGAGTAACTCAATCCAACGTCGCTATCTCAGGTTCAGTTCCTTCTGAAAGAAGATATATCTAAGACTCTTGTGATCAGAGTACACGGTAAAACGCTCACCCATCAGATAATGTCTCCACATCTTCATGACAAAGACCACTACTGCTAACTCTGGGTCATGAGTAGCTTAGTTCTGCTCTTGTTGTCTCAGCTGTCTAGAGCCATATGTGGTCACTGCTTGATCTTGCATCAGGACACATCTGAGTCTGGTCCCTGATGCATCACAGTAGACTACATACCCTACACCTTCCTCTAGAAGCCTCAAGATGGGGTCACTAGTCAGCCTCTACCTTAGCTCTTAAAAGCTCTGCTGGAATCTCTCCTACCACCCAAAGGGTTTCCCCTTCTTCTTCAAGGCTAATAGTGGTGCTGCAACTCTGTAGAAATCTGGCACAAATCTCCGGTAATATCTAGCCAAACCCAGAAAACTCCGTTCCTTCGTTACACTCCTGGGTGGCTCCCAAGAAAGTACCGACTCAATATTCACTAGATCTACTACAACTCTATCCTCCGATATGACATTCCCCAGAAAGTGAACCTATCAGATCCAGAACTAGCACTTCGAGAGATTACCATAAAGCTGGTGCTCTCGGAGTGTGTCTAGTACTACCCGCAAATGATAGGCATGCTCCCTTTTAGTAGTTTAGTAAATCAGAATGTCGTCAATAAAGACTATGAAAAAGTGATCAAGATATGGCTTAAAGATACTATTCATGAGTCCCATGAACATTTCTAGAGCGTTGTTTATGCTGAAAGGCATAACCAAGAACTTTTAGGGGTCCTACCGACGTCTGAAAGCCGTCTTCTGCACATCCTCATCTCAAACTATGAGCTGGTGATAGCCTAATCTAAGGTCTATCTTCGAGAACCACTTTCCTCCCTTCAGCTGATCAAAGAGGTCATCAATCCTCAAGAGTGGGTACTTATTCGTCACGGTTAGCTGTTTCAGGCGTTGATAGTCAACACAAATCCTCAAGCTCCCATCCGCCTTCTTGGAAAATAGAATCGGGGCTTCCCAGGGAGAAACACTGGGCTGAATTAATCCATTTCCTTGCAAGTCCTCAAGATGTACCCACAGCTCACATAGCTCCACGTGATCCATCAGATATGCTGGTGTAGATATTGATGCCATCCCGGGGTACCAGTCAATGTAAAAGTCCACCTCTCTGTGACTAGATAGACCTAAGAAATCACCAGGGAAAACATCCACATACTGGTCCACCACTATAGAATAATTTGGACTCTCCACATCAACCACTCTGAGGGTAAGGCCAACCAACTGATAAGTGATCGACTGCACTCTCCTCTGGGGAAGTCCATCATGTACTGCAAAGGCTCCCTTCTCACCAGTGAAGGTAAACCTAGTCCCATTCGTACGGACACACCGCACCTTGCATCTAATACAGTCAATCTGAGCATGGACTGTAGATAGCCAGTCCATATCCAAGATTATGTTGTAAGGCCTCAATACCGCTACTAGGAGATCCCAGCCAAAGATCTCGCCTACTAGAGTAAGCTCGCACAGTCGGCACCCGTGCATAATCGTCAAATCCACTCCCGTAGGAGTTTCTAGCCATAAGGATCGAGCCAACAACTCTGTCAAAAATCTCTGAGCTCCGAATGAGGGTAGTGTCAATGAAATAATGACTGGAACCTATGTCTATAAGCACTGTAGCTAAGGTGGAGTAGACACAGATCGTACCTCATATCATCTTTGGAGCGCCATGGTCATAGGCCTCAGCTACCTGGAGCTGAGCTATCCCTTGTCCACCTGCTACCTGCGGTCGGGGTGCACCTACTGGTGGTGGTGGCAGTAATATCTCGAATCATCACCCACTGCCAGCTGCATGACCAGAACCTCTGCCACGTCTGCCTACTCCCTACGGACCACCTCGATTGAATCTCTATCTCTGCTTGGGCGGTCCTTCGACCGTCTTCTGATCATCCAAACTACATGTCAGATAGTCACAAGCCATGTGACCCTGACTGCCGCATGTGAAACACTGCCTGCTCTTGGCATGTCTATCTCCACTTCGGATGCCCTGCACAACTGAACCTGTGTCATGCGGTCATCCAACTATAGGTATGGTCCTCTTGGACCTCTATGACATCTGTCTGCTGCCAGCAACAGAAGACTCCACTACGTGATGACTAGTGGTGGGTCTCACTGCTGGTGTCGTCTCAGCAAGGAAACCCTCCACTAGGAGGGCTCTATCTAACACCACCTCTAGTGTTGGGATGATAAGTGAGATCACCAAAGCCCTGATCTCCCTCCTGAGTCCCTGCTAGAAGGTCCGGGCCCTGAATAATGGGTCCCACACCATATCGGTGGAGTAGCGTGAGAGTTCTGTGAACCTCGCTGAGTACTGAGCTACAATCATGCTGCCCTAATGCAGATGAAGAAGCTCCTATATGTGCACTGCATGAAGATTCATTGGAACAAACTCTGCCTGAAATAGGTTCTCAAAGTCTGTCCAGATAAGCGTCACCTCATCTTGGACTTGGAGCGTCAAGCTCCACCATCTGACCGCTGTTTCCTGTAGTTTGCTGGCTGCAAGAATCACCATGAGGTTTGTTGGTGTCCCTATCAGTCGAAAAACTCACACCACAACCTCCATCCAATCCTCAACCGCTTGTGGGTCCATCTATCCTTTGAACCTAGGTGGCCTCTGGCACTGGAAATCGTGCAATGCGCTCAAGCGACATGCACCGTCTACGGCTTGGGCTGGTGGCATCGGTGGCCCAATGGGAAAAGGGACCACTGGTTCCTCTACCGATGCCTCTACTGGAAGAGGGACCTGTACTGAGGCCTTGTCGCTCAGTGGGCTATCGGTGTGTACAAATATTAGAACTCTAGCTGGCTGTTTCCATGGAGGCATCCTGAAAATAAATAGGTGTGCTACGGTTAAAAGATATACCTAGTGATCTGACTTAAAGAAAACTTTTGAAAACACACATGCAATCAATGTTTTCATGCACTGAGTCGGAAATTAGTAGTCAAGGTCCTGGTGTATGGATACGTCGGCCGCCGCACCAACACTAGACTCTCTGAACTAAAAAACACACTCTATACACTTAACACTATTACTTCATAGAAAAGATCAGTGTCCTAAGTTCTGTGATAGAACCGACTCATCTGATACCAATTTTTCACGACCCGTTCCCCGAGGCCCATGCCGTGACTACCCCAAGACCGCATTCCATAGGCCAGGGGCTGGTAACTAGCACCAATGGTGTAATTCCCCCAAACTGGGAAGGCATTGCCTTTATAATTGGTAAACACACACACAAGAAAGCACACAGCTAGACGAAGCACCAAGTAAACTGTATAACAAAAGAGTGAAGAAAGTAAAAGGGGCCAGAATACACGCCCAATTGGAAAGTACAAGTACAAAAATGAGACAATACAACTAAAAGATAAGGGAAGACAACTATTGGATCATCCTATGGGGTTCCTACCTAAAGGGTAGGTACAGATCTCCTCCTCAGCACTCCACGTCTGACTGTCTCCTCCATGTACCGACTTGCCATATGGTCCACCTCCAGGTATCGTCCAGTCCTAGTACTCTCAGCCTCAATCTGTGCTATCTGTCGTATGCATCCAACACAACAAGGTGCGGGCATAGCCCATGCAGGGGTGAGTATAATGCTACTCATTAGGGACCCCGAGACCCTCAAGGCCTCAGAAAATCCACCAAGGATAAACCACAAATAATGAAATCAACAGATAACCCTACTTAGGTATATGCCCATACATATACCTAAGTTATCAAGTAATCCATATGAATAATGAGGAAAACAAAGAAAAAATAACTCAGCTCAAACCAGGATTTTATTCTAGGGGGTAGTATGAAGTAACATCCCCGATCACATTGTCGAAACCTTATCTACTGTAGAACTCCTACTCTACCGAGTGCAGTGAGCTTGCCGTGACACCAAGTGCACTTCCCACTAACCTTGGACTGCGGAGGTACTCCTCCAGTCGATTACTGTAGATCTACCATGTCACCAAGAGCACTCCCCAGCATGGGCCTGCCGTGTCACCAAGCGTACTCCCCCTCATAGCCTGCTTTGGTACTCCTCCTCTCGAGTACCGTGGGTCTACCGCAACACCAAGGCACTCCCCATTGTGGTTCTTCCGCGACACCAAGGCACTCCCCATTGTGGTTCTTCCGCGACACCAAGGCTCTCCCCACTGGACTAGTCGAGTCACTCCGAGACGTAATGGTCAGCAGTCGTCAGGTCTCAGCCAGATACGAGGTCTCCGCACTACGCTTGCTCATATCCGGGAGGATCCGCTCCACGAGCTACTGGTTGATACTCCAACTTTCACGAAGTCCCACGAAGAAGTATCTCAAAGTTCTGCCACATCATAGAGGTCTCAATGCTACAGAAGACACATCAAACGGACACCCGATCTGTGAGTTATTAGCCTTTTAGTCCCAGTTGGATTCGTGTTCGATCCAACCTGACCATTTCTCATATAAATTCAAAACTCCAATGGAGTATACTCAAAGGGACCGTCCCGCTCCAAGATTTCCAGCGCCGCTGACAATTCGTCAAACGGACGTTCGGTGCCAAAGTTATGGCCAGAAGAGCGTAAAGGGCACTAGTGGGCCTGGGTCCAGTCTGACCCGGTCGGACCAACCCAGCCTGGGTTGAATAGGTTCGGGTCGACCCAACCTGACCCATTGGGTTTGGCCCAACCCGTTGGGTGGCCCAGCTCGTTGGGTTTGGTCTGGCCCACTGGGTTTGGCCCAGCAGGCCACGAGGGCGGCCTGGCCGCGGAGGGTGCTGCGAGGGAACGAGGCTGCGGGCGGCGTAACCGGTGAGGGCAGCGTGGCCGGAGGGTGGCGCGGACAGGGTGCTGCGACCGGCGGGCGGCACGACCAAGGTGGTGCAGCCAGTGGGTGGCGTGGCCGGGGTGGCACAACCGGCAGGAGACGCAACCGGTGTGGCACGGCCAGTGGGTGGCGCGATCGGCAGGGGGCACAACTGGGGTGGCGCGACCAACGTGTGGCGCGACCGGTTCAACCCAGGGTGGCGTGGTGTGGTGAGGGAATGCAGCTGGTTCAGCTGAGAGGTGAGAGAGCCATGGGGGCGACGTGAGTCGCGGTGGCCACGGGCGGCGACGTCGTTGCCTTCGTCGCCTGTGTTGTCTTTGTCGCCTTCCTTTATTCCAAAGAACACTACAAAGAAGAACAACAGAGGGGTCTAGCCATGTTGGTTTGGCCCGCACCCTCCACATTTAGGGTTGTAGCATTTGTCTCAACAATAAATAAGAACAATGAACATCAAATTTTACAACCTTCGCAACTATTCATTCCCAAACTGCCAAGAATTCAAGGAAAGTATTATCACGCAAATAAACCCCCTACCTTGTATTGTTCGTTGATGATGATGAGGAGGTAAGGTCGGTCTTCGAAGACGTACCACGTCGGTTGGCTCCAGAAGGTGCTTTCGAGGAAGAAGTTGAAGACGTTCCTCGCCAACATTCTTCGTGGAGGAAGCATTCTTCGTTGGAGAAGCTTTCTCCCAATTCCACCCAAATGTATAGTGGTGCCAAAATAATATATTAATACACCTATTATTTTGTTGGAAATAATTCAAAAATCTAAATTAATTATGGTGGGTGGTATAATTAAAGCATGAGGGTTGGCACAAAATTAATTAAAGTGGTTGGTGGCACCATTAATTGGGGATCTCAAGAGGTTTCTCCCCACTTAATAGGGAGTTTCAAGAGGTTTTAACCATGTGATGTCCCCACCAACACTTCCTCTCATGGGAGGTTAGTTAAAGTGGTCCCCACCACCATAACCTTTCATGGGAGGTTTAGTTTGGGTGGCCCCCACCTGAAAAATCCACATGGAAGATCAAAATAAAATAAAATGAAGTTTATTTTATTTTATTATTTCCACGAAAAATGAAAAAATTATCTTTCACCCTCGACCAACTGCCGTTGAGTTGAAAGTATTATTAAGTGAATACCAGTGCTGCGAGTTCAACGGTGCCCTCAGATTTCAATTCCGAGCACTAGTTCAAAAGTTAGAAAAACCCGCTCGCACATTTACAGAACGTACCTAAAAAAAAGTTCAAAAATTCATTCAGGGCACTCCGGGCCTCAGAATCACACACCGTCAATTTTCACGGACTCGTAACATTTCCATATATTTTAAAAAAATTACATGGAAATACTGGGTCTTTACAGTTTTAAAAAATTTTGGAACACAAAATCGGGAGTTTGTTTTTGGAAAAGGAAGGATTTCCACAAATGAGTGAACAATACATGGATTGTGAATCATAGTTCTCAAAACACATAATAGATGTAATAAAGGGGAAAGGAAATCAGAAAAGTAAGGATTTATGAATAAAAATGCTATGCAGACCACAAAGCACAGTACATTGACCACTTTTGGGTAACAGTTCACTAGACAAAAATGGTTTGCGAGAAGGATTACAATTTTCAAGAGGAAAACTATTTATAGGATGGATTTTCATTCGCTATTAAGAGTAGGATATTTTTTATGGAATGAATTAGCCACCACTAGGAAAGGAATTCACTATACTGACTTCGAACAAAAAATGGTTCGTGGGAGACTTGGAGTATGCAATGAAGGATATACCTCATTGAAGATTTAAGTAAAATGGATTAGAGGATTTTTTTGATCTATTTTCCTATATAGGGACCATTAATCCCATAATCATAGAGTTCAATTTTTATTATAAAACATCTTCGCTCTAGGAATAAAATCAGATAAGTCCAAAATAGTCATGGGGGAGTCTATGAAATAGAAGAGGTTCATGAGGATGGTTCTACGAAATAGGAAGAGTTCCAAAAAGATAGTTTGCCAAAGGGATTTTTCGGGGAACTATATCCCACAAAGAAGATGGTCCCTGAAGTTGAGGTGGTCCACAAGGGATCCTCAGTTTAGGGAAGTTGAGATGGTTAATGAAGGAGAGGTGGTCCATAGAAGAAGAACTCATATGAAAATAAGGAATGGTCTGTAGAGGAAGATTTGGTATGTGGAAGAAGAAGTAGTCCATGGAGGATAGGCAGTTCATAGAATTGGTGGCATTCCATAGAGGGGAGGTGGTCTGCAAAGCACTCACCCAATGCAGTGCTGCTCAGTTCATGGAGGAAGCAAGGTTGTTCACATATGATTAATGAAGGTATGTAAAGGCAGTAATAGTTCAAGAAATAAATTTCCACAAACTGAAAGTATGAGGACAAGTGGATTTCATCTATGGGTGGAAACGAGACTTCAACATAGAATCCATCTACAACTAAGGATGCATATATTTATGAAAATTAAGGGACCTATAAGTCCAAAAACTGTGAGTGGATCCCTTTCTAGAGCAATGAGCAAAGGAAGAGGAAGACGATGATCCTTTAAAATGTCAGTGAGCCAGAGAAAGAGACATAGGGAGTGACCCTTGGTAATGTAGTGAGAATACCCTAAATATTGTAAAGTTATTGATCATGGGAATAGAAGTGATCTAGCCCAAACATCATTATTGACAGTGATCCTTAGTGAATTTGGTGCAATAGGCACATTGCCATTATATTCTCCTTGGATGTAGACCAGTGAGGGTGAACCAAGTAAAAATTTCTGTGTCCTGGTGCAAGATTTATTTCTTTACTTTTAGTGAATTATCATTAGATAAAATTGGAAAGGATATGATCAAATTAACATTAAATAACATAATAAGTGACTGTTGTAATAAAGAGACCAAGATCCAGTGGGCCAAGAAAAACTTTGAAAATAATATCTATACCCTGATTCACCCCCTCTCAGGGTACCTAGGCCCCTTTTGGACCTAATAAATTATTTATTTGATAAATAAATATCACTTAATTATTCTCCAATAAATAAATAAAGATTATATTCTTTAAATACAAAATACATTTTTATTAAATATTCTGCTCACATTATATTCTCTCAAATAACTGGGGACATATTATATGCGATCAATAAAAAATTAATAATTATTAAACCACACATGAGAAAAATATTTATTCAACTAGTTAAATAATAAATAATAATATATTATTTAACTGAGATTCTGGATAAACTTAGTGTGTGACCCTCTAGGCCTGTTTCTTAGTGGCATTAGGTGAAGCAACATAAAGTCTAAGGTTAGTGTCTAAAAACACATTAAGGCACCCATATAGAAAGAATTTAATACTGAAATTACATAATACCTTATATAGATGATTATTGAGTAATATAATCTTTTTGTCATGACATCTCTAATCAAGAAGGTTGCATGCTGGTGTCATCTACCCATGCGCTAAATGTCTATTTCTTTGACTTTCAGAAAATTGAACTTTCCTATAGAACACCATGAACATAGATTTATTTAGGACATATTATTTCCATTAAAGGGACTAAGATATCAAATTCCATTAAATAATAGAAGGGAAAAATTATTTGTCACATTATTCATTAATTCAATATTACTCGTGATGCACTTAACATATCCTACCTCACTGTGAACATATGTCATCATGGTTTTCATCAATAAATGAAAGTAATAACATCATAATAATCATTAATAATAATCTTAAATTATAAGGACCAATAAAAATCACCATATATAGAAACATATAATGACACATATAAATGGGGATTTCCTACTGGGAGATCTCATTCTCATAATATCCTACATTGGACATTACCATGAGTTTACACCATGAGAAGGTGCCTCAAAGTACTATGAGTCTCCACCCCTAATATCCGATATCATTTGTGTCCCTAAAATGATACCATCTGATTATAGAACATATATTTAAGAATAGTGTTGTAGCACTTATAGTTTATCATCGTAACGGGGAACTACTATGACCTTTTAGCATGATAGATAATCTTAATACATTATCACACACCATGTTACATAGAAAAGCAATCATGAAATGATAAGGAGTTTATTAATATTCAAAAATATGAATATAGGTTATCATAAAGTACACAGAAGTTGGTTTTAGGAAACTAAATCCAATAGAATTCCACTTTCACTAGAGCCAACTGCTAATAATCTCCAGTCTACTAGATCTCACATGAAACTCATGCTTCTACTGAGATAGAAATTTAGTCAAGGGGTCCACTATGTTCTCTTTTATGAGTACTCTAATTACTAAAACTTCACCCCTATGAAAAAAATTCCTCAAGAGGTGATAATTCTAGAGTATATTCCATGTCCATTAGTGTGACCTTGGATCTTTTGTAAGAGACACCACTGTAGTGTCATCACAATAAAATGTGATAGGTTATTTACTTCTAGGTACTATATCAATCTCCTAGAAAAAGAGCCACTATTTACTCAAAATCTACTATAGAATCAACAAAAACTATCTTCTTTGAACACTTCAAACTCAGAGCTCCTCTATTGAGATAGAAAATATATCCTAACCATTAATTCATATCATTATGATCTATTTGAAAACCATCATTAGTATAACTATTGATTACCAGATCCTCATCTCTTATATACACCAGGAAAATATCCTTAGTTCTTCTCAGATAATTGAGGATAACCTTAACCACAAACTAATGTTGTTCTCCTGTATTAGATTGATATCTTCCTACCACGGTCAATGCATAGGAAACATCAAGGCTAGTAAATAACATGGCATACATTATTGATCATATCCCTAAAGCGTATGAGATAATAATTATTATCTCTTTCTCTTATTGTATATGTGGAAAAATTTTGTTTGAAAGATGTAAACCATGTGAAACTAGAACCAATCCCATATTGGATTGTTCCATACTAAATCTATTTAGTATCTGGTCAATATATATACTTTGAATTAGTCCAATCATCCTCTTGGATATATCATGAATGATCTTCATTCCTAGAATATAGGCTAATTCACCTAAGTCCTTGTTGGAGAAACATGTGCTTAACCATTCTTCAATAGACTATAAGAATGGAATGTCGTTTCAAATAAGTAATATGTCATCAACATATAATACTAGTATAATGACTAAATTTCTACTAAACCTATTTTAAACACACAGATCACATTCATTCTTAACAAAACCAAATTCTTTTATAGCTTCATCGAATCAAATGTTCCATGAACTGGATGCCTTATTATATCCATAAATTGATCTATGCAACTTTAAAATATCTTTGGAATCACCTAGAGTTGCAAACCCTTCTGGTTTGTCATATAGACATCTTCATAAAGTCTCCCATTAAGGAATGCAGTTTTGATATCCGTCTTACAAATCTTTTAGTCATTTTAAGCCATTATAGCAAGAAATATTCTGATGGAATTAAATATGGAAATTGGTGAAAAGTTTTCATTATAGTAAATTCCTTGATTCTATTTAAACTCTTATTTACTAGAATTGATTTAAAGGTATTTAATTTACCTACCATGTTTATTTTTCTCTTGAATATCTATTTTAAACCTATGAAATGTACACCAAATGGCACATCAAACAGAACCCAAAGTTGGTTATGATACATGGAATCCATTTCAGAGTTCATGACTTCATGAAATATTAAAAATTATGAGCTCTCTAATCTTTATTTATAAGAGATAAGTTCATCATTGTCAACCACTAATGAGTCACAATCTTAGGTGACTAAAAAATCATATATCTATAGTTCTCTTACGTCTCTTATGATCCTAAAAAGTACATGTGTTTTAGGAACATATTCTTCCTTGGAGATCTATGGAATCTTTTCCTTTACCAACTCTTGTGTATCTTGATCATCAACTTCATCATAGTTAATCTTTCTCCCACTATCCATTTTTAGGATGTACTCTGTATCAAGAAAGAAGGCTTGTCTGGTTACATTCACTTTCTTGTATGAGGGGTTGTATAGGTAGTATTCCATTTATTCCTTGGAATACCCTATAAAATACACTTTATACCCTAGGGTGATAGTTTTTTTCCTGATAATGACTTAAAAAATGTCTCGTAACCCCATACACTTGTATGTGACAAAATATGTTTCTTTCCACTCCATAAAATGAAGCGAATTCCATTTTCTACTTTAGTTGGTACCTGATTTAATAATAATTCCACAGTTTATAATTCATATCCCTAGAAGGATAATGTAAGATCTTCCTGAATCATCATCTACCTTACCATGTCAAACAAGGTATGGTTCCTCCTTTCACTATCACTATTCCACTGTGGTGTATAAGGAATAGTTAGTAGAGATATAATCCAAAACACTTGTAGAAAGTTGATAAACTCTTGGTTAAGATATTCACCACCTTGATCAAATCAAATATTATTCATATTTTTTACAAGTTGATTCTCTACTTTATTCTTTAATTCCTTAAATTCCTCAAAGGACTTAAACTTATACCACATTAATTATACATAACCATATCTAATCAAGTGATTAGTAAAAGTTATGAAGTAAAAATACCCACCTCTATCTTATATAAGAAATTGTCTACACACATTAGTGTGTACCAATCCTAGAATATCTATGACCCTTTCACCCTATCCATCAAATGATGGTTTTGTCATTTTTTCTTGTAAATAAGAATAAATATTTCAACTAGTTTTAGCTCAAAAGAGTCTAAATAACCATCTTGATAGAGATTTTTAAATATCTTCTCATTTAGATGATCAAGACGAAAATTCCATATCTGGGTGATATATGAGTCTTGTGAACATGATTCGTTATCAATTTATAGTACCTGATTTTTATAATTTAATACATAAATACCATTATTTAAATGTACCATACCATACCATATGTTTTATTTTTAAAATAAAAAATTTTATTTATGAAATTGAAAATAAATCCATATACATCTAATCATGATAAAAAAATTATATTTTTGGTAACCATTGGTACATAATAAGAATCTTTTAAAACCAAAATCATTCTTGATATAAATGAATGGTGGTAGTCACTAATGGCTAGAGTAGCCGACCTCACACCATTAGTATATCTCAAATCCACATATCCTCTTGGAATATTCCTAAATATAATTGGAAACTACATCTGGATACATATGTGAGAACCAAAATATGTATATAATACCTAATTTATAGATATTGAAATATTAGACATGATGATGAATGCACCTTTAACTTACTCTTTCTTCTGTGTGTAGTTACTCTTCTAGTGTCTTGGCTTGCCACATGAAAAACATAGTGCCTTCTCTTCCTTACCCTGCCTTTGGATCTTACTCTTCTTATAAGTACAAAACATGGGATATTTAGACTTTTTATGAGTCTTGGTCCCCTTCTCTATGTTCTTCCTTTTCTTATTCAATATAAGGACCACCGGTTTATCATGCACCATGTCCTTATCCACTTGGTGAATCCAAGTATGAAGTTCCAAAAGACTCTTCTCATTATTTATCATATTTTAATTAAAAATAAACATAGAGAAAGTCTTGGGAAGTGATGAAAGTATGCTATAAATGTAACGCCCCGACCCCAGTTACCCAGAGTCGGTGCATTATTCTAATACATTGGCATGATTACAAGGAATCAAGTCCCGAAGGACCGATCAGTTTAGCAGTCTTGGAAAAATAGATCGCATACATGAATGTTAAATTTTCACTTTATGACGTACAAAACAACATAAACAATCTTTATGAATGACATTATTCCCTTGGCTTAACCCTACATATCAATCACATTACACTTCTTAGGATCCTGGGAAAAATAAAACATAGAAAAGGGGTGAGCTCAAATGCTCAGTAAGGGTAAGCAATACAGCGGTAACTTTCATAAATAAGCATAAACATTTAAGGCAATGTATAAAACTAAAACAAAAGCATTTTAAAATTAAACTTCAGCATAATATGGCAGAAATAAAATGAAATAATGCCATTTAATTATTCACATGGATATTTTAATAATCGAATAATCACATGAAATATCACTAACCACTTTCATAATGATGGAATGCATGATACCAAACTTTAATTTCTATGTCGAGGCCTCTTTCCAAGACCTAAGGGATAACTATAACTGGAACCCAACCCGGAGAGCCTCTGTAACCGGACTCCATCCCGGAGTGCCTCTAATAACCGGACATCAACCCGGAGTGCCTCTAATAACCGGACACCAACCCGGAGTGCCTCTAATAACCGGACACCAACCCGGAGTGCCTCTAATAACCGGACACCAACCCTGAGTGCCTCTAATAACCGGACACCAACCCGGAGTGCCTCTAATAACCAGACACCAACCCGGAGTGCCTCTAATAACAGGACACCAACTCGGAGTGCCTATAATAACCGGACTCGAACCCGGAGTGCCTCTAATAACCGGACACCAACCCGGAGTGCCTCTAATAACCGGAAACCAACCCGGAGGGCTTATGTTTACCGGTCCCGAACCCAGAACATACTAGTCCAACACATTCATCTTAAGAAGAGGATGAAATATAACATAAACATTCGTATTAAAACTAACATAGAAAATGTAAAAAATTTAATCATAAACAATTAATGGCATAAAAATAACTCATCCATAGTCAAAAATATCACAAGAACTTAAATACAATATGGATGATTTATATCATAATAAATCAACTTGAAACAAGTTTAAAATTTATCAAAGGATTTTGACATAGATTAAATCAATACTATTTGAGAGAAATATATCTCTTTTTTTTAAATCATTTTAAAAGTTGCATAATTATAGAGAAAACCTTTATTTTGAAAATATATTTATAAGCTTCTGAAGGAAGATTCAAAGGTGTGATAATGGCGGAAAATAACCGCACCCGCCGTATAAGTTAAAAAAACATTCTTACCTTAATTTTTTCAAAAAGGTTAAAAAGGACCTTGTTTGGAAAACAACGGAAAGATTCCTTTATAAACCACATATAAAAGTCAACAAGAGTATAAATGAATTTAACCCATATTCTAGTAAATAGTAAAAATGTTTTGAAATAAATTTTTGAGAAACATGGATGTGGATGATAAAGAAATACCAGTATATTATTACGTATAAACAACCTCGGATAATGAAGAGATTGCGAAATAAACCCTTACCAATTTGGTAACTTACGAAACATACAACCCATGAAAGAGGTATCATACAATGAATATGTAAATAAACATAAATTAAAGTGTATTATACAAAAAATATAATTATGGGCAGTACATACACCACATAAAAGGTAATGGTGGCAATATGGCATGAATCTCACGGGAATAAGGAGTGAGATGAAAACCCCTTACCTTGCACTTTCCTTTAGTCGAGGGTACGTTTAACCTACTGTAAGAAGATCGTAGTTTGTTATTAAATTATACCATAACAATATTAATATTTATGATATCTTACATGATTCATTTATGACCTTATATTACCCATTTAATAATAATTTCCATGTTAAGTTAACATTTCGGGTAATAATCACTTTCTTTATCGTACGTGTTTTAACTTGTCACTCTTGGTTGTATCACTTAGATAATGATTTAAAAACTTCCAGAATATAAAACATGATAAATATATCATATATATTTATAATATAAATATGTATAATAGACATATATATGAAATGGAAAACACTGTTTATGGAGACGGTAGTCCGTACGTACGCATAAACGCTGTTTCTGTTTTCATATAGTATTGAACGGAAGTAAGTGAATAAGATATATGTAAGTACATAAATCCTTATATATATATATATATATCTACAGTAGAATTATTATTTCATATATTACATACTTATTAGTAATATATATTTTTATAATCGTCGATGAATGGTGAACTTGGAAATGAATCTCATCGCGTCGTGGAGACGGTAATCCGTACGTACGCATGAGCGAAAATATCATTCTTTTGATATTAAAATAATATATAATTGGATGGTATATCATATATACATAATAATTATCATGTTATATTTATTATTTACATGATTTTCACATCATTATTATACCCATCCAAATAGTAATTTATTGAATAACAATTACACCACGACGTGGAGACGGTAAGCCGTACGTACGCACGTATGGTGACATGTTATTCAAAGGATGGATAGAATACTGAATATGGTTGTACCATATTTATAATAACATCACAGTATATATATTATAATGGATTTATTATTTTATAATGGTAACAACAAAGGAAGAGGAAGTGGAAGAAGAAAGGAACTTGAAAAAGGGTGGTGAAATCATTACCTCTTCTTCGGGTTCTTCCTTTTGATTTGATCAAAAGGAATACTTAGGTTGGATTTCTGATCAAACTAAGAACTCTAAGTTGTATTGAGGGAAGTTTAGAGTGTATTTGAGAAGGGGTTGACCGAACCAAAAGGCTTTTAAGGTGTGAAGTAATGAGACGGGGGAGTGCCCTTTTATAAGAGGGGTGAGGGGCACCTTTGGAAAAGCTAGAAATATTAATTTATAATAAATTCATATTCGGTTTCTAATGGCTCCAAAGTTTATTATTTAAATGTAAAGGTGAGTATGGGTCGAAAACCATTCAACCAATATAATTTAGACAGGTTTGGGTTACTATATTAACCTTATCTTTAAGTATTAACTCTAAGTTAATTAATTTCACTTTTACAATGTCTCTTTGTATTTTTATATTATATGGTTAATAAACTTAATATACTAATCCAAGAGACCCCCAAGTGGTCCATTAATGATACAAATATCATGATATAAGTCTCTTGGACTAACCTTAGATTTTTAGGAATTTAATATCAATTAATAATATAATATTTGTTTTAAGAACTCTTTTATGTCAATTTTGACACTATTCAATAATTGATTTTTTTTGAAACTCATAACAGAATGATTACTTCTAACAAAGTCAATTAAATAAATCCTAATATGTCATATTAACCTAGAAAATTAGTGTAATTCAATAATAGTCTCAAATTATATTTATTTGGGTATTTATAATATTAATTATTTTAATTTTTCACTATTATGGTAATTACTGCATCATCATTGTGTCATCAATAAACTAAATTATTTAATGTCTAAAAATTATAACTAAAATAGTTTTAGGTATTAAATCTTTTTATCTTTCTAATTAATATTTATAGTAGAAAATCCAACATATATAACCCTATGTAAAAATTGTTTTTCTAAAAGATATATGCTTATGTCATTTTTTTACTTATTTTAACTTAATTAAAATAAAGTGTCCCTATCACCTACAAGTGGCTCCATGGGGTCCCAAAATCAACCCAAAGATGCCCATGGTCTGACATATATCCACCAATAAGGTTAGGACACGTTTTAGGGTAATTTAGTATTATTATAATATTATTTTTTAACCCTTATTTACCGGATTTACCCTTAACCATGGTAAATAAAATATTTACCACAATAATTATTCAAAATGTATAAAAATTAAAGTTACATATTTACACAATATGAAAATCCTGATTCCAAATATGGAATCTATTCTTACAAATTCAAAACATAGAAGTGGCAGAAATTAATTTAAAATCAATTCCTGTTGTTAAAACAAAAAGCGTGTTTTTAAGTGATAATAACTATCAAAAGATTGACACTTGTTTATGTCCGGTTTAATTGTAAAATTATGTACAATGACCAAAATTATATTAAATGGTAAAAATATATTCTAAATATACTTTAAAACCACTCAAATTCAAAATTTATCAGTATAAATTATTTCGATTAAAAAAGTTGTTTTTAATTAAAATTTAGTAATTTTCACTATTCATCAAAATATAAGTGTTATCCGAAAAGTTCCAAAATTTCACCCTAGGATAAATTCGATATTCCGAATCCAAAAATGAAGTCCATTTTGAAATATAAAATATATATAATTTCAAAAAGTAGGTATTACTATTCATAACGGCTAGTTTGATTGGTTGTGGTGTGTGTTAGAACTCGAAGTTGCGTACAATACACGCTACTGTATTATTCAAAGAGAAGCGTACCGTGGAAGCTCGGGGTGTTACATTCTCCCCTCCTTCAAAAAATTGCGTCCTCGAAATTTGATATTGTTATTTGAAAATAAATGTTGAAATAGAAAATATCTTTGTGGAAAAAAAGCCCACATCGGAAATTTGGTTAATAAAATTTTAGTCTTAACAAGATGAAAAGAGAAATGAAAGGGTCACCACAAAATTATGATCTCGATTTGGAGGACATTGGTGTAAATTATAGACATATAACTGGAGTAAAAACATAAATATTTATAGGTAGTGATTGAGGTCATCAATCGCAAACAAGTTTAAAATTGAGGTCCTTAAATTCATCAATCTTTGATGATTTAAAATACCATCAGTTCAACAAAACATAAGGTTTTAGGATAACACATTTTTGACGTTTCAAAATATCTTAGTTGAAATCCCACATCAAAAAATGTATTAATGAGGCCTCTATTTAATATAAAGAGTGTAAAGTATGAAGATTACCGAAAATAACACATACTATGGTTCCATGTAGGGAAATATGGATATGGAAGAGAAATCTAACCATCAATTATCAGATGGAGAGTGGTAGAGAACATGGCTATGAAAAGGCCAACAATCCCAAAGCCATAAATTAGTGATGATCTAAGGTACCATCTAGGACAACATTTTTGTTCTAAGTTCCTTTTCTTAATGTTGAGGAATTTATTAATGAGATTGACTAAGATCATAAAGAGATATACTTACTTTATAATTAGAGTTTTATCCATTAATAAATTTCTACCAAAAACTCATCTTTCACCCCAAAACATAATACAACTCAAAAAATACTTTATTTATCCTAATCGTATAGGGTTCTAAATATAATGAATTTATATTTCACATATCAGACCCTTTATGTAAAGAAACTACATTATACCATCCAGGAACATCATGTAGCACAATGGTAGGTGATAAATCCCAATTGCACTATGGTTGTGGATTCGATTCCCATAGATTTGTCTAACACGACGGGTCTTCACATGGTCTGCGTGTTGTCCTTTTATAAAAATCCAAAAAACTAACCTTTCAAACTTAATCCATTCCAACCATTAGAATTATCCAAAATAATATTATCCAAACTCACAATCCAAAATTTACAAGGAAGTTAAACACAATGAGGATCCTTTTTTCCAGGTAATAACATGTGAACGCCTTCCTCATATATTCTTTTAAAACACCGCAATATCCTGAATTACCAAAATCAACCATCTCTTATTCCAAAATCACTACCTCAATATTAGGACCATATTAAGGTTTATCTTTCCTTAAACCATGTAATTTCCAAAAAAAATTAACTCGCTGTGGAGTCACTTTTCTTAGTACCATAAAATCTCAAATACTTAATTAAATAGTACTGCAGTACAATCCTTATTTATTTCCAGAACATCATTGATACAAAATTTAAATGAAATAATTCTAAAATGACAACATAAGAACACTAGTCATTCCTCTTTATCTGTGGTAGTATCATAACTTGATTATTATCCAATAGCATCATTTGTGGAATAGTCTGATGACTGGGACATTGGTTCGTGTAGTGTCCAAACTGCTTGAAAATGAAGCATTGTACATTTGAAACCATTTTCTTACCCTTTCAGTCATGTACTTTGTGCCCTTTTCCTCCACACTTATAACAAACTCCCATTCCTTTTAGGCAAGTTTCAGGGTGTTTCTTCCCACAGTTATCACATATGGGAAATTTCTTCTTTTCCCTCTTCCATTTACCCATATTTCTCTCTTCCATCCTTTTCTTCTCTTTCTTCCCTACAAAGACATAGGACTCCGAGAATTCTTTACTCATCTTATCAACACATGATACTATTTCTTCATATGATGATAATACGTGGGAAACTATTTTCCTTCTAAATTCTGGCATAAGACCATGAAAGATATGATCCTTCTTACTCTTTGGATCATACGTATTACGGGAGTTCACATTCCTTCTACTGGGCGCCATTTCTATACAATAGCATAAACTAGTTCAGTTTATGAATTGCAATGAATAACTACCAAACTTGTAAAATACCTAACACAAATTGAACAGTTTATGGATATAATCCATAATCATAAAAATGTTTTCTTTGAGTAAGTATATACTCATAATCCCTTAATAATGGTTTGTAAATAAAATGAGAATTATCCTAAGCATATCCCTCGAGAGTGTCGTAACCAAGAGTGCAGCAAGTCCCATTGTCGTGCACCAGTTCCCGTTCGAGTCTAGCTCAAAGCAGTGTTTTCAGGTTTTACCCCTAGGTACATCTGTGCCAGAGCCGCCTCTACCTGCTCGTATCCAGACAGAGATGTATTGCTCGGAAAACTCAAAAAATCTCTACAATACCAAAATTCTAGGAAGTTCTTCTATACTAATCCTCAAAATGTATCTTAGGGCTATGTGCTCTAATCAGACTTTATCTAAATCTAGTTTCCAAGGTTATTGCCAAACTTCCTCTGATACCAACTGTAACGCCCTGACCCCAGTTACCCAGAGTCGGTGCATTATTTTAATACATTGGCATGATTACAAGGAATCAAGTACCGAAGGACCGATCAGTTTAGCAGTCTTGGAAAAATAGATCACATACATGAATGTTACATTTTCACTTTATGACATACAAAACAACATAAACAATCTTTATGAACGCCATTATTCCCTTGGATTAACCCTGCATATCAATCACATTACAGTTCTTGGGATCCTGGAAAAAATAAAACATAGAAAAGGGGTGAGCTCAAATGCTCAGTAAGGGTAAGAAATACAGCGGTAACTTTCATAAATAAGCATAAACATTTAATGCAATGTATAAAACTAAAACAAAATCCTTTTAAAATTTAACTTCAACATAATATGGAAGAAATAAAATGAAATAATGCCATTTACTTATTCACATGGATATTCTACTAATCGAATAATCACATGAAATATCACTAACCACTTTCATAATGATAGAATGCATGATACCGAACTTTAATTTCTGTGTCGAGGCCTCGTGCCCAGACCTAAGGGATAACTATAACCGAAACCCAACCCGGAGAGCCTCTGTAACCGGACTCCATCCCGGAGTGCCTCTAATAACCGGACACCAACCCGGAGTGCCTCTAATAACCAGACACCAACCCGGAGTGCCTCTAAAAACTGGACACCAACCCAGAGTGCCTCTAATAACCGGACACCCACCCGGAGTGCCTCTAATAACCGAACACCAACCCGGAGTGCCTCTAATAACCGGACACCAAACCGGAGTGCCTCTAATAACCAGACACCAACCCGGAGGGCTTACTTTTACCGGTCCCCAACCCGGAACATACTAGTCCAACACATTCATCTTAAGAAGAGGATGAAATATAACATAAACATTCGTATTAAAACTAACATACAAAATGTAAAAACTTTAATCATAAACCATTAATGGCATAAAAATAACTCATCCATAGTAAAAAATATCACCAAACCTTAAATACAATATGGATTATTTGTATCATAATAAATCAACTTGAAACAAGTTTAAAATTTATCAAAGGATTCTGACATAGATGAAATCAATACTATTTGAGAGAAATATCTCTTTTTTTTGAAATCATTTTAAAAGTCGCATAATTATAGAGAAAACCTTTATTTTGAAAATATCTTTATAATCTTGTGAAGGAAGCTTCAAAGGTGTAATAACAGTAGAGAATAACCGCACCTGCCGTATAAGTTAAAAAAACATTCTTACCTTAATTTTGTCAAAAAGGTTAAAAATGACCTTGTTTGGAAAATGATGGAAAGATTCCTTTATAAACTACTTATAAAAGTCAACAATGGTATAAATGACTTTAACCCATATTCTAGTAAATAGTAAAAATGCTTTGAAATAAATTTTTAAGAAACATGTATGTGTATGATAAAGAAATCCCAGTAGATTATTACGTATAAAAAACCTCAGATAATGAAGAGATTGCGAAATAAACCCTTACCAATTTGGTAACTTACGAAACATACAACCCATGAAAGAGGTATCATACAATGAATATGTAAATAAAAAAAAATTAAAGTGTATTACACAAAGAATATAATTATGGGCAGTACATACACCACACAAAAGGTAATGGTGGAAATATGGCATGAATCTCACGGGAATAAGGAGTGAGATGAAAACCCCTTACCTTGCACTTTCCTTTAGTCGAGGGTACGTTTAACCTCTTGTACGAAGATCGTAGTACGTTATTAAATTATACCAGAACCATATTAATATTTATGACATCATACATGATTCATTTATGACATTATATTACCCATTTAATAATAATTTCCATGTTAAGTTAACATTTCGGGTAATAATCACTTTCTTTATCGTACATGTTTTAACTTGTCACTCTTGGTTGTATCACCTAGATCATGATTTAAAAACATCAAGAATATAAAACATGATAAATATGTCATATATATTTAGAATATAAATATGTATAATAGACATATATATGAAATGGAAAACACCTTTTATGGAGACGGTAGTTCGTCCGTACACGTAAACGTTGTTTCTGTTTTCATATAGTATTGAACAGAAGTAAGTGAATAAGATATATGTAAGTACATAAATCCTTATATATATATATATATATATATATATCTCCAGTAGCATTATTATTTCATATATTACATACTTATTAGTAATATATATTTTTATAATCGTCGATGAATGGTGAACTTGGAAATGAATCTCATCGCGTCGTGGAGACGGTAATCCGTACGTACGCACGAGCGAAAATATCATTCTTTTGATATTAAAATAATATATAATTGGATGGTATATCATATATAAATAATCATTATCATGTTATATTTATTATTTACATGATTTACACATCATTATTATACCCATCCAAATAATAATTTATTGAATAACAATTACACCACGACGTGGAGACGGTAAGCCGTACGTACGCACGTATGGTGACATGTTATTAAAAGGATGGATAGAATACTGAATATGGTTGTACCATATTTATAATAACATCACAGTATATATATTATACTGGAGTTATTATTTTAGAATGGTAACAACAAAGGAAGAGGAAGTGGAAGAAGAAAGGAACTTGAAAAAGGGTGGTGAAATCATTACCTCTTCTTCGGGTTCTTCCTTTTGATTTGATCAAAAGGGATCCTTAGGTTGGATTTCTGATCAAAATAAGAACTCTAGGTTGTAGTGATAGAAGTTTAGAGAGTATTTGGGCAGGGGTTGGCCGAACCAAAAGGCTTTGAAGGTGTGAAGTAATGAGAAGGGGGAGTGCCCTTTTATAAGAGGGGTGAGGGGAACCTTTGGAAAAGCTAGAAATATTAATTTATAATAAATTCATATGCAGTTTCTAATGGCTCAAAAGTTGATTATTTAAATTTTAAGGTGGGTATGGGTCGAAAACCATTCAACCAATATAATTTAGACTGGTTTTGGTTACTATATTAACCTTATCTTTAAGTATTAACTCTAAGTTAATTAGTTTCACTTTTACAATGTCTCTTTGTATTTATATATTATATGGTTAATAAACTTACTATATACATCCCAGATATCCCCAAGTGGTACATTAATGATACACCTATCATGATATAAGTCTCTTGGCCGAACCTTAGATTTTTAGGAATTTAATATCAATTAATAATATAATATTTGTTTTAAAAACTCTTTTATATCAATTTTGACACTATTCAATAATTGATTTTTGTGAAACTCATAACAGAATGATTACTTCTAAAAAAGTAAATTAAATCAATCCTAATATGTCATATTAACCTAAAAAATTAGTGTAATTCAATAATAGTCTCAAATTATATTTATTTGTGTATTTATAATATCAATTATTTTAATTCTTCACTATTATGGTAATTACTACATCATCATTGTGTCATAAATAAACTAAATTAATTAATGTCTAAAAATTATAAATAAAATATCCTTATGTATTAAATCTTTTTATATTTCTAATTAATATTTATAGTCGAAAATCCAACATATATAACCCTATGTAAAAATTGTTTTTCTAAAATATATATGCTTATGTCATTTTTGTACATATTTTAACTTAATTAAAATAATGTGTCCCTATCACCTACAAGTGGCTCCATGGGGTCCCAAAATCGACCCAAAGATGCCCATGGTCGGACATGTATCCACAAATAAGTTTAGGACACGTTTTAGGGTAATTTAGTATTATTATAATATTATTTTTTTAACCCTTATTTACCGGATTTACCCTTAACCATGGTAAATATAATATTTACCACAGTAATTATTCAAAATGTCTAAAAATAAAAGTTATCTATTTACACAATATGAACTTCCTGATTCCAAATATGGAATCCATTTTTCCAAATTCAAAACACAGAAGTGGCAGAAATTAATTTAAAATTAATTCCTGTTGTTAAAACAAAAAGCGTGTTTTTAAGAGATAATAACTATCCAAAGATTGACACTTGTTTATGTCCGATTTAATTCTAAAATTATGTACAATGACCAAAATTATATTAAATGGTAAAAATATATTCTAAATATACTTTAAAACCACTCAAATTCATAATTTATCAATATAAATTATTTCGATTAAAAAAGTTGTTTTTAATTAAAATTTAGTAATTTTCACTATTCATCAAAATATAAGTGTTATCCGAAAAGTTCCAAAATTTCACCCTAGGCTAAATTCGATATTACGAATCCAAAAATGAAGTCCATTTTGAAGTATAAAATATATATAATTTCAAAAAGTAGGTATTACTATTCATAACGGCTAGTTTGATTGGTTGTGGTGTGTGTTAGAACTCGAAGTTGCGTACAACACACGCTACTGTATTATTCAAAGAGAAGCGTACCGTGGAATCTCAGGGTGTTATAATAAATATGAAACTCATCAGAGAATTTAAAACCTAATATGTCTAAGCATTCAATATAGCCAATAAGCTTGACTATATGAGGTCCAGTCATCACTGAATCTCTATGATTAGTTGTAAACAAAGAATTGGAGAACTTGTATCTCTATAGTCTCACATTATCTTGATAGAGATCCCAAAGGTGAGACATCATGATATACACATCCATGTCCTCATATTGCTTCAAAATATCATTTTTTATGGATGAAAACATGAAACACTAAACATCTATGGAATCATTCAAATTTTTCTCATGGAGTGACAACTCTTCATCACTTACCTCATTACTAGAAACATCAGAAATAAGTTCTTCCAACACATATAATTTTCTTTTGTGGAACATGATAACGCGTAAGAACCTTTTCCACTCATGGAAATTTTTTACGGTGGGAATGTTATCCTTCTCATGTATGGATTTAAGTGATATGTTTGATTCTATTTTTATATTTATTTCTAAAATTAATATGAGAAAATATTTAGTAATTTATATGATAAATTTTAAACAAATAAATAAATATTATATTTATTAATCTCCCACTATTTTATCAAAACCCAATAAACCTCACCATTGGCTTTGGAATATCCAATTGATTGGATATTATAGTTTAAAGGATCCACATTATCCTTCTCATTACCCCAAATTTGATTGGTCAAGAAACTTGAATGTTTTTAGGTAAAAATTCCAAGTTCCAACTACATTAACTCACAGTTTCTTGATCTATTGAGTGGACTCCCTAATCCTGAAATCCTTAAATTGAATTTTCTCAACCATTTTCTCTAATTTACACCAAGTCCTTCTTTGTTAGTCAACCCTTGATGTGAAAAAAGTTAAGTCAACCCAAAACTCCATGTTCGAATTCCCCAATAATTGAAAGCACCCCAACTTTGGCTGGTCAAGCACTCTGAACTATGGTTTGATTTTAACTAAAGTAGTGGAAGACTATACCAACTTAATATATAATTGGGGGATTTTATATTTTATGTGTAAATATCATATTATCATATTTATAACATGCCTATTAATATTAATTGGATTTAATTAAGTGATTTACCATGTCTTAGATAATATTTATGCATAAGCTGATTTATTTTTGTTATATCTTGAATTCTTGTGAATTCAATAATTCATGTGATCATGAAAAAAATTATATAATGAAATAACCATGAAACTTGACTAAAATGAAATAATAAAGTGTCATGATCATGATCTTTTAACAATGTCTAGTTTATTTAGAGGTTCATAAACTAACCATTTACCTTGGGGAAAAACACCTTGAACAAATTAAGGTTTGTGTTAAAACTTTCTACCTGTCCAACTATGTACCTCTCTTAGATTGGTTTCACCACAACACCAAACTTAAACCACCTCCACTATCTTGGGATATCCATCTATTACATATTATTTTACTCACTTTTAGGTGAGGATAAAGGGGTTTACTTAAAAGAAACCATGTGTACACATGACCTTACATAATAAGAGGAGAGAAGGCACACCGACCAACAATTTATTTTAATAATAAATTAGATGAAACCAATCACATATAAAGGTATGGTGTAACAGCCCGAGATTTTATGAAAAATATTCTTTATTTCACTAATGTCTTGTGTTTTACGCTACACCAAAAGGAGCTTGCACAACACGCATCCTTGACTTGCCTTGCATTACACGCAATCACGACCTTTTTCGATAGCGTGTGTAGTACGCAATACTGAGTTTCACGAAACAACGATATGCTATTAAAATATTATTAAAACTAGCCGTTATGAATAGTAATAACCACTTTTTAAATTTTAGAAATTTTAGCTCTCAAAATGGACTTCATTTTTGGATTCGGAGTATCGAATTTAGCCTAAGGTGAAATTTTGGTACTTTTCGGATAACTTTCATATTCTGATGAATAGTGAAAATTACTAAATTATAATTAAAAACAACTTTTTTAATCGAAATAATTAATAGTGATAAATCATTAATTTGAGTGGTTTTAAAGTATATTTAGAATATATTTTTACAATTTAATACAATGTTGGTCATTGGATGTAATTTCACATTTAAACCACACATAATCAAGTGTCAATCTTTTGATAGATATTGTTTCTTAAAAACACGCTATTTGTTTTAACAGCGGGATTTAATTATAAAATAAATTAATGCAATTTCTATGTTATGAATTTGGTAAAATAGACTTCATTTTTGAATTTGGAATATGAAATATAGCTTAGGATGAAATTTTGGCATTTTTCTGAAAACTTTCAATTTTTGATGAATAGTGAAACCACTAAGTGGTAGGTTAAAAACTGAACTTTTCATAAAACATAATTTTACCGCTTCTGTGAATGGAATTTCGAAAATCCGACAGACACGGTTAATATCAAGGACTAAAATGTGGTTCAATGAGATGAAAATAATTTTTGGTGAATAGTAACTTTTTACTTTTTTTTACCACGGTTAATAGTAAATAGGGTAACTAAGGGTAAATATGATATTATTATTACCCTAACACATGTCCTAATTCTATTGGAAAAGTGTAATTCGACCAAAAACAAACTTAGGAATAAAATATGACCATTTAGGTCCACTTGGATTAGATTAGGACATTTATTATTAATTTATTTAAAGAAGTGTTAAAATAGTTAAAATCAAAGTTTAATAAGTAAATCATTTTTAATATGGGGTTATACATAAGATAAATTCGACTATAAATATTCATTAGAAAGATAAAAATATTTCCTACATGATGGTATTTTATTTATAATTTTTAGACATTAAATACTTTAAGTTATTTATGAAACAATGATGATGCAGTAATTATCTTATTAATGAAATATTGACATAATTGATGTTATAAACACCAAAATAAATGTAATTTGAGACTTTTTATGAATTTCACTAATTTTCTAGGTTACTATGATATATTATTGTTGATTTTATAAACTTGGTTCGAACATATAATTTTGTTATGACTTTCACAAAAATCATATATCAAATAGTGTCTAAATTGACACAAAATAGTTTTTAAATCAAATATTATATTATTAATTGTTATTTTATTCCTAAAAATCTAAGGTTCGGCCAAATGACATAGATAAGGATATATATATTAATAATAAACAATTTGGGGTTCGTTTGGCATGTTATAGTAAGTGTATTAACCATATAGTGAAAGAAAACAAAAAGACACGGTAAAAGTTAAATTATTTAACTTAGAGTTAAATCTAATTGATAAGGTTAAAATAATACCCTAAACTTGTCTAAATCCTATTGGATGATAGGATTTAGACCCATCCCCACTTTAGCTTCTAAATAAGACCCTTTGGAACCATTATAAACCGATTTTTACTTTAATATAAAATAATATTTTGAGATATTCCTAAGGTGCCCCTCTCCTCCCTTATAAAAGGGTACCTCATTCCCCTCTTCCTCACACCCATTTGAGAACTCAAGCTCGGCAAAAACCTGCCATTTTCTCCTCTCCACTTCCCTAGAATAATACTAGAGGTCCTGGTCTTCTTCAAAGACCAATCTTAGTTCCTTAAGTGGAGGATTCAAAGAGGCGTTCCAAAGAAGAGGTAATATCCATTACCGATCTTTTCAATTTATTTCTTCTTCCACTTCTTCTTCTAAGGTTGTTTCATTATTAAGTGATAACATCAGTATCACTCATATACTGATATGTTATTATAAATATGAAACAACTCTAATTAACCTTCTATCCATCCTACGAAAAAAGGAAATCACCGCGCGTGCGTACGTACGGAATACCGTCTCCACGCCGTGGTGTAATCTGCTTTTCCACCAACACCTTACATGGATGGGTATTATGGTGTAAATAATAACTATACATAGTTATTACAACATCATATTGATTCTGATATATTGTATAATCCACTCCAATTCAATTCAATATTTATGGAAATGATATCATCGCTCTTGCGTACGTACGGACTACCGTCTCCACGACGCGATGAGATTCATTCTCCATGTTAACCATTTAAGAATGATTATAAAATATATATAAGAAATAATAATGAAATAGATGACATTATAAAGCTACTGGATTTATGTATTTATATATGTATGTCATCTACTTACTTCCATTCAAGACAATAAGGAAAGGAAAACAGCGTTCATGCGTACGTACGGACTACCGTCTCCATGAACGGTGTTTTTCATTTCATTTATCTACCTATTATATATATATATACTGAATATATATGATATATAAATCATATTTTATATTCTGGAAGTAAGTAAATCATGATATAAGTAATAATAATGTCAAGAACAACAAGTCAAAACACCTACGATAAATGAAACGATTTTACCCAAAACGCTTCTTTAACATGGAATTTACAAAAGAACGTGTAATATAATGTCATAAGTGAACCATATATGATATCATAACAATGAATATGATTCTGTAATAAGTCAATGACATTATTTAAATCATTATATAGGAGGTTCGGACACATACGAAGAAAATCAGACCTAAGGTAAGGGAAATATCACAATCTCATTTTTATCCGAGATTGTTTATTTGTAAGTATTTACTGGGGTGTATTTTATCATCCACATCCATGTTCCCTCAATATGTAATATTATTTCCATACTTCTACAATAGTTTATATCCAATTTTACCCTTCGGTGAGTTATTAGTAAAGAATATGAAAGGAATCTTTTGTCGTTTTTTTTTCGTACGAGGTACTTTTTGACTTTTCCGACAAAAGTACGAAGAATGTTTTTTTTAACTTATACGGCATGAATGGATTTTTAAAGAATTATTTCCAAGAAGCTTCCTTTACAAGTTTTCAAGTTTATTTTTAATCAACTTCTTTTATTTTAAAGTTTTATGACATGTTATGAAAGGAAAAATGTTTTTGAAGTAGAAAGGATATTTTCCTCAAGAATGAAGTTCAAGTATTATTTTTCCATCTAAGATAATAAAAGGGTTCTATTTTTATCCCTATTATTACATGGATTTTATTATGTTGTGATGGAAACATTTTTATGAATTCCTTTATCTTATATGAATTTTTTTATGATGTCATGTTGTTTAAGAATCCCATTTTTATTACATGGGTTATGTGATGATGTTTGATTTATGATTATGTGGCACACATAAGAAAGGATTCATTATAAGATGGGTGGGACCTATATCTCCCTCCAATGCATTGGGTAAAGATTTTATATCTCATGAGATAGACAGGGCTGGAACGGTAGGTTATACCGGTTCAGTGAAACAGGACTGAAACGAGGGTTACTCGATTCAGAAAGGGACTTTGTCCACTAAGATAGTCTTGGCAATGAGTCTTGACTAACAAGAAATGATTCTCTATGATTATGTGTGAATGCCACAAAGTTTCATGTTTTAAGTTATGATTATTGTGATTAAATTTCACTACCATGATTTATCCCATGTTATGAAATTATGCTCTCTTTTGCAGGTTATGATTTCCAAAATGTTATGTTCTTATGAATACGATGTGATTGATATTTCTTTTGTTTACCCTTACTGAGAATTTGAGCTCACCCTTTTATGTTTTCTTTTCCCCAGGATATAAAGAAAGTTTTTAGGTAAAAAAAAAGGAAGATCTTTATGGGAGATGTTGAAGATCTTTCACCACGATTAGAAGATTTTATTCCGAGTTTCCAAAGACACTAAACTATTACGATCCTTGTGTGTGTTTTTGTTATGTACTAAGTATTCCGCAAAAGTAATGTAAAGTCCATGTACGTCAGGATTCGGGTCTCTACAGTTGGTATCAGAGGAAAGGTTTAGTCAACCTTTGGAAACTAGGATGCGAAAACGTTAGTGAGATCCCTAGAGATATTTCTAAGGTATGTCTAGGGATGTCTCTAAGGTTAAGTATACGTATAGGTTATAGTCCTAGAATTGCTCTAACGATCTTAGAATTTAACCTAAGATGTTAGATATTGAGGGTACTACCCCTTTATTATGTTGTTTTCCCTAGCATGATTTTTGCCTCTCACACTATTCTTTAGGGGTTTTAGATGATGGATGGAACCCGAAGGAACCGTGTTGATCAATGCAATGGACAATGCAATGATTGTCCCCCTGAGAAACCAAACGATATGGGAGCTGGAATGCAAAATCTTGTAGCCATGCTCACACAACTTTCTCAAGCTATGAATCATACAGGACTTCCAAACGAGCAAAGGAAGGAGCAACATTCTGTTGAATCCTTCATGAGGCAGCGTCCGCCTTCTTTCAGTGGGTCTAATGATCCATTAGTTGCTGAACAATGGATTAGTACTACTGAAAAGATATTTTCAGTTCTTCAATGTTCTGAACATGATAAAGTCATCTTAGCAGTATATCGTTTGGAAGGTGAAGCTGATCAATGGTGGAATCTTATCAAGAATACGAGGCCAAGAGATGAAATTGAGTCCATGGAATGGGACAAGTTCAAGAACTTGTTTTTCAGTAAGTACTTCCCTCGTATTCTTTGAACGAAGATGGAAAAGGAGTTTCTTGAGCTGAAACAGAAGGATGATGAATCTGTTGGTGTATACGAAGCGAATTTTACAAGACTTGCAAGGTTTGCATCTGGCATTATCATCCAACCTGAAAGTAAAGTTGATCGATTTTTCAGTGGCTTAAAACCAAGTCTTCGAAGGGCATTAGCTATAAGAGACTTCAGTAGCTATGAAGAAATTGTGCGTTGTGCTATCAAGGTAGAAATGGAATTTGGTGTTACATATCCATCTCATGGATTTGACAAGAAACGAAAGATGGAGTTCAAGGAGAAATCTCAGAATAATGGTGAAAAGAAGATGAATGTTTCCTTATGCACAAAGTGTGGAAAGAAGCATGGTGGAGATTGTCTTAAAGGGACTAGAAAATGTTTTAAGTGTGGAAAGGAAGGTCATCAAGCAGCTGAGTGTCGAAGTAATGGAAAAAGGGTTTCTAATGATGTGAATAAAGAAAAAACTGCAGAGAACGCACCACCAACACTTCAATGCTTCAAGTGCAAGGAAATGGGGCATTATGCTAATAAATGCCCTAATCCAAGGTTTAGTGATGATCGACATGAGCAACCGCTTAAGGCAAAGGACAAAGGGAAGTCACATGCGATCACTATTGGAAATGTTGAATATGACAACGATGTGGTGGAATGATTAAGTGTTTATGTAATGGGATTCCAAAATAATGTTGTATCATGGAATATTAGAATATTTATGTATTTGTGTAATGTGGTATTCAAAGTGATTGAGATATTATGTGCATAATGAATGGAAAACGAGAAAATGAAATGTTTAACAGTATTCATGAGCTCATGATTGATATAAGGACTAAGTGATATCATGGTTTGAGTATATAGAATTTTGAGGATTTTGGTATGTGGAAAGTGTTAACTTTTAACTGCATTCAAGTTTTCACTAAGGTTCAATGGGTATTCAAGAGAATACATGATTAAGGACTTTGAATAACAAAACATATCTTATGATATACGGGGTTCAACGATGGTATTAAATATCTGGTAATCGTTTTCACTATGTTATGAAAGTGGACTGCAGTATTATGGATAAGCCTAAAGACTAGAATGGATTATGTTGGACATAAGTGAGTATTGTTTAAGGATAGAAGTTTTTTTTTCGATATTATTGATGGGATGTTATAGTAATGTAGTTTTAGAAAAAGGACAACCTGCAGGACGGGCGACAGCCCATCGCTTCGGACAAGGCTGTGGGAATCGAACCCACAACCGAAGTGCGACTGGCCTTTATCGCCTACCACTGGCCTACAGGAAGTCCCTGTTTAGTAGAAACTAGTTTTATTATATTAAGCAGTATGATATATGAAGTATAAGTCCATTTTAGGAACCATATATGATTAATCTCACTATAGATCGACTTATGCATATAATTTTTACTAACCTTTTGTTTGAGACAGATGGAATGACTCGTCATTCTATCACATGATCTGCTAACACTTCACGAATAACAAATTCAACTTCATTTATTTAAGAGATGAAGTGGAAATTGTTCAAGGCACGAACAATAGTGAGATTGTACCAAAATAAAGTAAGTATTTATTCTAATTCAAATTTTCAACTTTAGGGAAATGATCTTGAAAACCAAAAATGTTGTCCTAGTGATCTTATACCTGATGAATCAGATGGTACCTTATATCATCACAAATCTATGGATTTGTGATTATTGGCTTTTCCATAGCCATGTTCTCTACCACTCTCCATCAGAACATGATGGTTAGATTTCTCTTCCATATCCATATTTTCACCTATGTGGAAACCCAATGATTTGTTTATTTGGGTAATCGTTACATTTCATACTTTATTTTTTAAAGCCAAGTTTTGGTATTCCTTTTTACGATGTGGGTTTCTATTAAAGAAACTTTCTAATAGTAAACCATTTATAACCCCGACGAATTTCGAGGGCGAAATTCATTTTAAGGGGGGTAGAATGTAACAGCCCGAGATTTTATGAAAAATATTCTTTATTTCACTAATGTCTTGTGTTGTACGCTACACCAAAAGGAGCTTGCACAACACGCATCCTTGACTTGCCTTGCATTACACGCAATCACGACCTTCTTCGATAGCGTGTGTAGCACGCAATACTGAGTTTCACGAAACAACGATATGCTATTAAAATATTATTAAAACTAGCCGTTATGAATAGTAATAACCACTTTTTAAATTTTAGAAATTTTAGCTCTCAAAATGGACTTCATTTTTGGATTCGGAGTATCGAATTTAGCCTAAGGTGAAATTTTGGTACTTTTCGGATAACTTTCATATTCTGATGAATAGTGAAAATTACTAAATTATAATTAAAAACAACTTTTTTAATCGAAATAATTAATAGTGATAAATCATTAATTTGAGTGGTTTTAAAGTATATTTAGAATATATTTTTACAATTTAATACAATGTTGGTCATTGGATGTAATTTCACATTTAAACCAGACATAATCAAGTGTCAATCTTTTGATAGATATTGTTTCTTAAAAACACGCTATTTGTTTTAACAGCAGGATTTAATTATAAAATTAATTAATGCAATTTCTATGTTATGAATTTGGTAAAATATACTTCATTTTTGAATTTGGAATATGAAATATAGCTTAGGATGAAATTTTGGCATTTTTCTGAAAACTTTCAATTTTTGATGAATAGTGAAACCACTAAGTGGTAGGTTAAAAACTGAACTTTTCATAAAACATAATTTTACCGCTTCTGTGAATGAAATTTTGAAAATCCGACAGACACGGTTAATATCAAGGATAAAAATGTGGTTCAATGAGATGAAAATAATTTTTGGTGAATAGTAACTTTTTACTTTTTTTTACCACGGTTAATAGTAAATAGGGTAACTAAGGGTAAATATGATATTATTATTACCCTAACACATGTCCTAATTCTATTGGACAAGTGTAATTCGACCAAAAACAAACTTAGGGATAAAATATGACCATTTAGGTCCACTTGGATTAGATTAGGACATTTATTATTAATTTATTTAAAGAAGTGTTAAAATAGTTAAAATCAAAGTTTAATAAGTAAATCATTTTTAATATGAGGTTATACATAAGATAAATTCGACTATAAATATTCATTAGAAAGATAAAACGATTTCCTACATGATGGTATTTTATTTATAATTTTTAGACATTAAATACTTTAAGTTATTTATGACACAATGATGATGCAGTAATTATCTTATTAATGAAATATTAACATAATTGATGTTATAAACACCAAAATAAATGTAATTTGAGACTTTTTATGAATTTCACTAATTTTCTAGGTTACTATGATATATTATTGTTGATTTTATAAACTTGGTTCGAACATATAATTCTGTTATGACTTTCAAAAAAATCATATATCAAATAGTGTCTAAATTGACACAAAATAGTTTTTAAATCAAATATTATATTATTAATTGTTATTTTATTCCTAAAAATCTAAGGTTCGGCAAAATGACATAGATAAGGATATATATATTAATAATAAACAATTTGGGGTTCGTTTGGCATGTTATAGTAAGTGTATTAACCATATAGTGAAAGAAAACAAAAAGACACGGTAAAAGTTAAATTATTTAACTTAGAGTTAAATATAATTGATAAGGTTAAAATAATACCCTAAACTTTTCTAAATCCTATTGGATGATAGGAGTTAGACCCATCCCCACTTTAGCTTCGAAATAAGACCCTTTGGAACCATTATAAACCGATTTTGACTTTAATATAAAATAATATTTTGAGATATTCCTAAGGCGCCCCTCTCCTCCCTTATAAAAGGGTACCTCATTCCCCTCTTCCTCACACCCATTTGAGAACTCAAGCTCGGCCAAACCCTGCCATTTTCTCCTCTACACTTCCCTAGAATAATCCTAGAGGTCCTGGTCTTCTTCAAAGACCAATCTTAGTTCCTTAAGTGGAGGATTCAAAGAGGCGTTCCAAAGAAGAGGTAATATCCATTACCGATCTTTTCAATTTATTTCTTCTTCCACTTCTTCTTCTAAGGTTGTTTCATTATGAATTGATAACATCAGTATCACTCATATACTGATATGTTATTATAAATATGAAACAACTCTAATTAACCTTCTATCCATCCTACGAAAAAAGGAAATCACCGCGTGTGCGTACGTACGAAATACCGTCTCCACGCTGTGGTGTAATCTGCTTTTCCACCAACACCTTACATGGATGGGTATTATGGTGTAAAGAATAACTATACATAGTTATTACAACATCATATTGATTCTGATATATTGTATAATCCACTCCAATTCAATTCAATATTTATGGAAATGATATCATCGCTCGTGCGTACGTACGGACTACCGTCTCCACGACGCGATGAGATTCATTCTCCATGTTAACCATTTAAGAATGATTATAAAATATATATAAGAAATAATAATGAAATAGATGACATTATAAAGCTACTGGATTTATGTATTTATATATGTATGTCATCTACTTACTTCCATTCAAGACAATAAGGAAAGGAAAACAGCGTTCATGCGTACGTACGGACTACCGTCTCCATGAACAGTGTTTTTCATTTCATTTATCTACCTATTATATATATATATACTGAATATATATGATATATAAATCATATTTTATATTCTGGAAGTAAGTAAATCATGATATAAGTAATAATAATGTCAAGAACAACAAGTCAAAACACCTACGATAAATGAAACGATTTTACCCAAAACGCTTCTTTAACATGGAATTTACAAAAGAACGTGTAATATAATGTCATAAGTGAACCATATATGATATCATAACAATGAATATGATTCTTTAATAAGTCAATGACATTATTTGAATCATTATACAGGAGGTTCGGACACATACGAAGCAAATCGGACCTAAGGTAAGGGAAATATCACAATCTCATTTTTATCCGAGATTGTTTATTTGTAAGTATTTACTGGGGTGTATTTTATCATCCACATCCATGTTCCCTCAATATGTAATATTATTTCCATCCTTCTACAATAGTTTATATCCAATTTTACCCTTCGGTGAGTTATTAGTAAAGAATATGAAAGGAATCTTTTGTCGTTTTTTTTCATACGAGGTACTTTTTGACTTTTCCAACAAAAGTACGAAGAATGTTTTTTTTAACTTATACGGCATGAATGGATTTTTAAAGCATTATTTACAAGAAGATTCCTTTACAAGTTTTCAAGATTATTTTTAATCAACTTCTTTTATTTTAAAGTTTTATGACATGTTATGAAAGGAAAAATGTTTTTGAAGTAGAAAGGATATTTTCCTCAAGAATGAAGTTCAAGTATTATTTTTCCATCTAAGATAATCAAAGGGTTCTGTTTTTATCCCTATTATTACATGGATTTGATTATGTTGTGATGGAAACATTTTTATGAATTCCTTTATCTTATATGAATTGTTTTATGATGTCATGTTGTTTAAGAATCCCATTTTTATTACATGGGTTATGCGATGATGTTTGATTTATGATTATGTGGCACACATAAGAAAGGATTCATTATAAGATGGGTGGGACCTATATCTCCCTCCAATGCATTGGGTAAAGATTTTATATCTCATGAGATAGACAGGGCTGGAACGGTAGGTTATACCGGTTCAGTGAAACAGGACTGAAACGAGGGTTACTTGATTCAGAAAGGGACTTTGTCCACTAAGATAGTATTGGCAATGAGTCTTGACTAACAAGAAATGATTCTCTATGATTATGTGTGAATGCCACAAAGTTTCATGTTTTAAGTTATGATTATTGTGATTACATTTCACTACCATGATTTATCCCATGTTATGAAATTATGCTCTCTTTTGCAGGTTATGATTTCCAAAATGTTATGTTCTTATGAATACGATGTGATTGATATTTCTTTTGTTTACCCTTACTGAGCATTTGAGCTCACCCTTTTATGTTTTCTTTTCCCCAGGATATAAAGAAAGGTTTTAGGTAAAAAAAAGGAAGATCTTTATGGGAGATGTTGAAGATCTTTCACCACGATTAGAAGATTTTATTCCGAGTTTCCAAATACACTAAACTATTACGATCCTTGTGTGTGTTTTTGTTATGTACTAAGTATTCCGCAAAAGTAATGTAAAGTCCATGTACGTCAGGCTTCGGGTCTCTACATATGGTCTATGATCATGATCATCCACATGCAGGCAACAAATTACAAATTTAATAAAACTAGAATTTAATTCTTAATAATTCTTATTTATGATAAATAATGCTCAAATAAATTAATTATATTTTTTAATTAATCAATTATTTTATCTTAATTCTTATCCGAATTTCCTTACGATTCTCATACATCATAATTTTAAAAAATTAAATAAATTTATTTAAAATTAACCATGTATATAAATATACCTTTGAGGAAACATGGTGAATATTTGTATGAATATAACCAACATATATTATACTTTTATACTGTTTACTCTTGTGATATATGGGATCCACAACTTATCATATACTTCCATGATGTGTACTATCAAATTAATGATTATACAAATTACATGATTTTTTAGTCACGTGTTCGGATCCAATGCTTATAGAGTAATAACTAGAATACAAACCATACATGATATGAAGATTTAAACATTATTTAGAAATTAATTAAACACACACACACATAGATATATATATATATATATATATTAAAACTCATCACATGGTGTCTTCTATCAACTTAATGACCACACACATGCACATATCAATATGGTTTTCATAGTATAATAAATTAAATTTAATTATGTTTAATTTGGTATAAGTACATGGTGTGTATAGATGAGATACATCGTGTGCACGTTTCTTACCATCCATCCAATGCACATGACTAGGGACTTGGAATGTAAACCATGCCTCCAAAAAATTAGATAAGACTACGTGTAAAAAGGGCTACACGGTGTGTGGTCTACGAGTTACATGGTCACCAGTAAAGTAGGTAATGTATGGAAATACATGGATAATCTATGAATTAAAGGAATACACACTATCTATGGGGTCTACAGAATGTATACTATGACCAACCATGTGCCAGGTTGTCCTAGTCAACACAAAATGTAATAAATTAAACGTACCACATGTATTCAATGCACACAATTTGAATTAATTCTGAATTAGTTCCTGGTGGACTGAACACTAGTACCTGGTGTGTAACTCTGGTTACACAAAGTGTACTCTTGTGTTATCCAGATAGAGTCCTTGGAACCTATGAATGAGTTCTTCAATTTTATTTCATTCATAAAATTAATCAATTTGATTAGATCCATAATAATCAAAAGAAGAAGAAGCATATCTTGCAATTTAGATTAAAATTATGATTAAACTTGAATTGAAAACTAAGTGATAGATGCATAAATAAATCAAGAATAATTAAATAATTATATATAATTATGTGACTGTTATGATACCAATTGTAGTTTCCAAGCACAGTGAAAGCATGTGATGGGTCATGCCCAAATTTAATTTTTGTCATGATCGATGATCAATCCAATATTACACAATGATAAAAACCATGATAAACGAAATTGAATATAAGAAAACAGATAATGGATAAAATTACAAAACCAGATATAGGATCATGAAATATTATATATAATTAATTTAATCAATAAAATTATTACCTTATGTGATTCTTTCTTTTGTGATGGATCTAAAAATGGATCTATGTTTTAAGGTCATTGTGTTATAGGAATAAAGAGTATATTTCCTATAACAATGACCCACATGTGTTGCAAAAATATTCAAATGTTGCGTATGAATCTTCAGGTGCTAGCATGGAAGATTCTATCGCTTGTGTTGTTCACCTTTGACCGCCATGAGAATCCATTCCAAAGTATTCTCCTTGATCTCTATAGAATCAAAAAAGGATGGTGGAGGAAGATTGATCTCCATTCTTGGTAGTATTTTTATAGAGGGAGCTCTTTAGGGCTTGAGAAGATTCTCTCCTACTATTGTTGGGCATAAAAAAATGAATTGGCTCTATTGAAAAAAATAATATAATTGGTTTTAAATACTACTAGCATTTAAAAATAAATATTTTCAAAAGTTTCATTTAATATTTATTTAATCCGTTGCAGAATCCCATGTCTAAAATAGTAATAATATTATTATCACGTCAATGTGCATTTAAATTGAAAATTAAATTAAATATTATTTAATCAAATAATATTATATATATATTATTTCTCACCGAACCTAAATACCCAGTCCTCCATTCCTATATAATATTCACTGGTCCATGAATAATGACTATTTATTTAATAAATAAATATCATTGAATTATTCACCAATAGATAAATAAATATTATATTTACTAAATAGATAATAAATATTTATTAAATATTATGCTCACATTATATTCTCTCAAATAACTAGTGAAAGAATATATGCGATCAAGAAAACATGAATAATTAGTAAACCAAACATGTTAATAATATTAATTCAACTTGTTAAATAATAATTAATAATATATAATTTAATTTAGATTCTAGATACACTTATTGTGTAACCCTCTAGGCCTCTTTCTCAGTGGAATTAGGTGAAGCAGCCTAAAGTCCAAGAATAGATTCTTGCAACATGGAAATGCTCCCATAGAGAAAAAATTTAATTCTATAATGAAATATTACCTCATAAGGATTATTAATGTGTAATATAATCCCTTTTTCATGATATCTCTAATCAATAAGGTTGCACATTGGGGCCATCAACCTATGTGCTCAATGTCTCTTTTTTGACTTTTTGAAAACTGAACTTGCCTATAAAATTCCATGTCCATGGATTTATTTATGATATATTATTTCCATCAAAGGGAATGAGATATCAACATTCATTAAATAATAGAAGGGATAAATTCTATCTCTCATTATTTATTAATGCGATATTACTTGTGACATATCCAATATATCCTACCTCACCGTGAACATATATGATCATAGTTTTTGTCAACACATCAAAGTAAGCAACTCATAATACTCATTAATAACAATATTAAAGTCCAAGGACCAATAAATATGTCTAAAAATAGGCACATACAATGACACATATAAATATGGATTTCCTACTGGTGGGTCTAGTTCTCATTACATTATACACTGGATATTACCAAGGGCGTACACCATGAGAAGGTGCCTCAAATTCCAATGAGTCTCCACCCTTGATAGATTGTATCATTTATGTCTCTCAAATGTTATCATCCAGTTATAGAACACATATTTAATAATAGTGTCATATCACTTTTGGGATTTCATCATAGTGGGTAACTACAACCAAATTTTAGCATGACAGCTACTCATAGGACATTATCACATACCATGTTACATAGAATAACAATCATGATGTGATAAAAATTTTATTAATATTCAAAACTATGAATAAAGTTTATCATAAAGTGAAAAGAAGTTGGTTCTAGGGAACCCTATCCAACAACAAGAAGGGTTTTATCCCAGTAAGGGCATTGTGAGATCTCCTAATAGAGATGTGATATGGGACCCAAGTAAGGGATATGAGAATTGTATTAATGACTTCTCATTGAGTTTTTAATGGAATTAATATAAGTAATCTTAAGACAAAACATAGTTATAGTGAATAGGTTGTGATGCGGATATTGGAAGGATAATTGGACCCACCTCTTATGGTTAGGGTTATGTAAGGCTTGTAGGTTGTGGGTTAACCATGGGGTCATTAGTATGGTTGATATAAATTAGTAGATACAGGGTTAGGTATGAGAAAACCCGTGGGTTCCCTTATAGGTGAGATAACGACATCGATGAGTTTGGAATTTTGGGACTATGTGATTGAGTTGGGTTTGGGGGTTTTAGCTAGTAATTCTTGGAGGTGATGAGTTATACCTTGAGGTACTGGTCCAGGTTGGGAGAAATTAGTTCTAGGTTGTAATCTAGGTATGTGGTGTACTAATTCCTTGAGTGGAAATCTAAGGGCTTGTTCCATTTCATGATCCAAGGTGTATGTATGGGATTGGTTATGTGTCTTACTTTTTTATGTATTTATGATTAGTGAAGGTACTCTATTCTTGGAATTTCCCTAAGTGAGAGGGTACTATAAAGGACTACCCTGAGTGAGAGGGTATTGGCCCCATTTGTGATTGTGATACTCACCTAGAACGAGAGAGGAGAGGTTGATGTGTTGTGGTCAATGATGAGACTCTATGTTTGGTCTCATCTTGAGTGAGAGTGTACTGGCATGGAAAAACTTGAGTGATAGGGTATTATTCTATGTTGTGATCAAGGGACACACCCTGAGTGATAAGGTATCATCCAATGTGATGTGGTGTGGGACTTGATTCATGGACTCACCATGAGTGAGATGGTTCTTTTATGGATTGGACTAATAGATAAGGTATTGATCCATGATGTGGTTGTGGAACCCTATCCTGAGTAATTTTTTGGGGGTTAAGACTTGGTGTGATGTAGTTGAGATTTAGTATATACCCTAACTTTATGATAGGGTAATGGTCATGGAATAGTACGATACCCTACCCTGAGTTAAAGGGTATGGGTAGGGGTTTTTATCACAAGGAATATTTTTCTTCTAGAATTGGCTGTGTCAGGTAGGGTTAGGTGTTGTGGTGTCTTGGTTATCACATGATGAACCACCATGCATGCTTGTGTGTAGTTAATTTATATTGATTTACCTTCCTCATGAACACACATGTATATGATGGTATATATTATGGGAACTTGGAGAGACCCTATAGAGATTTATTTCTCTCACCCTGCATGGGAACCCTAGTGCACATGTAAATCTTGTGTTTGATATATAATATTGATTAAAAGTAATATATTGGATAGGGTTAGAAAAGCTTGACTAGGTATGGAGATGGAATGGGGGTGAGGCTTAGGGATGGTTGTAGGGAATCCTTGTGTTTTTTTATATCTATGACCAGATTGGTCGGTAGTCTAGTAGATGTATAATTATATGAAGAAATTTTCTTTTATCATATCCTGTTGTATTATTGACCATGTACAATCCTATTATCTACTTTTAGTTAATTTATTATTATTAGTTTTTATTAATTTTGGTACCAATATTGAGATTATAGTCTCTCAAATGTTGATCATAGACTCAGCACTAGCCAGCAGCCTTTAGTATACATGGAGGCATGCCTGAGGTCATGTGATGCTCCAGATAGGATACTATTGAGTGATTTTAGCTAGTACATTTCAATTTTAGTTTCAAAGGTATGAAAAAATACCATTTAACCCTATTCTACTACCAGTTTTTGAAGGCAGTTAGGTTTCATTAGTTATGGGTATGTTATTTTATTCTTTCACTATAAGAAAAAACATATTTAATGATAGTTTTTTTATGATCGACAGAGGTTTTATTCACATATAAATTATTTCAAGATATTTAATATATACCACTAACACACTTTTCAGGGGGTGGTTAAAAAAATCTATCAATTATCCAATTTTGTACTATAACATTGTGGGAAAAAATGTAGTCTCCATTGAGGGGCATAAACTCATTTTTCAAAATGAGTAAAAAGGGGGGTTTTAGAGAATTTCATGTTAATAGAAACAAAAACAATTTAAACAAGTTATGTTTTTTCAATGTGACGATAGGTCATTAGTTTAATCTTTTGATTACTAATTATAATGCTATCATAGACTTAAAAATGGTTTAATATTATTCTCATTAAATGATAAATGAAACAATATACAACCTATTAATCCTTTACTGTAGTTTGAGAGAAATCATGAAGTTTATTTAATTGATAATCATTTATTATCAACCATCCTTCCTATATGTGTGAGAGGATATTTTATGAAACCTAAATAATAAAATTACCCTAAAATATTCATGGAAATCCCAATAAGGTTACTTTAATCCAAATTAATTCAGATATAATTCACTACCTTCTAGACACATATCAACAGTTGCTGGATACTAACCACTCAATCATACCTATTCTATCTTATATAATAAATATTAAATAGAGGGTTAATTATGTTTATTGACCCAATTAGTAAATAATTCACATGTATAATAAATCAAACACAATAACATTCAAAATAATACCTTACTAGTGAATACAGAAATCAATCAATTTAAAAATAATTTTATTCATTGAAGTATAGAATCAAGCATTACAAAAGGGTCCTCTTTCCCCCTGTTTCAATCACCATAAGGGTTTACCCCTCTATATAAGGGTTTATAGGTATTGTAAAAGGAAATATTTAAAAATATAGTACCAAAATAAAATAAAACTCAAAGATTTGATCCAAATTCTTCTCATCCACCATCCACTTTTAATATTTTATTCATTCCCTTATTTAATTCTGATAAATCAGTGTTATATTTTTTCCTCTTTTTTTAATATATCTTTAGAGATATTGGGATTCATATAAATCCACCTCTTGTAATTTTTAATCCCTTTTAATCCTATTCAAAATTATGTTCCTTTCTTATCCCTTATATTAATACATGTTATCAATAAAAAGATATGAAAATATCTTAATGGCCATGGATCATGAGAATAATGTACACGTGATTTAGTTTCAGTTTTGGATTATCATCTATAGTGGGATAAATATTATTTATAAGTCAACATAATATCTTACATGATAAAATTGGTCAAAATATCACTTTGAATAATACCTCATATATCTTGGGTCAAATATTATATATCATCTATGTTTTATCCTTAATGGAAAAGGGAAAAATCTCGTATGCAAAGTTAAGAATATTATATATCCTCTATTAAAAATATTCTGTATAAACTAATATATTATATCATAGTGGATCCTAAATCTTCACTTCTAGTGGGAAAGGAAAATATATTACATCTCAATACTGGACTATTAAGTTACTCTTATGTTTCTTGATAAAGGATTCTTATATATAAACTCACACAAACATAAGGATTTTGAATTTCTTATGTATTTACCATTTATCTTATATGATAAATGAATAATTTTTTCATATCATTCCATGGAGATCACATATCACCTTTAGGGAAGTTCCTTTTACAAATATCACTACTCTCTAATGACTATTACATATAAATAACCACTTCTCCTATATATGGGAAGACCCATAAATAAGATTTTCCACTTAACTGAATCATTTTTCAAATCTTTCTCAATCCTTTGGAAGTTAATACTCCTACTTATAAACATTTCCAAATATTCAACTTTAGCTATTTAAGAATAATTGTGGTCCTTTATCAAATTCAAAAACATTCTGAAATTTAATCTTCATTGATTACAGAATATGATTCTTTTTGAAAAAACTACTTCCAGAACACGATTTCTTCCCAATGTTATCTTCTGAGGCACAAAGTTATTCAATCTGAATGTGCTTTCACACTTTCTCATTCTCTCTTACCAACCCTTACTTTCAGAATAACCTACTTCACCCAAATTCTCCTAGGAAAAAAACCAAATTATTTATCATTAGATATCAATTCCTTTTATTCCATAAATTAAATAAATCAATTAAACTCACAATTCCCCCTATTTTAAGTAAAATACACAAAATACAATGAAATTTTACTTATATTATAAAGCTCACTAAAACTAAAATAATTTTTATATATTAAGGAATAAAATGAATTGAATATCATAAAAAATATAATGAATTATTTCCCCAATCAATTCCCATATACTTAAACCTTTTATTACCAGAAAAGTGAATATAAAAAGTAATGCCCAAGAAAAATTTAAAACACTTGCCAATGTGAATTGCATTTTTAATAGTTTTATTAGTCAATCTTGCTATGAATACTTTATTTTTCTTATTCAATCTTCTTTATTTGGCACATTAAATTTATTTCCATGTTTTCCATCCTCCCATTCTCATTTATACCTATATTTCTAGATGTATTTCTATCATCACACAAAAAAAGAATTTTAAGAAATGTTTTTCTCATTCTAAAATCATATAGAAGTAACCATAAGATTATTGTAACACCCTACCACACATAAAAACTCATCAATGCCCAGAATGGTAGGCACTACTTGACTTCAGGTGTTCCTCTCTATATGCCAAAGGCTACTGACTAGTAATAAAAGTCTAGGGTGTTACCATGGGGAGACTATACCCTCATATCATATTAAAATGATTGTGGAAAATAACCAAACAAAATCCATAAAAAAATAAAAAATAAGAGTACATGAAAATAGTAATACATAACCATGTTATATGAAATTTAATGTGAAAACATATAGGTATACACCACAACTAGTCACATCATGGGATGAACCTATATAAAAAGTACATAAAAGAGTAAAAAATAAAGAATATGATTTAATGCCATCCTTCAGCCTCAAATAATCCAAATCTCTAGACTCAATTCAAACTATCCCAGTCAATTGTATAACACTAGGCCTTTACCCTTCCTAAACATAATAATAGTGAAGTCTTATTCGATACCCAACTTCCATGGCCTCCCAAGATGGCTGTGAGTATAACTCAGTAGGGAAATGAAAAAGGGGTACCTAACATAATGAGTATACATAGTGTATGAACAAGTGATATGATTAAAAAAATAAATGTTAAATAATGGAAGCATAAATAAATAATCACCATCGATCCTTGGGTTCTCAAGTTGACACCTCAGATTGACCATACTTGATTTAGCCAGTGTCAAAGTGTCTCCAAGCATGTACATAACCTAAGAGGGATACAAGTCCCACCTTAGGATATCACAAACATGAATACATCTACATATCCTAGGAATCAACCTAATAATCTCATAATATTAAGAAAAATAACCAAATCCTATAGATTATCCTAGGAATATTATTATATTAGGCTCAAAATCAATATCCTAGGAGGTAATATTAGGAATCTCACCATAAAAGTATTAGACGTTAAATCCTTGGAATTATCCTAGTAATCTTATCATATCAGTCTCAAAATCCATATCCTAGGTGATAATCCTAGGAATATCATAATATCAAGATCAAAATATAGATCATAAAGAGTGTCTTGTACATATTAGATAGTAGTATTGTCAAATACAAATTGTAGGAGGTAATCATAGGAATCTCATCATAGTAGGACCCAATGAAAAATCCTATGGAGTATCCTAAGAATCTTATCATATCACTCTTAAAAGATATATCATAGGAGGTAATCCAAGGAATATAATCATAGTGGTCTCAAAATCTAGAATCAAGGGAGAATCCTAGGAATCTTAGAGAGGAACAAGATCAAATATAGATCATAATACGTAATACTGGGCATCTCATCATTGTAGGATCAGATTCCTGATCCTAAGAAGTTTCCTGGACATCTTAGATAGTATCAAGATCAAAGATAGATCCCCAGAAGTATGATAGGTACCTCCCAATTTCTAGTTCAAGCACACAATCGTAGGAATTATCATAGTCATCCCATATAGGCATAAAAATCTGTTCATAGGGAGAATTATAGACATACATAGTCATTAGGTGTAGCAACCATATTTTAGGATGTCTTATAGGAATCTAATTCAAAAAAATCAAGGGAAGTTAATCCTATCCATATAACTCCTATGATCCTATATGACTTGAGGCCAACACCCACTAGACAACATCTCATATAAATATTTTCACAATGGAAAACTATATACCGAACTCATAATAAATATCTTAGGTTGGATTCTTGAGCATAAAACATAGACCATGGAAATAGATTCCCAAGTTCTAATGTACCACTCAGAATCAATGATTCAATATTCTTTTTACTACCCTTATCTAGGTCTAATGTCATACCAGGGAATCCACTACGGTCTCCAAGGTCACATCATAAATCGGACTCCCAAATTTGGTTCCTGTATAACATATTTAGGAATCCCCACAATTATAATATGGACCCACTGGCCTCATAGGCATTGTCATACTAGAATCAATCTAAATAGAATATATAATGCTCATCTAAATTCCCAAATCACTCTAGGTCAGTTGTTTCATGACCAAACTAATATAATATACCCAAGGTATACCCATCTGGGTACTCACATGTTATAGGGGAAGGAATACTCATTACACTTTCTGTCTATCTATCCCAAATTCTACCAGTTATATCTAAGTCTATTCATGGACTACTAGTCAATTGTCTTAGTCTAACATGCTCATCTATAAGGAGGTTTCTAAAGAACCTACATAAAGGGATACTATATTTATCTATTCCACTCAACTTATACCCCTAAGGGTCTATATATCTCTAGGGATAAATTTATTATCAACATCTCATCCATTAGTGACTGAGGTGCCAAAACAGTGCTCAAGGTCCCATCATGGTCCTTGTCACTTTTTTCATTTCATAGAACTATAAATTAATAATCCATTTTATTTTTAATAAAATACCAATAAATATTAGGTGGCGAGACCTCATATGATTCACACATATCAAATGTATAAACCATAGGAAAGGCTTAGAGACCACTTACCACATAAGAATCCAATTAATTTTAAAAAATTTGATCACCCTCACACAAGTTCTTCAAAGATCATCCATACTTATATCACCCCCAAACACATACTACATGAAAAAACAACTAATTCAATTAATTATAAGTGATTATAATTAATTTTTAAATTTAATTTAATTAGGTAAAATTTCCTAATAACTCAAAAATTCATCCCATCACACAAAAACCACGATTATACACCCATAGAAGGTTCATGGTATAATCCCAACACCATATCAGGAAAAATCCCCATCAACTGACACTGGTTCAATATCCAATAAAATTTAATTTAAGTAAAAAATCCTAGAAAATTTCAATAAATTGATGTACCTTCATCGAAATAGTGAGATACGACATATAGAAATCATCTTGGGATGTCCTCTATCCACACTGAGAAAAATCCCCATCATATTAGGATGATTCTTCCATGATTTGGTGGAATCATAAAAGATAACCTAAAATGGGTTGCATAAAATTAGATGGCCAGAAACTGGAAGAAGAATGGAAGAAAAAAGATAGGTGGATTTAACTTAAAATGATAAAGAATAACCCAAGAGTCTCCCTAAATCGAGGGGGAACCAAATTAGGAGGGAGGAGCCCATCCCTAGTCTAACACGTGTGGGAGAGAATTGAGGAAGGGGTGAGGGTTAAAAACAAATAGGGTAAAAGAGATATTTTTAAATTTTAATTAAATATAGGAGGCTGCATGGTTTTCCAAACTATGCACCAAACATGTGGTTGGCACAATATCAAGCTCCAAACTTGCATGGATTGGATCATGGATTTCTAAATGATGCACTAATTTTGTAGATCCACACTATGAAAATTTTTTTAGGTTTCACATGGTTTCTCTACGACCATGTACCAAATGTGTACTGCACCCCTAGGAAAACCCTCATTACGTGGTTCACTCACATGGTTTCCCATAACGATGTGGTAATAATGAGATAGGGTAAAAACACATCTAAAACTCCAAAATTCAACCCAAGGAACCCAAGATTCTCCTAAGAACACAATACCCATCTCAGGACTTGATCTATATAAATAAATATCTCCTTGAGATAATCTAACTCTCAAAATTCCAATTCAAATCTCGGTTCTCAAAATGACTTCTGCTTAAGAGACAAAAATTCAAATTTCCCTTGAAATTCACAACCCGTAAAAACATAAGTCTTTAAAACCTTACTAATATAGAACTTATCATCCTCAAGAAGAATAAATTTCCTTTCAACCATAAAAATACCTATCTATGTTATCAATTCATGATCAACTCACTAAAAAATATCCCCAAATTCGGAACAAGACTTTATAGTGAAAATCAAAACATGAGGTACACTATTCATTAAAAACCAAGATAATGCTCATTAAAGAGATTCCAATCATGGGGTGATCATAGAAACAATTTTTTAACCCAATTAAATATATTATTAGCGGGACTCAGGTTTTTCTCTAAAGGGGACAATGCTATAGGCATGTTAATTTTTTGTTTTGTGAGGTCAACTGGTGAAAACAGTAATGGAACTAAATTTAATTGGATTTTAAATTATATTTTAAAAAAAGTGTCCTAAACTTAGGCCATCCCCATATCATTCATATTAAATAATATTTCCAATTTATACTCTCCTATTTTCTCTCTAATCAAGTTTAATATAACTTGATCACCCTTATCTATAATTTTCGGTTTAATTGGAGGGATGTAATGGCCACTACAACCTCCAATCTCCAATGACCTAGTAATCAGATACTTCAATTACCCTTAATTCAACCCACTAATCATGATTTCAAGAAATGGGTAGGACCTAAGTAACCTATGTGTGCGATCTAGTTAATATGGGAATAAAAATTTAATGTGAAATAAATAAGGAAATCTTTTATTGCCTATGCAGTTTTAACAAATCTAGAGATTAATAGAGAAGATTGAAATATTAAAATGAAAAATTCATTGAAAAGGGATACATATTATCTTCTAAACTCATATACTAATGTCTTAGTGTTCCATCACTAGAGAATTATACCAAGAAAATGAAAGAAAAATAGAAGATGAAAAATGCAGCAAAAGCAATTGGTTGATGACTGTAGGAACACAACACACTCTCTCTAGTGAATATTTCCCACTTTAAAAAGAGACTCTCCCAGTTTTTAAATATTCCATCCTCCACCATGTAACAAGAATAATATTATCTTCCAACTAACCAAACATTCCCAATTCATTCCTCAAATTCTAATCCCACTTCCATTTATTCATATTTTTGTTGCATGCATAACTTTACGGCTAAGATTTATCCAAATTATCATACTTTATTTTTTTATTAAAACATTCCTACCCCATGATCATATCTATACTTCATTGAGAATGATATGAGTGGGATAGTTTCACTATATTGTAGAGAAATGAAAGATAATTATTTCCCTATAATCACTTAAGGAGTTGAAGATATGATGAACATGATATATTTTTTAACTTAAATCATTTTTGGGATTCAAAAAAACATTCTTGGGCCTTAGATGTTGGGGTTTAGCACTGAACTTGGGTGTAGATAGTTGTAGGTATAGCTTAGTACAAGTATGGATGTCACCACCTTGCCCAAAATTTTCATAATCTTCTCGGAGCTTGAAGGAGAATTGGAATGCACTAGTGAGGCAAGGTAATATGTCTTTATTTGATACATAGGGGAAGTGCAAAGAAAAATAACTCAATCTTAGATGAATTAAAATATTTGAAATTAGGTTATTTATCGATCAAAGCTTCAATACCGATTCAAAATAGGGTATCCACATTTCATGTTTGGGTGCATTGGCTCAAGAAGTGATGGTGCTGGGTTTTCACATGTGACCAGAAAAAATGATTTTCAATCCACCATTGATCTCATGCCTTTGGTTCGAACTAGGTTCAACTCCATTTTTAGATTCGACAGGGTTGATCAGATAGCATCAATAGAGCTTTAACTTTTATTAACTATTCAAATTAGGGGTGACATGACTCATCTGTTATTCATATATGGTTATCTAGTTGTTTTAAGATTTAGTGTTAATCATCTATCATCAATGGTGGAGTTTGGGTTTTTATAGAGATAAACTTCAATAGATTTTTATTAGTCATCCACATAATCATCAAGAAGATAATTGAATCCATGAATTGACTTCAGGGTTGATCTTTCATGGGTTCAGTTTACTATTCTTGACCCAGGTGCAAATCTTCATTAATCTTGGTTGGTTTCATAACCTTCATAAGGGTATCTTCTATAGATGGGAAATGTTCTATGAATATGGATGTGTATCGGTGATCACAATCAGCTTTGGGTTCTTCATTGGCATGAAATATGAATTCTAAAGGGGGAGGATTCACTTGGTTCTCAGTTTTCCTTCCATGGAATGATTTAGTCCTCATAATGGCACCACTTTAATTCCTAACTGCTGGTTCAGATTCTATTTGTTCATTCTTTAGATTTAATTTATTCAAGTCCATTATACTTAATCGACAAACACTCAACATCTTTAATCCATATCCAAACTCAAAGTTCCTCAATTTCACTATTAATCCTTGATATTGGGACATTTCTGATCTTAGAATGCATGGATTGGGCACAGTCAAATGAGATCTCAGTTGCAGTGGATTGAATTTTGAGTGAATTGGATCTATTTTTCATGCAGTCGATCCAGATGTTTAATAAAAAATCATACATAGAAGTTAAAATTAATATATATGGTTGTTTCACAATAGGCATGATTTCTTATGAGATTTGCTAAATTTTTATTGGGTTCGAATGACAAATAGTAATTTAGTAAATTATTAACTTTGTGGTATTTTCACACATGACCTACAGAGTGAAAGTAATTTTTCTAGTGTAGGTAATGTTTAGATTAAGAGTTTAATAAAATTTAAAATAAACTTAAAAAATTATAAAATTAATTAAATTAATTCTTAAATGAATCAAAATAATAATACACTCTAATTTAAAAGTTTCAAAACCAATTTATGGATTTCATTTAATAAATAGAATAATTGAAGTTCAAAATTGAATATATTTCCAAATATTAAATTCATATTGAGTCAAAAAAAATTATTTCATGTTCTAAAGTAATTTAATGGATAAAAATTAATTCAAAAAAATGATGAATCATTAAAAAATGAAAATTGATCCGTTTATTGATTAATGACTAGATTCTCAAAGTAACCACATAGTTCATTAGTTACTCATTTTTTATTTAAATTAAGGGGTATTTTCAATGAATCGAAGAAAAAAACTTTGTTGTTTTCATATTACATCACTCCACCACACTTAGACTATTGCATTCTGATGTGATCCCAATTTTTCATTTTTTGTCTATTATTTATTGCAAATACCCCTAATTTAATATCATTTTTAGTGGATTTAATTTTTTTTGGAAACTATTTCATAACATGTAATTAATCTAGAAATGTATTTAGATAGGATTTTATTGATTTATTTTTATAAAATTCCAAAGTTGTTTTTTCATGTTGAATTTAATCCCGCTCTTCGAAAAAAATGATTTTTCTATGAAGAACATTGAACACAGTAAAGGGTTATATATATCATAGAGAAAAGTTAAATAGAACAAAATTTATGTTCTTATGATTGATCCAATTTTAAGAATATAGTAAAGGAATGGATTGACCATGTCACCCCTTGTTATGGTTGATCCAACAACTAAGAGGGAGCTTCCAAAAAAGCAATCGAACACAAGATAAATCTTCTTATGATCTATCATTATAACGAAATGGTAGATCTATTTGAAATAATGATGGACAATTTTTAGCTAATATAAAAAATTGTATGATAGAAAATGCATCTATCATAACCTTAGAATGGAAAAAGGAGAGCGATCATGACTTATTTTTGAAATAACCATACCTTATATCTTACATAAACCATCACCAAAACTTAAAAGATGAAAAAGGCATGGACCTTCCTTATAAAATAAGGGGAGAATCAAACACACCCCTTCTCACTATCAATCAACCCAATCAGCCACACTAAATGATTCCTACCACATATCTAGACCGACTATGTTTGGTAGGATGATTGTGGGATGCCTTGATAACATATTCATTGTTGTATACTGATCAGACCAGAGTTTAACATTGAGTAAAGATGAGATCAAACTGTGTGCGCCATGATTTAAATAATATTGTTCATACCACCTATGGAGATTTCCAATTCCACTCTTCCATAAAGGATATTACTACTTGACACCACTAGGGCTACATGATAAATAACCAAGCTCCCATTGTAAGCTTAGGGGATCAAGTTTCACTATTTTTTCCATGTGCATCATCACATGTGGATCCAAGATCCACATATTATTGAAGTTGTACAACTTTTTAGTAGAGATTCCAAGCATATCATTGGTGAAGATAACCACAACTGGATCTAAGATAACATCGAGTGGCACTCAAATTGAAAAATCCACCCCTTATGTTTTTTGAAGCATACCGCATGAGAAGCACAACTCACCACTAAATAAATAGATAAATGGAGAGCATGAATTTTGAGCCTAAACTAAGTAAGCTCAAACTACCCTGTTGAAAACTAAGGTTCCAGTGAAAAATTATGGTTTGAATTCACTAGCCGAAGATGGAATGATTTGGGTTACATATGATCTCAATGTAGTGAGATAGAGAAAAAAATAGAGCATGAAATAATAATAGATATTAAAACCCATGATTATTTTTCAGTCCTCAAGCCTATCACGTGATCACAACAGATTCTTCTATCTTCCACTAAAGCTATAGAGTAATGAATAAACTTTCTTAAAGGATGTACAAAGATTGATCATGGGAGAAATATGATTTATTTGGGAAAGACACTTAATAACAATATAAGATGATCTAGTCCCTCAATTCTAGATATGCATGGTTATCCAAATGAAAATCCACCATTAAATGATGAAAATTAGGAAAAATTCTTATGCTTATCACATGGAGGATTTGAAAGAAAACTTTGTCACCTGAGCATTATTTTTTAAACATAACACTACCTTACTGGTTTGAGGGAATACCACTCTCTCTTAGATCCTATCTTTTACCAGCACTCACTACATGATTTTGTTTCTCATTTTCTTTTTTTCTTATTCTTATAATAACTCTGATGATGGCACACTAGATAATTTGTGGTCACACCATGGAGGATTCACTCACCCCTATTTTTGATTTTTCTTGGAAATTTTTCATATTAATTCATATATGTATCTTAATAGTTTTTAATTAGTTATAGGTTTATTCTAATTTTGGATTTTAATTTCTTCTTCTCATTATCTGGATTGCATACAAAATCCACTTACACTTAAACCACTGCATGCGATAATAAGTAGTGGGATAATTCAAGGGTGGTCAAATATATCTAATTACTAAGAAATTTAAGGGTAAATGATACAATGATCATTATATTTCTCTATCGAAATCAAAATAACCATATAGGAGTAATCAATGAGGTATCAATTGATTAGAGTAAAAATATAGAATAATTAAATAATGATTTAACATGAGAATGCGGGAATGATCTAAGGCTAGACTACTATTATTTAAATGGATATTAACACAAATAAATTTCATTTACAACAATTCTATCCCACTAAAATAATATTTTAACTCACCCAAAACTCTATCTTCTACGAAGACAATCTGAGTCCCAATAATACTACATTTAATTTGGGATCGAAAACCATTTTATTGTGTGCCCCATGATAGGAACTCAAAAACCTAGAACCATTGATGGGGAGGCTAGTGGTTCTATTTTAATTTTGTTTAATATGTTTCCAAATAACTAAATTCAATTTTTATAACCTCATTGGTTTTGATCCTGAGTTTGAGAGAACTATGATCACTAAACTTAGAACTCTTAAAATAACAGAACAAGATGAAAGCGATATGGTCACCATTCCATAAGCTAAATTTGTATCCTAAAATTATCCCTATAAAAAAGATAAATTAGGAAGTGAAAAATAGAGAATAAAATTTCTCAAGTTAAAAAGACTCTTAGGGTAATGTATGCACTAAATTTCAACATTAATTGTCACGCCCCATCCCCCAGGGCCCGTGTTGTGACTACCCCAAGCCCACCTTCCAAAATATATGGGATGGAGACTGGCACCAGAAAGGTGTATCCCTATAACAGGAAGAAATTTCCTTTAAACCTGTACAAAAACACATACTAGAACGCAACAAGAAGCAACCACTAAGTAACTATTGTTGTAAAAGAGTGCTGAAAGTAAAGGTCCGGAATATAAACCCAACTGAAAGGTAGAAGTACAACTGAAAATAGAAAGCATCACCTAGATTTTCCATTGAGAATCCTACCTGAAGGGTAGGTATAGATCGCCTCCTCAGTACTCCACGTCCGCCTGTCTCCTCTGTGTACCGCCTGGTCCTGGCTCCCTCAAACCTCAACCCAGCTGTTCATCATCTGCAAAAGACACAACAAGGTGCGGGCAAAGCCCATGCAGGGGTGAGTATAAAAATACCAAGTAGGGACCCTGAGACCCCCTGAAGGCCTCTTAGAATTCCACAGAAAAAAACCATAAAACAAGATTTCAATCCCAAAACACAAGCAATAGACACAGCTCAATTAGAGTCTCAACTCAAACAAGGTTTTCAGTGAAGTATAGAAGTAAAAACGATTAATCACAATGCTAGATAATATTATTCTGTCAAGAGGAATTGATGTAGACCATACGAAGTCTGAACAACAGAGGTTCTGATCTACCTTGGATCAATAGGTAATTAACCCCCGTAATGACCCACACAGGATCTGACCCACACAAGATCTGTATATCGCTGAACCATGATGGGCTGCTCTAAGGCTCGTCCTCATTAGGTCGTGAGGTTCTAATCCACACAGCACCGCTAGGTGCTGATCCACACAGGACCACTAGGTTCTGACCCACACAAGGTCACTTGGTACTGACCCACATAGGATCACTCAGTACTAACCTTTGTATGGTTTGTATCAAACCACCACCTCACTACCAACCATTGGATTCCTGATCATAGCACTCTTGATTCTGGGAGAACCACTACTAAATCCATCTACCATATTTCAACTAGCATGAATCACCACAAATAGGTAACCCGAATAACCTCTATTTCATAAGGAATCTAACACGATAGATGACACATCAATCAGATGCCTGGTCTGTGAGTTATAATCATTTTAGTTCTTGGGGCCCGGTTGGATTTGGGTTCAATCCAACACGACCATACATCAACTATGTCCAAAACTCAAGTGGAGTATTCAAAAATAGATTGTCTCTATCCAAGGGACCCAGTGCCGCTGATGGTTCACCAAACGGATGCTCGGTTCCCATGTTATGGCCCTTTAAAAGTTCCTGGGCCCGGTTGGGCCTGGGTCCGGTCTAACCCGGTCGGACTGACCCGACCTGACCCGGTCTGTCCTGGGCCATGACATACTCAGCCCGACCCACAAGGGGGCGGCCCACAAGGGTGGTCTAACTAGCAAAGGGGCGGCCCGATAGGGCGGCAGACTAGTCATGGTGGAGCACGACTGGCACTGGAAAGGGTGGAAACCTTCCCCCCGGTATCCCGAATGGCCCAGGGCCATTCGGTTATGAGAAAATGGTTTCACCATGCGGGTACTACGTGGTCACTACCCGAACGCCGTGGAACCCGCCAGAGGTGAGGGTGTTTCCTTTTATGGGGCTTTGGCAGTGGATTCTATTCACCGACGACACGCTGGTCATGCCACCTCCCTACTCGCTGGCGGTGCGGTGGTCGTGCCTCCTCCCTTTCCTCAGTCGACCGACGAGAAGACTACCTCCTCTATTCGCTGTTGCTGATGAGCCACATCCTCTTTCTCACCGGTTGTGTGCGACGACACACCACATCTCCACTGCAGCCTGCCGGTGCTGACCATTCTGATGAACACTGCAACTTTGTGCCATGAACTCCTTTTTACGATGCTTGTCGGTGCACTGCCTTCTTCATAGTTGGTCGGCGTCACCACATTGGTAGTATTCAATGGAGATCACAAGGGTGTATCAAGGTAGTAGAGGGTCTGGGATGGGTCCGTTAGGCTCCCGCTCTCCACATTAGCTCATAATATGAGGGTGGATAAAGGGGTTTGATAAAATCAGTTGAATTCAAAACAAGAAATAAAAACTCCTACCTCAGAAACCCATTAGAGAGTGCCTGTTATTGAAGGTGGATTGTGTTCTTCATTCATGGAACTGGTTCCCAAGGACTCCACTGATACGTTGTCCTTCGGTTTTTGGTTCAGTGTCTCCTGTCACCTCCCACTGGGATCAGATTCGTCCTCTATGTTTTCAACATCTCATCACTCCTTCCACACTTCGTTTCTTGGAAAAATATACTGATACCCCTCCCCAAACTCCATATATATAGAAGAGGGGGAGGGTAAGTAACGACAAGGGAAATTAATGGGGGATAATTATTTATAAACCTTCTTAATTCCCCAACGACATCATTACTTAAGATTGACTGGTCAATCCATTTATTGTCTTGACACATCGCTGTCCCCACACTCCACTTGTCCGTTGGTAGAGAAGGAAGAAAATAAAATAATAAAATTATTTTATTTCATTTCATTTAAAAAAGTCAAAAAACATAACTTTTTCTCCAGACCTACTGTAGTCAAAGTAAAGCCTCACTTAATCTAATCCTGGTACTGTGGATTAAATGATGCCCTCGTATTTTTAATCAGAGCAGCTATTCAAAAGTTAGAAAATGCTGCTCACGCATTTACTGAACATACCTGAAAAAAAGTTCATAAATTCATTCCGGGCACACCAGGCCTCAGAATTAGAAACCATCAATTTTCACAGTCTCGTAATAATTCCATATAACAAAAACAATTACATGGAAAATCCAGGTCTTTACATTATTCCCACCTTAGGGATTTTCATCCCCGAAAATCCACAACATATAATAAAGAAACAAAAAGGGGTACTGAGCACAAATCTGAGCCTCGCACTCCCACGGGATCTCTTGGAGGTTCTCATGATACCAGCGAACGCGCACTAGAGGTATTGACCACCCATGAAGGACATGCTCCTATCAATCCTCAATCTCTACCGAAACCTTTGTAAATGTCTCCCCATCATCAAAGTCCAGCTTTCCATGGTTGATGATGTGAGATGGGTCACACATGTATCAACTCTGATGGGATACTTGGAAGACGTTGTGAACCCTCTCCAACTACGGTGGAAGTTCTAAGCATTATGTCACCTCACCTATCCTCCTAAGTATCATAAAAGGCCCGATAAACCTTGGTGATAACTTGACGCCTTGGATAAATCTATGTAGTCCCCGTCAAGGAGAGACTCGCAAGAATACATGGTCCCCCCTCCTGAAACTCCAAAGTTCTCCATATCCTGTCAGCATAAGACTTATGACTACTCTCTGCAGTCTTCATCTGCTCCTGGATGACCTACACCTTCTCCGTGGTAGCTTGTACCAACTCTAGATCACTAAGTGCAGACTCCCCTGGGTCTGTCTAGCATAGAGGTGATCTACACGGTCGAATGTATAGGCTCTCAAATGGTGCCATACCGATGGTGGAGTGATAACTATTTTTTTATGCGAACTCCACCAAGGGCAGGTGATCATCCGAACCGTGGCCAAAATCTAGGACACACTCACGAAACATATCCTCCAGTGTCTGTATGGTCCGCTCTGTCTGACCATCCATCTGAGGATGGAAGGCGGTGCTCAAACACATCTAAGACTTGAATGCCTTCTATAATACCTTCTAAAACCGGGATGTAAAATGTGTGTTATAGTTAGAGATGAACGTCGATGACACCCCATGAAGTTGCAAAATCTTCTGTACATAGAGGTGTCCCAATCCCTCTACTGATCCTTACTCCCGGATAGGTAGGAAGTGGGCCGACTTGGTGAGTCGGTCAACAATCACTCAGATGGAATCATATCCCATGGACGTATGTGGAATCCTTGTCACAAAGTCCATGGAGATACCATACCACTTCCACTCTGGCACCTCTAGTGGTTGTTCTAATCCTTCTGGGACCTGATGCTCGACCTTCACTTGCTGAAAAGCGAGGCATCGGGAAACAAACTCCACTATACCCTTCTTCATCCCTATCCACCAGTGCTAATGACGGAGGTCCTAGTACATCTTCGCTACACCGGGATGTACCGCCAGAGAAGATGTATGGAACTCCCTCAACACATCACCCTATAATGCCACCGGTACTATGGTATGACCTCTGAAGAGGATGAATTGCTCTCCGCCTTCATAAAATCCTTTAGGTTCCCGTCTTGAGGATATGTGATCATGTCGAGCCTCACAGCTAGTGCCCCAAAGCTGCACCTCCCTAACCCATTGAAGGAGTGGGGGAGTGGATGCCATTTACTGAAGGGAAGTTTCTCTATCTCTATCCATGGAAGATATCTGCATCGCGGCTAGGTGCTCTATCACCTCACTCAGCAAATGAAGACCACACCTCCTGCTGAGTGCATCTGCTACCACGTTCCACTTACTAGAAGTATATACTATCTCAAAGTCATAGTCCTGGAGAAACTCTAGCCATCACCACTTTCTCAGGTTCAAATATTTCTGAGAGAAGATATACATGAGACTCTTGTGATCTGAGTAGACTGTAAAGTATTCATCCATCAAGTAATGTCTCCACATCTTTAGGGTGAATACCACTACTGCTAACTCCAGGTCATGGGTAGAATAGTTCTTCTCATCCTGTCTTAGCTTTCGCGAGCCATAGGTGATCACTACTTTCTCCTACATCAGGAAACACCCATGTCCGGTCCCTGATGCATTGTAGTAGACTACATACCCAATTCCTTCTTCTGGTAGCCTCAAGATGGGGGCACTCGTCAGCCTCCATCTCAGCTTCTGAAAACTCTATTGGCATATCTCTGTCTATAAAAAGGGATAACCCTTCTTTGTCAATGCAAACAAGGGTGCTGCAACTTTGTTAAATTTAGGCATGAATCTTTGGTAGTATCCATTCAACCCCAGAAAGCTCCGTACCTCAGTCACACTCTTGGGTGGCTCCTAAGAAGGAACAACCTCCATCTTCCCTGGATCCACTACAACTCCAGCCTCTGAGATAATGTGTGTTAGAAAGTGGACCTCTCATATCCAGAACTATCACTTCAAGAGATTTCCATAAATATGGTGCTCTTAGAGTGTATCTAAAACTATCTGCAGATGATATGCATGCTCATCCTCTATCTCTGAGTACACTAAGATGTCTTCAATGAAGACAACCACAAAGTGATCGTGGTATGGCTAGAAGATCCTGTTCCTGAGTCCCATGAACATTGTTGGGGCATTGGTCACACCAAAAGGCATAACAAAGAACTCATAATGGACATACTAACATCTGAAGGCCATATTCTACACATCGTTATCTCATACTCGGAGCCGATGATAGCCTGATCTGAGGTCTATCTTCAAAAACTGACGATCTCCCTTCAGCTGATCGAAAAGATCATCAATCCTCAGAAGTGGGTACTTTTTCTTAATAGTAACTTGGTTCAGGTAGCAATAGTCCACACAGAGTCTCAAAAACCTGTTTTCATTCTTGGAGAACAAAATTGGGGATGCCCATGGAGAAATTCTAGGCCTTATGAACCCCTTGATTTGAAAGTCCTACAACTGTACCCATAACTCACGAAGCTTTGTAGGATCCATCTGATATGCTGGTGTAGATATCGGTGCCGTACTAGGGTACAAGTCAATGTGAAAGTCTACCTATCAGTGTGGAGGTAGTTTTGGAACATCATCCGGAAAGACATCGGCATACTGGTCCACCACTATAGGATAGCTCAGACTCTCAACATCTAATGTTCTGAGGTTAAGGCTAGACAACTAATGTGTAATCAGCTGCACCCTCCTTTGGGTAAGTCCATCCTATGCTACAAAGGTTCCGTTTTCATCAGTGAAGGATAAACTGGTCCCATTTGTGCGGAAACACCATACTTTGTGCCTAATACAATCAATCTGAGCATGGACTATGGATAACCAGTCCATACCCAAGACGACATCATAAGGCCTCAATGCTACTACTAGGAGATCCCAATTGAATCTCTACTCTCCTAGATTAAGCTCAAACTACCAGAACCAGTGTGTAATCATTGAATATTTTCCTGTAGAATTCTTTAGCTGTAAGGATCGAGCCAACGACTCCACCATAATCTCCGAGCTCTGAATGAGGGCCGTAGAAATAAAAGAGTGACCAAAATATTTGTCTATAAGTACTGTAGATAAGGTGGAGTAGACATAGATCGTACCTATAATCATATTTAGAGTGCCATGGTTGTATGCCTCAGCTTCCTGGAGATGGGATCATCCCTATCCACCTTCTCCCTATGGTTAGGGTTGACCACCTGGTGGTGGTGGTGGTAGAACCTTGTATCACCACCCACTGCCTACTTCATGGCCAGCTCCTCTGCCACGTCTTCCTGGTACCTATGGACCTCCTCGATCAAACCTCTACCTATGCCTTGGTGGTCCCTTGACCATCTTCTGGTCATACGTATGGTGGGTCATGCATTCACGAGCATTGTGACCCTGCCCGCCGCACGTGTAACACTGCTTGTACCTTGCCTGAATTCCTCTACCTTGTAAGCCATGCACCTCTGACCCTATGTCCTGGGGTCGTCCACCAGAAGGTTTGGTCTGCTTAGACCTCTATGTAATCAGCCTACTACCAACTGCAGATGAATTTGCTACCTAACGTCCGGTGGTGGCTCTCGTTGTGGGTGCCTGCTCAGTTAGGAAGCTCTCCACCAAAAGCATTCACTCTAGCACCCCATCCTGAGTCGGTATGCTAATCGATACCATTGATTCTCTTATCTCTCATCAGAGACCCTACTCAAGGGTTAGTTCCTTGAATAAAGAGTCATGTACCATGTCATTGGAGTATCGGGAGAGATTAGTGAACCTCTCTGAGTACTGGTCAACTTTCATGCTTCCCTTCTGTAAGTGCAGCAACTCCTATATACGCACAGAGTGTAAGGTCGCTGGGATGAAATCTACCCTAAAAAGGCTCTCGAAGTCTGCCTAGATTAGGGTTTCCTCATCGTGTATCTGAAGCATCAATCTCCACCACCTCCCTATTGCTGCATGGAAGATACTGGCTGCTAGGATCACCGTAAGGTCGGCTGGTGTCCCAACCAAGCGAAAAGCTCTAGCTACGGCCTCCAACCAGTCCTCAGCTGCTTGAGGGTCTATCTCACCTCAAAACCTCAGAGGCCTCTGCTGTTGAAACTCATGCAACGTGCTTAGTCGGCGCGTTCCCTCTACTGGTGGGGCTAGTGGTAATGGCTGCCCAACGGGTAGTGGTGCTGCTGGTACACCACCTGAAGGTGCTAACGCTGTAAGAGGTCCCTGCACTAAGGCCTCATCACTTGGTGGGCCATCATCATGTACTCTCTCAGGAATCCTAGATGGTTATCTATGTGGTGACATCCTAAAATAAAATAGGTGTTCCATCGTCAAAAAGTTATACCTAGTGAGATGACTCAAGAAGAAATCAAAAGGAAAAACTTTCCAAAAACACACGCAATTAGTGTTTTTGTGCACTGAGCCAGAAATCAGAATTCGGGGTCTTGGTGTATGGATACATCTACTATCACACCAAAACTAGACTCCCCAAACTAAGAACCACACTCATAACACTTAACACTATTGCAACATTGAAAAGATCAGAGTGCTAGTTCTTTCGTAGAACCAACTCCTCTGATACCACTTTGTCACGACCCGTCCCTCGGGGCCCGTGCCGTAACTACCCCATGCCCACCTTCCAAAGGCCAGGGGATAGAGAATAGAATTGTAAAGGATTATCCATATAATGAGAAGGAATTTCCTTTAAACCTGTACAAATACACGTACTAGAATGCAACAAGAATCAACCACTAAGTAACTGTTGAAGTAAAAGAGAGTTTAAAGTAAAGGGCCAAAATACAAGCCCAACTGAAATGTACAAGTACAACTAAAAAGAGAAAGAAACTCTCAGATCATTTACTGGTAATCCTACCTATAGGGTAGGTACAAATCAGCTCCTCATCACTCCATGTACGCCCATCTCTTCTGTGTACTTCTTGGTCCTGGCTCCCTCAAACCTCAGCCCAGCTACATGTTGTCTACACAAGACACAAAAAGGTGCAGGCGAAGCCCATGGAAGGGTGAGTATAACAATACCCAGTAGGGACCCCAAGGCCCCTAAAGGTCTCTCAAAATTCTACAAAGGAAAAACCACAAATCATGATCTCAATCAAAAAACACAAGCAATAGACACAACTCAATTAGAGTCTCAGCTCAAACCACGTTTTCAGTGAAGTATAGAAGTACAAATGATTACTCACGAAGCTGGATCATCTTATTCTGTCAAGAGGCACTGCTGCTGACCATACAAAGTCTGACCCATACTAGATCAATAGGTAACTAACCCCCGCAATGACCAACATAGGATCTGATCCTCCCAATATCGATAGGAAACTAACCCCCATAATGACCCACATAGGATCTGACCCACACAGAATCTGTATATCCCGGAACCATGATGAGCCACTCTAAGGCTGGTCCTCGTCGGGTTGCGAGGTGCTGATCCACACAGGACCACTAGGTGTTGATCCATACATGGCCTCTAGGTGCTGATATACACAGTACCACAAGGTGCTGGCCCACAATGGGGCACTCGGTGCTGACCTACCCTGGATCGCTTGGTATTAACCTCTGTATGGTCTGTCTCTAACCTCTACCTCACTATCAGCCACTGGATTCCCGTTCATAACATGATTGATTCTGAGAGAACTGCTCCTCAAGACATCAGTCATATTTTAACCAGAACGAATCTCCACAAAGGGGTAACCCGAATAACCTCAATGCCTTAAGGGTTCTAACGCGAACGACGACACGTCAATCAGACACACAGTCTGTGAGTTATAAGAATTTTAGTTTCGAGGGCCCGGTTGGATTTGGGTTTAATCCAACCCGGCAATACTACAAAAATATCCAAAACATATATGAAGTATGCCAAAAATGATCTTCTTGATCCATGGCCCCCAGCACCATAGACGGTTCTTCAAACGGACGCTCGGTTCCCAAGTTATGGATCTTTAAAAGTTCCTGGGCTCAGTTGGGCCTGGGTCTAGTCTGACTCGGTCGGATTGACTAGGCTTGAACCAGTCTAGGATAGGTTTCAGCGGACTCAGCCTGCTAGTTTGATGTTCAGCCCAGCCCGCAAGGGGGAATCCTGAAAACGTGGCCCACAAGGGCAGCCTGACTCGCAAAGGGGCATCTCGCGAAAGGACGACTCGACTTGCAATGGGGTAGCCCAATAGGGCAGCGACCCGACAAGGCGTCGGCCCAGTCATGGTGGAGCATGAACTGTATTAGAAAGGGTTGAAACGTTCCCCCTAGTATCAGGACTGGATCAGGGCCGTTCAGTTATGAAAAAATGGCGGCACCACGCGTGCACTGGCTGGTCGTCGCGGAACCTGCCGAAGGTGCGGGTTCTGTGACTGCTGCGGCTTCGGCTGCGACTTCTGTTCACCAGTGGTGCGCTGGTCATGCCACATCCCTGCTCACCGGTGGTGTGGTGGTCATGCCGCCTCCCTTTCCGTGACCGGGAAATGAGTGGGGCGCCTCCTCCATTTGTTGTGGCTGACGAGCCGCGACCTCTTGCTCACCGGCGGTGCACGACGGCGCGCCACACCTCCTTTGTGGTCGACCAATACCGACCATTCTGATGACCATTGTGGATTTGTTATGTTGCCTCATTTTTAAGGCGCTTGTCGGCACGCTGCCTTCTTCGTAGTTTGTCAGTGTCACCGCATTTGCGGTATTCAACGGATAGCGCAAGGGTGTAGCAAAGTAAGAGAGGGTCCGGGCCAAGTTCATTAGGCACACACCCTCTACATTAGCTCATAACACGAGGTCATATAAAGGGGTTTGATAAAATCACATGAATTCAAAATAATAAATAAAAAACCCTACCTCATAAACCCGTTGGAGAGTGCCCACGCTTAAAGGTGGATCATGTTCTTTGTTCCCGCAACCGGTTCCCAACGACGCCACTCGTACGTCGTCCTTCAGTTCTTGGTTTGGTGTCACCCATCACCTCCCACTGGGATCAGCTCTATCCTCTAAAGGTTCGACATCTCGATACTCCTTCAAAACTTCATTTATTGGCAAAGCTATGCCGATACCCCTCCCCAAACTCCCTAAATATAGGAGAGGGGGAAGGTAAGTAACAACATGGGGAATTAATTGGGTTTCATTAATTGGGAACCTTTCTAATTCCCCAATGACATCGTTACATAAGATTAATAGGTTAAACCATTTATTATCTTGACACATCGCTGGTCCCACACTCTGCCTTTACGTTGGTGGAGAAGGAAGAAAATAAAATAATAAAATTATTTTCTTTCATTTCTTTTAAAAAAGTCCCAAACCATAACTTTTTCTCTAGATATACTGTGGTCAAAGTAAATCCCCCCTTAAATGAATCCCGGCGCTGCAGATTCAACGGTGCCCTCTGTTTTTTAATGAAAACAACGGTTCAAAATTTAGAAAACTCCACTCATGATTTTACAGAACACACTTGAAAAAAAGTTCATAAATTAATTCGGGGCACACCGGGCCTCAAAATCAGGCGCTGTCAATTTTTCCAGACTCATAATAATTTCATACAATAAATATAATAATAAAATTGATGGAAAAATATGGGTCTTTACAGTAGTAACTAACAATTATAGGTGAATTTAGAAGATTATGAACTCAAATATAGAATGATTAGAATACCACCTAATTTTCATGGTTTATAAAGTGAAGACCCCAATATACATTTGAGATCATTTAAATAAGTATGTAATGGATTCATAACTAAGGGAGTCACTGAGTCTCAAATCACATGGAAGGCTTTTCCTTTCCATCTTAAAGGGGAATCCAAGGAGTGGATCTATAACCCGTAACCTCAAGAAGTCACCTCATGGGATGTTCTATAGAGGAATTTCGTCCAAAAATTATTCCCTTCTTCATGAAATTCCTTAATAAGGAAATAAATCTATGAAATCAAATAAACAACCAAATAAACTCTCTATGAGTTTTTAGAATGATTAAAAAACTATCCACATACTTACCACACCAACCCTATGAAAAACATCAATTATTGGTATTATTTTACTATGGATTGATGGAAAATTATAATAACCTACTTGATGCTTCCTCAAAAAGATCATTTATTGATAATTTAGAAGTTGAAGTTAGATAACTGATTGATTGAATCTCCCAAAACTCTCAATAGTTTATTATGATAACTCTAACTAAAAGAGTGCATGTAGTAAAATTTTTTAAATAGCCTTTATTAGAAAATAAAATTGAATACATGACATCTCTTATAAGATATATTTCTATGAAAAAAGTGCATAAGTCATCATCTACCACACCTACAATGGTCTACTGACTGTTTTATTCTCAGGAGCATTTCACTGATGGATACCCTCAAGTTCAAGGGATTAGAAACCATGATACCATGTTCTAGAGGAATTTTTAGAATAAACCAAAAAAATTATGGATTTATAGATTTCCCCACTAATAAATATGGAGTTGGGAACTAATAGAAAAAAATATCACCATTCCAATAGGCTCCTTAATAGCCTTACCATCCTCTTCCATTTCATGGGAAAAAATTCCAAACATTCATGAGTTATAAAAATATAAAATCATAAGAACCTTCCATGAAGGACATACCAAGATAGGTAATAAAATATTAAAATAGTCAATAGACTACTCTCACCACTCACATATCAGAGTTAATGGATTTAAAAGGATATTTTGGTCAACTCATGACCAACCTCAATAATACGGTAAATTAATACCCAGGTAAACTTCTTGCTAAAATAATTTCTAAAACTAAAGGAAATGTCAATGCTATTTCCTTAAGGAGTGGAAATGAGATAGAAAATAGTGAAGGATCACCCCTGTGACCAAAGATGTAAGTGAACAATAACATGTACCTGATGAATCTACCTAAGAAAATGTACAAGAGTAGGAATTAGTGAATAAACCCCATGAGAATGAATATAAAAGAAAAAATAATATAAAATATCCAAAAAACCTCAACCTCCTTTACTTGTAAGGATGTAATCCCCAAATATAACCAATGAAGAATCACTGTAATAGGAGATACTGGAAGTATTCAAGAAATAATATATTGAAATCTCTCTACTGGAAGCCATTCGGTAGATACCCAGGTATAAAAAATTCATTAAATACATGTGCACCAGTATAAAGACATTGTGAGGAAATAAATAGGCGAGATTAGTTAATATTTTTTCTCTTATTATCCATCATATCCCTAAAAAATTATAAGATATGAATACTTTCATTATCCCCTGCCTAATTAGTAAGCTTAATTTTTTCCAATGCCTTGTGTGATTTCGAATATTTAATTAATTATTTGTTCAAAAATTTAATTCCCATATATGGCCTTTTCGAACCCTCCACACATGGTAACCCCCCTCTCCCATAAAGAGGTCACTGCCCTGAGGTAGAGCCCCAGTCGGGGAAGGAGCCATTGCCAGCCGAGATGGCAGAGCTTCCTAGAGGGTGACAACCCGATTGACGATGGTTCATCAAAGCAGTCCGTCAGCACATGGGGCCGTGCCTCATTTAGCCCGCCTAGTTGAGACCGAGCGACCCGACAAGATAGATGGATCTCGGGGGAGAGGCTCACCCCGAAAGCAGAATCCCATGATTTGAACCCTGAACCTCCCAAAGAACAACGTTGATGTACCACTCACCTTCACCACCACGCCACCACCGAAGTGTCTATTTAATTAATGTAATGCCTTATTCCATTTATTCTTATATATATATGGGAGAACTCAAACCCACCCAAGCTGTTGTGAAACATGTCAATCGAGCCACTACTAACTTGGTTGTTGTTCTTGAAGATGTCTTGGTAAGTTTACAAGGTTACCCATTCCTCAAAAAACATTTGTATTCTCAATGTAGAAGAAGGAAGAGGTAAAGATCACTCTCTCATCATTCTATTTAGAGAATTCCTCACAACCACTAAAAATATCATAAATGTCAACTAAGGTACCCTTAATATTAATTTGGTGAAGAATCAATGGTTTTAATATACTAGATTTAATGAAACACCCACATGAATGGAATTCTATTTTTGGATTAATTTTTTTAATTACCTTATTCTTATAGGGATGGAATTTAAATGTTAGATGATATAATCAAAATAGAATAATCTTTGTAAACACCCAACATATTTGATAAGTCTATTTTTGAAAATGAACTCTATCTTGTGATAGTTTTGTGTGTTGAAAAATTTGATGAAATTGATGAAAAGAATTTTAAAGAGTTACTCAAATATGCTACTAATATTTCTACCTTACATGTTTAGGGTGACAACATTTAGAGAACCGAGTTCGAAACAACTCTAGAAAACCCCCTAAGTGTGAATTAAAAACACTGCCGTAAAATTTGAAATATGATTTTGAAAGAAAAATGTGAAATTTCCAGTCATAATATCAAATAATTTAGAACCTATCCAAGAACACAAACTACTAAAATTTCCAAAACATAATGGTAGGGGCCTAGGATAGACACTAGGAGATATCCTAGGGATTATCCCAACCACCTATATGTATATGATTTTTCTGGAAGATGAATCCAAACCAGTGAGATAGACCTAAAGTAAGCTCAACCCAACCATTTTAGAAGTTGTAAAAAATATGTATAAATAATTTTAGAAGATAGAATAATTTACCCCATCTTAGACTCCTAATGGGAGAGTACTATTCAAATTTCCCCAAAGAAAACAATTACAGAATTATGAAAAATGAGAACTATGAGTTAGTACGCACACGAATTTAGAAAAAATAGAGAGTTTTCAAAGATTATAGGAGATTGAACCATGTGACCATAAATGATCACTTACCCTACCCTTTTTGGACCCAATGTTATAAATAATAGGTGAGAAAGGACATTATTGTTTCTTTAATGGTTTTTTTGGATATTTAAAAGTTCCAATTGCTTCTAGGGACTAATTAAATACCACTTTAACATGCCCCTTTAGTACATTTTCCTACTAAAAATTTCTTTTTTACATTGAAATTTCTCAGGTACCTTCTAGCACTGCATGGTATGTATATTATCTATCCCGATTGAGAAATTCCTAGATGTATTCTTTGATGGCTTCACTATTTATGGAACTTGTTTCCAAATATGTCTAGGAATTTTATAATAGGTTTTAAAAATATGTATTGAGAAAAAATGTTTTTAAATTTTAAAAAATTACATTTTATGGTATAAATAGGAAATTTTTTGGGTTATTTAATTTATAAAGATGGAATTGAAGTTAATAAAGCGGAAGTTGAAGTTATTTCCACTCTTCCTTACCGCACCACTGTCTGGAACATTAGATCATTTCTTGGTCATATAATATTTTATAAAAGGTTTATTAGGAACTTTAGAAAAATTAATTTTCCCATAAATAACATACTCAAGAAGGAAATTGATTTTGTTTTTAATGATTAATGTAGGAAATTTTTTGACAAATTGAAATAATTCTTAACCACTTCTCCCATTATATATCCCCCAAAATAGATTCACCCGTTTAGGATTTTGTGTGATGCCTCTCAAAAATATATAGGGGCTATGATTTTCTAAAAGTTTGATATATTTCCACATGTATTAGAATACACTTCACAGACCTTATAAATTTTATAGATTAACTAAACAACAACAATGATAGAGTTTTTGTCTATTATTATAGCTTGAGAACAATTTTTATCTTATTTTTTATTTTTGTCATGTGGGTTTGAGACATTTAATCAAGAAATATAATGAAAATCACATACTAGTGAGATGGATATTTCTTCTAAAATATTTTGAACTGAATATTAAGGACAAAAAGGACGATGAAAATATGGAAAAAGACTACATGAGACGACTACCTCGCATTTTCAAGGTAAAAAGAATCCCCAAGTTGAATTTGGAAGATTCAATCCCTACTAATAAAATATACAACCACAACCAAGTTCCATGGTATGATGACATAGTGAAATTTATAGTCATGTCAAAGGTACCCCTTTCTTATATAAACATCAAATTACTAAATTGAAATCTGAATCAAAATACTATGTTTGGGAGGAATGTTATTCATGTAAAATTTACAATTACCAAATTATTAGAAGGCGCATATCTAAAGAGGAAACAAAATCTATACTTTCCTTTTCCCATAAACTTGAATGTGGAGGTAATTTTGGAAATCAAAGAACTCCTAGAAAAAACATGGAATTTGGATTTTTTTGGCCCTCAATTTTATAAAATCCATACAATTTTTTTTTAAAAATCTCCCAAATGTTAGTTTTCTTCTAGAATTTTTAAAATATTTTATATTACCTAGAAAACATTGATTTTTTTGAATTTTTTTATGTTTGGAGAATTGAATTTATAGGCCCATTTCCCAAATAATTTGGATTTTCCAACCTTATATTAGTAGTATATTATTTCTCTAAATGGATTGAGACAAAATCCACTCAAACTATTGATTCAAAAACTATAATAAAAGCAAAAATTTTATAGGTTTGGAATACCTCAAGATATAATCATTAACGAAAGAACCCACTTATTCAATAATAACATGGTTCCCATCATGAATAAAAATGGTGTGCACCATAAAACTTAAACTTCCTACCACCCACATATGAATGAATTGGGTAAGGTATCAAATAGAGAAGTCAAAAGAATTTTGGAGATAACAATGCAACCCAACCAAAAAGTCTAGAGTAAGAATATAAAAGATGAATGATAGGAACACAAAACTACCTACAAAACCCCATTAGGTATGCCACCCTACAGAATTTCTTATGGTAACCATTATCAATTTCCTATTGAGACACAAAAAAATCCTAATAGGCAAACAAAAAAGTGAACCATGAGTTTTGAAGGGCCGAAGAACAAAGGAAGTTGAAAATAACGGAGCTTGAGGCGATAAGAAGAGAGACATATGAAAACTCTCTTATGTACGAGGAGAAAACTAAATTGACCCATGAAAAAGTGATCCATAAAATATAATTCCAAGTTGGATAAAAAGTTTTGTTATTCTCTTTAAGGATTAAGATCTTCCCTAGTAAGATTCATTCAAAGTGGACTGGGCCATACATAGTAACTAATACATTACCTTTTGGTGTAGTTGAGATCAATTGATATGGTTCAATGTTTCCATTCAAGGTGAAAGAACAAAAATTGAAGAAGTAATAGGATGATTTATAGAAATAACCTATAGTGAATTCCTGACTCCTCCTTGTTTCTACTAATAAATAGAGAACTATCTGGTTGTCTATTACCCTCATAATTATTCTAGGTGCTTACTTTATGTTTTGAAAAGCTTCCCATTAATAAATTCATGTTGAATTTATATTTATGTTTAACCAAACCATGTGTGGTGGAGGTAATTCAAAGATACTAGATTATTTTTTAATTTTTTTTTATTTAATGTCTTATATTGTTAAAAAATATTTTTTTTCTTCCTGTTTGTAAATATTGTACATAGTTTTTTTGTATAGTTTCATTTTTTTTATTTTTCATTAATTTCATGAACTTTATCATAATCCTGACTAATTGAATACCATGCTAGGATCTAATGATTTCATTGATTTTAAATTACTACATGTGAGTGTTTATAGAGTGAATATAACATCTATTATATGTTTTTTGAAGGCTAGGGAAATAGAGTGAAAATTGAGAAGATAATTTTGGAATAAATCTTATAATATGTGGTTTCTAGAATTTCAAAGTAAACCTAGAGTAACCTAACCTTTATAATTTTACAACACCTCAATGAGACCCCCAAATTAAATTTCTATAAAACTTTTGAACCTAGAAGAAAAATGGGAATTTGGGATCCCATAATTAATATCTAATAGAATGGAAACCTGTGTGTGAGTAGACATCTGTACAAATTTAAATAATTTATTTTCATAGTTCCTTACACATACATGCTTAAGAAAAATGAAATAATAATAATAATAACAAAAAAAACAAAAAACAAACAAACAAACAAATTAATAAATAAATATTTAATTTATAAAAGACGAATTCATTTAAGTGAGGGGACTATTAAACCCATGAAATGAGTAATTGAATTATAAAAATATCATTTAGTTAATATCAATGATGTGTGAAAATTAACTTTGTTTTAGTAAGCTTTGGAGTAAAGGAATGATGGAAGAACTACTTATTATAATTTTAATTCCACTTAAATCTAACAAATTCACATGAGGAACTATAATTTTAATTTTAATTGAAGTATAACCTTCTATGAGAGTCACATAGGAGGCATGGAAATTAAGTAGAAATTGTTATTTTATTTCCTTCACTTATGGCTATGTAATTATAATTAATTAGGAAAATCATGTAATTTTTAGAATTCAACAATAGAATTTATCAGGAGTGCAATAAGTTCAAGTTTGGGGGAGTGATGTGAGTATAAATTTTCAATTTTTTGTCTAATATTCATTTTAAATACCTATAATTTAATCTCATCCCCTAGTTGATTTATAGTTTTTGTAAAATCTTTCATAAGATATAATTAATATCAAAATGTCTTTAGATATGATTTTATTGATTTATTTTTGTAAATAAAAAAAATCTTTTGTCATGTTGAATTTAATCATGCACCTTCAAAAACATGTTTTTCAATATAGATCATCAAATATGGAAAAGGATTTGATCAACCATAGGTAAAAGTTGAATTGACTATAATTTATCTTTTTATGGTTGAATCATTTTTCAAAATATGGTAAATGAATGAATCAACCATGTCACCCATTCTTATGGACGATCTAGCCACTAAGAGGGTGTTTTCACAAAGACAATTGACCATGAGAAAAATATTCTTTTGGTAGATCATTATACTAAAATGATAGATCTATGAAAAATAATTATGGGAAATTTTCATCTAATACAAATAACCAAATGATAGAAAATGAATTTTTTGAAACCAAAAAATTGAAAATAGAGAGTGAACGTTCTTTATTATTGAAATAAGTATAACTCATATCTTAAATTGACCATCACAAAAACTAAAAAGATAATGGAGGCATGGACCTACCATACCAAACAAGGGGAGAACCAAACACACCCCTGCTTATGGCTAGTCAACCTAATCAAACACACCACCTTGTTCCAAACACAAATCTAGATTTACTATGTTTGGTTGGATGAATGTGTACAAACATGATAAGGGAGTCATGGTTGTATGCTGTTTAGACCCAAGATCCACATAAACCAATGATGAGATCTATCTATGTGGACCATGATTGAAATCATCTTATACATGCCACCTATGAATATTCCCAATTCCACTCCACTATAAATGATGTTTTCTCCAAACTCCACCAGAGATGCATGATAAAGAGAAAATCATACATTTTAAGATTAGGGGATCAGGTCACAATATTTTTCCTACATTCTCCATATGATGTGGATTCAAGATCTATATATTATTGAAGCTGTGTTCCCGTCTTTTAGAAAGTCTGAGTGTATCACCAGAGAAGATTACTAGAGTCATACATGGGAGAGCACTGAGCAGTTTCTGAACTAAAAATCCTCACTATCACATTTTTCTAAGCACACTGCATGAGAATATCAAATTTACAATAAATAAATAGATACATGGAGAATGATAATCTTTAGAATTAACTAAGAAATATCACACCACCCTCTTGAAAACTACAACACCATTGAAAAATGAAACTTTGAATTCTACTATTGTTGATGGAATGATTTGAGTTGTTGATGGTCTCGATACAACATGATAGAGAAAAACAGAGCATGAAATAATCATGAGGGAAATAAGTAATATCCAACACTATATAGACCACAAAGTAGTAATAAATTATAATAACCAAATGTCAAAGTATGTTAAAATCTGAGAATATATTTGAGTTCTTAGGCCCATCACATGATCACATGTGATTCTTCCATATTCTACTAAAGCTGCATAACAAGGAATAAACTCTCTAAAAAGAAGTATAGAGATTGATCGTGGGATAATTATGAGTTTTTTGGGAAATAATATTGGCACCAATCTAAGATGATAAATACCATTGAATCCAGACATGTCTGATCATCTAATAAAAAAGATACTATTCATAACTAAAAAGTTGGAAACATTCCCGTACTGGTCACATGGAGGACTTCAAATCACACTGAGATGCCCAAAACTTCTTCATTAAATATCACACTATCTCACTGTGTTAAGGGTCTCTTGATCACTCCTAGAGAAAATCTTCAGCCATAACTTACTAAAAATTACTACTTATCAATTTTTTTCATTTTTCCTTATAATAACTACTATGATGGCACACTAGGACATTTATGGAGGTTCTAAGGAGAATTCCCTCATTCCCCCAGTTGATGAAATCTAATAACTCAATTTTAATATCAATTTCTCTATGGGTATTATTGATTTTTAATCAGCTATATGTTTATTCTGGTTTTGGATTTTAATTTCTTATTCACATTATCTGGATTACTCACATAAACCACTCAAAATTAAATTATTTCATGTGATAGAATGTAGTGGGATAATCTAATGGTTACAAGAGATATATAATTTCCAATCTAGGAAATGGTAATAGATACATTGATCATTATATTTATCTATACTAACCAAAATAACTAGATAAGTATAATACATTATATATCAATTGATTAGAGGAATAATAGAGAATAATTTAATAATGATTTAATAGGAGAATGGTGGAATGATCTAAGGCTATACCATTTTTCTTTAAACTGATATTAAAACTAATCGACCCAGTTTTCAACAATTAAAACCCAATAAAATAATATTTTAATGCACCCAAAACACTGTCTTCTCTATATACAACTATTGTACCACTAATACCACATTTAATTCAGGTTCAAAAATGGTTTTATTGAGATCCCTGTGATAGGTGTAAATCACACTTCCAGTAAATTTTATTATTCAATTAAAAAAATATGAGTTTTATTCAAGTTTTTATAGATTTTTACAATTCATATTTTTTTTCAATTAATGATTAATTTTTTAAAAATGAGATCAATAAAATGAAAAGGTATTCTCATAGTAAATTGAAAAATATCAATAAAAATGTGAGGGTTTTTTTGATTCTTTATACTAATAATGACATCATGCTTCATACATGTGTTTAATTTGTAAGGCATTAAATTATCCTATTCATATATAATCTAACATTCAAAATCCTTCTAGAAAACCATTTTGTGACCTACCTCACATACAGTAAAATTCCACTCTTCACTCAAGAGTGTGTATTTTTTTGGATTTATGCTCATAATTGGGAAGTGATTATTTATAAAAAGCTTAGAAAAATCATCATCTCTCCACACTATGAATCATATAAAATATAATCAATCATTTTGTGTTTGAAAAGGTTGTTCAATGGTTTTGAGTTTGGTGGGAAAGTGTTCAAAAGCGTTTTATATAAATAAGAAGGTTTTTCTATTTAAATTGAATGCATGATATATCAATTAAAGAATGTAAGAATCCCTCAATCAATTTCACCTACATAATATTTGGAACACACATCCCAATGTACAATTCTTTTCACTAGGCATGAGTTATAAAATGAATCTAAATAACATCTCATCCCAATATCCTATTTTTTTATATGTACATTTTTTTATTTTTATCCTTTTTTATGAGTGTAAATGAGTTTTTTGTATCAAAATAATGAATAGGGATCATTTACTTTTCTTTATTTAGGGTTAGAACAACTTAGGTAAGCACAAAAAGTGTTTTAAACTCACCACCCTTTTTTATAAACATTTTTAAGGAGAGGAGAAGGATAAATAATATATAATATGGTGAATTAATTTAAACCACGTCCATTTTACTATTTAAAATACCTCAAAATGATGACCCACACCACTCACATACCACTAAACATGAAATTATTCCTAAAAAACACACTAAATCCCATTTACTACACAGTTAGACAATAGTTAACCATGCACTTGTATATTAGAGTGAGGGTAGGTATAAGAAAATTTGTATTTTAATGAATCTTAAACATATAATATGATTAATTGTTATATAAGGTATTAAATATGATCAATATTCAAAGCGGGTTTTAAGGAAAAATAAGAGGCTTTCTAATAGAATGAATCAATCATATTTAAAGTACCTCATGATTTCCAAATATTTGAGAGATAATAAATTTTTTTTGGTTTATAAATAAATCTTGATGTTATCTTAATATGTGATGGTAACATAAAGATGATGTAAAAGTGTCTCATAATCCTCTTATGATAGGAATTAAAATTTGGTATAGACACAAGTGGTTTTAGATTTCAATTTCTAGTCAAAAGTCATAAAAATTGTTGAAAATCATCACCTAAGAAAATAAATAAATTTCAAAAATCATTTGATCCTTTCAAATGTAATAATATGATCAGGCTCCTCAAAATCACTTGGAATTCAAAATATTTACTGTTTTTTCCAATTTATCTCAAGGAAAGTTTAACAAAGGAAATACTATTTACAGATTTTAATTATTCCTAAAATAGAGCATTTTTTTATTTTTAGGATAGATTAAATATAAAAAAGAAAAGGGTATTTAAATATTAATAAGATTTTCTTTCTTTCCAACACATTTAGTTTTGACAGATTTCCATTACATTTCCATCATGATTTTTATCAAAGGAAAATCGTTTAATATAAAAGTATCTAAAATCATGTGAAGGAATGGGGGAACCAGTAGTTCTTTATGTATTAACAACAAGGAGGAGTTTGGACTCCTCTATTTTATCTGGGAAAAAACTACATGGTAATGATTTAGTTTCTGAACATTAACTTTAAAAGAGTTTCATGGATCATCTTCCTTGATATCAACTACACTTAATGGAAAAGTTTCAATTTCTATGTAGGGTCCAGTCCATTTGGATAAAAGTTTACTTGACATAAGTTTCACTATTTTAGAGAAGAGAAACAACTTGTCTCTAATTTTAAAATATACCTTATTGATGAGTATCATTGATAGTTATGTATTTCTACATATACAATATGGAATTATCATAATCTTATATTCTTAGCTCATTAAGCTCCATTATCTACAACTTCCTTTACTTTCCAGCTTTTCCAAACTCCATGCTTACTCACTTAATAGCCTAGTACTATTTTTGATGCAACTCAATAAGCAGTTGATAGTGTTTTAAATATATTATTTTTTAAGGATACATACCTAAGTGGGTTTTATAGGAAGTCTTGTATTCCCACATTGCATCTTCTAGATTTCTACTCTATTAATTCTATTCAGGTTTCTATAGAATCCTTTTATCTCTCTGTTGGAAACCATAGCCATCCCATTGGTTTTTAGGTGGAAGGTAATGGAATTTTTGTGATGCAATCCATATTTATTCATAAAAAATTCCATATTATTGTTATATAAGTTTGTTCCTTGGTCACTTATTATTTCTCAAGGCTCTTTAAACCTACAAAAAATATTTGTTTTTTGAAATTCGATCACTATTTTGGAATAATCATCCCATGTGTCTTTTGATTCAATTCACATAGAAATATAATCCACTAATAACAAAATATTGGAAAATACAAATGATTTAGGAAATTTTCCCATGAAATATAATCCCTATTTATAAAATATTTCATAGAAAAGCAATGTTTTTTAGGGAAATTCATGTATTTTGAAAGTCCTATCAGTAAACAGGTAGTTTAGCCATTTTTTGAAAAAAATCATATAAATATTTAAAAATTGGGGGAAAAACAAACCATGTTCTAAAACATTCCTTTCTATTCATTGAGGTCCAAAATGGCCTCCACAATAAAGTGTGTAGAAAAATATAAGAAGAGACTTAACCCCTTCTTTAGGGATACACCTCCTTATTACTTGATCACTATAGACCTTCCATAGATATTGGTATTCCTAGACATATTATTTTTATTAAATTTTTTTAAGTGATTTCTATTTAGAAAAGAAATAATTTACCTTGATGTGGGAATAAAATTCACTAAATGAATATACTAGATCACTTGAGTGGCTACATACAACTTCTAACCAGGAAATGAGTTATCCATGTTTATTTTAGAAGGCGGTTCTACCTCGGAAGGGTGGGGTAGTATACTCATGTAGCCTTTAAATAGATTATCATATCCTTTCTATTATTAATCTCTAAGTTGAATTATTATAGTATAAACTTCCCTCTCTCTAGCCTCAATTTTTTTTCAGCCTTCTTGATCAAGTTCCTCAGTTTTAGATGATCAAAAAATATTGTTACTTTACTTCCTAAGAAATATGATTGAAATTTCTAAAAGTTAACAATAAAAGACAAAAGTCATTATTTGTTGTTATATAATTTGTATAGGATATGTATATTCCCTTTTAAGCATAATCTATCACTTTTATGTTTCCATCAATATTATGGGAAAGTAAAAATCTTACAACTCTATTGTAAGCATCACAAAATATCTCAAAAGTGGGTTCCTAGTTTGGCAGGTGGATTATAGGGGTAGTTGTTAAGAACACATTTAGTTTATAAAAATATATACTATATGAATCGTTAAACACAAACTCAGTTTCTTTATTGAGTATGTTAGTCAAGGAAAAATAAATCATGATAAAGTCCTTAATAAAACTTTTTAAAAACCCATAATTCCCTAAGAATGATCTAATGTGTCTCAAAGTGGTAGGGTAATTGAGTTTAGAGATAAAATAAACTCTGTACTTATCCACTTAAATTAAATATTTAGAAATTATATAACCCAACAAATTTCCATCTTCTACCATAAAATGGAATTCTTTCATAATTTTAATCCAAATTTTTTCATTGTATATTTTTAAAAAAAATTATATTCTACCCAAATATCTTTGAAAAAAAGTTCCAAAGATAGTAAATTTATCAAATAATACCTATAAATAGCTCTCAATAAGGTCTGATAAGATACCTTCCATGAAACAATAAATGGTACCTATGGAATCTAAAAAACCAAAAGGCATCCTTAGGTAGGAAATCATACTAATGGGATATGTGGATATGGTTATTTATTAGTCTTACTGATTGATTGGAACCTCAAAATACCTAGAAAATCCATCAATAAAACAATAAAGACCCATCCCAGCTAATCCATCTAACATTTAGTCCAGAAATGGTATGAGGAAGTTGACTTTACGGGTCACATGGTTCAACCTACTATGTTAAATTCAAAATATCTAGCTATTTTGGACTAAATGTTAGAGGGATTAGCTGGGACGGGTCATTATTGTTTTATTGATGTATTTTCTTGGTATTTTTGGGTTCCAATCACTCAGTAAGACTAATAAATATCCAGATACACATATCCTATTAGTATGATTTCTTACCTAAGGATGCATTTTGGTTTTTTAGATTCTTTAGGTACCATTTATTGTTTCATGGAAAGTATCTTCTTGGACCTTATTGAGAGTTATTTATAGGTATTCCTAGATGAATTTACTATCTTTGGAAGTTGTTTTCAAAGCTATTTGGGTAGAATATAATTTTTTTGAAAAATATACTTTGAGAAAAGTTGGATTTAAATTTTGAAAGAAATCCATTTTATGGTAAAAAAATGAAATTTGTTGGGTTATATAATTTATAAATATTGAATTGAAGTGGATAAGTCCGAAATTTATTTAATATGGTATTAAATTAATTGAGGGACCTAAATCACTCAATTCATTGGAAAAATTAAGATTACGAATAGTGTAGAGGAATGTGAAAGTACCAAGATCTTGGAGTTTCTAGGGGATTTATCTAGTAAAAAGGACATGAAAATTATTACATAATATTACCAATTAATTTACTTAAAATATCCTTTTCTTGATTCATATGTATTTAATTAATTTTTTTACCTTTTAATTTAGTAGCTGTCCTCCAATAGGGGGTGTTGATCTCAAATTTCTTTAATATTTATAGAATCTGTTATTATAGTGTGTATCATTGAGTTTCTTGGGTGATTTGTCCCTTTTAGGGAAGGGTGGTTGGGGTTGGTTTGAGTCTTCCATCTTGGATTTATGTTTTTATTTCTTCATAGGGGATGTATCCATTGGTTATTAAGATTCTTTTTCCTACAAAGATTCATTAGGAATAATGGGATATCCACTTCCAACCACCTCTTAAAATGGTGATTCTTTATAGCTTCCCAGATCCCTATAAATACTTAAAGTAATATAAATAAAAATTCCCTTAGGTTTAGGAATGTATTGAGTAGGTATATTACCACAACCTTGATTTTTCAAGTCATTGATGACATTCATAATTTTGTTATACTATCATTGAAGCCCCTTTAGGGTCGATACATGGGTATTGAGTGTATTTTTTTTAGAGGTGTGAGATGAAAAAATTTGTTTCAGCAACTCCTTCATGGTGGGAACATGATTTTACTTCTGTTGGAAGATTTTTAGGGATTATAAATACCTATTTAAAAGGGTGAATGTTAGAAGTATGGTTGAAAACCTTGTTGGAAAGGTTATCTTTATTTTTGTTGGTTCCCAAATCTGAACTAAGTATTAAAAAATTCTACAAGTCATTGGTTATTTGATGGTTGTTTCTAAAACATCATAAGGTACATATAACCACAACTATTTACTCCTTGTATTTGAGGGCATCTATCAGTGAATTGGTCTTGATAGTAGTAATGGTGGTAGATTCTTGGAGGCATGGGAGATGATGTTTCTTATAGTTTTTCAAAATAATGAATAGGGATCATTTCCTTTTCTTTAGTCAGGGTTAGAACAACTTAGGTAAGCACAAAAAGTGTTTTAAACTCATCCCTCTTTTTTATAAACATTTTTAAGGAGAGGAGAAGGATAAATAATATATAATATGGTGAATTAATTTAAACCACGTCCATTTTAATATTTCAAATACCTCAAAATGATGACCCACACCACTCACATACCACTAAACATGAAATTATTCCTAAAAAACACAACAAATCCCATTTACTACACAGTTAGACAATAGTTAACCATGCACATGTATATTAGAGTGAGGGTAGGTATAAGAAAATTTGTATTTTAATGAAGCTTAAACATATAAGATGATTAATTGTTATATAAGGTATTAAATATGATCAATATTCAAGGTGGGTTTTAAGGGAAAAAAGGGGGCTTTCTAATAGAATGCATCAATCATATTTAAAGTACCTCATGATTTCCAAAGATTTGAGAGATAAAAAAAAAAAATTGGTTTATAAATAAATATTGATGTTATCTTAATAAGTGATGGTATCATAAAGATGATGTAAAAGTGTCTCATAATCCTCTTATGATAGGAATTAAAATTTGGTATAGACACAAGTGGTTTTAGATTTCAATTTCTAGTCAAAAGTCATAAAAATTGTTGAAAATCATCGCCTAAGAAAATAAAAAAATTTCAAAAATCATTTGATCTTTTAAAATTTAATAATATGATCAGGCTCCTCAAAATCACTTGGAATTCAAATTTTTTATTGTTTTTTCCAATTTATCTCAAGGAAAGTTTAATAGAGGAAATACTATTTACAGATTTTCATTATTTTTAAAATAGAGCATTTTGTTATTTTTAGGATAGATTAAATATAAAAAAGAAAAGGGTATTTAAATATTAATAAGATTTTCCTTCTTTCCCACACACTTAGTTTTGACATATTTCCACTACATTTCCATCATGAATTTTATCAAAGGAAAATCGTTTAATATAAAAGTATCTAAAATCATGTGAAGGAATGGGGGAACCAGTAGTTCTTTAAGTATTAACAACAAGGAGGAGTTTGGACTCCTCTATTTTATTTGGGGAAAAACTACATGGTAATGATTTAGTTTCTGAGTATTAACTTTAAAAGAGTTTCATGGCTCATCTTCCTTGATATCAACTACACTTAATGGAAAAGTTTCAATTTCTATGTAGGGTCCAGTCCATTTGGATAAAAGTTTACTTGACATAAGTTTCACTATTTTGGAGAAGATAAACAACTTGTCTCTAATTTTAAAATATACCTCATTGATTAGTATCATTGATAGTTATGTATTTCTACATATATAATATGGAATTATCGTACTCTTATCTTTTTATCTCATTAAGCTCCATCATCTACAACTTCCTTTACTTTCCAGATTTTCCAAACTCCATGCTTACTCACTCAATAGCCTAGTATTATTTTTGATGCAACTCAATAAGCAGTTGATAGTGTTTTAAATATATTATTTTTTAAGGATACATACCTAAGTGGGTTTTATAGGAAGTCTTGTATTCCCACATTGCATCTTCTAGATTTCTACTCTATTAATTCTAGTCAGGTTTCTATAGAATCATTTTATCTCTCTGTTGGAAACCATAGCCATCCCATTGGTTTTTAGGTGGAAGGTAATGGAATTTTTGTGATGTAATCCATATTTATTCATCAAAAATTCCATATTATTGTTATATAATTTTGTTCCTTGGTCACTTATTATTTCTCAAGGCTCTTTAAACCTACAAAAAATATTTGTTTTTTGAAATTCAATCACTATTTTGGAATCATCATCCCATGTGTCTTTTGATTCAATTCACATAGAAATATAATCCACTAATAACAAAATCTTGGAAAATACAAATGATTTAGGAAATGTTCCCATGAAATATAATCCCCATTTATAAAATATTTCATAGAAAATCAATGTTTCTTAGGGAAATTCATGTATTTTTGAAGTCCTATCAGTAAACAGGCAGTTTAGCCATTTTTTGAAAAAAATCATATGAATATTTAAAAATTGAGGGAAAAAACAAACCATGTTCTAAAAAATTCCTTTCTATTCATTGAGGTCCAAAATGGACTCCACAATAAAGTGTGTAGAAAAATATAAGAAGAGACTTAATCCCTTCTGTAGGGATACACCTCCTTATTACTTGATCACTATAGAACTTCCATAGATATTGGTCTTCCTAAACATATTATTTTTATTCAAATTTTTATTTAAGTGATTTCTATTTAAAAAATAAAGAATTTACCTTTATGTGGGAATAAAATTCACTAAATGAATATACTAGAGCACTTGAGTGGCTACATACAACTTCTAACCAGGAAATGAGTTATCCATGTTTATTTTAGAAGGCGGTTCTACCTCGAAAGGGTAGGCTAGTATACTCATGTAGCCTTTAAATAGATTATCATATCCTTTATATTATTAATCTCTAAGTTGAATTATTATAGTAGAAACTTCCATCTCTCTAGCCTCAAATTTTTTTCAGCCTTCTTGATCAAGTTCCTCAGTTTTAGATGTTCAAAAAATATTGTTACTTTACTTCCTAAGAAATATGATTGAAATTTCTAGAAGTTAACAATAAAAGAAAAAAGTCATTATTTGTTGTTATATAATTGGTATAGGATATGTATATTCCCTTTGAAGCATAGGCTATCACTTTTAAGTTTCCATCAATATTATGGGAAAGTAAAAATCTTACAACTCTAAAGTAAGCATCACAAAATATCTCAAAAGTGGATTCCTAGTTTGGCGGGTAGATTATACGGGTAGTGGTTAAGCACACATTTAGTTTTTAAAAATATATAATATATGAATCGTTAAACACAAACTCAATTTCTTTATTGAGTATGTTAGTCAAGGAAAAATAAATCATGATAAAGTCCTTAATAAAACTTTTTAAAAACCCAAAATTCCCTAAGAATGATCTAATGTGTCTCAAAGTGGTAGGGTAATTGAGTTTAGAGATAAAATAAACTCTGTACTTATCCACTTAAATTAAATATTTAGAAATTATATAACCCAACAAATTTCCATCTTCTACCATAAAATGGAATTCTTTCATAATTTTAATCCAAATTTTTTCATTGTATATTTTTTTAAAAAATTATATTCTACCCAAATATCTTTGAAAAAAAGTTCCAAAGATAGTAAATTTATCAAAGAATACCTATAAATAGCTCTCAATAAGGTCTGATAAGATACCTTCCATGAAACAATAAATAGTACCTAGGGAATCTAAAAAACCAAAAGGCATCCTTAGGTAGGAAATCATACTAATGGGATATGTGGATGTGGTTATTTATTGGTCTTACTGATTGATTGGAACCTCAAAATACCTAGAAAATCCATCAATAAAACAATAAGGACCCATCCCAGCTAATCCATCTAACATTTAGTCCAGAAATGGTATGAGGAAGTTGGCTTTACGGGTCACATGGTTCAACTTACTATGTTCAATTCAAAATATCCAGCTATTTTGGACTAAATGTTAGAGGGATTAGCTGGGACGAGTCATTATTGTTTTATTGATGGATTTTCTAGGTATTTTTGGGTTCCAATCACTCAGTAAGACTAATAAATATCCACATACACATATCCTATTAGTATGATTTCTTACCTAAGGATGCATTTTGGGTTTTTAAATTCCCTAGGTACCATTTATTGTTGCATGGAAAGTATCTTCTTAGACCTTATTGAGAGTTATTTATAGGTATTCCTAGATGAATTTACTATCTTTGGAAGTTGTTTTCAAAGCTATTTGGGTAGAATATAAATTTTTTAAAAAATATACTTTGAGAAAAGTTGGATTAAAATTTTGAAAGAAACCCATTTTATGGTAAAAAAATTAAATTTTTTGGGTTATATAATTTATAAATATTGAATTGAAGTGGATAAGTCTGAATTTTTTTTAATATGGTATTAAATTAATTGAGGGACCTAAATCACTAAATTCATTGGAAAAATTAAGATTACGAATAGTGTAGAGGAAAGTGAAAGTACCAAGATCTTGGAGTTTCTGGGGGATTTATCTGGTAAAAAGGACATGAAAATTCTTACATAATATTACCAATTAATTTACTTAAAATATCCTTTTCTTGATTCATATGTATTTAATTAATTTTTTTACCTTTTAATTTAGTAGCTGGCCTCCAATAGGGGGTGTTGATCTCAAATTTCTTTAATATTTATAGACTCTCTTATTATAGTGTGTATCATTGAGTTTCTTGGGTGATTTGTCCCTTTTAGGGAAGGGTGGTTGGGGTTGATTTGAGTCTTCCATCTTGGATTTAAGTTTTTATTTCTTCATAGGGGATGTATCCATTGGTTATTCAGCTTCTTTTTCCTACAAGGATTCATTAGGAACAATGGGATATCCACTTCCAACCACCTATTAAAATGGTGATTCTTTATAGCTTCCCAGATCCCTATAAATCCTTAAAGTAATATAAATAAAAACTCCCTTAGGTTTAGGAATGTATTGAGTAGGTATATTACCACAACCTTGATTTTTAAATTCATTGATGACATTCATAATTTTGTTATACTATCATTGAAGCCCCTTTAGGGTCGATACATGGGTATTGAGTGTATTTTGTTTAGAGGTGTGAGATGAAAAAATTTGTTTCAGCAACTCCTTCATGGTGGGAACATGATTTTACTTCTGTTGGTAGATTTTTTAGGGATTATAAATACCTATTTAAAAGGGTGAATGTTAGAAGTATGGTTGAAAACCTTGTTGGAAAGGTTATCTTTATTTTTGTTGGTTCCCAAATCTGAACTAAGTATTAAAAAATTCTACAAGTCATTGGTTGTTTGATGGTTGTTTCTAAAACATCATAAGGTACATATAACCACAACTATTTACTCCTTGTATTTGAGGGAATCTATCAGTGAATTGGTCTTGATAGTAGTAATGGTTGTAGATTCTTGGAGGAATGGGAGATGATGTTTCTTATACTTTTTCACAACTATCTGTATTACAAGATATGTTATTTCTTCAATTTTATTTTCCAGAACCGTTCATTCAACCTCTAGATGAAAACTAATAAGGTTTTATTACTAGATATCGTAATTTGTTTAAATATTTTTTAAAATAAAAATAGAGTGAAAATAAAAATAATTTCCTCCCTATAAACACACTAGGTGTTCTGAGTTTCCTATCAAGAGGTACTCATCAAAATTTTATTTTGATCCCAAGTAAATGTATTAGTAGTAGGACTTAGGTTTTTATCTAGAGAGCACAATGCTAAGGGTGTGTTTCTCTTTTTTAGGTTTAATTGGTGAAAATAGTAATATAATTAAATTATATTCAATTTTTAAATTCATTTCTAAAATAAATGGACTAACCATGGATTATACCATTATATTTCATATTAAATCATTATTATAATTTATACTCTCATATTTTCTCTCTATTCAAATTAAATCTCACTCAATTACGCTCACATAGAATTTTTTATTTAATTACAGGGATGAAATAACCATTTCAACCTTTAATATCCACTATATTAATAATAAATGATCTCTAATTACCCTTAATTCAACCCACTTATCATGATCACAAGTAAGGAAGTTAACCTAAGTGAACTATGTATGCAATCCAATGAAGAAGGGAATAAAAATTAGAATTTAAGAAATAATGAAATATCATACTATATCTACAGTTCAAATAAATATAGATAATAATAGATAATATTAATCTATTAAAATATAGAATTAATTGACAATGGATAGGGAGAATCTCCTTGGATCAGCCTATAATGGATCATTATGCCATCACTAGATAATCATAGCAAGAAAATGAAAGAAAACAAGAAAATAAAAAATGAAGTAGCAACTTCGATTGAATGATAATTGGGAACACACACACTTTATTTTGGGAATAATTCCCCTTTTTAAAGAGATATTTTCTTATTTATTCAATCTTCCATACCCTACCACATGACTGGAAAAAGTTTTTCTTTCAACGAACCCTATTTGCATGTTTCATTCCTTAAATATTGAGCACATTTTTTTTCTCATTATATTATTGTAATGTAAACGACTCAAAGGTTAGGATTTCTATAAATTAACATACTTGAATCATTATATTAAAACATACCCTCATGATCACACCTGTATTTCTTCGAGAATGATCTAATTGGAACTTTTCTTCTTCTATATTGTATATTAGTATATTATGAGTGTTTCTCTATCTTCATGTGATGAGTTAGAGAGATGATGTACATGATGGATTTTTAGACTTAAATCATTTTATGAGATTAAAATAAACAGGCTTGGGCCTCATATTTGTGCCTTGGTACTGGACTTGGGTATTGAAAATGTAGGGTATAACCTGGAATGAGGATGGATTTCACTGCCTTTCACACATTTTTTTCTACTGTACTCAATACTAGGAGGAGAATAGGTCTACATTGCTGAGGAAAGGTACTCTATCTTTTTATATTGCACAGGGGAGGCACATGGAGTAGTATCTTGATCTTAGATGAATTTCCAACATATAACCGAAGTTCTTCATTGACCATAACTTCAATATTGCTTCAAAATAGGGTATCCACATTTCATGTTTAGGTGTTGTGGAACAAGAGGTGATGGGGCTGTATTTGCATTTTTGTTCACATTAGATTCTTCTACCAAATAGTATATGTGTATATCAATTTGATGTAGTAGTTAGTGCATTGGTCATGAGAATAGGCCTCATCCTATCTTCATCTACATTGGGAATGAACTAGAAAAGTATTTAATATATATATATTTTTTATCCTCGACATCAGTTTCCTTCTTTACCAGATCGGCTAATGGTACGTAGCATTTTCTCAAATTGTGGATTATGTGTCCCAGTTATATCTATATCAACATAAGGTGGCACAACTTAGTTGACCTCCTTCACACTCTAAATTCATTAATAGTGTGGAAATATTGTGATTCTTCTTCATCTATTAGCCGAGCACAAGATAAAATTAGATGAATCAGGTTTGAATCATCAATTAGCTAGGTTAGAAAAAGGTATTTTCCATCCACTATCGATCTTTAGTCTTTAGTGATAACTAGGAGGCTTGATTGGTGAGCATCAGTAGAGGTTTTTCTCTTGATCACTATTTGAATCAGGGGTGTCCTGAATCATCTAATCTTTATCCATGGATCTATGGTTGATTCAAGATTCTTGGTTCATAATGTAGAATCAAATATGGAGCTCAAGTGTTTATAGGTAATGAATTCAATTTATTTTCTCAGTCCGATGTGGATTCATCAAGAATATTTGAGCATCCATGAATATACTTCATGGTCGAAATCCCATATGTTTGGTTTCCTCTTCCATATCTAGGTGTGAATCTTTTTTAAGAATGGTTAGCCTCATCACCTTCCTTTATGATGATATATTCTTCATATGAGCAATTTTTTATGGTTCTCATCATTAATCAGTGAGAATAGTTGGTTTTGGGTTTTTTACCAGCTCATGGCATAGATTCAACAGTTGGTGTCCTAACATAATGATCAGGTATACTTCTCAAATGAGTTTTGGCCTTCATAGTGGAACTGTTTGTGTTCTTCAATGGTGGTTTTGTTTCTCTTTCAAGATTCCATAGTCAAACATATGTTCATTTTTCATATTCAATTTTATCATGGTCATTATAGTTAACCAGTAACCAATAAATATCTTCAATGGGTGTTCAAGCTCAAAGTTCCTTGGTTTCAATGGTTATCCTTGAGGTTGTGAAATACTCAACCTTGGTAAGCTTTTATTGGGAAAAGATGATCAAGATCTCGATTATGGTAGATAGAATTTTGAGTGAGGTTGATGGAATTTTAGGTGGGGAAAATCTATTTTTCTATATAGTTGAGGAATTAAATAGCCAAATTTTAGTATTTTTAACATGGTTGATGAAACATACAAGTTAAAATTGCTTAATTACATTTACAAATATCACACTAATAGGAACTATTTATAGGCACAGTCAATCCAACAGTTTTCCAAAAATTAATCTGTGAAAACTTGAGAATTACATCATGTGGTTTCCCCATAATAGGAACAGTTGTTCGGCACTGACATGATCACTTCTGGCCTCTTCTAAACTTATTTTGTGGTTGATAGAAATGTAGGCATGTGGATGATTTATTCCTTTTTAATCTTTTCACACATGATCTACATAGTGAAACCAATTTTTTTTAATATAAAAAATGTTACAATTAAAAGTTTAATAAAATTAAAAATAAACTCCAAAAATTCAATAATAAATTAAATTAATTCATAAATGAATCAAAATAATGATCACATCCAATTTCAATTTTTCAAAACCAATTTATAGATTTAATTTAATGAATAAAACAAATAAAGTTCAAAATTGAATCTATCTCAAAATATTAAATCCATATCTAGTCAAACAATGTTATTTCAATATCTAGAATAATTATATAGCTAAAAATTAATTAAAATAATTTATGAATCATTAAAAACCAAAATTTAATCCTTTTTTCAATTAAAATCCAGATTCTCAAAGTAACCACATAGTGAATTAATTACTTGGATTTTAATTAAATTAAGGGGTATTTTCCATGAGTAATAGACAAAAAACTTTGAAATTTTCATCTCACATCACTCATCACCACCACCGAATCACTCATATGATGCTTACCCATTCCCCTATATTATGAGACACAATAGTATCATCAATAAATTTTTTCTCAGGCCCCCATTTCTCCCCACTATAATCCTTTGCTCATAATGGTAGATCCTGATCCATGGTGCTCTCCACCTTCAAAATCTCTTACTGAAATACATTTCCATTTTTGTGATGATATGATTAGTGTGGTTTTCATCTCCTGATACACAATTTAATATAAAACCACCAATCATTTCTCCTCTAGTTGATTATTCTCTAAAATAATTTAGTCAAACATGATAATGTGATATATCATCATTAGACTATGATGAAAAAAATCCTTAGAATCATCATGTAATCATTCAATACCCACATTAAATTCCAGGCTAGAAATTTAATTCAACTACAAGGTTGGTTACTCAATCAACTAAATCCACCACATTACCCTACTTGAAATTACCAACACATATTTGATCAAAATCACCCTCGGATCACATAAAAAAAATTATAAGGGAAATTTTAATGTACAAACTCTATAAAATATCACATCTGAATTAATATTCTAGTACACATCAAAGAACCAGATCAAATTGGATTCATCTACTCAACAATATCCCAATTTCACCCTAAATTGCTAATGAACAGTCTTATCACACCCATGAAACTACCCAAAATAGGTTTGTACCTCCATGATAGGCTCGATGCTCCCCACCACAAGATTATAATTATGTTTACTCTACCAAGACAAGAAAATGATATCCTCATCCCATGCTCCATCCATTACTATATGTAATGAATAGACATGTATGCTCCACTCATACTCGAGAACCAATATGAAACACCAACAAATACTTGTTTTTTGGATCACTAGGAACATCATCATTGACATCTTCTAGAATTTCTATCTATAAGGAGGGTCACACACTATATATCCAACTAAGAAATCTACACCATATGGATTTCCTTATGTTCCTCCTTGATCAAAATGCATGACATACTCCAATAATCATACAAACATAACCCCTTCTAAGCCATGATCATAGAACCTATCAACCATAACCACCATACATCCATGATGTCATCAACATCCTAAGGGACACCTCTAAATTTCATCAAAACCATGGGCAACAAATCCTATAACAATTTCATCAAAACCATCTATTATAGGCTTGAACACAACTATTTATCGATTCAAAAACCATATAACATTACATATAACCAACATGTACCACCTTGATCTCATCTAAATGTAATTAGTTTATGATCTCATACCAACCGATCAGAGAACCCAACTAAATCTCCCATGAGTCATACATTATCCAAATTTTTTGACCGACCTATACAACTGACCATATCCCACTACAATTCAATATCATCTTTCTATAAGTACCTTAGTGATTACTTATAAATACTCCGGACATCTTACCCACACTAAGGATCATCACATGATCACCATCTACCCCAAGCGTCATTCCAAAATCAAAAGCATGTACCTATGTTATGTCTTTCCTAGATCTGACTCTTTAGGATCACATTCCACTATCTCATCAGGAACCATTCCCAAAATAAATAGGGAATGACATCCAACTGATCTTTCCCTCCCAAAAAATATTTGATATGAGAGAACCTCAAGTGATTCAATCTTAATCACTAGGAATTTACACATGATCCTCGCTTTTAAGGTCGCACACAAGAGCTGGATAACCCCTCCCTTGGGTTACCCTCATATATATCACCTATCTAACTAATATCCCATGTTTCATCCCAAAAGAAACTAGACTCTGTATCACCCCTTCACTGATCAGAAAGGTACGTCTTTAACCTTGTTGTGGTTTTTGGTTTTCATTGATTGGATAGGGTTGATAATGAATTTGGTGGATACATATAATGTCAAAGTCAGAGATTTGTTGATTTCTTAGATTTACCTAACTTCTTCTACAGGTTGTTGGAGGGTGACACGAGGTGTATGGATTTCTAGAGGCAAGTCATGAAAGGATTTACACTGTGAAGGTTACACACCATGACTATCCTTTACATTTAATGAGTTATTTAATGGATGGTTTTTAATTCGAGGTGATGTGTTTTCAGCAATTTTATATATGAACTATTTCATGACATGAAATTTTATTACATGTCATGAAATTCCCCGAGTGTGTTTTTTTAAATGGGAAGAACGACTACGATATCTTCTCTCCTCCACTCTAGTTTCAACTCCCTCAACCGAAAACCTTTCTTAGGTGACCTTGAAGCTCTCTAACCCTTCTTGATCCATTCTTTATGTGTTTGATCATCACTATTCTTGCCGTGTTATTCTAGGGTAAGCTCTCTCCGATGTTTTTCACCTTTCTATTTTTCTCCTCCTTTGGGATTTCAATATATCATCCTGAAAATGACAGATCTATGCTTCATGATGTCATATCTCATTCTAGGTTGAGTTTAGAGGTTCTACACCTTCATTATCATTGACAGGTGTTGTCGCGAGTGTTTCATTTTGGGAAAAGGTAGGTGGTTCCGTACCGATTAGAAAAATTTAATAAGCTTACATTTCTTGATTTATTTTAGCTATTGATTTAAACAAAATTTCTCAAACTTTCTTTCAATTGACTCGACAAAACCCAATCTCTATGAATTGGGATATTTGAAATGGTTTTGGAATAAAAATTGGGGAAACCCCCCAATTCTATAGAATTGGGGTGTTTTTATGAATTTTTTTTAATTCAAATTGTTTAATTTAAATTGTGGATTTGATGGAAATGATTTCAATTAAATTATTGAATTTAATTTTGGAAACGAATTGTGAAATTGATGGAATTGGTTTTGAATGGATTTCAAACTTTTGAAAATGGATTAATTTTTATTTGAAAGAAACCCAATGGTTTTATCTTGTTAAAGAGGAATGTTTTTTTTCATTAAAACCTATTTTGGTTTTAATTGGAAAAATTGGCATTAAAATAAAAGAATGGGATTTATTTATAGTTTATGAAGTATTAAAATAAATTTCCCATCATTGATTGTGTAAGATCACATGAAAGACTTAGGTAGTTGGTGTGTTATTTCGATACACTCTATGATATTACAATATTCTAAAATATACAGGTAGAAAGTCACATCCTTGGTGGGATGGTGACGGGTTTACTTTGGCCAATGTTAGGGGTACATGTGTATATACATATTACTGAGATCACTTAGAGAGTGTTAAGTCATATAGCTAGAAACACTATCATACCTATTTGGTAGATGACCATGTTTCTTGGTTGTTGTTTATATTTGAGATATAAATATATGAAAATGTTGTCAAACTACTTTACATACCTTATGAATATATATAAAATATTTTATATAAATGTTTTACTTAATAAATTGTCTTATAAATATTTCATTACTTGAAAATACTTTTCTTAAAGTATTTTCCCATCATTTTAATTATATAACATGATTTGATTAAATATGTTTTGAAATGAAAAACATATTTATTTTAAAATTGAAAGAATTTATTTGGTTAATCATTTATTGGTATCTGTTATGGAGTCCTTGGTGAGACCCTACTGGCATTTTTAGCTCACACCCTACTTTTTCCTTCGGGTGTTTTTAGACTTTCCCCTTCTAGGTTGGAGCGAGGGAAAAGGATCTCTTGGAGGTGGATCTAGATGTTGAAATCTGGACTTGGTGATTTATGTCCTTATGGAATTTGGTTGTTTTCTTTTTTTGGTACTTGGGTTATAGTACTTTGGGATTCTATGACCTGTTTTATTCTGTTACATTTCTCCTAGTGGAACTTCCTTTGTTATTCATACTGTCTTGTTTCTTTTCATTTTGCTATGTTTTGTGGTAAATTCATTCCCACTTTAATGTTGTATGATCCCTGGTGCCAGTCTCTGACCTGTGAGTATTGAGAATGAGCTTTTGGCAATGTTTGGCCTGGATTAGTTACCAGGTTACTAGGGTACTTGGGATGGTTTGTGAAAAAGTGGTATCAGAGGAGACTGCTAATCTTTTTTCTTAAAGTCATCATGTAGTTGAAATCTTATTAAGACATGAGTCCAAAAAATGTATGACATGTCATGGAATGAGGTTAGATGTCATCACCTTTCACACAATTTTTAACTCTACTTGAGGATATAAGGAGAGTAGGACTACATTGGCAAGGGAAGGTACTTTGTCCTTGTGTATTTCATAGGGGAGTCATATAGTGTAGTATCTTGATATCAGATGAATATCCACCAGTGAACTTGAGTTATTGACTGATCAAAACTTCAAAATTGATTCAAAAAAGGGTCTTCACATTTTAAGTTTGTGTCCAGTGGCTCAAGATTTGATGGTGCTAGATTTTTACATTTGTACACATTAGATTCATCGATTGAATAGTATATGTGTATCTCAATTTGATGCAGCAGTGGGTACATTAGGCATGAGAAGAGGCCTACTCCTATATTCATATACATTGGGAATGAACTAGAAAAATATTTATTATATATTTTTCATTCATCCATGACATAGGTTTCCTTCTCTACCAGATTGATAATGGTACTTAGCCTTTTTTTCAGAATGTGGATCATGTTTCCTAGTTATATACATCTCAACATAGGGTGAAAAAACTCAGTTGAACTCCTTTACACTCAAAATTCACCAACATTGTGTCAAACTTGAGTTTCTTCTTCATCTATTGGTCAAGAACAAGAGAAAATTTGATGAATCTGATTTTCATCATCAACCAGCTAGGTTAGAACAAGGTATTTTCACTTCCACCATCGATCTTGAGCCTTCATTGTGAATTGGGAGGCTTGATCGATGAGAATAGGTAAGGGTTTGGATCTTTCTCACTATTTTAATTAGGGGTGACCTGACTCATATAATATTTATACATGGATCTTAAATTGATTCAATATTCTTGGTTCATCTTGTATCATCAAATATGAAGCTCAGGTGTTTATAGGGCATGAAATCAAATGATTTTTTATCAGTACTCAGTGGATTCATCAAGAAGATTTAGGCACCCATGAATATCCTTAATGGTCAAAATCCCATAGGTTTGGTTTCCTATTATATATCCAACTTTGAATCTTCTTCAAGAATGGTCAGCCTCATCACCCTCCTTTATGATGAAATATTCTTCATACAGGAAGTGCCTTGAAATTATCATCATGCATTAGTGAGCGTAGTTAGATTTTAGTTCTTCATCAGCTGATGGAATAAATTCAACAGGTGGCAGCCTAACACAATGCTTATTTATAATTATCAAATGATGTTTGGTCTTCATAGTGGCACTTCTTGAGTTCTTTAATGGTGGTTCAGTTTCTCTTTCCAGCTTCCACATCTAAACATCTGGTCATTCTTAAAATTCAATTACATCGTGTTCATTAGAGTTAATAAATCTTCGATCAGTATATTCAATTTGTGTTCAAGATCAAAGTTCCTCAACTTCAATGGCCATACTTGAGATTGTGAAATATTCAACCATGGTAAGCTTGATTGGGAATAAGTGAATTATGGTATATATAATTTTGAGTGCAGTCGATGGAATTTTAGGTGTGGTCAATTTATTTTTCTATATTGTTGATAAATTACTTATCCAAATTTTAGTATTTTTAACATCATTGATGAAACATACACGTTCAAATTTTTTAATTAATTTTCCAAATATCACACTCATATACACTCTTTATAGGCATAGTAAATCCAACAGTTTTCCAAAAATTCATATATGACACCTTGAAAATTACTTCATATGGTTAAACCATAATAGTAATTATTGTTTGGAACTGACTCGATCACTTCTGGCCTTTTCTGAACTTATAGTGTGGTTGATTGAAAAATAGGCATGTGGTTTATTTTTTCTTTTGTGATCTTTTCACACATGACCTTCATAGTGAAACCATTTTTTTGATGTAGGAAATGTTCCTATTAAATGTTTAATAAAATTAAAAAAGAACTCCAAAAATTCAAAATTCATTTAAATTAATTTCCAAATGAATCAAAATCATGATCAAATACAATTTCAAATATTCAAAATAAATTTATGGATTTAATTTAATGAATATAATAAGTGAAGTTCAAAATTGAATTGATTTCCAAATATTAAATACCCATCGATTCAAAAAACATTTTTTCAAAATCCAAAAAAATTATATATCTAAAAATTAATAAAATGAAATGATGAATCATTAAAACCCAAAAGTTCAACCATTTTTATATTAAAATCCAGATTCTCAATGTAACCACAACATGAATTTATTACCTAGGTTTTAATTAAATTAGGGGGTACTTTTAATGAGTAACAGACAAAAGACCTTGCAATTTTCATCTCACACCACTAATCACCATCACCGAATCACTAAGATGATTCTTACCCATTCCCTTATAGTCTGAGACACAATAGTATCATCAATCAATTTTTTCTTAGGATCACATTGCTCCCTATAATAAGACTCTTCTCATAATGGAATATCTGGATCGATGGTTCTCCCCACCTTCAAAATCTCTTAGTAAAACACATTTCCAATGGTCTAATGATATGATTAGTGTGGGTTTCATCTCAAGATATCCAGTTTAATATAAAGCCCCCATCTAGTCCTCCTATAGTGGTTTATTTTCTAAAATCCCTTAGTCACACATACTGATATGATATCTCATCGTTGGACTATGATGTAAAAATCCCCAGACATATCATGTGATTGTTCAATACCCACATTAAAGTCTATACTCGAAATCCAGTGCAACTCCATGGTTGGTTTACTCAATCAACTAAATTCTCCATAATAATCCACTTGAAAGTAACGAAAGGTCTTTTATTAGAATCTCTCTTGGATCATGTAAAAATATTTCTGAAGGAAATGTTAGTGTAAAAAGTCTATACAATATCACATATGAATCAAAATTTTAGTAAAAATCAAGGAACAAAATCAAATTTTCTTCATATACTCACCAACATCCAATTTACACCCAAAACAGCCAACGACTGGTCTTATCACACCCACAACCCTACCCACACGAGTTTCGTACCTCTGTGATAGGATTGACGCTCCCAAACATAGGATTATCATCATCTATACTATTATAATAAAATCAACCAATATAATTATCCCATGCTCCATCCATTACTATATGTAATGAATAGACATGTATTCTGCACTCATACTCGAGCACCAAAGTGTAACACCAATAACTACTCTTTACTGGAATACTTATAACATCATCCTTAACAAATGCTAAAATTTCTATCTATAAGGATGGTCACATCCTATATAGCGAATTGATCAATTTTCACTATATGGCTATCATTATGTTTCTTTTCAATCAAAATACCTGGTAGACTCCAATCATCATATAAAAATCACTCCTCCTAAGCCAAGATCATACAACATATCAACCACTGACACCATCCATAAATGATGTCATAATCAACCTATGGGAAATCTCCAAATTTAATCAAAACCCTATGAAAATAATCTCATAATCATTTCATCAAAACCATCAGTCATTGGCTTGAAAACAATCATTAATCGATTAAAAAACCAATCAACATTACGTATAACCAACATGTTCCTCCTCAATATTATATAAATGTAATTAGTGCATGCTCTCATACCACATGATCAAAGAACCCAACTAACTCTCCCCTGAGTGACATGCCATCCAAAATTTTCTCTCCCACCTATACAACCAACCATATCCCTCTACATGTCAATATGATCTATACATAAGTACCTCAGTTATTAATTCTAAATACTATTTAAATATTACTCGTATTGAAGATAATCACACAATTAACCTCTTCCGCAAGCATCACTCAAAAATCTGAATCATATACCCATTCCATGTACATCCTAGACCCGATCATTTAGGATCACATTACACTATCTTATCAGGAACCATGCTGAAAATCAATTGGGTAAGGAATCCAATTGATATTTCACTCTAATGAAAACCTTGATACTAGATAACCTTAAGTAATTAAATCTTAATCACTAGGAATTTACCCATGCTCATCATTTTTAAACGCACACAGAAGATTTGGCTAACCCCTATCCCAGGTTACCCTCATACATATCTCCCAGCTCACTAGTATCCCAAGTTTCATCCCAACGGAACTAGACTCTCCCACCTAATCCATAAACCAATTATCATATAAATTATAGATCATGGGGAAACATCTATGTCTCTGTTTAAAATTTCTCAAGGAATATCACATTTTAAAACACCCATCCCAAGTTCACACATATACACATCATCTATCACATACCAAATCCACCATCCACTCTAGGGAACTAATCCTCATAGGGCATCCACATAGGAGACTTCCCCTTGAGGTTAATGATATCATATATTTAAATATAAAAACATTTCTCTTTAATGATATATATAATGTAAAACCATATTCATATGGTTTGGTTAAGTATAATGAAACTAAGAAGATTTATGGGAAAAAATTCGATTATTATTAACACTGTAAATGGCCAAACTCATTTTCTTTAAATAAATAGTACCATGGAATCAAGTGCCTTTACTGACCTACTAAGGGTCACTATAAATCCCTTAATGGAGGTAATACATAGTCATCACTAAATAACATCCCTCCATATGATATACATGACTTTTCATCAGAAGTAAATAAACACAGTTCATTCCAGTTTCACCAACAAGTTATATGGAAAAACACTATATAACTTTTTGTTGATACTTTAAATAAATAAAAAGTTATTGTTATCAATACAAATCAAACAAAAGAACATGAATTCCATATTAGTCCTTGTTGGATAAAATCACTTTGACAGTTTATATGGGTTTTGTTTTTTGACAAGGTGAGGAAGATGACAGCTGAAGAAGAGTTCTGTATCAAAGAAAGAGCCTAAATCATAAATTTTTCTTGAAGCTATAGAATGTGGTGAATTTGGGTAGACTATTCCATAGAGGACATGAAATATTTACCATGCCATAATCACCATGTCTATTCCATAAGGATGAGGTTATACTGAAATATTATTTTGGGGGATGAAAACAATTAGCCAAGATTACACAAGGACAATGATTGAGCAGCCTCTAGCCAAGATGGTGGATGAGCCCAGGTGCCACATATCCGAGAAGGATTGAAAAAAGTGGTTTGTCTATAAGAAGAGAACACACATGCATGTACATGTGAGCACACACCTAGGGTGGAACCATGAAAGAAGTGGTCGATGCTACATGGTGGAAATATTAAAGAGTTTGGTAGAGAAATCAGTTACATGAAATAGGAAGGTCAAAGCAATGAAGATGATTTTGTGGAATTGATGGTAAGTCTGATGCGGGACTTAAAATTATTTTTCCATTATTTAACTAGGTACACCATAATGAAGGACCCTGTCTAATAAATTCTAGATCCCTTAAAGATTTCAAGGTATCCATGACATATAAAAAAGGCTACACCACAATCCATTTGGAAGATATGGTGTCGACACCATAGCTATGTATTTCATTATAGAGGGTTTGAATTCAAAAATAGTAGAAAATTCAGAATCCTTAACCCTATATAAGCTTATTACATAGTGACGTGTCCATGACATAGTTGGTTTAATGTGACAATATGTTATTGGAGATCATTCTAGAGATCATGCACACATTAATGGAGGAGTTACTGTAGGTTCCGGGCGCAGCGGAAGCACGTTGGTGGGTTTTCCCAACTTAATTTTTCGTTAAACAATGTTCAATCTGAGATCCATCACGATATAAAACGCCGAATCTTCGGAATAGAACGAAGAACGAAAATAAAAGATGAGTCCCGGAACCCTTGAGGATGATCATCATATGTTGATTATAATTAATTTAATTAATGCATAAGAATTACCTCGTTGGAATTCTTTCTTCATTGATGAGTCCGGTCACGATTCAGTGATCCGTTGTTGCATCGTAGAATCCAAGTGTAGGATTCCTCTAGCAGTAATCCACACGTGTGTCACGTATCTCCGGACATCGCCGAAGTGATCTCTTGGTGCTATTGCGGAAGAACCTTCTCTTGCGATGTCCGCCTTCGACCGCCTTGATCTGGTGGAGGATCTTGCTCTCGTAATTTGAGGGCGTTCTTGGTGGAAAGGGAATTCTCTCTTGGCTTGAGAGTATTTCCAAATCCGTTGTGCACAACAATGGCTCACAAAAAAATGTTGGGGTTGCGAGGATATTTATAATCAGGTTTGAGGTTAATAGAGTTATGACAATAAATAAACGCATTACCCGTTTTATTTATTTCATTAACTCTTATAGAAAACCCCCATGTCGAATTATTAATTCCTTGACATGCGCCCACGCTGATTATAATAAATATCATTTAATAAAACAATATTAAATCCTCAAAATCCCAATTTGAAATACTACATGGCATGTAATAATTAATACACGGTGTGTACTTGTTTTCCATAAAACTACACAGCGTGTATATTTAATATACACGGCGTGTATATTTAATATACACGGCGTGTACTTTTATTTTCCATTTTTCTCCACCACATTTATTAGACCTTGAGTAATGACTATTTATTTCTTAAATAAATGTAACTGCATTACTCGCTAATAAATATATTATTTTATCCACAGTATATTCTCTTGAATAACTAGTGTCAAAATAAATGCGATCAGACATCCTTAAATAATTATTAAACCACAGTCGGTAATAATATTTATTTAACTTGTTAAATTAATATTTAACTGAGATACATGGACACACTTAGTGTGTGACCCTCTAGGTCTCTTTCTCAGTGGCATTAGGCTGAGCCTGCCTAAAGTCCAAGGTTAGCATCTAGCAACATGCCAAGGCACCCATAGAGAAAGAAGTTAACGCCGTAATGACGTGTCACCTCCAATGAACGCTTACCGTGTAATATAATCCCTTTGTCTCGATATCTCCAATCAAGCGGGTTGCATGCTAGTGCCATAAACCCATGTGCTTGATTATTTTTTCTTTGACTTCCCGGAATTGAACTTGCCCATACCTTACCATGGCCATGGATTTATTTAGGCTATATCAATTCCATCAAAGGGACTGAGATATCTACTTCCGTTATGGAATTGAAGGGGCAAATACTTTCTCGCATTATCTATTAATTCAGTATTACTCATGATGCACCCAACGTATCCTACCTCGCTGCGAATAGTGTGTCATCATAGTTTTCGTCAATACATTTAAGTGCGCGAGTTGTAATACCCATTAATAATAATCTTAAAGTCTAAGGATCAATACACACGTCCGTAGATAGGAACATCCAATGACACTATGAAATGTGGATTTCCTACTGGCGGGTCTCGTTCTCATAATATCCTCCTGGATATTACCAAGGGCGCACACCATGAGAAGGTGCCTCAAAGTTTTATGAGTCCTCACCCCTAATGACCTGTATTATTTGTGTCCCTCAAATAATATCATCCGTCCGTAGAACATACATTCAAGAACAGTGTTATGGCACTTTCGGGTTCTCATCATAGCAGGGATCCGTTTCGACACTTTAATGCAACAGCTGTCCTTAGGACATTATCACATGACATGTCACGCAGAAGAACAATCAAGATGTGATAAGGCTTTTATTTAATGAATAAAGTACAAAGTATTTGGTTCTAGACCACCAACTCCAACAGACTCCCACTTGGACTAGAGCCAACTGCTAAAAACCTTTAACCTGCTAGCTCTCACATGATATTCATGCTTGTGCTGAGATAGGCCTTTAGTCATGGGGTCCACCACATTCTCTTCCATGGACACTCTGCTCACTGCAAATTCACCCCTTTGATAGAAATCACTCAAGAGGTGATACTTCCGGAGTATGTTCTTTGTCCGTTGATGTGACCTTGGTTCTTTTGCAAGAGCCACCGCTGCAGTGTTATCATAATACAATGTAATGGGATCTTTACTACTAGGCACCACATCAAGCTCCTGGACAAAGTTCCGAATCCAAACGGCTTCTTTGGCTGCATCAGAAGCTGCTATATACTCGGACTCCGCTGTAGAATCGGCGACAACTGGCTGCTTTGAACTCTTCCAGCTCACAACTCCTCCATTGAGACAGAAAACATATCCAGATTGCAACTTCAGATCATTCTGATCTGTTTGAAAACCAACATCAGCATACCCTGTGATGACAAGCTCCTCGTCTCCTCCATACACCAGGAACATATCCTTAGTTCTTCATAGATACTTAAGGATAGTCTTAACAGCAGTCCAATGTTGTTCTCATGGATCTGCTTGATATCTTCCTACCATGCTCAGTGCCTAGGCAACATCAAGCCTGGTACATAACATGGCATACATGATGGATCCTATAGCCGAAGCGTATGGGATCTTGCTCATCCTATCTTTCTCCTATTGTGTCTGGGGACACATTTTCTTAGAAAGATGTAAGCCATGTGACACTGGAACCAATCCCCTCTTGGATTTTTCCATACTAAATCTCTTTAGTATCTGGTCAATGTATGTACCCTGACTTAGTCCAAGCAGCCTCTTGGATCTATCACAAATGATCTTTATCCCTAGAATGTAGGCTGCTTCTCGTAATTCCTTCGTGGAGGAACACTTGTTCAACCAGTCCTTAACTGACTGTAAGGCTGGTACATCGTTTCCAATAAGCAATATGTCATCAACATATACCACTAGGATGACGACCGCATTCCCATTAAACATCTTATAAACACATGGCTCACATTCGTTCTTAATGAAACCAAATTCCTTTATGGCTTCATCAAATCGAAGGTTCCATGACCTGGATGCTTGATTTAATCCATAAATGGATTTCTATAACTTGAAAACCCGTTTGGTTTCACCTGGTGTCACAAACCCTTCTGGTTGTGTCATATAGACATATTCCTGAAGGATCCCGTTATGGAATGCTGTTTTGACATCCATCTGCCAAATATCATAGTCATGGTTAGATGCTATGACAAGTATGATTCTTATGGATTTAAACATGGCAACTGGTGAGAAGGTTTCATCATAGTCAATTCCTTGACGCTGTCTGAATCCTTTATCCACTAGCCTTGCTTTATAGGTGCTAACTTGACCTTCCATGTCCAGCTTTCTTTTGAATACCAATTTGCATCCAACTGGCTTTACATCAACTGGATCATCGACTAGAACCCAAACATGGTTCTGATACATGGAATCCATCTCAGAATTCATAGCTTCTAGCCATCTTGCAGCTTCTGAGCTTTCTACTGCTTCCTTGTAGGAGAGAGGTTCATCATTGTCCAACAATAATGATTCACCATCCTTGGTGACTAGGAAACCAAATCTCTCTGGTTCCCTTACCTCTCTTGAGCTCCTACGCAGTACTTGTGTTTCTGGAACTTCTTCCACGGGGACCTGTGGAACTTGTTCCTGTACCAACTCCTATGTATCTTGAGCATCAACTTCGTCGAATTCAATCTTCCTCCCACTATCCTTCTTGATTATGTGCTCCCTCTCAAGAAAGACGGCTTGTCTGGCGACAGTCACTTTCTTGTCTTGGGGGTTATATAGGTAATATACTTTTGTTTCCTTGGGATATCCTATAAAGATACACTTCGTGCCCCGGGGTGCTAGTTTGTTTCCTGAGAAGGCCTTAACAAACGCCTCACATCCCCATACACGTGTGTGCGACAAAGTGGGTTTCCTTCCATTCCATAACTCGGATAGAATTCCATTTTCCGCCTTATTTGGTACTCGGTTTAATGTGTATGCTGCAGTTTGTAATGCATATCCACAAAAGGATAATGGAAGAGCCGCATGACTCATCATCGAACTCACCATTTCCAACAAGGTGCGGTTCCTCCTTTCACTAACACCATTCCACTGTAGTGTATAAGGAGGAGTGAGCTGAGATAGAATCCCTGACTCCCATAGAAGATCGATGAACTCTTGGTTCAGATATTCTCCACCTCGATCCGATCGAAGCTTCTTTATCTTCTTACCATGTTGATTCTCTACTTCATTTTTGAATTCCTTAAATTTCTCTAAGGACTCTGACTTATACCTCATTAAGTAGACATAGCCATATCTACTCAAATTATCAGTAAAAGTAATAAAGTAATAATATCCACCTCTAGCTTCTACTGGAAATGGTCCACACACATCTGTGTGTACCAATCCTAGAATCTCTGTGTCCCTTTCACCTTGTCCACCAAAAGGCGGCTTGGTCATTTTTCCTTGTAAACAAGAGTGACATCTATCAAGTGGTTTTAGCTCAGTAGAGTCTAAATAGCCATCTTGGCAGAGCTTTGTCAAGCGCTTCTCATTCACATGACCAAGGCAGTGATGCCATAACTGGGTGATGTATGAGTCATGTGAGTTTTTTTCGTTATCGATTTCCAACACTTGGTTTTTGTAATTTAATACATACAAACCATTATTCAAATGTGCCATACCATAACATACATTGTTCTTATAAAAGAGACAACCCTTATTTCCAAACATGAAAATAAATCCATCCATATCCAAACACGATATAGAAATTATGTTCTTGGTAACACTAGGCACAAAATAATAGTTTTGTAAAACCAAAATCATGCCAGTTGGCAATGAGAGGTGATAGTCTCCAATAGCTAACACAGCCAGCCTTGTGCCATTGGCAGCTCAAAGATCCACCTCTCCTCTGGCGATCTTTCTAAATCTACTTGGTTCCTACATTTGAATACAGATGTGAGCCCCACAAGCTGTATCTAATACTCAATGTGTAGAAATAGAAAGATTGCACTCAATAACGAACGCACCTTTAGCGTCCCCACACTTCTGGGTGCAGTTCCTCTTCCAGTGGCTATGCTTGACACATGCAAAACACACTGCTTCCCGTTCCTTGCCCTTCCTCTGGATCTTCCCCTTCTTGGAGGGACGGTGCTCGGGGGCTTCAGACCGTTTATAAGTCTTTGGCCCCTTTTCCTTGTCCTTACTTTTCTTGTTCACCATAAGGACCGCTGGTTTGTCACGCCCCATGTCCTTATCTACCTGGCGAATCAAGGTCAGAAGCTCTGATAGACTCTTCTCATTGCCGCTCATGTTATAGTTGACAATGAAGCTAGAGAAGGTCTTAGGCAATGATGATAGGATGAGATCTGTACGCAAATCATCTGGGAATTTAATCCCTAAGATGTCCAAGCGTTCAATGTAGCCAATAAGCTTTACCACATGAGGCCCAGCTGGCGCAGACTCTCCAAGCTTCGTGGTAAACAAAGCATTGGAGATCTCATACCTCTCTTGTCTCGCCTTCTCTTGGTAGATATCTATAAGGTGAGACATCATGCTATACGCATCCATGTTTTCATGTTGCTTCAAGAGCTCATTAGACATGGCCGATAGCATGAAACACTGGACATCTGTGGCATCATCCATGTGTTTCATGTAGAGAGATAATTCCTCATCACTAGCCTCTTTCCCAGGCGCAACTGGAATAGGCTCTTCCAGCACATATAATTTCCTTTTGTGGAGAAGGACGACGCGTAAATGCCTCTTCCACTCTTGGACATTGGTGCCGGTGAGAAGGTTTTCTTTTTTGAGTATGGTGCGCAATGATATTTTTGAAGTCATTTTCTTTCCGTTTCTACAATTTAAGATGAGAAAAGGTTTAGTACTTTATTATAAAAATTGAGAAAAATAAATAAATTAATACTTATTAGTCTCCCACTATTTTATCGAAATCCAATAGCCCTCACCATTGACTTCGGAATATTCTATTGCGTGAATATTCTAGTGGCAAGGATCCATATTACCCTTCGCATTACCCCAACTAGGGTTGTTCAAGAAACTTGAAGGGTTTTAGGTAGGCATTCCAAATGCCAACAGCATTAACTTGCAGTTCCTTGATCCGCTGAGTGGACTCCCCAATCCTAAAATCCTTTTTGGATTTCCTCAACCTTTGCCTCTTGGTCACACCAAGTCCTACTGTGGTAGTCAACCCGTTATGCGAACCAAGTCAAGTCAACCCAAAACCTTGAATTAGAATTCCCCGATAATTGAAAGCACCCCAACTAGGGTTGGTCAAGCACTTTGAACTATGGTTCGATTCTAACCAAGATTATGGAAGGCTATGCCGAATTAATATTTATTTTGAGGGATTTTATCCTTATACTTAAATTTCCATTTTATTATCTTTGATTACATGCTTGTTAATATTAAGTGGGATATACTTAAGTGATTAACCATGTCTAAGATAATATTTACGTATAAGACAATTTTATTTTAGTTCCATCTTCCATGCTCGTTTAATTCATTAATTGTGTGATCGTGACAACACACCCACAATAAATAAACCATGCAACTGACAGAAATAAAATAAATGGTATGATCGTGAGCTTTTCTATTGGTTAGTTTATCTAGCGGTTGATAAACTAACCCAAGACCTAGGGGAGAAACACTTTGAACCTTTCGGGTTCATGTTTACAGATTTCCACCTATCCACCTTTGTATCTCCTTGGATAGGTTTCATCTTGGATCCTGACTTGAGCCGCCTCCACTAGCTTGGGAGCTCCATCAATTACATATGCATTTATCTCACACGCATGTGAGGGGGAAAAAGGGGTTTTTACCTAAAAGAATCCTTGGGCGCGTAGGCCCTACATATTAATGAGAAGATGGCTCGCAGGCCAACAAATTTAATTTAAAAAAATAAATTAAAAGAAACCATTCACATACAAAGGTCTCGGTCTAGCTCATGATCATCCATACATGCAACAATATTTACGCATAAATAAAACTAGCATTCAATTCTTTAATCGTTCTTGTTTAAGATAAATCACGCTCAAATCAATTAATTATCTTTAATTAATCAATCCTTTTATCTTAAATCTCTTTTCTGAATTTCCTTGAGATTCTCATCCATCATAATTTTAAACAAATAAATTCATTAAAAATTATCCTTGTACACAACTTGTACCTTGGAGGAAACCCGGCGAATTCCCATTTATTACGCAGATGTTAAATTAAACACATATATATAAAACACCTATCACGTGTTGCGCCTCAGATTTACGCCTGCACCATGGTACACGTCTCAAGGGTTTGTATAATATAATAATAAATTTTAATAAATCTGCGTAATTTGGGTGAGTACACGGCGTGTAGTTCCAACTACACGGCGTGTACTTTTTCTTCACCGTCCATCTGAAGTACATGCCCAGGGATAGGGCATGTTAATGTACTTTGGAAATTTTCGAAGTACACGGCATGTACAGTGGGACACACACTGTGTAGTTTCCGCGTTACACGGTTTCCAGCCGGGCAGGCTATGTACGGAGTACACGACCCAACCCTAACCCGAAGGGACTTCACGCCGTGTTCATTGGACCACATGGCATGTATTCCGGAAACCGTGTGACACCTGTTTCTGGTCAACACACGGTGTCTTAAATTCTTAGAAAGAATCCAATACACGACCAGATTTGGCGAATCAGTCAATGCATTGAACCTATAGTACACAGTGTGTACTTCCGAATACATGCCGTGTATTCTGGTGTTATACGGCCAGAAACATTTGGCTCCTCCGGATGAGTTCCTCTATTTTATTTTAATCAAAATTAAAAGAAAAATCCGTTTCTGTGAGGTGAACGAGAAATGAGAGAGGAGGAACAGATCTCGATATTCAGATTTCCAGAAAGATTAAACATGAATTGAAATAACAAAATTATTAAATGCGTAAATCACCAACAAAAAAACTAAATAATTATAACCAACGATATGACCCCCTTTGATACAACTTGTAGGTTCCGGGCGCAGCAGAAGCGCGTTGGTGGGTTTGCCCAACTTAATTTTTCATTAAACAATGTTCAATCTGAGATCCGTCACGATATAAAAACGCCTAATCTTCGGAATAGAACGAAGAACGAAAAGAAAATATGAGTCCCAGAACCCTTGAAGAGGATCATCATATGTTGATTATAATTAATTTAATTAATGCATAAGAATTACCTCGTTGGAATTATTTCTTCGTTGATGTGTCCGGTCACGATTCGGTGATCCGTCGTTGCGTTGTAGAATCCAAGTGTAGGATTCCTCTAGCAGTGATCCACACGTGTGTCACGTATCTCCGGACGTTGCCAAAGAGATCTCCGGGTGCTAGCGCGGAAGAACCTTCGCTTGCGATGTCCGCCTTCGACCACCTTGATCCGGTGGAGGATCTTGCTCTCGTAACATGAGGGCGTTCTTGGTGGAAAGGGAATTCTCTATTGGCTTGAGAGTATTTCCAAATCCGTTGTGCACAACAATGGCTCACAAAAAAATGTTGGGGTTGCGAGGATATTTATAATCAGGTTTGAGGTTAATAGAGTTATGACAATAAATAAACGCGTTACGCGTTTTATTTATTTCATTAACTCTTATTGAAAACTCCCATGTCGAATTATTAATTCCTTGACATGTGCCCACGATGATTATAGTAAATATCATTTAATAAAACAATATTAAATCCTCAAAATCCCAATTGGAAAAACTACACGGGGTGTAATAATTAATACACGGCGTGTACTTGTTTTCCATAAAACTACACAGCGTGTATATTTAATATACACGATGTTTACTTTTATTTTCCATTTTTCTCCACCACATTTATTAGACCTTGAGTAATGACTATTTATTTCTTAGATAAATGTAACTGCATTACTCGCTAATAAATATATTATTTTATCCACAGTATATTCTCTCAAATAACTAGTGTCAAAATAAATATGATCAGACATCCTTAAATAATTATTAAACCACAGTCGGGAATAATATTTATTTAACTTGTTAAATTAATATTTAACTGAGATACATGGACACACTTAGTGTGTGACCCTCTAGGCCTCTTTCTCAGTGGCATTAGGCTGAGCCTGCCTAAAGTCCAAGGATAGAATCTAGAAACACGCCAAGGCACCCATAGAGAATGAAGTTAACGCCGCAATGACGTGTCACCTCCTACGAACGCTTACCGTGTAACATAATCCCTTTGTCTCGATATCTCCAATCAAGCGGGTTGCATGCTAGTGCCATCAACCCATGTGCTTGATTATTCTTTCTTTGACTTCCCGGAATTGAACTTTCCCATACCTTACCATGGCCATGGATTTATTTAGGCTATATCAATTCCATAAAAGGGCCTGAGATATCTACTTCCGTTATGGAACGGAAGGGACAAATCCTTTCTCGCATTATCTATTAATGCGGTATTACTCATGACGCACCCAACGTATCCTACCTCGCTGCGAACAGTGTGTCGTCATAGTTTTCGTCAATACATCTAAGTGCGCGAGTTGTAATACCCATTAATAATAATTTTAAAGTCTAAGGATCAATACACACGTCCGTAGATAGGAACATCCAATGACACTATGAAATGTGGATTTCCTACTCGCGGGTCTCGTTCTCATAATATCCTCCTGGATATTACCAAGGGCACACACCATGAGAAGGTGCCTCAATGTTTTATGAGTCCTCACCCCTAATGACCTATATTATTTGTGTCCCTAAAATAATATCATCCGGCCATAGAACATACATTCAAGAACAGTGTTATGGCACTTTCGGGTTCTCATCATAGTAGGGATCCGCTACGACCCTTTAATGCAACAGCTGTCCTTAGGAAATTATCACATGACATGTCACACAGAATAACAATAAAGATGTGATAAGGCTTTTATTTAATGAATAAAGTACAAAGTAGTTGGTTCTAGACCACCAACTCCAACAGTTACTACTTCGAGATAAGTGGATCTAGTCAACTAGAAGACAACATTCCATAGTGATGTTGAGAACACTATATGGAGAACTAAGTAATTAATGGTTGTAATAAAATAAAGGTGGACACTCAAAATATATATAAAATGGGTAGCACAACACGGTATCATATATGACCATGATGCATCCTGATAGTTTCAATCTACTTGTATTTTTAGTTAGAAATAGAAATGAAGAGAGTTATTGATTGAATATAATGATGGTAAATTTGGATTAAATGGTGCATGATGTCCCCAATAATTATAGGGTACACTTTGAAAAATACTAGATAAAGGAGAGTCATTCTTAAACATTGGTATGAAATAAAAAAAGGCAGAGTCCTACCGGGTAGATAGAGATAAGGTTGACATAAGAAGAATTTTAGGAGTTATATTTTAAAGGGTTATTCTAGATCTCATATAGAATGTTGATGGTTGGTAAATGAGATATTATAGGAGTATTATTATCATTGGAAGTTGAAATTGTATTCAATGAAGAGAGATATCATCATAGTTTCATGTTCACAACATCTTCTTGTGAAGAATAAAAGATTCAAAAAATGGAGTAGTGAGTTCCTTGTAGGCAGGGAGCATTGAGTTCTCTAATTTTTTACAGTAGTGAACTAGGAGGGTTAGTGAGACCTATCTATATTATACTTATAAAGTATTTATATTTTAGTGAATTTGGTGCATAGGCACATTGTCGTGCATGATCCTTAGAGTAGCCTAATGTAGATGAACCATGTAAAATACCTTGTGTTGTTTACTATTTTTATCTCTTATTGAGGGGAAACTTAATGATAAATCAATATTTTCTTCAAGGTGAGAGAACAAGATCCTTAATTAAGTAATAATTATATTAAATTTTAATACCATGATTCAACCCATATTAGGGTGTTATCCTCTTTAGGGATCTAACATGTGGTATTAGTGGGTGGTTTATTCTTTTTCTCTCTTGGAAGAATGGAAATGATTGTAAAACATAAAGGTATCCAAAAAATTGAATGAAGTAATTTCCAGTTTTGGAAAATCCATATAAAATATTTTTTATATCCTTGGTCATGTTCATTTACACAATGACTATTTATATAATCACTAATAATATTGAAATTGGAGCCTTGATAGAGCGAGATCATTGACAATTAGGTGTAGATTCGAATGCCATGAATACCTTAATAATTTCTATTTCTAATACTATTTTCAGAAAGGTATTTTCTGAAAAAACATATCATGTTATGTGGAAAAACATTTGAATATTTATGGATAATATTCAATGGTTCATGAGGTAAAGTGTCAGGTTTTATAGAAAAAATATGAATATTTTAAAATGATTTCAAATGAGACAGTTGATGCATTTTTTGATCACCTAAATACTCTTACTAAAGATATGAATGTCCATAGTGAAGATCTAAAATATGAAAAGATCATGAAAATGATCATGTGAAGACTCCCTCCTTATTTAAATGAAAAGTGTTGGTTCTAAATGACAAGGATACAAAAGAGATTTCACTCAATAGATTGCATAGTACAATTATGGATTATGAAATGAGAAACAATGCTAATGTGTCAAGAACAAAGGGAAGTACCCAAGAGGTTGTATTTTATTCCATGATGAATCTCTCGATCATGGAGAATCCAAAAGTTGATGAAGTTGATGAGGTTATTTCATTTCTATCCTCTAATATTAAGATAGAAAGATGAAGTTTTAAGGGTAATATTGCCCTCTCTTTATTCAAATATGGAAAAGTGGGACATATTGTGGATAAATTTCATAAAAACTATTAAGATGATGATGATGAATACAAAAAATCCCAAGAAGATAAAAAATAAGCTTTAGATAATTCTTAATGGAATCCCTTAAAAAGGGGGGCTCTAAAGATGCCTCATCTCTCTCCCGGTCCTCTCTCTCTCGATAGCCTCTTATCCTAGGGTTTCCTCCTCCTGGCGTCGGAGCTTCCATTTTTTGCCATTGTTTCTTCTAATCTTCTTTCCATTGTTGCAGCTTATGTTCACTCCGACCTTGCTTTTGTGGGATTCTTCCTCTGCTCTTTAGATCTTCCCCATCGTGCTTGACCCCATTCCTGATCTGACACGATGGTAATTGGGAGGTGTTGGTGGATGCTCGAAACGACGCTCCTTCGGTCTTCTCAGTTTCAGCTTCCTCAGTTCATTCTTCTAGAGTTTCAACCCCAGTTTCTTTTTTCCCATTTATCGATGGTTCTTTCATCGATTCCACTTCAATCCCTCTTTTCTTATTTCCCTTAGGGTTTCAGTCCCAGTGTTCCTCCATGTACCTCGATGTATTTGTTTCACCCTTTCCCCTTATCTGTCATTCCTTTCTACCCTGGCCTCTCGGTCCTTCTCTTACTTACAGGTCAGTTAGGTGCAACAGATTCCATGGAGGTTTTGGGATTTTTATGGGGAGCAGTATGAGTCTACGAGTGGTGCATATGGCGGTGGATTTATTTAATTTATTTTTCCTTACGGTTTTCTCCTGTGATGATGGCTTTGGTTATATCTCTTTGCGGATGTTTTTTTTTCAGTGGTGGAAATCGCTTGAAATCGGGGATTGTTTCTGGTTCTATGGATTTTGTCTAGTTTTTCTTTCTCAAAGTTAGCAGAAATGCATTGTTCATCTCTGGTTTTTGGTTGTATTCATTCCTGGTTATGATGGCTACCTTTCATTTTTTTCACGACGGTTTTGTGATCGCCCACCGGCCGTCGACGATGATGAGGTTGAAGTTTAGAGGCTCCGTGGTTGTGGCGATGGATCTCGATGAAGTGGACACCGTAGAAGGTTTCCAATTATCTTCTTCAGCGGTGAAGACGGCGACAATGATGGCACTGAAGATGGTGGATGACAGTGACCTGAACGACCTCTTGGTTCGAGGCCCATCCTCGTGATGAGATTGAGGTGGGTAAGCTCGTGGCTCTAGGTGGATAATGGCGGTTTTTATGAATCTTGATTTTTGAAATTTGAATGTTAAGACTTTTTAATTTTAAATGTGCCGTGTGTGGTTTATGTGGATGCGGGGTATGTGGGAACAAGTTTGTATGGTTTTCACTTTTCCAAAAAGTGGAAATTTGAAAAATACAAAAAAATGGATTATGGACTTGAAAAAGAAATTTTTTATTTCTAAAGAAGAAAATACTTTTGGAGAAAGTATGTTATTAGAAGATAGAAATTTTAAGGATGAAGGTGTGTTGATGGATATTGAAAATAATCGAAGAAATGATGATAGTGATTATGAGAATGAAGGAGTTATTGGAAGGGTTTATTTGAAGTCATAACTTGAGGTAGCCCTTAAAAAATATGATGTTTGGAGAGAAAATACTAAGAAGGAAAATACGGTGGTTCCTGATTATGAGATCTATATGAAAAAATGATTAATTAAAGTTTGATATGATCTCTGAGATTAAAAAACTTAAATTTGGAAATTTAGGAAACTCATGGAAAGAAGATAAACTACAACTTAAAATTAAAGAACAAACCCGCATAATTGATGTTTTAGATAAAACTATTTATGAAAGAGTAGAGATAATTGAGGATTTAGAATAATAATTTGAAAAATGAAATCAGAATTTTAAATATAATGAATTATTATTGAAACCTAAAAATATGAAATAAAAAGCAAAGGCATCATCATCAATAAAATCTAAAAGAATTTATAAGGAAGAATGCTATTGACACCCTCCAAATGAGCATTAAAAAATTCATAAAGGATGAAATAACTAAATATGGGTATTATTTTCCTTACAAAAGAAAAGGAATATGAAGGTTTCCATGATGATTTGGATCACAAGAAACCCTTGTAGACATGTGATCGCATGTACAACATACGATCATAAATACGGTTATGTGCGACACATAGCTTGTGGAAGATCCCATGAATCCCATTTGACTGGTACCTTCAAAAATTATTTGTTCTCTTGGTAAGGTGCCCCATACAACCACTGATCACAAAAAAGTAGCCAAATAAGCTCCTCCAGGTCACAAGACTTGTTAATTAGTGGATTCTCTATGATCCATAAAAAAATCCTTTGAAAATATGAGAAAAATATGCAAAAAAGAGGGAGTCTCTTGTGATCATAAAACTTACAAGAAACATCACCAATGAGGAGAATTATTGTGCTGAACATCATTTATAAAACCTTGTGGTATCGTAAAAATTGTAAAATAAACAAAAGAAATACAAATGGGAGGAGGAGGGAGCCTCTTGCAGTCATAAAAAATCATGTGATACACCCCTGAAAATCTGAAAGGCACCGCAAGAATTCATATGAATGTACTCATAATCTCGTGAAGGCCCACTAGTATGTCATCCCTATCATGTGAAGAGCCTCATACATGTTCAGGAAATCTCATTCTCCCCCTTTGACTCTATAAGGACAAAGAGATGGAACTATGAATGAAATTAGCACACATCTCCACAAAACCTTTATTGGTCACATGATGAATCCCCAAGAGGTATATTTATTGTCTTTGACAACACTAATGAAACCTAGAAAGATCCCCAACCTTTGTAAAATAAATAAATGAAATAGAATAGGGAATGACAGGAGACTCTGACGATCATAAAAATCACATGATTCAATTTTTATGCCCACATAATGGTCTCGTAAGACCACTTTACAAGCCATCCTTGTCTTGTGAAAGGACCCTAACAAATCGCAGAAGGTCACACGAAGGCCTTTAGAAAGGCATCTTATTATTGGGAAGACCCTTGGACATGTCAGCTGGACAATATAAAATTCCATCAACATGTCTGCATGATTAAAAAAGACCCCATCAATTTACTATTATCCAATAAATGGGATGCTGAAGGAAATGTCTTGTAGTCGCTAAAAATAAGGTGATTCCCCTAGAGTTATCAATGATAGGATATCGTGAAGAGGTTCGACACCAAAGGCCTCCACCAATAACAGTCTGGATTCATGTGATACACACTATGCATAGAGGTGAACAAATGAGGTTGTGAGACCTATAAATTCACCACCCTAGCATGAAAAATATAGGTATTACATGGGAGAAAACTCATTAGAACCTCACATAATTATCAGAGTATATTTCTTATAGTGAATGATCTCACAACCAAAAAATATTCCCATTAGGTTAAATACCTAAAAAAAACTAGAGCAATCATGAAACATGAATAAGATCTCCATGTGATCATCCATATATCACATGAAGGACTTCTGGTAGGACATGTGAAGAACATCCTGTATATCTGTTAAATCACACAGGACTTAAAAAAATCTAACATTGAAAAAATTTAAAATGTTCAAAATATAAAAACCTATAAAAAAGACTCAAAGATAAGAGACTTATGTGAAGAACATATATGCCGATCGTCATGCACTTCACATGAACCACCTGGGTCATATGAAAACACCAGAACATGTCATCCATGTAACGAACCAAACTTTCATTAATGGGAATTCCTCTTGATCTAATTAAATGTCTGATTATTGTTATATAAAATGTGAACATCATTGGTTTTATGTTTCTGTATTTTAAAATACCGTTATGAATTGTGACCATTGCTAATATAGATGTCGAATAATGATCACATGATTAGTATAAATATAGGGTTGTAACAAATCCAATTTACTCAGACAAAGGAAGAGATGGACTCATTCAGTAGACTTGCCCCGTAATAAATCCCATTTTTTGGAGCTTATAATGGAGGTAGCATCATTGGTCTTCACTATTGAACAAGCCCAAGATGATCTTGAACACATTAAGCTTGATCATAATCGACTATGGGAGAAGTGAAAGTTAATAGAGATTACAAAACAAGCGATGTTATTCGATCCACCCCAAGAGTCTATCACCATCGAACACCTTACCATTCGATCTTATGCAGGTGTTATAAGGGGTTATGTAATAATACCCTAGCACTATGAATATGTACATTATTTTTGTATAAAGAATGTGCATTCATTTTATTATTATTACTTTGTAATTAGTTTTTAAAGCAGAAATAGTTTTTTAGTTAATATTCAACTAAGAAATCTATTTTGATGAATTAATGGATTTTTGAATTAAATATTATTTTAATAAAATATTATTATTAAATTAATTTTTATTAAATATAAATTATCATATAATTATATGAATGTAATTTTAATTTTTATTAAGGTTAGAAAGCTTTTTTTGTCAAAACCCATGAATTTTCGGTAAATGTCAGTTTTTATTTTAAAACAAAAAATTCAAATATTTATAAAATTATTTAGATAAAATGAATATTATTTTTGGAATCATGACATCGAAATTATATAATGGTTAATTTTTCATAATTTTCTGAGACACTCAAATTTTTGGGTAAAAATTAAATACTGTTTAAATATATAATGTGTTTTATGACATCATAATGACCCAATAGTGACGTAATAAAATATTATAAACATTATGTTAGGACAATATATGTTTTATAATTAAAATAATTTGATTATAGATTTTTTGATTTATTTTATAAAGCATTTGTGGACCCTCCAAAACTTATAAACCATTTTTTCTTTTAAATTGTTTTCCTTGAGAGTGTAACTCACCTCCACATAAGAAACCCAATTATTTTAAGTATTTTTTCCACTAGACTTATAAAATATTTTTTTTCCACTCCCATTTGTCGAAAACCATGGGCTATTTTGTGGTATTGATTATCTTAATGTGATTTGTCCCAAACATAAATAATAAAGAATTCCCTCTCCTTTCCTATAAAAACCCACACAAGCTCCAACTTCCTCTTCACTCAAAGCCTTTTTAGTTCGACCAAACCCTTCCCTCATCTCTCTATAATCCTCCCAAGGTGATCCAACATCCCAATAATCCTCTCTCAAGCCTCTCCTAAGCCTTTGGGATCACACTTCCAAGTAAGGGATATCTTCCTTTCTCATTTTTTACAATTTTATTTAAGTTTTTATGCCATTTTTTTTCAATTAAAAATGTTGGGGTATGATTTTTCACCATCCCCATACTTCCTTATTTATGTTTGGATAATTTTAGACCCCTTTACCTCTCATTAATGCCTCCCATTTACACCTGTTACCATGCTGAAATTCTATGAGGGATTTCTCTCTCCACTTTTACATCTAAGTAATTATTTTTGATTATGCATCTAAATTACATTATGTTTGTTGGGAAATGTACATATATGACCCCCTTACTATCAATTTAATTTAAATTTGATGATACACAATTTTCTCTCTCATCAACCATTTTCATGAATTTTTATGTCACATCGTTATGCTGTTGAAATTGCACTGCATTTTTCCAAGCCAAGATCATTATGTAGTGAACACCATACCCATGTCTCTATCAAGGGTATTCACCTTTAGGAACATATAAATATTGAATGGTACTTTCATGTATTTATTACACATTTCTTAATCATGGAATAACTTATGATGTTGATTGATCCATGTTATAAGATTCATGTGGCACACTTTTGTATGAAATGAAATGTTTAAGAAGGGTGCACCCTGATAGCGCTCCAATGCATTAGGGAAAAGTATAGTATCATGATACGTCATGTGAAATGGGTGTTGAATCATGATAATTCAAGTGAAAATAGGGTTTACTCGTGCTTCATGTGTAATGAGGGTCTACTCATACTCCATGTGCAATAAGGTTTGGCTCATGCTAATTCCATGTTAAGTATTATTGCAACATTTCCATGTTATGATTATCATGATTTATCATGCATTTATGTTCATGTTTCTCTTGTTATCCATTTATATTCCTATTGTCTAACTTGTATTGTATTCATAATTTTATTCCATGTTTATTCCCTTATTTGGATTTATAACTCACCATTTTCTTATGCATGTCCTCAGGTTATCCCATGCAATGCTAAGTAAGAGGGAATGTAGTGGTAATGTAAAAAATGTTTTCAATAACGAAGTTTTGTGTTTTATGTTCTATGCTATTATGTTATTATCCTAAGCCCTAAAGACACTATAACTCTAGATATTCTATGTTTTATCAAGTGAATTTTATGTAATAAATCATGTTTAAATGTTTAATAAAGAGGAGGGTTGTCATAGTTGGTATCAGAGGATAGGTTTAGTTATTTTTGGGATTAGGATTCGAAAAAACTTGTGAAGACTTAGATACAAGAATAAGTATAATAAAAAAATCCCTAAGTATTGGTGAGTATTGATTAAGTGTTTTATCAAGATAATACATCTCTGTATTGATACGAACAAGCAGAGGTGGCTCTGTCACAGATGTATCCTAGGGGTAAAACCTGAAAACACCGCTTTGAGCTAGACTCAAACGGGACCTGGTGCATGACAATGGGCCTTGCTGCACTCTTGGTTATGAAACTCCCGTGGGATATGATTTGGTAAATTTACCATCTTAGTTTTAACCCTTATTAATGGAATTAAAAAAAATTCCCCAAAGAATATATGTTAGAAAGTAGATCAATAACAACATCGATTGAATCCTATGGATTCATAAGTTAAGGAAATAAAAGTTATTTATAAGTCATCATTTTTTTCCTTGGATTACCCTTTATGTGTTACCACTAAATTTAATTTTATTCCATCCAATGGATGGTAATAGGAGGACTCAGGCTAACAACTGATGTGAAGATCAATGTGATGATTGTCTAATGAGATGCCTAATCCAATGAGAGTGGGAATCATGAACTTTTTCATGCTTCTCTCTCAGTTAACTCAAGTTTTTAATAGAAACATGGGTCAAGAGGAACATTCAGCCCCCCTAATAAATAACAAGTCACTATCGAGAGCTTCATGAGACAAAGGCCTCCTACTTTTAATGGATCATCCGATCCCTCAATTTGTTTTAGAGTGGGAAAAACAAATTTCGAGGGAGAAATTTCTTAAGGGGGAAAGATTGTAACGACCCAAAATGTCATTAATGGGAATTCCTATTGATCTAATTAAATGTCTTATTATGGTTATATAAAATGTGAAAAAAATTCGTTTTATGTTTTTGGATTATAAAATACCGTTATGAATTGTGACCGTTGCAAATATAGCCATTGAACAATGATCACATGATTAGTATAAATATAGGGCTTTAACAAATCCAATTTACTCAGACAAAAGAAGAGATGACCTCATCCAGTAGACTTGCCCCGTACGGAGCCCATTTTTTGGAGCTCATAAAGTAGTTTGTGTCATTGGTCTTCGATCTTGACTAAGCACAAGCCTAACTTGAACACGTTAAGCTTGAGTCAAACTGACTACGTGAGAAGTGGAAGTTAATAGAGATTACCACCAGAGCGATGTTATTTGAGTGACCCCAGGAGTCTGTCACCATCACACACCTTACCCTTCAGTCATATGTGGGTGTTATAAGGGTTTATGTAACAATACCCTATCACTGTGACTATGTACATTATTTTTTTATAAATAATGGTCATTCATTTTATTATTGTTACTTTAAGAATAGTTTTTAAAGAACAAATAGTATTTTTAGTTAATATTCAACTAAGAAATATATTTTGATGAATTAATGTATTTTTGAATTAAAAAATATTTAATAAAATATTATTATTATTAAATTAAATTTTATTAAATATAAATTATCATATAATTCTATGAATGCAATTGTAATTTTCATTATGGTTTGAAAGCTGTTTTTGTCAAAACTCATGAATTTTCGGTAAATATTGGTTTTTATTTTAAAAGTAAAAATTCACATACTTATAAAATTATTTAGATAAAATGAATATTATTTTTGTAATTAGGATGTCAAAATTATCCAATAATGAATTTTTTATAATTTTCTAAGATAATCGAATTTCTGGGTAAAAATTAAATACCATTTAAATATATAATGTGTTTTATGACATCATAATCACCCAATAGTGATGTAATAAAATATTATAATCATTATTTTCGGCCAATATATGTTTTATCCTTAAAATAATGTGATTTTATATTTGTTTTATTTATTTTAAAAAGCTTTTATGGACCCTCCAAGACTTATAAAACATTTTGTATTTTTAAATTGTTTTCCTTGAGAGTGTGACTCACCTCCACATAATTAACCCCATTATTTTAAGAAGTTCAGCCATTTTCCTTATAAAATGTTGTTTTACACTCCCCTTTTATAAAAAACATGGGCAAAAACCCTGGTCTGGTTTGTGGTATTGATTAGTTTAATGTTAGGTGTCCCAAACCTAAATAATAAAGAATTCCCTTTCCTTTCCTATATAAACCCACCCAAGCTCCCACTTCCTCTTCACTAAAAGACTTTTTAGTTAGACCGAACCATTCCCTTATCTATATAGAATCCTCCCAAGGTTCCCCAAGCTCCCAAGAAGCCTCTCTCAAGCCTCTCCCAAGCCTTTGGGATCATACTTCCATTTAATGGATTTATTCCTTTCTCATTTTGTCCAATTTTCTTTATGTTTTTATTCCCTTTTGTTTTCAATTACATATGTTGGGGTATGATTTAAAACCTTCCCCATAATTCCCTATTTATGTTTTGATAATGGTATACCACTTTATCTCTAATTAATTCCTCCCATGTACACCTGTTACCATGCTGAAATTCCTTGAGGTATTTCTCTCTCGTCTTTTACATCCAAGAAATTATTTTGTATTATTCATCTAAATTCCATTACATTTGTTGGGACATGTATCTATATGACCCCATTAATTTACATTTCATGTAAATTTTATGAGACACAATTTTCTCTCTCATCAACCGTTTTCATGAATCCTTACGTCACGTCGTTATGCTGCCGAAATTGTACCACGTTTTTCCAGGCCAAGATCATTGTTTCGTGAATACCATACCCATGTCTCTATCAAGGGAATTAACCTTTATGCACATATAAATATGGAATAGTATTTCATGTATTTATTCCACATTACTTAATCATGTAATAACTTGTGATGTTGATTTATCCATGTTATACGATCCATGTGGCACACTTATGCATGAAATGAAATGTTTAAGAACGGTTTCCCCTAATAGCACTCCAATGAATTGGGTAAAGTATAGTATCATGATAATTCATGTGAAATGGGTGTTGAATCGTGATAATTATATTGCAATTATGGTTTAATCGTGCTTCATGTGCAATGGGTTTTACTCATGCTCCATGTGCAATGAGCCTTGGCTCATGCTAATTCCATATTAAGTGTTGTTGCCACATTTCCATGTTATGATTATCATGCTTTATCATGCCTTTATGTTCATTTTTCTCTTGTGCTCCATTGATATTACTATTGTATAACATGTATTGTATTACTCATGTTATTCAATGTTTATTCCCTTACTGGGCATTATAGCTCCCATTTTTCTAATGCATGTCCTCATGTTATCCCATGCAATGCTATGTACGAGGTAATGTAGTGGTCATGTAAAGGATGTTTTCAATAAATAAGTTGTGTGTTTTTTGTTCTAATCTATTATGTAATGATCCTAATCCCAAAATAAACTAGACATCTCGATCTTCTATGTTGTATCATGTGAATTTTATGTAATAAATCATGTTTAAATGTGTAATAAAGAGCAGGGTTGTTATAATCCAGATCATGTGGAACTCCTTTGGAAAACTGTTTGGATCATGTGAAGTTCCCTAGACATGTTCGAGAAAGTCACATGAACCCCCCAGGCATGCCATCTAGTTATCGTGAAACCCTCTAGGATAGCCATCCACACCTTTTGATTTCTTAGAGACATGTCACCTAAATAATATGGTGGCACTGGTACATGTATTCTAAGTATTGTGGTAGCACTGAGGTATGTCAGCTGGCTCTTGAGACATCCCTCAAGCATGTCATCTGGATCTCATGACGCCCATCAAACATGTCATCCAGTACATGAAACGTGCTCCAAGTCATGTTTATTGAATCTTGGAATTCCCTCCAAGAGTGTCTTAAAACTTTTGAGATGGCACTGAGGAAGGTTAGCTGGATCATACAATGCCCTCTAGACAGTCCAAATGAGATAATGCGATGGATTCCAAGACAATATGACTTGGCCTTGTGATTTCCTTTGGACAAGTCATCCTTTATCACGTGACATGCTTTGTACATTCCATCCAGGTTATGTGAAGTCCCTTGGATAGGTAAACTAGGCCATTTAATTGTCTTTAGACTTGAGAGGTAGACACCCTTTGACATGAAAATAAGACAACATAGGAATGATGAGTGGAAAATAAATGCATGTCATATCGAAAAGAATTAAAATTATTTAAGGGAAACCTCAGTGTGTAAGCCCTGATCAATGACATAATATGATATGTCCCACATGTAAGGGAAACATCAATGTGCAAGACCTGATCAAATAAAATACAAGAACTCTGATTCTTATAATAATTAGGGTATGTAGGATTCCTTTCTAATGATTGAACTCAAATAAGTATGTATTTTGATGTAATGCTCCCATGTCTCTAATATCTCAACCATTAGGACCCAATCATTCCCATGGGATGATCAATATACCTCATCCATCTAAATATTGATAAGTGAATTGAACTAAAATAGATTTGATTCCTTCTATAACTAGGATAAATAGTATGTCTCTCCAATGATTAATATCAATATTAACCTCTGAAGGGGTATCCTTGTGCATAATACCCACAACCATAAGTTGTGAGACTAATAATTTTCTATCCCTTGTTCCTCACACCAAGAATATGTCACATGGTCTTATAGAGTTTTAATAATCATATCATTAACACCATAATACTACATTAAGACAAGGGAAACCTCAGAGTGAAATCCTTGATCAACACCGTAATATGATATTCCCCACATGTAAGGGAAATGCTAGTGCGTAAGCCCTGATCAATTGAACTAAGATGAATCTGATTCCTACCATAACCAAGATATGCAGGACACCTCCTCAATGCCTAAGATACATAGTAAATAATCTCAAGGGTTATCCCAGTGCATAATTCCTGCATCCATATGAAGTGACACTATTTACTTATTATCCCTTTTTTATCACACCAAGCATAGCTCATATGAGATTAGGGAGTTTCAATATTCATATCATTCGCATCATGAATCTCCACTAGACAAGGAAAACTTAGTGTGTAATCCCTAATGAGTGTCATGATACATTTACCTACATATAAGGGAATCTACCTTGGGGCCAGTCCCATGGGCATTAATGAACTATGGAAACTTTGGTTCCTAAAATAACTAGGATATGTAGGATGCCTTTTCTAAGGCTTGAGATAAAATAGGAATCCACTTTGGTGTAAGTTCCCTCATGTATACAACATTTCAACCATAAAGACTCTATCATTCCCATGTGACGGTCATTCTACCTCATCCATTAGTGGACTGAGAAACTAAATAAACTATGAAAAATCTTATTCTTTCCATAATAAGGATTTGTAGGATATACCCTAGAGACTTGATCTTGAGTACACAGTTCCTAAGTTCCCAAACATATTTTATTTCCATAATAATTTAAACTACATGGGTTTAAGAAGATACATGGGTTTTAATTCCTGTAATAACCAGGATATGTAGGATGCCTCATAATGGATCAATCCCATACTTAGAATATTAACCACCTCCCTATGTGGTAATAAATTATAAGGTACCTAGTTATATGGATTCAACACATAAGAAGCTTCCCATTATTAGAAAAGGGATGAAAAAACTCAGATACTTACATAGGGAATAAAAAATTAGATCCCATTCTTCTACTCATAAAAGGGGTTAACCCATGATCATTATGTTTTGGTTACCAGTCTCATATAAAGATTAAGAAGTTATTTATGAACATATATTAAATCTATAAGAGTTCCTGAGTGGGAAAAAAATTTCCCCCAAAAGGATGCGGTGAGATCGAAATCCCATCCTATCAACCAATGTGTGTTCTTAAGTGTCGTTGGGTCTAAAACACCAACCAACCACCTTCCTTTGTAAATTAGGTATATACCCAATTATATATTTAGGAACCATTGGGATTTTCAATGGATGTATAAATGGTAAACATGATGAGAGATATTGATCAAGGAATTGAACCCACCACAATCAAACCATTAAGAAAATATTTAATCAGGTATCTTCTTCTCTTTTTAAAAAGGATAGACTACCATGTTCTTATCAATCTCTTCTATTTGTAAAATGAAAGGGAATTCATCCATGAAAATTCTTGATAAAAAAAATAATGGTGAACCCCACATGAATCTCTCAAATAACATAATGATCGGTTAATCATGTGTGGGGCCATTTTTCTTTGAATATTATACACAACCAATAATTCCAACATAAAACCCTCAAATAGTAGGATGGTTGGATTACCATGTGTTAATAAATTTTTTTGGAATATCCAAAGAAAGCTGATAAGATTGACATAAATATTACAGCTTATTTTCTATAACTATTGTTCCCATGAGATAATTCCGTCCTCTCTTTGACAAGTCCATGTGAGAAAAATGGTCGAATCTGGAATAAGAGGAAAAATGTTTTAACCATGTATATTTTATTGAGAATACATTATTACAATGATATTTAACTAATTTTTAACCTTGTTCCTTATTTTCTGAATGATTGTAGATACTTCTCTCATCAAACAACATGTCAATATAAGATAATGTCTTCATCATATAGTGACTGTTCTAGTAAATCACTTATGACTATAACCCTTATGGGTTAAAAAATGATCTCACATGCATGAAACTTCAACATCAGGTGGAAAACACAACGGTTCAGAAATACCATAGATATGGTACAATATTGACACTTGATGCTTCCCGTGAGGGTCTCCATGTATCAAAACCGATGAGTCTGCTTCATCCAGGGAAAGTTGTAGATAAGCCAGTAGTCCTTTTCACTATATCCAACCACTTCAAGAGATTATACCTAGATCAAAACAGTAACCACCTTCAGTCTGTGATAAAGGTGGACTAGGGAGTAAAATAAGTCTCCCTTCCATTTAAGGGTCCATCGAGGAGTTCTCCTATTAACCACCATCACCAAAACCATCCCACTAGTACCCATTAGTCGGCTACTGAGGGTACCACTCGACACACTATTTCCTATGATACCCATGAACACGTGAAAAGGAAAACACATCAGGAAAAAAGGGTATAGATAATCATGAGTGGGCTCATATCCCCACTCCCACTAACGAAGTCATCTAGCATATTCCTGAGGTAACCAGGGAGTAGGTCATATTCCTGGTCACTCGGAATAAGTCTGTAGACATATTCCTACTGTAGTCATAATGGAGGCGCATATCCCTACCCCAATGCATGAAGACCGATGGAATATTTTAATGGAAAAGGAGAAAAAAGTGTGATCATATCCCTACTTCAATCGAAGATATCTACCTGTATATATCAGAGATAAAAAATGTGTAAGCTTATATCCATGTACACACATAAAATACCATTAAATATTAGAAATAGATGAAGAACTCCACTGACATATTCAGAAACTGGTGTAGATAAAGGGAAATTCATATATTCATATCCGGACATCCAGGGTAGCTCAACACTTTGATCATTATGAACAAGTGGTTTCTCTAGAGGAAGATCACATTCTTTCTCTAGTCTAGGAGAATTATAAGTATTTTCTAGTAAAGGAAGAGCCACTAGATCAATATCATAATCCTCCAACTGGGGATCACCAGGTGAGAGCGGCACATTACTCAAAATAAGGGCACATACCCATCAAAAAATACCAATGGTATATTTTAAAGGCCCATGAGTGAGATAATATTCCTGTCATGGATTGAGATTACCAATTGATAGGGGAACATGAATCCAGATAAGCTCATACTCATGTCAAAGAAGACCAATGACATACTCTAAAATACCAGGATTGGGCTTATATCCTCATTCTGGCTAGGAATAACTAGGTGAGAATTGAACATGCCTTGGGAGAGGCTCATATTAATTTAAGCAATGCTTCCTAACATATTCCAATAGATATTGGAATCTAGGATCATATTACTACATCCTCTGAAGAACGACTTCACTAGAATCCTTTTAAGGAAATACAAGAGGAGTCTCATATCCCTTCTTTCATTCCAAAGGTCCATTTGTATTATTTAGGTGGGGAATATATATTTAGACTAGGCTTATATTCCTGTTCCAACAGGGGATCACTAGGTTAGAGGAGAATATGCCACTGGGTAGGCTCATATCTCTATCAAAAAAGACCAGTGACATATCCCAAATTCTTAGGATCGAGATCATAATTCTGTTTTGACCAAGTCTCACCAAGTGAGAATGGAACATTCCTTAGGATAGGGTCATATTACTATCAATAATAGGGAATATTATTTTCATATTCTAGTAGCTTATCAATAGCGGGATCATATTCCCATAGTACCATATGGTTATAAAATATTTCTAAAAACCCTCATATAGTAGGCTCATATCCCTACACAATCCCAAAAGGTAGTCCTAGATATCCTAACCATAACATAGAATGAGACCCATATTCCTAATATACTCAATTCTAGTTTACTTAAGGTCATTTGAGACACATTATCAACACCATAAGGGTCCAAAAACTCTTTAACTAAAGAAAAAGATGATCATTACCATTATAGTCCTCCTCATGGTAGTATAGAGATGGATCACATGGAATCTACTCCTAACTTTCTCCGTGGTCAACCTATTTATGATTTTATCTCCCACAGATAAGAAAATCATACCCTTTCATAGAAACCTTCATATAGAGAGGTTCCCAAAACTCATACTCCTTTATATATAGAGGTTTCCAAAACCCCGATAACTTCTTATAGAGAGGTGCTAAAATCGTTAGAGTTAACCACATATAGTTCCCCATCAACAAATAGAACACTCTAATCCAGTCAGCAAGAGACCCTTGGAATTTTCTTCTATGTTATGACTGAATAAAGGCATGTAAGTTTGATGAAGAGGAGTCCAACATTGACATGCAGAGGGAGTTATCCAGAAAAAAACTCACCATCATGTTCTGAACCCTTTTCAATTCTGATTATGAGGTCCCAGATGATATAGAAAAGGAGTGGATGCCTTATCTGTGCCAAAATATGTGGGCTACTCATCAGAGACTAAATTATAGACATCTCCCCTATCTAGGATATGAGTATCACCTTCATATCATAAATACACTCCATTTTCACTGGATATGGACACCTTTTCTATATTTTAGATCCTAAGAGTGGAAGAGTATAAAAAATTCCTACGCATTGTTTGTCACCAAATCATGTCAACCATCCACCAACTAATTTCCCAATAATCTCTAGATGTGCATATTTGAATATGGAAAAAATATAGAGCATTTCATTTCACTATCTTCTTTGAACAAAATAACCCTTCTGATACAACATCCTGTAATGTCATAGCCTTTGTAAAAATCAGAGGACTATGTAACACATGAGATATTAGGTCACTACAATAGAATACCCCCACTTCAATAATGCCCAAACATCTTTAATGGAGGGAGAGTATTGTCAAATAATCTTTTAACTATGCCCCTAAAAGTAATTATAATTCATTTTAGACACAAAGTCCAAAGTTTAGATCAACTAGAAAACTTCTTGTGAAGAATGATTACCATTATTGGCTACCATTGAGACCATATCCTACATGAGAAAACTACTCCAAATCAAACAGGACATAGTAGAAGATGATTTATTATCCTTCTTGGAGTGGACCAAGTTCTTTGAGCTAGGGGAATATCTATTACCACCCCCACCTATCAGATCCTAAATTTTCAAGAGGATTTAGAACATATCAGAAACAACTGCAAAAAAACCCATCCCATTGGTCTAGGAGAATTTATTTCTCAATCAGCATCACTAGGTTCATCATCCGCAAAGAGGTTGTTAGGAAAATAAATGGTGATTCTAGATCAACCCCATATCTCTGGGATAAGGGCATTTATATCTCAATGTCCATCCTATGAGTCATCAAATCCATGATTAGAATTATTAGATCCTCAAAAATATGACTAGTCATTTCCAATTACAGACTTAAATAACCGTCAACCTATAGGGTTGGGGCCATTTTCATTATCATCATCATCACTATAAATAGAAACATTATTCTCTAGTTTGGGAGGTAAAAATCAATAGTCGACATCCCATATGTTCCTCCCAAGGAAATAAAACCCTATTCTATTCAAGACCCATTTGGAAAACATGATAAAAAAAATCCATTAATCTCACTGTTCAAAAACCATGATGGGAGGAACATATGATGAAATCAATCAGACCATGCCAGGGTTGCAATCCAAGACGAACCAATATGGGAAATGGTTGGAATAAATAACCTGATGAAGTCAGTGCAGAATCATCCTGTTGCCTCAATAGTAATATTACAACCACCATTTCCCGATATGACTATGAATTTCGTCACTATCAATATAAAAGATATTATAGATCAAGACAAAAATTCAGAGGGATACAACATGGAAAACCTACCATAAAAAGAGGGTGATTGAGATGCACCATACAAGGTTTCATGAACTCGGAACTAGAGGAGGCACTTAAACCTAGATCCTTTGAATACCATATTTCCACCTCTATGGTGAATCACATCCAAAGAAAAAGGGAATGGTGTGGATACGTCCTTATCACCACCAAGAAAAATCAAAATTCCTTCAACAGAGGAACTTTTGTGACAATATTAGAATGAAATATGAATTTTGAGACAACTCAATAAGGAGATAAATAGAATAAATATTCCTATTGGGTATCATCTTTAGGCTGAGGAAAATATTCCTCCCATACATTTGAAAAAAGATGATCCACTAGAAAGAGTGGTGTCTGAGTGTAAGAATTTATCTAGATCATGGAATTTGATATATATCAATAAGGAAGTTGAAAATGATCATTACTTCCCTCCATTTTGGTGAAAACCTCTCCCTTTTTAGAGTGATCACTCAATATTTGGATGAATTGAGAATCATCAGGAGATGAAGGAGGGGCCACCTCATTGACCCCCACCCACTCCCAATAGCTAGGAGATGAATTAGATAGTATTACCCCTAGATATTCTTAACATAATCAAGTCCCTATCTACTTAGATTAAATCCATGTAATGGAAACACGCACTTGGGCATCTTGAGAGGAATATATATCTCGAGTGTGTGGATGAAACTTTTCCTCCACCAATTTCAGAAATCCTAGCTTATCCACCTATGACAGTGAAGGAAACTGTGAACAACATATCAAAAAAAATTTATCCCTATGTAGGTCGATGATGTACCCTTGATATTAATATAAGGAAAAAAGTTTAGGAGTTTTGTAAAAACATTTACAGGGCCAATATTTGTTTTTCTACAACATTCTACCAGTAGAATCTGTTGCAGGATATGAAGACCTTCTTCATCAGTTCATCAATTATACTCCACACCGAGGAAAAAACATTTTTTGACCTAATAAACTACAAGAAATGTGAAAATGAGAGGGTTTATGACTTCATAGTATCATGGAATGGTTTAAACTATTCACTAAGTATTCCCTTCTAATAAGAGAAACTATTGGAACTCTGTTCTAATAATATTAGGGATGAGTTGAATATGCCTATGATCCCAATGAAGTATCCATGTGGGTTCTATGAGTTCACAGAAATAGATTAATTTTTGGAATACACCATTAGGTGAACCAGATCCAAGTCTTGACTCATGACCAGAACATAGAGGAAAAGGCTAGGCAAATTAGAAGATGTGGAAATCACTCTTAATAAAGAAAAATTTCCCATCCAAGCATCAAGGTAGGTACTAAATTTCCCAGCACCTCCTATTGAGTGGAAAGAACCATATAGTTTCCCTTGTCCAAAATCAAAGATAAATTAGGGTTTTCTAGAATTTTAAGAATGGATGAATAAAGAATAATACATATAAAATGAATATGTCCCCAATTATTTATTGTAATCCATGGATAATAACCTAATTAAGCTACCAAAACCTAGGAGGCCCGATGAGGTCAACCTCACTGACCATCCTAAGTACCACCCTTTTTATAGAAGGATGGGTCATAATATCCAGGACTGATTCATCTAAAAATATTTCCTTCAAGGCATGGTCAATATTGGAAAATTTGTTCAAGATTACACCTCAGAGCATGTGGCCTATATAACTATTGGCCAATCAGAAGAAGAGGGTTGTTAGAAGAATGTGTTGGCTTGGCGTGAGCGGAAGTTCAACAAATGGATGAATCGAAAGATAGTTGATCGAGCTCATACAACTCTAAGATAACATCAACATAGACGTATAATAGATCCACCATCCAGGGAGGTAACATTATATATGCCTCCCAATGGTTGCGACTAGTGTAAGTAAGAAGAAACAGAAGTGGAGGAATCGTATTATTCTATAATGAAAGCTCTGAATCTTACATATTTCTTCCATGTGATATCTTAAGAATGGGAACCACCCCACCAAATAGGGCCCTCATTAAAAAAATATATCATCTTTGGTTCAGTCAACACGATACACTTGGAAGAACCCATTTTTGAATTTGAACATGCCTAAGAATAATAGTTTCCAGCACATAACCGGGTAATAGGAGGCCACATGCATAGGAACCTAGGATACATGGGACAACACGGGTGTGGTCAATCCTAATAATTCAGTCACATCCCTAGAAAGGATATATATGCAGGTGAGACCTGTGGGAAAGAACTCCAATCCAAAAGAGGCATGAAGGTGTCCCAAAACCCTCTAGAAGTAGCCCATGCCATGTTATCTTACATGAATACCTATCAGGGGTTCAATTATCTGATTATCTCAGACAAAGGGGAAGGAAGTCATGAACCATTCTAGTAGTAGTAGATTATCTCATGACCTCTGCACAAGAACCATGCTAGTCCACCTCAAATACCTTGGATCCTAATCCACATGTTAACGAAAAACCCCACCTCAGGATGCTCCGACCTCTATCAGAAATGTATGACATTTTCAAACAGATGGCAGTTTTCCTAACCAAGCTGTCAATCCTAAATGCCCTGAATATTTTAAAAGAACTTATGGAGACACTCGTTGAAGCCATCTATAGCCCATAGGAGTTCAGGATAGAAGTCACTGCAGTTAAGGTTTATCTAGTAGAGACCACACCATCAGAATTCCATGTCACCATCTCATTCACTAACTTGGATCAGGAAGAGGTTTTCAATGGGAAAATCACACCCCTATATGTTTTGGGTAGACTCAATTATTTGAACATACAAAAGGATCTGAATTGGTAATGGTTTTGAGATCAACCTCATCCTGATTAAAACCCTATGAATTTTGGGATATAGAGAAGTGGAACTATCTACCACAATGATGACCATTTAAGGTTATGATAAGGATGAGCAAATACCACTCGAGAAGATTAAAATGAAAGATAAGTTTGGGGATATCACATTTGGTGCTGAGTTTATGGTTATCAATCAAAACATAGCATACAATGTGCTTCTTGGAAGGCCCTAGATCCATATTCACTTAGAAATACATTAAATATTCAGTCTGTGTCTTAAATACCCCATCAATGGAAAGGTCATCAACTACATGGTGAATCAACCCTATCAAGACCTATAAATCCACATATGCTGAAGAATATTTCTAAAAAATGGGAGGCAAAAAACCAATGGAGGATGTTGATATACATGATATAGCCCTTAATGGCTTGGGGACTTCCCCTAAAAATCTATTGAGTATGCTTGAAAATGACTATGTACTCCCCATATATCTGGTTGAGGTAACAAACCTAGTCCTAGTAGTTTAATCCCCCTTTTTACCCAGATATAGTGTAAAATAAAATCAACTCTAACATCTCACTATAATGACTCAGGAAATAGGGGTGATAACGTCTCTTCTCATCATTTCTCTCACATTGATGGTAAAAGAGAGGCCCCCATATCCCCACCTCTATTTGAGGATGCCTCCAAAAACTCAAATATGGAATAATATGAGGATGAACTTAGAAATGACCCTCAAAAATTTGAGGAAGGCATATCCACCACCATTGATGAGCTTATACAGGTAAATATGGGAACATTAGAAGACCCAAGACCTACACATATTAGTAAAACCATTCCCCATAAAGAGAATGATATGAAAATTAAATTCTTAAATAAACATCAATATGTATTCTCTTGTAACTATATATAAATTCTTAGAATGAACCCAGATGTGGATACACACTATCTCAGATTACCCTATGAGAATTGAGGATTCATGAAGGAAAATATGATGATGCATCCATCTCATGCCACTAATGTAGAGACAAAAGTTAAAAATTGATCAAAGATACCTTTTTATAAGAAGTGAAATATACAAGATGTCTCACCAACATTGTCCCTATAAAGAAAAAGAAAGGGAAGATTAGGGTCTTAATATATTTTAGAGAGCATAAACATCACTTTCCAAAGGATGATTTACCATTTTTGTTAATAGAACTCTTGATCAATGAAATTGATGGCTTCCAAGACCTTTCCTTCATTGAAGGATATTTAGGGTATAAAAAAATAAATATGGACCTTGAAGATGAAGTATCCACTATCTACATATCACCTTAGGGGATATTTTTCTATCAGGTCATGCCCTTTGGCATAAAGAATGTTGGATCCACATATCAACACGACATACATTATTTATTTAAGCCATTCCTGGTAAGGATAGTCAAATGTTATGTCGAAAACCTGGTTTTTAAATCCCGAAAACAATGTGATCACTTCATGGATCTCTAAATATCCTTCAATAATATGTGATAGAATGGTTTGAAGATAAATCCATTTAAATTCACCTTCAGAGTATCATAGGGGAAGTTTCTTAGATTTTTGGTATGCCACTGTGACATCAAGGATGACCCAAAGAAGACTAGTTATATTTTAGAAATGTCACTCACATAAATATAAAATAACTAAGGGGAACCCAGGTAATATTAACTACATTTAGAATTTCATAGCTAACTTGGCTGTCCAAGATCTCCCCTTTACCAGACTAATGAAGAAGGGAATCACCTATCAATGGGATGATGACTGCCAAGAATCCTTTGAAAGTCTCAAGAAGTATCTACTTCAACCACCAGTCCTAATGCCTTTGATGGATGGAAGTGCACTCAAATTTTATGTGGACAACATGGAATGCTCACTAGGTACCCTACTAGCATAGAAAAATGAGTTAGAGAGAAGAATGTCTCTATTATCTCAACCGAATAATTCTAGGTACTAAGACTTGATACTATGATGTTGATAAAAACTACCTTTCATGTATCTTTGTTGTGAAAAATCAAAGAAACTACTTATAGAACCACACATTCCATTTTTTCTGTCATATTTATCCTCTCAAGTACATCCTTGGCCACTTTATGTTAACTGGGTGTTTGGACCAATGGGCAGTCATTCTACAACAATATGACATCCATTTTGTATCATAGAAATTAGTGAGAGGAAAAGAATGTTTTTATTTCCTTACTACACATTTCACCTCATAGAATACATTGGTGGACACTGAGATCCCATATGAGGAGGTTTTTTATGCCCATAATAGCTTTTGAACATGGTAGATGTATTTTTATGGTGCCTCCCGGAGCCCTATCGACAAAAGGATATAAAACTCACAGTTCAATCGAGTTGGCCTAGGGATTGTATTTGTCTCCCTAGACAAAGATGTTTTGACCCACTCTTTCTCACAATCTAAGGGATTCATAAATAATGAGGATGAATACCAAGTGCTCATTCCCAGCTTGATACTATCCCTACATATACATATATCCCACCCGAATATCAAAGGGGATACAAAAATAGTGATAAAAGTAGATAAATGTTGAATATTCCATTAAAATGGAAGAACCAAACCCTCTCACTAGATATGTTATGGGACTAATGGATTAGTTCTCTTTTGATACCACATTTCATCATGTTCCCTGATCACAAAATGACGGCACCAATGCATTGGTTAATGTAGCCATATCCCCGACAAGGAGGAAGCAATATTCTGTATCATTCACTAAAGAATGGTCTCATAAATCATTATCCGTGATATGGATAAAATAAATTAGGCCAACACTACCCCATAGTGTGATGAATCAATTTCCACCCTTGGATGGATGGATCCCATAATCGGTTACCTCTGAAATGGAGTTCTACTGAGAAAACAAGTTAGAAGGGAAGATATTCGGCATCATGCAACAAAATTTTCCCTATATGATGGTCTAAATTAACAAAAATACCTCTAAAAGAAATTATTTGATGTAATACTCTTCAAGTTCATATTATAAAGATAAATTCACACTATCATAGAAGAAGACCTTTCCGGCTCCTACAATGCTCATCAATATAGGACTAGACACTCCTACTGAATCAGGAGAATGGGTTACTATTGGAAAACCATGATACAAGATTGTGTGGAATTCACCAAAAAATGTCATGCATGATAGATCTATGAATACTTCACCCATCAACACCTAGAATTTCAACATACAACTAAATATTAATGTCCATTCTATATTTGGGGAATGAATGTTGTGAGGACATATCCCCCATCCACCACTAAGTAGTTCAAGTACACCCATACTACTATTGACTTATTTTCCAAAATGGTCTGAGGAAATACCACTCAAGGAAGTAGAGATGAAGAATATCATCAATCATGTGAAGTCCCATATAATCACTAGGTTTGGGGTCCCTAACATTATATTGATGGTCAACGACACCAAATTATATTATACAAAGTTGAAGAAACTATACCAGGAGTATAATATCAAGTCCAATCACTCCTCTCTCTATAATGTAGTGGAAAATGGATAGATAGAGGCCATCAATAATAGTCTATTTAATATACTCTAGAATATTGTAAACAAGGATAATAAGTTCTAGTCAGAAAATATCCTCTATTATTTTTGGGCCTACCGTACCTCCATGTGTACTATTACACAAGAAATGCCATATTCATTGGTGTACAAAACCAAGTCAGTGTTCCCCATAGAATTTCATCTACGTTCACTTCGAGTAGCCATTTGTGGACAACTATTAGATGATGATAAATCAAAAAATAGGATAGATGAATGTGAGTTTATTTGATGATAACAAGTTGTGTACATTGCACAACCTTTAAGTCCATTAGAATCAGATTGCATGAGCCTTTAATAAAAATGTTCACTCTCATTAATTCCTCCAAGAATAACTGGTTTTGGTTCTCAAAACCACAATGACACTAGGAAATAAACCTCCAAAACTGGTACCCAAATGGGAAGGTACTTACATAATACATAAGGTATACCATAATAGAGCATCCCCATTGGCCACAATGGATGGGGAGCAAGTCACAGCCCCACTAATGTGAGTTTTCTTAAGAAATACATCTCATATATGTCATTAAGAACCTCTCATACCAATTAGATAACATTAAACTATACGAGATGATCTTGGTTACATGGAATTAAACCGAACTCGTACTGGTTACATGATGTTAAACTGTATGAGATCATCATAGTTACATGGTGTTAAACTATATGAGCACATCCTGGTTTCATGATGTCAAACTGTATGAGTTCGTCCTAGTCACTTGATGTTAAACTATACAAAACTCATCCTGGTTACATGAAATTAAACTGTACAAGCTCATCCCAATCACATGATGTTAAAATCTATGAAATTCATCATAGTATCAAGACATTAAAATGCACAACATCTCATGTCCTAACCATATGACACTAAACTGTACATAGAAAATCCTCACAACATGAAATTAAATTGCACGGAAAGCACTATCTCACTAAAAAATCACCGCATATGAGCCATATCTGTGTGAAAGAAGGATTAAATTCCCCATACCCATGTGAGGGTTAACTCTACATAGAAAATATATTCATATAAGAAATAAATTAATATTTATTCCTATCATCATAGGATATTTAGTGACACCCGATCCTCTAGTATTGGTCCCAACCACAATATTACTTTTCTTTCACATCAGGTTATCCCCATCCTTATAGCATGACATTAAACTGTACAGTGGATGTCCTTATCGCATGATGTTAAACTAAATGGATCCCCAAATGGTTTATCTTCTTTCACGTTGATTGAACTACATCATTACCGCATGACATTAAAATACATGACTAATGTCCTCAATGCATGAAATTAAAATGAATAGGTTTCTAGAACAACATATGGCTTCATTATAATATTTAATGAGATACATAGGGATGCCTTGATCATATATCCTGGTCCAACAACTATATGATAAAAAATTCCCCTACCTTATCCTAATTAGCCTTTTCATAGTAAGGTAAATCCTTGGTTATCCATATTTATCACACCAAGCATAGCTCACATGATCTTATGAATTATATTAAGGGATTCTCCGGACAAACAAGACATGAAAGATCATGAAAAGATCATCATGGTTCTGATTTCATGACCATAAAATACATACCATTTTTCCTCACCATTTGACACTAAAACTATAGGGTTAATTTCCCTTTCATGACATAAAAAAGAACATTCATATGGACCTTACTCGAGAGGACCACTATTATTGGTCTCAGTATCCCACCACAACTCTATTAAATAACTGTGTGTGGCTAGATTCCTGTTATCACATGATACATAGTGATGCCCAAATTTCTATCCATCAGTCTAACCATAGTATCCCCTTTTCACATTAGTAACCCTACACCCTTTCCGCATGGTATAAAACTATACGGTTCCTCAAGAACTATGTGCGGCTCAATTCTTGTCATCATAGGATACATAATGATGCTTGATCCTCCAATCCTAGGTCTAGATACAACATTCAATATAAACAATTCCCAACTCAGTGAATGGGTTAGACATATATAGAGAATATCCCATTCAAGAACTACATTTCACTTGATTCCTATACTCATAGGATATGTAGTGACACTCAGATCTCTAACCCCGAGCCCATTCAAAAAATAATAATTATAAAAATCCCCCCTCTGTGCGTATGGGTCAGACCTGCACAAGAATATTTATTATGAACTATGTGTGGCTTGATTATTATCACCATGGGATATAGAGAGAGACCAATAATTTCATTAATTTCCCCAGCTGTAATATTACTATTTCATGTTGTAGATCCCACATCCTCACGGTAAGATGTTAAACCGCATGGCCCCTCAAGAACCACATATGGATTTATTCCTTCTATTACAAGTGATTTAGTGACACCTAGATCTCCAATATTGGGTCCATCCACAACAACCGAAATAACATGCACCCCAACTGCATATGGGACGATTCATAAAAAATCATTTTTCATACATACAATCTGAATCTATATATGTCTTTCTTGTGCATGAAATATATCTGGCACAATTTTTTCAAATTGGTTCTCACATCCTTACCACGTGATGTAAAACTGCAAGGAAAAAATCATTGTCACATTACATTAAAATTTCACAAAAAATAACTTACCACATGATGATAAACTACATAGAAAATGTCGTTAATACATGTCATTGATCTGCACATAGTCAAATACTTCCCCACTACATGATAATAAATTATGCATACCATTAACCATTTCCCATCACCTATCAAAGGACCATAATATAATTACCCTATCCAACCAGAGTATGTGGTTCTTCCATCATACTTTAAATAACCGAAATCCATAAATCATACTTCATGTCTTGAGTGCCTCAGGTTTCCAAAAGAAACCTTCCATGCTCCTTGGAAAATATACTCAACTTCAAGATATCATTTTCTATACTATGAATTTATGCCTATGGATCTAACATATGTGCCTATGGTTATTAAAAGAATGATTCACTCTACAAAAAGGGATTTCTAATCCATGTGGTCCCTGTCATCACTATGGAAGAACTCACCACCTCAGTGTGTTTGAGTTTTTTCATGGTATGATTTTCCCATATTATTACTCAGGAACTGATAACCTCAATCCTTGATTTATAATATTTTAATCTCCTACTCAGAAGGGTGATGGGGTACTATTTACCCTAGGTATCCTAATTGGGCTCTTGTGTATCATCATCCTTTTCAGGTCCATGTGTATAATGACCTTAAACCGTCTTCTCTCTAGTTAAAGATTTATGACCTTAAACATTAGCATATAATGGTCTTAATCTAAATACCTTAAACTACTTGAAAAAGAGACACAAAACTTGTTAGGTTGACAAATCACAAAGGCAGTCTTGAGAAAAATTAAAGTCTTCAGTTGCTAAACTCTTCATCTCCAGAGTTTTGGAAAAGAATTGGGGCACAAATTAATAACTAATAAAGATCATAGGGTCACAATGTAGCCTTAGTAAAATCCAAGTAATGATCACTAGACCCCCTGGTCTAAAAAAAGTTATAGTAATGATTTGTCATATATCCTCACCACGAGAATACATTCACTAGGTGATGACACAAATTTTAGGGTGATCAAACTCTTATTGGATATTACACTTTCCAAAAATCATACTTCCTAATTTGAGCACCTCAGAACACTGTAAATCTTCCATGGCCCTTGGAAAAGGATACCCGACTTAATGGAACCCTTTTATTGACTATGAATGTATGCATATACATCATTTATATGTTTCTATGGTCGTCAACCAAATGTTACACAATGAAAAAAGTGATTTCCAATCCTTGTGTTTCCTAATATCACTATGGAATAACTCATAACCTCAGTGTGTTTTGGTTCATTCCCAGTATGATTATCCCATATTGTCCTCCCGAACTGATCACTTTGAACCATAATTTACAATCTATTTACTCAAATATCATATAATATCTGATATACTCGAAGTTACATCACCGTGTTTTTTACCCTTTCTAAAAGAAAAAATGAGACACTCCATTCTTGAACCATTGATGTCCCACACCTCATGATTTGAAACCACATGGCATTGATCTTGAGCTTTACAAATTATGATTCGAACTATCCTAGGGTGATATAACCCTTAATGGATAGCTCTACTCCATACCCAACCTTATATTCTATACGTTTGAGTCCTGAAAAACCTCTCATGGTACTTTTAAGAGAGTGGAGATCATATTTTCATGAACATGATATTGACGTATAAGGGATATAACCTACCAATTAAAGGAATCTCCTCATTGTAAGAAATGAGCTTTAATCCTTGTGAGCCCTAGCAACATCACAAAGGATCATCGAACCTCAGGGTGTTATGGGTCATCCCCGACACATCTTTCACATCCCATATTCATGGAATCAAACTTCTGGGTTATGAATTATATCACCCATACTCTAATTATCTTGGTAGACATAACATCCCAATTATGTTTCCGTCAATAAATATTTCCCCCATAAATTTTCCATGACCCTTGGAAAAAGTGTGGGGACACCTTTTTTTGACAATAATATCGATGCATGAGGGATTTGACATACTAAACAGATGCATATCCTTTTTATAGGTATGGATCTTATATCCTCTCGAGCCTTAGTAACACCACAAAAAACCCAAAATATTAGTATTTTTGGGTTATTCCTGACATGTCGGCACCATATCCCACAATCATCGATCATGTCCTAGAAGTAAGACATTAAACTATAGGACAAACCATAGAATACAAAACGTCACTCAATAGTATAAGAAATTTTCAAGAAAATGATTCGTGATAGTGCTAAAACCTCAGCTGGGAATTCACATTCTTTAGAACCAATCCCATGTCCCCATGGACATCGCTCTTGAGTGGGGGGGGGGGGGTGGGGATTTGTTGACGCCTATCAAGTGACCATAAAAAAATTCAGAAAGGAAGAAATATTTGAATATGTGTATTTTTTCCCTAAAAAATAAAAGGATGAGGAAGGTGTCCATGATCACACAATTTATGAGAACCCCCAGGAGACACGTAACCAAATGACCAGAAGAAGATCATACCGCTTGTCATGCATGGTTCAAAAACCATGAAAAATCCCATTAGTTCCCTTTGAAAAGTCCCTTGTAAAAGTATTTATGCTCCTATAAAGGTTCTCCATAAAATCACTAATCACATGACGACAACCAGATAAGCTCCCCCAGGTCATACAGCTTGTCAACTGGCAGACACCCAATGATCCATCCAAAAATCATTTGAAAATAAGAGGAAAATATCCAAAAGGCAAGATCCTTTTGTGGTCATAGAACTCACACGACATATCATCAATGAGGAGTATGATTATCCTTAAAAACATTCATAAAACCCCATGAGTGTAATGAAATGAACTTATGAATAATATTTTTTCCTAAATTTTTGTATTATTTTAGTTTATACTCAACAAAACTATATCCTTTAATTAATGAAGTGAGTATAATTAAAATAGTACCACTAGGTTTCGACTGTTATATGACCATTCGTCAATATGGTCGTTGGAAACTAAACTCTTAACATTATGATTATTTTTTATAAATAAAAGTTATCATAGTTAATTAATATAGAAAGAGGAGTTGATGGCCTCATCCAGGAGACTCAGGCCATATGAATCCCATCTGCCAGATCTTGGGAAGGAGGTTTCATCACTAGGATTTGCTTTGGACCATGCCCAAGATGAGCTTCAACATGTGAAGCATGAACGAAATCGCCTATAGGAGAAGTTCAAGCTGATAGAAATAACCACTCGGGAAATATTGTCTAATTCGTGCCATCATTCTATCACCATTTCACTCCTTACTCTTATGTCTTATGCAAGTGTTATAAGGGGCTATGTAACGAGGCCTTAGATACTTGGTGTAATCCCATGGTATAAACAAAATTGTTATTTCATCATTCCTATTTTTGGAATAGATTTTCTTAATAAAGTATATTTTTAATTAAGACAAATTTGATAGATTGATTTTAGAAGTAAAAATTGTACTTTTCAAATATTTCTCATACATAGAGGATTATTATGGGAAAATAAACAACATTTTTGAATTTTACATGTCAAAATTAAACTAGGCTGAATTTTTGGAAAATTTTTATGGAGTTTAAATTTTATGAATAGTGTTTTTTGATGAATAGTGTTTTTGATGAATAGTATAAAAACATTTTATTATTAAATAACTTTTTATGTGAAATGATTTTCTAGAATTGTACATACATGGTTGTAATCAGGGTGAAAAATATGGTTCAATAAGATCAAAATAATTTTTTGGTGAATAGTAACTTTTCCCTTTGGAATAGTAATTTTAACCTTATGAATGGCAATTTTACCAATTTCATAGTAACATCACCTATGGAGGTATAATTATGTTTTAGTCATCTTAAGTTGTAATGTGATATAATTATATCATAGTATAAGTAAATAAATGTTTTAGAAATTATTATTCAAGTATAAAAATATTATTTATTTAATTTAATTTAAAAAATAATTAATTTTTATAAAATGGAGTTCACTTATTGATTCTAAACATCTTAAAATGGTTAGGTTGAATTTTTGGGATTTTTCTAAAATAGTTGAATTTTCATGGAATAGTAAAAATACAGTTTTGAGTTTCGGTGTGTTTAATGAAATCATTAATGATGTAATCATGATGTAATAATTATAGTCAACTTGTGTACAGTATGATATGTTATTATGTGTCCCAAGTGTCCAACACCATGGGAAATACCATGGACAAGCCCATGGTTTTTCAAATACCACTAATGAGGTGTCCCTTGGAAATTAATAAAATATTCCCTCACTTTTCCTATAAATACAAACCCATTCCTTCATTACATTCATTAAAAATTAGTCCTCAATGGATCTAGGATATTTTTAACTTCCATGTATTCCTTCCAAGGTTCACTCAAGCTCCCCAAGTTCCCAACCTTTGAGTTTTTGAAGTCACTCTTGAAGGTAAGGGAATCTTTCACCCTCCTCTTTTAGTCATGACTTCCTTTATGTTATGTCTTCTAGTTTCCATTTTATTATATGGGGGTATGTTCTTATATATCCTTATTAATTTCCATTTCATGTCCAATTGATGAGATACCCTTCCCTCTCTAATCAACTAATTTTCTAAAATTTTAAGTGACACTATTAGGCTACCAATTTTTCTTAAAAGAAAGCACATCTTCTCTTTTTTTTTTCAAGTTTTCTTTTCATGTGGTATGTCATTCAAACATCACTACCATGATCTTATTTAAATTTTATTCTATCACTATATTGTATAATGATTTATTTATGAGTGGGTGACCCTTTTCCCCACTCTTTTTAATGTTTTCTAAAACCATGTTATATAGCCATTATGCTGTAGAATTTTCGTCTAAAAAATATATCTCTATTTTTCTCAAGAAATTATCATATTTTATTTATATGAATGCCCAAACCTATTTAGTTTCTAGGGGTATTAATAAAGAAATAAAAATGATAGATTTTATTCTGTAATTTACATACATGAAACCCTCATTCCTTTTCCATGGGTTATAAATGACATAACGATCATGTTTTTAAGCACTTTTAAAATGTCACGATTTTAAAATGAAACCCATTTCTTTTATTATTTTTGGGTTATTTTTTAAATGTGTTTTTATGATCTATGTGGATAACATGAAAATAAATACCTTAATGGTTTTCCCTAATTTTCCTCCAATTCATTGGGTAAATAATTTAATCTTTAGAGATGAAAGTTTTATGATACCTTGGTGAATAACCTTAGTAATTGTTATGACACCTTGGGGATGAACCTTGGTTATATTTTCATGAATGTATAAATTAAATGTTTTAGACACATATTCAAGTTATGATTAATGTTATCTTTATTACTATATGCCTCTTCTTTGATTTATCATGTCTTTATGTTTTTTTCAACATGTTCTTTTTGATATCACAAGTAAACTGACTCTCTTGCTTTCCTTACTTGGCCTTATACTCACCATTTCCTTTGATGTATGTCTCCAGGTTATGAGATGAAGTAATTTTACCTAGTATGAAATTATGATGAAGCCTTAATATTGGATTGGAAGAATGTTTTATGTTGTTCTCATGTATATTGTTCCTGATTTCCAAGACACTAGACTTTTAAGATCCTCTATTTTTAAAATGTATTGAAAAGTTACGTAATAAAAAGGCAGGATTCCACAGTGAGATTTCCAACCTTTGTAAAATAAACAAATAAAATAGAAAGGGGAGGACGAGGGATCCTCTTTTGGTTTGAAACCTCTTGAGATGCACCTCTAGAAATCTGCAAGACACCGCAATCACCCAACAACATGTTCACGTCATCTCACAAAGGCCCGCTGGCATGACATCCTTGTCACACGAATAGCCTTGGACATGTCTAAGAGACCCCACTCCCCCTTTGTCTCTATAAGGAAAAATAGATTTAATTTTCCATAAAATGATCACAAATTTCCACATAACCTTTATTGGTCACATGATGCATCACTAAGAGGTAGGGTGATTGTTTTTGAAAACAGTCATGAAACCTTGCGATATCCCCAAACTTTATAAAATAAACAAAGGGAATAAAATAGGGAATTATGGGAGCCTCTCGTAGTCATAAAACTCATGCAACGCTCCTAGGCTTTCCATAGCATGGTATCTCAAGACCCCTTGACAAGACATCATTATTTCAAGAAAGGACCTTGATAAGTGGAACAAGGACACACATAGGCTTTTTGATTGGAATATTGATCTCATGAAGAACCTTTTATGTGTCGACATGACAATATAAACGTCACAAGATATGTCCATATGATTAAAAAGACCCCATTAATTGAAAATAATCCAATAAATGGTGAGTTGAAGGGATGGTCTCACGGTATCTGAATATTAGGTGACACCCCCAAAGTGGTCCATGATAGGACCTCATAAAGTCACATGAAGCCAAAGACCTCCATCGACTCCAGCATGGATTCACGCGATACATTCTTTGCAAAGCAGAAAATAATCGGGGTAGTAACGACTATAAATTAACCACCCTAGAATAAAAAACATAGGGGTTACATGGGAAAACACTCCTTGTAACCTTGCATCAACATTAAATCAGATTTATTATAGTGGCTAATCTCGTGATCGGAAAAGTTTTTCATCATGTAAGATACTAGTGAATAAACAAGGAAATATCACAACATGAATGTGGCTTCACATGATCATCCATAGATTATGTGAAGGAATTATAGTAGGATATGAGAAGAATATCCCACATATCTATTGAATCACATTAGACATAAAACAAGATAACATTGAAAAAATATAAGTAATTTTCAATATAAAAGTCTAGAAGAAAGACTAAAATCTTATAGACTCACACAGAGAACACATAGGCTGATCCTAATGGGATTCACATGACCCCCCCCCCCCACCCAAGTCATGGGACAGTGCAAGGATGTGTCACCCGTATCATGAAAAACTTTTTCAACATACTATTTGGATCATGTGAAGTCCCCTGGACATTTCAAAGAAATCACATGTCACCCCATGGGAATTCCACCCATGACTTGAGAAACACTCTAGTATTTCCATCCAATCCTTTTCATGTCCTCTAGACATGTCACCCAAATCATATGGTATCACCAGTACATGTTAACTAAGTCTCATGGCAGTGCCAAGTTATGTTAGCAGGCTATTGCAACATCTCTCAGACATGTTAGCTGGATCTCATGATGTTATCTATACATGTCATCCAGGACATGGGACACCCTCTGAGGCATGTCACATTGACTCTCATGATGCCCTCCAAGAGTGTCAGAGAGCTTTCATGATGGCACCAAGGTAGGTTAGATAGATCATGAAACACCCTCTAGACAAGCGAACTGAGATAATGCGATGGATTCTAGGACAAGACATCATAGTCTTGCTATGTACTATGGAAAAGTCATCCTTGATCATGCGACAACCCTCAAACATGACATTGTGGTTACACAAAGTCCCTCAGACAAGTCAACTGGGTCATGTAATTGTAATTGGACATACCAAGAAGACACCCTATGAAATGAAAAGTTTACAATCAAGGTATGAAAAGTGGACAATAAATTTATATCCTATAGATAAGTAGAATATGTTTTTAAGGTAAACCTCAGTGTGATTCCTAATTAATGACCTAATATGATATGTCCTACATGTAAGGGCAACGTAAGTGTGAAATCCCCAACCAAATAAACTATGAGAACTCTAATTTATGCAATAATCAGGATATATAGGATGACTTTATAAGGCCTGAGATAAAATAACCATCCATTTCGATGTAATCCCCCCATGTATCCAACATCACAATTATCATGACCCAATCATTCCCATGGGTTGATCACTCTACCTCATCCATCAAAAGATTGAGAAGTAAACTAAACTATAATAACTGTGATTCATACCATAACTAGGATACAAAGGACACTTCTCCAATGTTCGAGATATATATTAATCTCCAAAGGACTATCCTTGTTAAAAAATCCCTCATCCATAATTAGCGAGACTGATCATTTTTTATCCACTATTTCTCACACTAAGAATAGCTCATGCAGGCTTAGGGAGTTTCAATAATAATATCATTTTCACCATAAACCTCTTTAAAGACAATGAAAACCTAATATATAAGCCTCAATCTACATCATAATATGATATGTACTGAATGTAAGTGAAACATTAGTTTGTAATCCCTGATTATCTGAAATTTGATGATTCTAATTTGTACCATGACCCGGATACGTATAACACCTCCATAAGGCCTGAGATCCATAACAAATCATCTCAAGGGTTGTCCCAGTGCATAAGTACCATATCCGTATATGGTGAGAAGGATTATTTATTATCCCTTGTTTCTCACATTGATCATAGCTCACATGATCTTAGGGATTTTCAATAGTCATATCATTCTCATCATAAATCTCAACCATCATAGGAAAACTCAGTATTTAAGCCCTGATGAGTGGCATGATACATTTTTCTCCTTATAAGGGAATATTCCTTTGGGATAGTCCCATGTTCATGAATTAACTTTGAGGGCTCTGATACATTTAATAACTAGGATACGTAGGACACCTTTTCTGAGGCCTAAGGTCAAATAAGAATCTACTTTGATATAAGTTCACTCATGTCTCCAACATTTCAACCATTGAGACCAATCATTCTCTTGGGTTGATCATTCTACCCCATCCTTCAGTGGACTGAGAAACCACATTAACTACGAAAAATATTAGTTTTTCCATAAGTAGGATACTTTGGATGTATCCTTAAGACTCGAGTATGAATAAATGATTTCTAAGTGCACACACACATGTCCTTTACATATGAAGTTAAATTTCATGGGTTTAAAAAACTACATGGGTTTGATTCCTGCAATAACCAGGATATGTAGGATGCCTCATAATGGATCAATACTCTCCTCAAAATATTAACCACCTCCCTACATGGTAATAAATTCTGATGTACCTGGTTATATAGCTTCTGTACATAAGTAGCTACCCATTAATGGGAAATGGATGAAAAACCACGAATATATAAAGACGGATTACAAAATCATATCCCCTTCTGCTACCCATAAAATGGGTTAACCCATGATACATTTGTTAGGGTAACCAATCCCGTATCAAGATTAGGAAGAAATTTCAAATATATCTTAAATCTATAAGAGAGTCCTAGAGTAGGCAACAATTCCACCCAAAAGGGTGCGATGAGGCCAAACTCCCATCCTCACAACCAATGTGTGTTCTTAAGAATTTGTGGGTTTGAAATCCCAACCAACCACATGCGTTTGGAAATTAGGCCAATACCTAGTAATGTATGTGGGAACCATTTTGTGTTTCTAGGGAAGACTAAATGGTAATCCCAATGTGAATAATTGATCAAGGCATTAACCCCCCATAAAAAACCATCATGATAATATTTAATCATGAAATCTCATTCACAATATTAAAATAATAGAATACCTGGTTCTCATTAAACCATTCAACTCATAAAATGATAGGCTTTCCATACACATCATTTCCCAATGAACAAACTCATACCTATTCCGTAATTTTAGCGATTCAAATATAAAGGAAAATATGTGATTGTTTTAAAACATCATGCAAGAAATCACAAGAATAATGTAGATCTTCATGATACTAGAAAGGTAAAAAACCTTATGGACAAGGTTAATTCTATTACTTGATGATTTAGATGTTTTTTCTATGGAATATTTGGACACAATTACTATGTGTGATTTATTTCTTGGAGGTCCTTTTAAGAGCAAAACTAAAAAAAATAGGCAAGAAAAATTTCTATTCATTCATTTTATATTAATGTATTCTATATTTGATATAAAATATTTGGTAATAGAGTAATAAATTGCGGATAAATAATGAAAAAATATCATCTTGAATTAATTGAATTGGAAGAAAGAAAAATTTAAAACCTTCATCCAAAATCATAGAGAGTCAAAATTGTTTATTTGTTTGACAATAAGAATAATAGGTCACGGATCAACCTATCGGGGAGGCACATTCATCACCAACATGGGTAATGAAAGTTAGTTGGTATAAGGATACTATTATTGATATTTTTTTAGGGATGCATACAAGTAAAGATTATTGATATTGGATAGAAGATGCACATCACTTATGAATAGGAATGAAGAACATATTGTGAATTTCATGCATAATAGAGATGGTTTTGTTCATTTTTGGAATGATGAGGGTCTTAAGATTATTGGATTCAGAAAATAAAATATTAGTGGAAAATATCTCTGGCTGACTAACATTCTCTTGGTCGAATGGATAATTCATATTGTTATTACTGTCATCTAATTGTGTGACCATAAAAATGTGGTGAAGTTAAATGAAAAATAATGTATTATCAATGATAAATATGGTTCACTTATTCTCTAGGGAATAAGTACTAATGGAAATATATACCTTTTCGAAGAGTAACATTTCAATATGTTGTCCAAAGATGAGGAGAATAGGATATGTCACAGGTGGATTGGAAATTTGAGTCAAACATCTCTGGATAGGTTGGTAAATATCAATGGATCACATGATATTCCCCATATCACATATTATCACACTCATATTTGTGATTCATTTTAAATGAGAAATATTATACAAAATTCTTACAGGCCAAAAAAGATGAAGGAATCAAGATTTCTTGATCTTGTGAATGTGGATGTTTTTTGGTAAATTTAACCCAAATAGATGGATGAAAAAGGTAATATGAGGTGTTTTTTGATGACTTCAGAAAAAAGTAATGGATTATTTTTATCACACAAAAGACCAAGGTGTGTAGTTGTATCAATCTATATAAAAGAATATCTGAAAATATACATAGTGTGAGGATTAAGAAATTATAAACTGATCATGGGACTTGATTGAAAAATCATAAAGTTCATTTATATCTAGATAATCATATAATTCAATATGATGTTTTAGTTATTAAAACACCCAAATAAAATATGCTAGGGGAAATAAGAAATCACATAATTAACAACATGGATCGAAAATTTTTTTACTTAAAATTATCTTCTATAAATATATTAAAAATAATATATTATTAAAATGGTATATACTAGAAATATTGTGTTACTATGTGAAAATGATGGGAGAATACTATATCAAATTTATTATGGAAAGAAACCTATACTCTAGTACTTTTGTAAGTAAACGTTTTATTCTCAACAAGGAGAAGAGTAAAAAATTTTATGATTGGGGAGATAATGGTATATTTATTGGATAATCCTAAAAGACTAAATATTAAAAGTGTTATGATAAGAGACTTGAAAATTTGATTAAGAGAAATGATGTTTTAGTGGTTGAAAGTTGTAAAATAATAGCTGTATATGAGCAGATCTTGTATGACAACCAATCAATTTCTGAACCTAAAACTGATGAAGAAGAACATGGTTTAGAGGGTGTTACAAAGAATGATTTATATTGTGAATAAATTATAAAAATTTCATCAATATCACAAATAAAAATGAGAAGGGATGACATGATCAAAATAATTTTTGTTGGATACCAGATGTCCTTGTTCCAAACTACAAGAATAAAGGATCATCATTAGGTATGTTTATTATCATCTTTTGAAGATGTTATTAAATATTAATGTTGGGTTAAGGATGTGAATGAAGATATTATCCAAATAGAGAAAAATAATACATGTGAAGTTTTTCCAAGGTTATGTGATTAAAATTTCTTCGAAACCAAGTGGGTGTTATGAAATAAAATTAAGGAAGATGAAAAAGTGGTCTAGAAAAAATCATGACTTGAGTAAAAAGGGTATTCAAAAATTGATGTAATTGATATTGTTGATATGTGTTCACCCATAACATATATTGAAACTATTTAGTTATTATTATCCATATAAATTCAAAAGTGGTTCAAAATATTTCAAATGGTTGTCAAATATTCTTTCTTGAATGGTTTCCTTGAAGAGGAAGTTTATATTGAGAAACCATATAGGTTTCTTATTAATGATGATTAAGTAAAAATGTATCCAAAAAAGAAGGATTTGTATTACCTTAAGCAAGAACTAATGACATGGTATTATAAGTTATATTAACCACTAAATAAGCTATGTTTTAATTGATAAGGAGTTGATCATAAACACTACATCAGCAATGATAATGAAAATTAATTAATGGTGCTTATCTATGGTGATGACATAACTTTTTATGGCTTGGATTAAAATCAAAGAAAGTTGTTTTCAAAAATCATGTGGTACAACTTTTAAATGTCTCTAGTTGTTGAAATTTTATTATTAATTTTATTATACATAATAAAAAATGGGATGTGATATTTTTATCAAAAAATAAACATTCCCTTGAGGTTTTAAGAATATTTTAGATGGAGGATTGAAGCCCCACGAAAATTTTGGTAGATAAAACACATAAAATTTTAAAATATGAGCATATAAACAAGGTTGTTTTTATTATATATATCATAAAATCATTAGAAGATTAATCTATTTTATAGAAACTCGGTCAGATTTTTTATTTTCAAATTATTAAACCACTAATTTTCAGAGTGATCCTAGGGAATTTCATGTCAAAAATATAAAACTAATACCACGATATATCCATCATAATATATACTATATATTTTTCTATTATAATGATTTATAGAAAAATTTATTGGGATTCGCTGATGAAGACAAGTCTTGTTCAGTATATAACTATAAACCAACATTATGTGGTGTTTTTTTATCTTGGGATCTCATGTATATCATTCCAAAAAAAGAAGCAGGATTTCATATATTTTAGCATTGTAAAGGTTGAGTACATTACTACCAATCAAGCATTCACCCTATTAATATGGATGAAACAACAATCTAATGATGTGGGTGTTGATGTGATTTATCTAATTCCAATCATGCATTACAATTCAAGTGTGATAAATATTGGTAAAAATCTTATTCACCATTCACATACAAAGCACATTGAGATCATATATCATTTTATAAAATAGAAAGTAGAGCAAGGAATTAGGGTATAGAAGTATGTGTCAACACAAGATCAAGTAAAAAATATCTTATCAGTGAAACTACCCAAAGTTGCGTATGAAAAACATGAGTTGGATTAAGAAATATAACCATATCCATCCACTTAATTTATACTAGGAAGAAAACCCCACTCCCCATAGTTTCTTTCTGGATGGTGGTATGTTTTCTCACCTCCCTTTGCTTGATGTCTAACCCCATATAATGAAATTTTCATAGAATTTATATCTTTTGGTTAATTTAAAAGGGGGATAAATATCCAAGTGTGTTTTAATAGGGGAGAAAAGTAGATCAAATCGGGATAATATGTAAATGAAAAATCAGGTGGAGAGATGTGGTTGTTGATAAGTTTCAAAGGTGGTCATCAAATTTTTATCTCTAAATTATTGTTTCTCACACTGAGAACGGAGCACATGGGTTTATAATTTATTATTAGTGGCTCATTGATACATATCTTGAATGTATAAATTTCAGAGGATGCAACTCTAGGAGTGTTTACATCATTATCAACAATCTTAAAGGGGGGATATTGTTGGCCAAAATACCTTTGTAATTTTTTTGGGTTATGTTTTTTGACATGGCGAAGAAGGAGGTGGTTCAAGAGGAGTTTTGTCTCAATGTTAGAACCTATGGCACAACTTATTCCACATGATATAAAATGTGGTGAATTTTAGGAGACTCATCAATGGAGGACATGCAATATTTCCCACACTTTAGTCATTATGTCTACACTATAAAGAGGAGGCTATGCCACAATATTATTTTTGAGGATTCAAAAAAATGTTTAATCCCACTCAAGGCCAATGCATGAGTAGCCTCTATAAAAGCTGGTGACTGATCCTAGGCACCACATTGGAAAGTAGTACCAATAGGGATTGTTCATTTTTTGGAAGATCACGCAAATTCATGTATACCAGTTGATGCATGTGGGGAGACAACATAGAGGAAGTGGTCTATACCATAGAGCAGAAGCATGGAGGAGGCTGGGGGAGAATCTTGTTACTTGTAATTAGAAGGTCTAGAGAATGTAGAAGATTATATGAAACTGTATTCTCATAGGTAAGTCCGATGTGGGTCACCGAAGTGTTTTCCATTCCATGGACAAGTACACCACAAAAAAAACAACATATTTGTTAAATTATGGATACACTATAGATTTCAAGGTATCCATGCTATAGAGGAAAAGATACACTATAGTCCATATGGAAGAGAAGGTGTCTATTCTATAGAGAAATTTCATATCATGGAGTGTTCTAATTCAATAGGAGTAGAGAACTTGGAATCCTTAACCCTATAAAAGTTCATGAAACAATGATGTGTCCATGAAACAGTCAATTCCATGTTAAAATTTGTTAGAGGAGATTATGTAAGATCATGTGTGGGTTAATGGAGGAGTTACTACTCCAAGATAGGTAGATCATGTCAACTGTAAGCCTCTTTGTCATAGTGAGGTTGACCACACCATAGGGAGAAATGAGGAATTAATGGATTCACTATGGCAAAGCTTTCCACAAGCAAGTATATGGAAAATTGGTAACACTACACCATAGAATATAAGACCATGCCATAAGAATTTAGTTTTAGTTCTCTGAAAGTTTCATATAGAAACAAAGTTATGAATTGAATCCCATGATGGTCATTTCAAATTAAATAGTGCATAATGAACTCAATTATTACACAGTAAACTTGGACCAATACTAGTGAAAAGAGATTCAATATTAACCATTGGTTTGAAATAAAAAGTGGTTGAGTCCTATTTTGAAGATAAAGACGCGGTGTTGGAGTTGGTTCCCTGGAAATGACTTATTTAGAACTCGATTACATGTTTTTATATTAAAGAAGTTTTCTTATGACATTAATATTTTTCTTAGGCATAATATTTTTATGTGGTAATTTCATTAAAATGTATTTCAAACTGAAAGTTCATATCATTTCCCCGCTATGATGAGAACCTACAAGTGCCACAACATCATTTTGTAACCTTTTTCTATGGATAGATGATATTTCTTGTCGAGACACAAACAAGATAGTATATTAGGGGTAAAAGTCTCATAAGACCTTGAGACACCTTATCATGGTGTTAAACCTTGGTAAAATTTAAGATAGGAGGTTATGAGAATATACCCATCAATAAGAAATCCATATTTTTATGTTTCATTAGATGTTACTATCTATGGATATGTGTATTGATCCTTAGACATTAATATTATCATTAATGGATATCATGACTTATTTAATTTGATGTATTGATGAAAACATGATCATGTATGTTCACATTGAAGTAGAATATGTTGGGTACGTCACGAATGATATAACATTAATGAAAAATAAAAGAAAAGGACTCATCCCTTTTATGTCTTGATGAAATTTAATATCTAAGGCCCTTTCATGGGAATAGAAACACCTAAATAAATACATGTCTATAGTGTTTGATGGGAGATTTATTTTTCAAAAAGTAAATGAAAGAGATATTGAGTGTATAGGTTGATTACACCGACAAGAAACCTACTTGATATGAGATATTATTATAAAAAGATTATATTACATAGAAAATGCTCATAAGAGGTTGGACGTTATTATGATGTTAACTTATTTTTATACGGAATCCTTGGTTTTTTGGTAGACATTAACCATGAACATTAGGTTTTTATACTTAATTCCACTGATAAAGATTTATATATGGTCACATAATAAGTATATCCATAATCTTAGGAAAATTATAGTATTGAATTTAACAAGTTATCATAAATAACATTTATTCGAGTTTAGTTAATAGCCATAATTTAATAACAAATTATTTGATAGAATAAGTGAGTTAAATAAAAATAATAAATTTTTGTTTCCAAGTTTGGAGAATATTATATTTATTATATTTATCAGGGAATAATGTAGTGGTTTTTATTTATTAAATAAATAGTCATTATTCAAGAATTGATAAATTTCAACGAGAGAAAGAAGACAAATTTTAATAATCTAGTTTGAAATTTTATAAATAATTTTTATTTATATTATTTATACATTGAACATGTTAATAATATAATGATAATATTATTATTATTAGAAATGGTATAAACTGATAATTATGGAATTAATAAATGGATTTTGTGTGATTTTCCAACCCTAAACCTACCAAAAATAAATATATAATTATATCAATTTCCTAAAACAAAATTAGTGTGCACAATGGATAGAGTGAATATTTCTCATGCCCTAGAGAGATTTCAACATATCTAGAGTTCTCTCCTCACCTCCCCTTATCAATACAATGAGAGATAATCAAGATTCCTTCCTCTCTCAAGAAGAATTCTGCTATGATTAACTGTGAACAATGCAAGCGATCAAAATTGTCCATGCTAGCACCTAGTGATTCTACAAAATCGTTCAGAGATTTTGGTGCACATGTGAATCACTACTATAGTGATTGTACACATGGATCCTACAGCTCAATTATTGTGTGATGAGATCTATTCCACTGATCGTCAATGAAGTGAAAATTATGATTTAGGGTAATTCTATATCTTCTTATAAATTAATTATAAATTAAATGTGAAGATCTATCTCCCATGGTTTTGGTGTTTTAATCTGGTCAAGCAATCTACCATTTTTTATTAGACCCAAACTTTTGATCATGTAATGAAATTATTACATGTGATACATGACTAAAATTTGAGTTGTTCATACCAAAAAAGGATGATTCCTTAATTCCTAGGACCTAAAAGTGGTATCATAATGATCATATATTTAATTAATAATTATTTATTATTTATTGATTAGGTGAAAGTGTTTTTATTTTATTTTACTTATATAAAGGATTAATGTTAATATCTAGAATCATATTATCTTATCATTCTTCATTATTGACAATATAACCAATAATAAATTAATGATTAATAACACAGAAGCATTTGATTCACACCATCTGGCGATGGAAAAAAATATTCCTAGAAAAAACCAGAGTACACGGTGTTCACTACACGAGTACACACCATGTACTTTTCTTTCTATAATATATATATATTTATATTGAATTAGATCTAAAAAATTAGATCTAAGATATAAATAGATTGAAATAGTGTATAGATCTGGATAGACTTGCACATAACATGAAGAACTATATTCTGTGTAACCACTGTACATGATGTGTAGTCCCCGTTATCTTACATTTGAGTACACAGTGAATCCTAAGAATTATGTGTATTGGATACACAACATGGGGACTAACATGCCATGAAATCAGAGGTTACATTCCATGTATTTTTATTAGATGATGTGTACCTCAAACATGTCCACGATAGGAAAGACAACCAGACCCAGGGCATGTTCTGCAGACATGGGTAGAAGATAAGTACATTCTAAGCACTTTTTTACACTCTATATAGTCTATTGTCGGTTGTACTTTGAAATTTTTGCATATATAAGAATTAAATTTATAAAAAACTTATTGATTATGTTTTCTATATGTTGTTCATTTTACAGTACACACCATGCCATAAGATTAAAAATTATATATTAAATTAATTTCTATGTTAAAATTTTGACGAACACATGAGATTTCCTGCAAGTACACTTGTGTACTACATTAATTTTAAATGATTTATTTTAAATTATTGACGATGGATAGTTAAGGATAGTTGGATGGAAAAAAGATAAGTTGAATTTGATGGATAAATTCTTGGTACATTATCTTAATTAATTAAAAAATTTAAGTAATTTATAAAAATATTACAAATGTATGATCATTTCTTGATGTTTAGATGATCATGATATTAGATGATCCCTTTTGTGTGATTTGATTACTTTAAGATCCTTGATTAGTTGTGCACTGATCTCATTCTACCCTCATTACCCAAGAACTTCTATAGTCTTATTACGAATTATAATTTGAGATATAGTGAGAAGACACTTTTAGAATGCCTTACAATTATTCTCCAAGTTGGTATAGACATGGTACGTGACAAAACCAATGTCCTTATGGTAAAATAAGAAGAATATGATCAAGGAAAAGGGGCTGAAGAATCATTCCAAGTCTACAACTTCCGAGCACCATCCCTCTAAGAAGAAGAATTTCCATAGGAAAGGAAAGGAACAAGATGTGGTATGTTTTTCTTGTGTAAATATGGGACACTAGAAGAGGAATTTCACACTACCAAAGAAGCCAGAGGATGCTTTAGGTGTGATTATTATTGAGTATAATATTTTTATATCTACAAGTTGGGTATTAGATACTGTATGTGGCACCCAAATTAGTATCCAAATACAAGAAACATGTAGATTTTAAAATGTTTCAAGAGTTTAAGTGGATCTATGAGCTTCCAATAGAGTGAGTTTGGCCTCTCTATCAATTGGATACTACCATATTACATTGTCTACATGATTTATTTTTGGTTTTAATGAACTTTTATTGTGTTATTTGTGTTTCAAAGAACATTATTTCCATTTATTTCTTAGATATGGATGGATATATTTTATGCATTAGAAATAATGGTTTTTACATTTATAAATATATCATATATTATAATATGGAATAATTGAATAATGGTCTTTATGTATTAAATTATGGAAAGGAAATACTAGGAATTGATAATAAAACAAATACGCTTGAATCAAATGACACCCAATTTTGGCAGCACCATCTTGGTCATGTAAACAAAAAGAATTTGACAACGATCTATCAAGATATCTATTTAGACTCTTTTGAGATACCAACACTTGGAAAATTTCATTTGTTTTACAAGGAAATATAACAAAACCACAATTTGGTGGATAACTAGAAAGGTCCATAGATCTTCTAAAATTGGTACACACTGATGTGTGTCGAAATTTTCAAGTAAAATCTATAGTTAGATACTCATACTTCATTACTTTTACCAATTACTTTAGTAGGTATTAATATATCTACTTAATGAGTTATAAGTATGAATCCTTTTAGATGTTCAAAGATTTCAATAAATTGGTTGATAATTAGCATGGTAAGAAGATAAATAAAAATTTATCACATTGATGTAGTGAATATCTTAACCAAGAATTTATCCACTTTCTATAGGAGTATGGGATATTATCTCAACTCACTATACTGTATACACTATAGTGGAGTGGTTTTAGTGATAGGAGGAAATGTACATTATGGGAAATGGGAAGGTTGATAATGAGTCATGTAAGCCTTCTATTATCCTTTTAGGGATATGAATTGTAGAAAACATTATAATTACTAAATTGAGAACCAAATAAAGTGATAAATAGTATTAAATTAAAGTTACGGAGTGGAAAGAATCCTTTTTATCCACATGTTTATTATTGGGGCTGTGATGTATTTATTAAGTCTAGATCAAGAAAAAAAACTCGCACTATGAGGTATGAAGTTTGTATTTATATAGTATCCCATGGAAATAAGGGGATAATATCTATACCATAATTTGGAAAAGAAAGTTAATATCAAAAGAATGAACTTATTATTGAGAGAAATCACATCATCATGGAGTATAGTGGGAGACAAATTTACTTCAATGAAGTTGATGATCAAGATAAATAAGAGTTGGTACATGAACTGATTCAACATGTCACCAAGGAAAATGGTGTTCTTAAAACAAAAGTTATGTATATGAGTAAAAGAGTGGTTATAGAACTAGATAGATGTTTTTCTATTCATTTATGATAATGATATATTATTATTTAACAATACTGATCTTCTCTCATAAAAGGAGGCCACAGAGAGATCATAATATTCAAGATAGTTAAAATCCATGAATTCTAATTTTGATTCCATGTATCAAAACCATGTTTGGGTTTTGATTGATCCACCATTTAATGTAAAAACTATTGGGTGTAGATGGGTATTCAAGAGAAAGATGTACATGAAAGGTAAAGTGAATACCTATAAATAATCACTAGTGGCTAAAGGGTTTAAACAATGTTAAGTGATTGAATATGATGAAACATTTTCTATAATTTCCATCTTTAAAACCATCATAATTATTATTTCCAAAACATCTTACCATGACTATGAGATTTGGAAAATAGATGTCAAAATTGTATTCCGTAATATTAACCTTCAAGAGGATGTGTATATAATATAACTAAACGGGGTTGTGACTTTATAAAATTCCAAAAAGGTATGCAAGTTGAAAATAACCAATTATGGATTAAAGAAATCATCTTTGGTCACGGAACATTAAATTCGATGAAACCATAAAGAAATTTGGTTTTTTTATGAACGAATGTGATCCTTATGTTTATAAGTGGTTTAGTGGGAGTATAATTGTTTTTATATTAGTGTATATTGATGAAATTTTTGTAATTGGAAACAATATACCATCCCCATAAGAGGTTAAGTCATGGTTTATTAAGTGATTATCCATGAAGGACATAGGTTAAACAGCTTAGATTCTAGAGATAAATATCATACATGATAGATCTAAAGGCTACTCAAACTAAGATAAGGTACATATACTGACTAGATGTTAAATAGGTTTGGTATGAAATAATCCAAGATGGTATTGGTTCAAGTACCATATGAAGTAAATATTTACAAGAAAACGAGACCTCATACATAATAGGAAAGAGTGATAATTAGTAACATGACATATGATTATACGATAAGATCTATCATGTATGCCATGTTACATATGAAGCTTGATGCTGCATATGCTTTGATCATGGTAGAAAGATATCAAACAGATCTAAGTGAAAAACATTTGATTACTATTAAGGTTATCCTTAAGTATTTTAGGCATTCTTAGGATATATTTCAAGAGTATGGAGGATAATAATAACCATTTAAATTAGGTTATACAAATTATAGTTTTTTGACGGATCAAAATTGTTTGAAGTCATAGTCTGGATATGTCTTTTGCCTCAATAGAGGAGCTGTGAGATTGAAGAGTTAAAGTCAGCCATTTCTCATCAATTCTATAATATACACTAGTAGAAAAATAATATTTACCAATGGTTTAAAACTATTGGTAAGGGCTAGATAACTATTGGTATAAACTATACCAATGGTTTTCCAAACCACTGGCTATGGAGCCGTGGGGATAGACATATCCCAATGGTTCTTTGATAACTATTCAGATATGGCTTCAAAATGCACTATATACCAACGGTTACAAGAAACCATTGGTATAAATTTTCACCAACATTTTGAAACTATTGGAAGATATCAAATTTCATGTCTATACTAATTGTTTCTAAAGCATTGGTATATACTTTTACCAATGGCTTACATGAAACCATTGGTATATGTTTGGTTTTCACACATTTTCCAACAGTTGTAAACCATTGGCATAATCTTTTTTCAATTCTAGTAGTAGGCCTACCTCCGCTTATGCACCTGTAGAAATTACCTGCAATATGAAATATAGAATTATGAATACACACATACATTAAGTTCCTGTAGTTTATAGAATTAACACATACAAAATTATGAACACCAGCAGTTCTGAATACCTGCAGTTCTAAATAAACACATACATAATTATGAATACATGCAGTTATGTATTTAATTTCTTAGTACAGACATACATAATACATGTAGTTCTGTATTTAATTACTTGGTACACACATACAGAATTAACGTGATGTATATTAGTTCTATGATAACATCCAAAATAGTGTTTTTAAGTGGTTATGAATCATTTAAATCATCTGTTGGGATCAATTTGTGAATTTTATAAAATATTCTAAGAGGATAAGATTATAAGGTAACACTATATCTCCAATCTACAATGCACACATTTAGATAATTCTCCATGACAATCTAGTACAGTACTACATGGATTTTAGTATATACATTCCCAAGATGATTTTTGTATCCATTGAAATGAGAATGGTGATCCATAGGGATAATTATAAAGATTAAACATTTATCACATGGGATCAAGGTCCTCATGTTGGTATGAGTTTTAATGGTATACCAGCAGGTGAGTATGGTGGTATTTTAACATCACCCATAGGTTCTATCAAAGATATTACATGATATTTATAGTGGAAAGCTCTAGAATAGAGAAGTTAATATTTGGATATGGACAGAACTTGATGGGAAATTGGTTAGTGGCCAAATATTCCCACATTATCTCATCATTTTATTCATTTTTTCAATGTCTTGTTCTCAATCATTCCATACCTTAGTGGGAAAATAGAAATAAGTATAAGGAGGGAATAATGAAGACCTAATTTATCTTTATTATATGGTTGGAAGACACATCATCTATAAAATATTTTCCTGGGTTGCAAAGGTATAATACTGAATATTATATTCCTTTAGTAGTATTTACAAATTGTATGGGGATTTGATGAATTCATCTTGAGTTAACCGATCTATCTCATGTGGTTATTTTTGAGTATTTTCTTCATATAAGAGTGCTAGACTAGATATTGATTTCACTCACACCTCTAATGTTAAATTTATATGGAGGGATACCAATAATGTTAACAAAGGAGGCATGGGAATTTCCTAATTTGATAACATGACGTTTTCTTATTTAAACATTATTCACTATCTTCTTGTTTAATGTTCCACTCATACCTAGAATCACTCATTGTTGTATTTTTATGAAATATTTATATATTCAATGATGTTGGAATCATATTCTAGAAACATTTATAACATATTCATTATAAATAGATAACATTCCATTTTCTCAAAGTGTTTAAAGTGCCTCTTTTAGATACATGATGTCTGATTTCATGGGAACGTGGATTTCCAACCTAGAATATTAGTGGATATAAGTAAGGAAGATACAATTATGTATTAGTTAAGACTAGGGAATGTGTTTGAAATAAAATGTTTCATTGGGATTTATGAGTAATACATGAGGTCCATTCATGAATTTCTTACCAAGAAGTATCCATTACTATTCACATAAAAAAGGTAGACATGTTTAAATGGATGGAATAATGAATAGAGGACTTCTTGTACATGATGAAGAATATGTTTCCAGCATAGATCATAATATTTCTCAAGCTTGAAGTTGGGTATATAGTGTATATCAATTCAAATGATGTTGTCTTGGGAGAATTTCTGATGCATGGTAAAAAAATATTTCCTTACATGTCTCATTATCTTCGACCCCATGAGTGGAACTACACACCTCAAAACCTGAGGATAGTAGTGTTGGTCTATGAATTTAAATGATTATGAAACGACCTCATTTTTCTGAGATTTTTGGTCTAAATAGACCGAAATATTCAATGGTATATCATCCCTGTGCATTACCTAAATATTATTCATTCATATTGGGTAGAGTATATATAAAATCTCAAAATATACAAACTCACACCATGATATGTATCCTACCATAAGAATAAAGTCGACACATGCAAGAAAAAAATCAAAGTGATTGATATTTTATGAATCATAAATGTTGGTTTGAAGGTTTTTGGTTCAAAACGACCAACAATACACCTTAGTATAAGCTGTTTTGTCCCGGGTGTGATTCAGGGTAAAATAATAAAGGTGGAAAATAGTCATGGCCATGGAGTGGTGCTTAGGGTAGGTAACTATGAGACTCAACTTGGTAAAACTCACGACACCCATTGCATAGGTAATAGAATGAGAAAATGACAAGGGATGAGGTGTCACACTGTTAGGTTGGCGATTTCAGGCTGGTGTGTTGATGAGCACCACAACTAAGGCTAGGCCATGGTGGAAGTTGTGTTGGTGGTTGTGTGGAAAAAGAAATGATCCTCCCTTCTTAGGATTGATTCTTATACATCAACAAGCAATTTTTTAAATCTATCTAGAAATTATAGGTATACTAGAAATAATATATTTTCTATTATATTATCAAATTTTCTCCCCCTAAATGGATGTCATATTCTTCTTCTATTTCATGGTAGTTATTAATCTATATTAAAGATATTCTCTCCACATATTCCATCATTTATATCCTTGAGAAACTTCTTTACATTATAATATGAATATCCCTCAACACACTCATCCAATTATGTACATGATAGATCAAAAATAAAAATAATAGGTAACGAGGAGGTTCCAATTATTTTTTCTAGAAAAATCATTCTAAAAGAGTCTTTCAACTCATCCTGAGCCATTCTATTCTTCTAATCACTGCATATTATGTTTTCTTTTGGTTATTCCTTTACAATTCTTTATACAAAATACATTTTTCCACATAAGACTTCAAAATCATAAAGTTTCTAGTTTTGGATGACCTCTCATAAATTTAGAAATTACCTTTTAAATCTCCTCACTTTTAGGTAGCCTTAAATTATTCTTCATCTTCCACCAATTGTTTAAACAATTTCAATTTATTTAGGAAAACAACTAGGAAGTCTTTAATGAAATTATTATCCTTCTCAGAATATTAATATAACTTACTATTGTTTTTCTTTTGAACCTATTCCATTTCATTGTATATATAACCTCTCATTGTAACCTTTTTATGCATACCTTATCCTTATGACCTTCTAAACTTCTTCGAACAAAAATTTATCCTAATTTTTTGTGTGTATATAGTTATGGTGATTATCTAGTCTTATGTAGTTTTTTGTGAAATTTTTTTCTTATATTCTTTTCAAAACTCCCTCTTATTTCTTTCTTATTTCCTAGTAATTACATATTGAATAAATGTGAATAGGTTTTATATCAATTCATTTCACAACCCCAAAAAAATATTGAAACATTGTACTTCTATATTTTTCCAAGATCTGTCCATATTTTTGTTGATTCTTTTTAGGTGGATACTAAGCCTCACATTTCATAAGGGGTTGTGGCCTCCATGGAATACTCTACCAATCCATTGATATGGATTATTTCCTCTAAATTTTCATTGATAAACTATGTACATGTTTTTTTACACATACACTATTAATTATAATTGATCTATCTTGATAATAAAAAGTTTAAGATTTTATATAATAGTTTAAACCCATCAATGTACCAGATCAATAAGAATATCCATTAACGTGTAATGATTTATTAAAGTTTTTATCGTATTTTTTAAACTCATGTTGTATTATTAAACATATTTATTGTGTTTAAGTTAGATCTTATTCTTTTGTAGTAAATTTATCTTCAAATCATATTTTATGCCTCTTAAACACATGTCCTTCATTCCGAATTCCCTATAATATATAAACATCCCTGATCATAGTAATTCCTAAAATGTTTCTACATTTTAATACAAAATTTGTTCTTCAAATATCTTCAAAAACATAGAGATACTATCCCTTAAATTGACCTTAAACTCGTATGTAAATACAATACGTGTCTAAATTTGGCTATGTCATAAAATTTGTGAAAATTTTGCTACATCACCAGATCAACTAAATAGAATGTTTACTTATGTGGGATGTTTCGGTACATGGTTTTTCCAAACCACCTATGTAAATTATTCACCTACATGATGTATCTATATTGATTTTATCTTGGATATGTAGTAGATTTTCCTAAATTATTTGGATCTAGGGATATATGAATAAATTGAAGATTTCATTTCCAAGTACATTTATTTATGTAGATTTGGAAATGTTCTCAAAATTATAACATTAATCTAGGATACTTAAATTTAAACCGAAACTAACTATGTACATCTTTAGCCAACTTCTACCCCTTATTAAACAGAGCAAGTTACAATATTATTTACATGCTTTGAAGAATAAAATTTATAAATAAATTGTTAAATCCTTATACTGGGAGGGTCCATACCTATTATACCTACTTCAGGATCAAACCATATCCAATATAATCAAAGGGGACTAATTTGGAATATGAATCACATAAATAGGGGAGGGGTGAATCCTTCACACATATATTCAGTCACAAGAAATCATCAATTCAAGTTTTATTAATTATAGATAATGAAATAAAGATAATATGACTTACCTAATCACAAATATATTTTGTAGATGTCATCACATAAGATGCATGTGGAACTTGGTATTTATTTTCCCTGATATGCATAGGATGCGATTCTGGTCTGATGCCCCTATCCACCATGTCACACTGATAACATAAATCTTCTTTTGTATTTCCCTAAAAATTTAGATGAATCAAAAGCAACGTTTCACATATATGATTTTCAATGTACATTATGTCTAAGAAATGATGTAAAAAATTATTTGACCAATAAGGTAAATCAATGAAGATACTACCCTTATTCCAATTGTAATAGGTTTCATTGGAAACATTCTTTCTCTTTCTATATTTTATTTGACCCTTCCCGAATGAAAAATTCAAATCTTTCAATTCATTAAGCACATCAGTTCTAGACATACGATGAGGTGGGTCATCGGTCTCCATGATATTGTCAAATCTTTGATGATTATTTCTATATAGATGGTCCATTGTCAAGAATCATCGATGTCCCATAAAAATAAAACTATAGTGATGTTTAAGTCTTCTGGACCATATATTGTTCATACAAACAGGACATGATAGTTTCCCCTTCATGCTCCATCAATACATTATTTCATAAGCAGTAACATCATTGATCATCCACATAAGCGTAACACACATATGAAATATCTCTTTTGAACATGCATCATATGTGTGCATAGCCACATCCCAAAAAAGTTTCAACTCTTTTATTAAAGATTGTATGTATATGTCTATATCATTTCTAGGACCAGAAGGGCCAGATTTGATTATACTCATAAAAGTGAAAGGTGTTTTCATACACAACCATGGTGGAAGTTTATAAATGTGTATAAAAACCATCCATGTGCTGTGTTAAGTAAGAATTTTCTAAAATGGATTAAAATAATCACATGAAATACCCAAACACACATTACACACATAAGATTCAAAATTAGGATATCTAGCATCAAATATCTGCGATGAAAATCTATATGCAGGGTGAACCAACTCATCATTAGTCTTCTTTCTCTCAGTATCATTCCATTGAATTTTTATTAATATTTAATGATACATAAAAATATTTTGGTGTATGTGGATCAATGGAAAGTGCCACATTACTTTTTTTGGCACATGGGATGGTGTTCCATCAGCCTTTTGCTTCCAATGGGATGTTCCAACTTTTTTACAATCATTTCATTCACCCATTTCCACCAAGAATAAACTTAAATATTTCAAGAATGCATGAATTTAGTTTATTTAAAATCCATGTTCCTCAACTAACTTCCATTCCATATAGTGGTTTGAGGGAATATCTACATCATTTGGAAGTAAGTCCTTCAAGAATGTAAGAATTTAATCTATGGATGTATTAGAAATCCCATACATAGTTTTCCCATGAAAAAATCAGATTAAAAATTTCTTCCTTTTCATTTTACAGCATTGTTGATATACTGGAGTCGTGGAAACATCATTCATTTTTTCTCACCCAAACAAAATTATCATTTTCATTAGATGCATCATGTGTTCTCATATATAAGTCTTCTTGGGTTAGAATCCTTTCTTTTTCACGATGAAGATTAAATAGAAACTGGTCATATAACCAATTATCCAATTCAGTCCTCTCATTTGGATCATCAACATCTTGAGATTTCATTTTCTCCCCATTGTGATACAACACACAGTAGTTTCCTTAAAAACCATATTTGGTTTTGTGGTAGCTTACTTCTTCATGACTCAACCAAGGCCTTCCAGCATAATGGTAACATGGGAAGTGTATGTGACCACTTTCTGAAGCATTGTGAAATGAAAAATCTAAAAATCTCTCCAAATTGTTTTGAAAACTGCTTGAGATCAGATCAGTTTCATACGTCCAACTTCTATCCATTTTGGAAAATTTTTCTTATAAGTCATATCATCAAAAGCAATTCAATAATATTGAAGTTTAATAAAAAATATATTTAAGTAAATGATAATTTTTCACTTTATATGAAACCATAACTGGCACACTACTCTATATGAGAATCATAATATAAAAGACAAAAAAATACAATATTTATAAAAAAATACTATAAATTAATATAAATTCATGATATTGAATTCAATTATAAATATAATACCCTGAAAGTTGTTCATATTGAGAGAACATATACAATCTATGGGAGAATTTTGAGATTCTTATAAATCTTGTGTTAAAGAGAAGGAGATATTTTGAATCCATGAGCCTTTAAAGGAGAATAATCCCATTATTATCAAGTATTGAATGAACAAAGTAATAACTTGATCACCTGATATCTAGAGATTGTTTTTAGACCAACAAAAATGTTCCAAGTAAGGGTTTAAATATCTATAAAGAACTATACATGATTTTATAAGATCATGCACACTTATGAAGGAGAATTATTCAGGAGTTGAGTAAATTTTAGATCGATGAAATTTTTTATTTTTTAGATTATTTTAGTGATATTCATAATATCTATTATGAATAAATAGGAAATATAATCTAAAAATGATGGTAAAAAGTTTCTCAGGGATCGAAACATCATGGTCATACATGTGGATCTTTATCAAAGAAAGATTAAATGGAACTAAGAGGAGTTTGATTTCATAAGATAAAGGTTCCATGGAGAAAAGAAGCATGCTTCCATGTACATGGAGATTTCGAATGATGAGATTGAAATTTATTTTTCAAATGGGATAATCTATCTCCATTTTAGATTTCCATAAAGGAAGAGTTTTCTAGTTGATGTAGTGAACTATTCTTGGGTTGATACCTTATTATGAAAACAATGTGAATATATACTAATTCAGTTATGTATGCCTAAATATGAGGTGAAATGTGTTTTGGAATTTTTTCATTTATTACATACAATAGGAAACCATGGAACTGATAGAATTTTTTTAAAGATATTGCAAAGTGAATTATTTTCATCAAAGATGCATCATGTGTAAAGAGAGTTTTTTAAATAAGTTGTTGATGCTGAAAAATGGAAATATTTTGAAAATTTAGAAGATTTCATAACAGTTAATACCCAAAGTTGAAGTATTCATTGTGTGGGGAATCAATTAAATAGTAAGCTCACATACATAATTTCATATCACATACTTTCTATTGTATGTGTGTTTGTGTATTAAGTGTCAAAATGGGTAGAATCTTGGGCCAATTTGAAGAAAAAAACTACAGTTGTGATCAAAGTTTTGGCAAGGAATGTATTTTCATAGTTTGGAATTCATTGTTACTTATTAGTGATCATGTAATGCACTTAAATAATTACGCTTTTTAGTACTACATGAGAAATATAAAGCTCAATAAAACACCATAACACCTTACTAACCAATAAAATTTAGGTAAAAAACATTATTCAACTAAAATATCAATAAAATTTTAGAAAAAACCATGACGTCAAAGTCACTGGATTCTTGAAATAAGTTTGATGATTTATTATATTAATACATAGAATAATTTTAAAAACTAATTGGTATGACCCCATTTGGGATTATCGATGGAAATACCTGCCAGTTATTAGTGGATTTGAAACATTATTCATATTGGTCTATAAGGAAAGTAGATATGGATTTAGAACAAGGTGGGAAAGTGGTTCTTGTAATTTGATGAATTAAAAGAGACCAATAAAGATATAGACGAGAATGAAAAAGATAAAAAATATAAATCCAAGAAGTGGCATGACTAATGAATCAATTTATGAAAATTCACACCCATGGAAAATATACCTTTTATTAACCCATGTTTAGTATTTCTTATAGTTAAATTTCACCCACATTGGATGATACCTTTCATCGGAGTCAACACTTTTCAACATAGATATATTATGATCCAAAGAAGACGGAAACTTTGTTCAAGGTGAATGAAAAATAACTAAAGCTCTAAATGAAGAAATTATAAGAGTGATTCATTCTCCCTCTTAAATATAACTAAGGATACAATGGATGAAGCTCTAAATGAAGAAATTATAAGAGTGATTAATTCTCCCTCTTAAATATAACTAAGGAAACAATGGTATGTTTATATATCGATACTAAATGGGGCACTAACTTAGATTACTTTAAAAAAATTATTCAATTTTTGTTAGGTTAGTAATTATCTATCAATTAATAGGGTATATGATCTATTATAATCTCCCACACACCGATACCAATGATATAGATGTAAAAAATTCAGAATAAGAGAAGTAGTGATCAGGGGAGGTAATATCACAACACAACTATCATTATGATGACAAAAGATATCATTTGATGAAATAGTAAAATATTTGTTATAGAATTAGATAACAAACCATGATATAATATAATAATTAACCAAAAATAGAGAAAATATTAAATTCCATGTGGTGATAACCATACCACTATAAAACCTCATTATATATATTTTAAGAGGTAAAAGATTTGTTTATAATGTAAAAAAAATGAATCCCACATTGATGCTTCAAGTGTGTAGATTAGTGGGAACACTTATTTTTATTAGGTTGGCTTCACACTGTGTGGAAACCCTAAGATCTTTCAATAGGGGGTGATGTTTAGGATACTGCGTCATGATGTATTTTTATATAGTGAAATAACTCTTGATGCCCGATATGAATAATCTTAAAATTTTGGAACTAGGACTTTAAAACCAAAAAGGAAAGGGTTATTCCATGAAGAATTCAAATTCTATAAATATTTTTGGCTAACCCCTAAACTATTTAATGAAATTCCCCATAACTCCTTCCATGATTTTTCTTGACTAATTCTCCAAACCACCAAATTTATAGTTCATCATATTTAATGGGGAATGTAAACTATCACGATCCTCTATTATGTGATTTATACACCAGTCCATACCCATCTGAACCCACTTCTGCACTAATACCAATATAATATCTTGAAAATTACCTATACCCAATCTAACCAACATCAAAATTCTAATACATAACCCAAACAGCAACCAATTCATCCTCAATATCACTTCCCTTCCCATTATTCCATGAAAAAAAAGATAAATAAAAAATCCAAATCGAATTTTCAACTATACGAAAGTCCATAGAAACTACCATATTACCCTACTAAAAAATGGAAAACCAACGACACCACTACCCCAACCTTCCCAAATCCCTTCACAGGGAATATCCTTATATCTATTACCCACATCGAGACAATATAACTAAACAATCCCTTTAACATATTTGAGTGGGGATACATATCATCAACACCTCCCTCAGTTCATATGGTTAACTAACTGTACATAGAAGGAGTGACTATGAGGACTTCAAATAAAGGTTATTCACACAATCATGACACTTGAAGTGTAGAACAAAATTAGAAAACAAATCAAAGAGAAGTTATTGGGTATACCATGCCATAGAATGCATAGAACTAAATAGAAAATAAAAAAATAGATGCAAAACATTAAAACTAAGGTAGAACTTACAGATTTGAAGTGAAGAACTAAAAAATTGCTTGATTGAAGATGGATCTGTTAGGTGGAAGGATTTTCACAGCCAATGATAAAGAGGGAGCTTTAGGAGAGCTTTAGTTTAGGGCTTCAAACATGTGTACGAGGACTGGATTTATTCTGTATTTGGGGGAAAATTTCCCAATGGTTTTAAAAAACCATTGGAAAATATATTCTTTACCAAAATTTTTAAAAAACTGTTTTTATATATTAGATAATGTTATGTTATCACAATGGTTTACTCAAACCATTAGGATAGGTTGTTTATGAAAATATTATACCAATGGGTTGAATAAACCATTAGTGTAGTCCTCATATACCAACAGTTTTATACAACTTTTGGTATAAAAGTATTGGTATATCCCTTGTTTCCACCAGTGAGAGTCTAAGTATATTATGGATTCTAATACATCCAAGGATGTAGTTCATATTCTTATGTTTTTACAAGATATTGATGTGGTACTGAATATTAAATATTATATCTTAGTTTATTGAAAAAAACTACAATGGTGACTCTCACCAAAGTTCCATGTTCACAACAAAGGAAAAAAGAACATACGTTGAAAGTTTAATTATTTGAGAGATTCTTACCAATGATTCAAAGTTATAGTTAGTATATTATCCATAAAAAAACAGGTAAAACTGTTAATGAAGGATTAATCTTAGTATAAAAATGATTATCATGTGAGAGCTAGTGGATTAAAAGGATTTTTTTTTTCATTTGGGCCTAGTTCATGTGGGAGTCAATTGGAGTTTATTCCTGAGAACCAACTTGTTTGGTACTTAATTACATGTTTTTATTTCAAAATAAGTTTTCTTATCACTTAATGATTATTATTATATGTAATATTTGTATATGATAATGTCCTTATAATATGTTTCACACTCAAAGGTGCTAAAAATTCTCAACTATGATGATAACCTAGACATGCCATGCCATTATTCTTAAACCTTATTCCATGGATGGATGATATTAACTGATGGGAAATAGACAATATAGGCTATCAGGGGTAGGAGTATCATAATACATTGAGACACCTTCTCATGGAGTTCACCCTTGTTAATCTCAAAGATAAGAAGTTATGATAATAGGCATATTAATAAGAAATCCACATTTCCACATTTCATTTAATATTACTATTTATGGACATGTGTATTTACCCTTAGACATTAACATTATACATTATGGATATCACGACTTGTGTACTTTGATTTATTGATAAAAACCATGATGATGTATGTTCATGGAAAATTAGGATATGTTGGGTGATTCACAAACGATGTAACATTAATGAATAATGTAGGAAAATTATTTATCCCTTTATCACTTTAAAAAAGTTAATATCTTAGGCCCTTTGATGGGAATTTAACTTCCTAAAGAAATCCATGGAAAAGTAATTTTATGGTAATGTTCATTTTTATAAATTCAAAGAGATAAAAATCATGCGTATAGGTTGAAGGAACCAATGTTAAACCTACTTGATTTGAGTTATTTTGATAAAAGGATTATATTACATAGTAAACGTTCATAAAAGGTTCAACGCCATTGCGATGTTAAATTATTTATCTATGGATGTGTTTGTGTATTACTAGACACTAAACATGGAATTTAGGTGATTATGCCTAATCCCACTAAGAAAGATGCCTAGAGGTTCACACACTAAGTGTATCAACAATCTTAGTTAAATTATAGTATTGAATTTAACAAGTTAGAATAAATAATATTTTATTTAGGTTTGGTTGATTTAGATAATTTAATCACAAGTTATATGAGAGAATAAGTGAGCTAAATAATAATAATAAATATTGGTTTTCATGTTTGTAAAATATAATATTTATTATATTTATCGACGAATAATGCAGTGATAACTATTTATTAAATAAATAGTCATTATTTAAGAATTGATAAATTTTGGTGAGTGAAAGAGGACCGACTTTAATGGTTCAATTGGAAAGGGTATAAATGCTACTTATTTATATTCATTATGAATTACAAATGTCAAGAATTCAATGATAACATTATTGTTTTGGGACATGGGGTCAACTGAGAATTATGGAACTTGGAAGGGGCTTGCGTGAAATTTTCCAACCCTAAACCTATTAAAATACATATATAATTACCTATCTTTCCTAAAAAACAATGGGTTTTCATAATAGATAGAGTGAGAGTTTATCAATCCCTAGAGAGAGATCAATAGATCCAGAGTACTATACTCCCCTCCTCTCTCAAGCCAATATGGGATCATCAAGAGTTATTCTTCTTTCATGAAGAATTCTGTTGTGGTTTTCCATGAACAATGCAAGTGATTAGGATAAAAAAAGCTAGAACCTAGTGATTCTATGATTTTTTTAAGATATTTTAGTGAACATGTGGATAATTTCTAAACTGATTCTAAAACTTGATCTTACAGATCAATGACATCATGATGAGATCTATTCCATTGGTCTTCAGTGAACAGAGAATTATGATTTATTGAAATCAATATTTTATTATAAATTAATTATAAATTACACGTGAAGATCCTTCACCCATGGTTTCAATATTTTAATCTATTCATGTAATCTACTTTTTTTACTGGACATGAACTTTTCATCATGTAAATAAACAATTACATGTGATATATGAAAAAATATTGGTTGGTCATACATGTAATATATGCTTTTTCTACACCTAAAACCTACACATGGGAGACACAAGGATAATTTTAGGAGTATATATTACATGGTTTATTACATATCTCATATGAGAGTTTGAAGGTTGAAGAATTTATTATTCATGGAGTATTATTATCACTAGAAGATGATATTTTTTGTGGATAATAGAAACATCATCATAGAAGTATGTTTTCCTCATCTTCATGTGCAGAAGAAAAGATTCAACAAATGTAGTAGTGTGTTACATATTAAAATAGATCAACAAGTTCTACAATTGTTCTTGGTAGTGAACTAGGAGGATTCATGAGACCATTAAAAATTTTACTTATAAATTAGTGAGAATTTAATGAATTTAGAGCACATACACATTGATGTGAATGCTCCTTGGATGAATATAGTTTTTGTGAACCATGAAAAATCATTATTGTTGTTTACTATCTTCATCGATAACTTTAGGGATATATAGAGAGAGATAAAAATGTTCTTTATGGTGATAGAACATGATTCTCACTCAAGGAATAATTATTTTAAGCTTCAATACCCTTATTCACACCCTCTTAGGGTGTTAGCATCTATAGGGATCTAACAGTCCTACATTCCAAAAATGATGCATGAAATCATGCCTATTACCAATGATCCTTGATCCAAAACCATAAATATCAATGTAAAATACACCCACCATCTTAAATTAATATCCCAACCATAACATCAAAAATAATGAACAAAATATCCATACCCCTAGTATCTTGGACTTCACATTAAAAAGGTATCCATGACACACTTTTGAGAGGTCCATCACAAGATTTGAAGAATTCATATATCACCTATCTAACAACTCTTGAAAGAATAAGAAAAAATAAAAACACTATGATACCAATTTTAATGCCCCAATACCCCAAACCACTCATCGGTGTCTAAACCACTAGTTTCTAATTGACCTCAAGATAACCTCCTCATATGATAGAGGCTTTCAACTAGTAGTGATGGTTTAGAGTGTTACCATGGAGATACTATTCACTAATATTTGAGTAAACCAGTAGTTTCAAATAACTAAACAACATATATAATATAATAAATAATTAGAGTATTTAGAATCAGTAAATCACAACGATGCTATATCAAATATAATGATGAATCATACAAGTATACATCAAAATTAGTAACCCCCATGGGACGAACCTATATACAAATTACTAAAAAGAATAAATAATACTAAAGATGATCTACATCCATCACTGACCCTCAACTCATCCAAATATATAAACTTCACATGAGATATCATTATTGATAATGAAACAATGGGCCACTGTCCCACATGAAAATTCAAATATTGATGCCTAATCTAGTACCCAAGTGCCATGACTACTCGAGCAAGGTATGAGATATCTTAGTAGGGAACCATCAATTGGTTACCTCAAATAATCTGTATACACAATGTATGAATAAGTGATATCCTCCTAATAATAAATTATTAACTTAGGTAGAATAAATAAATAATCACCAATGAACCTTAGGTTCCAAGGTGACACCTAGGATTAACCACATTTTCTTCATCTAGTGTTGGAGTTTTTTTCATTTAGATAACATTTTAGGGATACAAGTCTTTAATCAAGATATCATGAACATGAATACATCAGGTGTAAACACTAAACCCTAGAAATCATATTAGGAATCTGATAATGTTAGGTGAAATCTTCAGATCCTATGGAGTATCTTAAAAATATTATCATACCATCCTCAAAAACAAGATCCTAAGCGGTAGTATAAGGTATTACATTATAGTAGTCTTAAAATCCAGGTCTTATAGACTATCATAGGTATTATATTATATCACAATTAAATTAGAGATCCTAGGAGGAAATACCAAAAATCTCATCACATCAGGTTTAGAATCTAGATCCTTCGAAGTATCCTAGACATTATAGACAGTAGTCATATCAAAGCCATATACTAGGAAGAAATCCTAGGAATCTCTTTATAACAGGATTAAAAGTTGGATCATATAGAGTATACTAGGAATATTATTATATCAGTCTCAAAATATATATATCCTAGGTTACAATATCAGACATCTCGTCATAGTAGGCTCAGAATCCAGATCATAAGGAGTATCCTATGAAACTTAGATAATATTTGGATCAAATACATATCCGAAGAGGAAATACTATCCATATCATCATACTAGGATGAAAATACATATCCCAAGTAGTATCCTTGGAATATTAGATTGTAGTAGGCTCAAAGAAAGATCCCAAGAAGTATCCTAAGCATCTCATCATATCATGTTCCAGCATTAGATCCTTGTAAGAATCATAGACATACCATATAGTAATAACATCTAGAATCTAGGGAGTATCCAAGGAACCCACACTCATTAGTCATAATAGAATATCCTTGTATATCTTATTGGAATCTCATTCATAAAACATGATGGCATAGTGTCCCTCCAACCTAACTCCCATGATCATATATAATCAGGGGAACACCCACCTGACAAAATCTCATATAACTATCATCAAAAGGGATGAAAATATCAAAAACCTATTACACATATCCTAGGTTGGACTATAAAGTGAAACATTAGGCCATCATTGTTGTTTCAAAAGTTATAAGGCGCCACTTGGAATCAAATATGAAATATCCTAAGTACTAGCCCTCTTTAGGTTCAATGTAATTATTTAGAACCCACAAATCCTCCAAGATCACATACTAACTTGGAAAACCTACCTATTTTACAATATTTTATTATATTATATTATCCCCAAGACCAACACTCAAAGGACATATAATTCCTTAACATCCTCATAATTTTAACATAGAAACACTGGCATTATAGGAAATATTGTATTAAAACTAGTCTAGAAAGATGACATAGTGCACATCCCACTTCCTAAGTCACACTAGGCCATTCCTCTCATGTCTAACTTAATATAATCTACCTTGGGTATACCCACCTCAGTTCTCACATTCTATAGGAAAATGAACTCTTACCCTACACTCTATTCGTCTATCCCAAAGGCCATAAAGAATATTTAAGTCCCATCATGGCCTACTCAGCTAATAGTATTAGTCTATCATTCTCCAATACAACGATATTTCTAAGGCACACACACCAATAGACACTAATTTCATCCATATAATTCAATTTATTAATTTATGGGTATATATATCTTAAGTCATACATTTATAATCAATATCTCAACCATCAACAACTAAGACATCAAACTAATGATGAAGGGAACATCGTTTCCCTTGAAACCTTGTTCATTTAAAAAAGTTTAAAATAAATAATTCATTTCATTTTAAATAAAAGGCTAATAAATCTTAAGTAGTGAGACCACATATCACATAAAAATATAAAATACATAATCCTTAGGGAATGTTCAGGGGCCATACACATTGTACAAAGCTAATTACTTTAAAATAATGTTCAACCAATATCAGACAAGATTGTACAAGATCTTACATGCTCATATCAACTCCTAAAAAATATATCAAGCTCAAAAAACTAGATCAATTAATTATATCAAATTATAATTAGTTTTGAAATTTAATTTAGTTAGAAATAATTTTTTAATAACTCACTCGGTCATATTATCACACTAAAACCATGACCAACAACCCATGGAAGGTCCATAACATAATCTAAAAAAATACAAGGAAAAATATCTTTCAACATACTCTAGTTCAATAAAAAATTTAATTTAATTAACATAAAAACCACTAAAAATTCTATAGGGTGATGTACATTCATCAAAATGGAAAGCAATAACATGCAGCCGCCATCTTGGTATTTCCTTTAGCCATGACAATTAAAATACCCATCATATATGGGGAATTCCACCATTCTCTATTAAAATTTTCAATGAAACCCTAGGTTTGGTTCTATCAATATATTGATCCATAAACAAGAAGGATAATGGATGAATAAAGAGAAGGATACTCACCTTAAAACTCCATATAATTTCCCAATAGTTTCCACAAATCAAGGGGGAACCAAAAAAGGGGGGAGGAGCCCCCCTAGTCTGATGCATGTGGGGGACAAGAGAGGATCGGGTGAGGGTTAAAATAAAAGAGGGAAAATGGTGTTTTTATATATTTTTAATGACATATAGGAGGCCACACGATTTTCCAAATCATGCTCTAACTTTATGGTTAACACTATTTCAAGCTCCCAACTCACACAGTTTATCCACAAAATATTTCAAACCATTTTCCAACCATAAATATCTCTACTAAGATAAAATTAAAGGTTTCACACATTTTATATTTAAAATTGAGATAACATTGTACCACACCTCTGATCGTACCATGATTCACTCTTTTATTCCACCCTTACACCACAGTTTTAAACTAGTTTTGTAATGAATATTCCAAATATAATAATAAATAGCACTTTATGTTTGAATCAATCAATTAATGTTAATCAATATTATAATGGGCAATGATACTTGTTTTTATTATTTCAATGTAGGTGGAGATGATTTGGAGGTCCTTTGATGAAGTGGAAGAAAAATAGGCCAAAATTGCATGGATCCATGGACATCTGTCCACTATTTTGCATAATACACAAAATCCGTGAATCCAAATGGGCTGAACTTTTGTGGCCTGTCCAAAATTTTATATTCTACATTTAATATTAAGGAACCCAATCCTGATTCGGCTTCTATGGGGCCATCTGAACTAATCTGTCCAAGCCACTGAATATGGAACAAGTCAAATACGGTGTTTTGTATTTTATCAATATCTTGAGATGTAGTTGTCCAAAGGGTTAAAATCATTCAGTGGAGATAGTCAAGAGGTATGGAGACAAATTTTATATTTTCTCCAAATCGAGATAAGACTTTCTGAAGGCCTAAATGTGTGGTACAAGTGGATTGATGAAATCTATGGGCCTAAAACCACCTTCCAATTTTCCTATAAAATGACACCTTGGGCTCCCCTTTTGTAAGTTCGGCCAAGAGGCAAGATGCTGCCATTTTGGAGTTCCCAAGAAGTCTTATCAACATCCCTAAAAGCTTTGGAGGCTATGGGAGGTGCTAATTCAACATCTTCTTCTAATTCCCCTCCCATGGGTTTCTAAACCCCTTGTGATCACCCGAGGAGGAATGCGATGTAATCCCAAGCTTAAAAGTTGTATTATTTTGAATGAACTTTTTAATTCCAGGTTGTATGTTGTTTTTCATCTTCATTATTCTTATTTTATTGAGTTATGTACTGGTATGTCATGCTCAACTCATATGATCATGTTTGGGGGTACCCATTCATGTGATGTTTCACACACTGTTCACCACTTTCTTTTCCCCCTTCCAATTGCAATGTTTGTGTGGTTCATTTTGTCAATTGAACTCACATAATCACTATAAATGTCATGAAAATTTATTTCATGGTATCACAATGAAATAACATACAAACCTAGACATCACATCTAATTCTTCATGTGTTGCCTTGGTGAGTTTCGGTTATGACGTCGAACACAAATCCCCCAATCATCAGCAGTGTCTGGTGAATTGTTATGTGTTTTCGACTGAACCCTAGGTGGTATCCTAGTATAAACTCAGTAACATTCTGGTTCTAGGTGTTACAAACCAAGTATTAAAGGATCATAACCCCATCTCTTGAAGCTATGAAGGATGAGCGTCACGAGACTTCCCCGGGTTGATCACGTTTAATTAATCTTGTTCATTTCTACTTTGTTTTATCGCTTTCATTTTCCTATTTTCACCACTAATCATAAAACAACCAAGTTTTACAAAACCTAATTCACCTTCTAATTCCATAATCAAAAACCTCTTTTTAAATTAATGGTCTAAGTCTGTCGAGAGATGACCTAGGGTTGCTGCTATACTGCAGAAATTCTAGTCAAAATTAAACAACTAATTTGACGCGCTCGACTTCGTGATAAAATTTTGGCACCGTTTCCGGGGAGCCAAGATAAATTTTTTCTTTATTTACTTTTATTTAGTTATTTTACTTCTTAATTAGTACTCATTTAAATACCCCACCCCCATTTTATTGTTTTTGTTTTTGGATTTGTCTTTATTTTTGTTGTTTTTGGTGTGTTCTTTATCTCTTTCTCTCTCTCTCTCTATTCTTCTCCATATCCCTCACTAATTCTATAGTATAACATTATATTCTTCTTTCACCCTTCTTAAGTTTTTTATCCATCTCAAATAAAAAAACACAACAAAAAAATCAATCAATCAAACTGGACATCATTGTTGCATGACAAGATCTGGTAAAGAAACACTACTTGAATTTGATCCTAAAATTGAAAAGTCACTTCACACACAAATCAGGGCATTTAGAGAAGGTCAATCAAGTAACATTGAGGAACCCCTTGTGAAACCTCAAGTGTTCCAAAACCAATCAAAAATTGAACCAAATCAAACCCCAGAGATCATGGATGAAAATAACAGAACATTAAAAGAACTGACCACCCCGGATGTGGAGTACCAACCTGCGTACATCCAATATCCTGAGGAAGCGGCCAATTTCGAGCTACGATCAGGCCTCATCCACCTCCTTCAAAAATTCCATGGTCTTATCAGTGAGGACCCTCACAAACATCTAAAAGAGTTTCACATAGTGTGCTCCACCATGAAACCCCAAAATGTGTCTGAGGACCTCATTAAGTTTAGGGCCTTCCTTTTCTCCCTTGATGGTGTAGAAAAAGATTGGCTATACTATCTGCCTACCATAATTGGGGGCTGGAATGACCTTACATGACTCTTTCTAGAGAAGTTTTTCCCTGCCTCCTGAACTACATCAATTAGGAAAGAAATTTGTGGCATTAGGCAGTTACAAGGAGAGACCCTTCATGAATATTGGGAGAGATTCAAAAGACTTTGTTCAAGCTGTCCCCACCACCAGATTAGCAAACAACTACTAATCCAATACTTCTATGAGGCACTTATTCCCATGGATCGTGGAATGATTGATGTTGCATCTGGTAGTGCCCTAGTTGATAAAACTCCTTCCGCCGCTCATGACTTAATAGCCAACATGGCTCAAAATGCACAAAAATTTGGTACCCAAGCTATTGCACCAACCCGAGGAGTTCATGAGGTAAGTCATTCATCCCTAGAACAAAAGGTAGATAATAAACATGATGAGATGCATACCATTCTAAGGAAACTAGCTCAAGCACAAGGTAACTCACACTCTCCTCTCGTTCCATTACATTGTGGTATTTGTTCTGATAATACTCATTTTTATGATCAGTGCCCACAACTTCAAGATTTATCTGAGTGTTGTGCTGCAGTGTTCCCTGGGCGTATATTCCAACAAGAACCACCATTCAAGCAAGAACCATTCCGGCAAAATCAAAACCCCAGGTGGCAAGCACAACCACAATACTGACAAAGAGGAAACTAAAGCTACCCCAAGCAGAATTAGTATCAATAAGGCCAAGGTATGAAACCTTCTTATCCTTCAACATCTCAAAACAATCCTCCTCCTCCCAAGTCTGAACCAATCTTTGAGGATATAGTAAAGTAAATGGCAACCCAGAACCTCCAGTTCCAACAAACCACACAATCAGCTATTCAAGACCTGTGAACTCAAGTGGGGAAATTGGAAAACACCATCGGTGAGCTTAAGATGCAAGGTTCTGGACAACAACCATCCTAACCCATTTCCAATCCAAAGGAAAAAGGTAATGTTTGTGCGGTTACACTTCGTAGTGGTAAACAATTTTCTCCTTCTACTAATTCTACACAGCAGGTATGTCCCCCTTATGAAAACACTTGTTCCCAACCCTTAAAAACTTCATGTAAAGAAAAACAAGACAAAAATGGTAATCGAATAGTCATTGATGATTCAAATGAACAATACATTCCTCTTCCTTTCCCTCAAAGACTCTCTAAATCTAAGAAGAATTTTGATAATGAGATTGATAAAGAAATAATGGATACATTTCAAAAAGTTCAAGTTAACATTCCTATATTGGATGCAGTTAAGAAAATCCATTGATATGCCAAATTTCTTAAAGACCTTTGCACCCATAGAAGGAGACTGAAGGGGAATGAGAGGGTCAACTTGGGTAGGAATGTCTCAGCCTTGATTCAACCAGCAATTCCAACCAAATGAAAGGATCCAGGCACATTCACAATACCTTGTACCATAGGGGAGACTTTCTTTTCTGATGCTATGCAAGATTTAGGTGCTTCTATTAATGTAATACCTCACTCCATGTATACTTATTTGCAGGTTGGAGAGCTTCAAACAATAGGAATTGTCATGAAACTTGCCAACCGAAGCACAACACACCCATCAGGAGTTGTCAAGTATGTCCTCGTAAAAGTTAAGAATCTCATCTTCCTGGCAGACTTTTACATTCTTGAGATGGAAGATACCCAAACCCTAGGACATGCCCCTCTCATACATGGGAGTCCATTCCTTAAAATAGAAAATACGATCATCAATGTTCACAATGGTACATTGTCCATGGAGTTTGGTGGAGAAAAGGTAAGTTTTAACATCCTTGAGGATATGAAACACCCCGTTGAAGAGCACTCCACTCTTCCTATCTATTTTATGGAAGTGATCTCAAACGATGCACACACACATAATTCTCTCCTCAACCCAAACTCTGATTCATTTTTGTTTTCTTCACCCTTGGATGATTTTAGTTTTGGTTCTTCTTTTGAATGTTGTGTGGGTTCAGAAAAATTTAAATTTTGTGCTTTAATTGATGAGTGCGTTTATTCTGAGGTACCGATGACTATCGATGATTCTGCAAATCTCATTTCAATAGATTCTCTTTCCTTTGATAATAAACATGAGCAGATAGACAGTTTCATGGACCTCAATCCCCATATATCCACGCCTTCAATAAAAAACCCCCGGTGTTGGAATTAAAACCACTTCCATCAAATTTAAATATGCCTATCTTGAGGGTATTGACCAATTTCCCGTCATTATTTCCAATAACCTCTCTCCACAATAGGAATCAAAACTGCTCAAACTTTTGAGAGACTGTAAAAAGGCAATAGGATGGACATTGGATAATATTCCTGGGATTAGCCCATCTTTTTGTATGCACCATATACTTTTGGATGACAAGGCTAAGCCCATAAGGTAGGCTCAACCCCGGTTGAATCCCACTCTCCTTGAAGTGGTAAAATTGGAAGTCAGTAAATTACTTGATGCGGGGATCATTTATCCTATATCTGATAGTAAATGGGTTAGACCAGTGCAAATTGTGCCTAAAAAATAGGAATAATAGTCATGTCAAATTAAAGGAATGAATTGGTTCCAACACATGTGCAAAATATTTGGTGAGTCTGTATTGACTACCATCGACTGAATCAAGCCATGCGGAAGGACCACTTTCCATTACCTTTCATTGACCAAATGTTAGAACGACTCACTGGTAAGTCCCATTATTGTTTCCTTGATGGCTATTTGGGTTATTTCTAAATCCATATATCCCCTGTGGACCAAGAAAAGACAACATTTACCTATCCATTCAGCACATTTTCCTAAAGAAGGATTCCATTCGGTCTATGTAATGATCCTGGTAATTTTCAGCGATGTACGTTGAGTATTTTTTCTGAGTACCTTGAGAGTTGTATGGAAGTCTTTATGGATGATTTCACCGTTTATGGTTCTTCTTTTGATGATTGTTTGGAAAACCTAGGGTCTATCCTCTACCACTGCATTGAAAAAGATCTTGTTTTAAATTATGAAAAATGTAATTTCATGGTTGAGCGGGGGATAGTTCTTGGGAATATCATTTAAAATAAGGGAATTCAAGTTGATAAATCTAAAATTGAATTAATTTCATCCCTTCTATATCCAAAATGTGTTCGTGAGGTGCAGTCTTTCTTGGGCCATGCTGGTTTTTACCACCGATTCATTAAAGACTTTAGTAAGATCGCACTTCCCTTATCTCGGTTATTACAAAAGGACTCTGAATTTGTTTTTGATAAAAATTTTGAGGATGCTTTAAATTCACTAAAAATGAGCCTCACATCACCTCCCGTCATCCAACCACCAAGGTGGTATCTTCCCTTCGAACTTATGTGTGATGCCTCTAACATTGCAGTTGGGGAAGTTTTACCACAAAGGGTTGAGAAGTCCCCTTATGTCATTGCGTATGCCTCACGTACCCTTGACCCTGCCCAGGTAAACTACAAAACCACAGAAAAATAACTCCTTTCTATAGTGTTTTCCTTGGAATAATTCCGTTCATATCTTCTTGGGTCAAAAGTGATTGTGTTCTTTGATCACGATTCCCTTCATTTCCTCCTAAAGAAACCTGAATCCAAACCCCACCTCATTCTATGGATGCTCCTCCTCTAGGAATTTGACCTTGAGATTAGAGATAAGAGAGGGGTGGAGAATGTGGTAGATGACCACATTAGTAGGATTTCCCCACCATTGGACCATCATGTTGACTCACCCCTACCCATTGGAGAATTCTTCCCTCATGGGAACCTTTGTGATGTTGTGGACCTTACCTCCTGGTATGCAGACATTGTGAATTTTCTAGCAACATCTAGGGTCCCCACTAATTTTAGCACTACACAATCCCAGAGACTTAAACAGGAATCTCAATGGTACATTTGGGATGACCCCTATTTGTGGAGAATTTGTAGTGACCAAGTTGTTCGTCGGTGTGTCCCTGACCATGAGTTCACCTCTGTTTTGACTTTCTGCCACACATTGGCATGTGGGGGAAACTTTGGCTCTCAACGTATAGCTCGAAAGGTCCTTGACTTAGGATTATATTTTCTAACATTGTATAGAGATGCCCATAGGTTTTGTAAATCATGTACTCGATGTCAATTCATAGGGAATATCTCTAAGAGGAATGAAATGCCCTAACATCCCATGTTATTCTGTGAAATCTTTGATGCATGGGGAATTGACTTCATGGGGCCTTTTCCAAATTCATTTGGTTTTGTGTACATACTATTGGCTGTTGACTATGTATCTAAATGGGTGAAAGAAAAGGCCACCAGGAACGAGGACTCTCTAGTGGTTGTTGATTTTGTGAGGTCCCATATTTTCAGTAGGTTTGGTCTACTAAGATTCATCATTAGTGATCAGGGTTCACATTTTTGCAATTGTAACATGAAAAACTTACTTCGTAAGTATGGGGTTGTTCATAAAGTCTCCCCTTCATATCATCCCCAAACTAATGGACAATCAGAAATTTCAAATTTAGAAGTTAAGCGAATCTTGGAGAAAACGGTACAACCCAATAGGAAAGATTGGAGTTTCCGCTTGGATGATGCACTTTGGGCATACTGTATTACTTTTAAAACCCCGATCGAAATGTCACCATATAGGATTGTGGTTGGAAAATCTTGTCACCTCCTAGTGGAGTTCTAACACCGTGCATATTGGGCTGTTAAACAATGTAATATGAACCTTTCAGATGCAGGTGAGGAAAGAAATCTACAGATTCAAGAGTTGGAAGAAATTCGACATGATGCATATGAAAACTCCTGAATCTATAAAGAGAAGACAAAGGCTATTCATAATAGCATGATTCACCAGTGGAAGTTCCATATTGGTGAGAAGGTCCTCATGTACAATTTCAGGCTTAAGCTCCACCCAGGTAAGCTTCGTTCCCGATGGCTCTATCCTTATATTGTTACTAATGTTTACCCTTTTGGTGCAATATAGGTTTTGCATGAGCAGAGTGGATGAAGTCTTACCGTCAATGGGTAGCGACTTAAACACTTCTATGAGGACTTTCTGAAAAATCCGGTGGAGGAAATCCACATTCTCGACGCATCATACTAATAAAACACACCAGGTTTTATCCTTCCTTCTCACATTCTCAATTATTTCAGTGTGGAAACTACACATTCTAGGTGTGGGGGGGGGGGGGGGGTGGATACATTCCTGGGTTAGTTAGGAATTTTCATCATTTTTTTTCTCTTTTTGGCCTTCTTTATGGTATTTTAATTTTTTCCCATCAACAATTTCGAAGTTCCATGATTTGGAAACCATAAAGTGGGGAAAGTAAAAATACCATAACGAAGGCTAAAAAGAATATTTCTATCAAGGAGTTATTTTCATAGTGAATTGGTTTTCTCTCAATGATATAAATGGTTGTATCTATGTGAAACATTTGAGATGATTGATGCCCTTTGTGTGAGTAGTTTTTGGAACAAATGTGTCACTAATATCTCCAAAAAAAATGCACCAAACTGCGAAGTGTGATTATTTCTTACTTAATATAAGGTAAATATATGTTGGGTTAATATTTTTTTTCGCTTTAAATGATATTTCCATACGTTTGTTCCTTATCCGATCTGTTTCATTACTGTACCAAATTGACCTATGCATGTGTACCTAATGTTCGACTATTGTACGCCCTAAAAAAACAAAAAAAAAATTGTTGTTTCTTGGGCAGGTCAAAAAACACTCCTCCTCAACCTTTGATCTTGTTATAACTTTTGCAATTAGTGTCGTGAGGAGATCAATCAAGGGTTGAGAGATGAGTGTGTGATTTGTTCCAAATGAAACTTCAAAAAATATAATAAATTAGGGGAGTGATGATATGTACAACATATGGGGATATCTAGGTCAGGAGCTTATGGTTTGACTTCCAGGAATGCTTAAGTGAGTGGATCTTGAAATATGATTTCAAAGGATATAGGGCAGGTTTGGTGGACAAAACCATTTAGGCTGAAAAATGTTAAAATAACCTAAATTTATTGGATAACAAGTGGAAAGAATTGTATGGAATGGTTTTCACACACACACATGGAGAGTTAGTGTCATGGTTTACTTCTGAATTCCTTTCTCAATTGGGTATCATGAATCTTTTTGAATTTCGCTATGATAAGATTTATGAGACATCTATTTCTATTTTCACTAGGAAGAACTCCTTGGTGTGGTTCGTACATTGGTCACTTTACTTTAAATAAAATTTCCTCAAATGCTAAATCTTCAGGATGTTGGAAATATATATATATATATATATATGTGCGTCATTGTATTTGGATATGTGACTTTTCCCAAGAATGCAAATGTTTTGGTGTGGGGGTGTGATCGTACCACGGTTCACTGTTTTATTCTACCCTTACACCGCAGTTTTAAACTAATTTTGTAATGAATATTCCAAATATAATAACAAATTTAACTTTATGTTTGAATCAATAAATTAATGTTAATAAATATTATAATGGTAAATGTTACTTGTTTTTATTATTTCAATGTAGGTGGAGATGATTTGGAGGGCCTTTGATGAAGTGGAAGAAAAATGGGCCAAAATTGCATTGATCCATAGACATCTGTCCACTGTTTTTCATATTACACAACATTCGTGCATCCAAATGGGATGAAATTTTGTGGGCCTATAAAAAATTTGATTTTCTACATTTCATATTAAAGAACCCAATCCCGATTCGGCTTTTATGTGGCCCATCCAAATTGATCTGTCCAAGCCACCGAATATGGAGCAAGTCAAATGTAGTGTTCTGTATTTTATCAATATCTTGAGCTTTAGATGTCAAAAGGGTTCCAAAAATTCGGTGGAGATAGTAAAGAGGTAGGGCTACAACCTTTCGTTTTTCTCCAAATATTGATAAGACTTTATGAAGGCCGAAACTCATGGTACAAGTGGATTGATGGAATCTGTGTGCCTAAAACCACCTTCCAATTTTCCTATAAAATGACACCTTGGGATCCCCATTTGTAAGTTTGGACAAGAGGAAAGATTCTGACATTTTGGAGTCCCCAAGGAGTGTTCTAAACACCCCTATAAGTTCTGGAGGCTATGGGAGGTGCTACTTCAACATCTTTTTCTTCTTCCCCTTCCATGGGTTTCTAAACCCCTTGTGATCACCCGGGGAGAAATGTGATGTAATCCCGAGCTTCAAAGATGTATTATTTTGAATGATATTTTTAATTCCAGGTTGTATGTTGTTTTTAATCATATTCTATTCTTATTTTATTGAGTTATGTACTAGTATGTCATGCTCAACTCATATGATCATGTTTGGGGGTACCCATTCACGTGATGTTTCACACACCGTTCACCACTTTCTTTCCCCCCTTCCAATTGCGGTTTTTGTGCGGTTCATATTGGTAAATTTAACTCACATAATCACTATGAAGGTTATGCAAATTTATGTCATGGTATCACAATGAAATAACATACAAACCTATATAGCACATCTAATTCTTCATGTGTTGCGTTGGTGAGTTTCGGTTATGATGTCGAACACAAATCACCCAATCATCGGCGGTGTCCGGTGAATTGTTATGTGTTTTCGACTGAATCCTAGGTGGTATCCTAGTATAAACTCAGTAACATTCTGGCTCTAGGTGTTATAAACCAGGGATTAAAAGATCATAACCCCATCCCTTGAAGCGATGAAGGATGAGCATCACGAGACTTCCCCAGGTTGATCACGTTTAATCAATCTTGTTCATTTATACTTTGTTTTATCGCTTTCATTTACTATTTTAATCATTAGTCATAAAACCCCCAAGTTTTAAAAAACCTAATTCACCTTATACTTCCATAATCAAAACCCTCTTTTTAAATTAATGGTCTAAGGCTCCGTCAAGAGACGACCTAGGGTTGCTGCTATACTGCAGAAATTCTAGTCAAAATTAAACAACTAATTTGACGCGCTCGACAACACGATCAACCCCTAGGAAAAACACCTCACATGGTTTACTGACATGTTTTTACCTAACCATGTGGTAACTTTGAGACAAGGTAAAACATTTTGAAAAACTAAAAAATTCACCCTGAGGATCTTGAGATTCACCTGATCACCCAATACACCTCCCATATCTTGATCTATATCCAAAAAACATCTATATAAGACTCTCCAAATCTTGTAATTTTGATCCAAATCTTGATTTTCAGAACAAATCCTTCTTAGGAGCCAAAAAATAAAATTCACCCGAGAATTTGTAACCCATAAAATGGAATTCATTACTCTTTCAGGATTTCTAAATCCATAGCTATAATGCCCCAACCCCAGTTACCCAGAGTCGGTGCATTATTAAATAACATTGGCATGATTACAAGGAATGAAGTACCGAAGGACCGATCAGTTTAGCAGTCTTGGAAAATAGATTACATACATGAATATTACATTGCACTTTAAGACATAAAAAACAACATAAATAATCTTTATGAACGCCATTATTCCCTTGGCTTAACCCTGCATATCAATCACAATACATTTCTTGGAATCTAGGGAAAAATAATACATAGAAAGGGGTGAGATCAAACACTCAGTATGGGTAAGCAATACAGCTGAAACTTTCATAAATAAGCATAAACATTTAAGGCAATGTATAACTAAAACAAAATCCTTTTAAACTTGAAATTCAGAATAATATGGCAAAAATAAAATGAAATAATGTCATTTACTTATTCACATGGATATTATACTAGTCGAATAATCACATGCAATATCACTAACCACTTTCATAATGATGAAATGAATAATTATGAACTTTAATTTCTTTGTCAAGGCCTCATGCCAAGACCTAGGGGCTAACTGTAACCAGAACCCAACTCGGAGTGCCTCTAATAACCGGACACCAACCCGGAGTGCCTATAATAACCGGACACCAACCCAGAGTGCCTCTAATAACCGAACACCAATCTGGAGTGCCTCTAATAACTGGACATCAACCCGGAGTGCCTCTAATTACCAGACACCAACCCGGAGGTCTTACTTTTAACGGTACCCAACCCGGAACATACTATTCCAACACATTCATCTTAAGAAGAGGATAAAATATAACATAAGCATTCTTATTAAAACTAGTACACGAAATGTAAATACTTTTTCCATAAACTATGAATGATATAAAAATAACACATACACATTCAAACATATCACACAACCTTCAATAAAATATGGATGTTTTGTATCATAATAAATCAACTTCAAATAAGCTTAAAATTCATCAAAGGATGTTGACATAGATGAAATAAAAACTATTTGAGAGAAATATCTCTTTTTTTGAAATCATTTTAAAGTCACATAATTATAAAATAAAACATTTACTTTGAAAATTTTATTATAAGCTTGTAAGGGAAGCTTCGACAGTTTTATAATGGCAGAAAATAACCGGACCCACCATATAAGCTAAAAAAGACATTCTTACCTTAATTCTGTTGAAAAGGTTAAAAAGGACCTTGTTTGGAAGACGATAGAAAGATTCCTTTGTAAACTTCTTATAAAAAGTCAAACAAGGGTATAAATGGCTTTAAACCATATTTTGTAAAATAGTAAGAATGTTTTGAAATACATTTTTAAGAAACATGGATGTGGATGATATAGAGGTCCCAGTAGATAATTACGTATAAACAACCTCAGATAATGAAGAGATTGTGAAATAAACCCTTACCAATTTGGTAACTTACGAAACATACACCCCATGAAAGAGGTATCATACAATGAATATGTAGATACACATAAATTAAAGTGTATTACACAAAGAATACAATTATGGACAGTACATACACCACACAAAAGGTAATAGTGGAAATATGGCATGAATCTCACGGAAATAAGGAGTGAGATGAAAAACCCTTACCTTGCACTTTCCTTTAGTCGAGGGAACGTTTAACCTCCTATTCTTCGGGTTCTTCATTTTGATTTGATCAAAAGGGCTCCTTAGGTTGGATTTATGATCAAAATAAGGCCTCTATGTTGAAGTGAGGGAAGTTGAGAGAGTATTTTGGTAGGCGTTGGCCGAACCAAAAGGCCTTGAAGGTGTGAATAATTGGTTAGAAGTTGGGTCCTTTTATAAGGAGGAGGATGGGCTCTTTAGAAAAAACATAAAGTATTAATTTATAATAAATTCATATTCAGTTTCTAATGGATCCAATGTTGATTATTCAAAGTATAAGGTGTAGATGGGTTGAAATTATTTCAACCAATAGATTTTATACAGGTTTGAGTCATTATATTAACTTTATCTTTTAGTTTTAACTCTTGGTTAATTAGTTTAACACTTACCATGTCACTTTGTATTTTTATAATATATAGTTAATAAACATACGATATACATAAAAGAGAGCCCAAAGTGGTCCATTAATGATAAACCAATAATGATATAAGTCCTTTGGATGAACCATAGATTTTTAGGAATATAATATAAATTAATAATATAATATTTGTTTTAAAAACTCATTTATGTCAATTTTAACACTACTCAATAATTGATTTTTGTTAAAGTCTTAAAAACTTTATTAATTCGAAAAAAATTCATTTAAGCAATCTTAAAATGTCATATTAACCAATAAAATTCATGTATGTCATCACAACTTTAAAAAATATATTTATTTTGACATTTATAATACCAATTATTTGATTCTTTCATTAATAAGGAAAATACTGCATCATTATTGTGTCATATATATTTTTACTTTTTCAATGTCTAAAAATTATAAAAAAAATATCATTATGTAGGAAATATTTTTATCTTTATAATGAATATTTATAATCAAAAATATAACATATATAACCCTATGTAAAAATTATTTTTCTAAAAGATATAAGCTTATGTCATTTTTGTATTTACTTTATCTTAATTAAAATATTGTATCTATCACCTACAAGTGGCTCCATGGGGTCCCAAAAATCGACCCAAAGATTCCCATGGTCGGACATGTATCCACCAATAAGGTTAGGACACGTTTTAGGATAATTTATTATTATTATAATATTATTTTTTAACCCTTATTTACCAGATTAACCCTTTAACGAGGGTAAATAAAATATTTAACGAAGTAATTATTCAAAATATCTAAAAATAAAAGTTACCTATTTACAAAATTTGGACATACTGATTCCAAATATGGAATAAATTTTTCCAAATTCAAAACATAGAAGTGGCAGAAATTAATTTAAAATTAATTCCTGCTCCCAAAACAAAAAGCGTGTTTTTAAGACATAATAACAATCAAAAGATTGACACTTGTTTATGTCCGGTTTAATTGTGAAATTATGTCCAATGACCAACATTTTATTAAATGGTAAAAATATATTCTAAATATACTTTAAAACCAATCAAATTCATAATTTATCACTATTAATTTTTTTGATTAAAAAATTTGTTTTTAATTAAAATTTAGTAATTTTCACTATTCATCAAAATATAAAAGTTATCCGAAAAGTACAAAAATATTCACCCTAGGATAAATTAGATATTCCGAATCCAAAAATGAAGTCCATTTTGAGAGATAATATGTATAAAAATTCAAAAATTGGGTATTAATATTCATAACGGCTAGTTTGATTGGTTGTGGTGTGTGTTAGACCTCGAAGTTGCATACAACGCATGCTACTGTATTATTTAAAGAGAAACGTACCATGGAAGCTTGGGGTTTTACATTCTCTCCTCCTTCAATAAATTACATCCTCACAGTTTATGATTGGTATTGAAAACTTGGGGTTTACATTTTAAAATATCTTAGTTTAAATCCCACATCGAAAAATGGATTAATGAGGCCTTTATTTAAAATAAAGAGTGGTAAGTATGAGGGTTACTGAAAATAACACATACTAGGGATCCATGTAGGAAACCATGGATATGAAAGAGAAATCTAACCATCAATATCTGATGGAGAGGGGTAGAGGACATGACTATTAAAAGGCCAACAATCACAAAGCCATAAATTTGTGATGATCTAAGGTACAATCTAAGACAATGTTTTTGTTCTAAGTTCCTTTTATTAATGTTGAGGAATTTATTTATGAGATTGGATAAAATAATAAGGAGATATAATTACTTTATAATTAGAGTTTTATCCATTACTAAATTTCTACCACCTACTCATCTTTCATTCTAAAACATAATACAACTCAAAAATACTCTATTTATCCTAATCGTATAGGGTTCCAAATATAATGAATTTATAATTCACATATCAGACCATTTAAAAAAAATAAACTACATTATACAATCTAGGGACTTCACGTAGTCCAGTGGTAGGCGATAAATCCAAATCGCACTATGGTTGTGGGTTTGATTCCCGCAGCTTTGTTTGACGCGACAGGTTGTCACACAGTCTGCGTGTTGTACTTTTATAAAAATCCAAAAATTACCTTTCAAACTTAATCCATTCCAACCTTTAGACTTATCCAAAATACTACTATCCAAACTCACAATCCAAAATTTACAAGGAAGTTAAACAAAATGAGGATCCTTTTGCCAGGTAATAACATGTGAACGCCTTCCTCATATATTCTTTTACAATACCACAACATCTTGAATTACCAAAATCAACCAACTCTAATTCCAAAATCACTACCTCAATATTAGGACCATATTAAAGTTTATCTTTCCTTTAACCATATAATTTCCAAAAATTTTATCTCATTGTAGAGTCACTTTTCTTAGTACCATAAAATCTCAAATCCTCAATGAAATAGTACTGTAGTACAATCCTTATTTATTTCCAGAACATCATTGATACAATACATAAATGAAATAATTCTAAAATAACAACATAAGAACACTAGTCATTCCTCTTCATATGTGGTAGTATCATAACTTGATTATTATCCAATAGCATCATTTTCGGCATAGTCTGATGAATGGGAAATTGGTTCGCGTAGTGTCCAAACTCCTTGCAGATGAAGCATTGTACATTTGAAACCTTTTTCTTACACTTGCAGTCACGTAATTGGTGTCCTTTTTCTCCCCACTTATAACATACTCCCATTCCCTTCAAGAATTTCCCAAGGTGATTCTTTCTATAGTTATCACATAAGGGAAAACCCTTCTTTACCTTCTTTCCTTTATCTGTCCTTCTCTCTACCATCCTTTTCTTCTCTAGATTCCCTTAAAAGCTAAAGGAATCTGAGAATTATTTACTTATCTTATAAACACATGATACTATTTTTTCATATGATGATAATACATGGGAGACTATTTATCTTCTAAATTATGGCTTAGGACCATGAAAGATATGATCCTTCTTACTCTTTGGATCATATGTATTATTAGAGTTCACATTCCTTGTACTGGGCACCATTTCTATACAATAGCATAAACTAAGTCAATTTATGAATTGTAATGAATAATTCCAATCATGTAAAATACCTAACAAAAATTGAACAGTTTATGGATATAATCCATAATCCTAAAAATGTTTTCATTGAGTAAGTATATACTCATGAGCCCTTCATAATGGTTTGTAAAGAAAATGATAATTATCCTAAGCATATCCCCCTGGAGTGTCGTAAACAAGAGTGAATCAAGCCCTGTTGTCATGAACCAGTTCCCGTTCGAGTCTAGCTCAAAGCGGTGTTTTCGGGTTTTACCCCTAGGTACATTTGTGCCAGAGCCACCTCTATCTGCTCGTATCCAGACAGGGATGTATTTCTCGGAAAACTCACAAAATCTCTACAATACCAAAATTCTAGGAAGTTCTTCTATACTAATCCTCAAAGTCTATCTTTGGGCTATGTGCTATAATCAGAGTTTATCTAAATCTAGTTTACAAGGTTATTACTAAACTTCCTATGATACCAACTATAACGCCTCGACCCCAGTTACCCAGAATCAGTGCATTATTACATAACATTGGCATGATTACAAGGAATAAAGTCCCAAAGGACCGATTAGTTTAGCAGTCTTGGAAAATAGATTACATACATGAATGTTACATTGAAATTTAATACATACAAAACAACATAAATAATATTTATGAACTCCATTATTCCATTGGATTAACCCTGCATATCAATCACAATACACTTCTTGGAATCCTGGAAAAAATAAAACATAGAAAGGGGTGAGCTCAAACGCTTAGTAAGGGTAAGAAATACAGCAGAAACTTTCATAAATAAGCATAAACATTTGAGGTAATGTATAACAAAAACAAAAGCCTTTTAAACTTGAAATTCAGAATAATATGGAAAAAATAAAATGAAATAATTCCATTTAATTATTCACATGGATATTCTACTAGTCGAATAATCACATGCAATATCACTAACCACTTTCATAATGATGGAATGCATAATTCTGAACTTTAATTTCTTTATCAAGGCCTCCTTCCAAGACCTAGGGGCTAACTGTAACCGGAACCCAACCCGGAGTGCCTATAATAACCGGACACCAACCTAGAGTGCCTCTAATAACCGGACACCAACCCGGAGTGCCTCTAATAACCGGACACCAAACCGGAGTGCCTCTAATAACCAGACACCAACCCGGAGTGCCTCTAATAACCAGACACCAACCCAGTGGGCTTACTTTTACCGGTCCCAAAATCGAAACATACTAGTCCAACACATTCATCTTAATAAGAGGATGAAATATAACATAAAAATTCGTATTAAAACTAGCACAATAAATGTAAATACTTTCTCTATAAACTATGAATGATATAAAAATAAAACATACACATTAAAACATATCAAAAAACCTTCAATACAATATGGATGTTTTGTATCACAATAAATCAACTTCAAATAATCTTAAAATTCATCAAAGGATGTTGAAATAGATGAAATAAAAACTATTTGAGAGAAATATCTCTTTTTTTGAAATCATTTGAAAGTCACATAATTATAAAATAAAACATTTACTTTGAAAAATTTCTTATAAGCTTGTAAGGGAAGTTTCGACAATTTTATAATGGCAGAAAATAGACGCACCCACAGTATAAGTTAAAAAAGATATTCTTACCTTAATTTTGTCGAAAAGGTTGAAAAGGACCTTGTTTGGAAGATGACAGAAATATTCCTTTGTAAACTTCTTATAAAAATTCAAACAAGGGTATAAATGACTTTAACCCATATTCTGTAAAATAGTAAGAATGTTTTGAAATTCATTTTTAAGAAACATTGATATGGATGATAAAGAGGTCCCAGTAGATAATTATGTATAAACAACCTCGGATAATGAAGAGATTGTGAAATAAACCCTTACCAATTTGGTAACTTACGACACATACACCCCATGAAAGAGGTATCATACAATGAATATGTAGATACACATAAATTAAAGTGTATTATACAAAGAATACAATTATGGGCAGTACATACACCACACAAAAGGTAATAGTGTCAATATTGCATGAATCTCACGGAAATAAGGAGTGAGATGAAAAACCATTACCTTGCACTTTCCTTTAGTTGAGGGTACGTTTAACCTCCTCTTATTCGGGTTCTTCCTTTTAATTTGATCAAAAGGGCTCATTATGTTGGATTTTTGATCAAACTAAGGCTTCTATATTGAAGTGATGGAAGTTGAGAGAGTATTTTGGCAGGGGTTGGCCGAACCAAAAGGCTTTGAAGGTGTGAAGAATTGGTTAGAAGTTGGGTCCTTTTATAAGGGGGAGGAGGGTCTCTTTTGGGAAAACATAAAGTATTAATTTATAATAAATTCATATTCGATTTCTAATGGCTCCAAAGTTGATTATTCAAAGTATAAGGTGGGGATGTGTCGAAATAATTTCATCCAATAGATTTTATACAGGTTTGAGTCATTATATTAACCTTATCTTTTAGTTTTAACTCTTGGTTAATTAGTTTAACACTTACCATGTCACTTTGTATTTTTATAATATATAGTTAATAAACATACGATATACATACAAGAGACCCCAAAGTGGTCCATTAATGATAAAACAATAATGATATAAGTCCTTTGGCTGAACCTTATATTTTTAGGAATAGAATATAAATTAATAATATAATATTTGTTTTAAAAACTCATTTATGTCAAATTTGACACTACTCAATAATTTATTTTTGATAAAGTCTTAAAAACTTTATTAATTCGAAAAAAATTCATTTAAGCAATCCCAAAATGTCATATTAACCAATAAATTTTTTTTATGTCATCAAAACATTCAAACTATATTTATTTTAACATTTATAATACCAATTATTTGATTCTTTCATTAATAAGGAAAATACTGCATCATTATTGTGTCATATATATTTTAACTTTTTAAATTTCTAAAATTATAAATAAAATAAAATTATGTAGAAAATATTTTTATCTTTATAATGAATATTTATAATGGAAAATATAACATATATAACCCTATGTAAAAATTATTTTTCTAAAATATATAAGCTTATGCCATTTTTGTATTTACTTTATCTTAATTTAAATAAACTGTCCCTATCACCTACAAGTGGCTCCACAGGGTCCCAAAAATTGACCCAAAGATGACCATGGTCGGAAATGTATCCACCAATAAGATTTGGACACGTTTTAGGATAATTTATTATTATTATAATATTATTGTTTAACCCTTATTTACCGGATTAACCCTTTAACCAGTGTAAATAAAATATTTACCGAAGTAATTATTCAAAATGTCTAAAAATAAAAGTTACCTATTTAAAAAATTTGGACATCCTGATTCCAAATATGGAATAAATTTTTCAAAATTCAAAACAAAGAAGTGGCAGAAATTAATTTAAAATTAATCCCCGCTGTCAAAACAAAAAGCGTGTTTTTAAGATATAATAACTATCAAAAGATTGACACTTGTTTATGTTCAGTTTAATTGTGAAATTATGTCCAATGACCAAAATTTTATTAAATATTAAAAATACATTCTAAATATACTTTAAAACCACTCAAATTCAAAATTTATCACTATTAATTATTTTGATTAAAAAAGTTGTTTTTAATTAAAATTTAGTAATTTTCACTATTCATCAAAATATAAAAGTTATCCTAAAGGTACCAAAATTACACCCTAGGATAAATTTGATATTATGAATAAAAAAATGAAGTCCATTTTGAGAGATAAGATGTATAATATTTCAAAAATTGGGTATTACTATTCATAATGGCTAGTTTGATTGGTTGTGGTGTGTGTTAGAACTCAAAGTTGCGTACAACGCACGCTACTGTATTATTTAAAGAGAAACACACCATGGAAGCTTGGGGTGTTACAATAGAAACATAGTCATGTACTTGTGTTTATCATGATCTCCTTTTAGGGGTTTTCTATGTCTAAGCGTCGGTAGGTTCTAATGTTAAATACTTTTATTCAAAATGAGGAGGTTTGGATTTAATTCAAGAAAAATGTGTGATTTATAATTTATACTCAAGGATGAAATCCTCAATCACTCTAGTTTTCAGTGATTCATATCCCAAATATTTAAATATTCTCATATAATGTTAATATAATTATTATTTAAACAATACTAAATTTTATTCTCTTTACTTCCTTTAGAAACTTTTTTTTTCACTTATGTTATTATTTTCTATTTTTTTCAATTCTATATAAAATTTGAATTTTGAATGTATATAGGAATATTTAATCCATATAAATTCATGGGATCTTTTTTTCCCATTTTTTGAATGATATTTTCCCTTCAATCTTTAGCAGATTTGATATTTCTCTATAGTTTTGCTCACAAAATTACTTCTTTTCCGATATTATCAAAAAATAGCCTTCCCGAAAATTAATTTCGACAATGTTCATGAATTTACTCATGGATTATGTTGGTTGGAGATTTTGAGCTTCTAATTTAGCTTTCTAAAAATGTTCCTCATGGATAGTAAGGGTTAAAAAAATTTCAGGTTTGGCTAAATAGAAGTTTTTTATAAAATGCATTTTTAATAAATTAAATGCAATAATAATTTTCAACACAAGTTCCTCAATGATCTAAGTTATTGACTAGAGTTTATAGAAAATTGTAGTTATTTAATAATTTCTTGGTTCTCTAAAGAAATTAGGCCATTTTAAAGAATATGTAAAAAATGTTTTAGAATCCTCAAAAGTAAGTAATTTGAAAAGTGGAGGGTATTACATGTCTTGGTATAAAAAAATTATTGGTATTTTCATCAATTTTAAAAACTTTTAAAATGAAATTAGTTCATTTCAATATTCATCTAAGTTTATTTTCCTTGGACAAATAAGTTTTTTAACAATTTTAATAATTTATAAAAATAGAAATCTATTAAATTTGAACTCCATAGGTTTCAAAAACATACGAAAATTAAAAATAAAGACACACAATGAAAAATAAATACATTTTTTTTTGAAATTCCTTAAAGGTATAATGCTTTCCATTCCCCAAAATTGAATGATGTATTTTCATCAATGCATTATAAAAGAAATAATAGTTTGGTAATACTGGAAACAAGGGAATAAAGAAAAAAATTGAATGAAAGGTACAACCTAGGGGTTCTATTAGTAAAAGGGTTAAAGGAGTGTGATTCATATACTACTTCCTATGGTATATTTATAAGAACATTATTTAGCATATTTTCCATTAAAAATTAATGGGGTTTTCCTTTATTCCTTAATTATTTCTGCAATACAAAATAGATACAAATTAGTGATATCTAATTGGAATCACCATATTAAAGGATGTTTCCTTATCCTTAATATCACTATTTAGTTGTAATGAAAAACATTTCTCATGGATTACTGCCTTCTTTTTTTGAATTATTTTTTTTCACTTGTCCTTCTGATTATCTCCTTATAAATTCTTGAATTTTAAAATAATTATCTCCCTATTTCATCAAACTCTTTAATCTGAAGTATTCTCTCATATCCTACTTTCTCAATATATATTTATTTATTTCGTTGACTGCTTAATATACCTTATGTATTAGATCTATAGGTAGATGATTGATTTTTCCACAGATAAAATTATTGGATTTCATTCCAATTGGGGTGTTTTTAAACTATTCTATAATACTTCAAGGTGTCTTAGAACCTTTGGATCCAATCCTTTATATTTGGATATATGTTTTTTTAACAGATTACTTTAATCTCACTATTATAAACTTCAAATTTTCCACTATTTTTTGGATAGTAATGGGATATTATTTTATTGTGTACTAAATACTTCCTCATTAAAGCATCCATGATCCTATTTTCGAAGTGGGTTCTTATGTCATTAATTATTACTCTTGGGACTCCAATTCTATAAAATATATTACCAAAATAGCATAAATAACAGTTATATCCTTAGATTTTGTGGATTTATATTATACCCATTTTGAAACATAATCCACTTCCAACTAGTTTAAAAAATGTCCAAATGACATGAGAAAAATAACTATAAAATTCAGGACCCAAACTTTAAAGATTTGAAAAAAAATTCATTGGTATTTAAGGAATTTATTGTATATTTTACATATTTCAAATGAATTTGAATTTCTCACAAGTATTATAAAACTCATAGGAATATTTAAATATTATTAAAAAATATATACCAAATTCAATGAATTTCCTAGAAGTTATTTGTGTTCCAAATTATCCCCTATAATCTAATGTGTGATAGAATTATAGGATAGATTATACTTCACTTTTTTTGTAAAACATATCCCAATCATTTGATCAGTATCAATCTTCAAATTATATGGATCATACAAAACATAGAAAAGTAATTCAATAATGAGTCTATTTTTTTCTCAATTCACATGATGTGGAACTTGATAAGTTACTAGAAAATTTACCATATTAGTATACCCTTAAACCTCTTATTCAATCCAATAATTATTTTTTCTAGAATGAAGTTATTAAATGGATATTTTACTAAAATTGCCACATCGAATACACGGGGAAACATATTGAAGGTATATTCAATTTTTTAGCTACTATATTATCTTTTATTTCTAATTAAAACTTTTGGAGTAGCAATATTAATATCCCCAACCTTATAATTTCTTTTTTCCTTCTTCATCAGGTACCTATGGGTAATATGATTGAAGAAAATATCCATTTTAGTATGATTAATATATGAATTAAATTTACATAAGGTGAAAAAAACTCCTAAAAATTTCTTTTAAGTGGTTGTATAATGGTTTAGAGATTCATATGGTGTTCAGGAAACATATGTAAAAACATAGTGTCTTCCTACAATTCTCAAAGATGACACTACACCAATTACATGGTTTGAATCATCACAAAGTTTCATAAATGGGTTCTCCCAATAAGGTGATTTAATTAATGGTGGTGTGATTAATTTATACTTTAGATCATAAAAATATTTCCTACAATGATCATTAAAAGTAAACTCATAATATTTTTAGATTAATATAAAAATTGAAAAATAAATCAAAGTAAAATCCATGATGAATATTCTTTATAGCCCTATATATCATAAAAAATATTTAACATGTTTCAAAAAATTTGGGTAAGGTAATGTATTGATAACTTATATGTTATATTTATCAACATCAATACCATTTTTGGAAATTACTTATCCAAGAACAATTCATACTTCAACCATTAATTGACACTTTTAAAAATACAAAACAATATTCTTTTCAATATTTGTTTGGACTAATTTAAAAAAAAATTCTAAAAAATTATCAAAATAATTTATAAATATATGAATTCATTTATAAATACCTCAATAAAATACAAAATCAAATCAGTGAAAATTCTTACCATGCATATTTGAAATTTACCTAGTGCATTTCATAACACAAATTTCATTATAATATATGAAATGGTACCATAAGGATATTTAAAGGTTTTATTTTCTTGGTCGTCAAGTGAAACAGACACTTGTATGTTTCTTAAAAATATATCTATAGAGGAATAATTAGTTTTAATTGGTGGTCTTTCAAGCATTTTATTAAAAAATATAAGGATAAAATGGTATTTTCTTAAAACTTGATTTAGTTTTTATAGTCTATAAAAATTTTCCAACTATTTTTGAATCTCACATGAATTAATTCATTTTTTTCATTCTTCATAATGGCCAATTAATATTTTTGGGCACTATATTAATTGTTTTGACTCGTTTCGAATTAGAATTTATGTTAATGATTCCTAATTTTAATAACGTTTAAATTTATTCTTTAACCACTTCCACCATTGTTATGTTAATTCTCTTATGATATTTTTATTAGGTTTTCCATAAAATTCCATCATAATTCTATGCATTTAGATTTTATAAATTATCCCAAAAATTTATCATAAATTCAGACATATATATCTCAAATTTTATCTTAAAATATTTATCAACTTTTGTTTTTGATTTGAAGTAATGTTTCTATAAAATATAATTATCATCTTGTTTTCTTCCATTAATATCACATAATTTAAATCGGATGATAATGATTTTAATTCCATATTTTGTGTATAGACTAAATATGAAACGATATTGGGATTACTTACCTCAATGGACGAAATTTCATGAACAGAATATAAAGTAAAATCTTTTTATTATTTAATAAACAATAAAATCAAAAAAAGAAATTAAGTGTTACCTCATCATCAAATGGTTGGAATTTTTTTTTCAGATTACTCCCAGTCTTTTTACACAAAATTTTCAATTCTTAATTGGTTACCAAAACTAAAAATTTATTTTAACATAGTGTATTCCTTATATATATTTGGTTATTTATAGTTTGAAAGTGTGAAAACTAAATTCTTTTCACATGGAAACTTTATAGAATCAAAAATATTGAAGTGGATAACATTCTCACAAAACTACATTATTAATGTTCCTTCATATAAGTTTATGATTATATTTGGTATTTTTAGGAAGGGTTTTCCAAAAATAATGGGTGATTGAGATGGGGCCCTATCATCCTCTATTTTGAACACATAAAAAGTAGTTCGTAAGATGTGAATATGCACTTTGACTAGGACATATTCTAAAACTAATACTAGGAATGTAGTGGATTTTATGGCTTGTTAGATTACCAATATTGTTAATTTGAGATATCTAATCTACAAAAAAGTTAAACTATAATGAGTCTTACCAATAATAGATGATCCAAGATAACACAATTCATATATGAAAGAAATATATCCTATTTTAAAATGGGTAAAAAATGCCATTGGATCTAAAAATTTGGTTTAAATTTATTATGTGAGAAAGGATAAAATTATTATATATAAATTAGCTCCCTCATTACCTTGAAGTATCTTTTTTATGGTATAGTTTCTTGAGTAACTTTTCATCTCATATAATCTATTTAAGTTATTCTAGTAGTGGTATGATTAATTAAACCTTTTATATGGTTTCTAGAATTTATCTTTGGATTTATTCATACTATATCTTCTTAAATTGTACCATTATTGAGGGAAATGATAATGTACAATCTTTTTTTCCACAATATATATTTATATAAGTGTTTAATATTTCATTTTACTCTTTTTATGCCTATATTCAATTTCACCATTGGTCTCCCTTATCTATTACAACTTTGGTTTGGGGCCAAATTCATGAATATAGTGAATCTCTTTTGTAATCCTTATTATTTACAAGATCAAATTACCTTCGGTATTTGGAATGGTCTTAGCTGGTAGTTTTTCATTATTTTCTGTCATTATTTACCCAAGTATTCCTATATATGTTTTTAATTCTTCAATTTAATCTTCTAATTTATTTATCCTAGGATTTAGTTAGATTTAAATTTGTGGTTGTGGACTAGTTTAGGGATAATCAAAAGATTTAATTTACCTAAACGGTGATGGTTGTATGAATGATTGATCATATGGTTGCTTATAGGGTTGTTATGATAGTGTAATCTATTGATATTATTATTGTGAGGGTTTTATGGATTGATTTTATTAGTTTATAAATCCAAAATGAACTTGGGAAATCCCCCTCTATCCTTGATCGGGCTTCTGAAATTACCAATGCTGATAGGCATCTTCCAAAATTTCTATTTACTATACTTAAATAAATTTATTAGTGAAATAATTCAGAAAAAGGAAAGACCACATACCTTTATTAGTGTGAGTTGATCAATTAAATACTTAAAATCGATCCTCCAAATCAAAGTGGTTAGTTCCTTAAGTTTTGACTATAGTAATGGTGATCCTATAAACTTTACCTCAGAAAATTATCTTATACGAGTACCTATTGTGAGAAATTGTTGATAATTCTAAGATATCATCTCAATTATTCCACTAGATTCTACTGATTACTAATAAATGGTAGTTTTTCTTGGTGATGTGCCCAGTATATTTTTACCACTATCAAGTGGATATTGATATAAGAAAACTAGAAAATTGTGTTCCTCATTTTCATGGTGAGGACAACATGCATAAAACTTCTTGAATCTTTCCCATTAATCATAGAGTACCTCTCATGACGATTTAATTATGGTATATATCTCTTTCTTTATAATCGTGATCCTTGAATTTGGGGAGAATCCTTAAAAAATATCCTCTAAATGAAATCCTAATCTTTCAATTATCCAGATAATATGATATATATCCATTCATTAACCACTCCCTCCAAAGTGAATGGAAATGCTATAAATTTTAATTATTATTTAATTACTCCTCTAGGATTTTGTTTTTACATACCATGGCGATATCATATATATTTATTATTGAGTTATTTACCTAAAGGTCCCTAAAAGCATGTAAAAAATTTAATTAAACTAGTTTTAAGATAAAATTCATCATGTAATTCAGTTATGAAAATCAGGTTATTCTAATTAACAAAATTGGGTGCACACAGATCTCTTAGGGTGTGGTTAAGGTGATATTCCATAGTCATAAATTCAAGTGAACTCTTAAAGCTTCAATGTATTATGATAATTAATTGTATTCAATTTTTTTTTACAAATTTAATTTTCTAATTTTAGTTAGAATGGTTCACTCAATATATGGATAAAAAGAGAAAATATATTCAGTCTTGTAATGGGTAATGAAAACTAATATTAATAATTTTGAAACAACCTCCCTAAAAATTATGATGAGTTTTTTTGAATCACCTATCATGGAGTGGTGAAAAATTATTTTAATTACCTAATGTTATACTATAACATAGTGGGGACCAAAGATAGTCTTCAAGTACGGGCGTAAATTCATTTTAAAAAACTAGTATAACTGGGATTTGGTGAATTCAAATTTGAGATAAGTAAACTAAGTTAAAAAAATAATGTTTTATATAAGTGGTTATAAGTGATAGGTTTAAGGGTTGAATTAAAAATTACAATTCTATCGTATTCCTAAAATGTGTTCACTATTCTTCTTATTAATTGATATGTGAAAGAATCCAAAATAACTTCATCATTCACCCTAGGTTAAGAGAAATAATTTTGTTTAATCAGGTAGTAATAATTTTTTATAAACCATACTTTCAATGTGTTTGGGTAGAGATTAGATGAAACCTTTATAATAAACTACCCGAAAAATTAATCAGGAAAATTCCTATCATTTTAAGTTATTTCCATGAAATTTATATATAATTCACTACCATCCAAACATGTATTAACACTCTCTAGATACTCACCACTCAATCTTTCCTATTCCATCATATATATGAAAAACTAAATCAATGATGAATTATTATTATCCACCCAATCAGTAAATAATATATTGGAATAATAAACTAAATAAAACCATATTCAAAAGAATAATTTTACACTTAATAAAAAATAAATTAATAGAAGAAGAATTATATTCATTATAGCACAAAATTATTTATGAAAAAGGGTCCTCTTTCCCCCTTGTCCCAATCAATAAAAAGGTTTAAACCTCTAAAAAAAGGTTATAGAAAATGAAAAATGAAAAATATAAAAATAAATCAGAAAAAAACAAAAATCAAATATTTGTTCCCCCTTATTCCTATCCACCATCCTAATTTAATAGATTATTCCCTCCCTCAAAAAATTTAAGTCAATCCCCATTCTTATTGGAATCTATCCTCATATCATATTTTTTCTTACCTTATTTAATTATAGTCAAGTTGTGTGAGATTCTCTTATCTTTGATTTTGAACATCCCCTACAATATATTATGCTTCCTACAAATCCACATAATTATATTTTTAATCCATTCAAACCCCATTAATGATCCAATTCCATTCTATAGCCTCAAATTATTTCATATAGACAAAAAAATATGTAGAAGTATATTAATTATTGAATATTATATGAATCATGTGTGTGAGCTTAATTTTGAGCTTGGAATTATCAGTGGAAAAAAGGAAAAATTGTTCTTACATATCAGCATAATATCTTACTTAATATTTTTGGATAACATCTAACTATTTATAAAACCTTATGTATCATTTATTACATATTACATATAATATATGATTCATCCTTAGTGGAAAATGAAAAAATCTCAAGTACAGGGTTGAGAATGTACTTATCCTCTATGAAAATTATTATGTAACTAAAAATATATTATGTATCACAGTGGTACCTGAATCTTCAATTCCAGTGGAAAAGTAAAATATATTACATCACCTATCTAGATTGTGGGGTTACACTTGAGTATCATGATGGAGGAATCTTATATATGAACTTTACTAAATAAAAAGTATATTAATTTGTTATGTATCGACCATGTTGCTTATGTGGAAAAGGAATAATATTCATGTATCAACCTAAGGATATTATGTATCACTTAAAGAGTTTAGAAATTTCCCAAATTTCACTACTCTTGAATAATTATTACATATAAAGAAAAAAATTTATTACATATTTTTGACCCATATATAATGTTTTATACTCAATTGAATCATTTTTAAATTCATCCTCAGTCCTCAAGAAGTTAATCCTCCTTCTTCCGAACATTGAAAAATATCCATCTTAAACCACTAGAAGAATTATTATATGATAGGTCCTTTTTAAATTTTAACAATATTTCAAAAGTGTATATTCTTTACATAAAAACTATGATAGTTCTGAAAAAAGTTCATTCAAAACATGCCTACTTCTGACTATTATTTTCCAAGGAGCAAAGCCATTAAATCAAACTTTATTTTGGACCTCATCATATTTTTTTCCTAACTTCATTACTTATAAAATAACCTAACTTAGATAAATTCTCCAAAAATAAAAAACCAAATTATTTATTAGTATCCAACAATTCTTTTTTTCCAAAAATTAAATAAAAAAATTAAATTCACAATTTCTTCCATTATAAGAAATATTCACAAAATCCAATGAAATGATACTTAAATTCCCAAAAATTAGATCTTAATTAATTAATAAATATGCTGAAATAAAATTAAAATAATATAAGTAAAATTTAATGATGTAATTGCCTATATTAAATATCATATATTTCTACATTTTCATTAGTTCCATGATGTTATTTTATTTCACAATGTTTTTTTAAGAATTCCATGAAGGCTCTCTTTGGAGATAAATTTCCTTTCTTATTGATCATTTTAAAAACTACCTCTAAATACCAAGTCAAATTTAAATGATATTTATATTTTATAATTAAATGTGTCTACCAAATATCATGGTGGGTTTTCTACTACATCCAATTATCTTAGGGGGTGTTTTTGAAGACAAAATTAAAAATTGTCATATATTTTGGTTTGTATTGTACTTGTAATCATTGTCTTTCATGTATAATTTTTTTAGTTTTAATTTTATTTATTAATATAAATTTATTCAAAATTAAATGTTATTTTATTTTATAATGGATGGAAATAATTATATTTGGGATTTAGGAGTAAAATGGAGAAAATAACTATTTTTAACTTGAGGGTATAATTTCTGCTAAGGAAAAAAACTATAATTTTTGGGAGAATAATATAGCAATGTGTAGATATGAATAAGGAAAGGGTACTATAAAAATAATAGTTAAAGAAGGATATACACCTAGAGTGGGATGGAACATGGTTGAATGGAGTAGAAGGATCCTAGTATGTGGTGACACTAGGAGAATAATCACATTGCCTTTAAAACATGCTCGAGTATATAAATTGGAGGGAAGATATACAATAACTAAAATGTGAATCAAAATAATAGTGGTACGTAGTTTCAAATGGAATGAAAGTTTATATACATGGAATGACGTTGAATGACTGATCATCCTTATACAACTAGGGATTTGAATTCCACCACCCCTAAAAGTTCTATGGGAACGTCGACCAAAATTTCATTCAACTCATAAAGGAAGGATGAATGTGATATGTAAACATACTAAAGGAGTATGGAAATTACATGTGATATTATCATATAATAAGTGTTCATAGTGTATAGGGATTTTCTAGACTCTAATCAGGGACTATTTTGGAATGGTTTGAGTTGCGGTACAGGGTACATGCATGAAGTAAAGAAGCTACATGAAATGCATGTTGTGAAATTTACACAGTTGAGTGTACATTCCGTGTTGAGTAAGGATAAACCTTCTTGATTTTTTCTATTCCATAACGATAGATATTTTTTTGGAAGTACCCTAATATTTTAAAATGCCTAGGTATTCATATTGATTCCATGGTTCTCAATAATTTGAGTTAGTGTACAAGAACCCACTATTTATACTTTAGATTACATGTATATTGAATAAAGTGAACATTTTTTATAATATATTATTATATATCATTCATAGTTCCATATTAATTTAATATAATATTATCATAGAGTATCCATCACATTGAAAAGGGAAAAACCATTCCCATCTATGATGGGAACCTTGAAATTCCATGATGATATTCTTAAACCCTATTCTATGGTTGGATAAAATTCTATAATGATAAATATAATATGTTGAATTTCAGGTTCAAGTACTCATAAGCATATGAGACTTCATCTCATGAATATTTCACTCGATAATCCCCAATATGAGAGATTATAAGAACTTACCTGCCTATAATAAATCCCAATGTTTAGGTTTCAATGTATATTCCTATCTATGAGTGTGTTTAATGATCCCTAGACTATAGGATTATTATTAATTCATGCCATGTCTCAATTTTTTTTGATGTATTGTCATAAAATATAATGAAATATGATCAAAAAATGAAGTTGGGTACATTGGATGTGTTATGAATGATATGCTATCAATGAATAAGTCAAGGAATGATTTTTCCCTTCCCTCTTTATAGATGTTTATGTATTGAAACTTTTATTGAAATGGAACTATCACATTAAATTCCTTGGCCATAGTGTAATGAAGTGTTTATTTTAGATAGTCAAAGAATGACATATCAAGCATATAGGTTGATGAAACATTTGTGGAACCTACTTGATGAGATATCATGACATAGGGATTATACTACGCAATGAGAATTTTTATGTTTTTTTTGAAATATCTTTTTCCTCTAAGGGGGAGATTGTTGAGGAATGTATTGTTTTCAGCAATACATAATAATGTTATTTAAAGGGGAAGATTATTGAAAATAATACTCTGTCTCATTATGATAATTTTGATGCTCAAAAATACCCTTAGTTATTTTTTAATGATTTTATTTAGTATTTTTCATGAATTTATTAATTTATTTTACTCTTGAAATAATGAGAATTTATTTCCTATTCGGAATCTGCTTTAAGCGCGTCCTGGAATCACTGTTCATACCTTACTTGTTCATAATCTACTTTAAGCACGTCCTGGAATCACTGTTCATACCATATGTGGATAAACGTAGCGTAAGGATGAAAAGTGTGTATACTTTTTGAGATAAGAGAAAAGTATGGTTAAACAACCATACGTTTTCAGCAAAGTATGGAAGAAAAACCTTACGTTAGTAAGGAACCTCACGTTTTGGTTATCAGAAATGTATTGAAGGAGAACCGTACATAAGTACTAAACGTTACGTTTGTTTCTCAAAAGTATAGTTCATCAACCTAACTTTTGTAAACAAACATACGTTTTTGGAAAAGTATGGATCAAGTAAAAGTATGGATCTTTTTCCATACGTTTGAGAGTTGAAGAAAAAGTATGGATGATCAACCCTACGTTTAAGATCAACCTTACGTTTGACGAAAGTAACATGAACCCTATGTTTATGATTCAACCTTATGTTGTCAACCTTAAGTTTGAAGACTATGTCATCAAACCTACGTTTGGAGGCCACGTCATTAACCTTATGTTTGGCATCAGAAAGTTGGAAATACTATATTTTTATGCAATGGTCAGCAAGCTGATTATTGGGCGGATTTCAAGCCGGATTTAAAGTCATTTTTAAAGTACGACTTTGACTGATTCAAAGCCGTTTTATTATTGGATTAAAGATCGAATTAAAAGGAGCTATTTATAACGAGTTTTCAGGGAAGTTATGACTACTCTGTAAGTTCAAATTTTTTGAATATTGCGAATCAGAAGGAAACTTTTATGGATCTAAATGTGAAGGAGATATGCTCAGCTTTATTATATATGTTCTCTCTGAAAAAACACCATATATATACAAGAGAATGGTGATCAATATATAATTAAAAAAGTGTAGAAAACAGAGACTGCAAGAAATCACATTAATCTGCTGATTCAAAAAGAAGTGTCAAAGCTCTGTTTATTTAAGAAGAAGGAACTCGATAGAAGATTCACTTGTTTTTCATAGAATTTCTACTGTGGATCTACTAATGTTTATGTTTTGAACTATATCTCTATATCTACTGCAACCGGATCGACTCAGAAGGTTTTGTTTTTCCTTGGATTGTAAAGGTGTCAACTGCCTGTATTCAGTTGTGGACCGGTCTGTTGAAACGAGGAACAGATAGTGAAAATCACCAAGCTCATGGAGTTGAGCATTGGTGGAGTGGACCAGGGGCCTTATGTTCCCCGAACCACTATACATCTTTGTGTCCCTGGTTTTATTTATTTCCGCTTCATGATCAAATTTGATAAATCATATAAGACAGAACTTGCTCAATTGAAGAGTTAACGAAAAAAACCTTCAAGACACAATTAACCCCCTCTTGTGTATAATATGTATATTCAAGATCCAACAATTGGTATCAGTGCATGAGCTTCTGATAGAGCCTTAGCATGATCAAAGATTTTAAAAGATTATATAACAGAGCATCACGACTGATACAAGAGAAGGGATGTCAATGTTCAGAGCACCATATTTCAATGGATACAACTATGGCTGCTGGAAATCGCTCATGATAATATATCTGAAAAACCTCAGATATAAAGTCTATTCAAAGATTCTGATTCCTTATGAAATTTATTAAAATCCCGAGACATGGACTGCTGCTACAGAGGCAGAGTATGATATGAATTTAAAGGCTATGAATGCAATCATATGAGGTCTAGGAACAGATGAATTTAATAGAGTATCTCATTTCCCAACAACATATGAGTTGTGGCGAACAATAGCTGTGGCATATGAAGGAACAGACAATGTGAGAAAAATGAGATATGCAACTGCAAAACTGAAATTTGATACTTTCAAAATGTTTGAAGGAGAAAGAATTACCCAGATTAATGGGAGATTGATAGAAATTTTCAATAATATAATAGCTCTAGGAGAACCTATCAAACAGGCTGATCAAGCATTAAAAGTACTGAGGGTACTTCCTACTCGATGGAATGGTATCTCTGCTGCAATCAAACAATCAACACCTGTCAAAAATATAACCATGAGAGAGATTATTGGTATACTGATGATGTATGAAGCTGAACTGCAAGATGAGGATAATGATCATAAAGTGCTTATCAAAAGAGAATATACTTCCTTAAAAGTAACTCCACAACAAAATAATAGAAAGCTGAATAATAGAGAAGTCAAAGCTAAATCAGAGAGCTCTGACTCATCAAACTCATATGAAGAGCTGGCTCAGATAGCCAGGAAATTTAGAAAGTTGTACAGTAAGAAAAGAGGCTTCAAAAAATCTTTTAAGAGAGATGATAAAGAAGTAAGATGCTAAGAATGCAAGAATATGGGGCATATCAGACCAGATTTCCCACAATTGAAGGATGCAAAGAAGAATAAATTCTTTAAAAGAAATTACTATGAGAAGAAAGAAAAGAAAGCTATGAAATCCACTTGGAGTGTATTTGAAGACTCCAGTAGCTCTATGGAATCAATCTTAGAGAAATAAGAAGTCAATATAAAAGAAAACATGTGTTTTATGGTATAAACTGATGAGGTACACTCATATTACTCCTCGAAATCTAATTCTGAATCAAGCTACACAAATGAAAAAATTGCAGCCAACTGCAATATGCTTGAAGAAAGATATGACTCACTATTTAAGAAACATAAGTCACTAATAAATGAACATAAAGCCATTTTTGATGAAAGAGATACAATGCTGAGACAACATAAGGAATTATCTGATAAATACAATTCGATTAACACTAACTATATTAATTTTGAATCAAGAATAAAAACACTGCAGGATGAAGTAGAATCTTACAAACATGCTGCATTGGTTTTTACAAAAGGAGAAAATTCATTAAATGAAATTCATGGAAAAACCGTCATTAAAAAGGAGAGATTTGGAATTGGCAGTAAAGGAGAAAAACCTAAGCTATATAAAAATTATTTTGTTCCTAGATTTAAAAATGTTAATTGTAACTTTTGTGGGACAAAGGGACATATATCTAAAAACTGTTTGTTAAGACAACCTCAAATTTGTGATATTAAGAAATCCTATGTTTCAAAAGACTTATATGATTCAGCTGATTTTAAAAGAACAAAGAAAATCTGGATACCCAGATCATTTCTAGATAACACCCATGGACCCAACAAAATATGGGTACCAAAGCAATTTTTTGAATGTCTTTGCAGGTAGCAGGCCACTAGAGAAGAAAAGATATATGGTATATAGACATTGGATGCTCAAGACATATGAGTGGAAACTCATTGAATTTTTCTTCACTCACTCAAAATATAGGAGGACTTGTCACATTTGGTGACAATTCCAAAGGAAAAAATCATTGGCATTGGAACTATTGAAGATCCAAAAACAGTCTCAATCAACAAAGTACTTTATGTATAAGGATTAAAACACTATCTGATAAGTATCTCTCAACTTTGTGATGATGGATATACTGTTGATTTTACTAACAATTACTGTACTGTTTATAAATATAAACTGTTTAAATTTAAAGCACCAAGAACAAAAAATGTCTATACTTTGGATTTAAATTCCTTGTATAAAAAACTAGTAAACTGCTTGACTGCTAAAGTAAGTGAATCTTGGATCTGGTATAATAGACTTGGACATTGCAATATATATGTTTTAAATAAGTTATCTAAGAAACATTTAGTTTCTGATTTACCTAGTCTCAAATTTGAATGTGACATATTTTGTTATGCATGTAAACTTGGCAAGAAACACAAATCATCCTTCAAATATGTTAATAAAGTTTCTACATATAAACCTCTAGAACTTATTCATATGGAATTTTTTGGACCCTCAAGAGTAGCAAGCATAGATGGTAAATTATATGTATATGTTTTAGTTGATGACTATTCACGATTTACATTGATTTTCTTTCTGAAATTTAAAAATGAAGCTTTTACTTTATTTGAATGTTTCTGCAATCTGTTCGAAATGAAAAATGTTTTAATATAATCTCATTGAGAAGTGATCATGGTGGAGAATTTGAGAATCAGGAATTTAATTACTTTTTCTCAAACATGGGTATTAAACATACCTTTTCTGCACCCAAAATACCTCAACAGAATGGGATTGTAGAAAGGATAAATAGAACAATTCAATAAAGGAATATAACTATCTTAAATGAATATAGCCAATATATATATTTTTGGGAAGAAGCTGTGAATACAACTTTCAATATAATTAATAGAGTTTTAATTAGACCTATTTTGAAAAAGACACCCTATGAACTATAGAATAAAAGAAAACCTAAAGTAAATTATTTTAAAGTTTTTGGATGCAAGGTTTACATCTTGAACACCAAAGATAATCTTGGTATGTTCGATCCAAAATATGATGAAGGTATTTTCTTAAGATATTCTGCTACCTCCAAAGCTTATATAGTCTATAATAAGAAGTCAAGGATTGTTGAAGAATCAGTTCATGTAAGATATGATGAATCTGATTCCTTTGAGAAAAGGATAGATCAAATGTATGAACTTGAATTTAATGATAAAATGATACTTTAGAACTTAAAGAATGATTTTGAAAATAATATAAAAGAAATTCAGTCCAGTTAAGAGGAACATGATACTAAAGATCCTTTAAATGTTTTTCCTAGACAATCTAGAACCCTAAAGAATCACCCTTTAGAAACTGTGATAGGTGACATAGATACATGAATTCAAACTAGAAGAAACTTAGGAAACCTAGTGGAATTCTCTACCTTCCTATCTCAACAAGAACCCAAGACTATATAGGAAGCTTTAGATAATGAAATCTGGGTAGTAGCAATGCAAGATTAATTAAACCAATTTAAAAGAAATAAAGTTTGGGAATTAGTGGAAAGACTTAAGAATTATCCAGTAAAAGGAACCAAATGGGTCTTTAGAAATAAATAGGATGACCAAGGCACAATAACTAGAAATAAATCAAGATTAGTAGCTAAAGGATACAATCAAGAAGAAGGAATAGATTATGATGAGACTTTTGCACTTGTAGCTAGGTTATAAGCCATTATAATCCTTTTATCCTATGCATCTTATACGAATTTTAAATTATTTCAGATGGATGTTAAATCTTCTTTTTTAAATGGTTATTTAATGGAGGAAGTTTATGTGGAGCAGCCTCTTGGTTTTGAAAATTCTCAAAAACCAGATTCTGTTTTTAAACTTATTAAAGCTCTTTATGGCATTAGACAAGTACCTAGAGCTTGGTATGAAAGAATAAGTTATTTTCTTTTGAAAAATGATTTTACTGTTGGAATGGCAGACCCAACACTCTTTAAGAAAACTGTAAAAAATAATGTTTTATTGGATCAAATTTATGTTGTTGATATAATTTTTGGATCAACTAATAAAACCATTTGTCATGAGTATTCAATGTTAATGCAAAAAGAATTTGAAATGAGTATGATGGGAGAACTAAATTTCTTCTTAGGACTTCAAATTTATCAAAAATATTTTTGAAATGTTTTGAATCAAAGAAAATACATTACTAATTTACTTAAGAAATTTGGACTTGAAAACAGGAAGACATTTACAACTCCTATGTGCACTAATATAAAACTTGATTTGGATGAAACTATAAAATCAGTTGACAATAAGTTATATAGAGGTATGATTGGTACTATATTATATATTTATGCTAGCAGTACAGATATAATGTATTCAGTATGTCTTTGTGCTAGATTTCAATCAAATCCTAAAGAATCTCATCTAACTGCTATTAAAAGAATTTTTAGATATTTAAAAGGAACTTTTTTTCAATCTCTTCTTTATCCTAAAAATTATGATTTTAATTTGATTTCATATTCAGATGATGAATTTGGATGTTGTAGATTAGATAGAAAAATCACATCAGGAACATGTTACTTTTTGGGAAAGTCGTTGGTGTCATGGTCTAGTAAGAAACAACATTCAGTTTCCTTGTCAACAGCTGAGGCAGAATATGTTTCTGCTGGTAGTTTCTGTGCACAAGTGTTGTGGATGAAAAACACTCTTATGGGATTTGGATTTAATTTTAATAATAATACACCTATTTTATGTGATAATAAAAGTGCAATTAATATTTCAAAAATTCCTATTAGTCATTCTAGAACTAAGCACTTTGATATAAGGCATCACTTTTTAAGAGATCATGTTATTAAAAAGGATATATTTTTAGAATTTATAAATACATAAATTCAATTATTAGATATTTTTACTAAACCACTTCCCACTGCAAGGTTTGATTTTATTAAGGGAGAGCTAGGTTTATTTTATTTTAAATAAATTTTATTTCAAAATATTTTTTTAATTCCGCTTAAAAATATTTTTTTGCTATTTTGTTTTTAAAACAGAATAAGTTTCTTTTATCCGAGTAATATATTTTATTTATTTTTAAATATATGTAATTATTATTACAAACATGGGAATCAAGGTTGTTAGAAACCCTTTCGACTTATAAACTGCTTCATTTCCATCGAAACCTTTTCGAATCTGCAGACCACATCTCTGCTTGTGAACCCTAATCTTCAAACCTCTAAAACCCTAACCTTCAAACCTTCATAGATTCTCACAGAGATGGTAAGAACTAAAAGAGCCAGTGAAGCCGAGCCAAGCAATGTCAATAGACAACGCTCAGAAGGAAGAAAAATATTACCGGGCAAGGTAGTCGATTTCGACTGGTTATTTCAGAAAAATCTTCTGTTGAAACAAGTGATCTCGTTTCAGAACATTGAACATACATTCAATAGTGAAAATACGGAATTTATGTATGAGGTAGAACTTAGATACTTCTTCAAATCTGTACAGTTTAGTCTGGGGGATACTGAGGATAGTATGATGGCTAAATAGAGGATAGGGATTTCTCAATCTCGTCGATCAAAATTGGTCAGATTCTCAACTACCATCATGAGAGAGTTTTTCATTTTGATTTGAAGAATATAGGAGATTTTGTGCATAAATCTAAGGATATTATGTATTTTTTGTTTGTAACATCTACTATTAAGAAAATGATGGTGAAAGATTTAAAACCAGAACAGAAGATCCTAGTTAAATTTGTTCAGATAGGAATAGCTCCTAGAAAGGAAGAAATGGAAAAGATTTTGTACCCTGATATGTACATAATGTATCTTTTGTTAAGAGATATCAAGTTAAACTTCCCAAGGTACATGGTTAGGTATCTCAATTACTATTGCCAAAGTGATGCCCGAATGAACTTTTATCCTTTCTGTCGGTTTATTTCTAAACTGTTGCTTAAGAAAGACATGGTGAGATTAGTGGATGCCCGAGTACACTATCATCACAGTAATATGTTTAATGCTAGAACTTTAAGGAATATTCGATACTTCTGGAGCACCATTAAAGGAAAAATCTTGCCAGTAGAAGCTGAGGAAGATTCAGAGAGTGCTCAGGCTCAACCTGCTAAGTCCAAGGAGGGGGAGGCTGAATCAAGAGTCAGTAATGTGGCAAGAAGGATCTGATTTGAAGTGGAAGATGCTGAAGAAGAAAGAATTCAGGAGGGACTTCAATCTCGAAGAACTAGAGTTATTAATGAGGAAATTACTTCCCCTGCATTGGCAACAACAACAGAAGCTTTATTTTCTTATTATTTTGTAAGAAAAGATGTTATTGATAAGACCATGAAAGTTGTTAGTTAAAGGAAAACACCAGTATAGGGATTAGGAGCTCAAGAAGAATCTCAAAGGGAGAATCAGGAACAGATTATAGCTGATGTTGAAGTTACACTTCAACAGAATCAAGATAAAGAGGCAGTGCTTGGTGGGGAAGTGGCCAGACCTTAGGAAACTCCGAAAAATGTTGTTCTCGAAAATCCAGTGGAAGGCCAAGATGTTGATTTTGATGGTGAGAATGATTCTTAAGCTCACAGAGAAGTACTTCAAGAGGATTTTTCTATGGAGGAGTTTGCGGACTCTAAAGAAAAATCTATGGACCACCCTACTCCGGACAAAGAAAAAGAGAAATCTGATGTTGAATTATTACCTTTGGTACTGCTGCATCATCCAGATCCTGAGAATGAGAATCAAGCATAGGGTTCCTCTGATTTAAGGAATAATGAAGTTGAAGAACTGTACAAAAAGGTTTCTCAGTTAGAATCTGAGAATGTCACTATGAGAAATGCCTAAATCTTTGAACAATTGAGATTTGAAAAGACAAAAGATAGTATAGTCTCAAGGCATGAAGTTGAAATGTTTAAAGAGTATATGATGAATGTAGTTGAAAATTTGAAATATGAAATGGTTATGAAGACAGATTTATCAGATCTGAAGTTATTTATGGAGAACCAATTTGCATCAGTTGCAAATAGTGCTGTTAGTGAATCAGGTACTTCACCTTATTTAATCCTAAGATTTCAAGCTATCACAGCTGTGATGAGAAATATGAATTACAGGTTGCATGATAATCAATGTAACAGTGCTCCATTATCAGTGTTGATGGACAATCAAAAATTTTTAGTGGATCAACTGATATCTAGTGAGCCACCAATCAGGACTACGTTAACTCAAATGTCAGAGAAGTTTTCACTGTTTATCGAAAAAGAATAATGGATGCATGAGTTTTTTAGGGTCAATTTAATCGAGGATATTCATATGAATCAAGAGAATAGAGAGCTCATTATCAAACTTGGAGATGGGTTGATGAAGAGACTCAGGGAACAGTTCACAGAAATCAAGTCTGCAATCCAGAGGAGATAGAACCTAATGCCTATCTTTCCCAAACCATGATTCCTCTGTTTATCATTCTTGTATCTTTTTTAAATGAAAATATGTCTCTTTCTTTCTATTTGTTTTACTGACTTTATTTCTCATATGCCAGTACTCCAGATTTAATTATTAATAAACAGTTAATAATAAGAATTTACCTACAGTTTAGTGCAACATTAATTGTGTTAAAATCCATGCTTTATCTTTATTTTTTGATATCAAAAAAGGGGGAGAAATTTGGATAACCACCACATTTTATTTTAAAAAACTTTATTTAAATGGTTTTTTATATATTTAATGTTTTGGGTACTTATCCAGATTTTTTATTATAAATGTTATTCAAAAGGAGAAATTTGGATAAAAAAAAACTTTTATTTCTAAAGAAATTTTTTTAAGGGGGAGACATTTTTATTGAAATAATTTTGCTAAAATTAAATATTGTTTCATCCTATCAAAATTCTAAAACTTTATGTAATAATTTTGAAAGTTAATTTCGTTTAAATAGTTTTATTATCTTATGGGTTTTGTGATCATCAAAAAGGGGGAGATTGTTGAGAAAAGTATTGTTCTCAACAAAACATAATAATGCTATTTAAAGGGATAGATTATTAAAAATAATAATTTGTCTCATTATGATAATTTTGATGCTCAAAAATACCATTAGTTATTTTCTATTGATTTTATTTAGTATTTTGCAGGAATTTATTAATTTATTTTACTCTTGAAATAACGATAATTTATTACTTGTTCGGAATCTGCTTTAAGCGCGTCCTGGAATCACTGTTCATGCCTTACTTGTTTGGAATCTGCTTTAAGCGTGTCCTAGAATCCCTGTTCATACCCTACGTGGATAAACGTAGCATAAGGGTGAAAAGTGTTTATACTTTTTGAGATAAAAGAAAAGTATGGTTAAACAACCATATGTTTTCAGCAAAGTATGGAAGAAGAACCTTACGTTAGAAAGGAACCTTATGCTTTGGTTATCAGAAAAGTATGGAAGGAGAACCGTACGTAAGTACTAAACGTTGCGTTTGTTTCTCAAAAGTATGGTTCATCAACCTTACTTTTTTAAAAAAACCATACGTTTTTGGAAAAGTATGGATCATGTAAAAGTATGGATCTTTTTCCGTATGTTTGAGAGTTGATGAAAAAGTATGGATGATCAACCCTACGTTTAAGATCAACCTTACGTTTGAAGAAAGTAACATGAACCCTACGTTTATGATTCAACCTTACGTTGTCAACCTTACGTTTGAAGAAAATGTCATCAACCCTACATTTGGAGGCCACATCATCACCCTTATGTTTGGCGTCAGAATGTTTGAAAGGCGATATTTTTATGCAATAGTCAGCAAGCTGATTATTGGGCAGATTTCAAGCCAAATTTAAAGTCATTTTTAAAGTACGACTTTGAATGATTCAAAGCCGTTTTATTATTGGATTAAATATCGAATTAAAAGGAGATTTTTATGCCGAGTTTTCAGGGAAGTTATGACTACTCTGTAAGTTCAAATTTTTTGAATATTGCGAATCAAAAGGCGAATTTTATGGATCTAAATGTGTAGGATATATTCTTATCTTTATTATATATGTTCTCTCTAAAAAACACCATTTATATACGGGAGAATGGTGATAAATCTATAATTAAAAAAAATGGTGGGAAATAGAGACTGCAGAAAATCACATTGATCTGCTGATTCAAAAAGGAGGGTCAATGCTCTGTTCATTTAAGAAGAAGGAACTCGATAGAAGATTCACTTGTTTTTCATCGAATATCTACTGTGGATCTACTACTTCTGAAGTTGTGAACTATATCTCTATATCTACTACAACTAGATGACTCATAATTTCTTTGTTTTGGAAATCAATATTTCTATAGATGATGATCCATCTGCTGTCAATTGCATTCTGTTGCAATTGTGAAGATCAACTAGAAAACTTCTTTCTGAAATTCTTTTTATTCTTGAGTAACCATCTTCTCATTCTATGTTGTGTAGGTTCGTGTTTTAACTAGAAGGTTTTGTTTTCCCTTGGATTGTAATGGTGTCAACTGTCTGTATTCAGTTGTGGACCGGTCTGTTGAAATGAGGAACAGATAGTGAAAATCATCAAGCTCGTGGAGTTGAGCGTTGGTGGAGAGGACTAGGGGCCTTCTGTTCCCCGAACCACTATACATCTTTGTGTCCCTGATTTTATTTATTTCTTCTGCATGATCAAATATGATGAAGCATAGAGGAAAAAACTTGTTCAATTGAAGAGTTAACGAAAAAAATCTGAAAGGCACAATTCACCCCCTCTTGTGTATAATCGGTATATTCAAGATCCAATATGTGCCTTAACCCATTTCCAAATAGTAATCTTGGATTTTAGGAAAGTCCACCCAATGCCATCGAGGAAGAGGACTAAAGGTTACCACACAAAGTGTTCCTGTAATCATAGTAAAATATTACTTATATTTAAAAATAAGAATAAATATTATTCTCCAGACCAAGCAGTAATATTTATTCAGAGGTCATTAATTTATAAAAAATATTAAAAAATTATTTATTCATAAGGAAATTTTTTAATCATGTGAATATATAATATTAATTCATCTCTTATTATTTATAGATTAATAAATAATAAGTTATGTATAAATCTATATTTTATTTAGTTACGCCTATATTAAATAAATTTTAATTCACTAAGATATGAATAGAATATTTATTTAAATATTTATTTGAGAATTCAATAAAAGTTTAGGAGTACAAGCATAAATAATTTTTTCCAATGATGAATATTTATTTAACATATTGAAAAATAAATATTTATCATTATGTGGGTTATAAAATACCATAAAAAAGACAATAATATTAATTTATTACATTTTATGAGTTAAATTTTGGGTTTCATATATTTTAAGGTACTTTTTGCAATTAATTAAATATTAAAATGTAACCCTAATTCTATAAAGAGAATGTTATGTCAATTAAAAAATGGTTAATCATTGTGCCCAATGATCTTCAATCAAGATATCCCTCCTCTTATATTCCTATCAAGAGTGAGATGAAAAAGATAAATTACTTCAAGATCAATTAAAATTAAATTTATCAATGTAAATAATGCAAGCTAATCAATTAGCTACTCTCAGACTCGACGTTTAATCGATGATTTTCAAAGATTGAGGGAGAACATGTGGATCACCACTAAATGGGCTCTAATTTGGGTATTTTTTTTGCAATGAAGATACACCGACTGGGTTAGAATGATCAGAACCATCAATGAAGAAATATTTCAAGGACAATGTAATATTTATTCTTGTGTTTTAATCTAATGAGAAATTATCATGAATAGACCCTCCCACTAGGTTTTCGAAAAATAAATTATCAGTATTGTTTGGAAAAACTTTCCTTGGTAATGGAATTCATGTCATGTGCATTGATAACAATCCATTTAATCCTATAAAAGTTGAGTGGGATATATACCCAATAGGTGCTTCTATTGTGTATGGAACCATTAAGTGGTATCAGAACAATCATGTTTAATTATTTATTGATTTTTGATTGATTAAACATTTAAGGTGAGTTTTTTGTTCCATATAATTAGTTCTTGAATCTAATATTCTAAATATATTATTAATACCATTAATTATACTCATTTAATCCATATATAATTAAATTTTAATGAGGAAAAACTAAATAACCTATCCAGAGGTTCTAAGAAGTCTGGCCAGACGATATAAAATTACATGGAATATAGTTGGTGGACATATCATGTACCCCAGTTCATTACACTAGGATATAGAATGAATTAATTCACCATATCATAATATGAATGGAATTCATCACATTAAACACTCCTCATATGGAACAATATGGATGGAACATGATAGGTGGGACTAAACACTGTGTAATTAGGTTACATGCCATGTAGTCCACACATTTTTGTCTCATAAAATGTGTTGTCAAATACACATCAAGTAATAATTACATGATTTTTAGGGACTATTAGATGGATAATAAAAAAGAAAACATGGTGTTTACTAGATTTACATTCCATGTACCCCACACATGTTTGTACATAAATTCATACCAATTCCCTAGGCACGTATCACATACATGCAGTAAGAAAGATACATGACATGTATCTAGATGTACACATCGTGTACCTAAACTATTTATATAGAAAAATAAAATTTAATTTTTTACTCATTTAAACCTCAACAACACATGGTATGTGTATCATTTATTAACTCGTACACACTATGTGAGAGGTTATATATATATATATATATATATTAAATGATTAATTAATTTCTAATTAAATTTCTAAACTATATACCATGAATAGTCGTAATACATTGACTACACTCCCATTAAAAGAATTAAATTCTATATTAATTAACATTTTCCCCATGTGTCATTTATTGACTAATAAATGGAATTTAATTATGTGACAAAACATGTATGATATATGCCTCATGAGTATGATGTATAATATCTCTAAACAAGTCGAGCATTTCAAATAGGTACTCACTGAGTTTCTTCCAAGTTTAATTTATGTACTAATTTTATTAATTTTTAATTAAAATTAATTAATTAACTTTATTTAAAATAAAATTAGATGAGTGTCTTGAATAGAGATTATATAGAGATTGAGATAAATTTATTTAATTGATTATCCAAATTAATTCATGTATATTTATGTTAATAAAATAACGAATCTATATAATTGCTGGATAATAATTTTAACTTCATATTCATTGCACTAGTTGATGATCGAGTGATTAGACCATCCAATGTATATGTATGGTTTCATTTAATTAAATTATTTCATGTTTTTCCAAATTTTTATTAAATCAAATTGATGGCCTATGATTCATCCCCCCATCTTATCACGTATGATCATGTGCATCAATAATTTCTTTTCTTTTTGTAAAAACCCGTCATTGCACCCATAATCTATGAGCGAAGTAAAAAAATCCTAAGAATACGGCTTCTAGGAACATGTATTTGGTTTGATATGGACTCAAGGTGAAACCAAACTAAGGAGATACATAGGACATAGGTGGAATGCTACTAACTCAAGCCCATACTAGCTCAAAGAGTTTTCCCCCAAGGTGAATGGTTTGTTTATTTACCACTAAATAGACAAACCACTAGTTAAGGACCGTGATCATTATATGGTCTATTTATTTTATTTCTATATGGTTCATGATTTATTTTATTAAGGAAAGACCAGAATCAAATAAATAACTGAATTAATATTAAAATATATAAATAAAATAGAAAAGATTACACATAAATATATTATCAATACATAGTTAATCACTAATGTAAAATCTAATTTATACTAATTTTTTAAAAGATAAAATAATAGAATTTACCCATCATAAAAAAATCGCTCAAGTTAATATTAATTAATCACACTTTCCATTATGCGAGTTAATATGGACCCATAATTAAATTGTTGGTTCAAGCCTTTATTTAGGGAACATTTAATTATTGGAAAATATAAACAAAGATGTTGGGTCTAATTAACTAGGCTTGTATTGGATTTAATGGACATTTTTAATTTAATAAAAAATTTCAAGCCAAGTTAAGAGGAAATTTAATTCAGGATTTTAGGATTAGGGACTTTATTCAATAGAAAATGGATATGTTATCCTCTAGTTGTAAATATCACCTACTTGAAACCCATCTTTTAATTTTCTTGGCCTTTATCTAGATTATAAGAAGGGAAATATAGATCATTTCCTCTATAATGTTATAATTGATGGTATATTATGATTTCAATAGTGGGGGATCTTGATACTTGATAAAATTTTGGTAGACTTAATGAAATTAATTTTTATGTCACACATAATTTTTAATCAAGTTAAGTACTAATAATATGCTCTCTTTTTATTATAGAATAATGAAAAGTTCATCAAAAAAATTATCTCTATGATTAATTATATAGAAATACCTTATCCTAATTATAGGTACTTCTAGGAATGGTTTATATTCTAATGGGTAGTGTTTCTCTATGAATTGAAGTCTTACATTCTAGAATCCTCTATCCTTGATCTTCTTGCTATGGAGGTGAGGAGTTAGATATCCCTAAAAAAGTCATAAAAAATGCACTGGATGTTTAGTGTTTGATGATTTCACCCATTTCTGTTGAACTCATGAAGTCACATAACAACATAGATGCCTACAATATGCTCTAACACCCTAGTGACATTTATTAGGAGAGATAAAGATATGAAAAATTTGATATATCAAAGGAACTCTTCACAAGAAAACCTAGATAAGGTGTGCTAACTAAGACTCACATAGTAAAACTAATTGGATATATTGAGTTCCTAGAGGTTCTAGGGTTGAAGATTCATGAAGAAATGTTCCTCGATCTTATTCTTTCATTACATCCTCAAAGATCCTCCATATTGTTTATAAATTTCCACACAAACAACAAAGATAAGTCTCTCCTATATCTACTCACTTTACTTTTACATGTTGATAGAGATACAAAGAATAAAAATACTTCTTTCTATCTAGTGAATAAAAGGAAATTCTATTAAAATAACATTAAGACTAACTCCAAGTATAAATCTTATCAAAAATTTATCTACAAGGAGAGATGTATCCTAGTGGAAGTAAGGTATAATGATGTTATTTGTGTTGTATGTGTCAACATGGGACATTGGAATAAAAAAGTTACCCAGATAGAGAAGCAAGGGGATGATTCAGTTGAGTTTATTAGTGAGTGTAATATATATATTTCAAAATTTTTTGTATTAGATATAACATTTGGTTCTTACATTTTTATTTAAATTCATGAACCATGTATATTCCAAATTTTTTTGAGGTGAGGTAGATATATAACCAACCAATAGAAATAGAATTATTTTTGTGGCTATTAGGGAATACCACCAAACATTTACAAATATAATGATCATGGTTATAAAATATTGTTATTATGTTCCATCTATTACCAAAAAAGTTATTTGTATGTCTAAATTTATAAAAATGGATTTATTTTTATATTTGGGAATAAATGTTCCTTCTTTTAAAAAAAACCTATGTTATGTTAAGTATTATTTAATTAATGGGATTTATGTATTCCATTACACAAAACAAGTAATGGTAATCAATAATGAAAGTATTTCACATGAATCATCCCACATCCAACTATGGAATCACTATATAGGTCATGTAAATAAAACATAATTTTACCAGATAATACCAAGATGGATATTTGGATTCATTTGAACTAAAACTATGTTCTCTATGTCACACATGTTTACATGAAAAAAATAACCAAATACCCATTTATTAGAAAAGGTTAAAGGTACATAGTGCTTCTTAAGTTGGTTTATACCGATGTTTACAAACCATTTCTAGTGAATTCAGGGGTGGGGACTCATACTTCATAACTTTTACTATTGAATTTATAAGATACTAAAATGTATACTTAATGAAGAATAAGTTATATTCAAGGAATTTAATAATTAAGTTAAAAACCATCTTGGTAAAGAAGATTTAAAAACATTGAATATACTATTCTTGTGAATATCATAATCAACACATCATTGATTATTTATGGGAATTTTTTATTATATCTTATTTCACACATCCTTGTAAAACATAATGGAATGGTGTGAGAAAAAGGAGGAGCCACACCCTATTAGACATATTGAGATCAATAATGGGTCTTGTGACTATTCCATTGTACTTTTGGGGATACTCATTATACAAAACATCAACCATACCAAATAAATATCCAAATAAATCAAAAATATATATTCAATATGAACTTGTTTTGTGGAAATAAGCCATTTTTTCAAATTTATGAGTGTGGGGTTGTGAAGTGTTTGTTAAGGCTATTTCCTGCAACAAAATTTTACCATGAGGCCCTAAAGGTATCATTATTGATTACACTAATGAAACTAGAGGATATTACCTATATAATACATTATATAAGATAGTTGTGGTTAATATACATATAATCTTTATTAAAATGGATCATATATTTAAAAGAGATAGTGGGGGTGAGATAGAAATTGATGAAGTTCAGGCTCAATATACACAAGTGATGGTATTGGAATAGATTCCCAAAATCCTCATAGAAAGGGATGTTTTAGAGACAAAATTATTGTATAAGATTATGAGAGATGTTAAAAAATTAAACAATATTATTTTCTTGTCATAGAGGATGGTGAATCACTATTATTTTATAATAATGATCATATACCTAAAAGGAAGTAGTGAGTGGAATAGAAGTTTCTGAATAGAAAGAGTCCAATAATTATTCAATAAATTCTATTTAGAAAAACAAATAGGTTTTGGTTGATTTTTCAGTGGATATAAATCTTATTGGTTGCAAATGGGTATTGAATAAGAAACTAGAAATGGAAGGACAAGTTTGTACCTATAAGGTATGACTGGTTTCAAAAGGGTTCAAACAACATTAAGTGATAGACTATGACTATGAAAACCCATAATTTAATACACCTTAAATCATGAATTATCACATAAAGATACACTTAATACAAAACTTGAATATCACGAGTCCCAATGTATTTGGGTAATTATGTAAATAACATAACATGAAAAAGAAAAAAAAACATTTTTTAAAAACTCCATAACATTCGCTTATATTCCATGGATCTTCTAAAACTTCACAGGATAACCTGAGGATGTACATAAGAAAGTGGTGTGCTAAAAATACTATCAAGGTAATAAATAAAGTATTTCACAAGGTGAAGTAGTACATGTGATGCATGAGGAATATCTAGGTAACATAAGAGGGGTGGGAAACATAATCTTAAATAATGAGTCATAATATAACATGATAACATATAAGAAAGATAATTATGTGGAAACAACATAAAACATGGAATAATAAACATAATTCTGGGATAAACACTACGAAAACATCACATAGTATGCTTAGGATAACCTAAAATTCACTAAAAATGGAATCTCATGAGATTAATATATTGCCCTATACATTTTAGGTTTATATAATTATCCGCCCACCTATCATTATCCTATCATTTACATGCATAAGTGTGCCACATAGATCATACAACCTAAGGATGTATTTTATAAATTTTATCCCCATGATTGAGGTGTATGGGTTAAATAAACATAAATACCAAATAAATTAAGGATAATTAAAACTAGTTGGATAACCTTGAGTTGAAATAGATATGGGTATTTAGTACACAAATGTTGTTATGAAATATCATATGATAATTTCATCATCATAATAGGTTCCCATAAAGGTTTATAAAAGGGGTGAATGAGAGAGAAATGGGTATCTCATTACTTCGTAGACATAAGTGCATTAATAGAGATGTGTACAATCATACGCCAACTTGAAAAATTAGAAATAAAATAGCTTGACATAAAGAAGGATCTTGAATAAAGTGGAGAAGGAGAGGACCCCTTACCTTGAGAGGACACTTTTAAAATATTGGTTAGAGATTATTAAGAGTTTTGGGGAACCTTGGGATGGATCTATAGAGGTAAGTGAAGTTAAACTTCATTATCTATGAGTTTTTAGTGAATAATAATGAGAGGTTGTGTGGGTTGATATTGAAAATAGATGAAAAATCTTTATTAGTTTGCAAACATAGATTTTGAAATCTATATTATAAAGTAATAAAAACCACAAATATTGCCATGTATTTCCCATGATTTTTACCAAACTGTAGTGGTTTTAATTATTTAATATTTTTAACAACTAAACTCATCAAAATAATACTCTTTATTATGTGAAATTGAGTCATGTTTATAAAGAATTTATTTCAAAACCATAAAATATAATATAGGTTTTGGATTATTGATTAAGGATTTTTAAAATAAATAAAATACCATAAAAAACAATATTTTAAATTGTAAATCTATATTTGGTCATGGATACCATTAATGGATTATATTCTATCACATATGAGTCATTATGATGTCATAATACACACCATATAGTTATTCCTTATTTAATTTTTTCCAAAAAATTCGACTGTCTCATAAAATTATGAAAAATTCACCATTATATAATCTAGACATTATAATATAATTATATAAATTTTATAATTTACAATTTTAAATAAAAAATCACCATTTATTGAAAAATGATGGTCCTCCTGAAAATAAGAAATTTCTGACCATTATAAAAAAAATACACCCAACTAAATAAAATTTTACTATCATTTATATTTTAAAAAATATTATGTGAAAATGATATTTAATTAAAATATTATTTATTTCAATAAATTATTTAATTCATAAAAATAGTGTCTTTATTAAAACTATACATTTACCAAAAAATACAAATTATGTTTCATCGTATCAAAATATAATTTTTTAAAAAATCATCTTTTGATCATTTAAAAATTAATATTAAAAAGTGTTAAATAAAATAATTGTTTTTTTAAATACAAATATATTCAAAATTATATTGTTAGGTTATAGATAAATATCCCTTTGTTACTAAAGATAATTCTATAAGGAAACAGTGTGTGATGGTGATATTTTCATTGGGTGGTTCAGTGATGATGGTTTAGGATGTGATCTCTATGATATTGAAATTATATGGTTAAAATTATAAAAAAAGATTTATTTTTGAATCTTTACTTGGGCTTAGTCAATGGTAAATCTTAGTGATGATATCTTCATTGGAGGCTCTTAAAAATGGGCTTCATAGGGTATGATCCTACTAAATGAGGCCATCACATCTTCTATTTGTTTCAATTAGAATTTATGATAACCCTTAATATAAAATAATAATAATATTACTATATAAAAACTATACTATCTATGGTTATGATTATTAATAGTCTCTTAAATCAAATAGGATATAAATTATAATGCTCCAAAATAACCAAATTAGTGCATGAGTTTTCTATAACTTTATTTCTTAATAAGAAATTTACTGATTAAAAAAGTCAATTTAATTAATATTTTTTTGTTTTTAATTTATTCCCTCTTCAGAAATTTCACCCTTGAAATTTTTATTCCAAACACTAAAATAGACAAGGGTAATTATGTTTCATCACCTCTTCTGGTTCCCATGTTTCTTCTTCAAACTTTTAGTTATGCCATGACAGTTTATCAAGGTGAGTTTCATGTTTCATAGAAATTTGTCTCTATGATCAAATATTTTCACCAGCTACTCCATATATGAATGATCAATATCCAATGGTACCACCTATATATTCATTACTTGCAAGGGTTTTGGTATGTAATTATTAAATAGGGATATATGTTACACTTTATATACATAATATAGGTTAGGTGGGAGTTCTATTCAATATTTTATCACTCAAATGTGATCATGGATTTTAAAGGGGATGATATATCAAGGACTAAGATCCCCCTTCTTCCAAAAAACTCATTAACTTATTCTTTGGTGATATATAAATGAACACTTTATATCAAACTTAAAACTCTAGGTCTTATTGATGATTGTATACAAAGATTTTCTATTGATTTTGAACTGATTTCATATGACAATGAATGGTTTTAACCTTCTTTTTCTTCTCTTGGATAATATTTGTTCCCATCAGCTTCTACTCTCTAACTTCTTACCAAAATGTTGCAGTGTGAAACCTCTTCCAATACTAAGCCTCATTATATTTCATTTGGATGCTAGAATATAATTTTTTGTTATATAGGAACTCCAATACGGGAATACGATTGTCCTAAAATCATTGTAAATCCATTGAACATGATCTTATTATTTACTTGAGATTCTTAATAGTCCTCTGAGTCTGACCATTCGTCTGTGTGTGATAAGCATTACCGAAACCCATCTCTGTATCCAATGCTTTCCAATAGTTTCTCTATGACATTAAGGTAAACCTCAAATCCTGATCAAATACAGTGGGGAGTGAAACTCTATATAGTCTTATAACTTCTCTTGTGTATATCATTGTGAGTTAGTCTAGTGAGAAATCATCTTCGATAGAAATGAAATTCACTTACACTGTAACACAATCGAGTACCAACTAGATGGAATTATTGCCTTTATATTTTATGGTGATTCCTATTATAAAATACACGGTTATGTTTTCCCATTTCCATACTGAAATGTAAAATAGTCTCAACATACCCTTAGACTTATATCATTTCAATTTGACTTGTTGGAATACCAATAATCAAGATACAAACTCCACAATCCCCCTTTTCATTTTATCCCACCATAAGTTTTTCTCCAAATCCCTATACATATTAGTAATTCCTCAATGGATAGATAAGTATGATATATATTTATCATCTACAATTTATATCTTACTTTTTTGTGTTTACGGTACACATATAAAAGTTTCATCCTTATAACTCCATCTTTAAAAAAGTTTAAATCTGTAATATTCTCTACCTTCTTCTATAGAAAATCATAATCTTTTTAGGCCTCCTTAATCCTCTCAAGAATAGAAGGTTGATAAGTAATTTATTAAATTTAGGATGAATAACCTTTTATTATTCCCATATTCATCCATTTCATGTCCAAGAATATTGGGCCACTTTTAATTCCAATAATTGATAGGGTGGCTAGATCCTTTTTACTCAGAGATTCCTCCACTTTGTTTTCCTTCCTAGGATTTTAATGGATTGAACAATCATAACATTTGACCAGATATAACCACGTTCACTAGTTTATATTAATTTAGTTTTGTGTGAATATATACTTTAGGCTTTTATTATTTGTATATATGTCACACTTCTCCCCGTAGAGATAATATATCTAAATATTTAATGTGAAGATAACTACTGTCAATTATAGATCATGCATTGGGTAGTTCTACTCATGGATTATTAATTGGTTTGAGGCATAAGCTATCACATTATTATATTTCATGAGTACATAACCCAATCCATTTTTGGATGCATCACTATAGATCAAAAATCATTTCCCACTAGTGGGTAATATGAGAAAAAGGGTAGTGATTTGATTCTTCTTAATCTATTTAATGATTTCTTCACATTCATCAGACCAAACAAATTTGATACCATTCTGTGTTATCCTGGTTAGTGGGCTTAACAATCATGAGAAGCTTCTCAAAAATCAATGATAGTTCTTCCTATCCAAGAAAACTATGTATTTTTTTCATAGATGTTGGCCTTGGTCATCATTCAATTTCTTTAGTTCTTAAACGATCTATAGATATCCCATTACTAGTGATCATATTACCTTGGAAGGTTAATTTATCCATCTAGAACTCACATCTACTATAATTCACAAATAACTTTTCCTTTCATAAATAATTTAGTACCAAATTCAAATGGTCCTCATGTTACAACTTAATTTTGGAGTAGATAATAATATCATCTACAAATACTACCAAAAATTATTCAAGGTAATCCCTAAAGACTCTATTTATCAAGTCCATAAATATCTCTAGAGAATTAGTGAGTTAAAATTGAATAACTAAGAACTAATAGTTCCCATACCTTGTATGAAATGTAGTCTTTCATATATCCTCTTTCTTCACCTCCACTTGATAATATCTTGATAGAAGATCCACCTTATAGAAGTAATGATATCCATATAGCTAATCAAAAAAGTAATCAGTCCATGGTAAAATATACTTGTTCTTTATTGATATCTTTTTGAGCTCATGATAATCAATGAAGAGGTGAATTGACCCATAATTATTTTTGATGTAGAGGACCAATGCACCCCATAGTGAATCACTTAGGTGTATAAACCCTTTATCAAGATTATTCTACAATTGTTTCTTTAGTTCCTTATGTTTAAATACAAACATTATATATTGAATCTTGGATTTTGGAAAAGATATAGGTATATGTTCAATTGATAAATCAACCTCACGAATAGAAGGTAGACAATGCAACTCTTCAGAAAACAAATCATCAAATTACCTTACAATGGTCATGTCATAAAAAATAATCTTTTATTTAGTCTCAATAATTTGTGCTAGAAATTATTTCTTGTAAGGAAATAATATCAATTCATGAGACGTTAGTACCAAATAATATTCATCATCCTCCTTGAACTTGTATAGAATTAAAGGGTAATGTGATAGATAGAGGTTTATTTCATTCTCTCAAAAATTTACGTTGGACCTATATAAGGAAATGCAATCCATGCCCAAAATATAATTGAATTTCCCTAAGGGATGTATGCCAAGGTTTTCTAGGAAATTAATCTCACAAATTTGAATATGGGATGAGTTATATTTGGAGGATGAAATAATTAAACAATTTTTTTCCTCACCAATAACACAACTTCCATGTTTGAGGAGATTTTTGAATAATTATACTAAAATTGCATGATATTAAAGAATGTGTAGAACTGGAATCATAAAGTATATTATTTATTCTTAAATGAATAAGTAGCATACCTGTATCCAATATATTATTGGGATCCATCTTAGTATTTGTGATGGTATAAGTTTTCCCCTTCTCTCTAGGCCTTTTAGGTTGTTTTCATCAGTTTTCATCAATTACCCTTTGATTAAAACATTGATTCAAACACTTCCCTTGTTATTTTTTGTTGAAACATTATAAAATTTGATGAGGGTTTTCAGGAGTATTCCTTTTTTCCATCACATTTTTGGGTTTCTCCCATCGAAAATTTATAGCTAGGATCCCTTTCTTCCCACACTTAAATCATTTCTTTGTCCCATTTAAGAAAATTTCAGGTTGTTTTTCCCACACTTTTGACAGGTGGGATGATATAATTTCTTAACCCATGACATTTTTCCATCACAATGTCATAATTAGAATTAATTTTTTGCTTCTTATCTCTATTCCTAAGATACCCTTGAGATTCACCGATATCTATTTAAACTTTGAAGTAAAATCATATAATTTCTTTATAGATTTAGAAGTCCCAAATAGACAACACTTTTCATAGATTAGGGATTATCACAACAAAGAAGTTTTCAACTTTAATTTTGGGGGAAATGGTGAAGGTTGAATAATATTGTGTAATTATTTTTAATTTTTTCCTATACACCCTGATGGATCCGTCATCCTTTTTCTTGAGGATAAATAAATACTTCTCAATTTTAAGTCAGATTGTTTAAGGGAATTGTTTTTTGAATTTTTTTTCCATAATTCCTTCCATTTCGTCACTTAGATATCTTCTTCGGGATTTATACTTTTTAATATCATCCACTATTGATCAGATTATCCCTCTATATGATATACATTTAGAATGAACATCTCTTTCTTAGATAATTAAAGGATATAAAATATCTTTTCAATTGAGCTAATCCATTTCTATATGAATAAGGGATCAAAAGATCCACTAAAAGTTAGAGGCCTTTTTTAAAAAAAATATATAAATTACAACTTGATCTTTATTAGGGGGATTTAGGAATTTATAATGATTTAGGTTTCCATTCAAAACCAGATTCAATTGAAAAAGTATTGTCATGAAATTCCAAACTTCTTCTCCCATTAGGCTATGAATCTATTTTGTATAGTCATCTCATTTCTCATCATGTCGGTTGTTAACACATTTTCTCATATTTCTATCAATTGATTAAAAAAATTAGAAATTAAGGATGAGTATTTTAAACTATTAAATAAATAAATGAAAAACCATGAACATCAATGGGATAAATCATATATTATTTAACCTAGGAATTTATAGGATTCAATATTTGTTATCCATGATCTATTTCCTAACATAAATTTTTATCAAAACTTTTCACCTTAATCATGGTTTGTAATGATATTGTGAATTTAAAAAATCATATCCCCCAGGAATTTTAAAAAAGGTGTAAAATAATGCCCATTTTCTTACACTTGGTGATAACCGAGTCTAGACCAATTCACGATTTTCGGGTTATTACCCCTATGTACAACTATAACAAATCCATATACACCTATAATGTTCATAAAAGGATTTATTTTCTTGGAAACCATTTGATATTGACTTTAAAAAAATTCATGGATGTTTTAGAATATTTATTCTTTTCCCTAAGGATTTCAATAGGGTTTTCTAATCATATCACCAAAATATAACTAGACATTTCTCTAGTACTAACTATGACAACCCATATTTTAATACACATTATTTATTAATTATTACATAAAGTTACACTTAATACAACCCCATAAAATCATTAGTCATAGTTTCATTGGGTTATTAGGTACAAAACATGAAAACATTGTAAATAAAAACAAAAAAATTATTTAAGAACTTCATAACATGCGCTTATATTCAATGGATCTTCTAAAACTCCACAAGATAATCTAAGGACATACATAAGATAGGGGTGATCTATAAAGACTAGAAAGGGAATAAAAAATAACATAGGGTAAAATAATATATTTTATCCAAGAGTTATATCATGGTAAAATAATAGGGATTATAATCATAATCATGAACAATGAGTCATGATATAACATAATAAAATAAAGGCCACATAGGAATGTGGAAACAACATGAAACCTAGAATCATAAACATAATTCAAGAATAAACACAATGAAAAAAAATAGTGTGATTAATATAACCTACTATTAACCATACATGGAAAATCATGAGATAAAAACATTTCCCAATGCATTGGAGGGATATATAATTCTGGGACCACCCATCACTTTCCAATCATGTAAATGCATAAGCGTTTCATGTAGATTTTGAAATATAAGGATGTATTTAATAAATTTTATCCCTAAGATTAAGGAGTTATATCTAAATAAATTTAAATACCTAATAAATAATGGATAGGTACAACTAGTTTTACACCCATAATTATAAATGGATATGGATATTCACTACACAGATGATTGGCATAGAAAATCATAGGACAATATCTGAAGCGTAATGGGTGTGCATAACAGTTTATTAAAGGAGTGAATGAGAGAGAAATAAATTTCTAATTCATTGGGAATCATAAGGACAATAAGAGGGATGTGTAAAATCATATCCCAACTTGAAAAATTGGAAATAAAAAGGCATGACATAACTAAGGTGCTGGAATAAATTAGAGGAGATGATCTCTTACCATGAGAGGACGCTTCAAAGAGTTTGAGAAAAGATTATTAAGATTTTGGGGGAACCTTGGGAGGGATATAGATAGGTAAGTTCAAAGAAACATCATTATACAATAGTTTTTCATGATAAGGATTATGATTTTGGGTGGGATTATATATAAAAAAGGATAATTCTTTATTAATTTCTAAACTTAGGTTTTAGACTCTATATGAAAAGGTAAACAAAATCACATACCATAATTTGATTTTTTTCCCATGGTTTCTTCCAAATATGAGTGGTGTTAATTATTTTATATGGATAAGAACCTAAATCCTTAAAATAACATCCTTGGTTATGTAGAAGTGACTCATGTTTATAAGAATTGATTTTAAAACCTTAAAATATAACATAGATATTGGAGGATTCACTAAGGATTTATAAAATAAATCTAATAACAAAAAAATATTTAATTTTAAATGAGAAATATATATTTGTTCATGGATACATTTTATGGAATATATTACATAAATTCTCGGTCATTATGATGTCATAATACATACAGTATAACTATATCGTATTCAATTTTTACCCAATAATTTTACTACCTTATAAAATTTTTAAAAATTCACCATTGGATAATTTACAAATTAAAATTTAAAATATTATATTTATTTTACTGAAGTAATTTTCTATGTATAATAACTTATACATTTAAATAAAAAAGCATTATTTATTTAAAAAAATAGTTTTTTACAATAACTGTTTTTCAACCCTTATCAAAATTATATTTGACTTAATAAAATTATATTATAATTTATATTTAAAAATTTATATTTAACAATTTTATTTATTAAAATATTATTTATTTGGAAAAAATTTATTATAATCATACGAATAGTTTCTTGATTGAAACTGTATATTTTACAAAAATACAATTTGTGTTTCATCGTATAAAAAATAATTTTAAAAAATCATTGTTTATCATTTAAAAAGTTATAATAAAAAGGGATTAATATAATCATTATTTTATGAAAAATAAATATAAAAAAATTGAAAATATTAGGTTTTAGATACATTTAGTTTATTATACCAAATAAATCCCTTAAGGGAAAGTTGTGCAATGATGTAATTTTCATAGGGTGGTTCAATGAACATAGTCTGGGCCATGATCTCGATGATCTTGAACTTCTCCCATAAACAGATTTCAACATGCCTTAGTTAGTAAATATATTCCTTGTATTTGTCAAGGTAAGGTCCCAATGATTCTATATCCCTCAGAATCTTCGATAAATGAGATTCATAGGGTACGATCCTACTAGTTAATTTCATTTCTTTTTCCATTTTTTCAATTGGACTTTATCAAAATCTTTAATATATAAAAATCATAAGACAACTATATAATGGCTATACTATAAATGTTTATTATTCTCAATTTCATTTTAAATCATACATGATTTTACTTATAATTTTCAAAAATAACCAAATTAATGCATGTGTTTTCCATAACTTCATTTACTAAAAAGGCATTTACTCATTTAAAAAATAAATTTCATTTATAAAAGAATGGGTTGTTACAAAAGTGAAACCTTTTAAAATACTTATATAATAAAATTATTTAAAATTATACTTTAAATAGAAGCTTACCATGACTATGCTATTTGATATATGGATCTCAAAATAGCTTTCCTTAATGGGATTATTCAGGGAGATGTCTATATGACACCTCTAGAAGGGTTTGTGAGTCCAACAGATTCCATTAAGATATTAAAGTTATAGATATTCATTTATGGATTAAAGTAAGCATCTATTTCATGGAACATTTGGTTTGATAAATCACTAATATAGTTTGGCTTTATAATGAAAGAATGTGAGCCTTGTGTCTATATGTTTTTTGGTGGGAGTGAAATGGTTTTTCGGATATTTTATGCTGATCACATACTACTTATTAGAAATGGAATAATAGTCTTATAGTCTATTAAGTATTGGTTAGAAAAATTATTCTATATAATGTACATAGGTGAAGAAAAATATATTCTTGAGATAAATACCTATCATGATACATTTAAGAGGTTTCTCTGACTGAGTCAAATTACATACACTGACAATATACTGAAGAGATTATGTAAAAAATAATCCATGAAAATATTATAAACAATGTCACATAATATTTATATATCTAAGAAAATGTATCCTAAGACACATGAGGAGAAATAGGGTATGTGAAGGATCCATACAGATAGATGATTTGGTCAGTCATATATTTTATGCTATTTACTAGGATAGATTTCACCTATGACTTAAATGTGGTAGGAAGATTTGAAGATGACTGATGTGACCACTATTGGATGAAAATCAATACAATCCCTAAATTTTTGAGGTAGACAAAGGATATGTTTTTGGTATATGGAGGAGATAAAGAGATAATTATCAAATGATATTTATATGCTTGTTTTTAAACCAATAAATATGATTTGGAATCCTAGTTGGGATAAATCTTCGCTCCTAGTAGAGGTACTATGTGCCAAAAAATATTAATGAAATCTGTGGTTGTGATTCTATAGTAGAGACTAAGTATATTATGGAATCAGTGGAAGTTAAATAATAGGCTTGAATACATAACTTTACCCAATATATTTTCATAGTTCATAGTAGTAATGAACTTATTACACTTTATTGTAATAATATTACAATGGTGGTTTTTGCAATGGATCCAAGGTCACATTAGTGGATGAAAAACATACCTTAAAAATATAATCTCTTAAGGATTTTTTCTCAGAGTTGTTTTTTCACTATGAATAGAGTTTCCAAAAAAGACAACATGATAAGACCCTTTACCAAATCATTAAATCAATAGAAACATGATCATCAAGTGGGAGCCATCAGACTAAAAATCTTTAGTAGTTGGCTCTAGTTTAAGTGGTATTCTATTGGAGTTGGTATCCATGAAAAAATAGTTTATAATTTAGATTTCCTGTATATTTAATCAATTGAATTATAATTAAAATATCTTATTATATATTATTCACATTTCTTTGTGTCTTTAATTTAATAATGTCTTATAGTCTTTATTACATTGAAAACTGAATAATAGTTCCATGCTATGATGATAACCTTGAAATTACAAGAAAATATTATTAAATATTTTTCTGTGGTTAGATAAAATTTATATTGACTTTCAAGTGTGAGTACTGATAAGTACATGAGACTTCATCTCATGACGATTTCACTTGGTAATTTCTAATATGGGAGATTATGAGAACATACCCACCTGTAGTAAATTTATCTATTTAAGTTTCATTGGATATTATTTTAAGAATGAATGTGTAATGGTCCTTATACTTTAACATTATTATCAATGCATATCATGACTCATACACGTTGATGTATTTTAGTAAACTGTGATTTCATATGATCATGAAAAATTTGGGAATGTTGGGTGCGTCATGAATGATATGTTATTAATGAATAAGTTGAGAAATATTTTTTCTTTCAATATTTATGGACTTTGATATCTTGAACCTTTAATTGAAATTAAAATTTCATATTAAACTCCACGTGCACGGTGTAATGATGGGTTTATTTCAGATATTAAAAGAAATTTGTATCAAATATATAGGTTGATGACATGGGTACACATCTTTATTAATTGAGATATCATGAAAAAGGTACCATATTAAACATTTTACATTCATATATAGTTTTATCATTGTGAAATATCTTCCACCTTTATGAGTTCCTTGATATGTTACTTGATAGTAATCTTTGACTTTAGACACACCCACCAAATTCCACTAAGTAAGAGTCCTCAAGGGCCACAAAAAAAGTATTTCATTTGAACTTAGTTATATCTTAGTTATATTTAACAATTCGAATTAATATTATTCTCTATACTAAAAAGTATTATTCAGTCATGATTTATTATATAGTTACAAATGTTAAATAAATATTCATTATCAAGGTAATTTTTTAATTACAAGAATATATAATATCCATTTTTTTATTATTCCTTCCATGATTAATAATTATTTATTTATTAAATAAATAAATTATTTATTTATGTGAATATTAAATAAATATTTATTTACTAGGTTGTGAATAAAATGTTTTTTTTATTTATAGAATAAATAATATTTAGTTAAATATTTATTTGATAATTCAATAAATGTCAAGGAGGATGAGACGACCAAGTTTTAACCAGTGATGAATATTAATTTACCAGAGAATAAAATAAATATTTATCATTTCATGGGTTAGATCACACCATAAAATAAAATAATAATATTATTTTATTACATGGCATGAGGTTCCTTTTGAGTTTAATATATTATCAAGGGCCTTTGGAAAATTAGTAAATTATTAAAACCTAATCCCAAGTATATATATATATTAATTAGAGAAATGTTAATCATTGGGCACAATAATATCCTCTCAAGATCTCCCTCCTCCCATCCTCATAAGATTGAGAATAATAATAGAAATTCTTTCAAGCCCAAAAAACATAATTCGATCAAAGCAATAATACAAGAGATCAATCGTCTATGATAACAATGAATGTTTCATTGGTGTTATTCAGATATCAAATGAGTACATATAGATCATCACCAGTGAGTCTCTACTTTGGGTCCTCATTTCACTATAACAATACACTGACTAAGTTAGAATGATCACCATCATCAATGAAGAAATATCTGAAGAAAAATTTAGTATTTACAATTATGTTTTAAATTAATAATCAATTAAAAATAAAATATCCTCACACTTGGATCTTGAAAAATAACTTGTCCATATTCATTGAAAAATGTATCATTATTCATGTAATGGATTCCATTTACATTGTGAATGATCTATTGAATCATAAAAAATATTATTTTTCTATAAGACCAATAAGAGCTTCCACTGCATTCGAAGCCATTATTTTTTATATCCATTACATGAAAAAAGTGATATGTGTCTTAAATTATCACTATTTTTTGTTTTTTTATTTCACGGTGTATAGAAAAACTAGTATAATAGATATAATATTTTCACTAATATGAGGAGTTCCATTATGTGTTGACCAAGATACATTATTTTAAATATTTTCCCTTAATTTAGTGGTCAACCACTACCTTATACTTTTGGATACTTTTAGTAGAACATGGTTGTATTTTTTTAAAACCTATATATATGGAGCAGCAGTTGGAGTTATATTTAAAATAAGGAAGTTAAAAGAATATATGAGGAGATATGATGAGGAATGATAGGGTATTTTCTTCTAATAAATAAAAGTTTGGGGTACTGTAATTGACCATTAAATTTTGGATCATCTTATTAGGTGTATAAATAGTCTTACCTTTAAATGGATTATAATGTTGTTAATAGGGGTTTCTCATTCGTTATATTTTTACACTTTCATAAATAGAATAAGGGGGTGAGTTTTCTCAGTGTTGAGTATGTATTAAAGGGTGATTTTATTTAGTGAAAATTACTTTTAGAATTAATTTAAGATGTTTTTTTTGAATTTATTCTATTTTTATTAATATTATATTCTTTTTTATGAATGAATATTATATATTAATGTTGATATATTCTTTATGCATTAAATACCCACCTTGATTCATGTGTGATTACTTTGTGGGTTAAGGTAGTTACTTTTAAAAATAGTTTTAGTTAACCTCTTTTCTTAATGAACTAGAGTACCTAACCCTGAGAAAATGTTATTTTTAAAGATATAGGGTGATTACTCAGACTAAGGTATTTTATTAGACCCAATTAAAATGAAATATTAGGTATTTTTTTTTATCTTTTTCACTTAACTATTTAATGAATTTATATTTACAACTTCTTGGAACATATCTGTTGATTGGAGTTTCCAAATTCCTTTTTTTAGTAATCATTCTAATTTTCTTATATTTCTTCAAAATTAACCTTTTTGGGATTAAACTCAAAATTTAGCACATTACAAGCCTCTATAATTGTTATTAGTAATGATTATTGACATAAATTTGAAACTTTAATATACCATAGAAAGATATTACACACTATGAGTATTAATATTTTTAGTGCTGTTTTCCAGTACTGGTTTTTAGGAAACAATGGATAATTATATTTTTATTTAATATTTTTACTCTTTATTTTACTTTTTTACATACTTTTTTTACTATTATTCATGGTATAACTCTGATACATGAATATTTCACTTGATAAAAAGGAAAAAAGTGCTAGATATTGATCCAATGTTTGAAAAAATACCAAGGAATCCAAATAAGGATGAAAATATTACTCGAGTTGAAAGGGAACAACAAATTGAACAAGTGGTGAAAGGGAGATAACTATGGTAACGTAATTTAATGACATATTCTGAAAAATCTAGTATAAGGGTTGAACGAATAATTGTAGTTCCACTTGTTTCTGATTTTTTTTAAATAAATCTGATGATCATCCAAATAATCTCTATTTCCATTTAATTAGATTTACTACCACATGATAGTCCTAACACACACCTAGACAGTTTCCTTGAACTCCATTGCACCATATAATTTAAAAATGTTTCCAATTATGTGGTAAGGTTAACTATGTTTATATTTTTACTAAAAGATAAAGAGAGAGAGGGAGTGTGTGTGTGTGGATCCAAATCTTATAACCACATTCCATTACAACATGGGATAATATGGAAACAAAATTCCTAACATGATTCTCTCTACCATATTAATATATTAATATTCACATCAAAATTATCAATTGCAATCAATATAATGATAAATCACTATACAAATCCTAGGATAGGTTTTAGAATCTTTTATGAAAATTTACCCATCATGGCATTGAAATGTGATAATTAATCCAAACATTTTATATGGATATCTCTAAGGGAAACAAAGCAATAATATATTCAACAGCTGGAAGATCATTGGTGAAGAATCTTCCCGACGAGATCTATGATTTATTGGATGACAGGTTCAAAAATATAATCCAATGTAAAATATAAGGTGGGAAAAATTGAGTACACATGGTAGACGTCACTAGATGGATGGATGTAAAAATAAAGACCTTTACAAAGAATATGGAAGTGATGATGGCTATTCACTATTCCTAAGGTATGTATATCGATGATTCCATTTTTTTATTATAAAAGTTTAAATAATTTATGGGTTTGGAGACCATAAAAACTATTTCAAAGATATCAACTAAGAGTATCATGTTTCCAAAAAACAATAACCTTCTCTTAAAATACAAATAAATTACTTATATGTGATATTTTCAACATTCATGATAACCACCAGGGTTTCCATAAATGAATTAAAGGTTTTTTTAAAAGATCATAAAAATTACATAATGAATTAAGAATTCTAGGTTGTATATGTTTCCAATAAACTCAAATGAATTCCAATAGGAAAACTTTTGGGTGACTCAGAGGCCAACCCATATTAAGAATTAATGGATATCACCTTGAAGAGTGTAAATAATCTTGAATATAGATCTTAAAAAATCGTAAATCAAAATTATATAGAAAAATAAAAAGAAAGGAAAATATAGTAACAGTGAAAGGAAAATGAGAATTAAGTTGAAAAATAGATTAAATAGAAAGAAATAGCACTAAAAAAACCACCAATACCACTCCTAGAAAGGTTAAATAAAGATATTTTGGAAAAATAAATTCATAAGTTTATATAAATATTTTTAAAAAAACTTATGAACATCACTTTTTTCTATAGATTTAGTAAATATTCCCACATATTCTATGTTTATGAAATAATTGGTTTTAAACAAGAGGAAACTTGAAGATATGGAAATAATACCACTCATAAGAGAATTATCAACCATGGTTTCGAGGATTCTACTGAAGATGAAATAATATCAAGGTGGGTTTTCAAATCTTTTTGACATTAGAAGTTATTAGTTTGGTCTAAGAGTGAGTCTGAACATTGTGTCATACTCATCAATTATGATCTTGGTATTAAAGGTGATGGTGTCACAAATGTTTCCCTTAAATTAGTAGAAATAATTGTGATATATCCTTGTGGTTTTATTTAATTCATTCTAGTTAAAGTGTATAATTTTATTTCTATGGACTTCCTTATTCTTGAGATGGATGAAGAGAAAAAACCCATTATTTTGGAAAGGAATTTTTTATGAATGGGAAGGGACTTGATTTATTTTCAAATTCATTAGTTATCTTTATGGGTTTTTGGTGAGAAATTCAAGTTTAATATTCATTAGGTAATGAAAAATTTTAATGAAAAGGAGGGATATTATAGTGAGGTCAATAAGCAGGAATTAGAGGATGTCTTTTCCATCTATGAGAGATAAAAACAACCATTGGGGAAATTTTATCCATTTATGGTATTTAATTCATTGATTTGTTAGTATATTGGGTCCCTGGGAGTTAGAGGTCATAATTAATGAAGAATGGGGGTAAAATAGTGTGTGCAATATTGGGGAACGATTAGTGATAACCATGTACCCAAAGTTTTTACTAGGGGAGGAGTCTTCTAGTAGAGTTTTTCAGGATTACCACATGGTTTCATAATCAATTTGGGGTTTATAGGAAACTGTCCATCTGAGTTTGGTGCGTGGGGGGTGGCCTGGATGGCTGGTTAATAGTTAAGGGAAATTGTGTGGCCAAAACACATTAATGAATCCTACTCAATAGAGTTCATTACAGTGTCCCCACACACAATTGGCATGTGGTTTACCTAAAAGTGTGGCTTAATCATGCAGTCATACTTATTTTGATAAAAATTAGAAATAAAATTTATTCCCCCTTATTTTAACCCTATTTTCCCCTCTTATCCTCATTCATTCAACATGGGTCTTCCACCCATGGATACCTATTCTCCTCTCATTACTTTTGATGTTTCCTTATAGTTTTGATGAACCTATTCATGGTAAATCATGTTTCATCAAAGATTTTATCACTTATACACTTATACTTATTTACTATTACATTTTACATTCAATTTATTACCCTAGGTATCCATAAGGGCCAAACCTAGGGGTGGAGATAAGTGTATAAATAAATTTCTTGGACTTTTATTCTTGTGAGGGTTACTTTTTCTTAATTCTTGTTATATCCTATACTAGTGAAAAATTTACACTGTATTTGAGGTAGGTGTTTATGTTATATTAGTTTCTTGATACTTCCTTGGATTCTTGTGGTTTTAATGTTTATATCATCTTATATAAAATTGGAATATGTTATTTATATAGATTTTTCAAAGGGTATCAATATTATCTTATGGATTTCTCTTAACATATTTTTTCAATTTCAATATATGGAGGCATTTTTCATCCCAAATTTAATTTTATGCATTATACCTGATTGATGAATTTTCAAGGAGGTTTTTATTTTAAGAAAATTATTTATAGTTAGTTTTTGAAATATGAATGATTTATACTATGAGGTGCTCTATAATTTAGTGAGTTTTCCATATGGGTGAGGGTGTGTTTTCTGTAGGGAAACACTAAAGAGACTGCATTACTTGATAGTGATTATTTTTTATATTTTTTCATTTCTCCATGGAGTTTATATTTCTTTAAAAATGGTTATCATAATTTAAGTTTCAAGCACACAACCACTATTTTAAAGATAGAGACACTTTTTGAACTTTATGTAAACTGGATTTCAAAGGTCATAGATGCACCCTTGTTGACCCTAGTGGTTTTTAATTGTTTGTGATTTTATATGTTTTGATTTTATTAAAATATTTATCATTATTTATGTTTTAAAAAGGGTTCTCATTATTAAGGGGTAGTATAGGTGGGATGTGAATTTATATGTGAAATGTGCATTTGTGTTATGAAAATGCCTGTGATTGAGGAATGATAAATATATCCAAACTTTACTAGATAATTTCATGGTGAACCTAAGGTAACTATTTGGAAATTGATAAATGGGTATTGGTCAAGTAGAGATTATTCTTTGTCTAGAAACTCATTTTTGTGATTATGAATTGGCTAACATCCCATAACTGAGATATGCCTTGGATATTGGGAGTGCTCCTGAAAAATTTAGTTAAGAGTTATTCAAGTGGTGAGTTGTAGGATAATAAAACTACCAGTAGTTGGTTCTACCTAGGAATATCAAATTATGGTCTCATAAGTCCCACATTGATTCCCCATGATGCGTAGTATGCATAACATTTTTGTTATCTATTCTATGGAAAGTGAGTTAGTTGATTTCTTTTGCCTTATTTATACTTTTGATGTGATGATTAGTTTATGATTTAGCTGTATGTTATGTAGTTACACTTTATTTCATTACTAACATTGATTATTGATTATTCTTAAGGTTTATTTATTGGTTTTATTCTTCACATCGATTATATTTTGAGGGTTTGTGTAAAAGATTTGTCTATTAGGGTCATTTTCTTTATATACACAATGTTTTGAAATATATTTCTAAAAATTTAATTTTTCTATCTGAGTGGTTTTTTTGAAAGGTAGTTTTCTAAAATTAAATAGAATCATTGTTTTTTATTTTCTAAATAAAATATGTTTAATAAAGGAATATTTATGTGTTTATTTTTTAAAGTATATAATGGCATATAAAACAACATGTTACACTTTATTTAAAAACTCGTGTTCCTAGTTTATTTTATGAAAGAAATAAGATGGAATATTGACGGTATCTTATTACGATTGATCTCACAACCTTCATAATCACATTGGTAGGTATGTGGCCTCTATATTTTATATAGTTGAGAAGGTTTTGGCTTTATTATTAGGGTGGATATCCTATTCATTGGAAAACATATAAATGTAACTCAAAGTTACATGGTGGTAGTTTGGTTAGTGTTTAGAGGTTCTTTGGTTAATTTAAGATCATTGTGTGTCAATTCCTTAATCCATTATTTATCTATTATGTTTTAATTTGTATATATTAAACATTATTGGTAATAGTTTTCATCTTGTTGGTAATTAATTTATTAGATATTTAGAGTATTATTCTTGTTATGACTTTTTTTATCTATTTGTTATTTGGGAAACCATTTCATTTGATATAATGGTAGGGTCCAACATATGAATAATCTATTCTAGGTTATGGTATGGAGTATATTATTTGGTTTATTGTTTTATAGGTGGAAATCATTTCTATTTTTTATGTTTTTATTACGTCGGCACCTTTTCCTATCCTATAGAGATCAGGAACTGCTTCAGGCTTTATGATGAGTTAGGTCGGGTGATGTTTTAGGTCAACCGAGGACAGGTTATTACAAAATGGTATCAAATCCCTATTATTATTTGGGGGGTAAGTGGTAGATAATAGTTAAGAATATTGGATATTTAATTATTAGTGAATGAGAGTGTTTAGGACACTCTTTTTCATAACGTGTCTTGAGTTTCCTTGGGTGTTGGATAGTTTTTTTCTTGAATTTGGGATTTATAATTTATTTTTCTTGAGGTTTTTATGTGATTTTTTTATTAATATAATTTAATAAAATTCCTATATTCATGGTGAAAATGAGAGTAAACACATAGGTTCATGTTAGGTTGCACGTTCTATAAAAATTGTCACAATCCGTGTGACCCATTTTTGAAAAATCGAAATGAAATTCCCATGGTTGTTACATTTTCTGACAATCCATGTGGCCAGACCACATGTAGTTGGAATAATTATGAAATTTGGTTACTTTCACCCCCTTGGTATTTTATATTTATATCACAATTTTTTTTCTTATTGTTTAGTCATTGAATGGGATTTATGAGTTATGGAGTGTTTTTATAAATTGTTTTTGTAAGGAGTTTCCTATAAAATTTGACCACATAATTTTAGTAACTTTTCTTATTTTCGAAAATTTTTATGATTATGTATTGTGTTTTGGAATGAAAATAATACTATTTTGGATACTATAAAAATGATCATATGAATTGAGCAATTAATTTCTCTATAAAGAATGAGTTTCCTAATGGTAGGTTTTGGGTGTGTATAAATAAGTGTTATTAAAGTTTATAAAATGAATTTCCGAAGAAAGTTTTATAGTATCGTTTACTCAATCCATTATATTGTTTCATCAACATTGAAATTTATATTTTATTTTGATTATATTTTTTTGATATTTTTTAAAATGAACCGCAATAAAGTTCCAACAAGATAAGAATGGAAAAATTAAACCAGAAACTCATAGGATAGTCCATCTAATGACCCTAAAGTGGTACTTTTGATCTTTAACTCTACTCACACACATGTTAGAGTGGAAGGGCGTTATATCATCTTGAATTTTGGATAATTAAAAAGAGTTTCTAAACTAGTACCCATTGGTATTTTATGATGATACAGGACCCTAAATGGAAAAAGATGGAGTGGATGAAGTCAAAAAAAATATTCAATTCACTTAGAACCCCTGAAACCTATCGGGTGTGGTGTAATTTTTTGTTATTCAAAGGGTTAGTTATGGAATTGTTGAAATTCATTGTCAATGACCAACCATTTTATAGCATTTCTTGGGAATATTTCAAGGAAATTTTTATTTAGTGTAACTTTCTTGAGGATGTGAAGGTGGAGAATGCAATAAAAATTTTGGGAGTGAATATAGGTGGTATGTCCATAATGGAATATGCTATGTTATTTTTTTTACTTGTGCTATTCTTCTTGGATATATTATTATATGATTTTAATAATGATTAATTCATTAAAATAAGCCTTCTTCTAGATCTTCTTTCAATAGTGTATATATTTTTCATAAATACATATGTAGATCTGGTTAATAAAGCCATCACTATTGAGGCATTTTTTATGATACAATCTATGATAAGAGAGTCTCTAACCCCGTCTATTGTCAGTATGGGTGTTCTAACCAATGAGGATAAAAATATAAATGATCCTGATTAAGGAGGTAATGATGATTTGGAATTACCTTCTCATCATGTATCTGCTTCTTTTGTAAGAATAAATCCATTGGTATGTTTTCAAGGTAGAAAAGTTGGCACCCTAAGCCCTATTATTTGGTAGTTTCAAGTACCTATAATTAATGTTTCCATCTCATTATCCTTTATAGGTTCTGTAATATGAACATGTTATATAAGAAAAAATATCAAACCTAGATTCAATCCAAAAAATATTCTGTGGAATCGATCATACTTGAAGAGTAGAAAGTCGAATAATGGTTTTGGGGGGAATCCACCTTTTTATTTTATTATGGATTATTTAATATTATATTTTTGTAGCCATATTTTATTTTTGACTATAATTGGTGAAAGGGTTATCAATATAGTGTTATTATCCTTTTATATTTTTCTTTATGATTATGTTATTTAAGTAAAGTGTATCATTTTGGGAGTCGAATCAAAGGGTATTTTAAGGAATCCCTGTGTCTTTATTCATAAACATTATTATGAATATGTTCTATTGAAAATTTAATCATAGGGATATAATTCTATCATATATTTAATATATTTTTATAATAATAATAAATAGTGGGGAGGCCTATAATAGATCTTCAATTCTCTATGTGAAGTGGTTGTGTTTAATCTTCTGGGGTTATTCTTATCAATTAATTTTGATTTAGATGTGGTAGTTATATTCTGATTCGATATCCTTGTTCTATCTTGAGGTGTATACCACATTTTTGTTATATGATATATCTTGAAATTTTGAGATTATTGAGGGCTATGGTATTCTGATACTTTCAAATTCAATTTAGATTATAGGGGAAGATCCATATAGATATTTCTTTTCTCCATATAGTGTTATTATAATTATTTTTTTAGTTTATTTGACAAGGAATGAACTTCAATTACTTCCTCATGTCTGAATGAAAAAAAATTAAGTTAAAATTGTGATATTTTATACTGTTAATTAAATTATTATTGTTCCAAAATTTCAAAGTCTTTATATATTTCTTTTTTTATGAATTTGATTAATTTTTTGTGCTATAATGTGGAATAGTGATGAGAATTCTGAAATTCACTAGGTAACTTATGCTTATTGAAGGTTTACGTTTCATTTTTTATTTGTTTTTTTTAATCCCATGAGTTATAGGTCTAAATTATTGTAGAAGGGCAAAAACAATGAGCACATGGTTAGTGCATGGTTAGTGTTAACTGTGAACCCAAAGAATACAATAATGAAATGATTCTTGGAATAGAGTTTTTTATGAGTAATATATGGTTTTGTAAATCATTTAAGATATCCAGAAATATATTTAACTCATTTTTATGTGTGGGGAGTGTCCTTCATGGTTGATTCATATTTATGAGAAACCATGTTTCCAAACCGTGTGGATGACCTTTTCTCATGGGACTTCATTTACCCCGACCCACACACATTTGAGCATGGTTATCCAAATTAGGCGTCCTAACCATGAAATCTACCCTGTATTTTATATAATTTAAAATTACCATTATAAAAACCTTGGGTTTAACCTTCTTTACCCTCACTATCCCCATTTAAATGTTGTGGGTCTCCCTACCATGGATCCCCCTCCTCATATCCTTTTAAAATTTCTTTGCGATTTGGGTGGATTTCATCAAGGTTAATCACATTTCGTATTTGATTTGATCTCTTCCTCACATAAAATTCCTTTTTCTTCAATTTTACTCTTAATAATTTTCTATGGTTATCCATGGGGGACAAACATAGGGTTAGGTATGAGTGTATAAAAAAATTTCTTATAATTGTAGGCTTATGAGGGCATATTATTATTTATTCTTGTTGTATCCTTTAACTGTGACAATATTCCACTAAAATTATGGTAGGTTTTTCAATTTCATTCTTTTTATTTGAGAGTACTTTGGATTATTAAGGACATAAATTTGATTTTTACTAATACTAATATTAATGTGTAATATATTTTATGTGTAGGTTCTTTAGAGGGTCTCCATAATATCTTGTGGTTTTTTCATAATTTAATTTGTGTATTTCAATATTTAAAGAATTTTTTCTTCTCAAATTTAATTGTATGCATTCTACATATTTGATAATATTTCAAGGAGGATTTCATTTAAATAAAATTATTTATTCATGTTTTTTGAAATAAACATGATTTAAAAAGATGGTATGTCATATAATTTATTTATTTTCCCATATGGGTGTGGGTGTGTTTGCTTTAGAGAAACAATTAAGGTAATTCTTTACCAAATTGTGATTGTTTTTTGATTTTTTCCCTTATCCTTGGATTTTTCCTTACTTTCAATTTTTTTTTTAAAAAATAAATTTTAATGTACACAAATACTAGTTTAAATTAAAGTCCCATTGGTCATTTTATGGAAAAAGGATTTCATAGTCATAGGTTCACCCTTGTTGAGACCTAGTGGTTATTAATTTTTCATTATTATAAATGTTGTTATATTATTTAATTATTTATTGATAATTATGTTTTAAAAAATGATATCTTTAACAAAGGGTGATTGAGGTGGTATGAGAATTGATGTTGCAACATTTTTCTTTATATTATAAAATTTTTTATGATTGATGGATGAAAAATGTGAGCCACTACCATTAGATAATTTCATGGGGAACCTAGTTAACTAGTGGAAAGTCAATAGATAAATGCTGTGCTAGTTGAGATTACACACTGGATAGAATTCCATAGTTGATATTACAAACTAGATAACAACCCATGGATGAAAGTTCCACCTATAAGGCTAGTTTATTTCACCTTGAGCGGATAATTTCCTGACAATAAAACCATTCAAAATTTTGTTCAACTTAATAATGTATATTTATTATCTCATTAGTCCCACAGTGATTCCCTATTATGAGTTATATATTGATTATTTCTTATGGATTCATTGGAATTCGAGTTACATGATTTATTTTGACTTATTTATACTTTCTATGTGATAATCTGTTTATGATTTAATTAGATGTTATATATTTACACTATATTTCATTATTTAATTTTATTCTTAATTATTTTAATGTTTTATTTATAGTTTTTATTCTTCACATTGATTATATTTTTGTGTGAGTGTAATGGATTTAACTATTAGGGTGGTTTTAATTATTAACCGGATGTTTTGAAATATCATTCTAAACACATAATTTCTATTTATATGAGTTGTTTTCCTCAAAGGTAGTTTTATAATAGTAAATGGAATAATTTTTTATATTTTTTAAATGAAATGTATTTGAGAAAGGAATATTTATGTGTTGTTTATTTTTTAAAATTATGTAAAGGTGAATAAAATTAATTATTACACTCTATTTTCAAACTTGTGTTCTTAGTTTCTATTATGAAAGGAATGAAATAGACTCTTAGTGGTATCCTACTAGGCTTTGGTTCACACCCTAAAAAATAAACTTAGAGATTATATAGCTTTTTTATTTTATGTTGCTGAGTAGGATCTTCACTAAGAAGAAGATGGTGGTTGATTATAGAGGTGACTCAGAGTTATATGATGATAGTTTAGTCAGTTTTTGGATCTTATTTGATCATTTTAGGCTCATTTTGTATGGAAACGTTAATATTTAATTTTTATTTTTTTAGTTTCAGATTTAAGATCTTTAACAAGGTTTATAATAGTTTTCATTCTGTTGGTGATGTCTTTGTTAGAGATTTATGTTATAATTTTTTTATTCATTGTCTAGTTTGGTGTAATATGAGAAACTATTTCATTTGATATACCAGGATTGTTCAATATATGAACACTTCATGTCATATTTTAGGTTAGAATATGTTATTTGGTTTATTATTTTAGAGGGAGAAAATTCTCTCATTGGTTATGATTTGATACCCACAAAACTTTTCACTAGACCATGGTGAAAGGGAATGTGCTTCATGACTTATGGAAAGTTAAGTCGACCTGAGCTAGTTTGTAACCAAAAGGAATAGTTGTTATAGAGAATAAATAAGTGGGTGAAATTATTAATAAGTGGCAGACAATAAGTCTAATGAAATGGATTGATGATGTTGTATTAACTACTATGAAAGACAATTTTATGGAGGGACATTAGTTTAGGTTAGTCTATGATTTAGAATTTTATATTTTGGGATTAACCAAACACTAGGGTATTGGACCCATGGAATTAGAGTACGTTCTAGAACAAATAACAGTTAATCTAATTTTTGAAAAAGTAATAATTCCCATGTTTGTGGATGAGTCACAAATTTGACCATTCATTGATCTTAATTTAATTAATTCATTATAACCTTCTATCACTTGATTGCAAAGAGGTAATGTATAGATAAAAGTTCTTAAAAAAAATACCTTTACTGGAGGCAATAAGTTTATTCTATTTATTTTTTAGGAATCATTTTTAGGATATATTTTTATAATTTTTTTAGGAACTAGATTTAATTTAGCTTATATTTTTAAGACTTAATGGAACATATTATTTCAATAGGTTATTTTGATTTTTTAGTTCCATGATGATTAAGGCACAAGATGAGAAGGATTATGAGAAGAGGAAAATGAAATAGAGTTATTGGGTAGGGGATATTTATTTTAATAATTATATCTTTTACTTACCCAATTTACTTTATTTACATTATTTCGATGTTTAAGGTAATTTTCATGCCACACATAGGGTTTATTCTATATTTTTTATCAAGGATGAAAATTTTTCTTTGTAACCCCATCATTCAATGTTTTTTATATCATTTTTATTAATATTTAATGAGTAATATAGAGTATGGATGTGTATAGACAAGCAAGAGAGTATTAATTTTTTGAATCATGATTTGGGGAGATTGATTAATTTATGTTATGGAAATTCCTCTCACATATTTCATACCTTAATTTTATGAAGTATATTCTAATTTAATTATTATTATTATTCATTCAATGAGTGATTATCCATTTCATATGCCTCCCATTAACAAGGGGGTTTTATTTTTTTAATATTCACTCTTATACCATTTTCTTGAGATATATTTAGTAAATTAAGGCCTACTAGAACTTTAATTGTTATCTTGTCAAAGATATGAAAGAAGAAAGTCTATTAAGATGATTGAGGCATTTTTTTATTCAATCTCTTCATAGATTTGATAAATACATTGACATTTTATCTTTATTTTAATCCCATAGAAGCCCTGAATAACTTTGATAGGGAAGAAAGATTACACACCAATTTTACCCTTCCTACCCTACTACTAGTATTTTTTATTTTTTTATTGGAATAAGTGTGGTGGGAAGAGGTTGTTCCTTAGTGTGAAGTGGATTATTTTTACTGAAAAGGTGAATATGTGAGTTATAATCAATGGGTGTGTGAAATGTTCATGAATTTAATTTCATTTTGTATCATTTTCTACCCCCTTGAAATAACTGATAAAAAAAGAGAAAAATAATTATTAAAAAGGAATAGAAAATAAATGAAAATCCATTATCGGAAAAAACATGATAAAAAATTATTTTGAAAATTATGTTTGAAAAAGGATGTATCTTTCTTTATTCTTAGTGTTATAAGTTTTTAGACTTGAAATGATGAGAAAGAGGAGTGTTGGGTGATATAATTTATAGAGGATGAATTTTTGAGCTATCTACTATCTATTATGAACAATAATTTGGAGATTATCTTCCTTTTTAAGTATTATAGTTTTTCAAATTATTTTTCAATGAACCTTAACATTTAGAGATATTAAATCATTTTTATGGAAGTCCTCACGATTAATGTTAATATTTATCTTTATAGGGTGGATATTTGAGATTATTTACAAGCATTTGATTAGGATGATTATAAGGCCCCAAACTTAAACATTACTTAATCTTGAGTTTTTCAAGAATACACATTGAGGATCTTTTTAGGTTTAGAGTTTTAGAGAATTAGATCTTCAATCATGCATTACATTCCACATTTAAACAAATTGGTTACATACAAGATAATACTCATTTTTCCCATCAGTGAAAACATATTTAAAATAAAACATGGATTCTTTCTTGACACTTCCTTGCCACTATCATCACATCATGTACCTTTCCCTTGACCTGTGAAAAACATTTCAAAAACTAGGGATGAGCATAAAAAGCTCAGTAAGGGATATAAAAATACAGAAAGGAAACATTAGTACATGTATACATAAGAATCAATGAAATCATAATTTACTTATAAAACATAAACATGTTAACATACCTCATGAAATCATAAGATTTATGAATAACTCATAGAAATCATAAGACATAAAGGTAACTTGAGGCATTCATAACATTCTTACGTAGGGAGTAACCCTCATGGTTACGTTTGGAATACCCATCACAGTATATTCCCTAAATCTCTTCGTAGAAACCTTAACGTTTAACCCCTTAACGTTACCCAATGAATTAGATAGCTATATCGGGCTCACCTGCCCTCAGTTTGTCACGGAACCACCCATCTTCATAAACAATGCCCAAGAACCATAACATAATCGTATCACATAAAACATGCATAATGGAAACAGAACATTTCCACATTTCAATCACAAGATATCAATAAAATATTGATATAATAAAAACATTATCAAACCCATTTTTAATACCAAAATAAACAAAAAGTAAAACATGGTGTTTATTTTTCATTTAAAAAATGTTATGGCTTGTAGAGGAAGCCAAAACTCAAATAATGGTCACAGTGGTGGAGAAGTCGTTGTCGCTGCATACGTACGACAAAAACATTCCCTTTTTTAATTTAGTAAAATGATTCGTATAAAAAATATTCCTTTTGAATAAATGTAAAAGTCAAAGGGGTTTATACACCGTATAAAATAATGTTGTGTATAAAACAAAATATGCCTCAATGAAAGGAGATTGAGACGAAGTCCCTTACCTCGGGTCCGACTTGACTCGATCGTTCTTTAAACTCCGGAATAATAAACTTGAGTTTATTTCTACTTTCTTAAGGAAATTTTTCATGTTCATTATTCCTTTTATATCACTTATTACCATGTCATGATCATTATGTAATTATTTACTTTAATAATGGTCGTTTTGTCGATCATTGGTACTTGAGTCAAAAATAAACTTCTTGTAATTACAAGTTGTTCATGTGGTAAGATATCCATTATATCCAGAATTATATTCATTATGTAGACATCATATATATCATATATATCCAGTATATACATGCATTTATAATATTACATAACATTTAGAGGGAAGAAATGAAATGCACTGTTTATGAAGACGGTAAGTCGTACGTACGCATGAACGCTACTTCCATTTATATTTCCTATTTAATGGAATGGAATCATAATGATATAAAGGTATATTATAATTCCAATATAATATCATATATAATATCATTAACTCCATCCTTTATACGTCCCACATATGGCATTAACGAATCAAATCACTTTGAGGGGGCGGTAGTCCGCACTTCTTAAAATGAAGATATCACGTTTACCCATAATGGAAACCATAAAGTAATTCCATAAATGAAAAATACAGAAGCATAAAGAAAAAATAATCATAATATATATCATATATAATTAGAGTGAAATTGTAATGGCCACTATGAAAGGTGTTAAAAGAGGATTGAACAATCCTCATTTCGTGAGGCAGTAATTCACCATCCACAGAAACATTATGTTCATTAACCATTAGACGAAGGTGTGTGTAAGTGTAGCTAAAATCCTTCTCATAAAAACATCATAGTATATTTAAGATACTGATTTTTTTAAAAATAAAGGAATAAAAAGAGTTTAGGGGGTTGGAGAAGCAAAATATAACAAAAGAACACAAGTGAAGACATTACATATAAATCGTGTAACTCCTCTTGGTTTGAACCAAAACGGTTTCTTGGAGAGATTTCTGCCTAAGGAAACGATTCTAGGATGAAGAGAGGTATTTGGATAGATAAAATGAGAATATCTTGGCCGATCCAATGGCTTGAGAGGTGTGAGTAAGGAGGTAGTGGTGGGGGCCTTTTATAAGAGGGAGGAGGGGCACTCTTGGAAAGTCAAGAAATGTTACATTATATTGAAATGAGTTTCAGATTTTAAAAGTACCACGTTGATATATTTCTAGGATAAGGTGACAAGGGTTCTAAATATACTAATCCAATAGGTTTTTGACAAGTGTTATTCTTAGATTTTACATTATCTTTTCATTTTATTTAAATCGTTCATTAATGAGATAATCATTATATCATCATGATGTCATAAATAATTTAATTTATTTAATGTATAAAAATTATAAAAAATACTATGATTTAGGAAATTTTTTTATATTTACAATGACTATTTATAGTCCAAGATATCAATTATGTAGAAAAAATTAATAATGTTTTACTCGGGTGATACATTCTTTAGTGATATTCTCCTTTCTTTAAAAATAAAAAGATAAAGTGTCACTTTCACCCAAAAGTGATTCGATGGGGTCCCAAATTTTGGAACAAGGGATCCCATGGTCTTCCATGACACAATAGATATCATTAGGACACATGTTGAGGTCATTTTTTATTATTATGATATTATTTTATTATCCTTAACTAACTGATTACTAATTAATCAAGATAATTAAAGATAATTACCGTCATTACTATTCATAATGTCCAAAAAGAGAGAGTCTTAATTACATAATGTGGAACTTCTGATTCCAAATATGGAATCCATTTTACCAAATTCTAAACATAGAAATTGCAATAACTAATTTAATAATAATTCCCGTTGTCAAAACAAATAGCGGGTTTTTTGAAACAATATCTATGAAAAGTTTGGCACTTGTTTATGCCCAATTCCATTGTGAAATTAATTCTAATGACTACCATTGGATTAAATGGAAAAAATATATTCTAATTACACCTTAATACCAATTGAAAAGATAATCTAACCATATAATTAAATTAGATGAAAAATCAGTTTTGATGTGAAATGCAGTATTTTTCACTATTCATTAAAAAAATGAACATTGTCAAAAAAATACCAAAAATTTATCCAAAGTAAATTTCAATTTCCCAATCATAAGGAATAAGTTTATTTTGAAAAATAGTGCTTATAAAATTTTCAGAAGTTTGACTTAAAATTGGTTCACCATCAAAAGGCAGTAAAACAATCTATTAAAAATATTAGTGTATTCCATGCTTAAGATTGGATTTATTCTCATTTTAAGCCTACAAAACACTATATAATTTATAAATTGACATAGATATGAAAATACACAGTTCTTTAATTAATTTAGATGTTACATCCTTCCCCCATTTAGAAAATTTCATCCCCGCAATTTATTTACTTATCGAATAAGTGGGGGTATTTATCCCTCATTGCATTTTCAGATTCCCATGTTGCCTATTCAATCACGTGTTTTTTACACAAAACCTTTACTTGATGAATAAAATTATTCCATAACACTTGCTCCCTATGGTCATGAATCTGGACTGGTTGTTCTTCATAAGATAGATTCACTTCCAACTGAACTACCTCTGGACTCAAAAGATGAGATGGATCTGGCAGGTACTTCCTTAACATTGAACCATGAAAAACATTGTGTACCTGAGATAAACTCGAAGGTAAAGCCACTTGATAATAAACTAATCCAACTCTCTCCAGAATTTCATATGGTCTAATGATCCTTGGACTCAGCTTTCCTTTCTTACCAAATCGCATCACACTTTTCCATAGTGAAACTTTGTGGAAGACATGATCACATACCTCAAAAGAGAGATCCTTCCTCATGTTGTCCGCATAACTCTTATGCCAACTCTGATCTGTTCTCATGTGTTTCTGTATCAGGTGAACATTTTCTGCCAACTCTTCTACCAATTCTGGTCCCATAAACTTCCTTTCACCCACTTCATCCCAAAAAGCTGGAGTTCGACACCGCTTCCCATATAAGGCCTCAAATGGTGCCATTTTTATACTGGAATGAAAACTGTTATTATAAGAAAACTCAACCAAAGAAATATGTTGGTCCCAACTTCCCTGATAATCCATCAAACAAGCACATAGAATATCCTCCAAAGTCTGAATTGTTCGTTCTGACTGCCCATCTGATTGAGGATGAAAAGCTGTACTAAAATTTAATTCAGTACCCAACGACTTTTGAAGGCCTTTCCAAAAGTTAGAAGTGAACCTAGGATCACGGTCAGATAAAATGGAGAGAGGAACTCCATGTAACCTGAATATCTCTTTATGATACAAACGGTAAAGTTGATCTAGGGAAAATGTATCTCATATAGCAAGGAAGTGAGCAGATTTAGTCAAGCGATCTACAATAACCCAGATTGAATTATTACCTCGAGGTGTCTTCAGTAATCCCACAATGAAGTCCATGGATATATTCTCCCATTTCCACTCTGGCACTGGTAAAGGCTGAATCATCCCTTTTGGAAGCTGCCGCTCTACTTTAACCTGTTGAAAAGTCAAACACTTCACAGTAAAATTAGAAATATCTCTTTTCATTCCATCCCTCCAGTAATACTCCCGAAGATTTCTATACATCTTAGTACTGCCTGGATGAACTGAAAACAGAGAACTATGAGCTTCACATAACAACTATCTCTTCAACTTTGAATCACACGACACACACAAACTCTTCCCAAATCTAAAAACACAATCATTATCAATGATGAATTCAGGAAAATTACCCTTCTGAACCAGCTCTACCTTTTTCTGCAACTCACTGTCTTTCTTCTGTGCTTGCTTAATTCTGTCTGATAGAGAAGATTTCACTAATACCTGAAACAAAACAGAAGAACATCCTACACCAACAACTTCTATTCCAATGTTCATCAAATCCTTAACCAAAGGATCTCATTCCAAACACAACATATTTAATGAAGCATTACTTTTTCAACTCAAAGCATATGCCACTTTATTTTCTTTTACCGGATGGTAATGAATTGTACAATCATAATCCTTGATTAATTCTAGCTATCTCCTCTATATCATGTTCAATTCTTTCTGAGTGAATATATACTTTAAACTTTTGTGATCGGTATATATTTCACACTTTACTCCACACAAATGATGCCTCCTAATTTTTAAAGGGAAAACAACAACAGCTAATTCCAAATCATGTGTAGGTTAATTTACTTCATGAGTTTTCAACTAACGTGAAGCATAAGCAATTACCGGAACATTCTGAATTAGGATGCAACCAAGTCCTTTCAATGAAGCATCACTGTATAGAACAAACTCCCCATTCCTGGAAGGTAGTGCAGAAACTGGAGCATTCACCAATCTTCTTTTCAATTCCTGAAAACAATCACCACATTCTTTTGTCCAGATAAATTTAACACCCTTTCGAGTTATCTTAGTCATTGGACTAGATAACTGGGAAAAATTTCAAACAATCCTTCAGTAATATCCTTCCAAAACAAGAAAACTACTAATCTCAGTTACATTTGTGGGTCTTGGCCATTCTTCAACAACATTTGTTTTTTCAGGATCAACAGTTATCCCATCTTTAGAAACAATGTGACCAAGGAAATGAATTTGTTGCAACCAAAACTCACACTTGCTGAATTTCCCATATAATTTCTTTTCTTTTAAGGTTTGAAAAATAACCCTTAAATGTATTTCATGCTCCTATTTATTTTTAGAAAACACCAAAATATCATCACTGAAAACAACCACAAACTTATCCAAGAACTCATGGAAAATTCTATTCATAAGGTCGATGAATACAGCAGGTGCATTGGTTAACCCAAAAGGCATTACTACAAATACATAATGGCCATATCTTGTGCAAAACACGGTCTTCGGAAAATCTTCTTCCTTTACCTTCAACTGATGGTACCCCGATCTAAGGTCAATCTTTGAAAAATACTGAGCTCCCTAGAGCTGATCAAACAAATCATCGATATGAGGAAAATGATATTTTTTCTTAATAGTGATGTTATTCAAGGCTCTATAATCAATGAAAAGTCTCATAGAACCATCTTTATTTTTACCAAATAAGACAGGAGCACCCCATGGTGATGTGCTAGGTCGAATGAAACCTTTCTCTAATAAATCTTGCAATTTCCCCTTCAACTCTAAAAGTTCAATTTGAGCCATTCGATAAGGGGGTTTTGAAATTGGCTTAACATTAGGAACTAATTCAGCAGTAAATTCAACTTCCCAATCTGATATTATTCCAGGAAACTCATCAGGAAAAACATCAAGATACTCATTTACCACTGGCACATAATTAATCTGAACGATTCCTTTGTTTTCAACAATATGTGCAAGGTAACATTCATTTCTATCTTTTACAAGTTTCTCAACCTCTTGATATGTTATCAAAAGTAAGGGTTCATTCTTTTACACAAACTGAAAGTCTTTATGAAAAGAAACTTCTTTAGCTCTACATTCAATCTTAGCATGGTAAATAGAGAGCCAATCCATACCAAGGATAACATCAAACTCTACTAGAGGTAAAACAATAAGATTTTCAAGTAGGTTATTTCCATGGATAAGGATAGGAAGACTCTTATAAACTCTTTTTTTGCCTCAACATTTACCCAAGGTGTTTTTACCACAAGTTCAGGAGTCATTTCTTGAGATGTAATTCCCAATTTACTAGAAAATGTTTCATAGATGAAAGAATGTGTAGACCCTGAATCAAACAACACATTGGCATAATCTGAGAAAACAAAAAAAGTACCTGATACCACTTCATTTGATGGCCCAACATCTGCTGAAGTAGTTGCAAAGGATTTCACCACACCTTTTTGCTTGTAGTCTGACTGCTTCCCATCATTCATGCTCTTTGTCAAACACTCGTTTGAAAAGTGACCCATCTCATTGCACTTGAAATATTTCACTAACTGTAAATCAAATTTGGTGTTACTATCACCTTGATCTTTTTCAGCGCAATCACGAGCCTTATCTCCCATATTACCACATTGGTAGCACTTTCCAGAATTCAGAAGACATTCCCCAGCATGCCTTTTACCACATTTATCACAAACTAGAAAATTAGTTTTCTTACCATCAGTCCTTTTTGATGGATTCTTCCCTTTCTCCTACCACCTAGGTTTCTTCTTCTGTTGGTTTTTATAGAACCCTTGATCATCAGCAAACTCCATTTCCACCTTCTCAACACATTGAAAAATCTTTTAATAACTCTTGAACTCATGAGAAGCTAAATCCCTTTGATATTTTGGCCTTAATCCTGAGTAAAAATGATTGATTTTACTATCAAGGTCTCGGATAAAATTTGTAGCATACCTTGCCAATCAAATGAACCTTTCTTCATAAGAAACCACTGAGTCATCCTCTTGCCTCAATTCCAAGAATTTTTTTTCATCCTAAGTCGAACAGCCTTAGGAAAATACGTCTCAAGAAACATACCTTTGAATTCATCCCAGTCGAGAGCATCAATCTCATCAGTGTCCCTGATATTTTTAACCATCGACCACCACTGATCTGCTTCACCCTCCAAATGGTAAATAGAAAGACTAACCTTTTGACTGTCTGAACACCCCATGGAATCAAAAATCTTATCCAGTGATTTAATCCACCCTTCAGCTAGAACAATGCTAGATGATCCTCTGAATGATGGGGGATGTTGCCTCATGAAATGTTCCACCACTGACATTTTCCTCTGCAGTTGATCTGGATGATCTCGTGCGTGGATACCACCGCCATTTATCGCTTGAGTCAACTACTCCATTACTGCAACAAACCATTCAATTACAATTCTGACCATCTCAGGATGCTGATTAGGAAGGTCATTTCCTTCTGTATGACTTCCTAGCACTGCTTCCCTATTTCCTCTATGGAAAACCATTCTGAACAAACATGTATTAGATGAATCAACATGGTAATATTCAAATGGTATATCATTTCAGTTTGACCATAAAAAAATATTTTTGGATAATCATTTATTATAATTCTAACTTCTAAATTTATCTAAATCGACCTCTGATACCAACTGTAAGGCCCCAGTCTTAAACATTACTTAATCTTGAGTTTTTCAAGAATACACGTTGAGGATCTTTACAGGTTTAGAGTTTTAGAGAATTAGATTAAAAAACATGAATTACATTCCACATTTAAACAAAGTGGTTACATAAATGATAGTACTCATTTTTCACATCAACGAAAACATATTTAAAATAAAACATGGATTCTTTCTTGACACTTCCTTGACACTATCATCACATCATGTACCTTTCCCTTGACCTGTGAAAAACATTTCAAAAACATGGTATGAGCATAAAAATCTTAGTAAGGGATATAAAAATACCGAAAGGAAACATTAGTACATGTATACATAAGAATCAATGAAATTATACATTACACATGAAACATAAACCTGTTAACATACCTCATGAAATAATAATATTTATGAATAAATCATAGAAATCATAAGACATATAGGTAACTTGAGTCATTCATAACATTCTTACGTAGGGAGTAACCCTCATGGATACGTTTGGAATTCCCATCACAGTATATTCCCTAAACCTCTTTGAATAAACCTCAATGTTTAACCCCTTCATGTTACCAAATGCATTGGAGAGCTATATCGGGCTCACACGCCCTTACTTTATCACAGAACCACCCATCTTCATAAACAATGCCCAAGAACCATAACATAATTGTATCACATAAAACATGCATAAAGGAAACATAACATTTCCACATTTCAATCACAAGATATCAATAACACATTTATATAATAAAAAAATTATCAAAACCATTTTCAATACCAAAATAAAATAAAAGTAAAACATCGTATTTATTTTTCATTTTAAAATAGTTATGTCTTGTAGAGGAAGCCGAAACTCAAATAATGGTCATGGCGGTGGAGAAGTCGTTGTCGCCGCATACGTACGACAAAAACATTACCTTTTCTCGTTTAGTAAAACGATTCGTATAAAAAATATTCCTTTTTAATAAATGAAAAAGTCAAAGGGGTTTATACACCGTATAAAAGAAAGTTGTGTATAAAACAAAATATGCCTCAATGAAAGGAGATTGAGACGAAGTCCCTTACCTCAGGTCCGACTTGACTCGATAGTTCTTTAACCTCCTAAATAATAAACTTGAGTTAATATATACTTGATTAAGAACCTTTTACAAGTTCATTATTCCTTTTATATCACTTATTACCATGTCATGAACACTATGTAATTATTTAAGTTAATAATGGTCTTTTTGTCGATCATTGGTACTTGAGTCAAAAAAAACTTCTTGTAATTACAAGTTGTTCATGTGGTAAGATATCCATTATATACAGAATTATATTCATGATGTAGATATCATATATATCATATATATCCAGTATATACATGCATTTATATTATTGCATAACATTAAGAGGTAAGAAATGAAATGCACCGTTCATGGAAACGGTAAGCCATACGTACGCATGAACAGTACTTCCATTTATATTTCCTATTTAATGGAATGGAATCATAATGATATAAATGTATATTATAATTCCAGTATAATATCATATATAATATCATTAACTCCATCCTTCATACGTCCCACATATGGCATTAACGAATCAAATCACTTTGAGGGGGCGATAGTCCACACTTCCTAAAATGAAGATATCGTGTTTACCCATAATGGAAACCATAAAGGAATTACATAAATGAAAAATATAGAAGAATAAGGAAAACATAAACATAATATATATCATATATTAATATAGTGACACTTTAATGGCCACCATGAAAAGTGTTCAAAGAAGATTGAACAATCATCATTTCGTGAGGCAGTAATTCTCCATCAACAGAAACAGTATGTTCTTTAACCATTAGACGAAGGTGTGTGTAAGTGTAGCTCTAATAATTCTCATAAATACATCCTAGTATATTTAATATACTGATTTTGTTACAAAATAAATGAATAAAAAGAGTTTAGGGGGTTGGTGAAGCAAAATAAAACAAAAGAACACAAGTTAAGACATGACCTTTAAATCGGGTAACTCCTCTTGGTTTGAACCAAAAGGGATTATTGATGATCTTTCTGCCTAAGAAAAGTATTTTAGGATGAAGATAGGGATTTTGAGAGATAAAATTAGAAGATATTTTCCGATTCAATGGCTTGAGACGTGTGGGTAAGGAGGTAGGGGTGGGGGCCTTTTATAAGCGGGAGGAGGGGCACTCTTGGAAAGTCAAGAAATGTTACTTTATATTGAAATGATTTTCAGATTTTAAAGGTACCACATTGATATATTTAGAGGATAACGTGATAAGGGTTCGAAATATACTCATCCAATAGTTTTTTTGAAAAGTGTAAGTCTTATATTTTACATTATCTTTTCATATTATTTAAATCGTTCATTAATGAGATAATCGTTGTATCATGATGATGTCATAAATAATTTAATTTATTTAATGTCTAAAAATTATAAACAAATACTATGATTTAGGAAATCTTTGTAGACTTCCAATGACTATTTATAGTCCAAGAGATCATTTATGTAGACAAAATTAATAATGTTTTACTCAGGTGATACATTCTTAAGTGATATTCTCCTTTCTTTAAAAATAAAAAGATAACGTGTCACTTTCACCCAAAAGTGATTCCATGGGGTCCCAAAGTTTGGCACAAGGCATCCCATGGTCGTCCATGACACAACCGGTAGAATTAGGACACATGTTGAGGTCATTTGTTATTATTATGATATTATTTTATTATCCTTAACTACCTGATTACTAATTAATCAAGATAATTAAAGATAATTACTGTCGTTACTGTTCATAATGTACAAAAACAAAAGATTCTTAATTACATAATTTGAACCTTTTGATTACAAATATGGAATCCATTTTACCAAATTCCAAACATATAAATTGAAATAATTAATTTAAAAATAATTAATGTTGTCAAAACAAATAGCGGGTTTTTTTGAAACAATATCTATGAAAAGTTTGACACTTGTTTATGCCCAATTCCAAAGTGAAATTAATTCTAATTACTACCATTGGATTCAATGGGAAGATATATTCTAATTACAACTTAAGACCAATTAAAAAGATAATCTAACCATATAATTAAATGAGATGAAAAAGCAGTTTTGATGTGAAATGCATCATTTTTCACTATTTATTAAAAAATGAACATTGGCAAAAAAAATACCAAAACTTATAAAAAGTAAATTTCAATGTCCCAATCATAAATTATAAGTTTATTTTGACAAATAGAGCTTATAAAATTGTCAAAAGTTTCATTTAAAAATGGTTCTCCATCAAAAGTTAGTAAAACAATCTTTTAAAAATATTAGTGTATTCTTTGCTTAAGATTGGATTTATTCTTATTTTAAGCCTCTAAAACACTATCTAATTTATAAATACACAAAGATATGAAAATACATAGTTCTTTAATTACTAGGGATGTTACATCCTTCCCCCCTTTATAAAATTGCGTCCCCGCAATTTATTTACTTATCGAATAAGTGGGGGTATTTATCCCTCATTGCATTTTCGGATTCCCATGTTTCCTCTTCAATCACGTGGTTTTTCCACAAAACCTTTACTTGAGGAATCACCTTATTCTGTCACACTTGATCCCTACGGTCAAGAATCTGGACCGGTTGTTCTTCATAAGATAGATTCTATTCCAACTGAACTACCTCTGGACACAAAACATGAGATGGATCTGGAATGTACTTCCTTAACATTGAAACATGAAAAACATTATGTACCTGAGATAAACTCAGAGGTAAATCCACTCAGTAAGCAACTGATCCAACTATCTCCAGAATTTCATATGGTCCAATGAACCTTAGACTCAACTTTCCTTTCTTACCAAATCGCATCACACTTTTCCATGGTGAAACTTTGTGGAAGACATGATCACATACCTCAAAAAGAGATCCTTCCTCCTGTTTTCCGCATAACTCTTCTACCTGCTCTGAGCTGTTCTCATGGGTTTCTGTATCTGCTGAAATTTTTCTGCCAACTATTCTACCAGTTATGGTCTCATCAACTTACTTTCACCAACTTCATCCCAAAAAGCTAGAGTTCAACACCACTTCCCATATAAGGCCTCAAATGATGCCATTTGTATACTGGAAAGAAAACTGTTATTATAAGAAAACTCAACCAAAGAAAGATGCTGGTCGCAACTTCCCTGATAATCCATCGAACAAGCACATAGAATATCCTCCAAAGTCTGAATTGTTCGTTCTGACTGCCCATCCGATTGAGGATGAAAAGCTGTACTAAAATTTAATTCAGTACCCAACGACTTCTGAAGGCCTTTCCCAAAGTTAGAAGTGAATCTGGGATCACAGTCAGATACAATGGAGAGAGGAACTCCATGTAACCTGACAATCTCTTTAAGATACAAATGGGAAAGTTGGTCTAGGGAAAAATTATCTCGTATAGAAAGGAAGTGAGAAGATTTAGTCAAACGATATACAATAACCCAGATTGCATTATTACCTCAAGGTGTCTTCGACAATCCCACAACAAAGTCCATGGATATATTCTACCATTTCCACTCTAGCACTGGTAAAGGCTGAATCATCACTTTCGGTAATTGCCACTCTTCTTTAACCTATTGACAAGTCAAACACTTCATAGTAAAATCAACAATATCACTTTTCATTTCATCCCACCAGTAATACTCCAGAAGATCTCTATACATCTTAGTATTTCCTGGATGAACTAAAAACGGAGAATTATGAGCTTCACATAACAACTCTATCTTCAACAATGAATCACACGACACACACAAACTCTTCCACAATCTCAAAACAAAATCATTATCAATGTTTAATTAAGGCAACTTACCCTTCTGAACCATATCTACCTTTTTCTGCAACTTACTGTCTTGCTTCTGTGCTTGGTTAATTCTGTCTAATAGAGAAGATTTCACTGATACCTGAAACAAAACAGAAGAACATCCTACAACAACAACTTCTATTCCAATGTTCATCAAATCCTTAACCAAAGGATCTCGTTCCAAACACAAAATATTTAATGAAGCATTTCTTTTTCAACTCAAAGCATCTACCACTTTATTTGCTTTTCCTGGATGGTAATGAATTGTAAAATCATAATCTTTGATTAATTATAGCCATCTCCTCTATCTCGTGTTCAATTCTTTCTGAGTGAATATATACTTTAAACTTTTGTGATCGGTATATATTTCACACTTTACTCCATACAAATTATGCCTCAAAATTTTTAAAGAGAAAACAACAGACGCTAATTCCAAATCATGTGTAGGGTAATTTACCTCATGAGTTTTCAACTGACGTGAAGGATAAGAAATTACCTGATAATTCTGCATTAGGACGCAACCAATTTCTTTCAATGAAGCATCAATGTAGATAAAAAAATCCCCATTCCTGGAAGGTATTTCCAAAACTGGAGCATTCACCAATTTTCTTTTCAATTCCTAAAAACAATCATCGCATTCTTTTTTCCAGATAAACTTAACACCCTTCCGAGTTAGCTTAGTCAATGGACTAGATAACCGGAAAAAATTTCTAACAAACCTTCGGTAATAGCCTGCCAAACCAAGAAAAATACGAATCTCAGTTACATTTGTGGGTCTTGTCCATTCTTCAAAAACCTTTGTTTTTGCAGGATCAATAGTTATCCCATCTTTAGAAACAATGTGACCAAGGAAAGAAATTTGTTGCAACCAAAACTCACACTTTCTGAATTTCCCATAAAATTTATTTTCTTTTAAGGTTTTCAAAATAACCGTTAAATGTCTTTCATGATCCTCTTTACTTTTAGAAAACACCAAAATATCGTCAATAAAAACAACCACAAACTTATCCAAGAACTCATGGAAAATTATATTCATAAGGTCCATGAATACAGTAGGTGCATTGGTTAACCCAAAACGAATTACTACAAATTCATAATGGCCATATCTTGTGCGAAACTCGGTCATCGGAACATCTGCTTCCTTTACCTTCAACTGATGGTACCCCGATCCCAGGTCAATCTTTGAAAAATACTGAGCTCCCTGGAGCTGATCAAACAAATCATCGATATGGGGAAAATGATATTTTTTCTTAATAGTGATTTTATTCAAGGCTCTATAATCAATGCAAAGTCTCATAGAACCATCTTTCTTTTTAACTAATAATACAGGAGCACCCCATGGTTATGTGGTAGGTTGAATGAAACCTTTCTATAATAAATCTTGCAATCGCTCCTTCAACTCTAAAAGTTCAATTTGAGCCATTCGATAAGGGGGTTTTGAAATTGTCTTAGCATCAGGAACTAAGTCAACAGTAAATTCAACTTCTCGATCTCGTATTATTCCAGGAAACTCATCAGGAAAAACATCAGGATACTCATTTACCACTAGCACATCATTAATCTGAATGATTCCTTTGTTTTCAACAATATGTGCAAGGTAACATTCATTTACATCTTTTACAAGTTTCTCAGCCTCTTGATATGTTGTCAAAAGTAAGGGTTCATTCTTGTACACAAACTGAAAGTCTTTATGAAAAGAAAATTTTTATATCTACAGTCAATATTAGCATGGTAAATAGAGAGCCAATCCATACCCAGGATAACATCAAACTCTACTAGAGGTAAAACAATAAGGTTTGCAAGTAGGTTCTTTCAACGGATAAGGATAGGAAGACTCTTATAAATTATTTTTTCCTCAACATTAACCCGAGGTGATTTGACCACAATTTAAAGAGTCATTTCTTGAGATGGAATTCCCAATTTACTAGAAAATTTTTCAGAGATGAAAGAATGTGTAGACCCTGAATCAAACAACACATTGGCCTAATCTGAGAAAACAAACAAAGTACCTGATACCACTTCATTTGATGGCCAAACACCTACTGAAGTAGTTCCAAAGTATTTCACCACAACTTTCTACTTATATTCTGACTGCTTACCATCATTCGAGCTCTTTGTCGAACACTCGTTTTCATAGTGACCCATCTCATTGCACTTGAAAAATTTCACTAACTGTAAATCAAATTTGTTCTTACCATCACCTTGATCTTTTTCAGTGCAATCACTAGACTTATGTCCCATCTTACCACATCAGTAGCACTTTCCATAATTCAGAAGACATTCCCCAGAATTCATTTTACCACATTTATCACAAACTAGAAACATAGTTTTCTTACCATCAGTCCTTTTTGAAGGATTCTTCCCTTTCTCCTGCCACCTCAGTCTCTTCTTATTTTAGTTGTTATAGAACACTGGATCATCAGCAAACTCCATTTCCACCTTCTTATCTCTTCATACAAAGTTTTCATAACTCATGAACTCACAAGAAGCTAAAGCCCTTCGATATTTTGGTTTTAATCTTGAGTAAAAATGATTGATTTTACTATCAAGGTCTCGGATAAAATTTGGAGCATACCTTGCCAATGGAGTGAACCTTTCTTCATAAGCATCCACTGAGTCATCCTATTTCCTCAATTCCAAGAATTTTTTTTCCATCCAAAGTCGAATAGAATTAGGAAAATACTTCTCAAGAAAAATACCTTTGAATTCATCTTAGTCGAGAGCATCAATCTCTTCAGTGTCCCTGACATTTTTAACCATCGACCACCACTGATCTGCTTCACCCTCCAAACGGTAAATAGAAAGACTAACCTTTTGATTGTATGAACACCCCATGACATCGAAAATCTTCTCAAGTGCTTTAATCCACCCTTCAGCTAGCACAGGGTCAGATGATCCTCTGAATGATGGGGGATGTTGCCTCATGAAATGTTCCACCACTGACATGTTCCTCTGCGGTTGATCTGGCTGATCTCGTGCATGGATACCACCACCATTTATCGCTTGAGTAAACTGATCCATTACTGCAACAAACAGTTCAGTTCCAATTACAACCATATCAGGATGTTAATTCAGAAGGTCATTTCCTTTGGTATGCCTTCCTAGCACTGTTTACCTGTTTCCTCTGCGGAAAACCATTATGAACAAACATGTCTTAGATGAATCAACATGGTAATATTCAAATGATATATCATTTCAATTTGACCATAAAAAAAATATTTTTGGATAATAATTTATTATAATTCTAACTCATAAATTTATCTAAATTGACCTCTAATACCAACTATAAGGCCCCATCCTTAAACATTACTTAATCTTAAGTTTTTCAAGAATACACGTTGAGTATCTTTTGATGTTAGAGTTTTAGAGAATTAGATCATAATTCATGCATTACATTCCACATTTAAACAAAGTGGTTACATAAAAGATAATACTCATTTTTCCCATCAATGAAAACATATTTAAAATAAAACATGGATTCTTTCTTGACACTTCCTTGACACTATCATCACATCATGTACCTTTCCCTTGACCTGTGAAAAACATTTCAAAAACTTGGGATGAGCATAAAAAGCTCAGTAAGGGATATAAAAATACAGAAAGGAAACCTTATTACATGTATACATAAGAATAAATGAAATCACACATTACTCCTAAAACATAAACACGTTAACATACCTCATGAAATCATAATATTTTTGAATAACTCATATAAATCATAAGACATAAATGTAACTTGAGTCATTCATAACATTCTTACGTAGGGAGTAACCCTCATGGTTATGTTTGGAATACCCATCAAATTATATTACCTAAATCTCTTCGGAGAAACCTTAACGTTTGACCCCTTCGCGTTACCCAATGAATTGTAGAGCTATATCGGGCTCACCCGCCCTTAGTTTATCATAGAACCACCCATATTTATAAACAATTCCCAAGAACTATAACATAATCGTATCAAATAAAACATGCACAAAGAAAACATAAAATTTCCACATTTCAATCACAAGATATCAATAACACATTGATGTAATAACAAAAATTATCAAAACCATTTTCAATACCAAAATAAAAGGAAAGTAAAACATGGTATTTATTTTTCATTTAAAAAATGTTATGGCTTGTATAGGAATCTGAAACTCAAATAATGGTCACGGTGGTGGAGAAGTCGTTGTCGCCGCATACATATGAAAAAAACATTCTCTTTTGTTGTTTAGTAAAACGCTTCGTATAAAAAATATTCCTTTTGAATAAATTTTAAATTCAAATGGGTTTATACACCATATAAAAGAATGTTGTGTATAAAACAGAATATGCCTCAATGAAAGGAGATTGAGACGAAGTCCCTTACCTCGGGTCCGACTTGACTCGATCATTCTTTAACCTCCTGAATAATAAACTTGAGTTAATTTATACTTTCTTAAGAACCTTTTTCAAGTTCATTATTACTTTTATATCACTTATTACCATGTCATGAACACTATGTAATTATTTATGTTAATAATGGTCATTTTGTCGATCATTGGTACTTGAGTCAAAGATAAACTTCTTGTAATTACAAGTTGTTCATGTGGTAAGATATCTATTATATCAAGAATTATATTCATGATTTAGATATCATATATATCATATATATCCAGTGTATACATGAATTTATAATATTACATAACATTTAGAGGTAAGAAATGAAATGCACCGTTCATGGAGACGGTAAGCCGTACGTACGCATGAACACTACTTCCATTTATATTTACTATTTAATGGAATAGAATAATAAAGATATAAAGGTATATTATAATTCCAATATAATATCATATATAATATCATTAACTCCATCCTTTATACGTCCCACATATGGCATTAACGAATCAAATCACTTTGAGGGGGCGGTAGTCCGCACTTCCTAAAATGAAGATATCACGTTTAACCATGGTGGAAACCATAAAGGAATGCCATAAATGAAAAATACAGAAGCATAAGGAAAAAATAAACATAATATATATCATATATAAATATAGTGACATCTTAATGGACACCATGAAAGGTGTTAAAAGAAGATTGAACAATCATCATTTCGTGAGGCAGTAATTCGCCATCCACAGAAACATTTTGTTCTTTAACCATTAAACGAAGGTTTGTGTAACACCCCAGGTAAATAAAGAATATTAAATTTTCATATTTATCCATATTTTTGAATAAATTATTAATATGACTTTAAAGGGAACGCTATACTCGATGGCGTACCCAACACGCAACAACGAGTTTCTTGGGAATCCTACATTGCACTCTAATAATAAAATAATATTATTTTAAATGGAAGTTAACATGTAGCCGTTGTATTGGCGGGAATGGATAGAAATAACTAAAATATGATTATACATGTTTTTAAATGTTTTTACATTTATCCAATAAAAGATAAAGGCTTAAAATAGGGAAAGAATTCAATTTTAGGCGTATATGCCCTAGTTTTCACTAAAGGTTCACTTATCACCTTTTAATGGAGAACCGTCATTAAATATAGTTTTGTTCACTCTTATACATTCTATTGGACCAAATAAAACTCTTCCTAAGAACCGGGACATCAAAATTTACTTTGTGCGAATTTTTGGTATCTTTCCGATAAAGATCATTTTTTAATGAATAGTGTAAAATGTTGTATTTTACTTCAAAACCTCTTTTTAATCTAATTTATTTATATGATTAGATTATATTTTGAATTGGTTTTAAAGTGAAATTATAATATATTTTTACCATTAAATCCAATAGTGGTCGTTGGAATTAATTTCACTTTGAAATCAGACTTCAACTAGTGTCAATCTTTTGATACTTATTGTTTCATAAAAACACGCTATTTGATTTGACAGCGGGAATTAATTATTAAATTAATTAATGTGACTTATATGTTTTGAATTTTGTAAAATAGACTTAATTTTTGAATTCTGAATATCAAATATAGCTTAGGGTGAATTTTTGGGATTTTTCTGAAAAACTTCAATTTTTGATGAATAGTGAAACCAATAAGTGGTACTTATAAAAACTGATTTTTCCGTTTAAATGAAATTTTTCCATCTTTGTGTTTTGAATTTCAAAAATCCGACATACATGGTTGTCATTAAGAAGTAAAATGTGGTTCAATGGGATAAATATAATTTTTTGGTGAATAGTAACTTATTATGTTTTTAATCGCGATTAGAGGTAATTGGTGTAGTTTAAGTTAAAAATAATGTTTTAATAATATGAAATGAACTTGAATCATGTCCTACCCTCATTGGATGTGTCATGGCCGACCAAGAAAATACATGGGTCAACTTGGGGACCCCATGAAGCCACTTTGGTTGGAAAATGACATTAATATCTTTTTATTTAAAGTTAAAGTAAAAATGAGACAAACATGATATGTTTTACTAAAACATTTTTTACATGGGGTTATACAAATGAGATTTTTGACTATAAATATTAATTGGAAAGATAAAAATATTTCCTACATCATAGTATTTTTTTTATAATTTTTAGGCATTATATAAATTAAATTATTTATGACATCATGATGATGCAGCGATGACCTCATTATTTAATGATTTAGATAAAATGGAATGATAATGTAATATCTAAGACCTACACATGTCCCAAACCAATTTTATGAGTGTATTTAGAACCCTTATCACCTTATACTAGAAATATATCAATGTGGTACTTTTAAAATCCGAAACTCTTTTGAAAATAAAGTATCATTTTGTAACTTTACAAGAGTGCCCCTCCTCTCCTCTTGTAAAAGGCCCCCACCCCTACCTCCTTACCCACACTCCCAAAGCCTTTGTCTCGGCCAAACTCTGCCCATTTTGTCTCTACACTTCCCTCTCTTACTCCTTGAAGCCTCACTTTGGGCATAAGTATTCCCAAGGAAGCCTTTGAGCTCAAACCAAAGGGAGTTACCCGATTTTAAGGTAATGTCTTCACTTGAGTACTTTTGTTTTATTTTTCTTCTCAAACCCCCTAAACTCTTTTTATTCATTTATTTTGTAACAAATACAGTATCATAAATGTACTATGATGTTGTTATAAGAAGGATTTGAGCTACGATTTCACACACCTACATCTAATGGTTAAAGAGCATACTGTTTCCGTGGATGGCGAATTTCGGCCTCCCGAAACGATGATTGTTCAACATTCTTTTAACACCTTAAAAGGTGGCCATTAAGATGAAACTATATTTATATATGATATATAATATGTTTATGATTTCCTTAAGCTTCTGTATTTTTTCATTTTTGGCATACCTTTAGGGTTTCCATTATGGGTAAACGCGATATCTTCATTTAAGGAAGTGCGGACTACCGCCCCCTCAAAGTGATTTGATTCGTTAATACCATATGTGGTACGTATAAAGGATATATTTAATAATATTATATATGATACCATACTGGAATTAAAATACTATTATGTATCATTATGTTTTAATTACATTAAATATGAAATAGAAATGGAAGTAGCGTTCATGCGTACGTACGTCTTACCGTCTCCATGAACGGTACATTTCATTTCTTATCTCAAAATGTTATGTAATACTACAAGTACATATATATAATGGATATATATTTAATATATTACATCAAAATTATGGATATAATTCTGGAATTATAACATATATATATCTCTCCCATTTTGTTTTAATTCTATAAATATGACAAAAAAATGAAAGTAGCGTTCATGCGTACGTACGGCCTACCATCTCCATGAATGGTGTTTTTTGTTTTTTATCTCCAAATGATATGGAATAGTATGAAATGAATATTTACTGGATATATATGATATTTTAATCATTAATACTCTTCTGGAAATTATTTACTTATAACTACATGGGCAATCTTTTTTCAAACTAGTTCATTTTTGACTCATGTACCAAACATCCGCAAAAACGTCTGATATGAACTAACATTATTAAACAATTATTATAACATTATAATATGTGATATGAACTGAATAATAATCTATAAAGTAGGTACTTAGGCAATTATTAATTAACCAAAGTTTATTATTCAGGAATATAAAGAAACGAACAAGACAAGTTGGACTTGAGGTAAGGGATCCTACTCCTCTCTTTCTTTTTAAGTACACTCTTTTAGGTCATTCCTTTTAAGCTCATCGTTCTTGTGATTGGGATGTCATTTTATATTAATATTACTGTAAGTTTTATTTTCATATGATGAGAGAACCTATTCTCTCTCATCAATCCATTTTGGAAGTTTTGAGTGGTGCTGTTAGGCTTCCGAATTTTTCCTAAGAGATCTAACCACTCTCTTTCTTTTTAAGTACTCTCCTTTATGTCACTTCTTTTAAGCTCCTATTTGTTATGTTGGGGATGTTATTTTATATTCCTCTTTCTATAAACTTTAAGTTTATATGATGAGATACCCTATTTGATCTCATCAATCCATTTTTGTAAGTTTTATGTGGCACTGTTAGGCTGCCAAGTTTTCGTAAGGGATTTTTCATCTCACCTTTATTCCCATGATATTTATTCTACGTTTTCCACAATTTACTTTGAGTGGTGTATGTACTGCCCATTATTTTACTCATTGTGTAATATACATTCTTTTATGAGTATTTACATCAATGTTGTATTGTCCTTCTTTCATGGGGTGTATGTTTTGAAAGATACCCAAGTCGGTAAGGGAACCTTTCACCCTCCTCTTTTTAAAATACTTCTTTTGTTGGGTCTTTTAAATTACATATTGTTATGTTGGGATATGTTCTCATATATCCTTATTGATGTAAATTTTATGTCCATGTGATGAGATACCCTTTTTTTATCTCTCATCAACTCATTTTGATGTGACACTGTTAGGCTGTCAAGGGAACTTCTTAACCCAATTTCGATTTTTTTGGGTTCAACATGTAGTTATTGAATATGTCATCTTTTGAATATGTGTGAATGACCTTTGATTATTTTACACTTAATATCCCCTTCTATTTGGTGTATTAGTTTGTGTCACATAATTATGTAATTGATTTATCCTTAAACCAAGGATACCGTCTTTGTATGGGACTTCGTCTCAATCTCCTTTCATTGAGGCATATTTTGTTTTATACACAACCTTATTTTATATGGTGTATAAACCCCTTTGAAATTTATGTTTATTCAAAAGGAATATTTTTTATACGAAGCATTTACTAAACGACAAAAGGGAATGTTTTTGTCGTACGTATGCGGAGACAACGACTTCTCCGCCGCCGTGACCATTATTTGAGTTTCGACTTCCTCTACAAGACATACCTTTTTTTTAAAATAAAAATAAATACCATGTTTTACTTTTCTTTTATTTTGTTATTGAAAATGGTTTTCATAATGTTTTTATATCAATGTGTTGTATTGATATCTTGTGATTGAAAGGTGGAAATGTTATGTTTCCTTTATGCATGTTTTATGTGATACGATTATGTTGAGGTTCTTGGGCATTATTATGAAGACGGGTGGTTCCGTGATAAACTAAGGGCGGGTGAGCCCGATATAGCTCTCCAATGCATTGGGTAACGCAAAGGAGTGAAACGTTAAGGTTTCTCCGATGAGATTTAGGGAATATACTATGATGGGTATTCCAAACATAACCAAGAGGGTTACTCCCTACATAAGAATGTTATGAATGCCTCAAGTTACCTTTTTTTTATGATTTCTACGATTTATTCATGATTTGATGAGGTATGTTAAAGTGGATATGTTTTACAGGTAAAGTATGATTTCATTCTTATGTATATATGAACTCATGTTTCCTTTCCATATTTTTATAACCCTTACTGAGATTTTCATGCTCATCCCATGTTTTTGAAATGTTTTTCACAGGTCACGGGAAAGGTACATGACCTGATGATAGTGTCAAGGATGTGTCAAGAAAGAATCCGTGTTTTATTTTAAATATGTTTCCATTGATTGGAAGAATGAATACTGTCTTTTATGTAACCACTTTGTTTGAATGTGGAATGAAATGCAAGTTTCATGATCTAATTCTCTAAAACTCTAAACCTGAAAAGATCATTAATGTGTAATATTGTAATAACTCAAGATTAAGTAAGGTTTAAGGCTGGGGCCTTATAGTTGGTATCAAAGGTCGGTTTAGATAACTTTAGAGGTTAGGGTATTCTTTAAGCATAATTGAAATTACCATAATGGTTAGGATTTCAGAAAGAGTCCTAGTTTTAGATAAAGTGAATGAGTAAGTATATCTTAGTGTTTATCTTACTCATTAGTACATGATGGTTTTGTTGATATACTCACACTGACATTTCTGTTTTTAGTGAATGGATGGATCTAGCAGGCACCAAAGAGACAACAGTTTTGAAGGAAACTGTGGTGGTTCTATGATTAAGATACTAGATAAAATGGGGGATTCAATGAGGAAACTTGTGGTTGTTCTAAACTAACTATCAAGGAGTCATGATCAACCACTTGAACCTTGGTATGATCTTTAATGCATCATGTATGAGATGACCAATCCATGTGGAAGTTCAGGTAATAATTATAAAGTTAACCATTAGAGTTTATATGATCCTTACTTTTGAGGTAATTATGGGTTATTATATGATATGCTGGAAAATGAAAGGCATGAGATAAACTTGAGGTTAAAATATGTTATGATCATTTTTGATGATTTTATCTCTTTTTGGGGAATGATTTAAGAATTATATAGTTTTGGAAAAAGGACAACATGCAGACCGTGTGACAACCCGTCGCGTCAGACAAAGCTGCGGGAATCGAACCCACAACCAAAGTGCGACTGGTATTTATCTCCTACCACTGGACTACGTGAAGTCCCTGGTTAGTTTGACCGATTCTTTTTAGTTAGATGATTTTATGAATTAAGAGTAAGTTGATTTTGGGTTATTTATGAAAATGATTAACCTATCATGGAGGATATGTGATTAGGTTAATTACTTTTCAATACGAGACTTTAGGAGCAACTGATATTGTTTGGAGATAAATGTTACGATTTAACTTGGAAGACTATGTGACTAAATCCTTCAAATATTTAGGTTTCAATGTTATATTGGTTTACTTTGAAGAATTTTATGGACAAATTGGTTAATGAATGGTCCTCATTGAACTTTGGGTTTTGTTGGACAAATTTTGAGATTAAGAATAAATTTTCTTTTTATAAAGGGTTATATTTTTTTTGGATTATCTGACCTTGTACTAACCTTTGTGGTTTTGGTTTTGGTTAAAGCCTAAAGACATGGGATGTATATAGTTCTCTTTTGTGGATTAGGTGATTCTCTATAAATTGATTATAGTACTCTTAATGCGAACAAGTCTCCCTAAATACTCGTCTTTTGGAAAAAATATGAGTTTGATTAAGGAATCTCGTAAAAGTTGGAAGTCAACATGACAAGTAAGTATGTTTCCTTATGTTTTATTTAAGCTCAAAAATAAATTCCTCAATAAAAAGTTACTTAAAGAAAAAATGTTGTCTATTAACTTTTCCTACTGGGGAACCCAACACCGTTTAACCCATCACAAGTTTGTGATTTTCTTATTGTTAACTTTCTCCTAACCATGTTTTCTATCACTATCCATCAGAACATGACCCTATGTTTTCTCCTCCATGTCCATATTTTTCTACATGGAATCCTAGTATGGGTTAACTCGGGTGACCTTTGTACTTATCTTTCTTTATTTTAAAGTGATTGTTTTACCGACTCTTGTTCCGATGTGGGACTTTCAAGGATGTTTCCAAGCGGAATTTTAAAATTGCGAGGACGCAATTCCCAAATGGGGGGAAGGATGTAACACCCCAGGTAAATAAAGAATATGAAATTTTCATATATATCCATATTTGTTAATAATGTATTAATATGACTTTAAAGGGTACGCTATACTCGATGGCGTACCCAACACGCAACAACGAGTTTCTTGGGAATCTTACGTTGCACTCTAATAAAAAAATATTATTATTTTAAATAGTAGTTAACATGTAGCCATTGTATTGGCGAGAATGGATAGAAATAACTAAAATATGATTATACATGTTTTTAAATGTTTTTACATTTATCCAATAAAATATAAAGGCTTAAAATATGGAAAGAATTCAATTTTAGGCGTATATGCGCTAGTTTTCACTAAAGGTTCACTTATCGCCTTTTGATGGCGAATCGTCATTAAATATAGTTTTCTTCACTCTTATACATTCTATTGGTCCAAATAAAACTCTTCCTAAGAATTGGGACATCAAAATTTACTTTGTGTAAATTTTTGGTATCTTTCCGATAAAGTTCATTTTTTTAATGAATAGTGTAAAATGTTGTATTTTAATTCAAAAGCTCTTTTTAATCTAATTTATTTATATGATTAGATTATCTTTTGAATTGGTTTTAAAGTGAAATTAGAATATATTTTTACCATTAAATCCAATAGTGGTCATTGGAATTAATTTCACTTTGAAATCAAACTTAAACTATTGTCAATCTTTTGATACTTATTGTTTCATAAAAACACACTATTTGATCTGATAGCGGGAATTAATTATTAAATTAATTAATGTGACTTATATGTTTTGAATTTTGTAAAATAGACTTCATTTTTGAATTCGGAATATCAAATATATCTTAGGGTGAATTTTTGGGATTTTTCTGAAAAACATTAATTTTTGATGAATAGTGAAACCTCTAAGTGGTACTTATAAAAATTGATTTTTCTATTTAAATGAAAATTTTCCATCTTTGTGTTTTGAATTTCAAAAATCTGACATACATGGTTGTCATTAATAAATAAAATGTGGTTCAATGGGATAAAAATAATTTTTTTGGTGAATAGTAACTTATTAAGTTTTTAATCGCGATTAGAGGTAATTAGTGTAGTTTAAGGTAAAAATAATGTTTTAATAATATGAAATGAACTTGACACATGTCCTAACCTCATTGGATGTTTCATGGCCGACCAAGAAAACCCATGGGTCAACTTGGGGACCCAATGAAGCCACTTTGGTTGGAAAATGACATTAATATCTTTTTATTTACAGTTAAAGTAAAAAATGAGACAAACATGAAATGTTTTACTAAAACAATTTTTACATGGGGTTATACAAATCAGATTTTTGACTATGAATATTCATTGGAAAGATGAAAATATTTCCTACATCATAGTATTTTTTTTATAATTTTTAGACATTAAATTAATTAAATTATTTATGACATCATGATGATGCAACGATGACCTCATTATTTAACGATTTAAATAAAATGGAAAGATAATGTAATATATAAGACCTAAACATGTCAAAAACCTATTGGATGAGTGGATTTAGAACCCTTATCACCTTATCCTCGAAATAAATTAATGTGGGACCTTTAAAATCCGAAACTCTTTTGAAAATAAAGTAACATTTTGTAACTTTACAAGAGTGCCCCTGCTCTCCTCTTATAAAAGGCCCCCACCCCTACCTCCTTACCCACACTCCCAAAGCCTTTGGCTCGGCCAAAATCTGCCCATTTTGTCTCTAAACTTCCCTATTTTACTCCTTGAAGACTCAATTTGGGCATAAGTCTTCTCACGGAAGCCTTTGAGCTCAAACCAAAGGGAGTTACCCGATTTTAAGGTAATGTCTTCACTTGAGTAATTTTGTATTATTTTGCTTCTCCAACCCCATAAACTCTTTTTATTCATTTCTTTTGGAACAAATCAAGTATAATAAATATACTAGGATGTTGTTATAAGAAGGATTCGAGCTACACTTTCACACACCTACATCTAATGGTCAAAGAACATACTATTTCTGTGGATGGCGAATTTCGGCCTCCCAAAACGATGATTGTTCAACATTCTTTTAACACCTTCAAAGGTGGCCATTAAGATGACACTATATTTATATATGATATATAATATGTTTATTATTTCCTTAAGCTTCTGTATTTTTCATTTTGGGCATACCTTTATGGTTTCCACTATGGGTAAACACGATATCTTCATTTAAGGAAGTGCGGACTACCGCCCCCTCAAAGTGATTTGATTCGTTAATACCATATGTGGTACGTATAAAGGATATATTTAATAATATTATATATGATACCATACTGGAATTAAAATACTATTATGTATCATTATGTTTTAATTCCATTAAATATGAAATAGAAATGGAAGTAGCGTTCATGCGTACGTACGGCTTACCATCTCCATGAACGGTACATTTCATTTTTTATCTCAAAATGTTATATAATACTATAAGTACATATATATAATGGATATATATGTAATATATTACATCAAAATTATGGATATCATTCTGTAATTATAACATATATATATCTCTCTCATTTTTTTAATTCCATTAATATGACAAAAAAATGAAAGTAGCGTTCATGCGTACGTACGGCCTACCGTCTCCATGAACGGTGCTTTTCGTTTTTTATCTCCAAATGATATGGAATAGTATGAAATGAATATTTACTGGATATATATGATATTTTAATCATTAATACTATTCTGGAAATTATTTACTTATAACTACATGGGAATCTTTTTTTAAACAAGTTCATTTTTGACTCATGTGCCAAACATCGGCAAAACGTATGATATGAACTAACATTATTAATCAATTATTATAACATTATAATATGTGATATGAACTGAATAATAATCTATAAAGGAGGTACTTAGGAAATTATTAATTAACCAAAGTTTATTATTCAGGAATATAAGAAACGAACAAGACAAGTTGGACTTGAGGTAAGGGATCATACTCCTCTCTTTCTTTTTAAGTACACTCTTTTATGTCATTCCATTTAAGCTCACCTTTCTTGTGATTGGGATGTTATTTTATATTACTATTACGGTAATTTTTATGTTCATATGATGAGAGACCCTAGTCTCTCTCCTCAATCCATTTTGGACGTTTTGAGTGGTGCCGTTAGGCTGCCGAATTTTTCGTAAGAGATCTAACCACTCTCTTTCTTTTTAAGTACTCTCCTTTATGTCACTTCTTTTAAGCTCCTATTTTTTATGTTGGGGGATGTTCTTTTATATTCCTATTTCTATAAACTTTAAGTTAATATGATGAGATACCCTATTTTATCTCATCAATCCATTTTTGTAAGTTTTATGTGGCGCTGTTAGGCTGCCGAGTTTTCGTAAGGGATTTTTCATCTCACTTTTATTCCCGTGAGATTTATGCTAAGTTTGCCACAATTTCCTTTGAGTGGTTTATGTACTGCCCATTATTTTACTCATTGTGTAATATACATTCATTTATGAGTATTTAAATCAATGTTGTATTGTCCTTATTTCATGGGGTGTATGTTTTGAAAGATACCCAAGTCAGTAAGGGAAACTTTCACCCTCCTCTTTTTAAAAGAATTCTTTTGTTGGGTATTTTAAATTACATATTGTTATGTTGGGATATATTCTCATATATCCTTATTGATGTAAATTTTATGTCCATGTGATGAGATACCCTTTTCTTTATCTCTCATCAACTCATTTTTATGTGACGCCATTAGGCTGTCAAGGGAACTTCATAACCCAATTTCGATTTCTTTGGGTTCAACATGTAGTTATAGAATATGTCATCTTTTGAATATGTGTGAATGACCTTTGATTATTTTACACTTAATATCCACTTATATTTGGTGTATTAGTTTGTCACACATAATTATGCAATTGATTTATCCTTAATCCAAGGATACCGTCTTTGTATGGGACTTCGTCTCAATCTCCTTTCATTGAGGCATATTTTGTTTTATACACAACCTTCTTTTATACGGTGTATAAACCCCTTTGACATTTACGTTTATTCAAAAGGAATATTTTTTATACAAATCTTTTACTAAACGACAAAAGGGAATGTTTTTGTCGTACATATGCGGCGACAACGACTTCTCCGCCGCCGTGACCATTTTTTGAGTTTCGACTTCCTCTACAATCCATACCTTTTTTTAAAATAAAAATAAATACCATGTTTTACTTTTATTTTATTTTGGTATTGAAAATGGTTTTCATAATGTTTTTATATCAATGTGTTGTATTGATATCTTGTGATTGAAAGGTGGAAATGTTATGTTTCCTTTATGCATGTTTTATGTGATACGATTATGTTGAGGTTCTTGGGCATTATTATGAAGACGGGTGGTTCCGTGATAAACTAAGGGCGGGTGAGCCCGGTATAGCCCTCCAATGAATTGGGTAACGCGAAGGAGTGAAATGTTAAGGTTTCTCCGAAGAGATTTATGGAATACACTGTGATGGGTATTCCAAACGTAACCAAGAGGGTTACTCCCTACGTAAGAATGTTATGAATGCCTCAAGTTACCTTTTATGTTTTATGATTTCTACGATTTATTCATGATTTGATGAGGTATGTTAAAGTGGCTATGTTTTATGGGTAAAGTATGATTTCATTCTTATGTATATATGAACTCATATTTCCTTTCCATATTTTTATAACCCTTACTGAGCTTTTCATGCTCATCCCAAGTTTTTGAAATGTTTTTCACAGGTCAAGGGAAAGGTACATGACGTGATGATAATGTCAAGGATGTGTCAAGAAAGAATCCGTGTTTTATTTTAAATATGTTTCCGTTGATGGGAAGAATGAATACTATCTTTTATGTAACCAATTTGTTTAAATGTGGAATGAAATGCAAGTTTCATGATCTAATTCTCTAAAACTCTAAATCTAAAAAGATCCTCAATGTGTAATCTTGTAATAACTCAAGATTAAGCAAGGTTTAAGGCTGGGGCCTTATAGTTTGTGTAAGTGTAGCTAGAATAATTCTCATAAAAACATCCTATTATATTAAAGATACTGATTTTGTTACAAAATAATGTAATAAAAAGAGTTTAGGGGGTTGGAGAAGCAAAATAAAACAAAAGAACACAAGTGAATACATTACCTTTAAATCAGGTAACTCCTCTTGGTTTGAACCAAAAGCGTTTATTGAAGATATTTATACCTAAGTAAAGGCTTCTAGGATGAAGAGAGGAATTTGGAGAGATAAAATTATCAGATCTTGGATGATCCAATGTCTTGAGAGGTGTGGGTAATAAGGTAGGGGTGGGGGCCTTTTATAAGAGGGAGGAGGGGCACTCTTGAAATGTCAAGAAATGATACTTTATATTGAAATGAGTATTGGATTTTAAAGGTCCCACATTGATATATCTTGAGGTTAAGGTGATAAGGGTTCGAAATATACTCATCTAATATGTTTTTGACAATTTTAAGTCTTAGACTTTACACTATCTTTTCATTTTATTTAAATCGTCATTAATGAGATAATCACTGCATCATCATGATGTCATAAATAATTTAATTTATTTAATGTCAATAAATTATAAAAAAATACTATGATTTAGGAAATAGTTTTATCTTTCCAATTAATATTTATAGTCCAAGAGATAATTTATGTAGACAAAATTAAAAATGTTTTACTCGGGTTATACATTCTTTAGTGATATTCTCCTTTCTTTAAAAATAAAAAGATAAAGTGTCACTTTCACCCAAAAGTGATTCCATGGGGTCCCAAAGATTGGAACAAGGAATCTCATGGTCGGACATGACACAAAAAGTAGAATTAGGACACATGTTGGGGTCATTTGTTACTATTATGATATTATTTTATTATCCTTAACTACCAGATTACTAATTAATCAAGATAATTAAAGATAATTACCGTCGTAACTATTCATAATGTCCAAAAACAGAAGAGTATTAATTACATAATTTGGAACTTATGATTCCAAATATGGAATCAATTTTAACAAATTAAAAACATAGAAATTTCGATAATTAATTTAAAAATAATTCCCATTGTCAAAACAAATAGCGGGCTTTTTTGAAACAATATCTATGAAAATTTTGGCACTTGTTTATGCCAAATTCCAAAGTTAAATTAATTATAATGAATACCATTGGATTAAATAGTAAAAATATATTCTAATTACACATTAATAACAATTAAAAAGATACTCTAACCATATAATTAAATTAGATGAAAAAGCAGTTTTGATGTGAAATGCAGAATTTTTCACTATTCATTAAAAAATGAACATTGTCAAAAAAATACCAAAAATTTATCCAAAGTAAATTTCAATGTCCCAATAATAAAGAATAAGTTTATTTTGACAAATTAATCTTATAAAATTGTCAAAAGGTTTATTTAAAAGTGGTTTTCCATCAAAAGGTAGTAAAACAATCTTTTAAAAATATTAGTGTATTCCATGCTTAAGACTGGATTTATTCTCATTTTAAGCCTCTAAAACACTATCTAATTTATAAATAGACATAAATATGAAAATAAATAGTTGTTTACTAACTTGGGATGTTACAATGATATTACTCATGGTATGTGCATAACTCTAGTTATATATCTGCCTTTAGTGATGAGTGATTTTTTTTCAAGGGAGGTAGATCAAAAAGTGGAATACATACTAATAATGAATTGAAATATGTGAATGGAAGTTAATAAAAGTTTCACCATTTTAAGGGGAAGATTAAAATGCATTATTGGATGATTTTCTTGAAAAATAAAGAATTGAAAACATATTTCTTAAGTGATTCTTGGAAGTTTATTCCTCGTTGATTTTTTTTGATTTTGTTAATAATAATGTTTAAAATATGTGTGGGTTAGCATAGTAACATTTAAAGATGTTTTTGGGTTACCTATTCTATTAATGAAACATAGAACCTCAACATTAGAAAACATAAGTTTTTGAGATAGAGAGTGATTAACTAGACCAAATTATTTTCATACATGTAGTTCCAATGACATATTGGTTAATTCGTCATCCTTTATTTACTTTACTAGAGAATGAAAATTGATTTACTACTATTTTAAACATATCTCTTGACAAGAGTTTCTAAATTCATTTTCTTTTGTTTTTCACTATTCATTCTAATTTTTCTAAGTTGTTTCTAAATTCATCTTTATCGGTTTGAAAATGAATTTTACCATGAACTATGCCTTTGTAGTTGTAAATAGAAAAGTGTATTATTGTAAATTCAAAATCCTATTATCCCATAATAAGTAACGATGCCATTCAGGAGTTAACATGGTGGTGTTAAAAATTGTATATGAAAAACTAGTAGTGATTAAAAACTCATATTAATATTTTTTTGTCACGACCCGTCCTCGGGGCCCGTGCCGTGACTACCCCAAGCCCGCCTTCCATAGGCCAGGGGCTGGCGACTAGCACCAAGGCATAAATCCCGGTAAAAAAAAGGGAAGGCATTGCCTTTGTAAAGTAAACAAGCACCACAGAGTAAGCAAGCGGAAAAGTAAACACTAAGTAAAAACAGAGTACAACTGAAAGTGCGAAAAAGTAAAAGGGGCCGGAAATACAAGCCCAACTATAAAGTACAACTCGAAAAGGAAAACAACAACTGAAAAGTAAAGTCGCTACACCACGTTTTCCACTGGAGATCCCACCTGAAGGGTGGGTACAGATAGCTCCACTGCTCCTCGGGTCCCGCCGTCCACTCCGAGTACGTCCCACCTTGTGGTCCACCTCCAGGTACTGTCCTGCTCTGCACGCCTCAACCATGATCAATACTGTCCATCGTCTACAACCAACACAACGTAGTGCGGGCATAGCCCGTGCAGGGGTGAGTATAAGCTACTCAGTAGGGACCCTGAGACCCCCAAGGTCTCCCAAAATCCAGAAAGGATAAACCACAAAGGAAAGATACAAACACGAAGTAACAACCGACACTGATTAGGTATAAGCCCATACATATACCTAAGTCATCAATTCCAATACGCTCCAACCTCTAAGCCCAAGTACAACTCAGTCCACACAAGAAAGTATACGTATTCCACACAGGAAAGCAAAGGTAATCCACACAGGATAGCACAACACAATCCACATAGGAAAGCAAACAAGATTCAGCTCACACAGGTATACTTATTCGGTAGAAGATAGAGATGATCACTGATCCATCTAAGTCATCGGACCCACAAATGATCGATAGGTACTAACCCCCGCAAAGACCCACACAGGATCGGACCCACACAGGATCTGTAGGCGCTGGTTCACACAGGACCGCTGAGCGCTGACCCACACAGGATCAGACCCACACAAGATCGGTAGCACTGATCCACACAGGATCGCTGAGTGTTGTAGTCGTCGTCATCGAATCCACTAAGGATCTCTGCACAGTCGTCGTCGCAGCCATCTCTAGGGTTCCCGCACACAACAAGCTCGTTCGGGAGGGTCCGCTCCACGAGCCGAGAGGCTGATACATCAACTGTCACATAGTCCAGAGTTCATGTATCCAAAAGTTCCGTATCGTCAACAGAAACTCAACGCAACAGATGGCGCGTCAATCGGACGCCCGGTCTGAGAGTTATTGGCTTTTTCATTCCAGGGACCCGGTTGGTTTTTAAGGCAAAACCAATCCGACTGTACTCCACCTGCATCCAAACCTCGGGAGGAGTATGCCAAAAGATCCTTCTCACTAAGAGGAACTCAACAAAGCTAACGGCACGTCAATCAGACGTCCGTAGCTCAAGATATGAGTGTTCCCGCTCCGAGGGCCCGGTTGGTTTCGTGTACGAACCAACCCGGCTGAACTCAAAGTATTCTGAAACCTTGAGTGCGATATACCGAAACGACCGTCTCTATCCAAGTATCGCATCGCCGTTGACGGTGCGTCGTTTGGAGGTCAGTAGCCCGAGTTATGGGCATTTGAACCTAACGGTTCGGTATCGGGGGTTTCGGGCTCGGGCCGACCCGGCCCGAGACCCCACCGGTTGGCCCGAACCGGGTCGACCCGCCCCGGACAGGGTTGGCCCGGCCTGGCGCGGCCCGATCCGGCCCGGCGCGGCCCGACCCGGCTGGGCTCGGCCCGGCCTGGCAGACCGGCCAGGCACGCCGGTCCGGCTCAAGGCAGCGCGCTGGGCGCGCTGCCAGCTCGGCCTTTGGCCGAGCTGATTGAGAACGGGGGGCGCCTGCCCCCCTTTTGGGAAACCGCGACCCCCTCATTATGGGGGGCCATTTATGTTGGCCGGGGGAATTTAATTCCCTCGGTTTCCTCCTTTCCGGCCGGCCCGACTTGGCCGTCCGGCTTCTTCTCAACAGGGCCAGCAAAGGTCGGTCCTCTTTCGGCTTCTGACACTGGCGGCCCAGCTGGCCGCCGGTCACCAAGCTCCGCCGCGGCCCGGAACCGGCCACGGCCCTTGTTTTCCGGCACGATGCGACGGCACCGCGCTCCTCCGCCGTGGCCCCGTTCCTGCCGTGGCGCCTTCGACTTCCCTCGACGCGATGTGACAGCATCGCGTTCTTGAATCTCTTTCCACGGCGCGGCGCGACGACGCCGCGCGTATGTTCCGCATGAACCGCGTGGTGCGACGGCACCACGCCCCTTCGTACCAACCACAAAGAAAACAATTATGAAATAAGAAGGAGGGTCGGTCGTGTTTGTGCGGTCCGACCCCCTCGCATTATTTGATAATAAAAAGTCAAAAACCACAAAATTCGACATGCCAGAATCAAGAACGGAATCAAATAACATTAAACCCCTACCTCGGTTTCAAGTGCGGAGCACGTCAACAAGCCGCAGAAGAAAAGGGTCGCGGAGGTCGGGCGTCGCGGGAATCGAATGTCGATTCCATTGATGTCGAGGTGCGTCCGAAGAGGTACGTCGCTGGAGAAGCTTCGTAAGCTGACGGAGGAAGCCTGAGGAAGTGGTGTCTCCTTTCGTTGACACGGGAAGAAGATCGAAAGAGGCGGCGTTGTCGATCTTCGGAAACACACCAGCTACGAAGAAGAGATTCGGCATTTTTCGTCGGAGCTTAAGTGTTCTTTGTCAAGGTTGAAGCAGATGAAGAGAGAGCTTCCCAAATCCTCTCAAGGTGGCAAAGTATACTAACCAAAATAAAATAAGTCTAAATCTTATTTTATTTACATAACTAAACCACTTGAATTTCAAAATTTTGAAAAACAACAACTCATCTCAATTAAAACTCAAGTTGTCAAAATTAAATTGAGTGGAGTTATTGGGAGTTTAAAGGGGAGTTGAGGAGTTATGGTTCGTGTGGGCCCCACCACACTTAATCCTCTCAAGGGAGGTTAAGTGGATGTGGGTCCCACCTCTAACTCCCTTTGGGAGTATATAACCAACATGGATAAAAAATAAAATGTGTTTCCACATTTTATTTAACTTCATTTTAATTCCCCCAAATCTAACTCTCAACCCGCATAAAACACAACCTCGAAAAAGGCATCCTTAAGCGAATATCAGCGCTGCAAGTTCATCGGTGCCCTCAGAATTCGATTCTGGGCACTGGTTCAAAAGATAGAAATTACCGCTCATTCGTTCACTGAACATACCTGAGCCAAACTTCGGAAAATTGATTCCGGGCACACCGGGCCTCGGAATCAGGTGCCATCAGAAACCACACTCTTGTAAAATTCCAAAGAAAATTAAGAAAAAAATATCCTTGAATTTTACGGGTCTCTACATTACTCCCACCTCAGGGCTTTACGTCCCCGTAAAGATATATCAAAACTAGGGAAACAAATGAGGGTACTGAGCACGCATCTGAGCCTCCCGCTCCAAAGTGCTCTCCTGGAGATTCCCGTGCTGCCATCTGATGCGCACTAGAGGAATCGACCGTCCACGTAGGACCCACTCCTGTCGATCCTCGATCTCCACCGGGACCTCCGTAAAAATCGCCCCATCATCAACGTCAAGCTCCCCATGGTCAATGATGTGCGCCGGGTCGTGCACGTATCTCCTCAGCTGAGATACGTGGAAGACGTCGTGCACCCGGTGCAACTGAGGTGGTAGAGCTAGACGATAAGCCAACTCGCCAATCCTGCTGAGGACCTGGAATGGTCTGATGAAACGTGGAGATAACTTGCCACCTCGGCCAAATCGCCGTATACCACGTCGAGGTGATACCCGCAAGAAGACGTGGTTGCCATCCTCAAACTCCAGTGGCCTCCGCCTCCTGTCAGCATATGACTTCTGCCAGCTCTGAGCTGTCCTCATCCGCTCCTGGATGACCTGGACCTTCTCTGTCGTGGCCTGGACCATCTCTGGTCCCACTCGTGCTGACTCCCCAGGGTCTGTCCAGCACAAAGGAGATCTGCAAGGTCGGCCATACAACGCCTCGTATGGTGCCATCCTGATGGTGGAGTGGTAGCTGTTGTTGTATGCAAACTCCACCAAGGGTAGGTGGTCCTCCCAGATATGACCAAAGTCGAGGACACATGCGCGGAGCATGTCCTCGAGAGTCTGAATGTTCCTCTCCGTCTGACCATCTGTCTGAGGGTGAAAGGCTGTACTCAGACGTAGCTGCGTCCCGAACGCCTCCTGTAAGCCCTTCCAATGCCGGGAAGTAAAGCGAGCATCTCGATCGGAGACGATAGAAGATGGAACACCATGAAGCCGCACAATCTCATGAACGTAAAGATGTCCCAAACTCTCCACTGAACCCTGCTCTCTGATGGGTAAGAAGTGAGCTGACTTGGTGAGTCGGTCGACAATTACCCAGATAGAGTCGTGACCTCTGGAAGTGTGTGGAAGTCCAGTCACGAAGTCCATAGATATGCCGTCCCACTTACATTCCGGAACCTCCAAGGGTTGTACCAAGCCTGCTGGTACATGGTGCTCAGCCTTCACCTGCTGGTAGGTGAGGCATCGAGAAACGAACTCTGCCACAACCTTCTTCATGCCCGGCCACCAGTGCTGTAGTCTGAGGTCTTGGTACATCTTCGCCACTCCAGGATGTACCGCCAAAGGAGAAGTGTGAAACTCTCTCAACACCTCCTACCGTAAAGCGACTGGTACCAAGGTACGTCCTCTTAAAAGGATGTCGTTCTCTGCTCCAAAGGAGAAACCATCAGGTGCCTGTCCTGAGGATATCTGTGCACGCCGCGTCTCACAGTCAGCGTCCCCACGCTGTGCCTCTCTGACCCGCTGTAGAAGTGGAGGAGTGATTGTGAGAGACTGAAGGAAGGCTACTCCATCTCTATCCATGAAGGATATCTACAAAGAGGCTAGCTGCTCTGTCGCCTCCTCAAGTAGCTGGATGCCCGTCCTCCTACTGAGGGCATCGGATACTACGTTCCCCTTCCCAAGAGTATAAACTATCTCAAAGTCATAGTCCTGGAGGAACTCGAGCCATCACCGCTGTCTCTGGTTCAGGTCCTTCTGTGAGAAGATATACCTGAGACTTTGATGATCAGAAAAGACTGTAAAGCGCTCGCCCATCAGGTAGTGTCGCCATGTCTTCAGAGCGAAGACCACTGCTGCTAACTCCAGGTCATGGGTAGCATAGTTCTTCTCATGCGTCCTCAACTGACGTGATCCATAGGTGATCACTACCCACTCCTGCATCAGGATGCAACCGAGTCTGGTCCCTGATGCATCGCAGTAGACTACGTACCATACTCCCTCCTCAGGCAACTTCAAGATAGGTGCGCTGGTCAATCTCTGTCTCAGCTCCTGGAAGCTCTGCTGACATCTGTCTGACCACACGAAGGGTTTCCCCTTCTTCGTCAAAGCTGTGAGTGGTGCCGCAACTCTGGTGAAGTCTGGCACGAATCTCTGATAGTATCTGGCTAGTCCCAAGAAACTCCGAACCTCCGTCACGCTCCTGGGTGGCTCCCAAGCTAACACAGCCTCGATCTTCACAGGATCCACTGAAACTCCCGCCTCAGAGATAACGTGTCCCAAGAAGTTGACCTCATGTATCCATAACTGGCACTTCGAGAGCTTACCATAAAGCTGGTGCTCTCGGAGTGTGTCTAGTACAACCCGTAAGTGGTAGGCGTGCTCCTCCTCAGTCGTCGAGTAAATCAAAATGTCGTCGATGAAGACCACGACAAATCGATCGAGGTATGGCTGAAAGATCCTGTTCATGATGGCCATTAACACTGCTGGAGCATTGGTTACACCGAAAGGCATAACCAAGAACTCATAGTTGCCATACCGACATCTGAAGGCCTTCTTCTGCACGTCCTCGTCTCTAACTCTGAGCTGATGATAGCCTGACCTGGGGTCTATATTCGAGAACCACCATGCTCCCTTGAGCTGATCAAAGAGGTCATCAATCCTTGGTAGCGGATACTTGTTCCTCACTGTCACCTGGTTCAGGCGATGATAGTCAACACAAAGTCGCAAGCTCCCGTCCGCCTTCTTGGCGAACAATATCGGGGAAGCCCAGGGTGAAACACTGGGTCGGATGAACCCCTTTCCCTGCAAGTCCTCCAACTGTACCCGTAGCTCACGAAGCTCAGCGGAGGCCATCCAATATGCTGGAGTCGATATCGGGGCTGTCCCGGGGTACATGTCAATATAAAAGTCTACCTCTCTGCGAGGAGGTAACCCTGGAACGTCGTCGGGAAAAACGTCCGCAAACTGATCCACCACTCCAGGAAAACCAGGACTCCGCACGTCAACTGCTCCTAGGATGAGGCTAGACAACTGATGAGTGATGGGCTATCCTCTCCTCTGCGGAAGTCCATCCTGTGCTGAAAAGGCTCCCTTCTCGCCGGTGAAGGTGAACCTGCTCCCGTCGGTGCGTACGCATCGCACCTTGCACCTAAAACAGTCAATCTGTGCATGGACCGTAGATAACCAATCCATGCCCAAGATGACGTCGTAAAGCCTCGAAGCTGCTACAAGAAGATCCCAGATGAAGCTATTGCCTCCTAGAGTTAGCTCACACTGCCAGCACCAGTGCGTAATCGTCGAGTCTGCTCCCGTAGGAGTCTCTAGCCGTAAGGATCGAGCCAACGGCTCTGTCGGAATCTCCGAGCTCCGAACAAGGGCAGCGGCTATAAAAGAGTGACTCACTCCAGTGTCTATAAGTACTGTAGAAAGGGTGGAATAGACACAGATAGTACATAGAATCATCTTGGGCGCGCCGTGGTCGTAGGCCTCTGCTGCCTGGAGCTGTGCCTGTCTCTGCCCGCCAGCTCCCTGTGGTCGGGGTGGACCTCCTGGTGGTGGTGGTGGTAGAGCCTCAAAGCGTCGCCCACCACCTGCTACTCGGCCATCTCCTCTGCCTCGTCCGCATCCTCCCTGCGGACCACCACGGTCGACCCTCTGCCTCTGCCTCAGTGGTCCCTCAACCGTCTGCTACTCCTCGGCACGGCGGGTCGGGCAGTCACGAGCCATGTGGCCCTGCCCGCCGCACGAGTAGCACTGTCTGCCTCTCGAAAGACTGGCTTCGCGCTGTGCGTCCCGCACTGCTGAGCCAGTGTCCTGAGGTCGTCTTCCTGAGGGTTTGGTCTTCCTGGACCCCTGAGTCATCCGTCGACTGCCTACTGCAGAAGACTCTGCTACATGCCGCCCTGTGGTGGGTCTCGGCGCTGGTGTAGACTCAGCAAGAAAGCTCTTGATCAAAAGGGCCCACTCCAGTACTCCCGTCTGAGTCGGTATGCTGAGGGAGATCAGCGATGCCCTGATCTCGTGTCTCAACCCCTGCTCGAAGGTCCGAGCCCGGAAGAATGGGTCTCGTACCATGTCGGTCGAGTAGCACGAGAGATCGGTAAATCTCGCCGAGTACTGAGCGACCGTCATGCTGCCCTGCCGCAGCTGAAGAAGCTTCTGAATGCGCACCGCACGGAGGGTGGCTGGGACGAACTCCGAGCGGAAGAGGCTCTCAAAGTCCGTCCAAAGTAGAGATGCCTCATCGTGCACCTGGAGCATCAAGATCCACCATCGGCCCGCTGCTGCGTGCAGTAGGCTCGCAGCGAGGATCAGCATGAGGTCTGCTGGTGTCCTCACTAACCTGAAAACTCGTACCACTGCCTCCAGCCAGTCCTCGACTGCCTGGGGGTCTGTCTCCCCACGAAACCTGGGCGGTCCCTGGTGCTAAAACTCATGCAGTGTGCTGAGGCGACGTGCATCGTCAGCGGCTGGTGCTGGAAGTATCGGTGGCTCGACGGGTAGTGCTACCGCCGGTGCCACTGCTGACAAAGGGCCCTGCACCGAGGCCTCGTCGCTCGGTGGGCTGTCGTCACACTCGACTCTCGGAACCCTAGCTGGTTGCTGTCGTGGGGCCATCCTGAAAAGGAAACAGGTGTGCCACGGTCAGAACAGTATACCTGGTGAGCTGATATAAAGTAATCACAAAGAAAACTTGAAACACACACACAATCAATGTTTTCGTGCATTAAGTCGGAAATCAGAAGTCAGGGTCCTGGTGTACGGATACGTCGGCCGCCGCACCAACACTGGACTCCCTGGACTGATAACCACACCCAATACGCTAAACATTATTGCTTCACATAGAAAAGATCAGAGTTCGCGGTAGAACCGAACTCATCTGATACCAATTTGTCACGACCCGTCCTCGGGGCCCGTGTCATGACTACCCCAAGCCCGCCTTCCATAGGCCAGGGGCTGGCGACTAGCACCAAGGTGTAAATACCGGTAAAAAAAGGGAAGGCATTGCCTTTGTAAAGTAAAAAAGCACCATAGAGTAAGCAAGCAGAAAAGTAAACACTAAGTAAAAACAGAGTACAACTGAAAGTGCGGAAAAGTAAAAGGGGCCGGAAATACAAGCCCAACTGTAAAGTACAACTCGAAAGGGAAAACAACAACTGAAAAGTAAAGCCGCTACACCACGCTGTCCACTGGAGATCCCACCTGAAGGGTGGGTACAGATAGCTCCACTGCTCCCCGGGTCCCGCCGTCCACTCCGAGTACGTCCCGCCCAGTGGTCCACCTCTAGGTACTGTCCTGCTCTGCACGCCTCAACCACGATCAATGATGTCCGTCGTCTGCAACCAACACAACGTAGTGCGGACATAGCCCGTGCATGGGTGAGTATAAGCTACTCAGTAGGGACCCCGAGACCCCCGAAGGTCTCCCAAAATCCACAAAGGATAAACCACAAAGGAAAGATACAAACACGAAGTAACAACTAACACTGCTTAGGTATATGCCCATACATATACCTAAGTCATCAATTCCAATACGCTCCAACCTCTGAGCCCAAGTACAAATCAGTCCACACAGGAAAGTATACATATTGCACACAGGAAAGCAAACATAATCCACATAGGATAGCAAAACACAATCCACACAGGAAAGCAAACAAGATTCAGCTCACACAGGTATACTTATTTGGTAGACGATAGAGATGATCACTGATCCATCTAAGTTGTCGGACCCACAAAGGATCGATAGGTACTAACCCCCGCAAAGACCCACACAGGATCGGACCCATACAGGATCTGTCGGCGCTGGTTCACACAGGACCGCTGAGCACTGACCCACACAGGATCGGACCCACACAAGATCGGTAGCACTGATCCACACAGGATCGCTGAGTGCTGTAGTCGTCGTCGTCGAATCCACTAAGGATCTCTGCACAGTCGTCGTCGCAGTCACAGTAGCAGTCGCAACCAGCTCTAGGGTTCCCGCACATATTAAGCTCGTTCGGGAGGGTCTGCTCCACGAGCCGAGAGGCTGATACATCAACTGTCACATAGTCCAGAGTTGATGTATCCAGAAGTTCCGTATTGTCAACATGAACTCAACGCAACAGATGGCGCGTCAATCGGACGCTCGGTCTGAGAGTTATTGGCTTTTTCGTTCCAGGGGCCCGGTTGATTTTTAAGGCAAAACCAATCCGACCGTACTCCACCTACGTCCAAACCTCAGGAGGAGTATGCCAAATGATCTGTCTCACTAAGATTAACTCAACAAAGCTGACGACATGTCAATCGGACGTCCGTAGCTCAAGATATGAGCATTTCCGCTCTGAGGGCCTGGTTGGTTTCATGTACGAACCAACTCGGCCGAACTCAAAGTATTCCGAAACCTTGAGTGCGATATACCGAAATGACCGTCTCGATCCAAGGATCTCATCGCCACTGACGACGCGTCGTTTGGAGGTCCGTAGCCCGAGTTATGGGCATTTGAACCTAACAGTTTGGTATGGGGGTTTCGGGCCTGGGCCGACCCGGCCCGAGACCCCCCCGGTTGGCCCGAACCGGGTCGACCCGCCCCGGACAGGGTCGACCCGGCCCGGCGCGGCTGGGCTCGGCCTGGCCTGGCAGACCGGCCAGGCGCGCCGGTCCGGCTCAAGGCAGCGCGCTAGGCGTGCTGCCAGCTCGGCCTTCAGCCAAGCTGATTGAGAACGGGGGGCGCCTGCCCCCCTTATGTGAAACCGCGGCCCCCCTCATTATGGGGGGCCATTTATGCTGGCCGGGGGGATTTAATTCCCCTGGTTTCCTCCTTTCCGGCCGGCCCGACTTGGCCGGACGACTTCTTCTCAACAGGACCGGCAAAGGCCGGTCCTCTTCCGGCTTCCGACACCGGCGACCCGACTGGCCGCCGGTCACCAAGCTCCTCCGCGACCCGGAACCAGCAGCGGCCCTTGTCGTCCGGCGTGGTGCGACGACACCGCGCCCCTCCACCGTGACCCCGTTTCGGCCGCGGCGCCATCGACTTCCCTCGACGCGACGCGACGGCGTCGCGTTCTTGAATCTCTTTCCACGGCGCGGCGCGACGGCGCCGCGCGTATGTTCCGCATGAACCGCGTGGTGTGACGGCACCACGCTCCTTCGTACCAACCACAAAGAAAACAATTATGAAATAAGGAGGAGGGTCGGTCGTGTTTGTGCGGTCCGGCCCCCTCGCATTATTTGATAATAAAAAGTCGAAAACCACAAAATTGGACATGCCAGAATCAAGAACGGAATCAAATAACATTAAACCCCTACCTCGGTTTCAAGTGCAGAGCACATCAACGAGCCGTGGAAGACAAGCATTGCAGAGGTCGGGCGTCGCGGGAATCGAACGTCGATTCCGTTGACATCGAGGTGCGTCCGAAGAGGTACGTCGCTGGAGAAGCTTCGTAAGCTGACGGAGGAAGCCTGAGGAAGCGGTGTCTCCTTTCGTTGACACGGGAAGAAGATCGAAAGAGGTGGCATCATCGATCTTCGGAAACACACCGGCTACGAAGAATAGATGAGGCATTGTTCTTCGGAGCTTAAGTGTTCTTCGTGTTCTTCGTCAAGGTTGAAGAAGATGAAGAGAGAGCTTCACAAATCCTCTCAAGGTGGCAAAGGATACTAACCAAAATAAAATAAGTCTAAAGCTTATTTTATTTACACAACTAAACCACTTGAATTTCAAAAGTTTGAAAAACAATAACTCATCTCAATTAAAACTCAAGTTGTCAAAATTAAATTGAGTGGAGTTATTGGGAGTTTAAAGGGGAGTTAAGGAGTTAGGGTTCATGTGGGCCCCACCACACTTAATCCTCTCAAGGGAGGTTAAGTGGATGTGGGTCCCACCTCTAAATCCCTTTGGGAGGATATAACCAACATGGATAAAAAATAAAATTTGTTTCCACATTTTATTTAACTTCATTTTAATTCCCCCAAAACTAACTCTCAACCCGCATAAAACGAAACCTCGGAAAAGGTCTCCTTAAGCGAATATCGGCGCTGCGAGTTCATCGGTGCCCTCAGAATTCGATTCCGGGCACCGGTTGAAAAATTTGAAATTCCCGCTCGTTCGTTCAATGAACGTACCCGAGCCAAACTTCGGAAAATTGATTCTGGGCACACCGGGCCTCAGAATCAGGTGCCGTCAGAAACCGCGCTCTTGTAAAATTCCAAAGAAAATTAAGAAAAAATTTCCCTTGAATTTTACGGGTCTTTGCATTTTTGGTAGATAAAACCACAACTGATTATAATACAATAGTAAAAAAATTCACATATTAAATCCTTTCTATAATATTACATAAAATACAAATAATGTATAATAAATACATAATATATTCAACCAATACAATATAATAAGAATTAATTTCATAATACACATACAAAAACCTATATATATATATATATATATAATTTCTACATTATATTTGAAGTTATAAAATGTCCACGATCAACATTATCATTAATATTATAAGTTAAAATTTTCTATAAAAACATATGATGCTCTACTATCCCAGATCCACTTCCCTCACCTAGATGATGCTTGTTGGTTGTTCGCTTTTTTCTAACTTCATACCACTAATACCTACATTTAGGACAGTTAAATATATATTATTAATGAATATATATAAAAAATAATTTTAGTCTAGTTAATTATGAAATAAAGACTCACAACACTGTAACAAATTATAAATAACTAAACCAACCAATGTAAATAATATATATAATAAAACTCTTTAAGTTAGGTTTTAATTTTTTTTTTGTAAATTGAAATAAACTTTAGGATCCGTTAAATAACACTTAATGAAAACTCATTTAAAAAACCTACTATAAATCACTGAACCAACCATTATAACTAATATTTTCCTCATTTATATTATTATTTTTAATATTTACCATATTAATTAAGAAGTTAGTATAAATATATAAATATTTAATGTTATTATGTTTAAGTATATGTCGATAATAGTGAAATTGAAAAAGTATCATAATGCTAACTGATTCATTGAATGAATGTTAGAGGGTTGTGTCATCGTAAACTCACCTATAAATGAATGAATATTGAAATAAAACAAAATATTACTAAATGAAATATTTAATATATGTGATAAAGTGTACCCTATATAGTAGTGGTAGAATGGATATCCAGTACTGCTAGTGTACTTCGTGTAGCAAGAGTATAATTACTAAAATTAATCTAGAGTGTCTAATGTATTTAATCATATTTAAGCATGCCATTGTTATCAAAATTATTAAGAAAAAAATTAATTAAATTTAACCTATATTTTTAAAAAAATTATTACATTTATATTTATTCAATTCATTTGAAAAAACATCACATATTTTATTACAAACTCATCCTATAAATCATATTCAATTTTTATAAAAATAATATACGATAGTTACAAGAAATTAAATTTAAATTTATGAAGTTGAATATTAAAAAATACTTTATATGACTTATAATTGTTTTCTTCTTAGATGTTCATTTTTTTTATCAGCTTCTATCATTAATATTACTCCCTCTCCACCTTCTCCACCCTCCCTCACATGACTAAAATTTGTATTATGAGCTAGGAGAAACAATTTTACTTGTTATTGTTAATGGGGTTCACCAGCACAAATTATTTCACCTTCGTTACCCATATCAAACATATCCCTCATTTTTGTATGGAAAATATTAATCCACCCATTATTAACTATATAGTTAACATAATATAACCTTTCTTCATGGGTATATAAAAAATATGGATCATGTTCCTCACACTCACAGATATAAATCATTAGTGAGTAGTTTATATAAGTACATTGTTAAAAATATTTCCTTATAGCCTTGTTAATATTGACTTAGTTAAATTTTAATAACATAATTGAATATTTTCCATGATAATTTAGATTGATAATATTAACAAAATTTCTATAGTAACCCTTATCTATCACTCTAAATATAACAATGTTTCTTGTTTTCATACATTATTTTTGTTCTATAGTATGAAACTTTATACAACCAATATTATAAGAATAAAATATCCTTTAATAATTAAGTGGAACTTGAGATAAATAATTTAAATATTTAGATATTTTAACTTGATTATAAACATTGATTATATATACAAATTTATAAATTTTTTTACTTACACTAAATTATTATCAACATATCCAACATTGTTATTATAATAATAACTCACATGATGTGAAAACCACCCAATAATTTTTGTTATATTTTCCGCATGTAGAGTTTAACTTTTAAGGTTTACTTTCATTTGTGTTCTCAATCGTTCAATATATAGATCAATAATATTAATATTGAGTAGAATATATATGTGTTCATTTTTTAACTACAAACAAGTTAATGTAAATGATGATACATTTCCAACTTCTCAAACTAATATTGGAAACATTGATGAATTATTATTATCCAAATAAAGACTTATATTATTGTCAACATGTCACACATGATTTAATCTTATCTACATTCAATATCAACACCCTAAATAGATGGTTTATAACTCTTCAGCTAGGTAACCTTTAAGAGAAAAACCCTTTGGTTGTTCATTATTTTTCAAAAAAGACTTAAAATGAACAAGATACCTAATATAAACGAGTAAAATAATAAAAAATAAACATAATAAGTATTTTATTGTAAAAATATGATATACTAAATATATATATAATTAAAATTAAGTGCCTATCGATGTGATATATACATCGAAAATATATGGGTATTCCATGTTTAGATTTATCAAAAAACACATCCAAATGAATCATCATAGTGAAAAAGAGGGGGAATGTTCAGGTATAAATGATAATGAATTTGTAATATACCTTCCCAAATTTTATATAGTTCAATTGGGTTTAGTGTTTTATCAAATAACTATATAAGGAATGGTTAAAAGTTAATGAGAACTGTATTTATTTTATTAGGTAACAAATTATGGATCACCAAAGGTGAACAATGATCTTTTACAACATTTGAGTCATGAATTTTATTTACTTTGAATTTATGATGATTGAAATCAACACATATTGAAATGTTACTTTAATATCTATTTAGATCATGATATTTTATCTTCGATGAAATACATTTTTATTGATTTTTTAGATGAAAAATTACTTTTGGATATTTCGTAATATAGATTTCCCATATATAATTCATGAATTTTAGTGATTCTATGTATCTATGTTAAATTTTATGATCTTTGGATTTACTAGGCTTATTAGGTAAAGTAAAAATTCTCATTGCTAAAAACATTATTCCTATTGTGAATAACACCAATATTATGATATAACAGATTAAATGATCAATATATAAGTATGGAAAAATTATTATTTTCTTCCACTTATATATTCTATCTATATCTGGTGGTGTTTAAACTATTTTACTACCTTTATTCAATAGAAAACATTTTCTAAACCATTTATTAATATTTGATAATTGCATTGAGATCTGTTATCTATAAAATAATTTTGGCATAAGCATCAAATATATTTTTCCATGGAACATTGACCTATTATAATGAAATATTTGAGATGTATCAAGGAATAATTAATGAGACATAAATCACCCAATTATTTCATATGGTTAATGTTATCCTAATAAGAAATCTATAATAAATGGGGAGGGTTTGGGGGAACTGAAGTTTTTACAAACTCAACAATTTTCCCACTCTAGGTAACATGTGGTCCATTATTGATATTTTATAAACATATTATAGTAATAATAGTTAATAAATGAATTTGGATATAAAGTAATCCAGAAGGTACCACTTAACCAAATTATAAAAGTTAAACTGTACAAATAGAATGAAAAAACTAAACATAATGATGAGGATCTAGAAAAAAATTAATATACCTCCAAATAATATTATTTAAGGAAATCATAGTTATAATAACTAAAACTCTTATCTTTTAATGTAAATTAATTGGAGGATAAATACCTATATACAAAGTATAAATGTTTTTAAAACCTATAATTTTTTTGATCTAAAAGATCAAAAGAAAAAATCCCATCCTCAAACTTCTTCGACAGATTTCAGCAAAAATAAGATCTTATATTGAAGGCCCTCTTTTATCAAACTATTAGTACCATCACAGTACATATTCTGAATACATATTCAATTTCTTTGGAAGCACTAGTTCTTATCCCTAGAACTCTTAGATTACAATATTTTCAGAAGAAAATGATTACATTAGGAAACATAGATCTTTTAAAAATAATCCCTACAAAAATTGAATTTGTATCGCTTAAATGAATTAAAAATGTTAAATGGTACATGTACAAAAATAGAATTTTACAAAATTATGGGGTTCCAAATAATAATCCTGTCATGACTCGGCCCAATGGGGCCCACCTGTCTAGTGATGAGTTGAGTATGACTACCCAAGCCTACCTCTAATAGGCCAAGGGCAGAAGACTAGCTCCAAGTATGAATATCATAGATATGGAAAGTGTTAGTATAAATTACCTACACAAACGTATCTCTAGTCGATAAAATTATGAAATTTAAAGAAAAACTGATACCGATAATGAGTTCATAACACCTATCACACCAAAAAGTATGAAAAAAGTATTCAAAAGCAGTAAAAGTGGCCAAAGACAAGCCCACCAAAATCTAGAAAATAAAGTCTGTCCTAATCAAAAGTAGAAGAATAATGCCAAATGAAACACCGTTATAAACCTTAGATTTTATAGCCAATGCTACACTCCACCTTCTCCTAGTCCTCCAAGTAATCTGTTAAATATCCATTGGCTGTATAAGACATAACATGTGTGGGTAGATCCCATTCAAGGTTGAGTATAACTATACCTAGTTAATAAACCATGAAATAACCAAACATAAATTATCAAGAGTATTTATATCATCACTATATATTTATGTCAAACAAGATATGAGACATAATTATGAACAATGATAAACCCAAATATACTAAAAAAACACCATGTCCCATGTGGTCACAATCATAATGCCAACCATAGGATTCTATTCAAGGATCAATGTTAACAATCATATGGTAGAAAAACACTCCATGAGCTATGATTCTACAGATGATACTCTACTGAAATCCTCAATGTAGAAGTCATTTAAATCATGTTCATGATGTGAATTAGTTACACGTTTTGAACCTCTTGAGATCCATATATATACAGTGACGCCAACGCATAGAGAGTCCAAATGCCAAAAATTATTTTCTTTTTTTTTCTGTACTGTTTATATCTAATTTTATTTCCTATCTGTTTATATTTTTTTCTTTTATTATTTTATCAATTCCATTGTTTCTAATTTCTATTTCAATACTCACTCATCACTTTTTTTCTATTCTGAAATCTGAATCCAATCCCATTTTCCATTCAAAGTTATACTACTGCTGCATTCTTCATTATTTATTCATTCAAGTTAGTATCTGATTGATTTAAATCGAGTTCCATTGTGGATTGATTTTATTTAAATTTCTTAATTTTTACATCAATAATTTTTTTATCTATTTTCTTGATTTATTTTAAAAATATCATGCATGACTAATCCTCTTAGGGTTATGGGTTGAGATTAAGGGTGGATTTAAGCGTAATGAATTTGTGAAACAAATCTTAGTAACCCTATGTTTAGTAATTAAGTTATTTTTTTTAAAATCTTATTATTTTTCAACTACACTGACCATAATAAGTGTAAAAAAGGTACTTTGACATAATTGGTGTTGAGAAGGGTAGGACTAATAGCCTTTAAGTTTTTCTTCCTAGAAGCTTAGCTTCTAGAATTTAGGTTGTCAACTATATTTAGACCAAGGAGTAGTTTCTAGCTTGGATAGATCGAATTAGTTTCACCAATATCTATTGATGAACATTGCATCATTTTTAATTCTAAGATAATGGTCTATCCTATGAAAGATTTAGGATTATCTTCTACTTAAACTCTAAAATTGACCGTTAACAATTCCTTTTCTTATTATAACGTTTCACATATGAACTAGAACCCTTGTATTCTTCACTTTTGGCTTCGTTCATGCATCGAGGTCCCTTTACTCATTATAAGATCTTATATGCATAAGAATTAGAAGATTTTGATCCTAAAGTTGAAAGATCAATTTTTTCCACACCAATTATTAACCATGGATGAATGCAATGATCTGGCATAAAAAAGCCAATAATATGCACCACCTAAACATTAGGGTGAGAGACGAGTGCTGTATGAGCACACCATCAGGGATTTCATGTTTTCTTCTACTATATGTGTTATGCCCAACATTGTGCACCTTCCTATTGAATTGTACTCATTCATGATCAAAACTAGAATCATCCATATGATCCAGCATATGTGGTAGTTTAGTATACTATAAACCAAAGATCCCCATAAACACATCTCTTTTTTTAGAGGTTTAGGACACGATTCAAAACCAAGGTGTATCTTTAAATACCATTAGAATGTGATTATTCTTATTCTCATTGAATGATCAAGAGAAGGATTTGATTACGAGTCAATATTTCGAGTCCATTATGAATTCGTATGATTTAGAAAAGAAATTCCTTGATAAAAATTTCCCACTGATCTAAACCTGGAAGCTCCAAAATGAGATTCAAAATTTCAACTAGGCGTACGAAGAATCATCTTGGGAAGCATGAGTTAATTTCAAGGAGATAACCCATAAATGCTCACATAATGGACTTGATGTGTCTTAATAGTTTTAAATTCTTATATTGAAGACTCTAATTGTCTATAAAAACTATTATAGAAGCCACCACTAGTGGCAGGATGATTCTCAAGAAAGCTGAAGTCAACAATGCCTTGTTAGATGAGATTTCACACAATTTCAATATCTGATAGAGTGATAAGGTACTCCCCCAGTACTTAATACATCAAGGGGAGGAAAACACCTTCTGAGAAGCATAAGTTCAATCCCTTATGAAAATATTTAGTCTTCATAGCTACCTTATCCACTATCACCCTCCCATAACTCCCATTCAATTCCTTTTGTTTTCATATATCCCTTTTCAATATATCATCATCTCTTAATTTTCTATTTCCTTTTGGTTTCCACATTTTTTACCCCATTCTAGTATGGTGCATAAGTTTTCTAAGGATGGTTTGGGAAGTGTGGCTTATGTTTTCTGGCTTTCTTAGGAGTGCGACGTGCATCTCATCTCATCTTTTCTTGGTACCCTCTTTCATGGAGGTTATTGTTTCGTTTGTGTAGTTATAGGTGTGGTATTCAACTAGAAGTGGATTTGACTATTAGGGTTGGTGGTCATGGTGAGGATTATTTTCTCTGTTGATTCCGTAGTCCACCTAAAATGATGCTCTGGATTCGTGTTCCATCACTTCTTTTAGATGTGGTTTTCTACGATGATTTTAATGATGATTTAGGATGTGATATTGGATTGGTAAATAGTGTTCTAGGAGGTGAATCTAGTATTGGCCTCCCAACCCAATTTGGATTTGGAATATCTATCAAGACTCAACTGATCCATATGAAATATTGGGTTCTCTCTGTGGTGATGGAGTTTTTTATTTATTTATTTGGGGTGTAGAAGAGTTTGGTGAGTAAGGATTATGCATCATTGGATATGCTTGTGATGTGTGGATTTAACTTTTCTTCATTGATGGATGTGAAGAATGGTGATTTGTATTTATTTATTTTGTTTATTTTCTATTTAGTGAGGTATTTCATGGGATGGGGTCTAATGTGGAGTTTGGATATCTGGTGTCTACTCTCCTGGTGGTGTTTCAGTAGAAGGGGATGGAGTTCTAATTGAAGATCATGGATCATTGTCGAAGACTTGGATACTTTCAAATCTGCTCTTTACTTTTGTTATTCACTCCTATTCTAATTTTTCATAGAGAAATTATTTTGTTAGAGGTTATGGTATATGTTTCTTCTAATAGTTTATGGTGTTATAGGATGTGCAAATGGTGCGGGTTTTGTTCCTTGGGTTTTTAATGGAAATGGATATCATTTCTCTTAGTGGTTATGGTGATCTAGAATGGTGGATCTAGTGTTTATCTATTTGAGATGATGAAGTTTCAAATGTCTTGACTTATGTTCTTTAGATTTATCTTTGTATTGGTGTCATTCTGGTTCTTAATAATGGTTTTCCATGTGTTTATGGTCAATAGTAGAATTTTGGAGGTTTCTGGAAATCAGTGTTTCTGTCGGTGGGTTTTGGTTATGATGGTGATGGAGTGTTGGAGTCGACCTAATGGGTGGCATCAGTGATAGGATGGTAGCACTTGACTTGAGGTGACTTACTTCCTAATCAGCAAAAATTTGATCTATTTCAATTTTGAATTTGGACTAAAATTTTTGAATTTTGAATTGTGAACTATTTCATTAGGAAATATTTTTTCAGTCAGATTCATTTTATAATAACCACTTAACCTAGAAGTGGATTTCAAAATTAAAAATTGGGATTTAGAGTAATTATCTTAATTATAATCAACAAAATAAACAGTACCAGAATCCCCATTTATATCAACAAAAACAATTTCATAAAAGGATGAATCAACAACCGCAACAAGCTAATCTATGTTATTGTCAATAGAGGAGTGGTCTGTAACCACCATTGAATCATGGAACACCTGGTACCCAACTAAATTTCCATATCCTTTACAAAAATAATATTTTCAAAAACAACCTTTTCCCCTAGTGCTTAATTGTAGAGACCTGAAGCTTGACGTACATGGACATTACATTACTTTTGTGGAATACTTAGTACATAACAAAAACAGACACACGAGGACCGTAATAGTTTAGTGTATTTGGAAACTTGGAATGTAATCTTCTAATCGTGGTGAAAGATCTTCAATATCTCCCATAAAGATCTTCCCATTTTTGTTTCCTTACCTAAAATATTTTTTTAATCCTGGGGGAAATGAAAACATAAAAAGGGTGAGCTCAAATGCTCAGTAAGGGTAAGCATGGATAAAATAAAACATACCATATACATTTGAACTTAAAAAAAACATGAACATTAAAAATATTGAGCAACCACATAAAACATGGAAGTACATAAGGCATAGATAATAATGGAACATAAATCATGATAACATAGCATGGGAATAAAACATGTAATTGTGGCATCCGTTAAGCACATGATATTATTTCCATAGTAGCCAAGGCATTGCTACCAAGACCATCTTAGTGGACAAAGTCCCTTTCTGAATCGAGTTCACTCCTCATTTCAGTCCTGTAACACTGAACCAGATTAACTTACCATTCCAGCCATGTCTATATCATGAGATATAAATCTTTACCCAATGCATTGGAGGGATATATAGGTCCCACCAATCTCATAATGAAATCATTCTTACTTTTGCCACAACATAAACATAAATCATTCATCATAACCCAAAGAATAAAATGTGTATCATAAACATCATCCCATCATAACATAATCCATATAAAAAAATGGATATCATTTCATCATAAGAATAGTTAAACCATGAAAATCATAGAGACATTATACTTGAAACATACACATATGAAATAATGTCATCTTAGATGGAAAATGATTTTGATAAAACACCTGAAATGAATTATTGAGGAAAATATCCTTTCTTCTTCAAAATCAATTTCTTTTCACAAAACATCATGAAATTTTAAAAGAAAAGGATTTTGTTGAAAATAGTCATTAAATATTTTGGAGGAAGATTCATGAAAATAAGGCTTTATAAAACCATAAAAATCCTTTCATGCCGTATAAGTTAAAAAAACATTCTTCTCGTACTTTTGTCGGAAAAGTCAAAAAGTACCTCGTACAAAAAACAACAAAAGATTCCTTTCATATCTTTTAATAAAAACTCACCGAAGGGTAAAATTGGATTTAAAAAATGTTAGGTGGATGGAAACAATATTACATATTGAGGAGACATGGATGTGGATGATAAAATACACCCCATTAAATACCAACGTATAAACAATCTCGGATAAAAATTGAGATTGCGAGATTTTCCCTTACCTTAGGTCTGATATGCTTCGTACGTATCCGAACCTCATGTATAATGATTTAAATAATGTCATTGACTTATTAAAGAATCATATTCATTGTTATGATATCATATATGGTTCAATTATGACTTTATATTACCCGTTCTTTTGTAAATTACATGTTAAAGAGCGTTTTGGGTAAAATCGTTTCATTTGTCGTCCGTATTTTGACTTGTAATTATTCATATGATTACTTAGATCATGATTAATTAATTCCAGAATATCAAACATGATTTATATATAATATATATTCAGAATATACATATATATAATAGATCGATAAATGGAAATAAATACACCATTCATGGAGACGGTAGGCCATACGTACGCATGAATGTTGTTTTCGTTTCCTCATTGAATTGAATGAAATTAATTGGATGACATACATATATATATATAAATAAATAATTTATAATTATTATGTCATATATTTCATGATTACTTATTATATATACTTTATAATCATTTATTAATGGTTAATCATTGAGAATGAATCTCATCGCGTCGTGGAGACGGTATTCCGTACGTACGCACGAGCGATGATATCGTTCCCATGATCATGGAATTTTATTGGAGTGTATGTATACTATTACAGAATCAATGTCACTTTACAATAATAATATATAGTTATTATTTACACCATTATACCCATCCATGTAAGGTGGTGGTGGAAAATAGATTACACCACGGCGTGGAGACGGTATTCCGTACGTACGTACGCGCGGTGATTTCGTTTTCTGTAGGATGGATATATGGTGAAATAGGGTTGTTTCATAATTATAATAACATATAAGTATATGAGTGATACTGATGTTATTACTTCATAATTAAACAACCTAAGAAGAATAAGTGGAAGAAGAAACAAAGGTGAAAGAATCGGTAACGGACATTACCTCTTCTTTGAAGCGCCTCTTTGAGACCTCCTCTTAGGGCACTAAAATTGGTCTTTGAAGAAGACCAGGACCTCTAGGATGTTTCTAGGGAAGTGTAGAAGATAATTTTTCAGGGGTTGGCCGAGCTTGAAGGCTCAATGTGGTGTGAGGAAGAGAGGGAGGAGGTGCCCTTTTATAAGGGAGGAGAGGGGCACCTTTGGAATAACAAACAATATTATTTTATTATAAAGTCAAATTCGGTTTTTAATAGCTCCAAATTGATAAATTTCTAATATAAGGTGGGTATGGGTCGAAATAATATCATCCAATATAATTTATAAAAGGTTAGGTATCAATTTTAACCTTATCATTTAGATTTAACTTTAAGTTAGATAATTTAACTTTTACCGTGTCTTCTTATTTTCTTACACTATAAGGTTAATAAACTTACTATATCAAGCCAAACGAACCCCAAGTTGTTTATTATTAATATATATAACCTTATCTAAGTCATTTGGCCGAACTTTAGATTTTTAGGAAGAAAATAACAATTAATAATATAGTATTTGTTTTAAAAACTATTTTTTGTCAATTTTGACACTATTTCGTAATTGATTTTTGTGAAAATCATAACAGAATTATTAGTTCGAAAAAATTTAATTAAATTAATAATAACATGTCATATTAACATATAATATTATTTTAATTCTTAAAAAGTCTAAAATTAAATTTATTTGGGTATTTATAACATCAATTATGTCAATATTTCATTAATGAGATAATTACTGCATCATCATTGTGTCATAAATAAATTAAATTATTTAATGTCTAAAAATTATAAATAAAGTACCATTATGTATGAAATCGTTTTATCTTTCTAATGAATATTTATAGTTGAATTTATCTTATGTATAACCCTATATTAAAAATGCTTTAGTTATTAAACTTTGATTTTACCTATTTTAACCCTTCTTTAAATAAATTGATAATAAATGTCCTAATCTAATCCAAGTGGGCCTAAATGGTCATATTTTATTCCTAAGGTTGTTTTTGGTCGAATTAAACTTATCCAATAGAGTTAGGACATGTGTTAGGGTAATAATAATATCATTTGTACCCTCAATTACCCTATTTACTTTTAACTGTGGTAAAAAAAGTAAAATGTTACTATTCACCAAAAATTATTTTCATCTCATTGAACCAAATATTAGTCCTTGATATTAACCTTGTCTCTCGGATTTTCGAAATTCCACTGACAAAAGTGGTAAAATTAAGTTTTATGAAAAATTCAGTTTTTTAACTACCACTTAGTGGTTTCACTATTCATCAAAAAATGAAAGTTTCCAGAAAAATACCAAAAATTAGGCCTAAGCTATATTTGATATTATGAATTCAAAAATGATGTCGATTTTACCAAATTCAAAACATATCAGTTACGTTAACTAATTTAAAAATTTATTCCCATCATCAAAAAAATAGTGTGTTTTTTAAGAGAAATAACTATCAAAAGATTGACACTTGTTTATGTCTGGTTTAAATGTGAAATTACATCCAATGACCAACATTGTATTAAATTGTAAAAATATATTCTAAATAAACTTTAAAACCACTCAAATTAATAATTTATCACTATTAATTATTTTGATTAAAAAAGTTGTTTTTAATTAAAATTTAGTAATTTTCACTATTCATCAGAATATGAAAGTTATCCGAAAAGTACCAAAATTTCACCCAAAGCTAATTTCGATATTCCAAATCCAAAAATGAAGTCCATTTTGAAAGATAAAATTTATAAAATTTCAAAAAGTGGGTATTACTATTCATTACGGGTAGTTCATAATAATATTATAATAATATCTCGTTTAGTGAAACTCGGTATTGCGTACTACACACGCTATCGAGGAAGGTCGCGATTGCGTGTAATGAATGTCAAGTCAGGGACGTGTGTTGTGAAAGCTCCTTTTGGTGTAGCGTACAACAGAAGAAATTAATGAAATTAAAAATAATATTTTTTTTTCATAAAATCTCGGGTTGTTACATCAATAGTTTCCACTTGCTCAGTAACAATAGTTTCAACAAGCTCCACCTAGGAAGAAACTATTGGCCCAAACTCTTCAATTCAATATTGAAAACCTTCTCACCACAGTCAATCAAAACTAATATTAGAGGATGATAACCTAAGAGACTAAAGTGATGAATCAATGTGCTGACCTACGTCACCTCAAGCACTATATGGTCCAAGTATCAAAGATCCTATCAAATATATTAATGAGTATGTTTCCTAATAATATAGAGGCTCATTCATGAGAAGAGACTAAGCATATATTTCTTAGGATTTTAATTATTATAGACTTTCATAAATCCCTTATTAGGTGAAGTTTAGAATCTTGAAGAACCTGAGAAACATGCAACAATCATCAATAAGGATGGTGACGATAGAACATAATAATATGGTCAAGAAAAAGATATAGAATTTGAGCCAAATGAAAAGATCCCATATAGGATCAACCTGAAAAGGATGTTATTTATGTGGCACCACCACAATAAAAGCCCCATCTCCCCTTTATAGAGAGGATGAGACAGTATAAAAGACAGGTAAAATATAAAATGTTTTTATAAATGTTTAATAATGTTCAAATTAACATTCCATTTTATGAAGTGATTGTAGAAATTCCTACTTATGCCAAGTTTCTTAAATAATTTTTCTCAGGTAAGAAGAAAATGATAGAAATTCACTACAAAAAATAGGCCTTTAATCGTAAAAAATGGCCTTTATCATTTCTATAGAATAACTAAGTATCGAAGTGAGATTAAAAGCTAGAGTATTTTATCAGTGCATATAGAAGCACTGATTACGGTTTCATTTATCAACACTTATAAAAGTGATGACAATGGGGCATACATCAGTTTGCTGTAATAGCACACTATAGAACAATTTTAATATGCTGTAATAAAACAAAAAAACACCAAAAACACCATGAAATTAGAAAAATAAAGTACAAATATCTAATTTAAATGAACAGAAAACAATATAGTATCATTTTCTTGGTTTTGGTGATGTGATGCGTGTTTTAAACTAAAATAATATTTGTAAATTGAACATATTCACTTGGAGTCATACTGGTCACATCATGCATAGGATTGAGGTGTGTCTGATTCTTACACATCTCAAATGACTTATTGGTCATTTTCCTAATGTATCAAATCAATTAAAGTGTGTTTTCTTGGTTTTGAGTACACCACATGTCTTTTTTACTAAAATTTCAGTTTAAACTAGAAACACACACTTTGACTCATACCGTTCACATCGTGTGTCAGTTTAACATGATACCAATTCCTATATTTCAAAAATGACTTATTAATCACTATCCTAAATTATAAATTCAATCTACGTGTGTTTTCGTAGTTTTTAGTGCGTGACAGTTATTGAACTAAAATGATGATTTTAAACTGATAACGAATAAATTGAGTCATAACGGACACATTGTGTATCTTATTAAAGTGATTATGAATCCTACACATCAAAAGATTACTTATAGATCATTTTAATAAAGTATACAAACAATATGAATGCATTTTCTCAGTTATGAGTTGGTGAGTTGTCAATTTTACAAAAATTGATGTCAATTTTAAATAACAAGATGTACTTGGAGTCATATTGGTCACACTATGCATCAGATTGAAGTTCATATAATTTTTAAATGTCTCAAATGACTTAGGTATAATTTTACTAATATATCAAAACAATATTAATGTGTCTACTTTATTTTGAGTACATATCTTGTCTTTTTTTTTTACTAAAATGTCATTTTGAAATAGAAACAAACTATTTGACTCATACTACTCACATCATATATTATTTTAATGTGAGATTAGTTACTACATGAAAAAATTACTTAAGAATCAATTTAAAAAATTATCAAGAAAATCTAAGCGTGTTTTCTCAGTTTTCAATGAGTGACATTATTTTGAACTAAACAATCAATTTTAAACTGATGACAAACAAATTGAGTCATACTGGGAAAATAGTGTATTAGATTGAGGTTAGGATAATTACTATAAGTCAAAAATGACTTATGGATTGTCTCCCTATTGTATCAAAACAATCTGAATGTGTTTTATCAGTTTTGAGTAGGATAGTTGTCCTTTTTATTAAAATTGATGTCATTTTTAAATAAAAAGACATACTTATAGTCATATCGGTAACACTGTCCATTAGATTGAGGTAAACATGATTCCCACACATCTCAAATGACTTATAGACCATTTTCATAATGTATCAAAACAATATGAATTTTTTTATCAGTTTTGAGTACATGACTGGTGCTTTTTATTAAAACTGTTGTCATTTTTAAATAAAAAGATGCACTTGGAGTCATACCGGTAACACCGTGCATCATAGTGAGGTACTCTTGCTTCCAACACTTCTAAAATGACTTATGGATCATTTTATTAAATTATCAAAACAATACAAATGTGTTTTCTTAGTTTTGATTATGTCACTTGTTTTTTAATAAAATGTCATTTTAAACTAGAAACATGTACTTTGACCTATAATGGTCACATCGTGTATAAGTTTGATATGAGACTGATTCATAAATGTTAAAAATTATTTATGAATTGATTTTATAATTTATAAAGAAAATATGATTGTATTTTATTTGTTTTCAATGAGTGACATTTTTTTGAATTAAATTTTCAATTTTAAACTGATAACAGACACATTGAGTCAAAGAGGTTAAACCATGCATCGAATTGAGATGTGGATGATTACTACATGTCTCAAATGACTTATGGATCATTTATCTAATGTATCAAAACAATAATAATATTTTTTATTGATTTTGAGTTTGTCAGTTGTGTTTTTTATTAAAATTAATGTCAATTTTAAATAAAAAATCACTTGGAGTCATATCTGTCTCACCGTGTGTCAGATTGAAGTGTGGTTGAATCCTACACATCCCAAAGTCTAAAAAAACCATAACTACCCAATTTAACTTATTTATATTGTATTTATATTCCAAACTTCTAACAATGTATATTGACATTATGTTTTTAGCTAAAAACATTTCTCTTTGTTGAATGTTAAAAGATCAGAGGCATTCAACAACAAGAAAGGTTTTTCAACTAATAACATCGAATCAATATGAAATGTTGGTTGTTCTCTAAATAAAGGAAATGAATAGGTAAAATTTGGTTATTTTGGAAGAATGAATCATTTCATATATTTTGTGAATGGTTGTATATAGTTGAAAGAAAAATATGACTTCTCAAAAGATCTGTGAAAAAACTAAATACGTATTAGATAAAAATGATAAGGAAATTAAATTACAGATATTATATAAAATCATGAAAAAATTAATTAAATAAGTAGTAGGAATACACCTTTTATTAATGGTAGAATTTATTCTGGACGTATTTCCATATTGTCATTATATCAGTTGCAGGCCCAAAGTCCAATCCCTTATGAGCATGATAATCATTGAAATAACTACCCCAACTCGAACAACAGAATCCACTTGTAAAAGAAAAAATATTATGTGAGTAAAAATATAAATAAATAAAATAAACATAAATATTAAACAATTCATTAATTTTATAGATAATTATTTTAAAGTGAAAACTTTATTGAACACTGGGATATACCAGCAGTAAGACAAGAATTATGATAAAAAATGCAAATAAATCTCACCAAACAATTAATCAATGAGCAGGGAGGATGAGTAGAAAATAAGATACATTGTATTGAATCTTTGAATATTCTAAGATAAACTAAAGATATATAATTAGGTTCATAAAATATTCATTTTTTACAAAAATAAATAAATACACATACGATATTCATTACAAAAGGTGAATGGCTACCATTTGTGAAAATTACATGGATGATAATTAGAGATTCTTAAGGGTTGAACCAAAAGGCAATGTTAAAGAATTATATTTTTTATATGTTTTAAAGTAAAACACATATAGTGTTTATTAGATGTGTGATAAAGTAAATGTAGGGATTTTGAAGAAGTATTAATGAGTGGGTCATCATTTAAAATATAGCTATATTTTTATCAACTATAATAAATAAAAGAGTGGATACAATCAATAAATAAAATTTCATTGGGGATTAGAAAGTTTCATTGAAAACTCAAAAGATTAAGACTCTAAAAAACCAAATTTTTTCCCAAGTAGATCCAAAATCATTTGGAGGGCTAAAAATGATGATAATTGGATCAAATCTATACATAAAGAGCATGATTCAAATAAGAAAAATTTGACATGAGGAGATTAATCTGAATAAGAACATTGATGTATTCTCATGGATCAATATTTTTCATATTTTATTCTAAAAAATCCATTGGTTTAAAAATACATGAGTTTTTTTTGTTATTTTTATCCAAATTCTATAAATCTCTTAACATAAAAGGTTATGGTAATGTATTGTAATTAAATTGTTTTTCTATGTCACGTAATTGAGATAGTCACATCTGCGGGGCATCATAATACCACTTTGTAATTAGAAAATGGATTTAAGTTTATGTCAGTAAACCATAGAATTAAATAGGATTAAGAATCCATAGTGAACATAACATTTTATTAAATTATTAAATTGACACTAGTAAAGTTTACCTGAAGTGAGATTCTAAAGTAGTAATGATTTTATCCATGAAAAATAATTTTTATTTTTAAAATAGATTTTATTAAATTTTATTTAGTTAAATAATAGAAAACTTTTATCATTATATAATTTACATTTTAAGAAAATATCAAATTTATAAAAATTTTGATCAGTCCTAAAGGATTGAGAACAATAAATTCTATCAACAATGTAATATTTATCTACACCTCAAAATGAAACAATATTTTTTTCTTAAAACACTATGATGATAAAGTTTTTTCTAGATAATGACCCATTCCTATTATTTATTTTTTGACTATATTTCAACAACCAAAATCAAAATATCAATTACATTTTATCACAAACTGAGTTTTTCCTATTTAATGTAGTCCAAGGATTATATAACCTTAAACTTATTTTATTTTTATTTTTATAAAATTGAAGTTGTTTTATTTAAAAACAATTAAATATTTCAAAAATGAATATTGAAAAAATTATATTTTTTCAAGAAGTAGTTAAATAAATAAGACAAGATATAAAAAATATATAATGTTTTTTCTCATATGATTTTATAGATTCATCAGAATAATTTGACTATTAAATTTCAAAAGTGACCCCTAAATCTACCCCAAGCCTCATGAAATAATTTACAGTCATCCTAAATAAATCCATTAATTTTAAAACATATTTCAATTCTCATTATCATAGGAAAAAATTGCATGAAAAAATAATTATATAGTTGTATCCATGAGCCAGATATTTCATCATACATTTTTGGAAAAGTCTTCTAAAAGTACCTTTCCAATAGATGGGGATATTCCAATATTTCAGTTCCTCCTCACTCAACCCTTTTAGTTCCCATTACTACATGACATAATATAATACCCCAATGATGTCAAATATTTTATCATCCAAGTAATTTTCAATGTAATATTCCAAACCAATGAAAACATTGACTGCTATATGGATGAATTCTGTAAAAGTTGATGATTTAAAAGAGGTAGATGTCATGGAATATAGGTATTGTAATCCTACTATACATCACAACAATATGACCCAACATTAGGTTTGATATATTTCAAGTCTCCCAGTACCAATGTTGGCCCAAGGAGACCCACATGATATAAGGTAAGATGATACTTCAATATATCTGAAAAACAAAAAATTTTATGATGTTTTATTATAGCATAGTAAAACTAGACTTTTTGGGATATACAAATGTGGGATTAGAAGGTTCAGTGGATAACTAAGATAAATTAGATATATCAAATAACCTAGATTTCATTTGAGCCATGGTTGGGTTCAACTCTTTAATCACTTGAGAATTGGATTCGATCATTAGAATAGTTGGAGCCTTGATTCTAGCATAGATTCGATCTTGGATTTAATAATGAAGAGAACCAACAGTAGGTTGCTTTTTCTGAGAGGTTTGGATATCATGAACTAGTTCACGATGGTTAGGGTTCTTAAAATAGATCATAACACTTTTATCAGTGCTTCAAAAAAATTACTTTTAAAGATACAATTTATCAGTGTTAAGTTAATAAGCACTAATAAAATGAATCTTTATCACTACTTTTTTAGAACTAATAAATACTTATAATACTTTTTTTAAATAATAATAATTTAAAAAAGTATAGTTATTATATAATTATAATACTTATAATAAGACTTTTCTTATAGAATAATAATTTTATAATAATTTTAATATATAATTATTTATTTATAGTTATATAAATAATTTTTTAAAAATAATTTTTATATCATTATATATAATTATATAATTATATGTATATATATAAACATATTATATTTATTCATTATTCAAATACATTTATTATAAATTTATAATTATTTATTTATAAATATATAAATACATTTTAAACAAATTTTATTTATTTATTTATAAATATAAATGTATAAAAAAATAAATATATATTTATAAATATTTTTATTTATAAATACTTTTTTAAAAATTTATTTTTAACATTATTCATGAATGTTTAATATTAAGTTCATGCTTGTTAAAAATGAGTAAAATAGATTAAAAAAAGAGTAAAATAATGAAAATTTAGATAAGTTTGATTAATATAAATCATTAATAAATGGATATATATTTAAATAAAGATGAATACATATTGAAAATATTAAAACAATGTAAATAAATAAATATAAAATAAATAATATAAACTGATTAAATTTCAAAAAATATATTTTTGTGTGTGCATATGTATATAAAAATGAATTAATTACATATATGTGAAATCAATATAATATATTCAATCTAAGTTATAAATTAAAAATTAAAATGACCTTCAGTTATGTCTATTACACGATGTAATTAGTCATTATTTTTAATTCATATTAAGTTTAAATTATACAGCATTATTCACTAAACATAATACTATTTAATGTAAAGCATAATATTTTATATTATAAAAATCATTTTTATATACATTAATATATATATTTATATTTTATATATAATATTTATTAAAATTATCAATAATAATCTAATTAAAAAAAATGTTTATTATTTTTCTCCATTTATTTCTTTTATTTTTTATTTTTTTAAATTCTCATTTTGACTTTAACTATATATTTAATACATACTATTTATTAGTTTTTATAATTTATATTTAGTTTCATCAATTTCTTCATTTTTATCAATAATTATTTAATTAATAAAATTTGTAATTAATAAACATTTTTTTATTTTTTACTTAATTAATTATTTCTTTTTATTTATTCAGACCTTTATCAGTGAAATAAAGTGCTGATAAACGATTCCTTTTTGAGCGCTAAAAATATAGTGATGATAAAGGGTACCATTTATCAATGCTAAAAATAAATTTTTGATAAAGGGTACCCTTTATTATATTTAAAATTAAAGTGCTGATAAAGAGTTCCCTCTATCAACGTAAAAAATAAAGCACTGAAAAAGGGACCCTTTATCGGTGTTAAAAAAAGCACTAATAAAGGGTAAAACTTATCAACAGTTTGTTTAGAACTGATAAATATTCCATTTATCATTGCTTTTTTTTCTAGCACTGATAAATACCAGCTCTATTAAACACCAGTTTTGTAGTAGGGATAAGAGTTATCTCATTAAAGAAAGAATACTCTACCACTGTTCAATGGAATCACCACCCCAGAATGTGAGATGCTGAAAGTTTCTCAATTCCTTGAAAAATAGAGACATGCAATTTTAAAAGAGTCATGTGAGATCTTGGTGCATGTATCAATCTCATTTCCATGAGTGTCTTAAAAAATGTAGGGATCAGATAAATAAAAATAATGAGAGAGGAACTCCAACTTGGTAACCTCTTAGTCAAGCACCCTTAAGTACTTCTCAAGAACATCTAAGTAAAAGTTATAAAATTCATTTTTCTCACTGAGTGGATTTTCCTAGACATGGAAGATTAAGGGTATGTCCCAATAATTCTAGGGCAACCATTTATCACCACTAAGAAGGCCTTGATCATTGTTATCAAAGGAAGATTGATTTTTAGAGTAAATGTTGAACACGTTATTTTCAATTTAGTGAGGGTTTCCAAGAAAAACATAGAGTAATTTGATTGAAAATCCGTCTCTATTATTGATAAAAAAAGATGATTATATGACTAGTATGGATGGTATAATGAAACTACCTCCAGATGAAAATGGATACAACAATCCCAAGGATGTGAATTACACTGCACCTCTAATAAGGGATGTCATCCCACCATTCTTACCCTATGTTTTCAAGTTTCATTCTATAAGGGACGTGTCCTTAAATGTACATATATATAAAGGTAAGCATGTATATTTCTCAAAAATAAATGAATCACTAACTAAGAGGCATATCATGATATGTTATGTAGTTTAGAATAGAGTTTTGGTGGGTTAAAAATTTCTAGATATGGTTTAGAGTTAATCTTCCAATATTTTTTGAAAATATAAAATATAAAATATAAAATATAAAACCCAAAAAATAACCGTCATTTAAAAGAAATACACAACATGAACATGTCAGGTTCAAAAATATAAAAATCCTGAGTTTTTCACGTATTACATTAAATACATAATGTGAAAAGTAAAAGGAAAATCTAAAATCTGTGAACCCTAGGTTTAGGACATAGACCCCTTCCTCCACTCCTTAATTACCCATCCCATGCCTCTCCTTCTTCCCCTCTCCCTCACAGATTAGTCCCCTTCTCCTACCCTCCTACACTGTCCCCCTTATTCCTCTCATCCTTCCCCTAATATTCCTTCTCAGTACCCTACATCCATAATGGCCTACATGAACTGCACTATACGAGGTAGATATCATCTACCACCCAAGTGCTAGATGGTTGCTCCACCACCCACTGATCTATCCACCTTATCCTCTGTATCTGGTTCTTCCACCCCCTCAGATTCTACTTAGTCTGAGTCCACTTCTAGTGGATCCCAGGGTGCTACCCCATGGACACACCTACACCCGTGCCTTAATTTTTCCCCTAATCACTAGTTATGCTTGGTCAGCTTACATTCCAATCTAATGTGGTGGAACAAGATCTTGGACCTAGAATATCTCGAGAACATCCATATCCATCGGGTGTTCCTTAAAATATTTGGATGGATACACATTTCCTTTATTACAGAGGTACTCGAGGATACATATAAGTAGATGTTCCTCTAGTTATTTTCCATTTTGGAGCTTTACATAGCACATGTTAGCTTTTAGCTTGGTGTAAAGACATGGGAAATGACCTTGTAAAAATGAAGAATTGATAACAGTATTTATAATGATGATTTTATTGATTCCCCATCATACATTTCTATTTGATTATAATAGTCCAAGAAAGCTGCGGCGTGGAGTTGGGAATTGATTTCCCATGAATCATATACCTTCCATGATCAACGGACGACAAAGCACACCCATCTATGGGGAGATTCCTTACAGATCCTCCAACGGGATATAGATCATGCATGGATGGATATAGGTGATGATGATGGAAGAATCAGTTAGACTAAGGTTATCATCCCTACCTCATCCATGGGTGAATCCTTCTTCAACATGCCCTGCCAGTTTACATTATACCATGATACCTGGGTGTGATGGTCGTAGGGTACTCTTATGGGAGGAAACTTCATCACCCACCTCACCCATCATCTTGACATTTTCGATGTCACTAAACATATTTCCTATATAGATAATCTAAATTTTATTTACCTACTCATTCTCTATATGATGATACTCTTGAGGAAGGCCAAGGAGCACTAACAGTGGGCGCCTGAGTACATGGAGGATCCTTCTAAGGTTCTATCCCCTGGCCCCCTCATGACCCCCTACTCCTACTTTCATAGATACAAGTCCATATTCCACATCAACCCCTACTTCCACCTATGATTCAATAGAATCATCTAATACTACAACTACTCCACTTACTACCACCATGAAATCTACCTCATCTATTCCCTCCAACAACAAGTCTATTTTTAGGTCATTGTAGTGAACTAGCGCCAGATTTTACACTTCCTCAATGTCCCTTTCACCTATCCATCAAAGTTCATCACCCCACCTCACCACCAACCGCTACATCTACACACCCACCACCCTATAGAGACATCAATTCATCCTTCATTACCACCCCATAGACCACACTTGAAGGCCACCCCTAAGATCATATACCCTACTACTCAACAAGACTTTTTAGTGGAGAATGCACAATGGGGAAAGGGTCTCACCCTCCCATCTTCCTCTGAGTTTCCTCATATCAATTCAGTATATAGATGTATGACCCTATTATAGATCACCACCTCACCCCATCCATCCTCAACTTATCCTACTGCCATTTCCATGACACCACTCATAATGGTCGATCCACCTAACACCACCACCATTGCTGACATAGATATCAAAGGGTAGCTTTAGGCACCCAATATTTGGGAGGGTACTTCTAATGTGGATAGTGGTGGTACTTTCTATACTATTTATCTATTTTACATGTCCCCACCCATGTTGCACTCTATATCTGGGTGTCTATTTTTTTACATCTCTTGTATTATCTTTTCCCTAATGTATCATTTATCATATATATTGATGAGATACACATTTAATTAAATGACTCTATTTATTTATCTAATATTAATTTCTGCATTCATTTATCCATGTTTAGCTCTGTGACATCCTTTATGGTCATTGATGAGTCTGTCAGGACACTCTCTCTTCTCTCATATAAGATCTATCAACATTTGGAAGATATATAGAGTTAACTTGAGGAGATCCAACTTCATATCCATAATCATTAGGATCCTCATCCATGATTTTCATGGAATTTACTACTTATACATGAATATTTTAATAACCCATTTATGAGGTGTTTAACCCCACCAAGAATCCCCATGAGCTTGATGATACAACCACGAGTTCCTACAGGAGGAATAGGAAATTTGAGCTAATGGAAAACATAAATTGATTCTTTTTTCTATCTGTATGGCTACCAAAATAATTGTTAGTGCTTTGTGGAAGGAAACCCATAATTTTTGTCTAATTTATTTTCATTATGTTCTTATGAATTTTTTCCCTTTTATAATTTTTATATTAATAGATTATACAAAGAATCCTTGTATCCAATTATTGTATTTATCTTGGTAGTTTTATCAAACTATTGAATGTGTGGAACATCCCATTTTTATTCATACATATTACTTAAATCCTCTGTACTGTTGTTTTATCTATTACAGGTATTTTGTTTTTACAAGTTTTTGAAGGTAACCGAATTTCTAATCATCATCCAAAATATTTATTTATGCCATGAATATCACTACATGGAGATATTGATTTATCATTTTAAGTTTATAATCACTACTATAAATATGGGCTTTTGAGCCCCATTACCTATAGCGACTTCCATTGGCGGTCGCTACGTTTTCCTTAAAAAAAAGGCATACGCGCCCCCCGAACCCTCCCTCCTCTCACGAAGCACCCCCCCGATCCCTCCCCCCTACTCGTCACCCGCGCCCTCCCCATTGCCGCACACCCTCCCCATCGCCCCGCCCTCCCCGTCGCCCCGCCCTCCCCATCGCCCCGCCCTCCGCCGCCCCGCCCTCCGCCACCCCGCCCTCCACCACCCCGCCCTCCGCCGCCCCGCCCTCCGCCTCCCCTCCCTCCGCAGCCCCACCCTCCGGTCGGCCGTCCTCCGCCGGCCCCACCTTCCGCTGGCCCCGCCCTCCAACGGCCACCCTCCGACCGACCTCCGGCCGCCCTCCGGTCTCCGGCCGCCCTCCGGGTGCCCTCAAGCTGCCCTCCGCCCTCCGGCTCCATCCGCCCTCCACCCTGCGGCCTCCCTCTGCCCTCGGGCCTCCCGCCACCCGCCTCCGGCAGCCCGGCAGCCCTCGGGCAGCCCTCCGGCCTACCTCTGGCCTTCGGCCACCAACCCCTCCGGCCTCCGACCTCTTCCCTTGGCCCTCTGCCCCCTCGTCCCTCCCCCCAGCACCCCGAACACCCCCCACCCCCCGCACCCCGCCAACCCCCGTCCCCTTCGTCTTCGTCCCCTCCATCGCCGCACCACCGCCACCCGTCCCCTCCTTCACCGTCCCCTCCCTCACCGCACCAGCTCCAGCTCCGGCTCCCCCCCGCTGCCTCTCCTCTCCCTCATAGCACTGCCTTTGACTCCCCTCCCATCCAGGTTTGTAGCGCAATCAGGTATGACATGTGATTTCACTTACATTATTATTTTATAAATGGTTCACAAACAATTAATTAGTATTTATTTTAAATATATTTGATATGAAAAATGAAAATGTAATAAGTCTTGTGTAAATGTTTGTTATAGGGATCTTATTATTGATAAGTGTTGTATTGATCTTCCAAATCGAACGTCTAGAGAGTATTTCAATAGCATTATGCAGTTTATTGACTTCACCAGAGGATTTGAAAGTGACTATATTAGTTTTCCATGTAGAAAATGTGCTAATAGATATCAATTCACATGAGATACTATGAGGGAGAACCTATTCTTTAATGGATTTATAAGAAATTATAAGAGTTGGACTCGTCATGGAGAAGAATATGTTCATTTTGCAAATACGGATAGAGTTCAGAAGGATGTTGATGCATGGATGAATGATCCAATGCATGAAATGATTACTAAAATGGTACGTGGGTTGGATCCTGAAGGCATTGACATCCAGAATCATGAAACTGGTGAGATAAATCTTCGCTCTGGTGCAGATCGTGATTTGAGGAGGTTTTATAAACAAATTGATGATGCAAAAACAAAATTATATTCTTGATGTACTTCTTTCAATAAATTGTTGTTTATCGTGGAGTTGTTGCATTTGAAGACTTTTAATCATTGGTCAGACATATCATTAAACAAGCTGTTGGTGTTATTGAAAAAGGTTCTTCCTGTCGACGCTAAGATTCCCGAGTCGTATTACCATGCTCGTAAACTGAAAAAGAAATCAGGTTTTACATATGAGACCATAGATGCATGTGCAAACAACTGTATGTTGTTTAGAAAGGAAACTGCCCATTTGGATATTTTTACGGTTTGTGGTGCTTCTAGGTGGAAAGTGAATAGGGGAAATCAGACTCATCAAAGTCAGATTGTAATACAGGGGAAACCGATTTCCGTAAAGAAAATGCGTTAATTTCCCCTTAAACCAAGGTTGAAATGATTTTTATGTCATCTAAAGTTTCTAATTTAATGAGATGGAATGCATAAAGAGTTCATGAAAGTGATATGTTTACCCACCCAGCAGACTCTCATGCATGGAAGGATTTTGATAAGAGACATCCTGACTTTTCCAAAGATGTTCGTAATGTCCGATTGGGATTGGTAGCAGATGGTTTCAATCCATTCAAGTATATGGTTGGTGCAACTCATAGCACATGGACCGTGGTGTTGGTTCCGTATAATCTTCCTCCGTGGATTTGTATGAAGCAACAATTTATATTACTTTCCACTCTTATTGATGGACCTAAAAGTCCGGGGGATACAATTTATGTTTACCTTCAACCATTGATTGATGAGTTGAATGAATTTTGGGGTGATGGTGTGATGACTTATGACTGTGAAATGAATGAAATGTTCAAACTGCAGGCTGCTTTATTGTGGACAATCAATGACTTCCTAGCTTATGCAAATTTATCAGGCTGGAGTACGAAAGGATAATTTTCTTGCCCTTGTTGCAACAAAAGTAAAAAATCTTTATGGCTTAAGCATTCCAAAAATGGGCATACATGGGTCACAGACGTTTTCTCCCCCCTGAGCACAGGTTCAGAAAGGACAGAGTGGCATTTGATGGTTCTAGAGAGTTCAGCCCAGCACCAAAGATCATGATAGGAGTCAAAATGTTATCGCAGATTGAGGAAGAAAACATCCACACAGTATATGAAATTCAGGATTTGGTGGCTCCTCCGGTATGTAATATTCGAGCTGCGGGTAGGCAGCGCAGTCACAATTGGAAAAAGAAAAGTATTTTTTATAGTATTCCGTATTGGAAAACTAACATGCTGAGGCATAATTTGGATGTCCTGCACATTGAAAAAAATGTTTGTGATAACATATTGTGGACCATTTTAGGTGTCATTGAGAAATCAAAGGACCATGTTAACGCACGCCGTGATTTCGAAGAAATGAGTTTAAGAAAACAGTTGCATTTACAGTTAGCTGAGGGAAACAAGGCATATATGCCTGCTGCATAGTATATGATGACTACAAAGGAGAAAGAGACATTCATTTCTATTTTGAAGATGCTCAAGGTGCCTGATGGTTACTCTTCTAATATTTCAAAGTGTGTGAATCTGATGAGCAAGACATTGCAAGGGTTGAAAAGTCATGACAATCACATACTACTTCAGCAGGTTATTCCAATCGCAATTTGTGATTGTTTATCCCCCAATGTTGTTCCGCCGTTGATTGAGATGAGTAATTTTTTTAGACATATTTGTTTACGAAATCAACGAATGAGTGATTTAAAAAGTTTATAGGACTGAATTGTACTTACACTTTGTCACTTTGAGAAACTATTTCCCCCCTCATTTTTCGATGCTATGGTCCACTTGACAGTGCACCTAACTAATGAAGTAATGGCTGCTGGTCCAGTGCAATTTAGTTGGATGTATCTTATTGAGTGGTATTTGAGTACATTGAAACGATTTTTACACAATAGATCTCTTCCAGAGGCATCAATAGCCAATAGTTATTTGATGGATGAGTGTACTAATTTTTTTTCAGAATATCTTATGGATGTTGAAACAAAATTAGATAAGCCCTCTAGGATTCAGGATGGTCCAGTTGGAGAAGAAACCACATATGATATGGACAACATCGAGTGGATACAAGTGCATCGATTTATCTTGTTCAATACTCCATCAGTTGCACCATTAATGAAATAAGTATCTTATCACTTTTATTGTTTAACTTTTACATGTTTTGTTTTCATAAGTTGATCATTTAAACATTGCGTTATCATTTTCAGAAAACACATTAATGAGATAAACGAAGAGATGTTTCATGGGACTGAGTTGCAAATTCAACAATCTCATTATGCGTCATTTCATGATTGGTTCAAGGATTATGTACGTATAAATTGATTTTCATTATGAGTGAAGTATTATACTAATTTCTTTCTTCATATATCATTATTGAATTCTATGAATTATGTAGGTTCATTATGAGTGAAGTATTATACTAATTTCTCTCTATTTAGGTTGTATCTATTCTTCTATTTCTCCCTCACACATGTCTCTTTACATAATAGTGACATCACTATATCTTTTTAAGTGTCGGGGAGTCATTATTGAGATTTATTGTTGATACACTTGGTTTTTTCTTATTTTAACTTATTTATAGGACATTTTTCAATGAAATAATGTTTTAAATTGAATTATCATTACACCCATTTAAATAAAAGACACAGTCTGGTTCGATATATTTGAAATCCATTTCTATTCCTATTTATTTTATTAGTATTCTTACAGTTTTGTGTAATATAATTTTAATTTTAAATTATTACAACTTCTTTTGATTGAATTATTACTATATACTATACCTGGAGTGATTTACAGTCACATTATATTCCCATTCCCAAATGATTACCCTCACTTTTGAGCTATATTTTTATCTTCTACCCACCTTCCCTCATCCTCATTAACATTTGAACCTTATTTCTTAATCAATCATGATTAATTTTTTATTTATATTTATAAAATAATGATGATACAACCAATGCATGAATATAGTTAGGAACATGTATTCATGGTATGATCATCACTCAAGTTTTATTTTACCTTGAGTGAAAAGAGAAAATTTATTGTAATTAAAATTTAAAAATGGATATAGATTCTATGAAACAGTTATGAAATTGTAATTAAAGGAAGAAATAATTTGATTAGAGAACCTAACTATGAGGCGTGATTGATTTTTTCTACAATATTTATTCTGAGGGAATTAATTTTTTTAAATACAATTAGTTTTATTTTCCTATTTGTAATACATGTTTCCAATATAATTGTTTTTTTATTTGGAAACCATGTTGATATTGTTGGATCTGAATCTACGGATTACACACAAGAGGGGGGTGAATTGTGTCTTTTCAAAATTATTATAATCTCTTCAATTTAGACAAATTATGTCCACTATGCTTTTGCTCAATTAAATATGCAGCGGAAAAAGTAAAACCATGAACACACGGATGTATAGTGGTTCGGGGAACAGAAGTCCCCTAGTCCACTCCACCAACGCTCAAATCCACGAGCTTGGCGATTTTCACTATCTGGTCCTCGTTTCCACAGACCTGTCCACAACTGAGTACAGGCAGTTGACACCTTTACAAGATTCAGGCACACACAGCCTTCCTGGTTCAAACACGAACCCACACAGCTTAGAACGAGAAGCTGATCACTCAAAAAATAAAAAGAGTTTCGATAAAGAAAACACTTCTCCAGTTGTTCTTCACAATTGCAACAGAATGCAATTGACAGTAGATAGATCGTTGTCTTCAGAAAATAAAGATCTGTAATCAAAACAGTTCTGAATCGATCCAGTTGCAATAGATATTACCAGAAACTTCACAACTTCAGCAGCAATAGATTCACAACAGATAGTCGATGTAGAACACGTGAATCTGCTATCAAGATCTTCCTTCGGTAATAAAGGTTTTACGCTTCTTCTTGATCACCAGAAAAGAACTCCTTTACACAGTCTCTGTTTCTTGCTCGTTAAAAGATCAATCTATATATTTCACACACTTTCCTGTGTATATATATATCCGAAGTTTCCAAGATAGAACATATATATATATTCAAATCTGAGAAAATCTTCCGCATAAATAGATCCATGAAAATCTTCTTTAGATTCGCGATATTAAATGAAATAACAGAGCCGTTGTAACTCCCCTGAGGAATCGACATAAAAAGCTCCGTTTAAATCAATCAGTAATCCGTTGAAAATCGTCTTTGATTCAGTCAAAGTCGTACTTAAGAATCGGCTCGAAATCCGCCTAATAATCCGCTTGTTTGACCAATGCAAAAGGAAATATCGTCTGTCAAAAATATCCCGACGCCAAACGTAGGGTTGATGACGTGGCTCCAAACGTAGGGTTCACAAACGTAAGGTTCACAAACGTAAGGTTCAGAACGTAAGGTTGAACATACATACTTTCTCTTCAGCATTCAAACGTAGGGTTGATCATCCATACTTTGTCTCGCTTCAACTCTTCAAAGAACGTACGGTTGATTATAAAAGTAAGGTTGATGATCCATACTCTTGAGAAACAAACTCAACACTGAAAACTAACGTACGGTTTCTCTTCCATATTTGTCCAACAACGAAAACGTAAGGTTCCTTCCAAACGTAATGTTCTTCTTCCATACTTTTCAACAACGTAAGGTTCATTAACCATACGTTTCAAAATAACGTAAGGTTCCTTAACCATACGTTTCTTTTAACATAAAAAGTAAACTTTTCATCCATACGTTACGTTCATCAGCGTAGGGTATGAACAGTGATTCCAGTACGCGCTAAAATTGATCTTGCGCTACAGTGATTCCAGAACACGCTAAAATTGATCTTGCGCTACAGTGATTCCAGAATGCGCTAAAATTGATCTCGGAATAAATGAAGTATGAAATCTCGTTGTATGAAATAAATAAAATAAATTCCTGCAAAATACTCAATGAAATAATTAATAAATAATTAAGGGTATTTGTGAGCATCAAAATCATCATAAAGAGACAGAGTATTATTTAAAATAATCTCCCCCTTTAAAAAACATTATTTTGAATTGTTTGAAAGCAATACATTGCTCAACAATCTCCCCCTTTTTGATGATCACAAAACCCATAAAATAATAGAACTAATTTAATTGCAATCTTTATTGAAAAATTAGTTTTATAAAATTTTAGAATTCTGAAAGGATTAAAACAATATTTAACTATAATAAAATTTCTCCCCCATAAAAATAAATTTTCAGCTAAAAAATAAATAAAAGATAAATGTCTTCTCCCATATATCCAAATTTCTTCATAGGAAACAAATGAATTTAAATGTTGTGTTTATCCAAATTCTCCCCCTTTTTGTGATATCAAAAAGAATGAAAAATTACGGATTTGAACACATTCAATATTGCACTGAACTATAAGTAAATTCTATAATTAACTGTGTATAAATAAGTGAATTTGTTATACTGGCTAACTTAATCATAAATCAATAAATAACAAAACAAAAACAAAAGAAGAGAATTTTCATTCACAAGCTGTTATATATATAAAGGATTGTGATATACAGAGGAATCAAGGTTCATGGATAAGACAGGGAAAAAGGTGTCTATCTCCTTTGAATCGCGGTCTTGATCTCTGTAAACTGTTCTCTGAGCCTCTTCATCATCCCATCTCCTAACTTGATGATAAGATCTCTGTTCTCTTGAGTCATATGAATATCTTCAATCAAATTAACTCTGAAAAACTCATGCATCCTTTCTTCTTTTTCAACAAAAAGAGCCAGCTTCTCTGATAACTGATTCAAAAGAATCCTAATCGGTTGCTCTCCAGATGTCAACTGATCCACTAAAAATTTCTGATTATCCAGCAAAACTGACAAAGGGGCACTATTACACTGAAGATCGTGTAATCTGTCACTCATATTGCCTAGTGCTCCTGTAATTGCTTGAAATCTCCGAATCAAATCAGGTGAAGAGCCTGATCCACTCACAGCACTGTTTGCAACAGACTCAAATTTATTCTCCATGTAAATCTTCATCTCAGACAAATCATCTTTCTTTACCATCTCTGATTTTAACTGATCAACAGCATGCAACATATCAGTCTTAAACAAATCTACTTCCTGTCTTGAAACAGTACATTCTTTCAGCTTCTGAAACCTCAACTGCTCTAAGTTCAGAGAATTTCTGAGACTATCATTCTCAGATTCTAACTGAGAGATACGCTTGTACAACTCAACAACTTCTTCTTTTCTCGAATCAGGGGCACCCTGTGCTCTATTCTCATGTCCAGAAATAGGTTGATGAGGCAGGGCAAGTGGTAAAGAATCTGCATCTGACTGTTCTCTGTCCTTGTCCTGACAAGGTTCATCCACTGAACTAGCTTTTGAAGCCTGAAACTCTTCCACTGAAAAATCTTCCTGAAGTACCTCTGTATTAGCTTCAGAAGTATGTTCATCACGAACAGTAGTCTCTCTGACTTCTACTGAATGGTCAAGAACAATATTTTCATGTAAATCTTGAGGTCGGGCCACTTCTTCACCAGGCACTGCCTCCATAGGTTGTTCTTGTTGTATTACATTTTCAACAGCCACAGCAGCAGATTGAGGTTCTTTTTGGATTTCCGGTTGAGCTGCTGGTTCCTCTATCGGTGCAGTCTGCTCCACAACAGCTTCTCTCACAAATGAATAAGAAATTACCGGTTCAGAAGATTTCAAGGCAGGAGAGATAATTTCTTCATCAATTGATCTCTTCCTTCTAGATTGAAGTCCTTCTTGACTTCTCTCTTCCTCAACTTCCTCCATCTCAAAGCGAATTCTCCTTGCCACTGTACTAACCCTTGATTCTGCTTGTCCCTCCTTGGACTTAGCCGGTTGAGCCTGAGCACTCTCCGAGTCTTCCTCAGCTCCAACAGGTAAGAGTTTTCCTTTAATTGTGCTCCAGAAGTATCCTACTTTCCTCAAAGTTCTAGCATTAAAAACATTACTGTGGTGACATTTCACCCCAGCATCTACCAATCTGATCATTCCTCTTTTATGCAAAAACAAAGAAATGAACCTTCCATAAGGGAAAAAGGTCATTCTTGCTTCACTCTGACAGCAGTATCTTAGATATCTTATCATAAACCGAGGAAAATTAAACTTAATATCACACATCAGAAGATACATTATGTACATGTCAGGGTATAGGATTTTCTCCATCTCAGCCATCCTTGGTGCTAAACCAGTCTGAACAAATTTTACCAAGATTTTCTGATCGGGCTCCAAATCTTTAATAAACATTTTCTTTATCACTCTGGTTCCAAACAGAAAAGACATAATGTCTTCAGACTTATGTACAGAATCTCCAATATTCCGTAAATCGAAATGAAAAACTCCTTCATGAGGGCAGTTAAGAATTTGACTTATCTCTACAGATGATATGGAAAAGTCCTTATCCTCTATTTGAGCCAATAAACTATCCTCCGTATCTCCAAGGCTAAACTGAACAGTTCTAAAGAAATGTCTCATTTCTGCCTCATATAGAAACTCAGAATTTTCACTATTAAAAGCTTGCTCAAGGCTCTGAAACGACAACGCTTGCTTCAACAGTAAATTAGTTTCAAACAACCATTCTAAATCTATGACTTTACCTTGCAGTATTTTCCGACCAACTACTTTAGGTTTCTTTGCAGCACTGCTCTCAGCTTCATCTGGACGCTTAGTCTTTTCCATTTCAACAACGATTTCTGAAGGTTCGTAAGTTTAGGGTTTGAAGATTCAGAAAGGGTTTTGGAGCAGATGTGCGGTTTTAGGTTTTAGAAAGGGTTTCCGAAAAAGGTGAAACAGTTTAGAAGGTGAAACGGTTCTGACAGCCTTGATTCCCGTGTAATCACTAATCATTACTTTTATTTAAAACAAAATAAAATTACTTATAGAGGGAAACAAAAATTAAACAGAATTCGAAAACAGAATAAAAAAAACTATTTAAAATTAAATAAACCTAACTCCCCCTTAATAAATTCAAACCTTGCCGTGGGAAGTGGTTTAGTAAAAATATCTGCTAATTGATTTTCTGTATTTATAAATTCTAAAAATATATCCTTTTTAAACACATGATCTCTTAAAAAGTGATGTCTTATATCAATGTGATTAGTTCTAGAATGACTAATAGTATTTTTTGAAATATTAATTGCACTAGTATTATCACATAAAATAGGCGTATTATTGAAATTTAATCCAAAGTCCATAAGAGTGTTTTTCATCCACAACACCTGTGCACAGCAACTACCTGCAGACACATATTCTGCCTCGGCTGTTGACAGGGCAACTGAGTGTTGTTTCTTACTAGACCATGATACTAAAGACTTTCCTAAAAAGTGACATGTTCTTGAAGTACTCTTCCTATCTAATCTACAGCTTCCAAAGTCAGCATCTGAATATGAAATTAAATTAAAATCAGAGGTTTTTGGATAAAGCAGAGATTGATAAATAGTACCTTTTAAATATCTAAAAATTCGTTTAACAGCAGTTAAGTGGGATTCTTTGGGATTTGATTGAAATCGAGCACAAAGACATACTGAATACATTATATCTGGTCTACTAGCAGTAAGATATAACAAACTACCAATCATACCTCTATATAACTTGTTGTCCACTGATTTTCCAGTTTCATCCAAATCAAGTTTTATATTAGTACACATAGGAGTTGTAAATGTCTTGCTGTTTTCAAGTCCAAATTTCTTAAGTAAATCAGTAATGTATTTGCATTGATTTAAAACATTTCCAAAATCTTTTTGAAATATTTGAAGACCCAAAAAGAAATTTAATTCTCCCATCATACTCATTTCAAATTCTTTTTGCATTAATTCTGAAAATTCATGACAAAGAATTTTATTGGTTGATCCAAAAATTACATCATCAACATAAATTTGAACCAACAAAGCATTATTTTTCACAGTTTTCTTAAAGTGTGTTGGATCTGCTAGTCCAACAGTAAAATAATTTTTCAAAAGAAAAGAACTTAGTCTTTCATACCAAGCTCTAGGTGCTTGTTTAAGGCCATAAAGAGCTTTAGTAATTTTGAAAATAGAATCTGGTTTTTGAGAATTTTCAAAACCAGGAGGTTGCTCAACATAAACTTCCTCCATTAAATAACCATTTAAAAAGGCAGATTTAACATCCATCTGAAATAATTTAAAATTCATATAAGACGCATAGGCTAAAAGGATTCTAATGGCTTCTAACCTGGCTACAGGTGCAAAGGTCTCATCATAATCTATTCCTTCTTCTTGATTATATCCTTTAGCTACTAATCTTGCTTTATTTCTAGTTATTATCCCTTGATCATCCTGTTTATTCCTAAAGACCCATTTAGTTCCTATTACTGGATAATCATGTGGTCTTTCAACTAATTCCCAAACCTTATTTCTCTTGAACTGGTTCAATTCATCCTGCATTGCTATTACCCAGCTCTAATCATCTAAGGCTTCTTCTATGGTCTTAGGTTCTTGTTGGGATAGGAAAGCAGAGAATTCAACTATGTTTCCAAAGTTTCTTCTAGTTTGAATACCAGTCTCTAAGTCACCTATCACAGATTCTAAAGGGTGATTCTTTAAGGTTCTAGACTGTCTAGGCATTATATTCAAAGGTTCTTCAGTATCATGTTCTTCTGAACTGGACTGAATTTCTTTTATATCATTTTCAAAATCATTCTTTAAATTCTCAAGTCTCATGTTTTCATTAGAATCAGGTTCATCTATTTGTTCTATCCTTTTCTCAAAAGGATCAGATTCATCAAATTTCACATGAACTGATTCTTCAACAATCCTTGACTTTTTATTATAGACTCTATAAGCTTTGGAGGTTGCAGAATATCCTAAGAAAATACCTTTATCAGATTTTGGATCAAATTTACCAAGATTATCTTTGGTATTCAAGATGTAAACCTTGCATCCAAAAACTTTAAAGTAATTTACTTTAGGTTTTCTGTTATTCCATAGTTCATAGGGTGTCTTTTTCAAAATAGGTCTTATTAAAATTCTATTCATTATATAACAAGCTGTATTAACAGCTTCTGCCCAGAAATATATAGGTAGGCTATATTCATTTAACATAGTTCTAGCCATTTCTTGAATAGTTCTATTTCTTCTTTCTACAATCCCATTCTGTTGAGGTGTTCTTGGAGCAGAGAAGGAGTGTTTAATACCCATGTTTGAGCAAAAGGAATTAAATTCCTGGTTCTCAAATTCTCCACCATGATCACTTCTCAATGAGATTATATTAAAACCTTTTTCATTTTGAATAGATTTACAAAAACCTTCAAATAAACTAAAAGCTTCACTTTTAAATTTCAAAAAGAAAATCCAAGTAAATCTAGAATAATCATCAACTAATACATAAACATATAATTTACCAGCTAAACTTGCTACTCTTGAAGGTCCAAACAAATCCATATGGATAAGTTCTAGAGGTTTAGTTGTAGCAACTTTATTAACAGATTTGAATGATGATTTGTGTTTCTTGCCAAGCTGACATGCATCACAGAATCTGTCATTTTCAAATTTGAGACTAGGCAAATCAGAAACTAGATGTTTCTTAGATAATTTATGTAAAGCATATATATTTCAATGACCAAGTCTTCTATGCCAGATCCAGGATTCACTTATATTAGCAGTTAAGCAGTTTACTTGTTGTTTACACAAGGAATACAAATCCAAAGTATAAACATTATCAGTTCTGGGTGCTCTAAACTTAAACAGTTTATCTTTAGAAACAGTACAACTATTGTTAGTAAAATCAACAGTGTATCCATCATCACAGAGTTGAGAGATACTTATCAGATTGTGTTTTAACCCTTGTACATAAAGTACTTTGTTGATTGAGACTGTCTCTGGATCTCCAACTGTTCCAATACCAATAATCTTTCCTTTGGCATTGTCACCAAAGGTGACAAGTCCTCCTTCCTTTCGAGTAAGAGAAGAGAAATTAGCTGAAGTTCCACTCATGTGTCTTGAGCAGCCACTGTCCATATACCATATTTCTTTCTTTCTTTGGTGACCTGCTACCTGCAAAGATATTTAAACAAATTGCTTTGGTACCCATATTTTGTTGGGTCCAGGAGTGTTAGCAAGCAGTGATCTGGGTATCCAGATTTGCTTTGTTTTCTTAAAATTGATTGAATCATATAGATCGTTGGAAATATAAGCTTTCTTAATTCCACATATTTGAGGTTGTCTTAGAAAACAGTTTTTAGCTATATGACCTTTTGTTCCACAGAAGTTACAAATAACCTGTTTATTGCTAGGAACAAAATAATTTTTGTATAACTTAGGTTTTTCTCCTTTACTTCCAATTCCAAACCTTTCCCTTTTAATTACAGTTTTTCCAAGTATCTCATTTAAGGTGTTTTCTCCTTTTGTAAAAACTAATGCAGCCTTTTTATAAGATTCTACTTCATCCTGTAGAGTTTTTATTTTTGATTCAAAATTAATTTTATTTGAGTCAGCAGAGTTGTATCTGTCAATTAATTCCTTATGTTGTTTTAGCAAAGTATTTCTCTCATCTGAAATAGCTTTGTGCAAGTTCTTTATAGATTTATATTTGTTAAATAATGAGTCATACCTTTCTTCAAGCATATTGCAGTAAGCTGCAAGTTTTTTATTTGAGAAGCTTGTTTCAGAGTTTGATTCATTATTTGAGTCAGAGGAGTAGTATGAGTGTACCTCATCAGTTTCAGCCATGAAACACAAATTTGCTTTTAAATTGGCTTCCTCCTTCTCTGAGCTTGATTCAGAAGAATTACTTGAGTCTTCAGAAACACTCCAAGTAGCTTTCATAGCTTTCTTGTCTTTCTGCTCATAATCATCTCTTTTGAAGAATTTCTTCTTCTTTTCATCTTTCAATTTTGGGCAATCCGGTCTGATATGTCACATCTTTTTGCATTCATAACATCTCACTTCCTTGCTATCCTTTTTGAAGGATTTCTTGAAGTCTTTCTTCTTACTATAGAACTTTCTGAATTTTCTGGCTAGCTGAGCCAGTTCTTCATCCGAATTTGAAGAATCAGAGCTTTCTGATTTAGCACTTACTTCTCTGTTCTTCATCTTTCTATCCTTTTGTTGAGAAGTTACTTTCAACGCATAGTTTTCCCTTTTTATGTAGACATTATGCTCATTTACCTCATCTTGCATTTCAGCCTCGTACATCATCAATGTACCAATCAGTTCTCTCATAGTTAGATCTTTAACAGAAGTTGATTGTCTGATTTCTGCAGAGATTCCATTCCATCGAGTAGGAAGTACTCTCAGTACCTTCAACGCTTGATCAGCCTGCTTGATTGGTTCTCCTAGAGCTGTTATATTATTGACAATTTCTGTCAATCTTCCATTCATCTGAGTGATGCTCTCTCCTTCAATCATTCTGAAAGTATTGAATTTTAACTTAGCAGTTGCATATCTCATCTGTCTTACATTATCTGTTCCTTCATAAGCAACAGCTATTGTTTGCCACATTTCATATGCAGCCGGGCATTGAGATACTCTGTTAAATTCATCTGGTCCTAGACCACAGATGATTGCATTCATAGCTTTTGAATTTATGTCATACTCAGCCTCTGTAGCAGCACTCCATGTATCGGGATTTTCAGGAATTTCATAGGGAGTCAGAATCTTTGAATAGACTTTGTAACCAAGATTTTTCAGATAAATAATCATACGTGATTTCCAGCAGCCATAATTATCTCCATTAAAGTAAGGTGCTCTGACCATTGAAATTCCCTCTCTCATATCAGCCATGATACACTATGTATAATCTTTAAATACTTCTAGCTTGATAAGACTTTAAAAATAAGAAGCTCCTCCTTTGATACCAATTGTTGGATCTGAATCTACGGATTACACACAAGAGGGGGGTGAATTGTGTCTTTTCAAAATTATTATAATCTCTTCAATTTAGACAAATTCTGTCCACTATGCTTTTGCTCAATTAAATATGCAGCGGAAAAAGTAAAAGCATGAACACACGGATGTATAGTGGTTCGGGGAACAGAAGGCCCCTAGTCCACTCCACCAACGCTCAAATTCACGAGCTTGGTGATTTTCACTATCTGGTCCTCGTTTCCACAGACCTGTCCACAACTGAGTACAGGCAGTTGACACCTTTACAAGATTCAGGCTCACACAGCCTTCCTGGTTCAAACACGAACCCACACAGCTTAGAACGAGAAGCTGATCACTCAAAAAATAAAAAGAGTTTCGATAAAGAAAACACTTCTCCAGTTGTTCTTCACAATTGCAACAGAATGCAATTGACAGTAGATAGATCGTTGTCTTCAGAAAATAAAGATCTGTAATCAAAACAGTTCTGAATCGATCCAGTTGCAATAGATATTACCAGAAACTTCACAACTTCAGCAGCAATAGATTCACAACAGATAGTCGATGTAGAACACGTGAATCTGCTATCAAGATCTTCCTTCGGTAATAAAGGTTTTACGCTTCTTCTTGATCACCAGAAAAGAACGCCTTTACACAGTCTCTATTTCTTGCTCGTTAAAAGATCAATCTATATATTTCACACACTTTCCTGTGTATATATATATCCGAAGTTTCCAAGATAGAACATATATATATTCAAATCTGAGAAAATCTTCCGCATAAATAGATCCATGAAAATCTCCTTTAGATTCGCGATATTAAATGAAATAACAGAGCCGTTGTAACTCCCCTGAGGAATCGGCATAAAAAGATCCGTTTAAATCAATCAGTAATCTGTTGAAAATCGTCTTTGATTCAGTCAAAGTCGTACTTAAGAATCGGCTCGAAATCCGCCTAATAATCCGCTTGTTTGACCAATGCAAAAGGAAATATCGTCTGTCAAAAATATCTCGACGCCAAACGTAGGGTTGATGACGTGGCTCCAAACGTAGGGTTCACAAACGTAAGGTTCACAAACGTAAGGTTCAGAACGTAAGGTTGAACATACATACTTTCTCTTCAGCATTCAAACGTAGGGTTGATCATCCATACTTTGTCTCGCTTCAACTCTTCAAATAACGTACGGTTGATTATAAAAGTAAGGTTGATGATCCATACCCTTGAGAAACAAACTCAACACTAAAAACTAATATACGGTTTCTCTTCCATATTTGTCCAACAACGAAAACGTAAGGTTCCTTCCAAACGTAATGTTCTTCTTCCATACTTTTCAACAACGTAAGGTTCATTAACCATACGTTTCAAAATAACGTAAGGTTCCTTAACCATACGTTTCTTTTAACATAAAAAGTAAACTTTTCATCCATACGTTACGTTCATCAGCGTAGGGTATGAACAGTGATTCCAGTACGCGCTAAAATTGATCTTGCGCTACAGTGATTCCAGAACATGCTAAAATTGATCTTGCGCTACAGTGATTCCAGAACGCGCTAAAATTGATCTCGGAATAAATGAAGTATGAAATCTCGTTGTATGAAATAAATAAAATAAATTCCTGAAAAATACTCAACGAAATAATTAATAAATAATTAAGGGTATTTGTGAGCATCAAAATCATCATAAAGAGACAGAGTATTATTTAAAATAATCTCCCCCTTTAAAAAACATTATTTTGAATTGTTTGAAAACAATACATTGCTCAACAGATATTTGTTTTTCTTAAGGAAAAAAATTTGTTCAAGTGTGGGGGAATTTGATAAGAATAATTCATATATATATTTTAGATATATATACAGATATTTAAGGATTAATCCTTCTTAATTTGATAATAAAATTGGTTTTTATGTTATTTTAAAGGAATTAAGAATTCCTAACTCGAAGGAGGCCATAGTGGAAAATGGATAAAATCAATGTTACACATCATGAATCTTATATACATGATGTTTGATCACTGATTGGGAAACCTTATAGTTAAATCAATAGTGCTGAATCCAATGTACATGGTATGAACTAAGTATATTACATGAATCCAGAATACAAAATGTGAATTACATTAATTTCAAACCTAATGATTATACATTACATTATCGATGTACATGATGTGCAAAGTTCGAAACCTAATTTCTGTTAAAGATTCAATCCATGAAATCTAGACATCCATGATCTTTGAAGCATATTTTAGATATGAAGTACATGAAAAGAAAACCAATTACATGCCATGAAAACCTCGATTAGTAAGTCACTTAAATAATGTTTGAACTATAAATTCATTACATGTCGTGAACCTCTCAGGCTCTATATAGATGTATCAACCATGACGTACTGAGAGCCCAGACACCAAATTTTTTTTATCTTTTTATTATTTGTTTATTTCCTATTTTATTTCCTTTAAATTTATATTTATATATTTTATTGTTTTACTAAGTCCTTTGTTTCCACTTTATATTTAGAGACTCCTTCATTACTTGTTTGTTTTTCTGACATCTAAATCCAATTGTGTTTACCGATCAAACTCAAACTGCCACTACATTATTCATAGTTTCTTCAATAAAGTTTATATTTTATTTCTTTCATATTATTTTAATTTCGGATATATTTTATTTAAATAACTTAATTAATGTGTCAAACATATTTCCATATGTTTTCCTAATTTCATTTAACATTATAATTCAAGGATTATCTTGTTATGGTTAGGGGTTGAGAGTATGAGTGGCTTCAATCAGAATAAATCTATGAATGAAAACTTGGATAACCTATGGCTCATAATTAAGTTAATAATAATGGTTAAATATAATTATTTTGAAACTAACCAAACCATTGGAGGTGAAAAATGATGGATCCTTTTCTTAATTGGAGTTAAGAAGGCTAGGACGAATAGCCTGTTATTATCTCTACCTAGAAGATAAGATTCTAACACTTTGGTTATCGACTATCTATGGACCATGGTGTAGTTTCCATATTAGGTAGATCCATTTTGTTATACCAAGATCAATTGGTGACCTTTTCACCTATTTTTATCATAATCCATAGGTCTATATAAAGATAGATTTAGGATTATATTCTTCCTAAACTCTAAAATTGACCATGAACCCTTCCTTTAATCTAAGTTAAAAACTGAAATACATAGTTTTTAGAAAACTGAAACACAAGATAGTGATCATGAGTACTCTTTACAAAATTATCTTTCCTATAATATATCATTGTGGGTTCAACCTCGCACTACAACATTACTATGCCTTAGTAGCTGAGTGTAGTTTGGGAAGTATAAATTCTAATACGGTCAATGCCCACACCTAATCAATAAATCCATAAGGGTTGGTCAAAATCATTTTGATAAACTATAACCAAGTTCATAAATGCGTCCCACATTCTCTCCCTAATCATATTGTGAAGAAATAATAATTTTATTCAATGATATTCACGGGAGTTCCATGAAGCCATACTACCTCTTTCATGCATAAGAATCCCAAATTCTCCACAAATATCTATAGATAATTCTACTACATGAATGGTGTCCCTATCCATACTCGAGCAAGGATAAAATGATCCACACAATTGGAAAATCCATATGTAAGATATACTATGTATATTTGGTCATGAAGAAACTACCAATAGATATCCTTGAGTTATTTATCCCTTCCATACTGAAGTAGTGGAGGGGTAGAAACCATATAATGTAGGTAAACCACACTATCCTAAAGTGTTTATCAAGACCCCCCTTTGACATTGAGTAAATATGGATGTTATTGCAGAAGAATACCATGAAATTATCCAAGAAGTGGTAAGGATCTATTTTATAAAACTTAAATCTTTATTGGGGAATACAATACACTGAAGGGTATCAAAATTGACTCCCAACAACCATAGTGGATTTATAAATCCACCTCTAGTATATATTCTTCAACTATAGCTAGGGATAACCCATATCAAGGTGTAAATATAAAAATAACTCCCCCAACCATTAGGAGAAGACGTCAAGGATACTTAGGGGTGGATATCTTCCCTCATGTGACTTGGTTTAGGTGACCTCAATCCACACACAACCTCAATCACTGATTCGACTCTTAGGTAAATAAAACTGGGTTGCCCAAGTGAACACACTGACACTTAGAGATACCCATCACTATAATCCCTTTCTATTTAGATCCACTAACTCATGAAGTTCATAAGGTGTGATTTAATATTCTGGAAAACAAATCTGACCACCCCTGAGTGTAGTACCATGCTGAATTCTTTTTTGATGTAGTTCTAAGCATAACATACCCTTATAAAACGCTTCATCACACTCCATCACCTTTTTTAGAAACTAGAATATCATAGAGTCAACTAATCTGAGGGACATACTAGAAAAATGATAATTTTTTTCTATACTGTCTTATAGATGAGATCATCTTGCTATACCTATAATATATCCTTCTTAAAGTATATAAAATCCATCCAATAAGCCAAAAAATCCACCACAAAAGCTAGCGGAAACCAAATGATCATGGATGGTAGGAAGTTGGCCCATACTAAAGGATATGTCATAGGGTATCACTAATACTGAAAATATTATACATGAGGCTCTCTCCCTTACTCCTCTCTGAGTAAAGTCACCCCATATGTAGATGTGTGTTATTAGTGATCATCCCAATAGGAGCCTATAACACATGGGATGGGAAAAAAGTCACTATTGATATCTCTAGGTATTTAATAGGGGTTATGATTATTGATAGGTGGCTTAATACATTGTATGAAAACTGCAACTAGGGTTGTTAAAACACACATCATACTTCAAACTGTTCTTGAAGTATCTGTGAGTTCATACTACTAGGAACTCATCCTTTTTACATTCCTCATGTTCACCAAAACCAAGGCTTACTCTGAAACCATAGTACACCAAATTTCCCCAACCCAACAATTTAAAGGAACTCATATGAAACCCCTCGACACTATACAAATTTGGGATGCACTAATTTTCCCTCATGATATTGGATCATGTCAAAAGGACATGACTTGGTGGGGAAAGAATCACTCCTTCTTGGGTGTCTAAAGCTGTATACAACATTACCAACATAGGGCTCCACTAAAACCCCATGTCACCCTAGAAAGATGTTAACAAAAGAAATAAATTTTTTTCTAACACCTATGTCTAATCGTACTATTAAAAAAGATAATAGACATAGAACACCCCTCAAAGAACTCTATGAACCTCTAGGTTAAGAGACCCCAATGCTAGCATCTATCCATATTACTGACCACACATTCTCAATTCCGGGGTGGTCCAATTGTGGTTGATGGTGGTAAAAGAAAACCAAATCACCGACCACCTCCTTTTACTCCCCCAACTCCTCCATAAAGCCATCCACCGTATAGACCTCCACACTCCATTCACTACCTTTGTCTAGGAATTACATTGACCATCTCCCAATACGAAGCATGGTGGGTAAGAAAATCCTTCCTGAGATGTCCTATTTGATGATAAGAATTATAATGCCTCATCCTTGGTGGATTGATCATTCCACATGGTCATAAAAATCATCATATTTCTTGACTTTCATCACATTACTTCTGTCAGTATGTCATAATGACACTAGTTCCATTAAGATACCTACCTTTGAAGCTCATTATACCTAATCGAGCCTATATACCATCATATCATACTAAAATATCTATCCATGACTCAGTTTGACATGATGTTTCCATCTAAACCACTAGAGGTGGTTCCAAGAACTGATCAGTAGGTGAAAGTACCATATGATGACCATCTTGAAGAGTGACCACCTCATGACCAAGCCACCTTCATAGAGGCCTCATCACTAATCAGGTCACACTCTCAACTATTTTGTAGAAACATCACTGAATATAATCATGGAAACATCCTGTAAAGAAACAAGACATACAACATGAATGATTATGTCTGCTGAGAAGAATCATGCAGTACATGAAAAAAACACATTCCTATATGATGCATATTCCAAAGTTTTTATCCTGCAGCCCTTACTTACACGTACTAAGAGAACATGAAGCATATTAGTGTCATAGTTAATGGATAAATCAGGCCCCACCCAAACATTGGGGTCCTTCACCTGAAATCTAATTCTCAAAACACTTACCACTATTTCCATAAATCCCAAACCAATCGCACTACCAGGAAATCTTCAAAATTGAGTCCTAATATAGATACCTAATTCTCTACTACCACGCTATCATGAACCGAACCAATGTGAACCACCTGGCTAGCGATGATCCAAGTGTGACTACCCCAATCCCTCGTCCAATAGGCCAGGGGATTGTGACTAGCACCAAGTCGAAATGTCACACATATATAAGACATTATTTTAAATTACTTATATGCACACACACACATCTCCTATCCCAAACAATTATGAAATATAAAGAACAAATGGTTCCAATAATGAATGAATCAAATATATCCCACATCATAGTATGAAAAAAGTATTATAAAATAATAAAATGGCCCAAATTCAAGTCCTTAAAAATATAGAAAATAAATTTTGGCCTACTTATAAAGAGGGGCCTTTGGTAAAATGAATCACTAGTATACACATTAGTCGGTTTAGACCAAACTATGCTCCACATTTCCATAGTCCTCTATGGACTTTATGAAAGATATATAAATTGAATAAGACCTTAAATGTGATAGATGATCCCTTGCAGGGGTGAGTATAAAAATAATCATTTTGAAACCCAAAAATAACTAAACATAAAGCATCAAGAGTAGTTATCCCATCACTATATAGGTATGTCTAACAAGATATGATATAAAATGAAAAACAAGGATACAAAATATATACTCAAAAGACACCATGTACCATGTGGTAACAACCCTAATTCTAGACATAAAAATCTGCTAGAGGTTCAAAGGTAATGCTTGTCTGGGAGAGAATTACTCCATGAGGTATGCTTCCACTGATGACACTATATTGTGAGGTCATGCTTGGTGGACATAATTATACTAATAGAACTCATCTGAGAGGTCATAATCGTTGGGTCTAGACAAGAAGAGTCATGAAGCAAACTAATAGGGTTCATCTGATATACACAGTCAACAAGACTAGTACCCCATCATAAGGATTCATAGCAGGTGCACTCACCAAAGCAGAGCCAAGTGGATTGTCAGAATGAGAGAGTATGAATATTCGATTGGTTCTAGCCTGTGCATGCACGACAATCCTAGCCAGATGGTGATGTAAAGGTGGAGAGCTACTATCAGGATGCAGATGCTGGGGAGGGGCAGTTCCTTGTAGATAGTTTGGTTGAATTCCCTAAGACCTTCGGGTCATGTAATCTCCTAAGCCTACGATCCATGTAATCTCTGAGCCTACATGACTTGTAACGGTTCCCCCTAATCCCTTGAAATGTGGGTTATCAAAAATAAATAAAAATGAAGGCCTTCGGGCATAGAGAGGGGGTCAGTGCCTTGGTCTCACAAGGGGGACACCTAACCCTATTGGATTTATCCTGCATGATGGGGGATAGATTACCATGTATGTGTTGGATTTTATGATGCCAAGAACCCAAAATAGGTAACATAAAATAAATGAGTATCAGTTTAGGCCTCTCAGAGTGACTCCTTCCCTAATCCATTAATGGGTTTTAAGATTATTTCTCAGGACTAGATTCCATACTAAACACACATTTAAGAAGACCAATGATAACTCACTCTAGAAAAAGGGAAGTTTCTCACACCATATAAGTTCAAGGAAGATATAGAGGGTTCATAATCCTATTATGAGGAAGTGATTCCACACTGGACCCTCATGTTAATGGACCAAGGTAACACACTCAATTGAAACTCATACATGAAATACCATAGAACTCACAAAAAAGTTAAAGTGAGGAGAAGTTGGACCCCAACCTATCCTTGAAAGAGTACATGGAATTTCCCTAAGGTTACATGAAATGTCTCACTATTCTTATTATAATGCTTGTCTCATTCTCACACAACATGTACTTTTCCACAATACATGTAATTTTCTTAAGGGTATATGGCGTGTAGATGATGAGTTGACACTAGGTGTTTTCACATACCCATACCTGTTTGGATGCCTATATACACATTGTAGTGACCATGTACTAGGCCATGATTGTGCACCAAAACATGTCCGATTACATGGATTAGCCCATGTAATTAGGCTATTTGATGTACCTGTCTATGTCCATTCCCATGTATCCTCTAAGATACACTCTAAGATTCTAGTTAAGGGTCACATGGCATGTGACATGTTTCACATGTTGTGTGACATGTGTTACACAGTGTGTTAAATGTGTCACATAGTGTGTAAAATGTTTCAAAAGATATATGGAATTTTTATACTCTATGTAAACCCTAGTGTGGCTTCCATGGACCCCCACAATGTAAATATATGGTTTACAAAATATGTATATAAAAAATTTTCAAATTTTTATAATTCATCTTGCTGTCTTCTGATTCCATCGCTACCATGGAAAAAATTCCCACAAATATCAGATTTGGAGGTTGAACTACCTCAACATCATTGGTGGCTAGATCCTAGCTTTTGATAAACTAGAAATTTCTACCTGAAGATACTCTTTTACCGTATGCCAAAAACCCACACACAATGATCTCTATTCTGCTCCCAATTTTTCATCACCAAAATGTTAGATTTATATAAATACTGAATAAAACCTAGATCTGTGGTATCAATCTGTTTCTCCATTAAATGGGTGTGAAACGATTGATTACCTGAGTATTTTTTGAACCACTGTTTAGAAGAAATATCGATGATGAACACATGGAGAACAGTTGGAGAAAACATAAAAACACAATAGCTAAATGAATCATAGATGTGTTTGGGTCGGACTTGATCTATTTACGTTATCATGATGAAAGAAGATCCAAATAACAAAATAAATAACTCCTACCAAATCTCCCAAATAATCCCATACTTACTATTTAAAAATAGCCCTTTAACAGTGCTAGAATATGCCTTTATCAGTGCTAAAAAAGGGTTGATAATCGCAGAGCAATTAAAATCCCGAAGCCTTTATCAGCGCTAAAACATGCTGTTAAAGTCCACCTTTAACATCACTAAAAGATAAATATTAAATGGTTCCTTTAACATCAGTTTTAGCATTGTTAAAGGGCCCTTTTGATAATTATTTTATTAAGACTATTAATGGGGGCCTTTAACCGCACTGTTTTAGCACTAATATAGGAAGTTCTATTAAAGGGGGAAAAATTCTATTTTTTCAGATGTCCATGCGCCCAAACCCTTTTTTCAGTGCTTCCATGACACTTTTAAGAACACTCCCCCCTTTATCAGTACGTTTCACCCTTCCACCCCTTTTTTCAATGCTTTGTGAATTTCCAACCTCATGTGCACCCACTTGGATTCAAACCTTGTGCCTCTTCTTCAAATATGGAACACCTTTACCACTACCCATGTTGTTTTGTTGTGTGTTTAATGATATTTTTATTTATATATATATATTTACACACACACAAATATATAAATATTTTATTCATATATTTATATAATTATTTGAAAATACATTTATACAATATATGTGAGTGTGTGTGTGACATATATACATATATTTATTTAAATATATTATATATTATATTCATTAAAATATACTAGAACATAATATAAATATATGTCTGTTTATTAATTCACACATATATGTATGTATGAACATTATAAATATATTTGTATATTGTAAAAAATGGTTAAATATCATTTTAAATACATTTTTAGGATATATATTTGTTTACATATATTAGAATATTCATTTCTACGTAAATATGATGATATATGTATTTATAGGAGTTATTTGTTTTATTAAAATATATGGAAACATGCATATATTTAATTATAAAAAAATGATGTTGTGAAAAAATGATAAAATTTCAAATCCATAAAATCAATATGAAAGTAATCCCTATTAATAAATTCAATCCCCATTGAAAAATAGAAAAAATACCCATTCAACAAGGATTAAAATCCGTCAAATGTTAAAACATTTGGGTACCCAAAAAAACTATATTTTGGTGGTCTTCTAAGTCTTTTTGAGCCTCAAAAAATGCAATATAGGTTTACTTGTATCATTTAGGGTGTATATCTTATCTAAAGATTCGATTTGATATATGGAAGATCCTAAAAAGGCACCTAGATGAAAATTTATGGGCGTTGGATGTTCGAGTTACCTTTTTCAAATTATTTTAGATATTTTATTATTTAATCTGTTTTCTTCAAATTTATATTAAATTACTATTACTCTATAATAATAAGAAAATTATTAATTAAAAATATTATTTTAATTATTTTATAAGTCATCTTTATAAAATATATTTTATATTAATTGTAAATGTATATTTACCTTATCTAAAAGATATTTTAAAAAATTTATATTACATTTATATCAATATAAATATATTTATTTATTAATATATTATTTTAATGAAATATATTATTTTTTTCAAGAATACCCTTATCAGTGCTACTAAAATAGTGCTGATAATGGGTGGCTTTATTAGCATTTCTAAAAATGCAGTGATAAATTCCCCCTTTATCAGTGATTTTTTATAAGTGATAATAAAAGACCCCATTTTTAGTGATTTTCTAAATGTTCTAATAAAGGGTGGTCCTTTATCATCCCTTGTAAAAATCATTGATAAAGTTCCACCTTTAACAGTGCTTTTTTAGCATTGTTAAATACCCCCTTTAACAATGGTAAAAAAAGAATTTTTGAATACCCCCTTTAACAACACGTTCATTTGAAATAAAAAGGGGTATTTAATAGTGCTTTTAGCTAGTATTGTTAAATCCCCATCACTGGATAAACCTAATTTTGTATTAGCACTTGCAAAATAATTTACTCAAAAATTGAACAGTTATAGAATTTGATTAATGTTCTTCATGGGATAAATCAATGGGATAAAATACACACAAAAAATTCCATACCTCAATTTGGATCAATCCCTAATGAAGAATAGTCCCACTTTTCCATCATTGTTGGGGTCTACAAACTATGTTTTCATTAGAGATTGTTGTAGTACTCCAATCATCGATCCATTATCCTGATATTCAAAAACATTCTTTTATGTTCTCCTCTAAATTATATGGGTTATGGGGATAACCCTATAAATTGTATATAGTATCATATTTTTATAATATCCCTAATTTTACACACTAACACATAATAAAACAAGCAAGAAAACAAATTTATATATCATTTGCGCCCACAATAAATTTTTCAGAAATTTCTGACATCGATAAATATTATGTCACGCCTAGGGTAAAACACACATATTAGACTTAACAGAGGTCAATGATTTCTGATCCAAGACTCCATTTCTGAGTTATTCCAATTTTTTGTAAAAAAATTCATTCATGATATTAATATATTTAATATTTTTGTAATATCAATTTCAGGCTCACTAAGCCTCATATTGTCACACCGTCTTAGAGCCTTAATCCATAAATATTGCAAGAAATATTATAAAGTATTACATGGAAAAAACAAATACATCATGTAAGAACCCGGGTTTTTAGAACGGGTCAAAATCTCAACCATGTTTGAATTTTTCACTTGTCCCTAAGAAAACTAGGAAATCTGGGATATTATGGAAATTTCCAGACTACACATCGTGTAATTTTATGTACATGCCGTGTATAGGTTAGGCGAGTGTTGGCCGTGTGCTCGCCGAGTACATGTCGTGTCAAGACCGTGTAGAAATTTCTTACTACACAGTGTGTAGTTATCGACACGCCATGTCCCCTTGACCGTATGGAGGCCATCCATGGCATGTAGGCCTGTTGCCCGGGTAGAATCATTTAAACCAAGTACACATCATGTCCTCTGTAGACATGCTCTATAGGCTTTCCGTATATGAGGAATATACATGGTGTGTGGGTAAGTCGGTGAGGAAGAGAATAAAAACAAATTACACGCCGTGTACCCCTAGGTACATGCCATGTACTCATGGCGTGTAGTCATTATGTACATGCCATGTACTTTTTTTTCCGCTAAAATGGGCAGTAGCCTTGTTTTTGAGGCAGAACTCTTTTTTTGCCACCGTGTTTTGCGAACCAAGCCATCCAAGACTTCAAAACCCACCCGAATCTTCGTCCGAACCCCGATTCAATCGCTGATAGATGCGTTGGAACTCCCTCAGTAAGGCCTTGATTCCTCTTTAGCTGTTCTTCTTGATTTATGTTCTATAACGAGTTATAGGGGTTTAAGAAGTTTTTATTCTTTTGTATATCTACCACATTTTAGATCTAATTGGATGCTGTTATCGGAGGAGTAGAATCGTACGAGTCTCAAGTAGGTGGTGCATACATCTTTTTGTGTATTCGTGGTCATTTGGGTGACACGACCTTCAACGCGTTTTTGGATATTTTGAGCGGGACCCATTTTTATCTGATATTTCATATTATATTGTTTATGGATCTACGAGATACCTTTGGGTATGCCCTATTACGTGTGTTTCTTGAGTGGGGTTGGGTGAGTGTGTCACAACCCATCCTCGGGGCCTGTGTTGTGACTACCCCAAGCTCGCCTTCCATAGGCCAGGGGCTGGCGACTAGCACAAAAGGCGTAAATCCCGATAACTGGGAAGGCATTGCCTTTATAAAAGTAAACAAAACACCACAGAGTACAAGCGGAAGTAAAACACTAAGTATAAGAGAAGTGTTGAAAGGTAAATGGGCCAGAATACAAATCCAAATGAATGTACAGCTACAACTGAACAAAGTACAACAGGAAAAGACAACAACTGGAAGAAAGGAAGCAGCTCCTGGGTCGTCCTCCTCGGATCCTACCTGAAGGGTAGGTACAGATGGCGCAACTCCTGGATCGTCCACCACGGATCCTACCTGAAGGGTAGGTACAGATAGCCTCCACAACGCTCTCGCCCATCAACCTCCACCGTGTGTCGTCTCGCCGTGAAGTCCACCTCCAGATACTGACTCGTCGTGTAGTCCACCTCCGGGTACCGTCCAGTCCTCGAACACTCGGCCTCCGTCAGCACTACCTGTCGTCTGCAACCAACACAACGAGGTGAAGGCATAGCCCGTGCAGGGGTGAGTATAACGATACTTAGTAGGGACCCTGAGACCCTCAAGGTCTCACTAAAACCAACATGGATATCCACAAAGAAGATCTCAACAGATAACCTCTACTTAGGTATATTCCCATACACATATCTATGTTATCAAGTAACCCATCTCAATCATGAGGGAAACACAAAGATCATGAAATCAATGGATAGCCACTACCCAGGTATATGCCCATACATATACCTAAGTTATCAAGTGACCCATCTCAATCAAGAGGTAAACACAAAGGTCAAAAGTCTCAGCTCAGACCAGGATTTTCATTATCGAAAACATAACTGCTGAAGAGCCCCGTCTCTGGAGTGTACAGTGGTCATGCCACGACTCTGAGGTACTACTCACTAACCTAAGACTGCTAAGGTACTCCTCCTGTCGAGTATCGCGGGTCTGCGGCCAACTACCGGGCGCTCCGTCCGCTATGGGTCTGTCGCCAAATACCAGGCACTCCCCCCTAATAGTCTACAGAGGTACTCCTCCTGTCGAGTACTGCGGGTCTGCGGCCAACTACCGGGCACTCCATCCACCGTGGGTCTATCACCAAATATCGGGCGCTCCGTCCACTGGGCTAGTCGACTCACTCCAAGTCGATTCGGTCAAGCAGTTGTCAGGTCTCAATCGGTTACACGGTCTCCGTACTCAGTATGCTCGTCTCCGGGAGGGTCCACTCCACGAGCTACAGGTCGATACTCCATGTATCACAAAGTCCCATGAATAAGTATCTCAAAGGACCGCCTCGTTATAGGGGTCTCAACGCAACTGACGGCGCGTCAATCGGACGCCCGGTCTGTGAGTTATTAGCCTTTCCGTCCCAGGAGCCCGGTTGGTTTCATGAACGAACCAACCCGGCTGTGTCTCAACTGTACCCCGAACTCGCATAGGGTATACTCATAGAGACCGTTTCTCAACGTGATCACCAATGCCGCTGACGGTTCGTCAATTGGACGTCTGGTCTGAAAGATAATAGCTTTTCCATTCCAAGGGCCCGGTTAGATTTCGGGTACAATCCAACACGACCACTATCCAATAGCAACCAAAACTCAGGATAATTATGCCAAAAGTTTCGTCTCATCAAGAGGAATCCAACAAGATAGACAGCACGTCAATCAGACGCCCGGTCTGTGAGTTATTGGCTTTTTCGTTCCAGGGGCCCGGTTAGTTTCGTGAGTGAACCAACCCGACCGCACTCCGACGACATCCAAACCTCGAGCGGAGTAAGCCAAAAGATTCGTCTCACTTAGAGGAATCCAACAAAGTCTACGACACGTCAATCGGACGTCCGGAGCTCAAGATATAAGCGTTTCCGCTCCGAGGGCCCTGTTGGTTTCGTATCCGAACCAACCAGACCGAACCCAAAGTATTCCGAAACCTTGAGTGCGATATACCGAAACGACCGTCTCATTCCAAGGATCGCTAAACAGCTAAAGGTGCGTCTATCGGAGGTCCGTAGCCCAAGATATGGTCAATAGACCAACGAGGGTCCGAAACGGGGGGTCTGGGCCCGGACCAACCCGGCCCGACCCCCCCTGGGTCGGCCCGAACCGGGTCGACTCGTCCCGGACCGGGTCCGACCCGGCTGGGCCCGGCCCGGCCCGGCCGGCGCGGCCCCGCCCGGCCAGCGCGGTCCGGGTCGACCAGCCAGCGTCGCCGAGCGGAAGCCATGGGCGGGGGTGCGCGGATCCCCCCCCCCCTCGCCGCTAATTGAAGCCAGCGGCAAACCGCCGCCGCCGCCAGTCGCCGGCACCGCCGCGCCGGCGGGGCGCGCCGCCACCGCCTTCCGCAGACCACCGGACGCACTCCGGTGGTCTGTTTCTCTTGCAGTCTTCGCCAACGGTCCTCCCGGGACCCGACCTTCACTCCGAAGGGATTCAAACGCCATAGCGGCCTGCTTCGTCGTCGTCCATTGATCCGCACATCGATAAACAAGCTACGGAGGGTTGTCAGGCCGTGTTTGCTTGGCCCGCGTCCTCCGCGTTAGGTGTTGTCAATTGGAAAATAATAAACACATTATTTTAATCATTGAAGAGGGTATAATTTATCCAAAATAAATTATATGAACACCTTGCAATCAAAAACCCACGCACAAGAGTTTAAAATTTGAATGCACGGCGTGGCGATGTCACGCATACTTGCTGCTCGATCCTGCGCAGCGTGACGATGTCGCGCATCCTTGCCACTCGATCCTGCATGGCGTGACGATGTCGCGTCAATTTCTTTCGATCCGCAAAAACAAGAAAAACAAAAAGGGAGGGGGACGACCGTGTTTGTGCGGTCCGGCCTCCTCCCGTAAACTAATATCATGCGGTCCAAATAGACGCGGATAAAAGACGGAAGAGAATCACGTATAGAAAACACGTAAACCCCCTACCTCAGTTCCAAGAGCGGAGTCGCCGAAAGGGGATTTGAAGATGACGCCGGGGTGCGTCTGAGGAGGAAGCGGCGTCTCCTCACGTGTTGCGGTGAAGAGGAAGGAAGGCACGTCGTCGTTCTTCATGGAAGGATGGTGTTCTTCATCGGAGACCGATTCGTTCTTCATGTTCTTCGTCGTTGAAGAAGATGTTCTTCAAGCCTCCCCAAATCCTCCCAAGCAACAAAGGAACTAACCCAAAATAAATTAAGCCACACTCAATTTATTAACACAACTTGGCTTTTGAAATTCAAGTGTTTGAATTTCAAAGACTCACATTAAACTCACTCCATTAATGTCATAAGTTATTAACTTATGTTAACAATATTAATGGTGAGTTGAGAGGGTTAGAGGATATGAAGGGGTGCGGTTCGTGTGGGCCCCACCACCCTCATAACCTCCAAATGGAGGTTGGGTAGTTACCCAACTTCCTTCCAAATGATTAAACGCTTAGAGTAAAATAAAAATTGTAGAATAATTATAAAATAAACTTCCACAATTTTTATCATCAACTCTTGTGAACACGCAACTCCGAAACAGGTGTTCCTAAGCAATTACAGGCGCTGCAGTTCCATCGGTTCCCTCGGAATTCGATTCCGAGCACCGGTTCAAAAGATAGGAATTCCCGCTCGTTCGTTCACTGAACTTACCCGAGCTAAGCTTCAGAAAATGATTTCGGGCACACTGGGCTCGGAATAAGGCGCCGTCAAAAACTGCGTTCTTGTAAAATTCCAAAGAAAATTAAGAAAAAAATTTCCTTGAATTTTCCGGGTGTTTACATTACTCCCACCTCAGGGCTTTACGTCCCCGTAAAGCTTCAACACAAACTAGGGTTACAAAAGTGGTATTGAGCACGCACCTGAGCCTTCCACTCCCATGTGCTCACCTAGAGGTTCCCGTACTGCCAGAGAAAGTGCACCCGAGGAATCGATCGTCCTCGTAGGATCCGCTCCAGTCGATCCTCGATCCCCACTGGAACCTCCGTGAAAGACACCCCATCGCCATCGTCCAGCTCCTCATGGTCGATGATATGCGAAGGGTCGAGAACGTATCTCCTCAGTTGAGATACCTGGAAGTCGTCATGCACCTGGTGCAACTACAGTGGATGGGTCAAGCGGTAAACCACCCCACCTACCTAGCTGAGGACCTAGAAAGGTCCGATGAACCTTGGAGATAACTTGACGCCTTGGCTACATCTCTGTAAACCTCGTCGAGGTGAGACCCGTATAAGGACATGATCGTCATCCTGGAACTCTAGAGGCCTCCAAGTCCTGTCAGCATAAGGCTTCTGTCGGCCCTGTGCTGTCCTCATCCGCTCTTGGATGACCTGGACCTTCTCTAGTCTCACAACAGCTGCTATGATTTCTTCTTTTCCGATAAGAGAAATTCGTTCTCATCCCCTGTATGAACCAAATTCATTGCCTAATACAGTCAATACTGACATGAATGATGCATTAATGCCATGGATGACGTCATAAGGCCTCAACGTAACTACCAAGAGATCCAACTGTCACTCTCGCCTCCAAGGGTCGAGTCACACTGTCGGCATCAGTGTGGGGTCACTAGGTCTCCCCCAGTAGAAATCTCAAATGTGAGGGTCAAGTCAACTGTTTTAACCAGGACCACTCAGTATCAACCAAACAAAAGGACAGGAAAGAAAACAACACAAAGATAAGTGTCTTTTTATTATTGCAGCTCATAGTACAAAGACATGAAGAAACTACAGACAATCATCAAAAAAAATAGAAGCAACAGGATCAATAGCCTCCAGGTCTGGAGCTAGTCCCGCTCCTGTCCATCTGCTTCCGGAGCTCTATGACCATAGTCCTTAGCTGCCTAAAGCTGAGCTCTCCCATGTGCTCCTGTCCCCTACGGTCAGGGTGGGCCTCCTGGTGGTGTGGGTGGCAACACCCTGAAGTGTCGTCCACCTCCGACTGCACGACCAGCTCCTCTTCCATGGACGCCTGCTCCTTGCGGTCTACCCTGATCGAACCTCTACCTCTGGCTGGGAGGATCTTCATTTAAATTCTTGTCATCTGCATGGCGGGTCGGATAGTCACGTGCCATGTGACCAATTCCGCCGTAGGAGTAACACTGTCCACTCTCGGCACATATGGCTCTGACTCCACCCCGGTTTCCCCGCACAACTGAACCTGAGTCGTGCAGTAGGCCACCGGTAGGTCTGGTCCTCTTGGACCTCTACGTCATCTGTCTACTGCCTGCTGCAGAAGACTCTGCCGCAAGCCGGCTAGTGGTGGGTCCTACTGCTAGAGACTGCTCAGTAAGAAAACTCTCCACTAAGAGGGCTCTCTCCAACACCCCTGTCTGCGTCGGAATGCTGTGAGAAACAACAGAAGCTCTAATCTCTTGCCTGAGCCCCTGCTTGAAGGTTCGGGCCCTGAAGAACGGGTCCCATACCATATCTTTGGAGTAGTGCGAGAGGTCTGTGAACCTCGCTAAATACTGTGCCACTGTCATGCTACCCTACCGCAGCTGAAGTAGCTTCTGTATACGCACCGCTCGAAGGGTGGCTGGTACAAACTCTGCCCGGAACAGGCTCTCAAAGTCTGCCCAAAGAAGTGCCGCCTCGTCATGCATCTGGAGCATCAGGCTCCACCATCTTCCTGCTACTTCCTGAAGAAGGTTGGAAGCAAGGATCACCATGAAGTCTGCCGGCGTCCCCACTAGCCTGAAGACTCTCACCACAGCCTCCAGCCAATCCTCCGCCACCTGCGGGTCCGTCTCTCCCCGGAACCTGGGTGGCCTCTGGCGCTGGAACTCGTGCAGTGCGCTCATGCGACGTGCACCCTCTACTGCTGGGGCTGGTGGCATCGGTGGCCCAACGGGTAGTAGTACCGCTGGTGCCTCAACAACAATAGAGCCATGTACTGAGGCCACGTCGCTTTACGGGCTGTCAGTACGAACAACTCTCGGGGATCTAGCTGGTCGTCCACGGGGAGGCATCCTGAAAGAAACAAACATGACACGGTCAAAAGACTTATACCTAGTGAGCTGACCTGGTTTGAGCTGATATTTAAATAAAACTTCTTGAAACACACATGCAATCAGTGTTTTCATGCACAAAGTTGGAAATCAGTTGTCAGGGTCCTGGTGTATGGATACGTTGGCCGCCCGCACCAACACTGGACTCCCTGAACTAAAAACCACACTCAATACTTTTAACAATATTGCTTCACAGAAAGAAAATATCAAAGTTATAAGTTCTGCGGTAGAACCGACTCCTCTGATACCAATTTGTCACGACCCATCCTTGGGGACCATACCGTGACTACCCCAAGCCCTCCTTCCATAGGCCAGGGGCTGGAGACTAGCACCAAAGGCGTAAATCCCGATAACTGGGAAGGAATTGCCTTTATAAAAGTAAACAAAACACCCCATAGTACAAGCAGAAGTAAAACACTAAGTACAAGAGAAGTGCTGAAAGGTAAATGGGCCAGAATACAAACCCAAATGAAAGTAAAACTACAATTGAACAATGTACAATAGGAAAAGACAACAGCTGGAAGAAAGGAAGCAGCTCCTGGGTCGTCCTCCCCGGATCCTACCTAAAGGGTAGGTACAGATGGCACAGCTCCTGGATCGTCCACCACGGATCCTACCAGAAGGGTAGGTATAGATATCCTCCACAACGCTCTCACCCGTCAACCTCCTCCGTGTATCGTCTCGCCATGAAGTCCACCTCTAGATACTGACTCGTCGTGTAGTCCACCTCCGGGTACTGTCCAGTCCTCGAACACTCGGCCTCCGTCAGCACTACCCGTCGTCTGCAACCAACACAACGAGGTGCATGCATAGCCCGTGCTGGGGTGAGTATAACGATACTCAGTAGGGACCCGGGGTCCCTCAAGGTCTTACTAAAACCAACATGGATATCCAAAAACAAGATCTCAATAGATAACCTCTACTTAGGTATATGCCCATATATATATCTAAGTTATCAAGTAACCCATCTCAATCATGAGGAAAACACAAATATCATGAAATAAACGGATAACCACTACCCAGGTATATGCCCATACATATATCTAAGTTATCAAGTGACCCATCTTAATCAAGAGGTAAACACAATGGTCAAAAGTCTCAACTCAAACTAGGATTTTCATTATTGGAAACGTAACTACTGAAGAGCCGCGTCTCTGGAGTGTACAGTGGTCCTGCCACGACTCTGAGGTACTTCTCACTAACCTAAGACTGCTGAGGTACTCCTCCTGTCGAGTACCACGAGTCTGCGGCCAACTACCCGGCACTCCGTCCGCTATGGGTCTGTCACCAAATACTGGGCGCTCCCCCTAATAGTCTACAGAGGTACTCCTCCTGTCGAGTACCACGGGTCTGTGGCCAACTATCAGGAGCTCCGTCCGCCATGGGTCTGTCGCCAAATACCGAGAGCTCCGTCCATTGGGCTAGTCGACTCACTCCAAGTCGAGTCGGTCAAGCAGTGGTCAGGTATCAGCCGACTACATGGTCTCCGTACTCCGTACGCTCGTCTCCGGGAGGGTCCGCTCCACGAGCTACAGGTCGATACTCCATGTATCACAAAGTCCCACGACGAAGTATCTCAAAGGACCGCCTCGTCATAGGGGTCTCAACGCAACAGACGGCGCGTCAATCGGACGCCCAGTCTGTGAGTTATTAGCCTTTCCATCCCAGGGGCCCGGTTGGTTTCATGAGCGAACCAACCTGGCCGTATCTCAACTGTACCCCGAACTCTCATAGGGTATACTCATAGGGACCGTTTCTCAACATGATCACCAACACCGCTGACGGTTCGTCAAACAGACGTCTGGTCTGAAAGATAACATATTTTCCGTTCCAAGGGCCCGGTTGGATTTCGGGTACAATCCAACACAACCACTATCCAACAGTATCCAAAACTCAGGCGAAGTATGAAAAAAGTCCCATCTCATCAAGAGGAATCCAACGAGACAGACGGCGCGTCAATCGGACGCCCGATCTGTGAGTTATTGGCTTTTTCGTTTTAGGGGCCCGGTTGGTTTCGTGAGTGAACCAACACGACCACACTCTGACGACATCCTAACCTTTAGCGGAGTAATCCAAAAGATTCGTCTCACTTAGAGGAATCCAAAAAAGTCGACAACACGTCAATCGGAAGTCCGGAGCCCAAGATATAAGCGTTTCCGCTCCGAGGGCCCGGTTGGTTTTGTATCCAAACCAACCCGACCGAACCCAAAGCATTCCGAAACCTTGAGTGCGATATAACGAAACGACCGTCTCATTCCAAGGATCGCTACGCAACTGACGGTGCGTCGATCGGAGGTCTGTATCCCATGATATGGGAAAAAGACCAAAGAGGGTCCGAAACGGGGGGTTTGGGCCCGGACCGACCCGACCCGACCCCCCCTGGGTCGGCCCGAACCGGGTCTGACCCGGCTGGGCCCGGCCCAGCCCGGCCGGCGCAGCCCAGCCCGGCCGGCGCGGGCCGGCTTGACCGGCCAGCTGCGGCTCAGCCACCGCGGCCGAGCGGAAGCCGCGAGCGGGGGTGCGCGGATCCCCGCCCCCCCTCGCCGCTGATTGAAGCCAGCGGCAAACCGCCCCCGCCGGCCTTCTAGCGGTGCGCCGCTGCCGCCGATCGCCGGCGCCGCCGCGCCACCACCGCCTTCCGCGGACCACCGGACGCGCTCCGGTGGTCCGTTTCTCCTGCAGTCTTCGCCAACAGTCCTCCCGGGACTCGGCCTTCACTGCGAAGGGATTCAAACGCCATAGCGGCCTGCTTCGTCATCATCCGTTGATCCGCACATCGATAAAAAAGCTACGGAGGGTTGTCGGGCCGTGTTTGTTCGGCCCGCATCCTCCGCGTTAGGTGTTATCAATTGGAAAATAATAAACACATGATTTTAATCATTGACGAGGGTATAATTTATCCAAAATAAATTATAAGAACACCTTGCAATCAAAAACCCACGCACGGGAGTTTAAAATTTGAATGAGTGGCGTGACGATGTCGCGCATACTTGCCGCTCGATCCCGCGCAGCGTGGCGATGTCACGCATCCTTTCCGCTCGATCCCGCGCGGTGTGACGATGTCGCGTCAATTTCTTTCGATCCGCAACAACACGAAAAACAAAAATGGAGGTGGATGACCGTGTTTGTGCGGTCCGGCCTCCTCCCATAAACTGATATCATGCGGTCCAAATAGACGCGGATAAAAGACGGAAGAGAATCACATATAGAGAACATGTAAACCCCCTACCTCGGTTCCAAGAGGGGAGTCGCCGAAGGAGGATTTGAAGACAACGCCAGGGTGCATCTGAGGAGGAAGCGACGTCTCCTCACGTGTTGCGGTGAAGAGGAAGGAAAGCACGTCGTCGTTCTTCATGGAAGGATGGTGTTCTTCGTCGGAGACCGATTCGTTCTTCATGTTCTTCATCGTTGAAGAAGATGTTCTTCAAGCCTCCCCAAATCCTCCCAAGCAACAAAGGAACTAACCCAAAATAAATTAATCCACACTTAATTTATTAACTAAACTTGGCTTTTGAAATTCAAGTGTTTGAATTTCAAAGACTCACATTAAACTCAATCCATTATGTCATAAATTATTAACTTAAGTTAACAATATTAATGGTGAGTTGAGGGGGTTAGAGGATATGAAGGGGTGGGGTTCATGTGGGCCCCACCACCCTCATAACCTGCCAAGGGAGGTTGGGTAGTTACCCAACTTCCTTCCAAAGGATTAAACACTTAGAGTAAAATAAAAATTGTAGAATAATTATAAAATAAACTTCCACAATTTTTATCATCAACTCTTGTGAAAATGTAACTCCGGAACACGTGTTCCTAAGCAATTACAAGCACTACGGTTCCATCGGTGCCCTCAGAATTCGATTCCGAGCACCGGTTAAAAAGATAGGAATTCCCGCGCATTCGTTCACTGAATGTACCCGATCTAAACTTCAGAAAATGATTCCGGGCACACCGGGCCTCAGAATCAGGCGCTGTCAGAAACTGTGTTCTTGTAAAATTCCAAAGAAAATTAAGAAATAATTTTCCTTGAAATTTCCAGGTCTTTACAGAGTGGTCGTCGCTCATCGGGACATTTTGGCCGGGGGTGCCAAAATTGTATTAATTGAATCGTTTTTTTCTAAATTGTTGAGTTTAGTTTACTGAACCTCAATATGACTTGTTATAGGCATTCAAGACCTCAGTTTGGTTGATTGATAACAATTGTTTTAGGGCAATTATACTGCAAGAATGTTTTGCCTTTTTATGTGTTCTATTTAAATATGTTATATATGTAATTGATGGATTGCATTTGCTGGAACCTTTGGGTTGTGTAGGGCATGGCCCAGATATTTATGAGTGATGCAGATCATAGTTTGGGCTTGGCCTGGGTTATGTTGGGTGGTTCTGACCACGGTATTGGGCGTCATTTTGAGGCAGGATGACTGTCAGGTTGGGCATGTCCCGGGTTATTGGGATGGAAAGGCCATCAAACTTGAGCGGCATGGTCGCAGGGTCACGCGGTGTCAGAGGTGTTGTTTCTTGGGTACTATTTTGGTGATTAATGCTCACCTGGAAACTTTGAGTAGGTTGAACACAAAGAGATTCCGTGATGAGGTGTTTTTGACCACTCGTGTGGGTAGAGGCCCCAGTTAGTTGAGGTTTAGGTACTATTGGTTTGGGGGTGTTTGCTTTAGAAAACCACATGGAAGGTGAAGAGCCTTCAAGGGATAGCATTGAGGCTATCAGGTTGGGGGCAGAGGCTCGCCATTATTTGAGGGTAGACATCGTTGTCCCTTTGGTTACTTTATTTGAGGGAAGACATCGATGTCCCTCTGGATACGTTATTTGAGGGAAGACATCGTTGTCCCTCCGGTTACTTAGTTGAGGATAGACATCGTTGTTCCTCTGGGTTACTACTGTTGGGCGTGCCTTTGGGACGTCAGTACTTGAGACACTAGGTGATAGGGGGAACATGGTGTTGAGTTATATGACATAGATTCCGGTGTTGGCCGAAGCAGGTGACACACCATGGTGGCTGCTGAGCACCATTGGAGTTTTTATTTATTAGTGCATCATTCTGTTTACTTATTTTCTTATAAATTCATGAATTCTTAAACACCTATATTAATTATGCATCGTTGAGTGTTATCCTACTGAGATTCGTCTCACACCCTGCAGGGGCCCTTCGGGACGAGTGCAGACTTTATGGATTTACGTGCAGGAAAGATGCCAGATTTAGGAGCTGGGCTACGTTAGTTATTTCTTGGAGATGGTATGGACCTAGAGGTCTTTCATAGCTGGAGTTCACTATGTTTTTTATACTTTCCTTTATCATCATGCTTGTTTGTAGCTGCAGATAGTTGGACATTGGATCCCTTTTTATTTAAATATGTATTACCTTCTTTGGATGCATGTTTTGTTGATCAGTAGTAGTTATAAGTGATCAGCATGATTTAGTGTTTATTTCTTCTACTTTTGTTTACATTTTTTGCTTCCGCTGTTTATTGATATTTCATTTGTTTCTGCTCTGCGAGTCTGGTCCGAGTCTGTTGAGTCGTTTATTCCACTTCATAATTATTGTTACACTTGGACCAGTGCCTTTATTATTTTCCTATGAGAGGTTATACCCTCCCCACTATACCTATAAGACCCTTGCAGTTAGTCGGTAGCCTTTTCCATTCGGGGTGGTGCTCTTATGGTAGTAGCACCCGACTTGTTTAACACTATTTGGTTGGTTGTTCGGGTCCAGGTCATTACAAAGTGGCATCAAAAGAGTTCTTGACATGGATTTAGTAGAAGTGTTTTGTTGGATACTAATGAGACTGAGGCTTCTCTTTTATTTCTTCTAGTTTTACTATTTGGGATATGGTAGACTATTGATAGTTTGTTACTGGAAACTAGTTTTCTAACTTGTTCTTGGGTGCCTGTAGCCCTAAGTATGCGGGATGGACCAGGTTTCCATGGGTGGGAATTTCCATTTTCTTTTTTCTCATATTATTGTTTATATGATTTCCACCTTTGTGGCTCACTTGGTGTGCGATGTTATAGATTGTGATATGTAACCCTTGACCCGGTGCGGTAAGGGAGAAATGGATCTTGGCCCGAAATGGAAGGGCTTATTTTCTTGGATTTTGATAGGAAATTTTTAGGGTATTTCAATTTTATAACTACACATATGATTTGTGACATGATATTACCATGTGAAGGAAAAAAATCAATTTCCATACTTTGTGTTCTCTTAAAATGTGAATAGGTGAAATTTCTGATAGAATTTCTTGTTTTTTCAACGTGTATGTCATGATTTATATATTTGTAAAATTGAATGTGATAGGGTATTTGGGTCTAGGTCTTGTACGAGCAAGAATTTACTATCTATTGAGGTAATTTTGATCACTAGGATTGGGAAACTCAGTCGTCGGTTTGAGGCAATGTTAGTTGTTAGGACGGGCATGGCCCGAGGTACTTTTGATACTTGTCTCTATTAGGGGCGGGTAAGGAGGCCATGAGGCCGGGATGCTATGGGGCATGGGTTGCGGTGGATAGCTACGACATGTTCGGACTCAGTGTGATAGGACTCCAAAGGAGTGTCAGGCATGTGAAAAAGTCGGGCATCTTGAGAGGTTCTACAGGCAGCCTTATTAGACAGTCGGCAGGCAAGGACCAGGATAGACCGTGGCATTTAGAGTTGGTTCAGGTTCGGTACCAGGAGAGGGTAGCTGAGGTTCAGCCGCACATGGAGGATGTGACAGAGACAGAGGGATCCAGCTGAGGGGTCAGTAGCCGATGGCTGGAGCGGCACCACATGGAGTTCATGCATCAGGTAGCCATACATCAGGCCAGGTGCACATTGTGGAGCTGCCAGAGGCTGAGCATGCTAGTGAGTTGACGACAGTTAGAGGTACACCATGGGTGTGGCCGTGATTTCCATGTTTCCTTTTTGGAATAACTTGTAGAAGCTTGTCATTTTTGAGTGCATGTGATACACATGATCTATGCGGATTGACTAGATTCTAGTCAGTGGTATTGTCACCATATCAGGTGCGTGATACATTTATATATATGTATGAGATGCATAGAATCAAAGGCATATAGGATTCATGTTACTTGAGGTTTCGTGGGCATCAGGGCATCGAGGATGCAGGTTACTTGAGGTTCCCTGGGAATCGAGGCATCGAGGATGCGGGTTACTGGAGGTGTTGGGAACCAGGTTCGTGTTTGAGCATCCATGGGATGCAGGACCTCATGGAGGCAGACTCCGATGCGGTGCGGGATACGTTGGGTGCCAGGAATGACACAGAAGCACCAATGAGGTGCAGGGGTGATGATGCATCACGAATAGACTATGCGTCCGGAAAACAGGTTAGCAAACCTTTGTTTGTTTTGAGTTTTGTCGTGTTGAGACTGAGTTAGGCAATTCATAAGGTGGGGATCCCCTTGAGGAATTTATCCAGGACCTTTGAGACTAGGGAAGTCTGGGATACTTTATTTGGGGTGGTATGTTTGGTTCCATCTCTGGGTTTCGTTTGATACCTCGGGGACAAGATATATTAAGGTGGGGAGATTGTAAGAACCCTAGTTTTTAGAACGGGTCAAAATCCTGACCCTGTTTGAATTTTTAACTTGTCCCTAAGAAAACAGGGAAACTTGGGAAGTTCTGGAAATTTCCAAACTACACGCCGTGTACTTTTAAGTACACTATGTGTATAGTTTAGGTGAGTGTTGGCCATGTGCCCACCGAGTACATTCTGTGTCATGACCGTGTAGAAATTTCTTACTACACGACGTGTAGTTATCGACACGCCATTTACCCTTGACCGTATGGAGGCCATACATGGCATGTAGGCCTATTTCCTGGGTAGAATCGTTTAAACAGAGTAGACACCATGTCCTCCTTGGAAACATTGTGTAGTCTAGCCGTGTATGAGGAATATACATGGCGTGTGGGTAAGTCAGTGAGGAAGTGAAGAAAAACGAAGTACACGTCGTGTACCCCTAGGTACACACTGTGTAATCTTGTCGGCAGGTTCTAGAAAGCAAGTCGACATAATTCTAGCCACCATATGAATAGTTAAATGATATACACAATGTGTATTCATGAATTACACGCTGTGTACATTCTTTCTTTTTTCTAAAATGGGCAGTAGCCTTGTTTTTGAGGCAGAACTCTCTTTTTTTCGTCGGGTTTCATGAACCAAGCCGACTGGTACTTCAAAACCCTCCTTGATCATCGTCCGAACCCTGAATCAATCGTCGATAGATGAGTTGGAACCCCCTTAGCAAGTCCTTGATTCCTCTTGATCCGTTCTTCTTGATTTCTGTTCTAGAACGAGTTATATGGGTTTAAGTGGTTTTGATTTTTTTGTAGATCTACTGTGTTTTTGACCTAATTAGAGGCTGTTATCGGAGGAGTAACATCATAAGAGTCTTAGGTAGGTGGTGCATACCTCTTTTTGTGTTTTCATGGTCATTTAGGTGATGCGACCTTCAGCGCATTTTCGGATATTTTGAGTGGGACCCATTTTTATCTGATATTGCATATTATATTGTTTTATGGACCTATGAGATACCTTTGGGTATTCCCTATTACCTGTGTTGCTTGAGAAGAGCCTGGTGAGTGGTCGTCGCTCATAGGGGCATTTTGGCCAGGGGTTCCAAAATGGTATTAATTGAATTGTTTTGTTCTAAAATGTTGAGTTTAGTTTACTAAAACATAATATGACTTGTTAGAGGCATTCAAGACCTCGGTGCTATTGATTGATAACCGTTGGGTTAGGGCAATTCTACTGCAAGAATGTTTGGCCTGTTTATGTGTTCTATTTAAATATGTTATATATATAATTAGTGGATTTCATAAGTAGGAATCTTTGGGTTGTGTTGGGCATGGCCCAGATATTCTTGAGTGTTGCTGATCACACGTTGGGCTTGGCCCGGGTTACGTTGAGTGGTTTTGACCACGAGATTGGGTGTCATGACTGTATGTTTGAAGCAGGATTACTGTTAGGTTGGGCATGGCCCGAGTTACTGGGATGAAAAGGCCATCAGACATGAGCAGCATGGTTGCAGGGACACGAGGGGTCAGAGGTGTTGTGGCTTGGGTACTATTTTGGTGATTACCGCTCACCCGGAAACATTGAGTTGTGTGCACACAGAGAGACTCCGTGATGAGGTGGTTTTGACCACTTGTGTAGGTAGAGGCCCCTGTTAGTTTTAGTTTAGGTACTATTGGTTTAGGGGTGCTTTCCATAGGAAGCCACCTAGAAGGGGAGAATCCTTGAGGGGATAACAAGGAGGCTATCAGGTTAGGTAAAAAGACACACCATTATTTGAGGGAAAACATCGTTTTCCCTCCGGTTACTTTATTTGAGGGAAGACATTGCTGTCCCTATGGCTACATTATTTGAAGGTAGATATCGCTGTCCCTCCAGTTACTTTGTTGAGGACAGTCATTGTTGTTCCTCTGGGTTACTACTGTTGGGTGTGCATTCAGGATGTTATTACTTGAGACACGAGGTGACAGGGGGAACATGGTGTCGGGTTACATGACAGAGATTTCGGTGTGGGCTGAAGCAGGTGACACTCCATGGTGTCTTATGAGAACTAGTGGAGTTTGTATCTATTAGTGCATCGTTCTATTTACTACATTCCTTATAAATGCATGATTTCTTAAACACTTACATTAGGTAAGCACCATTGGGTGGTATCCTACTGAGATTCATCTCACACCCTGCACGGGCCCTTCCGGACGAGTGCATACTTTATGGATTTATATGTAGGAAAGAGGCCAACTTTAGGATCTTGGCTGCGTTATTTGTTGCTTGGTGATTGTTTGTAAGTTGAGGTATTGCCTAGATGAAGTTTACTATGTTTTGAATACTTTCATATATCAGTAAGCTTGTTTGTTTCCATAGTTGGTTATCCATTGGTGCCCTTTTTATTTAAATATGTATGAACTGCTCTAGATGCATGTTTTTTTGTTCAGTAATAGTTACATGTGATCACCATGTTGTTGTGTTTATTTCTGCTGTTTTTGTTTACATTTATTGCTTCCATTGTTTCTTGATATTGAATGTGTTTCTGCTTTGCAGGTCTGGTTCGAGTCTACTGAGTTGTTTATTCCGCTGCATCTTTACTATTACACTTAGACCAGTGCCTTTATTATTGTCCTTTGAGAGGGTATGACCTCCACACAATACCTATAAGACCCTCGCTTCTAGTTGTAAACCTTTGGCATTCGGGGAGTTGCGCTTAAGGTAGTAGCACCCGACCCATTTAGCATTGTTCGGATGACTGTTCGGGTCCGGGTCTTTAGACATCAAAAATCTATAAACATCAAAAAAATATTATAAACTGATATCAAAGTTTGAATAAAAAAAACAATTCTCCTGTAATCCAAATTGATAGGAGGATCAATACCTAGTTCAAAAAGAATACAAGTTTTAAAATCAAGGAAGTTCATCAATATAAAATATTAGAACCACACATCCTATCCCCAAACTTATTTGAAATAAATTTACCATTGAAAGATACTACTCCCATATATCATCGTTGATCAAATGATCAAAATTAGCCAATCCATTTCCCCACGATTATGTGAACATATAAATTTTGAAGAGGTGGTTCATATCCCTAAAAATCATTTATCACAAGCCGATTTGAATATAAATTTTACAATAACAAATTAATGATTTTTCAAATAAACCTAACATAAAATAATTTATAATATCTCATTGAGGAATAAAATTATAAAAATATCTCAACTAACTAAGGTAGTGAAAAAATCATAAAATAAATAACTTCAACATGATCAAACATATGTTCCTTAAATCAATGATTTCCTATTTATTGGCATAGATCATAAATAACATGCAATGGTAAAATATATGATCTTTAGGAACAATTGTTACTTATAAAAAACTCAAAATCTTTAACATTATCTTCTACTTAATTTTTTTATTATGGCTTCATGATTTTTTAAAAGTTCATGTTTTAGAATAATTTCTTCTAAAAAATGTTCTTTAGCAGTTTAATCTATACAAAAAAGTTTAAAAAATATCATCAAGTTAACTCATGTAATGTATGATGTATGTTGAGATTAAAATAAAAATAATATAGAATAAGTCATCTATAAAATAACACAATAGTCACACTGTTTTTTATAATCATAATACACACAAAGAAAGGTACATTTATCTAAAGTAAAAAAAGAAACATCTCCCCAATATTTTGAGAGAATGTCCTTAGGAATATGATTTAGAAGAAAATTTTCTTACCACACACAACACCAATAATTCTTACCATTTATAAAGGCAAACATAACATACACTACTTCTCAGCATTTTTTATTCTCAAAAATAAAAAATAAAGAGTTAAATAATAATAAAAAGTATATAATTTGAAATAAATATATTATATTTATCCATAAAATTTATAGGTAAAATGAAATTTGAAATTTATTCCTTTTATATTTTTTACCAACCATTCAGGCTTGTGATGCCTATGCTCTTGGCTGTTCAATATTTTATCATGATCATATATTTTTTCACTTGAGGATAATTAATTCTTTATTAAGATATTTACTCTCATCTCGATGTTTTTGGATGTAAAAAAATTGTTTCTTAATATAATTTTACATTCTATTCAGGTTCTAAATGTTTTCATAACACAATTATTTGAAATTGAACATATTAGTCTTAGTCTAAAATTATTGTTCTAGGATCCACTTATCTAACAATGTGAGATGGAAATTGAAACTATTTTCTTAAAAAAATCTTAAAAAATAATTAATTTATAGTAGCATTAAAATAACCATTGAAATATTATCTATCTATTTCATAAAAAGGGGAAACTAATCCTAAAAAGGTTGATCCACGAACTAGTGTTTGGAGAATATTTTTCCTTTGAAACTTTATCTATTTCTTGTCTAACATCTTTATCTTGTAGTATCACTTTAATACATGCCTACTTCTATATAGTGAGGTTTTGAATATCAATTTTTTTTTTGATACTTCACTTATTATTCTTCTTCTTCCAATTCAATATCCTTATCTATTAAATATTCATTCATAATGGAATTATATTTCTATAATTTTGGTAGCTCTTATGAATTATAATATTCAAGAGCATCTTATTAAGCAAACTTCTGAACTTTCTCTGCTTTATCAGATTTATAATTTTTCATCCTTGAACTTTCTATTGAATAATGTCCAAATTTTTAGGACTCTGAGGATAAATTGTTTTCAAAAGAATTTGAAAAAATAGTCTATATTGGTTTGATTTTTTAGATTCAATTTTATTGCAGTTATATTAGATTCACCTTCCTTCTAACCCTTCTTAATGGGTAAAGGTGAAATGCTTTTGAAATATAACAGTTTTTCAAATTTTAAAAATTTAATATTTTATTTTTCCATTATATTTTTGTATAAGAATTACTCATTCCTTAGTGTTCGATTCTCTTTATTAATTTTTTTTATATCTAGTGGTGGTTGTGCACTTCTCGACTAATTTAAATTAAAAAAACTATTTTTCAACTCAGCCACCTCCTAGTTATCCTTTTTATTTTATCAAGTATTTTTATTCAACTTTCTTAAGAAAAAATGGATGTTTTCATACTTTAATTATTATTAATTTCCTTCTAACTTCCTCAGTGTTGTGTCTATTATATTAAATTGTATTGTTTTATAAAAAATGTGAGATTCCTTGATGATTGATGATTGATGATTGTGACAATATGTTTTGAGATTTTATGAGGACTTGATAGAGGTGTTTCCATGATATAAATAAATTTAACTTTTAAGGATGCAACTTGGATGTATTAGATGAATAAATTCTAAAAAATGAATCATTTTATAGGTGGTTATTGATGGGATGATTATGATGTTACGAAATCTGCTAGATGAATAATAGTGTTTTCTATAAGAAATTATCATAAAGGGGAGAAGTTAGAATGTGTGGTATTTTGATGTAATATTTTTAAGAGTGATAAGTTGTTTGGTTGATGTAAGAAAACATTATCCAAAGGTATAGAATATCAATTAATTCTAATTGAGTTATAATGAAGTTTTGAGTTGTTTATGAGTTATTGAGAAGTCATTACAATGAGGTGAATATATTCTAGGATGATTGGAAAATAGTTAAGAAGTGAAGCTATGATGGTTGAGAAATATGGTTATGCCTATTTTGTGTAAGAATTCTAAGAAAAAAGATTATAAATTTGGGAAGATGACTTAAGACTTTAAGTGAACATATGACTTTGATAGGAGCTCACATTTTACCTACAAAAACCCATAATACTTTTGACAGATGAGACTCTATGCATAAGATTTCGATAATTGAAAAAATAATTTTCTTCATGTCGTGTAAGACTCTCACACTAGGAATATGAATTTATTAAGGGATACTGTATGAATTTGAGTGGGTGTATGTCTTTGATGTTCCATATAAAATTTTCATTTTTTTAGAATTATAAAGACCTATTAAATAATTTTATATGGATATATAGAATATGTTTTCTGGAAAACTAAATAAAATGATACTAGAGGCCTATTTGTAAAGGATTTAAACATTATGATAAAGTAGAGTGGATCATGATTCATGCTCAATCCAAGGAGTAATATTTGATGAAGGAGATGATATTGAAGTGAGTTCTGTGTTGTATAATTATATTCTATATCATAGTATTGACACACATGAATTAAAATTTAGAATAATTTGAATATATGGATTATTTGGGAATGATATTTAGTGATATTAAATATCACATGAGGAAAGAAACATTGAATATTATTCTTGAGAAAATTGAAACTAACTCCAGAATTATTCATGATGCTATGCATGGTTTTATACCCCCTCCTTGGTTGATTGCATATATAATCCGGAAATGTAAGGGAATCATGAACAAAAACACTCAGGTTGTTCATACATAGAGTGAGGGAAATAAAGTTGCTGGTCATCTTGCTTCCATGGCGGTGGCAGACCAAGGGATCAATGTTACCTGTTTTTCTAGCATTCTTCAATTGAAACTGGAGGGGATTGAAGTGATTAGAGGAGATTAACTCAGTCTCCATTATTTTCAGCCTCCTTAGGTTTGTATTTTGTTTTGGACTTTCCCATGGTCCTATCTTGTTTTGGGTTTTTTCAAGATAATAAATAAAAAATGTAGAGTTAGAGGAAAGAAATATTGAATATTATGGAATATAAATGGGGATTTCCTATGGATTCAATAGATTTTTAATGATAATAAAATAAGGAATCCATTAACTAGTTTAAAATGAAATATCCCTACAGATTTCAAAGATTAATAGAGTTTCTAATATTCTATTTTAGAAAATAATATTATTTGTGATATTATTTTGTGAATATATATGTTCATAAAAATAGAATAAACTGTTCTTGAATATTTTGAGATCTCATGAATATTATGTGAGTTTTGAGTTCTAAAAAACATTGAAATCCGGATACATTATTTTATAGATGAGAAAAGAAGGAGATTAATGATGGGATCCATTCAAGGAGGAAGAGACTTATGGTTCCTAAGTATTCTAAGTGATAAAGAGAACTAGATCATGTGACTATGTAGAAATATGAATAAGCCAGAAGACCATGTTTTGAAGAATACAAAAGTGAGTAATCCTTAAAGAACTACGCTCAAGAGGAACAATTGATCAAGTATGTCTATGTATGAAGATAATCATCACATGGTGCATAAAACACCAAAATCAAAAAGGGTCATTTCTTTATTAGAACATACCTTATAGAAGAGAGTTTTTTCTTTAAGTGGGAATTTGTAAGAAAAAACATAGCAGGACTCATTTTTAATAGGGTTGGGATGGTCCTTGGATATAAACATAGGGTCATATAGTATAAGAATCCATGATTAACATGGAATAACTAATCACAACAAGGATTAGGCTATTCGAGCCAAACCTTGTAAATCCTATGTACTGTGATTTTTCAATATTCTACTACAAATGAGGGTGGTCAAATACTTATATTTAGTGAATAAAAATCATAATAAGTCCAAGATGACGAGTTAAAAACAATGAATTCATAAAGTAAGGTTACTGATTCACCCCCTCCTCTTAGTAATCAACCTATAATAGGGAATCAAAAGTGGCATTAGAGAAAAACAAAGATATATCTTAATGACATAATAGGTTATTGAGTATAGAGAATCAAAATTTTATGAATAGTTAAGGAATCCCTACTTTCAATGGAAAGAACTTCCACAACTAGAGGAATATGATGCCTCCCTAACATATAACACTTGTCTTGGATATAAGATATGAAACAACTATTGGTTTTCCACCTGTTCCTATGGGAGGCCCTATGTACTTCACTAATAATATAAATTTTAAAGTGAATGGAAAAGAGAAAATTCTATTTTTATGTCTATATCAGTTAAGGTATACATATAAATTATGAATCTTCAAACTTCCAAAGTTATTGGGGAGAAATTAAAGAGAAGTTAGTAAGGTAATATAAAATTAAATTACGCCATGTTATAATTATGAAGGAGAAAATTTGAATACATAAATATGATTGATGATAAAAATATATAAGACTAAATTAAAATATTCAATGAGATTTTATGTAATAATTGGGGTTTTGGTTATAACCTATATGATTCCACTATTTTCAAAAAGCTAATGAGAAGCTTTCTAGACAAATTTGGACGCAATATTTTCGAATTTTAAGATATGGTGGATTTTTTATTTGATGAGGTTTATAATATTCTCATAGATTATAAATTAAGAAAGGATCATACTTTGAATAAAAGGAAAATATGACTTTTTAGGACATGAGAAAAGGATGTTGGCCACATATTATGGAAATAATGGGTGAATTTACATTTTAAAAATTTATATCACAATAAAAGATTAAAGAGATAAATCAAATATATGATTGTTGATAAACTACATTTTGTTTAAAAAAGATAAAATCAATGTAAATAAATCATGGAAACAAACAAACCAAAATTTTGTAAGTATATGTGTCAATGTAAAATGATGTAATGAGGAAAAGTAAAAAGAGGAAAAACATAATCGATAAGAAGTTTGACTAAATCTCAATTTGAGACACTATATATCCAACCCAAAAATTGAGTGGTGTATTGTATAAATCCCTTGACAAAGAAAAACATCCCTCACAATTTTGGGTTTTTAACATCCTATTGAGCTTTTCCAGTAGACAACTAACCTTTCCAACCCTTTTATGAAGTGTGAACCATTGGATAATAGAGGTTGAGTAGAGAGAGGATTACTTAGGAAGTAAAATTATAAGATAATCACAAAATAACTTTTATGTATGAAGTAAAATGGATAAATAGACATTTGAGAGGAATGTTGAGTGAGTTTCAAGGATTTAGAACTATAGTTGTTTCTTTGAGAGGTTTTGAGAGATCTTACAATTTAGTGTTGATTCAGATCAAGAGTATTGTTTGAGAGAAATGTGATTATTCCAAGAGGATAATTAAATCATTTAATATACCCAAAATAAATAATAATTTTCAATAAATACTCGATATTAATGAAGATAAATAATACCACATTTATTTTTCTTTCCACCAAAATAAATGCAACCTCACTAGAGCCTGATCGATTCAACCAAATTCATAGTAGCCTCACTAAGTTGATGGTGGGATTCTTAGTATATGGGGATTCTATATGAACTCCTCCAGTGATATTATAATAACTAGTGGATGGTTGGTATAATTTAGGAAGATGGTTGCAATTTTTTATGAGTAACTAGCTAATTAGTGGTCCCACTGTACACCTAGACTACTACCAAAATAGAACTAGTTGACCAATTCCTTGTACTAGTGAACTGGTGTTGTCTTCATAGGTTAAACACCTATTATAGCCTCCAAAAATTCCTTGTAACACCGTATATGGATATTAAAATATGTTTCTATGGTATTTAAGTATAAAAATAGATTTGAACAAGATTTCACCAAGTCCATAAAGTAATATGAAGAATCCATGAATTCCACAACTTTGAGTTCAATAAAAATATTGAATATCACTTAAATGAAAAAGCTAGAAACATAGGTTAGTGTTTGTGATCATTAAATCACCATGACAGAGAGAGAGTTCAAAAATATCCTATTTTTATGATATATAACACTTATCATAAAGACATAAATTAAAAATAAAATAATAATGAAAGAGATTACAAGGTAATTCAATATTTAAACAAAATATTCAATGAGAACAAGCATAACATTACAAAAATTTCTATTAATAATAATAAGAAAAATTTTAAATGATTCCCCTTTGGAAAATAATTTTGCACTATAGAAGTGAAAAAATAACTATGAAAATTTTAAGAACTATTCCCCCTTTTTGAAAATATTTTTTTATAAACTTTACCCCTATATAAAATGACACATACTCAAAAATTTTAAGAAATTTACCCCCTTATATATTATTAAAAATGAAAAAAATTAAAAATGTAAACCAAAAAGAAGAAGAATAAAATTAATAAATATTTGAAGAAAAACTCAAAGGAAATTTTTGAAAAATAAAAAACTTTTAATAAAGATATTTAAGAGAGAAATAAATTTTGAAAAATCCGAAAAAAAGTTAATTAAAATATTTAAAAACATATTTTAATTTCCAAAATAACCAAATAATATAACTATTTAAAGGATATTATGGAAAGTAAATTAAAAGATAAAAAAAGAAAATATTTTGAAAATAACTTCCAAACTTATAAAACTCCACAAATAATGTGATAATTAGGGATAGACTGAAATGTTAAAGAGAATAAATAAAAAAGGATAGAGTTATCAATGAAAAAAAAGAGAATAAATAAAGAATAATTTAATGTAAATAAGAATAGAAAATATTATAGAGAAATAAAAAAATAATGTAAAACTCTACATATCTTTTCTATTAAATCTCTTTTTCCTTATGAAATGAATTTATTTCCATTGATTATTTTTTTTCATTGAAAAGAGAGTTTATGAAGTTAAATTACATTTATGTAAATAATAATTCAGATACATTTCATAGATTCACATTTTGATAAACATAACTTAAGAGAAAATATTGAGATACAATTATTTATGATAAAAGTTTTACTCATTATAAATCATCTTTAAGAGAGATAAAAACAATTTTTTCTTTTAAAATAAATATATAACTATATACTTTTATAAGGGAAATATTATTTACAAAAATTTGAAAATAAAATCTAACAAATATTTATATTTTTTAAAAGAATATTAATATTATAAAAGGTAATTTGGATTTGGATATATGATTTTAAAATTTTAAAAAAATAGATTTTTTTTTTAAAAAAGTAAAAATTAATTAATTATGAAAAAACATTCTCTATTAAAAAAAAATTTAGAATTAAAATGTGATAATGATCTCCAAAAAATGATATAATATGAAATATAAATAGATCAAATCCATGATAAAATAATTAAACAACACATTGATGTTTTAAAAATATTTTTGAAATGAATTTTAAAATGATTACTCAAGATATCAATAGATAAACTGAATAATTTAACAAGAGAACCATTCCAAATTCACAAATAATGAATTTTAAACGATCAACAATTAATGTTTTGGTGACAATTTAAGTGAGTTGATATTTTTTTGGGACAAAATATAATCAGATATCACTTTTTTGAAAGTGATTTAAAGGAAATGATGTCTCAATTCAATGTGTTAGGCGTGATAGTGTGAGATAGGGTTTTTAGATAAATTGATTTCATTGGTATTGTCCCAATTTATTGGTATATGGTAAAATTTTTCCCAAAATTAAAGGTAATGTGTTTCATACATAGAATTTGGGTGCAATAATTCGTAGTAGCTAAATTTTCCACTTTGGATTAAAAAAGATAAAGGGAATTTTACTTCTTATTCCTCTATGAGATGATGTATTTTCTTAGAAGATTAAAAGTTCTAATAATAATTTTCCAATAGAGTCGGAATCCTAAAAAATTCTAATCATAAAACATTGTTAATTCAAAAGAGTTTCCTTTCGGATAAAAAAAGAAATATTTTTTTGATCTATTTAAATAATGAAAGTTCCTTTAATCAAATTTGATATAATATCCTTTTTTATTTGACTTGAAAATGAGCACAAAGAAAATCACCAAACATGATATTAGTATGGTACATTGTATGGTAAAGTTAACTACTAATAACACATATATAAATTTTTATATCGACCATATTAGTAGATTTATACAACATTAACAAACAATTAATACTCATTGGCATGATAATTTCATTAGAATGATCCATTATAAATAGTTTTAAGAGTTCATTGGTGTATTTTTCTTCGTTCAAAAAATATTCAAACATTTCTTTGAGAAATTTAAAAATTGAGGAAAAATTTGAGATAACCTATAAATATCATCTTAGATACGTTTTTATTAAATCATAAAATTCAAAATAATGTTTTTTATTTTAGAGTAAAAAATCACATCGTTAAAATAAATTTGAATGAGAAATAAATCATTTGAGATATGTTTTAAAAGGGGAGTTGTATAATATTTTCTAATTTTGAAGCCATTTTAAAGAAGGTAGTTTGATATATTTTTATACCATTCCTATGGGGATTGTTTTAAAGTATAAAGTCATTTGTCATGTTTGAAAAAATAATCTATAAAAAGTGTATTTTTAAAACTAGTGGTTGTTCTATAAAATCATTTTCATAAATAAAAAAATTTAAAGAATCCATTTTCATATCCTTTTGAAATAGTTTGAAATTTAGATGAGATGAAAATTTCAACAATATTATAATGGATTAGTACTAAGTAATGGGTGAAGAGGCTCTAAAAAAGTCAATTCCTTCTTCGTGGATTTATCTTTTTGCAACTAACTGTGATTTCTTTCAAGTTATATTACCAGAAATATTATTTATTTCTAAAAACCCATTTAGAAAATATAACTTTATGATAATTATATCACTCCATGAGAGTACATACATAATTTTGAGTGAATTAATTATGTTTTTATTTCATTTAAAGTACCATATTTTCCTCTATAAGGGAATCATTATGGTTTGGGGATTTAAGGAGAGAGATAAAGGCTATGTGTTGAAAACCATTTAAGATGGATTTTTGAGTATGATTTCTCACTTGTAAATTCCTAAATACATTTTATAGGGGATTATATTTATATTTTTTGAAAACTTTAGGAATAGAATACAAAGAAAATTTTTATTTTTATTTAATATTTATTTTTTTATTTTTTTATTTAAAACAACATTCTTAAAAGAATTTTTAGAAATAGGTTTTGGAAACATTTCTTAAAACACCACTTGGATTGATTCTTATTCTATTTTATTATTTTTTCAAATAAAAAATAAGCTTTTATTGAGTTGGATTACCCAATAAAGATACATTCGTAAGATTTATAATCAAGTTTTCTAATATTTTATTTAGTGTTTAAAATAAAACATTTGAAATTAAAGACGTTGAAAAATATGACATTGAGGTTTTTACTATTACAAAGTTTATAAGGGGGTTTATTAATAAAAATTACTTTCAAGATCATAATTAATGATATAAAATTCATTATTTATGGTCTCAAACCAATAATATTTTTGGAGAGAAATATAATTTAAAATATTTTAAGATATTTCTTGGATTTTGTAACTTTTCCTCCTAAATATTCATTTTTTGAGGGGTTAGGGGAGTAAAAATAGAATTATTATAGCCTTATGAAAAAACAAATCATTAAGTTCCATTTTATATAATTATCCTATAGAATAACTTCAAATTGAAATAATTTTAAAACCTATTCCATTTCCAACCATTTTGAAAACTTAATGAAGGATTTGAAAGCTTCAATTTTTTAAGGTCAAAAATATTCCCTTGTAAACCTTATAAAGTCATCAAAAATTAAGAAAATAAAGGTTCTTAGTCAAATAATTTGGATTTCAGAAATATTGAAAAGGTTAAGATGAACGAATTAAATATATTTTGAATATGGAATTGTTTTTTTAGGTTTCAAATACGATTTTTTTACATACCAAAGCTCTATGCTTCACAAACCAGGTAATCTTTGATATAAAATTTGGGGAAATCTCAGACGAGTTTATAATTGATGGGTTTGATATAAGATTGAGTATTGTAATTGTTAAGGAATCTATTTTATATCCATGCCTCACTCAGTTGTGAAATCAATCATTTGAAATTTTTGTTAGAAGGGTATTTTTAATTACATATGTAAATTTTTTAAAATCTTGAATAAGTATATAAAAGGTCTCCTTTTAAAATGAAAACTTTTTAAAAATATTTTTAAAAATATTTTATAACTTCAATCACATAATTAGATAATTTTTATTAAATTATGATTCAGGTATCTCAAAAATAATGTTTTTGATTAAAGTTTATTCGGATAAATTGGTTTTATATTCATAGATTATCTTACCATTATAATTTTAATCTATATTAATGTGACCCCATTCATGTTTATCAATTTAATTAAATTTTTAGAGGTCTCCAAAAAATTTTATCATGTAACCAATATCATGGTACCAAATTTATTGTTTGTTTGTTTCTTGGGAGATAATTTTACTATAATATAAAACAATTGATGGTTTTGGTACCCACAAAAACTTGGGTCCAATTGTTTTATCTAATAATGAATTGAAAAAATTTCTTTTTAACAGGTTTTATTTTTGAAAAATCAAAATAAGGATGAATTAACCTTATACTTCCATATAACTCATTTTTGCTGTCAAATTCATGAATTAAATGACCAATTATTTTGAAATAAATTTAGAAATTATGTTGTGAGGAAAAATTAAAAAAATTAAATTTTGATTGAACATTGGAGGTTCTTGTAGGATTGGAGAAACCAAAACCAACCTGATATTTTTATGGATTTTGAGAACCTAAAATCCAATTTAGGTTTTCTTCCCCATTTTTTAATTTGAAAAGTATTTTTTTGAGGTCTTTAAAGGTGGATTATAGATTATTGAAATATGATTGATTTTTTGATTTTCATTTAGAGATATTCCTTTTCTTTTAAGATAATATCCTTTTATTTTTTGATATTTTTTCCTTAAATAACATGAATATATTTCTTTTGAGTTATAAATTTAAATAATAAAGTTAATGATATAAATTTTCAAGTTTATATTAATAATATTTTAAATATTTATAACTTTGGTGATTAGATGATAAATAAGAATAAGACAGTGTGAATAATTAGGAGAATAAGAGGTAAAGGAGGAAATAAGAAGAGGGGTACTAACCTTAGTTTATTCATTAACATGTTCCATAAGGCACTTTGGTCTTGATATGTTTTAAGAGGATGTCAATATAGAATCCATGTAGTTATCACTTGAACTCAATATTTTGAATTTAAAATCCTTTCAATGTTTTTTTTCTTTTCTTTTTGCTTCTTCTTATAGGTGGGGAACTCTGGTTTAATGTGAACTTTTTTTACAATCATAGGTCATCACTTCCTCTTTGACTTTTGATTTTGTTTTTTTGATTTCTAGTTGATGTTATTATTTTGGGTTATTTAATAAAATTCATTTTTATAAGATAACAGTCTATAACCTCATCTATACATTTTTCAACATTTATTGATTTAAGGAAATGGTTTTCATGACATATTTGGGTTCATCAGAATCCTTCTACACTTTTTGTTTCATCATGATTTCATATTTCAATATAAAGATGAAGATTTCCTCAACCAATAAATTTTTAACATATTTTAATTACTATATGGATGTGACTTTGGAATCCCAAGAGCTAGAAAAAACTGCTAATATTGAATTTATGATCATTTCTTTAGAAAATTAATCATCTAGGGACATTCCACCATTGAAAATGTCAATAAATATCATAAACATAATTTTAGTAGAGTGATAAGAATTCATAGTGAAACATTCAAAATATTTATTTTACATATCTAATATAATGTCTTAAACCCCTTTGGTTACTTTATAGGTAACTTATAATAATTTATAAATTACATAAGAAGTTTTTATAGAAGAATCACAATTGAATTCATTTCCATCAAGTACAAAATATAAGGAATCATACCATTATTATTTAAATTAAAATTTTAAATGTCATTAAGAGTCCTTTTTAATTAATATTATTTTGTGGGAACATACGCATACATTATCATTTTATAAATAAGATAATAAATAATACCAAATAATGTTTACATTAAATTATTCCCATAGGAATAGTTTGTTCCATAAAAAATAGGAGCATAATAATTATAATTTCATTCCATAATAAAACATTTATTTTAAATAAGTTAGTATTTAGGAAAAAATGTAACGGAAAATTTTAAAACAAGTTAATTCAGAAAAAACAATTTGGAACCCCTTTAATACCAATTTTTGGTATGAGATTATAGAAAGAGGGGGGGGGGGTGAATTTCCTATTGAAAAATTTAAAATACAATAAATGATTAAAGTGAGAAATAGATTACATAACAGTTGATAAATTAAAATGAAGTTAATAAAGATAAAAACAAAGAAATTTAAGTGTAAAAATGAAGGAACCAGATTTATGAAAGTAAGAGATCTAATGTTAAATGATGCAATATAGAAAAATTAAGAGAGGACAAACTCCATTGACAAAGAATTTGACAAAATATTGATGTGATTACCTATATATCGTCCCCATAACTAGAGTTGTCTGTTGTATAAATATATTGATCTCAATAGTGATGAAGAAACATATCCCATAGGATTTTATTTTATAAGAACCCCCTAATATTTTTCAGTATCTAAGTACCCCATTTGACACTTTTATAGAATTTGAATCTTTAATGAATGGATGTTGAGGGGAGAGAGGTTTAATTTAAGTAAACCCATTAAAAAAACTCACAAATTTATTTCAAGGATAAAGGAAAAATATATAAATATACATTTTAGAGGATGTCTAGGAGCCTTTGATGTATTTCGAACGTAGAGTTAGCTCTTTGATTGGTTTATGAGATATAGAAAGTTGTAATTCATTGTAATCAAGAGTGTTATTAGATATAATGGTGTTTTTATAAGTGGAAAAGGATATATATTTATAGGATCCAAAATTATATCAGGATTTTGGAAATATATCAGATTTATGAAGATAAATAAGAATGCATTTATGGTCTTTTTAATTATAATAAATGCAACCTTGTTGGAGCCTTTTTGATGCCAGTGGATACCTGGTAGACACCACCGGGTAATCAGTGGTATTCCTAGGAACTGAGGATACAAGATGAACTCCACCAGCCGATTTCTACTAGAAAATGGCTAGATGGTGGCCTTTGGGTAGATATCAATAATTTTGGATGAGCCACTTTCTACCAGGTTCCCTACATCAGCTATCCAGTGTTGTCTCCAAAAGTTCAACTCTATGAAATGCCACCTCCAGTCCCTTCTAATACCTTATAAGGATATTAAATTTTTTTCTAGGGGTTTTAAGAATGAAAAGATATTTTAATAATACTTTACCAATTATTTTATGTAACTCTAAGATTCCATTAATTTCATCACTTTAAATTCAATAAAAATGATAAAAAATCACTTAAATAAAAATGTTAGGAATATAGTAGAGTGTTTGTGATCATTAAAACACAAAGATAGAGAGAGAGGTAGATTGAAGAAAAATTTATATAATAATAGGTTATGATATAAAATGATTAAAATATTGAGGAAGATGATCAGGAATTTAAAAAAATATTTCGTTTCATTTAAAAAAAATTGTTAGTACACATGTGTAAAGAAAAGTGAAATAACCACGATAGTGTTTTAAATATAATGATGTTGTTCATTTTATAAATAATTTACCAAAAAATAAGGTTGAATAATATAATTTATATGATATATAAGATATATATCAAAAAAATAAAAAGGGTAAACAAAGAAGAAATATTTTAATAGAAAGAAAAGATGTTTAATGATCAAGAATCAAAAGGATGTTTCATCAAGTTGACAATAATTTAATGAAGTGATTTTATTTTCTCATGTTGATAGAGGATTAGATTTTACAATTAGTGATGATGGATAATAAATGAAATAACGTTATTACTATTTGAAATATGAGTTTTAATATAGTATTTAATATATTTTATATGTTAGGAATGAGATGAGAAAGACGACGAAAGAGAAAAAAAAGTTACAGAGAAGAAAGGACAGTTGGTCAAGAAAAAATCCAGTAAAATTGATGAGTTTAAGAAACATAATCTAAGAGAATTTGGACAAGAGAATATACTAAAAGATATGGAGGAAAAATAGCTAGAAAAGATAAAGAGTTGACTAAGACATAATACATTTTTTGTGGATGTAAAGACCCAAGATTATTAATCCTTTAAATTAATAATTTCTTTAATATCTTATTTCACAAACAATAATGAACTAACACAAAAACCAACTAAAAAGAAATAAGGAATATTAAAATTATATAGAGAATATAACCATTAGTAGATAAAGTGACAATAATAGTTAAAATAATTATATATTATTATTTCTATTTGATTAATATTTTTAAAAGTATGTTATTCAAAGAACCATTTAAAAATAAAGTTATTGTATTTAAATTTAATAAGATAAGTTTATCACAGTTAAAATTTTATTGTAATGGGTGATATTTAGATTTATAAACTAATTTATCAAAATAGAGTTATTTATAAATTTTAATTTAATAAGATAAAAGACACATAATGGTTTAAAAAGGCCATTTTTAATAAAATAAGTTTCTCTTTATATATGGTATACTCATTTAAAAGGTAAATTTAAACATTTAAAATTTTAATTTGAAAATGTTTACTTTATTTTTGGATTAAAAATTTAAATATTATCTTAGGATATGTTTTTTAAATTTTTCTGAAATAATTAATTTTTAGGTGAATATTGGAAAAATATCAATTTTTCCAATACGAATATATTTATGAAATAAAATTATTTGAATAATTTTGTATTAGAAAAAATTTTCTTAAAATTAAAATAAATCATTTAAGAATATTCTGTTAATTTTATAAAACTTATTTTTAATGTTTTGGAAACTTAAGAAATATTTTAATAAAAAAATTATTTTTATTATCTCATATTTAAAATTATTTTTCCATTAATTATAGAAATTAAATCTAAAAAAATATATTTAATTTTGGATAGAAACATTTTCATATTAATTAATAAGGATAATATCATTTTTATCCATAAAATAATGATTATTGTGACTGAAGATAATGTCCATGATAATGGTGAAAGATATACTCTCCAATATGTTTTTATCAATATTGTGTAATTTTTATCTAAAAAAATAAAATACCTATTTTATATAATGAATTTTATGTGATCATTAAACCAATATAAAAATATTTTACTACTCATTCAATTGGTAATCAATACTATATAATATTAATAATACTTAATGGTAAATAACATTTTTCTACGATTCATTTTTTCATTATATTAATTCTTTTAATTTAAAATTTAATTTTCAATTATCTAGAAATTGAATTAGAATATATGGATATTATATTTATGTTTTTAAAATAATTTTATAATGGTTACCTTATATTTTTATTTAAATATAAACCACTAGGGTAAAAACTAGCTACCAAGGTAAAACCAAAATGGTGAAAAATAAAAAAAAAGTTTTAAAAGGACTGAAAAATGATTCAAACATATAGAATAATTACAGGTGGAATCATGATAATACATATATCAAACAAAAAAACATTATTTTAATTTTTTTAACCATTGACCCTTTAATGAAGTCATTGAAGTTTTTAAGAATAATGGGTTTCAACAAAACTTCCATTTTCTTTACTTATAAGAGGGGACACTTAGTCCCCTTTATTACATACACTTTCTTGAGTATTTATTTGAAAAGCTATAATTTTTTTCTTGGAACCCTATATATAAATTTCTAAATCCCCTTGACACACTATACTGTCATAATTCATTAATTTCAAAGGGTACTTTAAATAGAAATTCCATGGTACTAAAGTGAGTATTACTCACTCCTTACAATTTCTTCTTATTCACTATATTATAAACCATCCATATCCATATTATTATAATTAAATATGTATAATTATTATAATTATGTTTTAATTTTTAATGTAACCTATTTTATTCATTACTTTGCATCCACTTAAAAAAATAAATGAATTTTAATCATGCGTTGTGCAGACTACTGCCTCCACGAAGTAACATTTTTTATTTTTCATCTTGATTTTTTATTTATCCAAACCATATCTAATATGATTAAAAAACATAAAAAATAGAAACACTATCGTTAATATTGTTTTATAATGATATTATACACTTCCTTAACCATACTCAACAATCAAGATATAGCATGTTCATGTGTGTGGTTAGTTTAACCACATACATGAACAATTCTATAAAACTCTATCATGTATGACTATGTGAACATAATTACTATTATTATTATAAGATAAAAAATAATTATTTTTTATGGTTATGGAATGGTTATATTAATTATTTAACATATTATTAAAATTTAAGACCCCAATATTCTAAAACAAGAACATTGTTTTCGATAGAGTATGTGACAAGTGACACCAAGCATAGAAGAAAATATAACACCTGGTGACTTTACGAAATATATGGTATTAAATAAATTCAATAAATTAAATATATTTAACTATATGAAATAATGATTTTAGATTAATTACATGAAACACTGATTTTATCTTGATTTATACACAACACTATATATAGCTTTCCTCACACGCAACATTGAGTCTAGCTTGTGTTAGACACTATATTGAGTTTTACCCAAAAAAATTCATTTTTAACATTATTATATAATATATCACCTTGAAATTGGCATGAAGGGTATGAGTAAGATTAAATAAACAATGAAAATATGTAGTTTACACATATTTATTAGTTATTTATTAATTATTAATAAAATAAAAATCAATTTTAAAAAAAGTATTTTCCAAAACACTGTATTTTTTGAAAAGATAGATTAGTCACAGTTTGTACAAATTATTCAAAAAATAATTTACCACTTTCATAAAATTTACCTGATAAAATTAAATTCAATTTTTGAATCAGAATATCAAAATTATTTGAGGGTGATTTTTTGGTATTTTTCTAAATAGATTTATTTTTTGAGGAATAACGAATAATAAAGAATTTTAATTGAAAAGTTAATTTTCATTTAAATTATTTATTAAGATAAATTATATTTTAATTTTTTTTAAAAATTAAAATTAGTAAAATTATATATAAATTAATCAAATTTATTTCATTGTAATCATTTTCATATTGAATCTTGATATAAAACATTACAGTCTTTTGAACATGTTCTCATTAAAAACACGCTTTCTCATCACATTTGCGGGATTAAATTAAAATTAAAATTTTTCACTTTTGTGAATTCAATTTGGATTAAAGTATTCCATATTTTTATCCAAAATAATTTAAAATATTTAATATGGTTGACGTAGTTTTTTTTCCAAAATGAATAGTGAAAATAGTAAAAATTAATTACCATGGTTATGGTAAAAATGGATTTACTGGGGTTTAAACTAATATAGTAAGGATAAAATGACCTATATAATTTTAAAAAACCAATTTAATGGGAATACTTTGACCTTATCTCTTTTATTTTGTATAATGATCCATTTTGGAAGCCTCTGTATGATAAAAACATGGATATTATTGAATCTTTTCCAAAAATTACAATTTGGCCACTCACTTCACATATAAAAGGCCACAATTATCCTCTCTTATTGAAAACATAAAAACTATTCAGTTAAAAAAATACCTTACAAAATAAATTTAAAAATTTCCTCCCATAATCCTGTAATCCTTAGTTTGGAAATAAATCCAACCTAGGAAGGTTTTTATGTAAACCAAAGGGGGACACCTGAAGAAGATGTAATGTTCTTCATCAGACCTCTTTATTTTATTTATTTCAACACATAATATGATTATTGTTAAAAAATTGAGGAAATAATATACTAAAAATTCTATAAATAATTATATCTTTTATTAATTTAATGACCTTCAACAATCTTCGCTTCCATCAAATGGGTTGTAGAATCATCATTCATGTGTTTGGAGGACTACCGCCTCGAAAACCGATGTTATTCATTCTTCCATTACTACTTTCAATGGTTGGGTATGATGATAGATTGAGAATATATATTATATTAATAAAATATTAATAAATATGTAGTCCTTATATCATATATATATTCATACCTTCCATTCTTTAGGAGATACGATAACGTCGCTCATGTGTACGGTGGACTACCGCCTCACAATGTGATGTGGTTCGACTTTCACTAACGCTTCAAATGAAAGGTGATAAGGATTATTTTAATAAATATATGTGATATAAATGAAATAAATATGATATTTATGACATATTTATAATTATTAAAAGATAATATATTGACTTTTTCTTATCTTTTCACTCACTCAAAGATGATAACATCGTTCGTGTACCTGTGGACTACCACCTTCACAAAGCCACATGACTGTATTTTTATAACCACACTACATGGAGGATATATATAAGTATATAATATGGTATATATTATATTATTATTATTCTATAAATGTTATATATTACTTAATTTTTTTCCATAATGATAAATGGAAAATGAAAATGTTACTCATATGTATATACGACCTACCGTCTCCATGATCGTAACATACTTTATTTTTCATAACTATATATATTGATTGGTTTTAAAATTATAAATAATGTAAAAATATAATAATTATTTCATTATTTTTATTCTTTATATGATTAAAATATTTCATATGCTCAATAAATACATATTTAATGACAAAACATTCATAACAACACAAAGCAATTAACTACCGAAACAATGAAAATAATGAAAGATTATTAATGAATGGGTGCTAAGATGTTATAAAGGGATAAAATATGATATTATAAATAGAAACCAGGTTACAGTGTAAGTTAATATCAATTTTAAAACCACTATATAGGAGGTAGAATAATGTGCAATCAAAAGTAAGCATAATTTAAGGGAATACTTAACTCAATTTTCGTTCATTGTTTTAAACATTTACTTCATTGATTACGTCATTATAAGATTATGTATAAAATGAATTTTGATTACATTATGTTTTATTTCCACTTATTTTATTTTTATTTTATATTGAAACACATAATTAATTCATTTACTAATTCTCACTTCATTTTTATGATTATTGTAAAAGTTTATTTCACAATATCATTCTAATAAATATTATTTATTCCTAGAATTTAGTTGAATAAAATTATTTGAATAATTATTAAAAAAAACCATTTAAATTTACTATCCTATGTTTATTCATGATATTTTAAAATAATATTAATATTTTCCCAGTCATTTTTTCATATATTAATTGATAAAATATTTGTATGAAAATTTGACTTCATTTTTCTCTTTGTTTTAAAATATGTTTTCTTCCAAAACCATGTTTTCCAAAATAAATTAATATTTTTAACCATTATTAAAGTATTTATTAAAGTAATTTTACCCAGTTTTTATTTTTATAATTTTTTTTAAAAAATATATTTATGTTATTTTCAAACAATTCCTATTTGTATTTTATTGAAAACGTGGTGGGAATCATTGCTTTATTATACTCGACATGTATGGAATTTCATGTCATCATGACCACTCAATTGTTATGAAGCTTAATTTATAAGTTTCAAAGATTATTTTCAAATAAATGTATTTTCAAAATGTTTTTTGAACTCATAGTTTTAAAAAGTTATTTTCATAATGAAAAGGATATTTTCCTCAATATTTTTTTAAATATTTTTTGTGGTATTTATATTCATTAATGACATGGAATCTTTAATTTACATATGATTATATGGGGATATTTTGTATTGATATTATTCTTATTATTTCTATGGATGGTTTATGATTAGTTTTCTTATGGATGTTAAATTTTGATTCAATTCACCATATCAATCTAGATGGTTTATGATTATTTATATTTTATTAGGGTATGTATTAACAGTTTATATGTTAGTTTTTTATAGGAATATTTATGTTGACTATGTTTAACCCCTTTAATACGGGGAATTAATTAGACATACATAATTGTGTGTTTGGACTAATATATATATACTTTAAATGCATTTATAGGTCTCATGATATAATTTTTTTGATGAAATCCTATGAGTTTGTACTCAGTAGTTTTAAAATATCTTGTGAAAGGTCTTGATAGTAAGTGTCTTGTGAATGGTCTTGACACAAATGAGTTGGCCAAAACCTGATGGGGTTTAATCTAATAGTTTTAAGCTATCTTTCTAAATGTATGAAGAGAAACATTCTGATGAAATCTATTGATAATATGATTATGATTCATGACATTATTCTTTCCCTCATTATGGATTCAATTATTGATATTCAACATTATTATTTAATTAGTTAGAATATCCATGCTTATTTTTCAAGAACACATTATTATTTATATTCAATTATTTGGTCATCATTTATTATATACATATTTTTATAATTTTATTGATTAAATGAAATATGTTTCAGTTATTTATTGTTCTATATTGATTATTCATTATTTATTCATAGCTTTTGCTGTACTCTTACCCTTACTGAGCATTTGAGCTCATCTATATCTTATGTTTTATTTTCCCTAGGATACCCTGAATTATTTTTTGATTTATATTAATGGAAATTCTATAGAAAACAATGATATTCTTGAAAAAAATTAGGTTGAAATTTTTATATTCAAAGGTATCATGGGAATCTTGTATGTCTCTAGTTTAATGAAACCAAAAAACTATTTTGTCATTTAAGATGAGATTTCTAGTATGATATTCCAATGTGATAAATCATACGCTATATCTAGGCTAATAGTTTCGGTTTCATTATAGTTTTTATCAAAGGATGTTTAGTAGAAAACATTGGAACTATATTTAGGATAAAAATATTAGGGAATATAACAATATGATAAAATTTGAGGATAAGTATGGAAAAATCATAATGTTTTGGTAATGAATAGATTTTGTGTTTTTTTTTGTGAAATATATTTTTTATGGATACTAAAATAAGACATGGTTCTAGAATAGATGTACCTAGGGGTAATAACTCAAAAAATGTTGTATTGGTCTTAACTCGATCATCACTTATTCCTTGAAAATGGGATTTACTACAAACCTGGTTTGACCCTCCCAGGTGATTTTATTTGGATAATTAAATTTTATTTATAAACCATTATGAACAATTTGAGATAAGTATATCCCTAAATAATCCATGTTTATTATTATGAGATTAGTTATACACAAATTATTCAATATAAGTTAAATATTTCACTAGGTTTTGGGATTATACATTATGCTTCATAATGAAAGGATTTAATCTAGTGAATTAAATTATTTAGTAATGGAACCTAATAGAAGAAATGGGAACCACAACAATGATAATAATCCAAAGAGTAAGAATAATCATTTATTTGATGGGATAATGCCAATTTTTTTAAGGGAACAAGTATCTGAAATATACTCATCATATGAGGGTATAATATCATGTGATATCAAGATATTGAAACAATTCTTTAAGTATTAATATTTTAAAGGGAATCATGAGAATATGATGAATTCATGTAAATAGATAGATAATGGAATGTAGGTAATGAAGAGTTTTCCCACATGTGATAACTGTTGGAAGAAAAACCATATTTGTTTTTCTGAAAAGTAATGGGGGTTTTATACAAGTGTGGAAATAATGTCCACTGCTCTTGTGATTTAATGGTTAAGAAAAATGATTCCAATTTAGAATTATTCAATATTAAATAGATGGGTATATACATCAATCAATGTTTCAAGAATCAAAGGAATATACCTAAAAAGAATCTAGTTGATCATGGTCAATCTTTTTCACTTACCATAGAAAAAGTGGATTGATTAATATGCCTGTGTTTGGATTCAAGAATTATTTCATTTGAGTATTTTATAAATGATTTAGTTGTTATAATAACTATGAAATGTATAAGGATTGTACTGTATTGATTTTTTATTTTGTACATGAATGTGTATGTTTAATGATACTGATAACCACGAAAATGATTTAGTGTAAAGACAAACATCTTAAAAAAACATTATTGATGGAAATATAACCCTTAACATATTCCCAATGTTGGGATAAAGAGACAATTGTTATGGATAAATTAAATTGAATATTATTGACTAATTTAGAACTAATTAATGATAAATTCATTTTTGAAATTTAGTGACATTATTTACGATGCTTTGGAATATAATATTATCAAAGGGTTATGAGTATTAACAATTTATGAAATGGTTCATGTTGAAGTTTAGATGAGGTTTCAGTGATTAATGTATTATACTGGATAACTTGGGTTAACCATAATATTTTTGAAAAATATATAGAGATATATATAAATAATTTCAACTATTTTAGGGATCATATGATTTTTTTAAAATTAATTTTAGTGTTTATAACATAAAAAATTAATTTATGGATACTAATTTATTGGAGTAAGTGATGAATTAAAAATTTGTTTAAGTGAAACCAAAGGATGAAGTTATTCATATGAAATGAAACAAATCATGTAAGAATATTTCCATATATTCTTAAATTGTAAAATAATTCCTCATCTTTAGGAGTAGGATCATGAAACATAAATTTTATCCAATTACATTCATATAAGATGAATCATATGGTCTTTTAAATAATCGCATATTTATAGTTTTGGGGCCCATAACATTACATTGATCACTCACTTTATTATGACCAGTGACCTCAAAAAACACTATAATTGCATACTATTTTATTCTATGTCCACATCTTCACATTCCACCAATGTTATCCACCATAGAAACATATTTATATATTATTCTATATGACCTTTGTACTTCTACTTCTCTCCTATTAAGCAGATATTTTTCTAACATTTTTATGATGTGGATTTCCAAAAAAATAATTTTCAATATCAAACCCTGGATTACCAAGATCTTGTTAAAATTGAGGGGATGTAATTTATTTAGGGGGGGAGATTATGTAACACCTCAAAATTCTAAAATAAGAACATTTTATTTGATAAAATATGTGATATGGTACACAAATCATAGAAGAAAATGTAACACCCCAAGAATTTATGATGTATATATTTTTAAATAAATTTATTAACTTAATTATCTCACATTTCACCAAAGAATGAGTTTACATTATGTTACAAACAAATTTATTTTTTCATTAATTACACAAAACATTGAGTTTTTCGTATGTTAAATACAACACTATTTTTATCTTGTGTTACATGAAAGACTATGTTTTACTAAAAAACAATATTCTAATAAAATTATAATTTAATATATCACCACGAAATTGTAATAGTGGGTATGAATAGTATTAAATAAATTATGGAAATATATATTTCACACATTTTTATTATTTATTTATTTATTATAAATAAAATAAAAATCATTTAAAAGGAAAAATTTATTTTCTAGAAAACTATATTTTTCTAAAAGGCAGATTAGTTACGCTTTGCGAATATAAATTAAAATTTATTTTTACCACTTTTATAAAATATCTTTAATAAAATTAAATTCATTTTTGAAATCATAAAATTAAAATTAACCTAGGGTTTTTTTGGGATTTTTCTGAAAAGTTTCATTTTTTAATGAATAAAGAAAAATACAGAATTCTAATTGAAAACTACCTTTTTGGTTAAATTATATACAAAGTATAATTTTATTTTAATTGGTTTAAAATTAATATTTGTTCAATTATATATCAATTAATAAAATTTAGGTCATTTTAGCGACTTTTATATATAATTTTTAAATAATAACATTGTAATATTTTGAAAATTTTCTCTTCAAAAACCCAGTTTCTCATCATTTCTACAGGATTAATTTTATATTAAAATTTTACAATTATATGAAATTAATTTTGAAAAATTGATTCAATATTTTTAGTCATAATAATTTATAATTTCTTATAAGTTCAACTTAATTTTGAATAAAAATTAATAGTGAAGATAGTAAAAATTAATTACTACAGTTATGGTAAAAATGGATTTACTAGGGCTTAAACTAAGATAATAAGCGTAAAAATGAAATAAAATTGTCCAAAACCCATTTTATGGCCATATTTAGACCTTATATCTTATAATATATAAAAATAACCCTTTTTTATACTTGTAAAATGAAAAAAACTTGTGTATGATTGAATCTTTTCAAAAAAAAAATTAAAGTGTGCCACTCACCCCATATATAAAATGGCACTACGTATCCCTTATTCTTCACAATGTAAAATCTATTTAGTTAAAAAAATACCTTCCCCAATATCTAAAAAAAATTCATTCCCTCATCCTAGAAGCCTTATTTTGGGCATAAATACAACCTATGAAAGATTTGGTGCAAACCTAAGGAGGATACCCAAAGAAGAGGTAATATTCTTCAACAACCATATTTATTTTATTTATTTCTCCACAACCTCTAATTATTATTAGAAAATTATGATATAATAACTTAAATATATTAAATATATTGGGATGTTGTTATAATAAGTTTATAAAATAATCATTTGTGGGTACGTCAGACTAACACCTCACAAACCGATGTTATTTGTTCTTCCATTATCACTAATAATGATTGGGTATGATGATGGATCTAAATTATATATATGATATTTATAACATATTTTTACTTATGGAGTCATTATATCATATATATAGTCTTAGCATCTATTCTATAAGAGATATGTTAATGTCACTCGTGTGTATATAGGATTACCATCTCGCGAAGATATGTGATTCGTCTTTCACCAACGCTTCACATGGATGGAGATAAGGACAAAGATAATCATTATATGTGATTAAATTACATAATTATGATATTAATGAAATATTTTCAATTATTAAAATATAATATATCATTTTATTTAATACATTTTTACCCACTTAAAGATGATAACATCATTCTCATACATGCGAACTACCACCTTCATGAAGTGATGCAAATCTATTTTCATCACCACACAACATGGATGATATATATAAGTATATAATATAGTATATATGATATAATTATCATTATGTAAATATTATATATTGGTGGAGGTGGAAACTAAAGAGGGGGGGTGAATTGATTTTCTACTTAACATTTCTGTTAAAAACATTATGATAAAATCCCCCAATTCGAAACATCCCAATTAATTAAAGAAGTAGAGATATAAATGTTCAGTTACTAAACAAGTGTCTCAAAGGTTGATTAGTACTCAGTTGAATTAGATTAAGAAATTATTCAACATTTGAAATAGGTTTACATAATTAAACACATATACAAACAAACCAAAAATAACTATCAAAGTTAATATGAAATTGTTTTCTATCTTTTAAATTATAAGCTCTGAAAAATAGAAAAAAAGATTATTTAAAAATAAGGTGCACAACATTATTAAAAAAGTGGTTCAGTCTCAAGCCGATACTTAATCATCTCCATTTGGTGATCACCTTCCACTACACAGTTTATATTAATAAACATGATACAAAACCTGTATCAATATTTACAATAGTTTTCATAAACATTCTAGGCCTCACAACCTCTACAATAGATCTTTTGGGAGAAAACAAACAAACCAAGCCACACACGACCACTTCCACAATTATATTTGATAAAAAAATGTATGGAATGTTTGGTGCGAGGATTTTCATTATTCTTTTGTTTAGGTATTAGAGACTGTGTGTGTTTATCAGAAAAACACACACTACCCACGAAATATAAGATAAATAACATAATAGAGTTAATGTTATGAATAAGGAGTTTATAAGGCTCTATGTGTTTGAAGTTTAGATCAGGACTCCTTAATGTGATGAAATTGCAGTTTGAGTCCTTCTATGGAAGTTGTCTCAAAAATAGAGTATCAAAACTTCAGGTTATAGCTTCCAGGTATGGAGGTGTTCATCTTCTGGGATTGAAAGATATTCAATGAATCACTATAAGTAATCATTGAATTTTTTTTCCCACATTATCTTTGTGAAGCTCTTGGGTTCAAAATGTAAGTGCTGGTATGTTATCCTTGTTATTCAGGTATGTCGTGGAATATCTCTCTCACCCCGTATTGTATTCTCTAGCTCGATATTTTATTTTATTCTTGAGGTCCGATAATAGGAATGATCAAACCATGTGTGGTCTTCCTCGCACCTCATACGGTCTCCATATATGTCTACAATCAACATTAATTAATGTTAGAATTATTAAATTTACCAAATATGGCCGTTAGAATAATATTAAGAAAATTTAAAAAGTATAGAATAGAATAATATATGTATCAGTAGAATGGTAGCAGTAGCCTTCTCAATAGTATCTTCACAATGGCAGCCTTTCAATGGTAGGCTTCATCAGTAGGCTTATCAGTAGTAGACATGTGAATTCCAAAGGTTATTCCAGCAGTAACCTTTCATCAGTAGACATCCAATGGTAAATTCATAATAGAAACCATGTAGTATCAAGATTAAATTGATAACCTTATAACAGTAACCTTTTAGAGGTGAATTTAGTAGTATTCCATCGGTAGGATTACCATTAGTGACCTTGTACCAGGAACCTCTAGTGGTAGATATACAATAGTATCACTCGATCAGTTTACTTGGAGCGGTGAATTTGCATTGGTAACTTAGCGGTGAGGTTCCTCAATGGTAACCTTCTTGTGGTAACCTTCTAGCAGAAACCTCTCCAAGAATATCCTCAACTGATGACTTAAACAGAAGTATCTTAATAGAGACCTTCATACCGATGATCTTTTACATAGAAAATATTACAATGTAAACTTAATCAAGAAAGTAGTGAGATTAAAAATACATAATTTATACATGATAAATATTATAAAAACTAATGAAACATATTATCATATAAATTAAACATGATTTGGCATTATCAAAATAAGGGAGCCCAATAATCTCCCCCTTTTTTATGATCAAAAATTATAGTAGTGAAGATTAGAATAAGTGTTATATTATTATATTTAAGTACATTTTCTAATCTTTTCAGTGGTATCAATATACACTGTATCAGGGCTAAAACCTTTTCAACTAAAAAATAAAAATACAAATGAAAACATATTAAATCAGATGTACAATAAATATGTATTATAAAAATGAATAAAATAATTACATATTCAACAAATTTTATTTTTGAAAATATATTAGAGCATAAATTTATAGGAATTTCATATATGAAAGGGCTCCAATCTTAAGAATTCTCCCCCTTTGTGATTATCAAAATATAATAAAAGGAGACAAAAGGAGATATTTGTTTTAACGAAACAATAGTACGTTATACAAAAAATATTACAATGATCCCTATCAAATAGGATAGCCGATAGTCATTCCACTTCAGAGATGTCCAAGTGAGATTTTCCATTGCGAGGTGAGGAGGCATGTTTAGAAGATGGATGTAAACGCTTAGGTATAACAGTAAGCAAGTTAGGAAGAGTTTCTATATAAGAATCAGTGGAATAATAATGTGTAGATCTCTGAGGAGTCATAGAAGTCAAGCTTCTGATGGCCTGTGTAAAATTCAACAAAGGGGAAACACTGGTAGATGCTGATGTAGCTGAGTAAGAAGGTTAGGCTGGAGGGAAAATAATGAGAATACAACCCACATGGAGAAATGGAAAAAATGAGATTTCTGATATCTATAATGATGCCACCTATTTTTTCTATATCTAAGATGAAATCATCCTTATTTTCTATGAACTTCTCCAAAGCAGGATTCAACATTATACGCCTGATAACTTGATCCTTAACGACATGAGTGATAGGAGGTATCCTCAAGTTTTCTAACAGCAAATTGAAATGACTATCCATCCGTTGCTGAGTATAAAAATATTTATAATAGATGTAAATATTATCATTGATTGTCTTATTATATTGGGTAGCCTCCCTCATGTAATCACCAACAAGATTATGAATGTATCTAGGAGTGGAAATGACCTGAGTTAAAGATTGAGGATCTGAGGTACTTGCACCAAAGATCTTATCCATTTATTCTCTAACAACTAATTTGAAGGTCGTTAGATCAACAAGAGGAAAGACAGATGAGGATGAAGATGCACACAGATGTGCCATGGTAAAATCCACTATGTTCTTAAGAGTCTTAGTCAATCCACTGATCAAACATTTCACATCACCATCCTGACCATTCACATGCTTCTCTATAGACTTCTTAAAGACCTCAAAGAAATATACCATCTACGGAACACCAATATTAACATACCAAATGTATTTTTACACTTTATCTCTTGAAGCCACATATGAGTCTAAAATCGCAACTGACTGTCTCACAATCTCCATAGATTCTGCCAAGGCTCTCACCTGATTCTGGAATTCCTTCACTTCAGTAGTAGATTTGATTGTATACTAGACCTTATTATTTCTAAAACTGATGCTGCAAGCTCTTGATTTGGATCCACTATTCTCTCCATCGTAATGGACTGTTCATCAAATATCTCTACAAATATGATTTCAATGAATCAAAGTCATCCTTTATTACATAATCATGAGTTAGATGATCCAATGGTTTCACTATAGTGGTCTCTGAAAAAGAATGAACAAGATGTCTTATGTTACGCTTGTCATCTTCAGAGTTATTATATTCTAAGACCAAAACCATGAATCCTGGGTCCTCTAACCAACCTTTTATTTCAAGAATAAAAAAAACTGACCCTGTGGCAACAAGTTACTCTTCCTCAATTGGAGCTTCCTCTTGGACAACTACGTTCTCCTCTTCTATTCTTCCTTGATCAATTGAATCATCAGTAAAGTCTATAACTACTTCTTCGACAGAATCTTCAACCACTTCCATTGCAATTCCAATAGATTAATCTTCTTCCTCCCTTTAATTCTCTGTTATTTCTGTACATTCTATAAAGAACTAAGACTTAGTCATTCTTCTTCACATTCATCATCATCGGTTGTTTCAGAAACCTCATGACTAGATTCAACTTCATCCTCTTCCCTTGAGGTCTCTCCAACAGTAATGTCTCCTAAGCAATTCCCATCCCTTTATTCTTTAGTGATTTCCTCATCATAAATGTCCCTTAAGATAGTCTCTCTATTGGGAAAATTCTTTGGTGGACTAGGCACACCAAATGATACAACACCAACACAAGGACTTGAAGGAATGCCAGTATCACTCCTATCATCTACTGGGGAATCCTCCCTTTCATTCTCAACAAAAAACTCATCTTATTTACCTGAATACATTGGTTTTATTTCATCATGTTTTAAACCTAGAAATATATTATCCTTTGTCCTATAGGATTGACAACAGGGTTGAAGTCTTCATATATCTTGGCCTCATTATTCACCCTTTCCCTTTTCCTAGGGTTCTAGTTTATCTTCATACACATTCAAATCTATTTGGGTATACAAAAGCTATCCTTTACAACTATGGTTTCTTCATTATTTCCAGAAACCCCTTTCACTTTCAATATCAAATATATCAACTTGGAATGAAACAATGAATTTGACATGGAAATAAACCTAGTCATATTCTCAAACTGAACCATCAAAATTTTACAAAGGTTTATCCTTTGTCCATTCTTCAACAAATACAGAAAAAATATGTCATAATAGTTTAAACAAGGAATGTCCCCTATCTTGAGACTCAAGAAATGTTGGATAAAATTAAACATTAATTTGTTTCCCCATCCATCTTAGTAAAAATTACCTTTATATGGATTCCATTCCCTATCAGTTCATCCATAACTTCTTCATAGCTAGAAAAAAATCACTAGTAGGAGGCACCTCTCCAGAATAATAGTCAAATATGACTTCAAGTGCAACTCTTAAACATTCATCCCATTCAATAGAAGAGAATCTCACACTAACTCCATTTATATTTGAAAGCATCTTATTCTCATCCGTATATTATTTGAACTTCATAAACTCATAAAACCCTTTTACTAGATTTGGGTAATATGGTCCATTGTAGTTTGTGATGAATTCTACCTAGTCTTGAGGTTTGAGTGCCTTCACCACTAAAGACATGCTCGACATCATCCATTCTGAACATAGATCTTTCTCAATAATGATTTACCTCTTCAAAAAATGTTTATTGATTGGATTTTTCTTAACAATGCTTCCACCACTAGATGCAACTTGAGGTCTTTAGGGTTCTGTGCATCTCCTTCATCACCAACCATCGGTGTCTTTACTCTTATCATTGCGATTTGATGTGGGTATAGGGTTTTAGCAGTAGGTTAGGTTCAAGGATTCATGAGAAAAAGGATTGGGAGAGGATTAAAGTATATCTTAATGTGACATAACATTTTGTTTTTATCATTTCGAGATAAAAAATAATTGAGTAAATAAAGTGAATAAAATTAAAATGTTTTAGATTCCGGTAGAAAACATGAAGTCCAAGACTTATCAGTATGGTTGACTAGAGGTAAGTTGTCAATAGTAAGGTCTATAGGTGAGGTAAAACGGTAAGGTGTCCTAACAGTGAGGTCCAATGGTGAGGTGTCCTAGTGGTGAGGTAAAATGGTGAGGTGTCCTAGAGGTAAGATCCAATGGTGATGTGTCCTAATGGTGAGGTCCAATAGTAAGGTGTCATAACGGTGAGGTCTAATAGTAATGTGTTCTAATATTGAGGTCCAATAGTGAGGTGTACTATCAGTGAGGTTAAAAGGTAAGGTGTCTTAACGGCGAGGTCCAACAGTGAGGTGTCCTATCGGTGAGGTCCAACTGTAAGGTGTCCTAACAATGAGGTCCAATGGGGAGGTGTCCTAACAGTGAGGTCCAACGTTAAGGTGCCCTAACGTTGAGGAGAAATGGTGAGGTTTCTTAAAGGTGAGGTCCAATGGTGATGTGTCCTTAATTAAAATTAATCTTACCTAACTCATGTTTTAGGTAATTTAACCTCTCAGAAATCAAAGGCTCTGTGAATATATTATCCCATCGATGTTCAATGTCAATGAATTCAAGAGTGATATCCGCTATTTAATAATGATCTCTAAAAAAGTGATGTCTCACATCAGTGTGATTTGTCCTAGCTTGAGATACTAGATTTTTAGAGATGTTAATAGCACATGTATTATCACAATTTATAGAAAAATGTTTTAATTGATATACATAATCTAGTAAAGTGTGTTTCATCCATAGAGTTTGAGCACAACAACTACCAACACTCATATATTCATCTTCGGTAGTGGATAATGCAGCAACATTTTATTTCTTACTACACCATGATACTAGTGACTTTACCAAAATGTGACATGTTCAATAGGGGATATTTCTATCTAACTTGGAACCAAAAAAGTTATTATCCGAAAAAATTATCTAATAAAATGATTTTCCCCTTGAATAAAATTGTCCTAAGTTTTTAGTATACTCGAGATATTTAAAAATCCTTTTAACAGTAGTTAAATGAGATTATTTAGTATTGGATTGAAAATGAGCACACATACATATAGTTAACATAATATTAGGCCATTTATAAGAAAGGTAGAGAAGACTCTCAATCATACCTCTATAATTGGTGTGATTCACTAGTTTACTAGTTTCATCAACATCCAACTTAAATGTGGTTCTCAGGTGTATCACTATCTTTATTACTATAAAAACTAAAACATTTCAAAAGATCCTTAGTATATTTACTTTGATTTAAAAAAATAGAATTTTTATTTTGAAATATTTGAAATCAAATGAAAAATTTACATTCCTTCATTAGACTCATTTCATATTAATTTTGCATCATCTTTGAAAAAATAGTACATAAATAATTTTTAGAGGATACCAAAAAAATTTAATCTACATAAACTTGTATTATTAAAACATGATTGTAAATCCTTTTAAGAAAAAGAGTAGGATCAACTATCCATTTAGTAAAACCTTTTCGAATAAGAAAAGAATTGATTCTATCATACCAAGCTCTAAGAGCTTGTTTTAGACTATATAAGGCTTTAGAATGTTTAAAAACATGATTTGAAAAATAGGAATTTTTAAAGCCTAGGGTTTATTCAAAAAACACACCCTAAACTATATAATCATTTAGAAATGCACTTTTAAAATCCATTTGATAAAATTTTATATTCAGATGAGCTGCATAATCACGTAATATCCTAATGGATTCTAGTCTAGCTATAGGTGAAATGTTTTCCTCATAGTCTATTCCTTCTTCTTGACTATATCCTTGTGAAACTAATCTATCCTTGTTTCTAAATATATTTCCAGACTCATCAACTTTGTTTCCAAACACCCATTTAGTGCCTATGGTCAAAGTTTCCTTAGAATAGTCTTCTAATTATCAATTTTTTTTCTTTCAAACTGATTTAATTCTTTTTGCCTAGCTATCAACCAAAATTTATCATTAATAGAATCATTAATATTTTTGGGTTCATGATGTGATGGAAAAGATTTATATTCAACCTGGTTTCTCAAAGAAGCTCTAGTTTGTGTCCCGATATTTATATCACCCACTATAACATCTAAAATATGATTCTTGGGAGTTATAATACCTCTTGAAAGGGTTTTACTAGACTCTTCATGGCTTTCTAAAGGTTCAGATTCAATAGGCTTAGATTCTGAAAAATTTCCAAAACTAGTTGTTTTCACTAGGTGTTCATTATTTTTATCATTAAAGTCTAGAATTGACAGATCTTCCTCATGATATTCAAGAGATGTTTTAGGTTTATGTGGACCAGTCACACAAAATTTGACATGAATTTATTCTTCCACACATTTGGTTCTCTTATTGAATACTCTATAAGATTTACTAGAGATTTAGAAACCTAGGAAAATTTCTTCATCACTTTTGGAAGAAAATTTGTTGAGATTATCCCTAGTGTTAAGGATAAAGACTTTGAAATAAAAAACTATAAAGTAATTAACCTTAGGCTTCTCTATATTTCCATAGCTCATAAGGGTTATTCTTAAGAACAATTCAAATTAAAACTCTATTCATGATGTAACAAGTTGTATTAACAGCTTCGTTCTAATAATATACATGAAGATTATACTCATTAATAATAGTCCGGGAAATCTCTTGATGTGTCCTATTTATTATTTCTACAACTCTATTTTGTTGAGGTGTTCTAGTAGGAGTGAAATTGTGATTATAGCCATTATTTGAAAAAAATGATTGAAACTCTTGATTTTTAAACTCACAGCCACGATCACTTCTCAAGGTCTTAATTCTAGGTCCATTAAGATTTTCCATAGACTTGGAATATTTAATGAAGTAAGAATGTGCATCTATTTTGTGAGCTAGAACGTATACCCACGTGTATCTAGAAAAATCATATACAAGAACATAGACATAGTATTCCAATTTAAACATGAAACTCTAGATGGTCCAAACAAATCCATGTGAACCAACTCAAGTGGTTTAGAAGTTCAAACTTATTTCTTTGGTTTGAAAGAAACTTTTTGCTGTTTTACCATTTTACAAAGATTACAAACACTGTTAAGTGACAATTCTAATTTAGGTAAGTCTCTCACTAAATGTTTCCTAGTTAGTTTCCTATGTGAGTGCACATTGTAGTTTCCTAATCTTATGTGCCATAACAAAGATTCCTTATGAAAACATTTAAAAAAGAAAAAAAAAATTTAGCTAAAGAGTTTAAATAAGAAACAAATACATTTTTATTTCTATGAGCAATGAATATTAAATCATTTTTATAATAAAAAACATTTCATGAATATTTTTCAAAATTAACATTAAAAAAATCATCAAAAAACTTAGAGATACTATGTATATTGTACTTTTACCCATCAAAAAAATGTACTTTTGAAATTAATATAGTATTAGGGTTACCAATTTGGCCTAAGCCGATGATATTTCCCTTAACATTATCACCAAATGTAACATGTACACCATCAACATTGATTAAGCTCTTGATGCATGAATATTATTCTATCATATTTCTTGAAGATCCAATGTCCAAGTACCATAGGGCATTATAGGAACTCTTTATACTATTTTCCTACAAAACCAATTAAGCATACGGTAACTTTGGCACAAATATTTTATTAGGTCTAGAGAGGTTAGCAAGAAATGATTTGGGAACCCTTATTTGTCTTATAGGTTTCCTATAATCAACAAACATGTTTTGAGAAATAAATACTTTGTTAGGTCTTTTAGAAAAAATTTCTTCAAGAGATGATCCAGAACTTGAACTAGCAGTGAACTTTCTAGACTTTGGAACAAATTTATTTTTAATAATACTTCCCTATCCTCGTTGATATCTTAGACATGTTATGAATTTTGGAGCAATTTGATTCCCTATAAACTGATTCAAGGTGTCCCTACTAATAATAAAATTGTCAAGATCTCTTTTTAATTGTTCATTTGATAATTTCAATACAGTATTTTATTTTAATAGCTGAGAAAATTTTTTCTTTTTCATTATCAAAATTAGACTTATAATTGGAATTTAAAGCATGTTTTTTTTCATTGATGTCTTTTTATCCTTGAGCTTATTAAAGGTATCCTCAATATTTCTATAGTATTAAAATAGTTCACCCGTAGTCATATTTTCATCGTTATTTTATTCACTTTCTTTCCCAGAATATTAAGAATTATATATAGGAGAATTAAGTGTTACCTCAAATGAATCTGTTAGGAAACATAGATTTTCATTATTGTTCTGTAAAGTACCAGAAGTGTCAGATCCACTGGCCCAATATTTTGAAGCACTCTAATTAGATTTAATAGCTTTTTTATATCCCTTTCCCTTGTCTTTATCTTCCTTATAAAATTTCATCTTGGGGTAATTGACCTTCACATGACCTTTTTATTTACATTGATAAATGATTATCTCATTTGTATTGTCATTCCATTTTCTATCCTTTTTCCAATGTCCTTTACTATCACACCTTCCTCTATTGTTTGACTTTATAAATAACTTATTCTTTTAATAGAACTTTTTGATTATTCTAGAAAGATGATACATCTAATCATGAATATCAGAATCTAAATCTTCATAGATTAAACTATCTACAGAAACTTGAACCTTTTCCTTGTCTTTGCTCTTCGAAGTAGCAGTCTTGAATTCTACTGATTTCTTTCATGGTTCTTTATCTTCTTCTTGATTTACATTAAGATATTCTTCGTACATCATGAGTTTTCCAATTAGTTCATTCACTAGTATCTTTCTAATGCCACAATATTCTAGGAGAGAAATAGAAGATCCTCTCCATCGTTCAGGTAGGCATCATTGAAATCTCATAATATAATGCTTTATATCCATTGGTTTCCCAAGAGGACTCATGGTATTTACTAATTCATTGAACCTGAGATACATTTTATAGACAGGTTCATCAGGTTTCATTTTGAAATTATCATATTTAATAGTATAAGTATTTAATATCATTTCTTTAACATTGGGTTTTCCCTCATGGGAAACAACCAAAGTCTCCCAAATTTCATATACAATTTTACCGGAAGATATTCTATTGAATTATTCATCACCTAAAGCATAGTATAATTCATTCATTGCATTAAAGTAACTATTATACATAGCTTTAGTTAATTGAGACCATGTGTCCCTAGAATTAGTAGGTAATTAATGTTGTTCTTCAATTGTGTCCAAGATTTCAGGACCCATGCTCTCTAGAGACATTTTCATTTTCAATTTCCACTATACATAGTTATTACCATTTAAGAATGGTGTCATGTTAGTAGTCACTCCCTCAATTGAGTTATCCATAGATAACTAAAATTTAAAGAACTAAAAATTTAGATATGATAGTAATTTTAAGATCTTTATGATACAACTAAAATCACAGTTTAAAATAATTTGAAAATCTTGAAAAACACTTCAGATGGTATCAATAAACACTCCTCTAATACCCAATGTTGGTGGAGGTGGAAGCTTAAGAGGGGGTGAATTGAGTTCCTACTTAAAAATTTTGGTAAAAAGTTTATGATAAAATCCCACAGTTTGAAACAAACTAGTTAATTGAGGCAGTAGAGATATAAATTCTCAGTTTCTTAACAAGTCTCTCAAAGGATGATTATTGCGCAGTTGAATCTGTGTAAGAACTTCTTCCACTTTTAAAATAGGTTTAATAAATTAAACACATATACACACCAACCAAAACTAACTATTAGAGTTAATGTAAAATATTTTTTTTGTATTTGAAATTACAAGCAGTGGAAAAAATAAAAAAGTGTATTACAAAATAAAGTACATAGCATAATTGAATAAGAGGTTTAGACTCCTTCCGATACTTAATCCTGTCTACATGGTTATCACCTACCACCAAGCAGTTTATATTAATAAAGTTAATACATAGCATGTATCAAGCTTTACAATAGTTTTCAAAAACTGTCCAAGTCTCACAACCTCTACCAAATTTCTTCATGGAAAAAATAAACAACCAGGACACACATGGACTATTCCATAGTTATATGTGGGAAACAAAAATGTAAGGAATGTTTAGTGTGAGGATTTTCTGTATCCTCTAGTTTAAGCATAGGAGACAGTGTGTGTATCAAAAAAATACACACCACTCAAGAAATGTATGATAAAGAACACAATAGTTATAATGTTATAATAATTGAGTTTAGAAGGCTCTATGTGTTTTAAGTTCATCTCTTGACTCCTTAGTGTGAAGTAATTGCAGTTTGATTCCTTCTCTAGAAGTTGACACCAAAACAGAGTGTCACAACTTCAGGTTCTATCTTCCAGGTACTAAGGTGTTCACATTCTTGGTTTTAAAGAGATTCGATGAAGCACATCAAGGGAACCTTGAATATGTTCTCCAAAATGATATTTGTGAATCTCTTGGGTTCAAAATTTATGTTCTGGTTTGTTCTCATTGTTCTTTAGGTATATCGTATAATATCTCTCTCACCCGACATTATCTTCTCTCACTCAATATTTTATTTTATTCTTGAGAACAAATAGTAGGAATGATCAAAACTTGTGTAGTCTTCCTCATACCTCATATAGTCTCTATATATGTCTACAATCAACATTAATTAATGTCAGAAGCTTTAAATTTACCAAATACGACCGTTAGTATAATCTTAATAAAATTGAAAAAGTATACGGTAGAAAATCATAGGTATCAGTAGACTGGTAGTGGTAGCCTTCTCAACGGTAGCTTTTCAATGGTAGTCTTTCCACGATAGGCTTCATCGGTAGGCTTATCAGTAGTAGACTTGTAAATTCCGAAGGTTCTTTCAGAAGTAACCATTCATTAGTAGAATTCCAGTGGTTACTTCATAGAATCAACCTTGTAACAGTAACCATAAAACAGTATCCTTCTAATATTAACCTTTTAGCAGTTAATTTTTTATGATTCCATTGGTATACTTACCATCAATAAACTTGTACCAGTAACCTCTAGCAGTAGCTCTACAATACTAGCCCTTGAGCGGTAAACTTATAGCAGTGAATTTGCACTGGTAACTCTGTGGTAAGGTTCCTCAGTGGTAACCTTCTAGAGGTAACCTTTTAGTGGTTACCTCTCCCACAGTAGCCTCAACCAGTGACTTAAACAGAAGGCTCTTAAAAGATACCTTCATACTGGTAACCTTTTACTTAGAAAATTTTACACTCTAAACTTAATTAAGAAAGTAGTGAGACTAAAAATACATAATTGTTACATGATAAAAATTATAAAAACTAATGAAACATGATTATCATATAAATGAAACTTGATTTGGATTATCAAAATAGGTGGGTCCAACATTATATATTATTAAAATTACTTCTATAATGTTCTTTTGAAAATTGAAATTTTACTTATGCATATGTATAACCTACAATCTCCATGATCAAAACCTAATACATGTTTCATAACCATATTTCATGATTGGTTTTAAAAGTATAACTATATAAAAATATTATAATTATGTCGTGATAATTATTATGAATATTATTAAGCTTTGTAATAATCAAAAAAAAATATCTTTAATTACAAAATGTGTATAACAAAACCATGTAATTAATACCTAAAACAATGAAAATAATGAAATATTATTAATGAAAGAGTGATAAGATGTTATAAAGGGATCAAATATGATATTGTAAATAGAAATATAGTTTTGGTTTAAGTTAATAACATGTTTTAAAATTACTATACAAGTGTTTAAACAATGTTCAATCAAAAGGAAGCTTGAGTTAAGGGATTTATTAACTCAATTTCCATTCATTATGTTAAACATATCCTTCATTAATTATGTCATTATAAGGGTATGTGTATAATTAATTTTGATTACATTATGTTTTATTGACACTTATTTTATATGGATTTATAGTAGAAACACATAATCTATTCATTGATTAATTCACACTCCAATGTTATGATCATTTTCAAATTTTATTTTAAAATTTAATTCAAATATAGATTATTTATTCTTGAGTTACATTTGAAGGAAATTATTTGAATATTTCACAATAAAACTATTTAATGTTATTATCCTACGGTTATTTATGATATTTTCAAGAAATATTAATATTTTTACAATCTTTGGTACTTAAATGTATTGATAAAATGTTCTTAAGATAACCCAACTTCATTTCTATCTTTGTTTAAAAATATTTTTTATTCAAAGAATATGTTTTCTAAAACCTTGTTCATATTTTTAACCCTTTTAAAATGATTTATTAAAGGATTTTTACCCATTTTATATTTTTACAAATTTAATTAAAAGAAATATTTATGTCACTATCAAAACAATGTCGGTTTTACTTTTACCAGAAATTTGAAATGAATATTTGTTTTATCATGATTGGAATGTATGGAATTTCCAGCCACCATGACCACTCAAATGTATTAAAGATTCCTTTATAAGAATCAAATATTATTTCCAAATAAAACTATTTTTTGTGAACTTTTAGTTATAGAAAGTTATTTTTAAAATGAAATGTATATTTTCCTAAGATTTGTTTAAGGATATTTTTATTGTATTTATAATAATCAATGACATAAACCCTTTAATTCACTTATTTTCCATTGTGGATATTTTTTATTGATATCAAAATTATTAATTATATGGATTATTTATGATCAATTTGATTATAGATGTGCTGTTTTGATACCATTCACAATATTACTCTGGATGGTTTGTGATTATGGTTTTTGATGGGAATAATTATTATAATTTTATATTTTATTGTTTAATAAGAATTTTTATATTGATTGTGTTTGAAACCTATCATATTTAAAATTAATTAGAATTATTAAGTGGTGGGTGGTTCTCGATATAGACATCCCCTCAATGTATTGATAGGTTTCATTATACAAAATCAGCCGCCAAACCATAGGAGTTTGTACCAAGTAGATTTAACCTTTCTCATAAATGGTATTGAATTTAAGTTTCTTGTGAATGGTATTGAAACAAATGAGTTGGACAAAACTGATGGGTTTGAAACTAGTTGTTTTAAATTTTCGTATGAAAGGTTTTGATATTAGCTATCTTATAAAAGGCTTTGATAGTATGATTATGTTGTCTCATATTATGCATTCCCTCATTATGAATTAAATTATTGATATTACATATGATTATTTGATTAGTTATAATATCCATGGTTATGTTTCAAGATCACGTGAATATTTATATAGAATTATTTGATCATAATTTATTCCCTCCATATTATTCTCCTCTTATTGAATAAATGGAATGGGTTTCATTTATTTACATTTCCATATTAATTATTTCTTATTTATTTAATGATTACGCTATACGCTTACCCTTACTAATTGTTTGAGATCACCAATTTATTATATTTTATTTTCCCTAGGATAACCAGGAGTATTTAAATATTTATACATAAGGATAAACCAGAGGGAATAATTATATTCTCAAAAAACATTATGTTGTAATTTGGGTATTCAAATATAACACTTAAATCATTTATATATCTAGTTACCAAAAATACTAAGATATTTGGTCCTTAGATATGTGATTCCTTGTATTTTATTCCAATTTTTTAAAGTACAAAAAAGATCAAGGCTAATGGGATTTGTGTCATTACATTAAATATGATATTTAAATACTAAAATTATCAAACTAAGCTAACAACGATTAAATTTTTAAGAAAACAGTATCAAAAAATATATAATAAAAAAATATATTATGATTATGAATAGTATATACTGAATGAAATATGTGTGAATATTTTTTGGAAGATGTTTTAAAATAAAATTAATTTTATTATCAGGATATTTGGGACATGTGCAGAATGAATCCAGAATAATTCATGAGTTTCTTTTCTCATGTTTTCACCTCTTGATACATATTTCTTATTATAAAACATGTTTTCTTTGGATTGGTGTACATATTTCTCATTTTTATTTTTGTATATTTATTATTTTAAATTTAATTATATTCAATGTAATATTCCATGTTCTTTCTCTCATGAGGGTTTGATACAAAAATTACAAAAGCTCTATGGGTTTGTTATCTCAAATTTCTTTCTTCGAGACGCATTTGTATCAACCCCATAATTTTGTTTATATGGATCATATTATCCCTATTTGATTCATTAAACCATGAAATATATTTCATTTATAGTACTATAAGTTTAATTTGAGTCTTTCACTTATTCAATGGTTTTCAATTTAAATGTTACATGAGCCATAATAATTTTCTAAACTCAAATTATTCTTCCTTAAGTCATAAATTTTATACTTTGTTATGATATTTTAATCCCCCTTTTATACTTCCATTTACCGTTTCCAATTTTAATTTCTATATTTCTCTATGGAGGTTAATTTGTTTCAGTGGTTTCATATTCTTTCATAGAATACCATATCAAATAAAAGTTTTATGATGGTAAAAATAAACCCCATTTTTTCTAATAGATCATTCTCCTCTATATCCCTATTTCCCTTATTTACAACGTTTTCACCACATTTTGGAAGATAAAATATATATTAATTCTTATAATCCTATTAATTTTCATAACCACTATTCAAATGAAAATTTTATGGACCCATTTAAGATGTTGGGTTTTTTAATAAATATATTTTAAAAATATTAAAACGTTTTATATATAATGGATATCTTCCTTATCTTCCACTCCATATTTTCTCTATAAAACTGTTTTTTTTATTTTTAAAGAACCCATTATTATAGATTTAATAGAAAGTAATGTTTTAATATATCAATAAATTTTTCTATCCAAACTTTTTGAAAATTACTTTTCAAATGAAACTAATGAGTTTTTTACTTATATATTTTTTATAAAGATAAGACAATAAAATTGTTTTTAATTTTTTTTCACAAGAACTGATTTCCCATCATTTTGAAACTTTTTTACTATTTTTAGTGGTTTTAAAAAGTAAATTAATTTTCTGTTATTATATGAATTTTATTTGAAAATGGTTTTCAAGGAAAATTTATCATTTTCAATACACTTTTTAATGTAATATTCTAATATTTTTATAAAAATATTATTCATTTACTAGTTGATTCTTTACCACTACTTTTACAAATGATAAAGTTGAAATACCTATAAGATAAATGATCCATATATATCTCTTTCATTCATAATCAAATTTAATGTATAACCATAATTATTATTCCAATTAATTTCCTCTTTGAATACCCACTTTCGACTACTTTTATTGAATGGTGTTCACCTAGATTACATACATTGATTGATTAGGGAAATTATTGACTAAACCATATACCATTTATCTATAAGGCATAAATACCATAAGTTCTATTATCCTGATTGAATGATATTTACCTATAAATTTACATAGTATCATTGGATATTCATTTAATTTCCATGGGTTTATCATGTTAGAATTATTTATGGAATTATAAAATATTTTTTATGTGAATCCATTTGAAAAATATATGGAACCCATTTTATTTCTATGTGTTATTTAGGATATTATGAATTAATTGATTTGATGTGTCACAAATATTAATGGATGATGATGGGCGGGGTCATATATCACCCTTCATTGCATTGTTAAATGTTTTACATGTCATGAGATAATGTAGTGTGAGCCTTATGACATATGATCACAAACATAAGTTTAATCCTTCTTGGATATGATAAAAAATTAAAGGGTGTTGATTCTTGTATATGATCATAAAATAAATGGTGGGAAATATTGGATATGATCACAATATGATGATACCATATTCTTATGTTTTTGAAAATGTTTTTATTATTATTATGAATATATTATTCTCTCATGGATCATGTTTTTTGAAACATGTTTCCACACTCTCTTGATCCGTTTCTTATATTATTCTATGTCTAAATTCATAAGTCATGTTTTATGATCTAGGATTTTTTAGAATGATTTTATTATATATATTTATTATAACAATATATTCATGTTATTCGCACTCATGATCTTTGATTTTTATCAATTATTTTTACCCTTACTAATAATATGAGCTCACCCCTTTCTTATGTTCCCATTTCCCCTAATTGTAAGGAAAATTAAAACACATGATATGTCTCGAAGAGTATCTTGATTAAATAGTTTATGGGAGTTGTTGAAGACCTTTTAAGGATTAATAATGAGATTATTTAGTGTAAAAATGCATATTATATGAAAAAATCAGGTCCTTTGTTTTTTTTCCAAATTCATCAAAACTCTAAACTAAAAATATCTTCAGAATATATGTAATTAAATATTTTCTTTAATTCATGAAATTGATATGGATTCTTATATAATCTATTCTAATTGGTATCAGAGTAAGGTTTAGATAACTTTGGAGATTAGGATGTTATAAATGGAGGATAATTTAGGAGATAAAAATGTAATCCATGGTTGATAAGTTAATGTTGATCAAAATTTCGATACTGTAGATAACCCATTATGTTAATTAAGTTAATTTGGAATATTTTAGTGGTTAAGATAATGTATCTTTAGAAACTATATTCGAAAAAAATATTTGTTGGTTAATATCTTGAAATTTTGGTGAAGATATGAGTATGTGGTTTCCCTAACAATGATATCCTTGTCTAGATATTATAAGTAGATGCAAGTTCTAACATGAATAAACATAGGGGTAATAAAATGAAAATGGTGTATTGGGTATTAAATAAATCATCACATGGTGAATGATAAATAGTATTAATTAAAAACCTAGTTTGACACTCTTGGAGGATACGTTATTGCTAATTCACATTATCTTTAATGAACCATTATGAAGGATTTGAGTATTATTGTAACTAATTAAGTATGAAACCTAATTAGAAAATGAAAATGGAAAATAGAGAATTTAAAAAAGAGAGTCACAAGTTGAATAGAAAGTATTATATGTTCAATATAATGGTTTCATAGGGGAATAAGACTTTAGATTGATGTTTTTATATTCATATTTTTGAATTTATCATAGCTTTTTCGGTTTTAGTATTTGGTTGAAACATGATCACAAAAATGAGGCTGTGAAATGTATTTATTTAGAAACAACATTTTCTTATAACTTGATAAAGGAGAATACTTAAATGGACACGAATCTTAGTATATGTTTATTATGATATAAAATGTTATTTTCCCAGCCTTTATAATGATAATGAGGTTGATATCTTCATATCAATTAAATCTTGACACTCTTAGATATTTTCATTAGGGATTAATATATATATATATATATATTTATGTATGTATATATGCTATTCTAGGATATTATAAAAGTTGTGAGGATTATGTGAAATATTTAAGGATTATTCTCTAGTAAATTTTCATTAATGGTTTGGGAACATATGTTAAATAGTTTCAATAAACATAAAAATTTATTTTATAACAAAGTTGTATATTTGGGGATAACTATTGAAGAAAACATTATTGCAGTATATATAGCCATTAGGTTTAATATATGATTGATATTGATAAATTATAGTGATGACTGATTTTAAAATAAAAGATTTATAGAGTATTTATTGAATTGTAAATCATAATTGATTTAATAAAAAAATTTATCCATGATAATTTTGGTGATGTTTATCACTTTTTTGGGATTATGATATATACTGACCAGTGCATGAAATTATGAACTAGTTCTTAAATCCATTTGAAGGTAAAATATATAGTTATTTTTTTGAAAAATTAATGATTTCATTGGGATTTAATGTCTTGGAAATTCAAATGGTTATGAGAAAGGTATGTTATAGAGAATATATTAATATGATTTATACATACCGGGGTACATGATAATATGAATTCTTATTTTTGTTTTAGAAAATATAATAACTTGTTATATCCTAATACAGTATGGTAAATGTAACATTAGAATTTATATCCTGAATAAAGAATATGTTAAGAATACCCTCACATACTTTAATTAGTGAGTAATAATTAAAATTATGAGGACATGACTAATTTATGGTGAAATAGTGTAACAAGATGAGATTTTGGATCCTTTATATTTATAAGAACATCAATATATTCTATCACATGAAACACTAAAATAATGTATAACCCAACTAAAAAAGACTGTGACATATTTAAATTACTTGAAAATTATAATCCTTTCTAGATAAAAAGATAAAAATTATTCAAATAATTACAAATTATTATTTGTCTTTGAATAATATTTTAAAAATGATTCTTTTCAAAGAACCATTTTTAAAAAGATATTGTATTTTAACTTAATAAATTAAATTGATCATATTTAAATGTTTATTATAATAGGTTATATATAGATTTATAAAATAATTTATCTACATAAAATTATTTATAAAATTTCATTAAATAATATTAAAGGCACTTATTGTTTAAAGAGTTCAATTTTTTAATAAATGAAGTTTTTTTATATATTATATATAAATTTAAAAGTAAAAATTAAAAAATTTATAATTTTAATTTTAAAAAATAATTTTCATTTTTATATTAATTATTCTAATATTATCTGATGATGAGTTTATATATTTTTCTTAAATAATTTTTTTCCAAGTGAATCGTGAAAAAAAACAGATTTTCTAATAATATGTCTTTTATTAATTAAAAGTATTTTAAAAGTATTTATATTTAATTTATGTTTTTTAAAGTAAAATAAAACATTTAAAAATAATACTTTCAATTTACATAAAAAATATTTAACATTTTAAAATCTTAAGTAATATTTTACACTCAAAACACTTTTTATTTTCTTCTATAAAAAACTATACTTCATAACTTATAAAAATTAAAAAAAAAGTATATTTCATATTTTAGATCAACATGTTCACATAATTTAATAATCTAAATATTATTTTAGGAATAAAATTTTGATTACTATAATTAATGTTATGACCATGATAATGGTGAAAGTGTTATTTTCATTTTTTTTAATATTAGTAAATTTCATGTAAAGAATTTTGTTGATATATTTTATATATTGAATTTTATGTGATATTTACATATATATAAAATTATATTGTTATTTATTCAATTGTTAATTAGTATTATATAGGATTAAGAACACATAGTGGTAAAAGAAAATTTTTCAAAAAAAATAGTTTTCCTTTATATTAAATGTAATAATTTAAATGTTAATTTATTATTATTTAGAAATTGAAATAGTTTGTATGAATCCTAAATTTATTTTTTTAACAAAAGTATTTTTTATAAGGTTCACATTATATATTTAATAAAATATAATCTACTAGGGTAAAAAATATTTACAAATGTAAAATTCAGAATGGTAAAATGTTAAACGAAAAGTGATAGAAGGATTGAAAAATGTTTAAAAAATGTTGGAAAATGGGTGGTAGAGTCTTGATAAAAATTATATCACCCAAAAGTCTATTATTAATTACTTTTCAACCACTTAATAATGTCATCCCATTATTAAAAAATAATGGGTGTTCACAAAAGATCATGTTTCGTTACTTATAAATGTGGAAACTTCCACCCCTTAATTCCACACTCATTACATTGTACTTATTACTATAACACTTCTATTTATTAACAAATAAAACCCTACCCTATTTCCTTGATCCCTTTTCAGAATATTTTATCATAATCCCTTCATTTCCAAGGATACTTTCAAGATAATGTACAAGGTACTGAAGTGAGTATTATTTACTACTTATATTTTTTTTAAAAAATTTCACTTCCAAAACTACTTAAAACATTATAATATAAGGAGATATCTATAATTATTATACTGAGATATTATTATATTGATGAAAAAAATTAGTTTTTATTCATTTCCATCCACTAATAAAAATTTTTTTTTAACCGAGCGTTGTGTGGACTACCGCTTCTATGAAGTATCATTTTTTTATTTTTAAAATTACTTTTTATCTATTTATCAAAACCACATATAATATTATTAAAAATTTAAAAAAATTATAAATAATAACATTAATGATTTTTTATAATTATATTTGACACATAGTTAACTAAATTCACCCATTATGATATAGAGTATTCATGTTTGTGGTTGGTTTAACGAGTTACTTGAACAATGATATACGATTATATCATTGATGAATGTCGGAACATATATAATAATATTAGTATAAGATAATAAGAAAATATTTATTTTTAATATTCTTTAATGTTTATATCAAATATTTAACTTATTATTAAAATATCATATTTGGTTCCAAAAATGACCAAAATTAGTCAACACCGATTCAATTTTCAGGCAAACATAAGAAAACAAACAAATAATATATAAATAACATATGATAATAAATTTTCTATATTATATGACCTATATACGAATAAGGTTACTAATATGGTATCTAATAATCATAATTTGATCATTCATGATGTTAGAAACATGTTTAGTATGAATCAGGAACATGGTAAGGGTTTCTTATATCAAATTTTCACCCCTTGAGACATATTTCTTAATACACTCCACATTTTCTTTTAAATGGTGAAGGTAATTCCCCATTAGTATTTTATATCATTATTATAAGAAATTTAATGATATTAAATGTATAATTCCATGTTCTTTCCCTTATTGGGTTTTGACAAAAAAATTTAAAAAGCTATAATGGGTTTTTTCTCAAATCCTTTTCATTGGGACACTTATGAATTACGCACCTAATTTTTTATATGGTTTATATGTTACATATTGGATTCATTACACAATCAAATCTATTTTATTCATGGTATTATATATTTAACTTCCATATCTATCTCATTCAAGGTGTTTCAATTTTAATTATAAATGATCTATTATAGTTTTGATGACTCTAACTCTTCTTCATTGATTACGAAATTATCTACTCAATTATGATATTATAAGGCCCCATTTTTCGTTAATTTTTTTATAGTGGTAATTTATTATATTCTCTAAAGAGGTTACTTCATCTCATTGGTATCATATTCTTTGTTGAAATACCTTCTCAAGTAAAATTTCAACATTGGTAAGAATAACTCCCATTCTTTCCAAGAGACATTTCTCCTCTATATCTATATTTTCCATCCCACCAATGTTTTCACATATTTTTTTAAATAAATTATGGATTAATTCCCATGATCCAATTATCTCTCATAACCACTATTCAAATAAAAATTTTATTTCCCCATTTAGAATTTTTTTTAATAAATTTGTTTTTAAAATATTAAGAGGCTTTATGTATCATAGATATATTAGTTATCTTATACTGCATGTTTTCTATATAAAAACCTTACATCCTTTTCATGAATCAAATATTAAATATTATTTAAAAATTAATGTTTGAATATTTAAAAAATAAATTATTTCAATATTTTTAAAATTGAATTTTCAAATTATACTCATAGATTTATTACAATGAATTTATTTATAATGATAAGAAAATAAAATTATTTCCAATTTTTTTATAATAACTAATTTCAAATTATTTTTAAAATTCTTTCCCATGATTCATGGATTCAAAAAATAAGTTAGTTTACCATTATTCTATGTGTTTTATTTTAAAAATTGGTTTCATTGAAAATGTTTCATTTTCATCATGATTTTAAAAAACAATTATACAATTATTCTATTTTTTTTATTCGTCTACTAGTTTATTATTTAACCATGTTTTCAGAAATTAGAAATATGAAATCTCTATAAGATAAATGACCCATCACTATATTTTTCTTACATGATAATATTTTTTATAACCATATTTTTTCTTCCAAAGCCTTTCCAATATAAATTCCCTTGTTCTGAATCTATTGATTGAAGGGTATTCACCTATATGTTATACATCATCTTATTAAGGTAATTATTAACATAACCCTACACTTTTTAAATATATGGTGTATATATGGTATTCTTTATTTTACTTAATGAATGAAATTTATATTGAAAGTTACTTAATATCATTGGATACCCATTTATTTTCTGTTGGTTTATCATGTTATTATTATTGATGTAATTAAAAATGATATCCTTTTTTGAATCTATTTTAAAATCATATAAACCTAATTTTATTTTAATGGGTTCTTTGTGATATGATGAATCAATTGATTTTATGTGACACTCATATATATGGATTATGATTGGTGGTGTATTATATTGACCTCCAATGCATAGGTTAATATTTTATATCTCATTAGATAATATATAATGATCATTCTTAAATATGATCACAAATTAAAGTGTGATCCTTATTGGATATTCTCAAAAACTATATGGAGATCCTTCTTGGATATTATAAGGACTCAACCCTTAAACATTACATAATACAATAAATTAAATTATAATTCACTTCTTTAAATTCCCAAAGATCTTTTAGATTTATATTTTTATAATGTTATGAAATAATTCATAGATATAAACCCACAACCATACATAGTGGGTACTACAAAAATAGTTTCCATTTCTTTTATAACACTAATGTTTCAAAACAAACGTGAAATATTTTCATGAAATGTATTAACAACATTCATCATGGCCTCTCATTTCCTATTAACCTTCCTTAAAACCGATGAAAAACATTTTAAAACTTAGTATTAGAAAAAAAATCTCATAAAGGAATATAAAAAGAATAAGAGAAACTATTATTCCATGAATACTTATAATCATATGAAATCATTTTTACAAAGACATATTTCTTACCAATAAAGTATTATATAATTACTTTGTGAAACATTAGATTTAAAAAAACATAAATAAAACCATTAAGGTATCTTTAAGAATTACATACTTAATATTTTAACCCTCATGGCTACCGTATGATTTGTAACCCTCAAGACTACCTTACAATGCAACCCTCACAACTACCTTATGGTGTAACCATCATAGTTAAACATGGAGTAACCACATGACTTACCTCCAACTTACACATACCCAATGAATTATATGTAGATATAGGATCCAAAATTTATCATAAAAAATTACCATGAACAATAATATAATAATAAAAATTAATAATTTCATAAAAATATTTCTTTTTAATTTTGTTCAATAGAATTTTAAAATAATATTTTTAATGAAAAGTACCTTACAAATATCATATAATTGAAGTGAGAATTAATAGAACGAAATTAATATGTGTATAAAATTTAAATAAACATAGTAAAACATAATATATAAAAAAATTAATTACACAAATAACCATAGTACCACAAACTAATGAAGTATATGGTTAACCAAAAGAATGAAAATTGGGTTAAGAATTCACTCAACTCGGGTTCCTATTACTAAAAAAGTTTCTAAATATATAGTATAATGGATAAAAGAGTGTGATTATTATTTCAAAGAAAAATATTAATTTTTGAAACATCTTATATGATCATCTTATAGAATAATTTCCCCCATTTATTTACAATACATTGTTATTTCCATTTTTTCAGGCGCGTTCTTTACATGGTTTCCATAGTCGGTTCGTAATGAATTTTCTTTTCGAATGGAAGAAAAACTATATAAGTAGAATGAAATGGTATTAATATGTTTATATAATATTAAATAATACCATAAATCAAATTTTGTTCATATATTATGATGAATAATTTGATAAAACATTAATGATATTCATTTAGATCAATTTTGCAATTCTTTGATAATCACGAAATAGTTTTGTTATATAATTAAGTATTTTTTATATATGTTGATTAAAGAACATAAAATAGGATATATAATTCAGCTTAAAATATATTTCAACCATTAAAATGGTTTTATGACCAACCATTAAGGTCGTAATGTAAATCAAGAACACATCATCCACAATGTGGGTAATTCGACACATCATAGACGATGTTTTTTATTTTTAGAATAAGTAAGAGAGGAGAATAAGTATGATGATGGGTTTTTATAGAAAAAATATAATCATATATTATATATATGATAATATAATTTTCATGAATCTTGGATTAGGTAAGGTGAAGATAGTAATGAAAATAAAAATAATCGAAATGAAAATAAAAAGAAAATGAAAAAGGTTTTTTACCTCTTGATCTATTATCCTTGAGATCCTTTTTAAGGCCCTCATTTTTGGCCATTTGGTGAGAGAAATAGGACTTAGACATGGTAAATATTCTTTAAAAGTTATTTGGGAAGAAATTAACCATGCTATAAGGATTCGAGTTGTGAGGGGTGGTATTTATAGTAGAGGGGAGGAGCGGGTTTCAATTACTTTAATCATTATTTTATTATTTTTTTCAAGACAAGAAATAGTGTTGGTTATTATGACTAAATAGAGTAATTAGTGCATGTGATTTATAACTAAGGGTTCTTACCTCATCATAACATCATCCACGACTCAATAATTCTTGTATTTAGCTTATTTCATAAATTATCGTATTTCACTGTTCACCAAAAATTAAATATTTAAGAAAAGTTTAAAAATTCATTACAACCATTTTTAAATGTGCAGAGTTAATAATTGAAATCCATTTTATCAAAATAATTTTCTAAAAATGATAAATTTAAATTTAAAATAAAGTCATAATTTATTCAAAAAATTACAATTTTAAAATTATATTTGATTTTACAACACATACAAAAATTAATCAAGGTCTCATAAAATTATATTATAATAAAAACATAACAAAATAATAATTTATGATTAGAATTTAGGAAAAAAATTTCATTTAAATTATTAAATTTAACAGAAAATTGTAATTAAATATTTTAGACCTAATTAATAAATTTAAAAATATTTATTTACTTATACTTTGATAATAGTGTCACTTATAAGATGCTTAAATTTTATTTATACATTCATGGGTGAGGTTACTATTTATTTGGTTGATTTAATATTCACAAGGTTCATATTAATATTCCTAAGGGTAAAACTACATTTCTAAAGGTCAAGTTAATATTCATCAAAAATTAAGTTGTTCCTATCAGACTCTAAATATCATACTGATCACAACTATGTGTGTATGATTTTTTAAACTCTATTCCTATAATTGAAAAAATTGTGTTTAACGACTTGGTTATAAAAATCTGATTTAAATAAAAAATTATTGTTTCACAAAGACTCAACGTTGCATGAATTTCGTTCTATATTAAATTTATTTGTAAATAAATGGGGTGTTACATTTTCCCCACCTTCTTGAAATTGTTCCCTAGAAATTTTATATTTACTTATTAAATAAGTGGGGGTACCTTTCCCTCAGAGCATTTTCAGATTCCCAAGTTGCTTCATCAACCACGCGGTTTATCCAAAATACATTATCCTGGTGAATTTCCTTTTTCTACAATACATTATCTCTATGATCATGAATCTAAACAGTTTTCACTTCATAATAATGGTTATTTTCTAGGTGAAATACTTCTAGGCTCAAAACATGAAAGGAATATTGCATAGACCTTCTCAAAATCAAAACATGAAAAACATTGTTTACCTGAGATAAACTCAGAGAAAAAGCTACTGGGTAAGAAATTGGTCCAAATTTCTCCAGGATTTGATAATGTCCAATAAATCATTGACTTATCTTTCTTTTCTTACCAAAATTACTCTCTCTTTTCCATGGTGATATTCTAATAAAAAAAATGATCACCTACCTCAAAAGAATTTTTTTCCTCCTATTATATACATAACTCTTCTTCATGATCTGAGATTTCCTCATGTGTTTCTGGATTATCTTCACTTTCTCAACCACTTTATATAATAATTCCGGTCCGATTAACATCCTTTCCCAAACTTTATCCAAAAAAGTTAGAGTTTGACACTACTTCCCATATAATACCTCAAAATATGCCATCCATATACTGGAATGGAAAATATTATTATAAGAAAAATCAACTAATGCAAGATGTTAACCCAACTAACCTGGTAATCCATTTAATTTTATTGAAGCACATCCCCCATTGTTTGATATGTTTAATTTCATTTTCCATCAGATTGAGGATGAAAAGATGTGCTGAAATTTAATTTTGTACCCAATGACTTCTGAAGGCCTTTCCAAAAGATTTAAGTGAACCTAAGAACAAAGTCAGGTATAATGGAAAGAGTAAGTCCATGTGACCTAACAATCTCTTTGAGGCATAAATGAGAACGATGATCAAAATACATAGTATCTCAAAAAGAAAAGAAATGTGAAAATTTAGTAAGTTGTTGAAAAATAACCCAAATCACATTGTTACCTAGAGAAGTATTTAGTAGTCACGCCATGAAGTTCATAGATATATTTTCCCATTTCCACTCTGTCACTATAAAAAGTCATAAGCATACCCTTGAGTAGTTTTCACTCTACTTTAACCTGTTAACATGTCAAACATTTCATGGTAAAATATAAAATATCACTTTTCATTCCATCCCATCAGTAATCCAGTTCTCTATACATCTTAGTACTTCAAGGATGAACTGAAAATCGATAACTTTGAGGTTCACACAAAAATTATTTCCTTTTTTGGGAATCACAAGGCACATGTAATCTCTTTCCAAATCTTAACACACTATCATTATCAATGTTAAATTCTGGAAGCTTACCCATTTTAACCAATTATACATTTTTCTAGAAATCACGGTATTCGTTTTTCACTTTTTTAATTATTTATGATAGATATGACTACACTGAAACCTAAAACAAAATAGATGAATTTATTCACCAAAAAATTCTAAGCCAAAATTCATCAAAAAATTAATCAAGGGGTCATGTTACAAACGTATCATGGTTAATGATGTATGATGTTTTTGAACCCAAGGAATCAACAACTTTTTTTTTATTTTCTAGGATGGTAATTGATCATGAAATCATAATCCTTTATCAGTTAAATCCATCTTCTCTATGTCATATTTAATTCCTTCAGATCGAATATATAATTTATAATTTTATGGTGAGTATATATTTCACATTTTTCTCCATATAAATTATGCCTCCAAATTTTCAAAGTGAAAACTACATCTTCTAATAACAAATCATCTGAGGGATAATTTAACTCATTAAGTTTTAGTTATATTAAAGCATTAACAATTACCCAGTCATTCCGCATCATTACGTAACCACTATCCTTCAATGAAGCATCATTATAGATGACAAACTAACAATATCTTGAAGGCAGGGCCAAAACTGGAGAATTCAACAATCTCTTCTTTAGTTCTTGAAAACAATAATTAGATTCTTCATTTGAAATAAATTTAAACCCTTTTTTGTTAACTTAGTTATAAGTCTCGATAATCATTAAATGTTTCTAAAAACCGTCAGTAATAACCTATAAATCCAAGAAAACTCTGAATCTCTGTAATATTTTTAGGCCATGTCCATTCATAAATCGCCTTTTTTATGGATCAATTTTTATTCCATCCCTATTTACAATGTTCATATGAAAATAAATTGGTTGAAACGAAAAATCACATTTGTCAAATATTCATTATAAATTATTTTCTCTAAGACTCTACAAGAAATTCCTTAAAGGTTTTTCATGATCCTCATAAATTTCTGAAAAGAACAGAATATCATCAATAAAAACAATAACAAAATTATCCAAATAATTGTATAACATTATATTCATAATATCCATAAATACAGTATGGGAATTTTTAAAACCAAATGTTATAACAATAAACTCATAATGCCTATATCTATTACAAAAAGCTATTTGCAGGATGTTATTGTCCTTAACCTTTAGTGGATGGTACCTATATCTCAAGTGAATGTTGGAAAAATACTGAGCTTCCTGGAGCTGATAAAAAATGTCATCAATATGAGGTAAAGGATACTTATTTATAATAGTAATGTTATTCCAAGAATTATAATCAATGGAAAGAGTCATGGAACAATATTTATTTTTAACGAACCAAACAAGAGCACCTCATGATAAAGTGCTAGTATGAATGAATCCTTTATAAAAAAACTCCTACAATTAATTTTTAAATTAAATATGTACCACTTGACCCATTCGATAAAGGAGTTTTGAAATTAGCTTATCCTTAAGAAGTAAGTTAATAATAAATTTGACTTCCTAATCTAGTGTAACACCAAGAAACTCATCAGGAAAAAAATATAGGTATTCATTTACCACTAAAACATCATTAATCTGAAAAGTTCTATTTTTTCACTAATATGAGAATGATAACTTTCATTTACATCTTTTAATAGTTTCTCAGGCACCTGATATGTTATCAATTTTATGGTTTCATTCTTATTTACAAACTGAAACTCTTTCTGAAAAACAACTTCTTTAGCTCTAATGTCAATTTTAGCATGATAAATAGAAATCCAATCCATTACTAGAATAACATAAAAATATACTAAAGAAAAAAACATGGTTTGAAGGTAATAATATTCACCCTAGTGTTTTAACCATAAGTTTCGATCTAATTTTTTAGGTGAAATTCCCAATTTACAGGAAAATTTCTCAAAAATAAAGAAATTTGTAGACTCTATATCCAAAAACACATTAGAAAAATACAAGTGAACAAATAAATTACCTGATACCACATATTTGGATATCCCGACATCTACTGACACTATTACAAAGGATATCACTACACCTTTATGAAAATAATCGAGCTTCTATCCATCATTTGAATATTTTTTTGGAAAATTATTTGAATAATGACATATCTCAGTACATGTAAAACACATTATTATTTTCTTATTTTGATTAATATTAGGATTACTTTCATTACAATCTTTTGACATATGTTCAAACTTACCACATCGAAAACACTTACCATTTTTAGTAAGGCATTCCCTAGGGTTCTTTTTACCGCACTTTTCACAAACTAGTAACTAAAATTTCTTACCATCATATTCCTTTGATTAGTTCATACCAATCAATTTCCATCCAGACCTCTTCTTATAAATGTTGTCAAAGTACATGTGATCATCAATAAACTCTATTTATACCCTCACGGCACATCAAAAAATTTTATCATAACTTTTGAATTCAAAGGAATTCAATGCCCTTCGATATATTGGATTCAATCATATGAAAAAATTGTTGATTTTGCTATCAAGATCCCAAATAATACTTGGAGTATACCATGGTATTTAGGTGAAGCTTGATTCATACACAAATACCAAATCTTCCTCCTTTTTCTATAATTAAAGGAATTTATTTTCCATCCTAATTCCAACCACCTTAGGAAAATATTTTTCAAGGAATAAATTATTAAATTCATCCCATTCCAAGGAATAAATATCTTCTCTTTCCCTTATATTCTTGAACATTGACCACCACGAGTCAAATTCACCTTAAAATGATAAATATAAATACTAATACCATTATTATGTGAACACTCCATGAGAAAAAATGTTTTTTCAATGGATTTAATATATCCTTCAATTGCAATAGGGTCAGAAGATCTACTAAAAGCAGGAGGGTGTTGCCTCATAAAATTTTCCACTATCATCATGTTCCATTATTGTAACTATGATTGATCTCTTTCATGGATTCTACCACCATTTATTTCTTGTTTCTATTGAGTCATTACTGTTACAAACTATTCGGTTCTAGTTCCCACTATTCTAAGTTGTGGAATCAGAAAGATATAATCCTCTCAAGGAATTCCTACTCCAGCTTTTCTATTTCTTATATGTAAAAACATTCTTAATAGACATATCGTAGATGAAGAAAGATGTTAATATTCAAATTCTATAAAAATAAGGTAAAAATAATTTATGTCATTATTTTAACATCATCCTAACCACTAATTTTATCTAAACCATGCTATGAAAAAAACTATAAAGACCTAACTCTTAAATATTAAATAGTCTATTAAATTACGTTAGAATTAAATTCTGTACATTAAAAAAGATATTTTTAGTTTAGATTTTTTGGATGTTAGGAAATAATTCATACATATCAACCCATAAGCATGAAAAGTGGGTACTAGTAACACAATATCTATTTATTTTATGACAAAAATATTTGAAAAAAAAATATGAAATATTTTCATGAAATGTATTGAAAACATTAATATAGGATTCTCTTTTTCTCTTACCCATCCTTACACCCTGTGAGAAAAATTTAAAACTTCATATGTGCATGAAAATCTCAGTAGGTGACATAAATATTAAGAGAGAAACCATTATTCCATGAATACTTATAAATATATGAAATCGTTTTCATAAATATATACTTCTCACCCATAAATATCATATAATTACTTTTTGAAACATGATATTTCCACAGAAAACATAAATAAAACAATAAATAAAACTTGCGTAATTACTTGATTAATAATATAACACTCCCAATTAACTTAGTATTTGTAACACTCATGACTACCCTATAATGTAACCCTCATGACCACCTTATGGTGTAACCATCACAGTTACACTTAGAGTAACCATATGGAAGACCTCAAAATTACACATACCCAATGCATTATAGAGAGATATAGGTCCCACATTTCATTATAAATATTTCCCCTGAATCATAATAAAATAATTAAACAAGAATAATTTCCTAAAACCATTGCTTTTGAATTTTGTAAAATTGAAATTTAAAAGAGTATTTTTAAAGAAAAGTCCCTCACAAATAATATATAATTGAAGTGGGAATTAAGAAAATAAAATAAATATATCTATAAAAAGTAAATAAAAATATTACAACATTATATAAAGACATTTTTTTACCCAAATAATCTTAGTACCACATAACTAATGAAGTTGAAGGTTAACACAAAGAATAGAAATTATGTCAAGAATTATCTTACCTCGGATTCAACTTATTTAAAAAGTGTTTAAAACTAAATTATAATGGTTAAAATAGTGTTATTAATATTTTAAAGAAACATATTCATTTTTATAGAACTGTATATGATCATATTATAACATAATTCCACTCATTTGTAAATAATAATTAGTTATTTCTATGGTTTCACATGCGTTCATTACATTGTTTCCATAGACGGTTCATAATGGATTTTCGTATTAAATGGAAGAAAAACACCAAAAGTAGAATGAAATGGTATTAATATGATTATGGAATATTAAATTATAACATACATATTTTTTTATATATTACAATGAATAATTAGATAAATCATTAATGATATTCATTTAGATCATTTTAGAGGTTCTTTGATAATCACGAACTAGTTTTGTTATATCATTTAATATTATGTATATATGTTGATTATATAACAAAAAAATAGGTTCTTTAATAAATTTTAAAATCTTTTTAAACCATTAAAATGGTTTTATGACCATCCACGAAGGTATTTATGGGAATTGAAAACACACCGTCCATGATTTGGGTAATTCAACAGCTCACAGACAATGTTTTTATTTTTAGAATAAGAGGGAGTGGATAAGAAGTATGATGATGAATTTTAACATAAACATGATAAAATTACATTATATATATATATGTATATGATACTAGATTTTTCATGCCACTTGGATATGGGGAGATGCAGAGAGTACCAGAAGAGAAAAATAATTGAAAAGAAAAAAATTGAAAGAGACTTTTTACCACCCGATATCTTCTCCTTGAAGTCCTCCTTAAGGCCCTTGGTTTTGGAATTTTTGTGAGAACTATAGGTATTAGAAGTGGAGAAGATTATTGGGGAGATATTTGGGTAGAAATTAATCAATCAATATTGATTTTAGGTTTGAGGTGAAGAAGTGGTGAGGGGTGGTATCTATAGTGGAGGAGAGGAGGGTTTTCCATTATTTTTATAATTATTATATTATTTTTCTCAATAAAAGAAATATTTTTGGTTATTATGAATAAATAATGTAATTAGTGAATTGGAGTTTGAAACAAGGGTAATTACCTCAGTATATCATCATCCATGTCTCAATAATTCATGTATTTATCTAATTCTAATTAATTACCATATTTCAATATTCACAAAAAAATCATGTATTTTAGAAAAATTAAAAAATTCTCCCCCAACCATTTTTTGATGTGTAGAGTTAAAAAATGAACTCAATTTAATCAAAATAATTTTCTATATCTGAAAATTTTAATTTTTAAATAAAATCATAATTTATTTGAAAAATAACAATTTTAAAACTATAACTAATTTTATAACACCTCCAAAAATTAATAAATGTATCATAAAATTATATTATAACCATTAAAAAATAAAAACATAATTTATGGTAACATTTTATAATATTAAATTTTGATTTAAATTATTAAATTTATCTTAAAATTATAATTAAATATTTATCACTTAATTAACAATTTTAAAAATATTTATTTACTTATACTATGATCATATTGTCACTTATATGATGTCTAGATTTTATGTATCCATTCATGGGTGAGGTTACTATTCATTTAACTGATTTAATATTCACAAGGATCATATTAACAATCATAAGGGTAACATTAATATTCTAAAGGGTTAAGTTACTATTCCATAAAAATTATGTTGATCCTATCAGACACTAAATATCTTACAGATCTTAACTATGTTTGTCCATTTTTTTAAATTCAATTTATAGAAGCAAAAAAATTGTGTTTAACAGCTAGGTTATAACTATCTTATTTAAATAAAAACGTTTTGTTTCATAGAGAATGAGTGTTTTATGCCTTTAATTCTATATTAAATTTATTTGTAAATACTTTGGGTGTTATAGACATGCTCACAAAATAATGGTTGGTCCTTCTTGAATATACCTACAAACTTGAGCTTTATCCTTCTGGGATATTCTCACAAATTAATATATGGGTCTTATTGGATAATCTCACAATATGATAATACGCTATTCTTTTGTTTGTTCCATAGTTTTATGCTTATACTTAGGACTATTCTATTATCTCACAGATCATGTTTATTAAGTCATATTTTCACACACTCTTCATCAATTCATTTTGTTATTTCATGTTTTATTCCATGACACAAATTTTAAAATATAATATTTTTATGAGTATTATTATATTATATATCATGATTATACCCATATTTTATTCTTATTCTCACTTATAATATTTGATTGTTATCACTTATGTTTACCCTTACCGAGCATCTAAGTCCACCCCATTGTCATGTTTCCATTTCCATGGTTTATAAATAATATTAAAATGTGTAGTATGTATAAAAGTGTATATTTTATATAAAATTTATGGGAGTTATGGATGACTTTTTCTGGATGAAGTAGTTTCTTATATAGTATAAACAATTCTTACTAAATGTAGAGGAAATGAGTTCGGTTAGTTAATGTTTTTTCCTAATTCTCTAAAAGTATGATACTAAAAGATATAGGTAATGTATGTAATGAAATATTTGTGTTAAGTTGTGTAATTGATATGGTCATGTTTATGTGATATTTTATTGGATCTGAAAATGATTTGAAAATGTTTAGAGAATATTTCTCAAAGTCTATTGGGGATTAAAGAGAATCATATCAAGGTGGTGAGATAAATGGTTCCAAAATGGATGATAAATCTGCACCCAATACATCTCAAACTAAATGTGTTATTTATAATAATTTAGGTGATTAGAAAAATGTATAAACATAATTGGACCAAAAATATAAATGAGAGAATAATTCCATATCAAATTAACAAAGGAATAAGTTGATGAGACCACTAATCCCTAAGAAAAATAAGGATTAAATTAAATAAGGTTAACCTGAAACATTTTCTGGATAGATTTATAATCAAATTGGAAGATCACTATTCATAGGTTTTTTTAGTTTTTTTGATGGTATAAATACATATATTATGATTTTTGGAATAAAATTTCATCGATTGGTAATATTTATGGACCAAGTATGAGCTATGTTGAGAAGATGAGGACAAATATTTATGAAAATAACATGAAAAAACCTTATTAAATATATAAACATAAAATATATTGGGTTATTTGAAAACAAATTGGGGAATATATGGATAAGAGGGTCACATAGCTGATGTATGTTTGAATAACTTACGAGGATCTTTTACTCATATTTAAAAAGGGAAAGAAGTTTAAAATATGAAAGTGAGAATCTATTTTTTTCTATGAAAAATAAGAATTCATCTGAAAAAACCAAAGAATATAGGGGTTTCAATAAATAATACTTAAAATTTTCCCAGATCAGTTGGTAGTAAATAAGAAATTATTGAATGAAAAATTAGTTCTAGTGGAAAAAAGAAAAACAATTGGTTTTACAGGAAGATATGTAAGATCAATAAAATATTTACACAGATGATAATCTAAAAGTTTAAGGAAAATAGTATTGATGATGTGGGTTTATTGGGAATTAAAATTAATATTGTATAGTAATTCTCCCTACCCAAGAAGAATTTATGAGAAAAAGAATGAAAGTATTAGACAATTAATTTTCCCAGATAATTGATGTTGTTAATAAAATTCCAAATAAAGATTATATCCAATATGGGAAGTTATGAATGCATCCAACTAAGGTTCAAAAATAAAAGAAGAAAAAATAATGAAATTCTCCTATAATGATATTAGAAATAATGAGGGGCCTTGGTTGATTGAAAACTCTCATCCTTCCTGTTGATTATAAGGAAAAAATATGGCCTCTTTATTCACTATAACCTTTTGTTTATTTATGATAATATATAGGGAATAAATGGAGAATCATGGTGACTATCACTATTATATAGAGAAGAAGCTTTTCTTCATTTAGTACCCTACCAAACATGAAGAAGATATATTGAGTGCATCCCTTAAGGGGAAATAAAATTGAGAAAAAATTATCTTGTATTGAATTAAGGAATTCTAGATAACTATACAAAACTTAAGAATGTGGTTTCCCAATTAGTCATACAACACTTAATTTTATATTAAACATGTTTACAAAATGGAAATGTTTGTTGATGATACTAGGGTAAAAATAGGGAGTATATTTACATCTTGATTAAATTTTTTATATATTTATTGATTTTAGTGTAGGTTATATTTTTTTAAACAATCCTTTTAAATAAAACTCTTATAATTTTAATTTGATAATGGTATCAAATGTATGTGTTTTTTTTGGATAAAATTAAAACCTTGGTTAAATAATCCTTGTTTTCTACATTGAGGTATCCCACATAGAATTGTATTTGACCCAATAGAGTCTATTGGCTATGAAAATCCTGTGGTTCCATTCTTCTCTAAAAAGTGGATCAAGATATGATTATAAATTAAAGAAGGAAAATGAGATACTATTTTGATAATTTTTGAAATAAGAATGATGATATTATGATTCCCCTACATCTCCTCTATATTTATTCTCAATATGGTTGATAAGGGTAGGAAAGAATATTTAAATGATAAGTGTATAGTGGTATTAATAATAAATTCAAAAGGTGAGATTTTATGGATATTTTATGGAATAATATTTGTTTTACAAAAGGTGATATTCCTGAATGATTACTGATATTGTCAATATGTATTGAGAAGTGATGATAAAGTGATGGAGTTGCTGCAATGATAGAATAAATATTATATTTTAAGGTTATAAACTGGATATCTTATTTTATAATATACAAGACAAATCATCCTTTTATATGTGATGATTAATGTATTGATCTTCAAGAAAGGAAAAGTGATAGATGATTGAGAGTGTTATACTTATCATTAAGGGGATAATCCAACATGTGTAAGATATTGATGCACTATGTTGAAGAGTGAAAAGATGGATGGATAAAATAAGGAAACACAATCAAAGGGTCTTAAAGATCAAGTAATTTTTTATACAATGTTAAGGATGATTTGGGGGTTTCTTGAGAGATTCAAAAGTCATCAATTCCATGACCCATCCCAACTTGAAATTTTCCTTGACTCCCCAAACCCGCCTACAATATGCCAGGGTCTGATGACTAGAATTGGGTAGATATATAACTATCATGGTAGGTCTTAGTCTAATGTACCTATACACATGCACACATCTCCAATCCGATAAAATTCAGAAATATGAAAAACAACTCAATAACCATGAATGAATACATCTAAATCTCATAACGAAAGTATAGAAAGAACTAATGGAAGGAAAATAGGGCCTAACACAACCTCACCCAAATGAGTCTAAAAACAAATCCAACATGAAATTAAAGATGTGGAATGCTATCAAGATAACCACTGAAACAAATATCGTTTTGTATGGATCATAAAGAGTTGTTGGTCCCTGGTACCTCTAGGACTTCGTCAAAAGGATGATCATATGCACAAGACATGAAACGTGTGGGAAATTATAGTTCATGGGTTAGTATAAAAATGCCTAATAGGAAACCCAAAAACCACAAAGCATGTAACAAAAAGAATAAAAGTCTGTTCTAGATAGATATACGTCAAAAAAACATATAACAATAATATCCATATATACTCATCAACAAAACATAGTCTCAAGGTAATGTCAAAACAATAATGAAATCCTAGGATTCCTTCTTGAAGGGTCCATTTAGCACTCATACGGGATAACACACTCCATGAGTCAGGTAAAATTAGTGTTGTCTATCTGAGAGGTAGTTCTCATCCAGTATCGCCATTAGAAGTATATGGTAGAAGCCTGAATATATGCGATATAAAGATGATTATCACACCCAAGGACATGGGGAATTACCAAAACTAATTATTGAATGAAATTATAATTAGAGGATTGGTTCCCAAGTATTTTTGGTCATGATGATAGTAAGAACTCCACAAAAGAAAGTAAAATGATAGAGTATCTCACTTCAGGTCTTACGGAAGGATTCTAACAACTATATACATGATTTCATGATAAAGGGTCACTATCCTATGTGTAAAATGTTATTCTGTACCAACACATAGGGAATTGATATAGTGAACAAACCATAATGAAACCTATCTATGATATAAAGGATAAGGGTTTCAATCACTCTTTGAAGGAGTACATGGCATGTCGCTTCAGCACTGGGTCCGGTCTATTTAAACAACCAGTGTCCATGTCTGTGTAAAAGTACATGGTGTTCCCATGCATGTTTACTTCTTCCCATGTCCCAGTACATGGTAATTCCAAAATATACCAGATTTGGTCATGTCCATGTCTGATTAAATGGAATGTTTTTTATTGTGTACCCCTGTCTGTGTCCTTATACCCTCAAAGTTACATGTCAATCCAACTAGGAAGAGTTACATACCGCGTGACACTTGAATTCTCCCAAAACCCTAGTTTCTATAGAAAGGGACCCACATTCCTAGTGTTATATAATTTTCTGGAATCCAACTATAACACCCCGAGATTTCACGATACGCTTCTCTTTCAATAATGCAATAGCTTGCACTGTACGCCAGTTTGAGATTCTAACACACCGCGACCAATCAAAGTAGCAGTTATGAATAGTAATACCCACTTTTTGAAATTATAGAAATTTTATATTTCAAAATGGACTTCATTTTTAGATTCGGAATATCGAAATTAGGCTATGTTGAATTTTTGGTATTTTTCTGAGAACATCCAATTTTTTATGAATAGTGAAAAATACTTAAAAACAACTTTCTTAATCAAAATAATTTATAGTGATAAATTATACTATTGAGTGATTTTAAAGTATAATTAGAATTTATTTTTACCATTTTATCCAATGGTGGTCATTAGAATTAATTTCACTTTGAAATTGGACATAAACAATTGTCAATCTTTTGATATATATTGTTTCTTAAAAACACGCTATTTGTTGTGAAAGCGGGAATTAATTATGAATTTAATTAATGCAACTTATATGTTTGGAATTTTGTAAAATAGACATCATTTTTGAATTCTGAATATCAATTATAGCTTAGGGTGAGATTTTGGCATTGTTCTGAAAAACTTCAATTTTTGATGAATAGTGAAACCACTAAGTGGTAGTTAAAAAACTAATTTTTCGTTTAAATGAAACATTACCAGTTCTGTGATGAGATTTTCAAAAATCCGACATACATGGTTGTAATTATGAAGTAAAATGTGGTTCAATGGGATTAAAATAATTTTTTGGTGAATAGTAACTTTTAAGTTTAATTAATCGCGATTAAAGGTAATTAGTGAAATTTAAGGTAAAAATGATATATAAAAATATTAAAATACCTTTTCACTTGTCCTACCCCTATTGGATGTGTCATTTCCGACCAAGAAAATCCATGGGTCAACTTGGGGACCCCATGGAGCCACTTTGGTAGGAAAATGACATAAATAACGTTTTATTTAATGTTAAAATAAAAATGTCACAAACATAAGTTGTTTTACTAAATCAATTTTTAAATGGAGTTATACGAGTCATATTTTTTACTATAAATATTCATTATAAATATAAAAATATTTCCTACATCATGATATTTTTTTATAATTTTTAGACATTAAATAAATTAAATTATATATGACACCATGATAATGCAGCGATTACCTCATTAATTAACGATTTAAATAATATGAAAAGATAATGTAAAATCTAAGACTTACACTTTTAAAAAACCTATTGGATGAGTAGATTTATAACCCTTATCACCTTACCCTAAAAATATATAAGTGTGGGACCTTTAGAATCCAAAAAAGCATTTCATAATAAAGTAACATTTCAATCTTTCCAAGAGTGCCCCTCCTCTCCTCTTATAAAAGGCCCCCACCACTCCCACCTTATTCACACCTTCAAGCCATTTGGATCGGCCAAAATCTGCCCAAATACTCTCCCAACATCCCTCCCTTACTCCTAGAATCCTCACTTTGGGCAGAAGTCTTCCAAAGGAAGCCTTTGGCTCAAATCAAAAAGAGTTACCCGATTTTAAGGTAATGTCTTCTCTAATGTTGTTTTGTTTTATTTTGCTTCTCCAACACCATAAACTTTTTTTATTCATTTATTTTGTAACAACAACAGTATCCTAGATATACTAGGATGTTTTTATAATAATTATTCGAGCTACACTTACACACACCTACATCTAATGGTTAAAGAACATATTGTTTCTGTGGATGGCGAATTTCTGCCTCATGAAACGATGATTGTTCAACACTCATATAACACCTCTAATGGTGGCCATTTTGATGACACTATTTTCATATATGATATATATATTATGTTTATGTTTTCCTTATGCTTCTTTATTTCTCATTTGTGGTATACTTTATGATTTCCATTATGGGTAAACGCGATAATTTCATTTTAGGAAGTGCGGACTACCGCCCCCTCAAAGTGATTTGAATCGTTAATGCCATATGTGGGATGTATAAAGGATGGAGTAAATGGTATTATAACTTATATTATACTGGAATTATATTACACCTTTATATCATTATGTTTCATTCCATTAAAATATGAAATAGAAATTAAAGTAGCGTTCATGCGTACGTACGGCTTACCGTCGCCATGAACGGTGCATTTCATTTCTTAGCTCTAAATGTTATGTAATATTATAAATGCATGTATATACTGGATATATATGTTATATATCATATCTACATCAGGAATATAATTCTGGATATAATGGATATTTCACCACATGAACAACTTGTAATTATAAGAAGTATATTTTTGACTCAAGTACCAACGATCGAGAAAATGATTGTTATTAACATAAATAATTACATAATTTTCGTAACATTGTAATAAGTGATATAAAAAGGGATAATGAACTTGAAAAAGGTTCTTAAGAAGGTAGATATTAACTCTATTTTATTATTCAGTAGGTTAAAGAGCGGTCGAGTCAAGTCGGATATAAGGTAAGAGAATTTCTTAACCCAATTTCCATTCTTTGGGTTAATCTCCTACTTTCAAATTATGTCATGATATTATTATGTCATATCTTGTATTTGTACTTTCATCACGTGTACTTCTAGTGAATACACATAATAGATATATTTTATTTTAAAAATTATCTTTGTAAGGACTTCGTCTCAATCTCCTTTCATTGAGGCATATTTGGTTTTATACACAACTTTCCATTATATGGTGTATAAACCCCTTTGAATATTACTTTTATTCAAAAGGAATCTTTTTATACGAAGCGGTTTTACTAAATTACAAAAGGAATGGTTTTTCTTACATATGCGGCGACAACGACTTCTCCGCTGCCGTGACTATTATTTGAGTTTCGACTTCCTCTGTAAGCCATAACTTTTTTTAAAAGAAAAATAAATACCATGTTTTACTTTTCTTTTATTTTGGTATTGAAAATGGTTTTGATAAAGTTTTTATTATATCAATGTGTTGTATTGATATCTTGTGATTGAAGTGTGGGAATATTATGTTTCCTTTATGCATTTTTTGTGATAAAATTATGTTATGGTTTATGATATGTTTAAACATGTTCATATGAGGAATGCATTGGACATAATAAGTGATAGGTGGAGCCCGCTATAGCTCCTCGATGCATCGGTAGGTCTAATGAGACAAACTAGTGTCTTGGCACGAGGCCTTGAAAAAATCTTATTTTTAGTTTTGGCACGAGGCCTCGGCTATTTGGTTATGATAGTCTGGAATTATACATTTCATCATTATGAAAGTGGTTGTTGATATTTCATTTGATTATTCGACTGGTAGAATATCCATGTGAGTAAGTAAATGGAATTATTTCATTTTACTTTTTCCATATTATGCTAAAGTTCAAGTTTAAAAGGATTTTTTCTAGTTATACATTGCCTTAAATGTTAATGTTTATTTATGAAAGCTTCCGCTATATTGTTATCCTTACTGAGCATCTGAGCTCACCCCTTTAAATGTTTTAATTTTTCTAGGATGTGAAGAAGTATTTTATGAATGACCTACAGGGATAGTCAGAAGAGGATATGAGTGTGGACTATAGAGACTTTGTTATTTTATTTTTTTACTTCATGATGTAATGTAAGATTTATGAATGTATCTAGTGTTACCAAGGCTACTAAACTAATCGGTCTTTCGATACTTGATATTTTGTGATCATGCCAATGTTACGCAATAATGCACCGACTCTGGGTAACTGGGGTCGGGGCGTTACAGTTGGTATCAGAGGCAGTTTATTACCAACCTTGGAAGCTAGATTTAGATAAACTCTGATTTGAGCACATAGCCCAAAGATAGACTTTGAGGTTTAGTATAGAAAAACTTCCTTGAATTTTGGTATTATAGATATTTTGTGAGTTTTACGAGAAATACATCCCTGTCTGGATACGAGCAGGTAGAGGTGGCTCTGGCATAGATGTACCTAGGGGTAAAACCCAAAAACACCACTTTGAGCTAGACTCGAATGGGAACTAGTGCACGAAAACAGGTCTTGCTGCACTCTTGGTTACGACACTCCCGAGGGATATGCTTAGGATAATTCTCATTTTCTTTACAAACCACTATGAAGGGTTATGAGTATATACTTTCTCAAAGAAAACATTTTTATGGATTATATCCATAAATAGTTCAATTTATGTTAAGTATTTTAGAAGTATGGAATTATATATTTTGATTCATAAACTAATCTACTTTATGCCATTGTTTAAAAATGGCACCTAGTGGAAGGAATGGAAACCGTATCAATGCACGCACTCCGTGTAGGGATTTCCCTCCTTCTCAAGATAATTATTGTGGATATGGAGATACAACTGGTGCTGATCCACTTATTACCATTCTGGGACAACTCACTCAGGTTATGAATAATAACCTTACGCGTATGGAGCACCTTGATCCGCAACGTGGAGGATCAATGTTTGACCGCTTCATGAGGAAACAACCACCAACATTTAATGGGGGTACAAATCCATTAGTAGCTGAGCAATGGATAAATTCCTTAGAAAAAATATTTCACACCTTGGGGAGTAGTGAAAGGGAAAAGGTTATCATGGCATTTTACCTCCTCACTGGAGATGCTGATCAATGGTGGACATTGATTCAAAATACAAAGGAAGATTATGAAGTATCGAATATGGAATGAAGAGAGTTCAAAGATCTTTTCCTAGAAAAATACTATCCTCGCGACCATCGAGCATATATGGAAAGGCAATTTCTGAGTTTGAGACAAAAGGAGGATGAGAATGTCACAAAGTATGAGGCTAACTTTACAAGGTTAGTGAGGCATGCTGCAGATTATATACGTAACCCAAGAAGTAAGATTGATCGTTTCATTGATGGGTTAAAACCGTTTCTCCATCGAGCTTTAGTATCACAATCTTTCACAACGTACGAAGATATAGTCTCATGTTCTATCAAGAAAGAAAAGGAATTCTCTAAGTCTTATGACAACAAAGTAAAGCAAGAAAAGAAGAGAACGGTGGAACAAGAGACGGATAAAGGAAAAAATAGAAAGAAGGATTTTCCATTATGTGATAATTGTGGGAAGAATCACCCTGGTACTTGCCTAAAACGAATGGGAGTTTGTTATAAATGTGGAGAAAAAGGTCACCAGGCTCGTGATTGCAATGGAAAGAAAGAGGCTATCAATGTTGAATGCTGCAATTATAGGGAAATGGGGGAATTATGAAAATTAATGTCCTAAGAGACAGGGAAACATACCTCAGAAAAGGCCAAGGGATCATGGACAATCTTATACTATTACTACAGTTGAAGTGGAATAATTTATGTATTGATGCTTTTGGACTCAAGGATTATATTCTGGTTATAAGGATAATGTGATATATATATATAAGGATTGTACTGTAGTACTTGTTGTTATCATTAAGGTTTTAATATGATGAAGGAAATCATATTTTTAGTATGTGACAAAAAGAGAAACTTTAATTTGTTTAGGGAATCTGATGTTATAATTGATTTCGGAATTTAGAGACCTTTTAGAGAAATTCTGGACAGAGGTATTTTGGATAACTATTAAGGTTGGCGTGGATTAAGTTAAACCTTGGATAGTATTGTTTAAGGTTAAAATACTTATGAAGATTATTTTTGGAATATTATAATACTATAGTTTTAGGAAAAGGACAACCTGCAGGTTGGGGGATAACCCGTCGCATCGGACAAAGCTGTAGGAATCGAACCCACAACCATAGTGCGACAAACCTTTATTACCTACCACTAGCCTACAGGAAGTTCCTGGTTATTACAAAATAGTTTTACTAATCTAAATGGTACGTGTTAATATTTTTAACCTTGTACGATTAGGATAAATATAATATTTTTGAGTTCTATTATCTTTTTGAGTAAAAGATGAGTTTGTGGTAGAAATTAGTTGATGTTTTAAACTCTACTTGTCAAGAATAAATATATATATACCTATATCTTATTCTATGAATAAATTAATTCTTAAACTTTAGTAAAGGGATATTAAAACAAAAAATTTATTATCCTAATACCTTATGTCTTGTTGAACTAATAATATTTTAAATCAACATAGATTGAAGGCTTTGAGGCCCTCAATTTTACACTTGTTTGTGATTGATGACCTCAATCACTCCCTACAAATATTTACGTTTTTCCTCCAATTATATGTCTCTAATTTCCACCAATGTTCTCCTTATCGAGATCATAATTTGGTGGTGACTTTTTCATTTCCCTTTCCCTCTTATTAAGGCTAAATTTTATTAACCTTATTTCGGATGTGGGTTTTCCACAAAGGTATTTTCTATTTTCAACCTTTTATTTTCAAAGAAAATTTTCAAATTGGGAGGACGCAATTTATTGAAGTAGGGGAGAATGTAACACCCCGAGCTTTCATGATACGCTTCTCTTTCAATAATGCAATAGCTTGCATTGTACGCAAGTTCGAGATTCTAACACACCGCGACCAATAAAAGTAGCAGTTATGAATAGAAATACCCACCTTTTGAAATTATATAAATTTTATATTTCAAAATGGACTTCTTTTTTGGATTTGGAATATCAAAATTAGCCTATGTTGAATTTTTGGTATTTTTCTGAGAACTTCCAATTTTTTTATGAATAGTGAAAAATACTTAAAAAAAACTTTTTTAATCAAAATAATTTATAGTGATAAATTATACTATTGAGTGGTTTTAAAGTATAATTAGAATATATTTTTTCCATTTTATCCAATGGTGTTCATTAGAATTATTTTCACTTTGAAATTGGACATAAACAATTGTCAATCTTTTGATATATATTGTTTCTTAAAAACACGCTATTTGTTGTGACAGAGGGAATTAATTATGAAATTAATTAATGAAACTTATATGTTTGGAATTTTGTAAAATATAAATCATTTTTGAATTCAGAATATCAATTATAGCTTAGGGTGAAATTTTGGCATTGTTCTGAAAAACCTTAATTTTTGATGAATAGTGAAACCACTAAGTGGTAGTTAAAAAACTGATTTTTCGTTTAAATGAAACATTACCACTTCTGTGATGTGATTTTCAAAAATCCGACATACATGGTTGTCATTAGGAAATAAAATGTGGTTAAATGGGATTAAAATAATTTTTTGGTGAATAGTAACTTTTAAGTTTAATTAATCGCGATTAAATGTAATTAGTGAAATTTAAGGTAGAAATGATATTATAAAAATATGAAAATACCTTTACACTTGTCCAACCCCTATTGGATGTGTCATGGCCGACCAAGAAAATCCATGGGTCAACTTGGGGACCCCATGGAGCCACTTTGGTAGGAAAATGACATAAATAACTTTTTATATAATGTTAAAATAAAAATGTCACAAACATAAGTTGGTTTACTAAAACAATTTTAAAATGGGGTTATACAAGACATACTTTTGACTATAAATATTAATTATAAATTTAAAAAGATTTCCTACATCATTATATTTGTTTTATAATTTTTAGACATTAAATAAATTAAATTATATATGACACCATGATGATGCAGCGATTACCTCATTAATTAACGATTTAAATAAAATAAAAATATAATATAAAATCTAAGACTTAAACTTGTCAAAAACCTATTAGATGAGTATATTTCGAACCCTTATCACCTTAACCTCTAAATATATAAGTGTGGGACCTTTAGAATCCGAAAAATCATTTCATAATAAAGTAACATTTCAATATTTCCAAGAGTTCCCCTCCTCTCCTCTTATAAAAGGCCCCCACCACTCCCACCTTATTCACACCTTCAAGACATTTGGCTCGGCCAAACTCTGACCAAATACTCTCCCAACTTCCCTACCTTACTCCTAGAAGCCTCACTTTGGGCATAAGTCTTCCAATGGAAGCCTTTGGCTCAAATCAAAAAGAGTTACCCGATTTTAAGGTAATGTCTTCTCTAATGTTGTTTTGTTTTATTTTGCTTCTCCAACCCCCTAAAATCTTTTTATTCAATTATTTTGTAACAACACTAGTATACTCAATATACTAGGATGTTGTTATAAGAATTATTCGAGCTACACTTACACACACCTACATCTAATGGTTAAATAACATACTGTTTCTCTGGATGGAGAATTTCTGCCTCACGAAATGATGATTGTTCAACACTCATACAACACCTCTAATGGTGGCCATTTTGATGAAACTAATTTCATATATGATATATATATTATGTTTATGTTTTCCTTATTCTTCTTTATTTCTCATTTTTGGCATACATTATGATTTCCATTACGGGTAAACGCGATAATTTCATTTTAGGAAGTGCGGACTACCACCCCCTCAAAGTGATTTGAATCGTTAATGCCATATGTGGGATATATAAAGGATGGAGTAAATGGTATTATAAATTATATTATACTGGAATTATATTATACCTTTATATCATTATGTTTCATTCCATTAAAATATGAAATAGAAATGAAAGTAGCGTTCATCCGTACGGACGGCTTACCGTCTCCATGAACGATGCATTTCATTTCTTACCTCTATATGTTATGTAATTTTATAAATGTCTGTATAAATAGGATATATATGATATATATGATATATACATCATGAATGTAATTCTGGATATAATGAATATTTCACCACATGAACAACTTGTAATTATAAGAAGTATATTTTTGACTCAAGTACCAAAGATCGACAAAAGGACTGTTATTAACATAAATACTACATAATTTTCGTAACATTGTAATAAGTGATATAAAAAGGGATAATGAACTTGAAAAAGGTTCTTAATAAGGTAGATATTAACTCTATTTTATTATTCAGGAGGTTAAAGAGCGGTCGAGTCAAGTCGGACACAAGGTAAGGGAATTTCTTAACCCAATTTGCATTCTTTGGGTTAATCTCCTACTTTCAAATTATGTCATGATATTATTATGTCCTATCTTGTATTTGTACTTTCTTCACGTGTACTTATAGTGAATACACATAATAGATATATTCTATTTTAAAAATGATCTTTGAAAGGACTTCGTCTCAATCTCCTTTCATTGAGGAATATTTGGTTTTATACACAACTTTCCATTATACGGTGTATAAACCCATTTGACTTTTACTTTTATTCAAAAGGAATATTTTTATACGAGGCATTTTTACTAAACGAAAAAAGGAATGTTTTTTCTTATGTATGAGGCGACAACGACTTCTCCGCCGCCGTGACTATTATTTGATTTTTGGCTTCCTCTATAATCCATACCTTTTTTTTAAAGAAAAATAAATACCATGTTTTACTTTTCTTTTATTTTGGTATTGAAAATGGTTTTGATAAAGTTTTTATTATATCAATGTGTTGTATTGATATCTTGTGATTGAAGTGTGGGAATCTTATTTTTCCTTTATGCATGTTTTATGTAATACAATTATGTTATGGTTTATGAAATGTTTAAACCTGTTCATATGAGGAATGCATTGGATTTAATAAGTGACGGGTGGAGCCCGCTATAGCTCCTCGATGCATCGGCAGGTCTCATGAGACAAACTAGTGTCTTGGCACGAGGCCTTGACAAAATATTATTTGTAGTCTTGGCATGAGGCCTTGTCTATGTGGTTATGATAGTCTGGCATTATGCATTCCATTATTATGAAAGTGGTTATTGATATTTCATGTGACTATTCGACTAGTAGAATATCCATGTGAGTAAGTAAATGGCATTATTTCATTTTACTTTTTCCATATTATGCTAAAGTTCAAGTTTAAAAGGCTTTTGTTCTAGTTATACATTGCCTTAAATGTTAATGTTTATTTATGAAAGCTTCCGCTATATTGTTATCCTTACTGAGCATCTGATCTCACCCCTTTCAATGTTGTAATTTTTCCAGGATGTGAAGAAGTATTTTATGAATGACCTGCAAGGATAGTTAGAAGAGGACATGAGTGTGGACTATGGAGACTTTATTATTGTAGTTTTTTACTTTATGATGTAATTTAAGATTTATGAATGTATCTAGTGTTAACAAGGCTACTAAACTAATCGGCCTTTCGAGACTTGATCTTTTGTGATCATGCCAATGTTACGCAATAATGCACCGACTCTAGGTAACTAGGGTCGGGGCGTTACACCAAGTATTTTCACATTTTATCCCTTTATAATACCAGATCCACTGCAAAACACTCCATTTAATTGAAGATCTTGGTCAACGAATGTCGATGATTCATGGAGATATGATTTCTAACATCCTTATTTGATTGTAAATCATTTTGAACCTCCACCATCATCGTGATCCCTATAACTATTCCCATGAAAGCTCTATATTATCATTACTGCTATTGTCACATGATCCCCATTCCATACTAAGTCTGGATATATAACATCAAATAATTGTGCCAAGAAACAGGTGTACAACATTTGATTCCTCAGTATTTTCATCAAATCACTAGAAAAAAACCCCTAATAATTAATTATGAAATAGGGAAAGTTAAATCACAAAGAAAATCCATGTGTTACAAACCTCAAATTTTGTCTTTGTCGACCTTGATTATATTCCATTAGAATAAAGAATGAAGAGATATAAAATAATAAAAAATAAATTCCAAATACCAACTCATAACTATCACATACTTTAATACGCATGATCTATGAATCAAATCAATGGTTGGTTAATTAATGTTTTTTGTTGGAATCATAAATTAGGATAAAAGAAAATAAAACAAACTTCTTACCTTGATATAAATCTATTTATGATGAATAATGAAGTTGTATCATCATCTTTGGTGAGATCTTCAAATCTCATTGTGCACTGATCATCGAAATATGATCGAACTATCATTATCATGAGAGAGACCCTCAAATGATCTCTCTAATGGTTTTACAATTTCTCTAGGGTTTTGTGATAAACTTTAGAATTTTTCATAACCTTATACTTACATAAATATTATTAGGTTTCTAAATCAATGCAAAATAAATAAAATATAATTATTTATTTTATTCATTTTATGTCTCCAATGAATTTTTCACAAATGACTAGTTTTGATAAATGTTATGTCACACCTATAGAAAAACCCATTTTCTAAACTCAACTATCGACATTGATTTATGATATGAGTCCCCATTTGTGAGTTAATACAGTTTTTCTGAAAAACAGTATGCGCATTCTTTTAAATATATTTAATATATTTCAATTATTTATTATGGGTGTAACGCCCCGACCCCAGCTACCCAGAGTCGGTGCATTACTTCGTAACATTGGCATGATCACAAAAGATCAAGTCCCGAAAGACCGATTAGTTTAGTAGCCTTGGAAACACTAGATACATTCGTAAACGTTACATTACATCATAAAGTGAAAAAATACAATAACAAAGTCTCCATAGTCCACACTCATATCCACTTCTGACTATCCCTGCAGGTCATTCATAAAATACTTCTTCACATCCGGGAAAATATTAAAACATTGAAAGGGGTGAGCTCAGATGCTCAGTAAGGATAACAATAATGCAGAAGCTTTCATAAATAAACATTAACATTTAAGGCAATGTATAACTAAAACAAAAGCCTTTTAAACATGAACTTCAACATAATATGGCAAAAGTAAAATGAGATAATGCCATTTACTTTTTCACATGGATATTCTACTGGTCGAATAATCACATGCAATATCAATAACCACTTTCATAATGATGGAATGCATAATGCCAGACTATCATAACCACGTAGCCAAGGCCTCGTGCCAAGACCACAAATAAGATTTTGTCAAGGCCTCGTGCCAAGACACTAGTTTGTCTCATGAGACCTACCGATGCATCGAGGAGCTATAGCGGGCTCCACCTGTCACTTATTAAGTCCAATGCATTCCTCATATGAATAGGTTTAAACATATCATAAACCATAACATAATCGTATCACATAAAACACGCATAAAGGAAACATAACAGTTCCTCATTTTAATCACAAGATATAAATACAACACATTGATATAATAAAAACGCTTTCAAAACCATTTTCAATACCAAAATAAAAGAAAGTTAAAACTTTGTATTTATTTTTCATTAAAAAAATGATGGCTTGTAGAGGAAGCCGAAACTGAAATAATGGTCACAGCGGCGGAGAAGTCGTTGTCGCCGCATAAGTACGGAAAGAAAAACATTCCCTTTTTTTCGTTTAGTAAAACGCTTCGTATAAAAAAGATTCCTTTTGAATAAATGTAAAAGTCAAAGGGGTTTATACACCGTATAAAATAAAGTTGTGTATAAAACCAAATATGACTCAATGAAAGGAGATTGAGACGAAGTCCTTAAAAAGATCATTTTTTAAAATAAAATAGATCTATTATGTGTATTAAATATAGGTACACATAAAGAAAGTAAAAATACAAAATAATACATAATAATATCATGACATAATTTGAAAGTAAAAGATTAACCCAAAGAATGGAAGTTGGGTTAAGAAGTTCCCTTACCTTGTGTATGACTTGACTCAACCGTTCTTTAACCTCCTGAATAATAAACTAGAGTTAATATCTACCTTATTAAGAACCATTTTAAATTTCATTATCCTTTTTATATCACTTATTACAATGTTATGAACATTATGTAATTATTTAAGTTAATAACGGTCGTTTTGTCGATCTTTGGTAACTTGAGTCAACAATAAACTTCTTATAATTACAAGTTGTTCATGTGGTAGAATATCCATTATATCCAGAATTATATTCATGATTTAGATTTCATATATATCTTATATATCCAGTATATACATTCATTTATAATATTACGTAACATTTAGAGGTAAGAAATGAAATGCACCGTTCATGGAGACGGTAAGCCGTACGTACGCATGAACGCTACTTTCATTTCAATTTCATATTTAATGGAACTAAATCATAATGATATAAATGTATAATATAATTCCAGTATAATATAGTGTATAATACCATTTTCTTCATCCTTTATACATCCCACATATGGCATTAACGATTCAAATCACTTTGAGGGGGCGGTAGTCCGCACTTCCTAAAATGAAATTATCGCGTTTTACCCATAATGGAAATCATAAAGTATGCCATAAATGAGAAATACAGAAGCATAAGTAAAACATAAACATATTATATACCATATATAAAAATAGTGACATCTTAATGGCCACCTTTGAAGGTGTTATATGAGTGTTGAACAATCATCGTTTCGTGAGGCAGAAATTCGCCATCCACAGAAACCGTATGTTCTTTAACCATTAGATGTAGGTGTGTGTAAGTGTAGCTCGAATACTTCTTATAACAACATCCTAGTATATTGGGGATACTGTTGTTGTTACAAAAGAAATGAATAAAAAGAGTTTAGGGGGTTGGAGGAGAAAAATAAAACAAAACAACATTAGAAAAGACATTACCTCAAAATCGGGTAACTCTTTTTGATTTGAGCCAAAGGCTTCCTTGGGAAGAGTTCTGCCCAAAGTAAGGCTTCTAGGAGTAAGAGGGGGAAGTTGGGAGAGTATTTGGGCAGAGGTTGGCCGATCCAAATGGCTTGAAAGTGTAAATGAGGTGGGAGAGGTGGGGGCCTTTTATAAGTGGAGAGGAGGGGCACTTTTGGAAATATTGAAATGTTACATTATTTCACAATGCTTTTCGGATTACAAAGGTCCCACACTTATATAATTCGAGTATAAGGTGATAATGTTTCGAAATATCCTCATCCAATAGGCTTTGGACAAGTGTAAGCCTTGGATTTTGCATTATCATCTCATTTTATTTAAATCGTTAAATAATGAGGTCATCGCTGCATCATCATGATGTCATAAGTAATTTAATTTATTTAATGTCTAAAAATTATAAACAAAATATTATGATGTAGGAAAGATTTTTAGCTTTCTAATGAATATTTATAATCAAAATTTGGAGTTGTGTAACCCCACTTAAAGACTATTCTAGTAAAACAACTCATGTTTGTGTCAATTTAATTTTAACATTAAATAAATATATATTAATGTCATTTTCCAACTAAAGTGGCTCCATGGGGTCCCCAAGTTGACCCATGGGTTGTCTTGGTCGGCCATGACTCATACAATAAGAGTAGGACAAGTGTCATGCTCATCTCATATTATTAAAACATTATTTGTACCTTAAACTACACTAATTACCTCTAATCGCGATTAAGAACTTAAAAGTTACTATTCACCAAAAATTATTTTAATCTCATTGAACCACATTTTACTTATTAATGACAACCATGTATGTCGGATTTTTGAAAATCAAATCACAGAAGTGGTAATATTTTATTTAAACGAAAAATCAGTTATTTAACTACCACTTAGTGGTTTCACTATTCATCAAAAAATTGAAGTTTTTCAGAACAATGCCAAAATTTCACCCTAAGCTATAATTGATATTCCAAATTCAAAAATGATGTATATTTTACAAAATTCCAAACATATAAGTTTCATTAATTAATTTTATAATTAATTCCCGCTGTCACAACAAATAGCGTGTTTTTAAGAAACAATTTATATCAAAAGATTGGCAATTGTTTATGTCCAATTTCAATGTTAAATTAGTTCTAATGACAACCATTGGATAAAATGGTAAAAATATATTCTAATTATACTTTAAAACCACTAAATAGTATAATTTATCACTATAAATGATTTTGATTAAAAAAGTTGTTTTTAAGTATTTTTCACTATTCATAAAAAATTGGAAGTTCTCGGGAAATTACAAAAAATTCAACTTTGGATAATTTAGATATTACGAATACAAAAATGAAGTCCATTTTGAAATATAAAATTTCTATAATTTTAAAAAGTGGTTATTACTATTCATAACGGCTACTTTGATTAGTCGCGGTGTTTTAGATCTCGAAGTTGCGTACAATGCAAGCTATTGCATTATTGAATGAGAAGCGTATCGTGGAAGCTCGGGGTGTTACAATGGGAACAACATGACTTGGAATCACATGTTTTCTCTATTACTTTTCTTGAAAATACTCCATAAAATATCCAAAAATAATACAAGGAAAATATGAGTTTCTATATTCTCCCCAACATGGGACACTATGTCCTGAAAAATCAAAACAAGTGGCTACACAAAGAGATGTCGGTATTGATCATGAATCTAATCCTCCCTATCCCTGGTGCTCTACTAAATATTCTCATTCATCCACTAAACAGACACTAAATTAATCACTAAACTATATAGGACCCAATCCTTGCAATCCCTCAACTCTACTGGGTACTCAGTAAAGGTAGTTTCATCATCGATGTTCTACACACCCAAGTTAATAACTTGTGGAAAATCGTTCATATACCTCCTCAGATGTGATAGGTGGAAGACATAATGTACCTAGTTTAGCTATGATGGTAGAGCATAGAAGTATTCCACATCACCAACTCTGAACAGTATCAGTAAATGGACAATGAATCTTGAATATTGCTTGCCACCCCGACCAAATATTTATAATCTATGTCGAGGTGAAACCCATAGGAACACATATTCTCCATCCTAATACTCCAAATAACATCGTTATTGGTCAACATATGACGTTTAATGGATTTGTTAATTCCTCATCCTCTCTTTGGTGATCTTCCTCTTCACTATAGTGGCTCACACCATCTTTGGTCCCAGAAGTGCAGAATCTCTTAGGTCAGTCCAAAAAAGTGGTGACCTACAATGTCACCCGTACAATACCTAAAATCATTCCATACCAATAGTAGAATGGTAACTATTATTTTATGAAAAATCTACCAATGTTATGTGATCCCCCCAACTATATCCAATGTCCAAAATGAAATCTCACAACATATCCTCCATAACCCGAATTACATGCTCTATTTGGTTATCAGTGAAAATCAATTCTCAAATGAAATTGAGTCCCCAAATCCTCCTAAAATCCTTTATACAATTTAGATGGGACGTGAGAATCACGATATAAAATTATCATTGAGGTAAATCCATCAAGTCATACTATATCCTCCTAATAGAGATGTCACAAGCTCTCTACTAAACTCAGCTCATAGATAGCTATGAAGTTGGCCGATATGGTGAGATATTCCACAATCACCCATTAGGCATCATGTACTCTGGATGTACATGGTAACCCCATTATTATGTATATGGATATCCCATCCCACATCCACGATTGAACCCTATGGTGTTGAGATAAACTTACTGAAGCTTGATGCTCAGTATTCACTTGCGGAAAAGTAAGGCATCGAGAGGAAAAATCGTTAACTCCCTTATAATCCCTAGACACCAAAACTAATGTCAGAAGTCTTGGTAAAAATTTACCACACTTTTATGTACCACTAAATGATATTTATGAAACAATATCATATTATCCTCCTACAAAATAACAGGTATCATCATGCGCCCTTTGAAAAGAACAACATGCTCCCCACATTAATAAAATCCATCAGAAGCATGTCCAGTAGATATACGAGTACATAGGGTCTCATAGTCTGTATCTCCAAGCTGCACCTACCTAACATGAAACAAAAGTGTATGGTTAACAACCATTTACTAGAGTTGAGATGATCTATCCCCATCCACAAAAGATAACTATAATGAGTGCAACTTCTCTGATGCCTTGTTCAACAACCGCGAACACGATATCTTGTTGAGAGCATCTGCTACCATAGTCCCCTTACTATAAGTATAGACAATATAGAATTCATAATCCTAGAGGAAATATATCCATTGCATATCTATCAAATTAAGATCCTTCTAAGAGATGATATACTTGAGACTCTTCTAGTCAAAATAGATGATAAATTACTCACCCATCAGGTAGTGTCACCACATATTTAGTGTGAAAACTACTACTGATAACTCAAGAACTTTGTTATCATAGTTTTAATCATGTAGTATCAACTAAAGTGGAAAATAAAAAATCATCAACTACAAATACATCAGAACACAATCAAGCCTAGTTCCTGATTCATCATAGATCTTGTGTACTCGACACCATCCTCTAGAAATATCAATATGGAAGAACTCATCAATATTTGTCCTAACTATTGAAAGTATGGTTGAATCCTATTCATCCATAAGAAAGCATATCCCTTTATATTCAATTATATCATGGTAGCTAATATCATAGATAATTAAGGTATGAATCTCTTGTAATAGCCTATGAACCCAAGGAATCTCTGCATCTCCATCATGTTTTTGGTGGATCCCAATCTAGAATCACCTTGACCTTCACTAGGTCCAATGAAACACCATATTATAGGATAACATGTTCAAGAAGGTGGACCTCATGAATCCAGAACTAGAACATTGAGAGCTTCCCATAAAGATAGTTATCTCAGAGTATATCCATAACCATCCCTAGGTGTATCTCATGCTTCTCCTTAGATTCCATCTACACAAAGATATATTCAATAAATATAACCATGAACTAGTATAAGAAAGGATTAAATATCTAGTTCATGAGTTCCATGAACACTTCTGGGGAATTTTTCATTCCAAAGGGAATCACTACGTCCTCATAGTGACCGTAACAACACTTGAATTCCATATTTGGTATATCCCCATCTTACACTCACAACTAGTGATTTCTTGATTTGATATCAATCTTTGAGAACCACCATTACTCTCTCAACTAATAAAATAGGTCTTTGATCCTCATTAATTGATAATTTATCTTTAAGGTCACCTGGGTTAGATGATAATAATCCACAAAAAACCTCAAGCTCATATCCAACTTCTTGGTGAACAAAACATAAGCTACCGAAGGTGAAACAATGGGTCTAATAAATCCCTTCCTCTAAAATTCCTTCAACTGAACCCCCAATTAACAATGAACTACAAGATCTTTCTAATATGTTGGTATAGATATCAGTGTTATCTAGAGGGAGTAGATTAATGAATAAGTCTATCTCATAGTGGGGAGGCAATCCAAGAAAATATTTGGGAAAGACATCCTCATACTCAGCCACCATTATGGGGAACTAAAAACTCATAAAATCCACTACAACAATGGTCATGTTATCCTAATGATGAGTAATCAGATACACCCTCCTATTCATGAGTCTATCCTATGCTTCCTGGGTTTCCTTCACACCCCAAAGGAAAATATGATCCCATTGCTTTGGACACTCCACATCCTTTTCCTGAAATAATGATCTGAGCATAAACTGTACATAGCCAGTACATAACTAGGTTGAAATCATAAGGCCTAATAACTATTAAAAAATTATCCCAAAATAAAATATTTTCTTTTAAGTTTTAGTTATCACTATAGGTATAAGTGTGTGATCACTAAGTCATCTCTAGTAGGAGTCGCTAAAAGAAAGGATTTAGCCAACGGTTCAATTAGAATCTTTGAGTCACTAACTAGATATTTGAAAATAAAGTAATAAATAGAACCTATGTCTATAAATACTGAAACTAAGGTAGAAAATACATAAATAATACCTCATATCATACCTAGAGCCTCTGTGTCATAGGCCTCGACCACCAACAACTATCCCTACCTCTGTCCTACGACTCCCTGAGCAAGGAATGGACCACTTGGGGGTGGTGGTTGTATTAGTTAAAGAATCTACCACCTAAAGAAACTCTCTAACATACTCTTCCACATATGATTACATATATAAATATCTTCTCTTACATAATCCTCCACCTTGGTGTCCCATCCACTATATCTCTTGAAGCCATATAGTGGGTCGAAAAATATCTTACATGATGTCTCGTTCCATAACAGGAGTATAACCAAATTATTTTGGGATGACTAGACCCATTATGTGAGCCTTAAACCATAGAACCTCCACTATGGGACCTCTTCTTGAAATGAATCGCACACCTAGGTCCCTAAGACTTATGTCTACTCTCTTCTTCCAAACTCTTAGCTCCTGCATGCCCACACCCAACAACCACTATCTGTGTCTTCTAATCAAAGAAACTCTTGAACACCAAAGCACGATATCACACCCCAAAAAAGGTAGAAATCCATAGATTTATAAAACTAGATCATATATATCTACACAATCCTCAATTAAAGTTTTGATCCTAAATGAACTGATCCTGAACCATATATACAGACTGCATGAATAGGTTGATGAACCTCGATGAATACTCATCTATTGTCGTACCACCCATCTGAAACTGTATAAGCTCCTAGATACATATTTCCATCAACTTAGATAGAGATAAATACTATATAAAAAATATTTTGAACTCTAACCATGCTAGAGTCACCTCATCATATGATTGGGTCACTAAACCCCACCATCTTTCTGCCAAGCCATAGAAAAGTCTCACCGCCAGGAACACCATTCGATCTTATAGTGTCTTGAACAAATGGAAAACTCATGTCACCACCTCAAGATAGTCCTCATCTACTTGTGGATTAGGATCACCTTAGAACCTAAGTTATATCTTTAAATGATACTTGTGAAGTGTTCCTATCCTTTTCTCCTCACCCACTAGTACTACACGAACCCTCTCATGATTAATAGGTTGTGGTATAGCTGGTGCACCAGCTAGAGGTAACATATATGGAACTAGTCCCAGAAATGATGCCTCATCAATGAGGGGACCATCCTTATGATCCTGATGAAAAATCTGAGCTGGAATATATTGGAGAATAATTTTAAAATAAATAAGATATACCACAGTTAATGAGTATATCTGGTGAGCCAACATAAGAAAGAGATATAAAACATAACCCATTTTTATACAATTCATGTACCACTATTTTTTCTACAACTAGTTTCCTCATGTACCATGTTGAAATATAGGTGATCAGAGTCATGGTTCATGGATATGTTGACCACCACACCAACATTAGAGTCCCCATATTGAAATCCAATCTCAAAACACATAACACCGTTTCCCCAAACCAATAACACAGACTATAGTCCTAAGTTAGAATTGTCTCCTTTAATAATACTATTTCAGGTTTTATCGCAATGGGGACCATTCCATGACTCCATTAAAGTGCCTCTAATAGGCTAGGGGATAAAAACTATCACCAAGTAGGCGTATCACTAACATGGGTGGCCTTATCCTCATGTACCTATACACATGCCCACATCTCCAAGCCCATAGAATGATGAAATATAAAAACTATTGAACAACCACACATGAATAAGTCTAAATCCCACAACCAGAGTGCAATGAGAAGTAATGGAAAGTAAATAGTGAAAAATAACCCCCCCCCTGAAAAAAGAGTCTAAAAACAAGTCTAATATGAATGAAATGATGGGGACTTCTGTCAAGATAACTTAAGGAACACACCTTAGTCTTTATAGCTCACTAAGTGTCACCGGGTCGTGGTCCCTCTAGGTATCTATCCAAATGCCGGTCACCACCATTGGACACTACACGTGTAGGAAAAGCCTATGAAGTTGTGAGTATAATAATACCTAATAGAAAACCCTAAAACCACAAATCATATAACCACAAGAATAACAATCATCTCTAAAAATGTATATATATACAACACATATAACAAGAATATAAATATATAATCTACAAAGACACACAATATCAAGGTAAATTCAAAAATGTAATTCCATCCTAGTATTCTTTCTCAAATGATCCTCACAACACTCATTTGGGAGAACACACTCCACAAGTCATATAAAACTAATGACATCCATGTAAGAGGTATTTCTCACAGGGTGTCACCATTAGAAGTATATGATGGTTGTTTGAATAGATATGATACAATGATGGGGATCTCACCCAAGGAAATGAGGTATACCAAAAACTCAATTTGGAATAACCCTCTAAGTAGAGGATCAACGTTTGTGTAGTGTTAGTCACTATTATACCAAGAACTCCACCTAGGACAAAAAATGATAGAGAATCTCACTCCAGGCCTCACATAATGATTCTAACAACTATATCCATGAATTTCTCCTAAAAGGATCACTATCCTATGTGTATGATAAAATTCCATAATAACCCTCACTGAATGGATATTGAAAAATCACCCTAAATAAACATGTACAGGATAAAGAGGATAAGGGCATAAAGCCTTCTTTGAATAAGTACATGATGTGTAATGGAAATACATAGAGTGTTCCTTTGGAACCGGGTCCTGCTCGTGTAAGTGAACTATTCCCATGTTTTTATAAAAGTACATAGAGTTCCCATTCATGTGCACTTCTTCATTTTTCACAGTACATGGATATTACCAAATACACTTCGTCTTGTCATGTTTGTGTTTGAGTACATTGCAAGTCTATAACCATGTACTCTATGTTGTGTTTGTGTACCCTCCAAGTTACACACTGATCTAACAGCAAAGAGTCACACACCCTGTGATAGGGTCAGACAACATGTGATACTTATCTTCTCTTGAAAACCATATTTCCTACAATAAGGGTACCACACACCATGTAATCTCGGGTTACACACTATGTGTTATGGGATTTTCCCAAATCCCTCTATTCTTCATGAATCATCCCTTAACATAATCAGATCCACCCAAAATCACTCCCATGGATTGCAGAGCTGTGTTAACCAAGGCTGATCATCACCAGATATATGATTTTTGGAAGCCTTGTTTTTTTAGGAATTGTCTCGAACCTACACCATCATCATGAATCCAAGAACCATGGTCTTGTATGCCCGATTTATTCCCAATCCAATCACCTTTACCATTGTATTAATACTCTTTCACCATACAGAGTCTAGATCTATGATACCAAATATTTATTCAAAAAATCGTGTGTTTGAAATTCAATTCCATAATATTTGGGTTTAACTAATGGGTAAAAAACCAAAATATGGGTGAAGAAATGGGGGAAAGGGAGAGAAACAAATAACAACCATGATGAACATGCCTCAGACGATAACAAAAATTTTTTACGGTTAGAATGGAAAATTAAGAGATATAAAATAATCAACAAAAAATTCCATATCCTAGTTCAAAATTATCCCATACCCACAATATACACAATATAAGAACCATATATTTGTTTGGTTGATTTTTTTTTCATCATAGGAATAAATAAAGGGGATACAACAAAATAAAAAACATCCTACCTTAATTTGGATCGATCACAGATGAAGAATAAAGTTTCATCATCATCATTGGTGAGACCCTAATATCCTATTGTAAAATTATCATCAAACTATGATCTAACTGTAGTTCATCTAAGATAGATCCTACAACACTCTCTCAAATGGTTCTCCTATGGTTCTAGGGTTATGAGGGTAACCTTTAGAATTTGGTATAATGATATTCTTATAGAAGTATTATTTGATCACTACATCCTCAAAAAATAAATTAAATAAATTTATTCATTTTATTCATTTTATTCCCACGATGACATTTCTACAACATCCCCATGCAGATAAAAGTTATGTCACACCTAAGTTAAAACTGATGTTATAAACTAAATGATGCACTCATATTTATGATATGGATCCCTAATTGGGAGTTATTCCACCTTTTGATAATAAATGTGCATGCATTTTATTAAATATATTTAATATTTTTCAACTACTTATTATAGGAACACCAGGCCTCAAAATCACACAGAATCTCAACTCTTGGTCTCAAAATTAATCCATATAATATCAAAAACTAAAAATGGAAAATACGAGTTACTACAACCAAAATGATTTGATGAGATTTTGAGATGATTGGAATAAGTTTTGGAAGTGGAAAAGTTCTAGTTGATAAATATGGATAAGTCAGTGTGAGTAAGCCTTATAAGGAAATATTGAATGAGTTTATGGATTTAGAATTAGACTTTGAGTTCACATATTACTTTTAGAGGATCTAACATATGAATTTAGGTAAACCCATGAGACATTGACTTCTTGAGACATCACGTGTAAGACTTTGATAAGTAGCATAAGAGTTTTCTTGAGTCCATGAAATACTTCCAAAGTGGGTGTATGAATTTATTAGGAGAGACCATATGAATATGAGAGGGAATAATATTTTTATTCACTCTATGAATTCTTCATCTTTTAATAACTATAAGGTCTTATGAAATAAATTTCTAAGAATTTCCAGAATAATTTTTTTGGAGGAATAAATTAAACAATTCCTGATATATGTTGTTAAAGGATTTGAACATAATTTTCATGTTGAGTGGATTTTGATTAAATAAAAGTGAAAATGGAGACCATGCAAGAAATAATTTATTTATTATAAGAGTTACAAACCAAAAATTTTGATTCCATATCATAATACATGAACACATGGATTAAAATTCAGAAGATTGTTAAGTCACCTATTTCATGGGGAGAAGAATATATGAAATTAAATATAACATGAGGAAATAAATACAAAACATTATGGTTTATAAATGATAATTTATTATGAATTTAAAACAATCTTAATGAGGATAATAAAATATAATCCTCTAACTAATTTAGAACATGAGATCACTGCTGCTGACGAAGATCAAGGGAGTTTTTAAAATTCTATTTTTGAAACTTATATTATTGGTGATATTATTTAGTGAATATATATAAAAAGAGAATAAGAGTATATTATGATTGAATATTAGGATATATCATTATTAATATGTTAGTTCTGAGTGTGTATATATTCAAATATCCAGAAATATCACTATATTAAAGAGAAGATTTTAAATATGGTAACCATTTAATGGGAAATAGACTTATTATTCCCAAGGATTCAATGGGATTAGGAGAACCATATTTTGTTAATATATGTATGGTAGAGTGATCAAATCAACCATGTTCATGAGAATAACATAGAATACAAGACTTTAATAACTATACATGACCAGACCTATTGATCTAGTCAGTTAATGGAGGGTTATTATTTTGATGTGGTGTGGAGATCACCCAAAGCATTAAGAGGTATATATTTATTATAATATACATTCTTTATGATATTTTATTCTTCTATTTGGGAACTATAAGTTGTAAAAAATTGGTAATTTGTGTTGATAGTACTAGACCAATATTTTTTTGTAATAACCAGGGTATATAGTGGAATAATCTATGAATGGGGGGACAAACCAGTCATAGAAAAGATCATGTTATAATTATGATGACCCATATATTTTATATATTTAAATATTTTTATGTTTTATTTATATTAAATATTTGGATTCATAATACTATTTATTAATATAATCTTATAAATAATTTTATTATGTTATTAATAAGAACATAATTTTCATCAATAAAATGAAGTAGTTTTTTATTCTAACTAAATTGTATTCCATGGGTTTTATGGTTTTTTAAATAATTAAAATTATAAAATTTAGATTATTAATTTAATTAAAAAACATCATTTTTGGATTCATCATGGAAGAATTATCTTAGGAATAATTTTAGGTATTTTTCTAATAGGGTTTCTTTTTAGGTGAATAGTGGAAATTACCATATTCTCAAATAACAAAACATTTCCATTGATTATGTATTAAAAGGTACCATTCTAACAACCCTAATTTTAATAGACACTTAAAACATGATTCATTACATAAACTATTCACATCATACAACATGGAATATCGAGGGGACTAGTGTATTTGGGGCTTAAGAAAATTATATAACAACATAAAGCATGAAACACAACATATTTATTGAAAACTTCCTTTACAAGACCACCACATTCCCTCATACATAGAATTACATTGGATAACATGTGGAAATGCATAAGAAAAGGGTGAGATATAAAGCCTATTAAGGGAATAAACATGGAATAACATGAGTAACACAATACATGTTAGTTAATAGGCATATCAATGGAGCACAAGATAAACATGAACATAAAGTCATGATAAATCATGATAATCATAAGTTGGAGATGTGGAAAGAATATTTTACATGATATTAGCATGAGACGAGGCTCATTGCACATGGAGCATGAGTAAATTTTCATTTCACATGAAGAATGAGTAAACCCTTATTGCACATGAATTAGTCTCAGTCAACACCCATTTCACCTGACATATCATGATACTATATACTTTACCCAATTCATTAGAGCGCTATCAGGGCACACCATTCTTTAACATTTCATTTCATGCAGAAGTGTTCCACATGGATCATATAACATGGATTCATTAAACATCATCATTTATTCCATGACAAAGGAATATTGAATTCATAAGGAAATTCTTTAAACAATAAGTAAATGTGCAAATAGGTGAATACCTTGGATAGAGAAATGGGCATGGTATTCACTACATAGTGACTTTGACTTGGAGAATCATGGTCCAATTTCAAAAGCATAATGACATGATAAAAGAACTCATAAAAATGGTTGATGAGGGAGAAAGGGGTGTCTCATAATATTTACATGAAATGGAATGTAAAGGGGGTCATATAGAATGTAACGACCCAAACATTCATTAATGAAAATTCATCTTGATCTAATTAAATGTCTTATTATGGTTATATAAAATGTGAAATTCATTGGTTTTATGTTTTTGGATTTTAAAATACTATTATGAATTGTGGTCATTGCTAATATAGACATTGACTAGTGATCACATGATTAGTATAAATATAGGGCTTTAACAAATCCAATTTACTCAGACAAAGGAAGTGATGGCCTCATCCAATAGAATTTCCCCGTATGAAGTGAATTTGTAAAATCTCAGAAAGGAGGTGGCGTCATTGGCCTTCTATGTTGACCAAGCTCAAGACAAGCTTGAACACGTTAAGCATGATCAGAACTGACTACAGGAGAAGTGGAAGTTAATAGAGATTACCACCCGAGCGATGTTATCCGAGCCACCCCAAGAGTTTGTCACCATCACACACCTTAGCCTTCGGTCTTATGAGGGTGTTATAATGGGTTATGTAACAATACCCTATCACTATGACAATGTACATTATTTTTGAATAAATAATGTGCATTCATTTTATTATTGTTACTTTTTAAATAGTTTTTAATGTACAAATAGTAATTTGAGTTAATATTCAACTAAGAAATCTATTTTGATGAATTAATGGATTTTTGAATTAAATTATATTTTAATAAAATATTATTATTAAATTACTTTTTATTAAATATAAATGAACATATAAGTTTATGAATGCAATTGTAATTTTTATTAACGATGGAAAATTGTTTTTGTCAAAACACATGAATTTTTGGTAAATGTCAGTTTTTATTTTAAAATTAAAAAAATTCACATATTTATAAAATTATTTATGTAAAATAAATATTATTTTTGGAATCAAGAAGTCGAAATTATCTAACGGTGAGTTTTTCATAATTTTCTGAGACAGTCAAATTTTTGGGTAAAAATGAAATACCGTTTAAATATATAATGTGTTTTATGACATCATAATGACCCAACAGTGAGGTAGTAAAATACTATAAACATTATGTTCAGCCAATATATGTTTTTTGATTAAAATAATGTGATTGTATATTTTTATTTATTTATTTTAAAAATCTTTTTTGGACCCTCCAATACTTATAAAACATTTTGTCTTTTTAAATTATTTTCCTTGAGAGTATGACTCACCTCCACAAAATCAACCCTATAATTTTAAGAAGTTAGTCCATTGTCCTTATATAATATTTCATTCCACTCCCCTTTGGAAAAAACCATGGGCAAAAACAATGGAATGGTTTGTGGTATTGATTAGTTTAATGTAAGGTGTCCCAAACCTAAATAATAAATAATTCCCTCTCTTTTTCTATATTAACCCACCCAAGCTCCCACTTCCTCTTCAATTAAGCCAACGGAGTTCAACAAACCCCTTCCCTCCTCTCTTTAGAATTCTCCCAAGGTGCCCCAAGCTCCCAGGAAGCCACTCTAAAGCCTCTTTCAAGCCTTTGAGATCACACTTCCAAGTAAGGGATTTCTTCCTTTCTCATTTTATCTAATTTTCTTTAAGTTGTTATGCCCTTTTTCAATTAAAAATGTTAAGGTATGATTTCTCACCTCCCCCATTCTGTCATCTTTATGTTCTGATGATGGAAGACCGCTTTCTCTCCCATTAAAGCCTCCCATGTACACCTGTTACCATGCCTAAATTCTATGAGGGAATTCTCTCTCCTCTTTTACATCGAAGTAATTCATTTGTATTATGCATTTAAATTCCATTAAATTTGTTGGAACATATATCAATATGACCCCATTACTATCCATTTCATGTAAAGATGATGAGACATTATTTTCTATCTCATCAATTATTTTCATGAATCATTATGTTACGCCGTTATGCTGCCGAAATTTCACCACATTTTAGCAAGCCAAGATCATTGTGAAGTGAATACCATACCAATGTCTCTATCAAGGGCATTCAGTTTTATGAACATATAACTATTGAATGTTACTTTAATGTATTTATTCCACGTTACTTAATTTTGTGATAACTTATTATGTTGATTGATTCCGTGTTATATGATCCATGGGACACACTTATGAATGAAATGAAATGTTTAAGAAGGGTGCGCCCAAACAACACTCTAATGCATTGGGTAAAGTATAGTACCATGATACGTCATGTGTAATGGGTGTTGACTCATTATAATTCACGTGAAACAAGGTTTTGCTTGTGCTTCATGTGAAATGATGGTTTACTCATGCTCCATGGGCAATGAGCCTTGGCTCATGCTAAATCCATGTTAAGTGTTGTTGCCACATTTCCATGTTATGATTATCATGCTTTATCATGACTTTATGTTAATGTTTCTCCTGTGCTCCATTGATATGCCTATTTTTTAACAAGTATTTTGTTCCTCATTTTATTCCATTTTTATTCCCTTACTGGGATTTATACCTGACCTTTTTCTTATGGATGTCCTCAGGTTATCCCATGCAATGCTAAGTACGAGGGAATGTAGTGGTCATGTAAAGGAAGTTTTCAAAAAAGATGTTGTGTGTTTTATGTTCTAAACTATTAGGTAATGTTCCTAAACCCCAAATACATTTGTCCACTTGATCTTCTATTCTGTATCAAGTGAATATTTTATGTAATAAATCAGGTTTAAGTGTGTAATAAAAAGTTGGGTTGTTATAGTTTGTATCACAGGATAGGTTTTGTTATTTTTGGGATTAGGATTACAAACCCTAGTGAATACTTAGAGAGAAGAATAAGTTTAATAATAACATCCCTAATTATTGGTGAGTATTGAGTAAGTGGTTTATCAAGAAAATACATCCCTGTCTGGATTCGAGCAGGTAGAGGTGGCTCTGGCATAGATGTATCCTAGGGTTAAAACTCGAAAATATCATTTTGAGCTAGACTCGAACAAGAAATGGTGCATGATAATGGGACTTGATGCACTCTTTGTTAAGAAACTCTTGGGTAATATGCTTTGGTGAATTCATAAGCTTAGTATGAACCCTTATTATAGGAATTAAAAAAAATTACCTTAAGAATATATGTTAGAAAGTAGATCTTGTATAGCATAGATTGAAGCCTATGGATTCAAAAGTAAAGGAAATAAAAGTTATTTATAAGTAATCAGTTTGTTCCTTGGATTAAACATTATGTGTTACCCCTAACTGTAATTTTATTCTAGACAATGGCCGGTAATAGGAGGACTCGGGCTAACAACCGATGTTAAGATCAATGTGATGATTTTAAAAATGAGATTCCCAATCCGATGGGGGCAGGAATTGCAAACTTTGTCACACTTCTATCACAGTTAACTCAACCTTTGAATTGAAACATGGGTCAAGAGGAACATTCAACCACCTAAGAAAGAACAAGTCTCTATTGATAGATTCATGAGACAAAGGCCTCCTACTTTTAATGGATCGTCTGAACCCTCAATCGCTGAACAATGGTTCAAATCTATTGAAATGATTTTCTCCATACATAAATGTTCCAAACAAGAGTAGGTTATTTTGTCTAATTATCATATGGAATGTGAAGCTGATCAATGGTGGACATTGATAAAAAATATGAAGCCTGAGGAAGAGATCGAGGTGTTGGAATGGAAGGATTTATGGAAGATGTTTTTTTATAAATATTTTCCACACACAATCCGACTTAAGATAGAAAAGGACTTCTTTTCCCTCAAGCAAAAAGACGACGAATCTGTTGGAGATTATGAGGAAAACTTCACAACTCATTCACGATACGCCTTTTGATTTTTCGTTACCCATAAATGCAAGTTTGACCGCTACATTGGTGGGATGAAACCAAGCCTACTGAAAGTGCAAGTGATCCATGACTTTGATAGCTATGAGGAAATTGTCCGATGTGCCCTCAATGTTGAAATGGAGATCGGAGAATCTTAAGGGTATAATGGGGATAAGAAGCATAAGGTGGAATTCAATTCTGGTGGTTCTATGGATAAATCCAACAGTGCTAAGAATATACAACACCCCACTTTCAAAAGGTGTGCAAAGAAGAATCCCAAAAATTGTTTGAAGGGGAAATGGAAATGCTTTAGGTGTGGAAGAGAAGGGAACCTAGTTGTTAACTGCAGATAAAGAAAACCTGTAGCTGAAACAGAGGAGAGGAATGCTCGTTCGAACCTCAATGTGTTTTTCATTGCTACATCTGCAAAGAACCAGGACATCTTGCAAATCAGTTCCCTAAACCAAGGGTTTTTTGAGGAAACCAACAACCTCCAAGGCACCAATGGAGATCTTTTTCCATCACTAATTCCGAATTGAACCCCAACAAAAAAGTGGTGATGATTATTATTGTTATTTATTTATGAATAGAGAAAATAATTTTTGATTCAGGTTTTACGCATTATTTTATATCCCAATAGTTTAGTAGAACAATCCCAGCACCACCACAAATCATATAAGTAAAGATGTCTGTGAGTATGGAAAATAGGGAAATCATTGCATTCCATAAACATAACTCCTCCCTTGTTATAATATGTGGATTGAATTTCCCGAAAAACCTCTTCATACTCCCTATGGTAGAATTTTATGCAATTCCTGGCATCGATTGACTTTCCTTATATAGAGACAACATAAGTTTCTATGAGAGGGAATTCACTCTCCCTATGGAGAATCGACCCCCAACTCTATACAAGTGCAAGGATGAAGATTAATCTTATTTAGCTCCATCATATCAAGTGTGGATATTAATTCCCTATGAGAACACATATCTGGCTCAGATGATTGTGTCTAAGGAGGCAACCATCCTTGAATACATGCCTATTGGGAGAGAATTTGCTGAAGTGTTTCCTGAGGAATTGCCTGGTCTTCCTCCTAGAAGGGACGTTGAATTCTCAATTGATCTTATACCTGGTGCATTTCCAATATCTAGGAGTTCATATAGAATGGTTGTTGTGGAGCTTGAGGAGCTGAAGAAACCACTACAAGAGAATCTGGATAAAGGGTTTATATGCCCAAGTGCTTCACCATGGGGTGCACCAGTCCTTTTCGTCTAGATGAAGGATGAGTCAATGCGCCATTTCATCGATTATTATGAGCTTAACAAAATCACGATAAAAAAAATTATCCTCTCCCATGAATTGATGACTTGTTTGATCAGTTGCGTGGATCACAATGCATCTCCAAGGTGGATTTGCAGTCGAGATATTATCAAGTAAGGGTGAAGAAGGAATATATCACCAAGACATCTTTTTGTACAAGATACAAGCACAATGAAATCATAGAAATGCCTCTCGAACTCACTAATGCTCCAAAAATCATCATGGAAATGATCAATAGTGTATTTAGGGATTAACTTTACAAATTTGTGGTAGTATTTATAGATGATATTCTGATATACTCCAAAACCAAGGAGGGTTATAAAGAGCTTCTAAAAACTGTACTAGAGACCTTGCGAAAGGATAATCTCTATGAAAAGTATAGAAGGTGTGATTTATAGTTGAAGGAGGTCTCATTCATGGGCCATATCATCACAAGCAATGGGATATCTGTGGATCCCTCCAAAATTGATGAAATTGAGGGGTAGATGAGGCCAACATCGGTAACAAATATCCCTAGCTTCTTGGGGTTAGCTGGATATTATCAACGATTTGTGAGAAATTTTCCACGATTTTCCAGCCCTCTAACTAATCTAACTTAGAAGGGAGTAAAGTTTTCTTGGAGTGATGAATGTGAAGAAATATTTAAGGAGTTAAAAAGGAGGCTTATCACTGCGCCTGTGCTCACCTTACCCAAAAGAGGAGAACTTTTTTTGGTATTCAGCGATGCTTCAAAGAAGGGCCTAGGCTGTGTGTTGATGAAAAATGACAAATACATTGCCTATAATTTAAGGAAAATGAATTTTCATGAGAAGAATTATCCAACACATGATTTGGAGTTGGCTATGGTGATATTCACTTTGGCCGAATTATCTCTTTGGGGAGAAGTGCGAAATATATACAGACTACAAAAGTTTCAAGTATATATTCACACAGGAAGAGTTGAACATGCGCCAATGAGGATGGTTAGAGCTGATCAAAGACTATGACTGATCAATCCATTACCACCCTAGTAAAGCGAACATGGTGGCAGATTATCTAAGTAGAAAATACCCAACAATTCTATCATTGATGAGAATTGAGAAGGAACCAATCTTCTTATATTTGTTGAATATGGACATGTGAATCATAAATAAGTGAACATCATCAATCCTTTCACAAATTATTAATCAATCGTCTCTTTTGGAAAGGTTTAAGGATGCTAAAAAGGATGATGTGGGAATTCAGAAAAGAGTAAAAGCTATTAGAAAAGGGAAATCCTTAGAGTTAAATGTTAATGAAGAAGGAATTGTGATATTTGGGAAAAGAATATGTGTTCCATAAAGTCTAGAGCTGAAGAAGGAACTTTTGGATGATGCGCATAGTTCAAATTTCTGTATTCACCCAGGAATCACAATGATATATCGAGATCTCTGAGAGAATTATTGGTCAGTTAATATAAAAAAGGAGGTTGGTGAGTATATGCAAAGTGTCTGGTGTGTCAGCAAGTGATGATAGAGAGGAAAAAGTCTAAGGGGATGACACAACCATTTCCCATAACAACATGGAAATAAGAGAACGTCACCATGGAATTTGTCACTGGACATCTGAATACATCCAAAGGAAATAATGCAATCTCGGTTTTTGTGAATTGTCTTATAATGTCGGCACCGTTCATTACAATTCGGGAGGATTTTTCATTAGATCAGTTGGCACAGATATATATCAGGTAAGTGGTAAGGATGCATGGAGTACCACTATCTATTTTATCCGATCGAGATCCAAAATTCACCAATAAGTTTTAAAATATTCTTCAACATGCTCTAGAAACTGAGCTGAACTTCAGTATGGTTTATCATCATCAAAATGAAGGCCAATCTAAGAAGACCATCCAAACACTTGAGGACATGTTGAGAGTGTGTTATATGGGCTTCAAAAGAGGGTGGGACAATCAATTTCCATTGGTTGAATTATCCTACAATAATATTTTTCACTGGAGAATTCGAATGGAACCTTATGAAGCCCTGTGTGGGAAAAGGGGAAGAACACCGGCATGTTGGGATGACATCAGTGAACATAAGCTCCTAGGACAATAAATGGTCGAAGAAATGGTGGAGAACGTGAAAACCATTTAGCAGTATATCAAGGAAGCTTAAAGTTGACAGAAGAGTTATGCAGATAACCATCGATGAGACATTGAGATTAAAGTTGGGGACGTGGTATTTCTATGCATATCTCCATGGAAGAAGGCCATGATCTTTTGGAAGAAAGGGAAGTTAAGTCCTAGGTACATTGTCCCCTTTGATATTCTTGATCGTGTTGGGGTTGGGGCGTATCGACTAGCAATTCCACCTACCATGGTCAATTACATGTTGTCTTTCTTGTATCCCTCTTAAAGAAGTACATAATAGACCCTTCACATGTACTCTCTTAAGAGGCTGTACAACTTTAGGATGATATTTCTTACGAGGAGCAACTGGTGAAGGTCTTAGATCGTAGAGATAAAGTTCTATGAAATAAGACAATGCCCCTCATCAAGGTGTTGTGGAGAAACCACAAGTTTAAAGAAGTGACATGGGAATTAGAGGAAGTGATGAAGCAAAGTCACACACATCTATTTTATCATGGGAACAGGAAATTTCGAGGGGGAAATTTCTTAAGGGGGGAAGACCGTAACAACCCAAGATTTCATTAATGAAAATTCCTCTTGATCTAATTAAATGTATTATTATGGTTATATAAAATGTGAACTTCATTGGTTTTATGTTTTTGGATTTTAAAATACCGTTTTGAGTTGTGACCGTTGCTAATATATCCGTAGAATAGTGATCACAGGATTAGTATAAATATAGGGATTTAACAAATCCAATTTACTCAAACAAAGGAAGTGATGACCTCACCCAGTAGACTTTCCCCATTAAAATCCCATTCTTTGGAGCTCATAAAGAAGGTGGTGTCATTGGGATTCGCTCTTGACCAATCCCAAGCTGATCTTGAACATGTTAAGGTTGAGAAGAACCGACTAAATGAAGAGTGGAAGTTAGTAGAGATTACTAACCGAGCGATGTTATTCAAGCCACCCCAAGAGTCTATCACCATCACACTCCTCACCCTTCGGTCTTATGTGGGTGTTATAAGGTGTTATGTAACAATACCCTAGAACTATGAAAATTTACATTTTTTTTGTGTAAAGAATTTGCATTCATTTTATTATTGTTACTTCGTAAATAGTTTATAAAGCACAAATAGTATTTTTAGTTAATATTCAACTAAGAAATCTATTTTGATGAATTAATGGATTTCTGAATTAAATAATATTTTAATAAAATATTATTGTTAAAATAATTTTTATTAAATATAAATGATCATAAAATTTTATGAATTGAATTGTAATTTTTATTAAGGTATGAAAATTGTTTTTGTCAAAACCGATGAATTTTTGGTAAATGTCAGTTTTTCTTTTAAAAGTAAAAATTCACATATTTATAAAATTATTTAGACAAAATTAATATTATTTTTGGAATCAAGATGTCGAAATTATCCAACGGTGAATTTTTCATAATTTTATGAGATACTCAAATTTTTGGGTAAAAATTAAATATCGTTTAAATATATAATGTGTTTTATGACATCATAATGACCAAATAGTGTGGTAATAAAATACTACAAACATTACGTTGGCCAATATATGTTTTATAATTAAGGTAATATGATTTTATATTTGTTTGATTTATTTTTCAAATCTTTTGTGGACCCTCCAAGAATTATAAAACATTTTGTCTTTTTAAAATGTTTTCGTCGAGAGTGTGACTCACCTCCACATAAGAAACCCTACTATTTTAAGAATTTATGCCATGTAACATATAAAATATTTTTTTCCAATCTCCTTTGGCAGAAACCATGGGCAAAAACCATGGGATGGATTGTGGTATTGATTAGTTTAATGCGAGGTGTCCCAAACCTAAATAAGAAAGAATTCACTCTCCTTTCCTATATAAACCCACATTAGCTACCAATTCCTCTTCACTTAAAGACTTTGTAGTTCGACCAAATCCTTCCCTCCTCTCTTTAGAATCCTCCCAAGGTTCCCCAAGTTCCCATGAAGCCTCTCTCAAGCCTCTCCCAACCCTTTGGGATCACACTTCCAGGTAAGGGATTTCTTCCTTTATCATTTTTGTCTAATTTTATGTAAGTTGTTATGCCATGTTGTTTTCAATTAAAAATCATGGGGGTATGATTTATAACCTCTCCCATACTGTCCTATTTATGTTTTGATGATGGTAAAACCCTTTATCTCTCATTAAATCCTCCCATGTACACCCTTTACCATGATGAAATTCTATGAGGGATTTCTCTCTTCTAGTTTACATCCAAGTAATTATTTTGTATTATGCATTTAAATTCAATTATTTTTGTTGGGACACGTATCCATATTACCCCTTACTGTCCATTTCATGTACATATCATGAGACACCCTTTTCTATCTCATCAAATATTTTCATGAATCCTTATGTCATGCCGTTATGCTACCGAAATTGCACCGTGTTTTTCCAAGCCAAGATCATTGTGTATTGAATACCATACCCATGTCTCTGTCAAGGGTATTCACCTTTATTCACATATACCTATTGAATGGTACTTTCATATATTTATTACACATTACTTAATCATGGAATAACTTATTATGTTGATTGATTCCATGTTATATGATCCATGTGGCACACTTATGCAAGAAATGAAATGTTTAAGAAGGGTGTGCCTTGATAACACTCCAATGCATTGGTTAAAGTATAGTATCATGATACATCATGTGCAATGGGTGTTGAATCATGCTAATTTAAGTGAAATGAGGTTTGACATCTGATTCATGTGAAATTAGGGTTTACTCTTGCTCCATGTGCAATGAGCCTTGGCTCATGATAATTCCATGTTAAGTGTTGATGCCACATTTCCATGTTATAATTATCATCCTTTATCATGCATTTATGCTAATTTTTATGTTGTGCTCCATTGATATTCCTATTGTATAACATGTATTGTATTCCTCATGTTATTACATGTTTATTCCCTTACTGGGATTTGTAGCTCACCCTTTTCTTATGCATGTCCTCAGGTTATCCCATGAAATTCAAAGTACGAGGGAATTTAGTGGTCATGTAAAGGAAGTTTTCAATAAATATGTGGTGTGTTTTATGTTCTAAGCTGTTATGTAATGTTCTTAAGCCCAAAAGACACTAGAGTTCTCGATATTCTATGTTGTATCAAGTGAATATTTTATGTAATAAATCAGATTTATGTGTGTAATAAAAAGCGGTTTTGTTATATAGATACATGTTCCAAGAAATGTAATGGAATTTTGATTCATAATACAAAAGAATCTCTTGAATGTAAATGAGGAGAGAGAAATTTCTTACAGAATTTCAGCATGGTAATAGGTGTACATGGAAGTAATTGATAATAGATAAAGGCGTCTCCCATCATTCAAACATAAATAGGGTAGTATGGGAGAGGTTAGAAATCAAACCCCAACATTTGTAATTGAAAACAAAAGGGTATAACAACTTAAAGAAAATTGGACAAAAATGGGAAAGGAAGAAATATCTTACTTGGAAGTGTGATCCCAAAAGCATGGGAGAGGATTGATAGAGGATTCTTGGGAGCTTGGGACACCATGGTAGGAATCTAGAGAGATATTTTCAGGGTTTGGTCAAACTCCAAAGGCTTTGAGTGAAGAGGATGTGGGAGCTTAGGTGGGTTTATATAGGAAAGGAGAAGGAATTCTTTATTATTTAGGTTTGGGACACGTCACATTAAACTAATAAAAACCACAAACTAGCCCATGGTATTTGCCAATGTGTTTTTCCAAATGGGAGTGGACAAAATAACTTATAAGGCCAGTGGCCAAACTTTTTAAAATAATAGGGTTGCTTATTTGAAGGTGAGTCACACTCTCAAGGAAAAAAATTTAAAAATAAAAAAAGTTTATAAGTATTGAAGGGTCCACTAAAGCTTTGTAAAATAAATAAAACAAACCCAAAATCACATTATTTTAATGGTAAAACATATATTGGCCGAAAATAATGTTTATAGTATTTTATTACATCACTATTGGGTGATTATGATGTAAAAAAACACATTATATATTTAAACAGTATTAAATTTTTACTAAAAAATTCAACTATCTAAGAAAATTATGAAATATTTACAATTGTATAATATTGATGTTTTGATTCAGAAAAAAATATTCATTTTATCTAAATAACGTTCTAATTAAGTGAATTTTTACTTTTCAAATAAAAACTGACATTTATCAAAAATTCATGTGTTTTGACAAAAACAAGTTTCAATATATAATAAAAATTACAATTTCATTCATAAAATTATAAGATAATTTATATTTAATAAAAATTAATTTTATTATAATAATAATTTTTTATTAAAGTATTATTTAATTCAAAAATTTATTAATTCATCCAAATAAATTTCTTAGTTGAATTTTAACTAAAAATACTCTTTGTGCATTAAAAACTATTTACAAAGTGACAATAATAAAAAGAATGTATATTATCTATAAAAGAATAATGTACACAATCATAGTACTAGGGTCTTGTTACATAACCCCTTAAAACACCCGCATAAGACTGAAGGGTATGGTGTGCGATGGTGATAGAATCTTTGGGTGGCTCAGATAACATCGCCCGGGTGCTAATCTCTTTTAACTTCCACTTCTCCCATAGTTGGTTCCGCTCAATCATAATGTGTACAAGATTGACTTGGGCTTGGTTTTGAGCAAAGCACAATGCTGCCACTTCCTTTCCTAGCTCTAACAAATGGTCTTCGTGCAAGGAAAGTCTACTGGATGAGGCCATTGCTTCCTTTTTCTGAGTAAATCGAATTTGTGAAAGCCCTATATTTTAACAAATCATGTGATCATTATTCAATGATAATATTAGAAATTTTCACAATTATTAAGAGTATATTAAAATCTAGAAACATAAAACCAATGATGTTTAAATTTTATATAACCATAATAAGGCATTTATTTAGATCAAGAGGAATTTTCATTAATTAAAGTTTGGGTTGTTATAATCTTTCCCCCTTAAGAAATTTTTTCATCGAAATTTACTTATCCCACACTAAAATAGATATGGGTGACTTTGCTTCATCACTTCTTCCAATTCCCATGTCACTTATTCAAACATTTGGTTTTTCTACACCACCTTAATGAGGGGTATTGTATTATTTCATAGAAATTTTTATCTATAATATAAGATCTCCACTGGTTGCTCCTCATAAGAAAGATCATCCTTTAGCTGCACTAACTCTAAAGAGAGTACATAAGGAGGGTCTGGTATGTACTTTCTTAAGAGGGATACATGAAAGATATCACGCACTTTGGACATGGTGGGTGGAAGTGCTAGTTGATAGGCCACAACCCCGACATGATCAAGAATCTCAAAGGGGCTGATGTACCTAGGACTTAAATTCCCTTTCTTTCCAAACCTCATGAACTTATTCCATGGAGATATGAGTAGAAATACCATGTATCCATATTTAAACTCAAGGTATAATCGATGGTTATCTTCATAACTCTTTTATTGACTCTGGGCTGCCTTGACTTGCTGCTGAATGGTTTTCACCTTCTCCACTATTTCTTCGACCATTTCTAGTCCTATCAGCTTACACTCACCGACTTCATCACAATATTTCGGGGTTCTACACCTATTCCCATATAGGGATTAATAAGGTTCCATTTAGATGCCCGAGTGGAAACTGTTATTGTAGGAGAATTCAACTAGTGGAAGATGTTGGTCCCACCCTCCTTTGAAGTCCATAGAACAGGATCTTAACATATCCTCCAGTGGCTAAATAGTTTTCTCAGATTGGCCATCCATTTGAGGATGATAGGATAAACTAAAGTCCAGTTTAGTATCCAATGAATATTTATGACACTTCAAAAAATTAGTGGTGAATCTTGGATCTTGATCAAATACAATAGATAGTGGTAATCTATGCAGCCTTACCTCTTCCCTGATATATATCTATGCCAGTTGATCTAATGAGAAACTATCCCAAATTTCAATGAAGTTTACAAAATTTGTAAGACGATCCACAACAACCCAGATTGATTTTTTTGCCTTTTGATGACTTCTTATGTCCAATGACAAAGTCCAAGGTGATGTTCTTCTATTTCCATGTTGGTATAGAAAATGGTTGCATCACCCCCTTAAACATATTCCTATTTTCCTTCACTTGATAACACACCATTCACTTTGATGTATACTTAGCAATCTCCTTCTTCATATTATCCCAAAAATAATTCTCTCAGAGATCTTGTTACATCTTTGTATTTCCTGGGTGAATAGAGAAATTCAAACTATGTGAATCATCCAAAAGTTCATTCTTCAGCTCCAGACATGATGGAACACATAGTCTTTTCCCAAATCTCAAAATACCTTCTTTATTAACATTGAACTCCAATGATTTCCCTTTTCTAATAGCTTCCACTTTCTTTTGAATTCTAGCATCATGATTTTGAGCATCCTTTAACCTTTCCAAAAGAGATGGTTGAGAAATCATTTGTGAAATGATTTATGATGTTCACTTATTTATTATTCCCATGTACATATTCATCAAATCTAAAAAGATTTGATCTTTTTCAATTCTCATCAATGATAGAATTTCTGGGTCCTTTCTACTTAGAACATCGACCACCTTTTTTGCTTTCCCAGGGTGGTAATGGATTGAGCAGTCACAGTCTTTGATAAGATCTAACCAACTTCGTTGGTTCATGTTTAACACTTTCTATGTGATTATATACTTGAGGATTTTTTGGTTTGTATATTATTAACACTTCTCTTGAAAGAGATAATGTGGCCAAATTTTTAAAGTGAATATCACCACAGCCAACTCCAGTTCATGTGTTGGATAATTCTGTTCGTGAACAATCAATTTCCTTGAAGCATAGGAATTGAATTTATCATTTTACATCAACACATATCCCATTCCCTTCTTCAAATCATCACTGAATTCACAAAAAGTTATCTACTTTTGGGTAATGTGAGAACGAGTACAGTGATAAGCCTGATTTTCAACTCCTTGAAGCTTTCTTCACATTCATCACTCTAAGAAACTTTATTTCCTTCTAAGTTATCTTGGTTAGAGGGTTGGAAAATTGTGAGAATTTTTTCACAAATCGTCGATAATATCCAGCTAATCCTAAGAAGCTACGGATATCTGTTACCGATGATGGCATCAACCATCCCTCTATTGCAGCTATCTTGGAGGGATCCATAGATATCCCATTTTTTGTGATGATATGGACAAATAATAAGACCTCCTTCAACCAAAACTCACACTTTCTGTGCTTTTCATAGATCTTTTTATTTCGTAATGTCTCTTGTATAATTCTTAGATGCTCCTTATGAGCCTAATTGGTTTTGGATTAAATTAGAATATCATCTATAAAGACTGTAATTTTTTTCAATGAAATCTCTAAAGACTCTATTCATCAAGTCCATAAAGATTGTTGGGGCATTAGTGAGTCCGAAAGGCATTATTGTGAATTCATGGTGCCCATATCTGCTACGAAAAGTAGTCTTGGGGATGTCTTCCTCATTCAACCTTACTTGATAATATAAAAACCAGAAATATATCTTGGAAAAGTATTGTGATCTACGTAGCTGATCAAAAAAGGCATGAATTCATGTGAAAAGATAATTGTTCTTTATCAGGATTTTGTTAAGCTCACAATAATCAATGCAAAGTCGCATTGACCCAACATTCTTCTTGATGAAGAGGACTAGTGCACCCCATGGTGAAGCACTTTTGCATATAAATCCATTATCCATATTCTTCTGTAGTTGTTTATTCAGCTCTTAAATCTCCACAAGAGCCATTCTATATGGATTATTGGATATTGTAAATGCCCCAGGTATAAGATCAATTTTGAATTCAACATCTCTTCTAGGAGGAAGAAGAGGAAATTCCTCAGGAAACACATTAGTGGATTCCCTCACAATAAGAATTTCTTCAAGGATAGTTTCCTCCTTAGACTCAATCATCTGAGCCAAATACGCGTCATCATAGGGAAGTAATACCCACAATTGAGATGATGAAGGTAAAGATGATTAATCTTAGTCCTTGCACTTGTACAGAATCAGGGTTTGATTCTCCACATGGATAGTGATTTCCATCCCAAGAAAATTTATGTTGGCTCTATATAGGGAAAGATAATCCATGCCATGAATTGCATCAAATTATACTAGAGGGATTATGTTGAGGTTTTACAGTAATTTGAATAAAACAATTATGATAGGGGAGGAATTATATTAATGGGATGAAATGACTTACCCATTGGCCATACTCACTGACATCTTTACTTCCATGATTTGTGGTGGTGTTGGGATTGTTCTACTAAACATTCGGAATGTAGAAGAATTTGTAGAACTATGGCCAAGAAACATAAATTTCCCTTTTTGATTCTGGTTCTACTCTATACAATATATATATAGGGATGAGTATCTTAAATAGTTAAATACATAAAGGGGAATCCAAATACAAAAACAGTTGACTTATAAATAACTTTTATTTCTTTAACTTTTGAATCTATATGCTTCAATCTATGTTATCCATGATCTAATTTCTGACATGTATTCATAGAGGAATTTTTTTAATTTCCTTCAATATTATTTTACCAAAGAATTTCTTCTAAGAGGGTCTTAACCAAGAGTGCAGCAATACCCATTGTCGTGTATGAGGATACCCCAGGTCAAGCCCGAAACTCCTTGTCCGGGATTTCACCACTAGGTACATCTCTACCAGAGCCACCTCTACCTGATCGTATCCATATAGAGATTTATTTTCTTCATACACCTCTTACTCAATAATCACCAAAACATAGGGGTGTTTTTATTATAATTAGTATTGTCTCTAAGGCTTTACTAGTGTTTTCTAATCCAAATCACAAAAATAATCAAACCTTCCTTTGATACCAACTATGAAAACCCTACTATTTATTTAAAAATTAAAAATGATTTATTATTTAAACTCTTCACTTGATACAAAATGGAAGATTGAGAGGTTTAGTGTATTTGGAGATTAGTAACATTACATAAAAACATAAATCATGAAACATAACATCATTATTGAAAACATCCATTACATGAGCACTACATTCCCTCGTACTTAGCATTTCATGGGATAACCTGAGGACATGCATAAGAAAAGAGTGAGCTATAAAGGACAGTAAGGTAATAAACATGGAATAACATGAGGAATACAATACATGATATAAAATAGGTATATCAATGTAGAAAAATAGAAACATGAACATAAAGGCATGATAATGCATGATAATCATAACATGGAGATGTGGTAACAACATTTAACATGATATTAGCATGAGCAAAGGCTCATTGCACTCGAAGCATGAGTAAAAACTCATTGAATAAGAAAAATGAGTAAAACCTCATTGCACAAGAATTATCATGAGTCAACACCCATTTCCCATGACGTATCATAATACTATTCTTTACCCAATGCATTGGAGTGCTCTCAGGGCCCACCCTTATTTAATATTTCATTTCATGCATAAGTGTTCCACATGGATCATATAACATGAATTCATTAAACATCATCATTTATACCATGAAAAATGGATTTTGAATTAATAAATGAAACTCTTTAAAGAATAAGTAAATGTTCATAAAGGTGAACACCCTTGATAGAGAAGTGGTCATGGTATTCACTACATAATGACTATGACATGGAAAATCGTGGTGCAATCTCGACATCATAACATCATGATATAAGAACTCATAAAAATGGTTGATGAGAGATAAAGGGGTGTATCACCATATTTACATGAAATTAATAGTAAGGGGGTCATATATATACATGTTCTATGAAAATTAATGGAATTTTGATTCATTATACAAAAGAATTGCTTGAATGTAAATATGGAGAGAGAAATTCCTTATGGAATTTCAGTATGGTAGTGAGTGTACATGGAAGGAATTCATGAGAGTGAGAGGGGTATAAAATAATTAAAACATAAATAGGTCTATATAGGGGAGGTGAAAAATTATACCCCAACATTTGTAATTGAAAAAAGGCATAATAACTTAAAGAAAATTGGACAAAAAATGAGAAAGAAAGAAATCCCATACTTGTAAGTGTGATCCAAAAATCTTGGGAGAGGCTTGAGAGAGGCTTATTGGGAGATTTATACACCTTGGTAGGTATATAGATATTAGGTCAGGGGTTGGTAGATCTCAAAAGGCTTTGATTGAAGATGAAGTGGGAGCTTGGGTGGGATTATATAGGAAAGGAGATTAAATTCTTTAATATTTAGGTTTGGGACACATCACATTATACTAATCAAAACCACAAACCCGACCATGGTTTTTGCCCATGATTTTTTTCCAAATGAGAGTGGAAAAAAATAGTTTATAAGTCCAATGTCCTAACTTCTTAAAATAATCGGGTTTCTTATGTGGAGGTGAGTCACACTCTCAAGGAAAACAATTTTAAACGACAAAATGTTTTATAAGTCTTGATGTGTCCACTAATGCTTTGTAAAATAAATAAGAAATACCAAAATAAAATTATTTTAATTATAAAACATATATATTGTCCGAAATTAAGGTTTATAGTATCTTATTACCTCACTATTAGTTCATTATGATGTCAGAAATAACATTCTATATTTATACAGTATTTAATTTTTACCCAAAAATTCAACTGTCTCTGAAAATTATGAAAAATTCACCATTGGATAATTTTGTCGTCCATATTCAAAAAATAAGATTCATTTTATCTAAATAATTTTCTATATATGTGAATTTTAACTTTTAAAATAAAAAACAACATTTTTAAAAAATTCACGGGTTTTAACAAAAAACAGCTTTCAAACTTGAATAAAAATTACAATTACATTCATAAAATTATACGATAACTTATATTTAATAAAAATTTATTTAATAATAATAATATTTTATTAAAATATTATTTAATTCAGAGTTCAATTAATTCATCAAAATATATTTCTTAGTTGAATATTTACTAACAATACTATTTGTGCTTTAAAAACTATTTACAAAGTAACAATAATAAAAAGAATGTATATTATCTATAAAAAAATAATGTACATAATTGTAGTACTGGGGTCCTGTTACATAATCCCTAAAAACACCTGCATGGGACCAAAGGGTAAGGTGTGTGATAGTGAAAAACTCTTAAGGTGGCTCAGATAACATCGATCGGGTGGTAATCTCTATTAACTTCCACTTATCCCGTAGTCGGTTCCGCTAAAGCTTAACGTGTAAAGATTATCTTGGTCTTGGTCAAGAGAAATTTCCAAGGACACTCCCTACTTTCTAAGTTCTGACAAATGGGCTTTGTACATGGCACGTCTATAGGATGAGGCCATCGCTTCCTTTTTCTGAGTAAATTGGATTTTTAAAGCCCTATATTTATAATAATCATATGATCACTGTTCAATAGCTATATTAGCAACGATCACAATTATTAAAGATATTTTAAAATCCAGAAACATAAAACCAATGAAGTTATCATTTTATATAACCATAATAAGACATATAATTAGATCAATAGTAATTTTAATTAATGATAGTTTGGGTCATTAAAACCATTTTGAATTATTTTAGTTTAAAATTAAAATAACCCTCATTTATAGTCATAAACTAATAATTTTCATGAGAATCAATATTATACTTTATTTAGGTGAAAAATTATTTTTCACTCTTAAAAATCATTTTTCTAAACAGTATTATATGTTACATTATGGTTACTTACTTTAAAATTATCTTTTTTTACAATATATTGAAATTGAATATTATAAAATTGTTTTCATATTTGGAATCATAAGGTATAAATTTTCTATTATGATCAATTGTATTTTTAGAAAAAAAAGAAACCATATTAAAAATTTAGTCATGATAGTGAAGGATAACACAAAGTAAAATAGTTAAAAATTAAGTGATAAAGCCAAAAATCATATCATTAATTTATTAATTAGGTGGATTACAGAATCTACTTATACAATATACTAAAATATGATATTTTTTCCACTTTACATAATTATGACATGTATTATATAATTAAATGACATGTATTTACAAGAGTTCCACTTCTCTAAATTCTAAAAGAATCCCTTCACCACCCCACTTATCCATAAAATTATAGCACCATAGTGAAAAAAAGAATAAAGATATCTTCAAAAATATATTTTAATCATCATATAGGTTTTATTCTTCATAAAATAAAAATATATTAATGCTTAAGGAGAGGTTAAAACAGGATATCCAAAGAATAGGTAATATTCTCAAACCAAGTTATTTCAACTTCCTTTTTTCCCCACATCCTCCAATTATATTTTAACCATAACTATATAATGAAATAAGTATAATTTCATTACTAAAATGTTATTATATTTACGTAAAAACCATTATCTACCGTCCTCTCATCCCAAGGAAAATGTAAACATAGCTTGTGTTACGTTCATACTACCGCCTCCATGGAATGATGCATTTCGTTTTTCATCACCACCTAACATGGATGGTTATAAAAATTAAAATAATGAATTAAAATGATATTTTTAAAACTATTAAGGTTTTTAAATGTAAAAATTTACTTTATATAATAAATAAAAATAATCAATGGTCATCAAAATATGTAACTACTTAAAACGGGCATACCAAGACACTTTGAAAGTAATAACTTCTTACCATTATATTTCGTTTACCATCTTTATATATAGATTATAAATATGAATTATAAATATTATAACATGTTTTTAAAACCATTAATAATATATATAGTGATATCATTATTATATAATCAAAGACTCTTACACATTCAGTCATTATAAAATGTTATTTTTTGAGGCCACTTCACAACCTACATGAACAATGTTATAATGCTTATGTCATGGGTGATTAAGAAAACATAAAAACTTGTGATATTATTTAATAATTATAAATTAAATATGTTTCCATGATCACATAATTGTGAAATATCTATTATAATAATATAATTAAAAGTGAACAATCATGGTTACTTTCAACTGTTTAAAATAAGGTTATTAAGGAAGATTCATCGAAAAGAAACTAGACCATAATCTATTAAAATAATTAGATTGAAAAATAATATAAACCCTATACCTTGGAACATATATAAATTATTAAACCATTGGAAAAATATATTTTACAATTACTAAGGTACAAATTTTAATTTAAGATTATGAACTGAACAACTCCAATACAACCAACATGTACTACACTGATTTTGAAAAATAATAAAACATGATAATTTATGAAATATAAATAATATTAATAAATAAATAAACATTTATGTGTTTTTAAATCAATTTAATAATTAATTTAATTTTATTATTTAGAAATTTATAAGTCATATGAAGCGATTCCGAACTCAAGGTAAGTGATTTTTCATTAAAACCTTGTTTTAAATGTTTTAATGTTTTCCTTTAAAAAAATTATCTTCCATATAAATATTAATGAAATTTTACCAATAATGTTTTTATATAATCCCATGGGGTTTATGGTCATTTTCAACCATATTTGACATTTTAATAATGGTTTTAAAAGGAATATTTTTAACATCTTTTCAAATGGGTCTCTTTTGACTTTCTTTACAAATGCATGAAAAGAATATTTTCAACAATTATCACATGGTATAATTTTCAATAAACAATGTAAATTATTTATAATTAATCATTTAACAATGTTTTAATTTTATTTAAATGATTATACATTTCCAATTTTTTTTACTAATTTTCCTTTTTTAAATATTTTTTTATTGAAAAGATTTTTTTATTTATTTTTTGAGATAATTGAAATTGATTTTGATTATGGGTTTAAATGTGTGTTATGATGAAAATTAAAATATAATATATGTTTTTTCTTGTAATAGTTATTGTAAAATATATATGATGTATTTTACAAGTATATATCTCTCTAATGTATTGTGTAATTATCTATTCTTTAGAGAAATTATGATTAGAATTAATTGATTATAGGTTATTCAATTACGAGTGAAAAATTGGTGAACAGAAGTGATGGGTATGATGTACCAAGACATGTTTTTAAAAATATTTATATGAGTTTTAATTTATTTTATTTAGAAAATATTTATTTCACCTTTTATTATTAGCCCAAATCTTATTATGTGAAAAGTTAAACTTTTTAATGGGTTTTAATGTTTTTCAATGGACTAATGGGTTTAGTTTGTTTATACGCCCCTTAAAAAGATTTATTTATTCATTCCATGATTTAAAATTATTTTACAAGGTTTAAAGATTTATAGGAACTCTCATATGACCAATATCTTATTTATGAAGATTCATCTCAAATGAAGAGAGTGTGTGAGGAATGGAACATGAGTGTTAGTTTAAGAATTTTTTTATAGAAATAGTGTACACAATGTGAAATTATATACTCTTTTAATGTAATGGTTTCTCTAACTCTAAAATTATCTAAACCTAAAATTTCGTGGGAATGTTTATAAATTCAATCAGTACTATAAATCATGTAATTAAGATTTGGATTTTATGAGGTGTTATAGTTGGTATCACAACAAGGTTTGGATAAATTTAGAGGTTAGGATGTTCATTAGAAAATAAAATATGGAGATTTTAATTTATGGTTATATTATCATGAGAGTGTGTTTTTAATATTAGGATTTCCATATTTATTCATCTAATCTATGTCTATTTTATTATTTTTTTCTATAGAGGTAACATGTGGATTGATGTAGGAGACAATCAAGAGTAAAAAATACATCTAAATCATCAATCTTTAATGGTAGATACTGTAGTTATGTAGTTTGTGGCTATATTAAATCAGTTAATGTAGGCTATACATAGTGGTTCCCTTGGAAGAGAGTGACTAAATTATACACCAAGGAATGTTTCAATAGTGAACCATTTCATGAAATAACACCCTCTAAAATTTGATGAAACCATATATGCAGTGGCCTTAGAAGGATGGATAATCACTTAAAATATATATTTTATTTATTTATTGTTTATAAAATTATAAAATAAATCTTATTGTTCAAAATCTTGAAGGGGAATGTAATGAACCAAACTTTTATTAATAAAAATTCCTCTTGATCTAATTAAATGTATTATTATGTAAAATGGTTATATGAACTTCCTTAGTTTTAGTTTTTTTTGGATTTCAAAATACCATTAATAATTATGACATTTTCCAATATAGACGTTGAACAGTGATCAAAAGATTAGTATAAATATAGGGCTATAAAAAATCCAATTTACTTAGAAAAAGGAAGCGATGTCCTCATCCATTATATTTGATCAGTACAAATCCCATTTCTCGGATCTCAAAAAGGAGGTGGTGTCATTGGGCTTCTCTCTTGACCAATCCAAAGACAAGCTTCAACACGTTAAGCTTAAATGGAATCTCCTACAGAAGATGTAGAAGTTGATATAGATTACCACTCAAGCGATGTTATCCAAGTCATCCCAAGAGTCTATCAGTGTTGCACACCTTACCCTTTGGTATTATGTGGGTGTTATAAAGGGTTATGTAACCAGAACTTAGCCCTTATATTCATATAATAAAGAATTTATATTCATTTTATTATTGTCACCTTGTAAATAGTTTTTAAAGCACACATAATATTTTTAGTAAATATTCAATTAAAAAATATTTTTTGATGAATTAATGGATTTTTTAATATTTTTATAAAATATTATTACTAAATTAATTTCTATTAAATATAAATGATCATATAATTTTTATGAATACAATTGTGAATTATATAATGGTTTGAAATCTATTTTTATCAAACCCCATGAATTTTTGATAAATGTTAATTTTTATATTAAAAGTAAAAAAATAAAAAATTTTGAAAATTACATAGATAAAATGAATATTTTTTAGGGAATTAGGATGTCGAAATTATCCAATAGTGAATTTTTCATACCTTTTTGAGATAGTAGATTTTTTGGGTAAAAGTTAAATACCATTTTAATATATAATCTATTTTATGACATCATAATGACCCAATAATGATGTAATAAAATACTATAAATTGATTGTTTGTCTAATATATGTTTTACCATTAAAATAATGTGATTTTATGTTTTTTTGATTTATTTTAAAATGCTTTAGCGGAACCCCAAATTTTATAAAAAAATTTAACTTTTTAAATTGATTTCCTTAAGAGTGTGACTCACCTCCACATAATAAAGTCTAATATTTTAAGAAGTTTGTACATTGGGCTTATAAAATGTTGTTTTAAACTCCACTTTATAAAAAACCATGGTCTGGATTTATTGTTTTGGTTAGTTTAAAATGTGGTGTCCAAAACCTAATAATAATGAATTCCCTCTCTTTTCCTATATAAACCTACCCAAGATCCCACTTCCTCTTCACGCAAAGACTTTACATATAGATAAAAATCTGACCTACTCTCTCTAGAATCCTCCCAAGGTTCCCCAGGATCTCAATAAGCCTCTCTCAAGACCCTCCCAAGCCTTTGGGATCACACTTCCAAGTAATGGATTTTTCCTTTCTCATTTTTTTCCAAGTTTCGTTATATTGATATACCTTTTTCTATTCAATTAAAAATGTTAGTGTATAATTTATCACATCCCCTATACTTACCTCATTATGTTTTAATGATTATATACCCCTTTATCTTTCATTAATTCCTCCCATGTACACCAGTTACCACATTGAGATTCCGTAAGGAATTTCTCTCTTCACATTTACATTCAAGAAATTCTTTTGTATTATGCATCTAAATTACGTTAAATATGTTTGGGAAATGTATCTATATGACCCCCATAATTTCCATTTCATTTAGATATTATTAGACACTCATTACACTCTCATTAACCATTATTATGAATTCTTATGTCATGTCGTTGTGCTACTGAAATTACACCGCAATTTTCCAAGCAAAAGTCATTGTGTGGTGAATACCATGCCCATTTCTCAATCAATGGAATTCAACTTTATGAAAATTTACATATTGATTATATAGTTTCATTTATGTATTCCACATTCCTTTATCACGTAATAAATGAGGGTGTTTAATGAATCAATGTTATATGATCCATGCGGCACACTTATGCATGAAATTAAATGATTAAGAAGGGTGCACCCTGATAGTGCTCCAATGTATTGGGTAAAGATTATTATAATGATACATCAAGTGAAATGAGTGTTTACACATGATAATTTAAGGTCAATGAGTTTTTAATCATTCTCTATGTGCAATTATATTTTTCTCATGCTAATATCATGTTAAATGTCGATGCCACATTTCCATGTTATGATAATCATTCTATATCATTCCTTTATGTTCATGTTTTTCTTATGATCCATTTATTTTCCTATTTCCTAACATGTACTATATTCTTCATGTTATTCCTTTTACTCTCTTACTGGGATTTATAACTTACGATTTTGTTATGCATATTCTTAGGTTATCACATACAATGCTAAGTATGAAGGAATGATATGGTCATGTAAAAGAAGTTTTCAATAAGATATTGCATTTTATGTTTTAAGTTGTTTTGTAATGTTACTAAGACCCAAATAAACTAGACCTCTTTATCTTTTATATTGTATCAAGTGACGTTTTTATGTGATAAATTATGATTAAGTGTGAAATAAAGACCAGGGTTGTTATATTTGGTATTAGATGATAGATTCTATTATTTTTGGGATTAGGATTTGAAAACCCTAGTGAAAGCCTTAGTGACAAGACTAATTATAATAAAAACATCCATATATATTTTGGTGAGTATTACGTTAGTGGTTTATCAAAAAAATACATCCCTATCTGGATATGAGCAGGTAGAGGCGGCTCTGGCATATATGTATCTAGGGGAAAGACCCAGAAACATGACTTTGAGTTAGACTTAAATGGGAAATGGTGCATGAAAATGGCCCTTAATGAACTCTTGGATACGACACTCCTAGGGGATGTGATTTGGTTAATTCATAAGTATAGTACGAACCATTATTATGGGAAAAAATTCCCCTAAGAATAAATGTTGGGAAGTCTACCATCGATAACATAGACTGAAGCCAATAAATTCATAAGGTAAGGAAATAAATGTAATTTATAAGTCGTCCATTTTTGTCTTTGGATTACCCTTTATGTGTCACCCCTAAATTTCCTTTTATTCCAGCCTATGGATGGTAATAGGAGGACTCAAGATAAAAAATGATGCGAAGATCAATGTGATGACTATTCGAATGAGATTCCCAATCCAATGGGAGTTGGAATCGCAAAAAATTTCACTATACTCTATCTGTTAAATCAATTTTTGGGAAGAGACATGGATCAAGAGGAACATTCAACCCCCCCCCCCCAAGAAAGAAAAATTCACCATTTAAATCTTCATGATACAAATGCCCCCTACTTTTAATGGATCATTCGATCCCGAAATTGCCAAATAATGGATAAACTCCATTGAAAAGATTTTCTCCATACATAAATGTTATGAACAAGTGATGGTACTTCTGGATGCATATCATATGGATGGTGAAGCTGATCAATGGTGGACATTGATAAAAAAAATACATATCCTTAGGAGGAGATTGACATTTAGGATTTGAAGGATTTCCTGAAAAGGTTTTTCATGAAATATTTTCCTCACACTCTCCGAATTAAGATGGAAAGGGACTTCCTCACCCTCGAGAAAAAATATGACAAATCCATTGGAGTGTACAATGAAAACTTCACAAGGCTTTAACGATATGCCTCCGACTTTGTCATTACCCCCAAATACAATGTTGACCTCTTCTTTGGTTGGATAATACCTAGACTATGGGAAGCCCTAGAAATCCCTGACATCAAGAGCTATAAGGAAATTTTATTTTGTGTCCTCAAAGTAAAAGATGGAGATTAGAGAATATCAAGGGTAGCATGGGGATACGAAGTGTATGGTGTAATTTTATTCCGGAAGTCTGATGGATAAATACAATGGTGCTATGAAAATCCACCACCATAATTGACAAAGGTGCATAAATAAGAACCCCAGAAATTTCTTGAAGGGGATGAGGAAATGACTTAGGTGTGGAAGAGAAGGGAACCTGGAAATTAACTGCGGACAAGAAAAATCGGCGGTTGTGACAGAGGAAAGGAATGATCAGTTCGACCCTCAATGCGTTGTTCATTTCTTCAACTACAAAGAACTAGGGCACTTTAAAAATGAGTTCCATATGCCGAGGGTTTTCATAGGCAACCAAAAACCTCCAAGGAAACAAGGGTAAGATTTTTACATCACTACCGTTGAAGTGTACCTCGACAATGAAGTAGTAATAGGTATACTAGTTATTCATTCACAAATAGTGAATGTACGTTTTGATTCTAGTTCTACCAATTCTTTTATATTCCAAATGTTTAATAGATGTAACATCCTGGACCCAGGTGCCACGCAACGGGTGCCCCGAGCCCGGTTCGCCACGTGACCTCAAGCGCATTTCCCCAAATGCCAGAGACTGCCGACTAGCAGCGAGGGCCCAGGACTGATAGTGGGGAAACTATGCCCTCATTTGTCAAATTGTAGTGCAACGAAATACCAAAATAATCACACATCAAACATTGGAAGCAGTAAACATACACTACTAAAATAACTACAGTAGTGGATATAACAAACAGTATATAAGTGATGATGCTACATGTTTCAAATTCTACGAAAACATATAGAACATGTTATACATCAATATAGTACAATAGAAAACAGTGTACAACAAAACAAGAAAAACTGTTGGCAGCGGCATCGCAAGCCTAGGCTCAGTTCCATGCTCTCCTACTCCTCAGAAATAGTCAAGTACCTATATAGGGACTCTTTCCCCTATCTACACCTGCAACAACGTAATCTGTTTGGGCCGAAAAGCGTGACCCAAACAGGGTGTGAGAAATATATCTCAGTAGGCACCCACCAAAGGCCCGTGCCCAACTGTGTGTAAGCATGCAACAACAGTGTGCAGTAGTAAAATGCAATAAGTTAAGTATTACTCAAAAGTAAATAATTACCAGTTATATTTCCATTTTATTATTAATTTAATCCATTTAAATATTAGAAACCACCACAGTGCATTTCTAATTAAACAGTCCACGTCCTCAGACAAACAAAACCTTACCCTCAGGTAAGCAGAATCCAACCCACAGGTATAGCCCTCAGGCGTAACAGAAATTTCCCTCAAGCGTAGGAAGTGTCTCCCTCAGGCACAGAAGTCAATCCCTAAGGCAAGAAAGGTTTACCTCATGCGAAAATAACTACATCCCTCGGGCTATATAGTGCAGTGCCCTCAGGATAATCATAACAACACCCTCAGGCTAAATACAAAAATGCCCTCAGGCTAAATAGGTAACCAGGCCATTCCCAACAGGTAAACAAGCAGTAAAAAAAATTCCTCTCAAGGAAATTCTACAATTACTACCTTGAAGGCATACCCTCGGGTATCCTGGCCAAACTGCTAAACAGAGAAACACACCCCGGGGGTGGTTCTAGATCCAAGCAACGATCCCAACCAGCATTTTATTATCACAATTAAAAAACTAATCAATTCTAGGTATTAAATATAACAACGGCCTCATCCACACGACACCCCAACATGGGTTTGTGGCACAAAAATGCACAAAACACACAGCAGTTGGAAAACTAAACACAAAGCCACCTACCTTATACGCCAACGAACGCTATACCCGAACGCCGACTCCAGAAACGCCCAAGAAAGGCATAGATCTGACAAAGAACAAAACCCATTCAAACGTAAATAACATATGTTAGGAGAAGAATTGACAAGAATGGTACCAGGAGAGGAGAAGGCTTACCGGTGCGGTTCCAACGAAATCGTCCGAAGCTGAATCAGATTCCAGAAGAACGCCTGGTGGATCTTCAAAGATCTGGCCTCCTCCTTTGGCTCCAAAATGGCTCAAGTGCCTCCTCTTCCAAATGCGGAGGCTACTGCCTGTTTTAAGCCAGAAAAACAAAGTACATTGTGTGTACTTATGAGTACACGACGTGTACTTCTTTCATTTAACTGTTCATTTGGCGGCACCGTCACATTGTTCATACGTTGACATGAGTACACGGAATGTACTCTTGCGTAGACGGTGTGTACTGTCGTCCAGCTGGCAGCGACGCCACCGCCTTATTGTTCAAGCCTTCCGACTGACTACACGGCGTGTAATGCACCACTACACAACGTGTAGTGGTTCCTACACCCTTCATCACCGGCATGGCTACATGCCCCATGTACTCATCCCAACACGGCCGAAAGTACACGGTGTGTGGATAAAGTACACGGCGTGTAGTTCCAAAATTCAGGAATTTTCCCCATTTTCCATATTTTCAAAAAAACACTTAAGGAAAAGGAAAAGAAGAAGCCTGTACCTATAAAATAAAAACCGGGTTCTTACAAACATCCCCCCTTATAGAAATTCGTCCCCAAATTTCCCTTCCCAGGGTGGCGAAGAATAAGCTTAGAACAGCTCTGGCCATTGAGCACGTACGCCGGCCTCCCGCTCCCAGGTCTCTTCCTGCACTCGACCATGCTTCCATAGAACCCGTACAAGAGGAACTGATAGACCTCGGAGAACCTTCGTGCTCCTGTCAACAATACAGATCGGATTCTCCTCAAAGGACGCATCATGCTGAAGCTCAACCTCCTCTAGCTGAAAGGTGTGAGACGGGTCTGAATGGTAGTGACGCAACTGAGACACGTAGAAGACGTCGTGCATGGCTCGGTACCACTGCGGTAACTACAACCGATATGCAACCAACCCGACTCTCTCCAGAATCTCAAATGGTCCCACATACCTCAGTGAAAGCTTACCCTGTCTCCTGATCCGTTTGTGTCCCAGCCTCGGTGAAACACGCAAGAAAACCTAATCCCCGACCACGAACTCCAAAGGTCGTCTGCGGCGATCAACATAAGACTTCTGACGAGACTGTGCGGTACCCATCTGCCTTCGAATCAACTGGACCTGCTCAGATGTCTCCTGCACGAGCTGTGGCCCCAGTAATGCTGCCTCACCTCCCTCTAACCAGCACAAAGGTGACCAGCATGACCTACCATATAAAGCCTCGTATAGTGCCATCTCAATAGTCGCATGAATACTATTGTTATAGGAAAACTCGATTAAGGGTATATGATTCTCCCAAGAGCCCCCAAAGTCTAGGATGCATGAACGCAACATGTCCTCAAGCACCTGTATCGTACGCTATGACTGAACATCTGTAATAGGGTGGTATGCTGTGCTCAGAAGAACCTATGTACCCAGCGCCCTCTGAAAGCCATGCCAGAAACGAGACATAAAGCGGGTGTCCCTATCTGAAATGATATAACGAGGGACCCCATGAAGACGTACGATCTCTCGGATACACAGCCTTCCGAGATCGTCCACACCGAAGGTCTCCTTGATCAGCAAGAAGTGAGCTACTTTCGTGAGTCTATCCACAACAACCCACATGGAATCATTGCCTTGAGGTGACCTTGTCAATCCCGTCACGAAATCCATCGCGACATCATCCCATTTCCACTCCAGAATGGTCAACTGCTGTAACAGCCCAGCTGGTCTCTGATGCTCTTCCTTCACCTGCTGACAGGTGGAACACCTTGTAACAAAACTAGCTATCTCTCTCTTCATACTCGGCCACCAGTACTGACGTCTCAAGTCTCAGTACATCTTGGTAACCCCAGGATGAACTGCCCAAGCGGAAGCATGAAACTCCTGCATTAGCTCCTCGCGTATATCCCCTAGAACCCATACACATCCATGGAAACAGAAAACCTCATCATTGCCTATCGTCCAACTGGGAGGAGGGTCGTTACATGCCACCGAGTCCCATAGAACAAGGCCTTCTCAATCAGATAACTGCCTCGTCCTCACTCTATCTAGGAGGGTGGAAGTTACAGCTAACAAAGAAAGATAAGTCTGCCCCTGACTGTCATGCACCTCCAGATGCATCTCAGAGAACAAAGCCATAAGCTTCCACTCACTACTGGCCTCCTGCACTGCCTGTATCTGAGTCTTCCTGCTCAGTGCATCAGCTACTGCATTACCTTTACCAGGTGTATAGGCAAGCTCAAAGTCGAAGGACTGTAGGTACTCGAACCACCTTCTCTGCCTCAGATTCAAGTCACATTGAGTAAAGATATACTTGAGGCTTTTGTGATTGGTGAAAACCACAAAATGATCTCCCAACAGATAATGTCTCCAACAACACAATTCATGCACAACTGCAGCCAACTCGAGATCATGCGTCGGGTAATTCCTCTCATGTGGCCTCATCTGCCGAGACTCGTACGCAACAACTTGGTCGCCCTGCATCAAAACTGCTCCCAGCCCAATCCCTGATGCATCACAGTAAACTGTATAGCTCTTCCCCTGCTCTGGGAGTATCAGGATCGGTGCTGATGTCAGCCTTCCCTTCATGTCCTGAAAAGATGTCTCGCATGCTTCTGACCAAACAAACTTCACACTCTTCTTAGTCAGACCTGTCAACGGTGCTTCTAAGAGAAAGAATTCATGTATGAAGCGTCTGTAGTAAACAGCCAACCCTAAGAAACTCTGTATCTCAAACAAATTCTTAGGATGCTCCCAGGAAACTACTGCTCTCACCTTCTCTGGGTCTACTGCAACTCCTGCCACTGAGATGATATGACCCAGGAAGTGAATCTGGTCCATCCAAAAGTGGCACTTCGAGAGCTTAGCATATATCTGTTTCTCTCTTAGTGTACTCAATACGATCTCAATATGGGTGGCATGGTCGTGTAGAGAGTGAGAGTACACCAAGATGTTGTCCACGAATACTACCACAAATGAGTCAAGATACGGATGGAACACACGATTCATCAGAGCCATGAAAACCGTTGTCACGTTCGTGAGTCCGAACGGCATAACCGTATACTCATATAGACCATACCTACTCCTGAAAGATGTGAGCGGTATATCTGATGGTCTAATGCGCATCTGATGATATCCAGATCTCAAGTCAATCTTCAAGAACACTCGTGCTCCACGAAGCTGATCAAACAGATCATCTATCCTTGGCAAGGGATATCAGTTCTTAACTGTCAACTGGTTCAGCTTCCGATAATCCACAAAAAGTCTGAGGGTACCATCCACCTTCTTCGCAAAAAGGACTGGAGATCCCCAAGGTGATGTACTGGGTCGGATAAAACCCTTTTCCTGCAACTCCTCTAACTGCCTCTTGAGCTCATGCAACTTAGGCGTGGCCATCCTATAAGGAGGAATGGACACCAGTGCTGCTCCTGGAACTAGCTCGATAGAGAAATCCACCTCGCACAATGGAGGTAGACCTGAAAAGTAGTCTGGGAAGACATCCCTAAAACGATCAACAACTGGAGGGAAATCCGTCTGACAAGTCCCCTGGTCATCTAGATATAAGATCGCAATCTGGGTTGTGACTCCACCTTGCCCATGATGCTCTGGTCCATCTCGACTCGCCTGAACATCCCACTCGCCCTTGTATAGAAACTCCCCGTCCTCTGGTGATGTGAAACACACCCTACGACGATAGCAGTCTACAAAGGCTCGAAAGGGAACCAACCAGTCCATCCTAAGAATGATGTCATAGCTCGTCATATCCAGGACATAGAGGTCCCAAAGGAAGTGACACCCACCAAACTCAAGGGGGCACTCCTTGCACTGACGCACACCAACCGACCTAGTCCCCAACGGAGTGTCTAGCGTCAAGATATCTGAAGAAGTAGAAACACTGAGCCCAAGACTCTCCACAGTGGGCAAAGATATAAAACTATGTGTAGCACCTGTATTAAAAAGTACTGAAGACAAGACAGAAGCTACTAGAATAGTACCTCTGACTGTAGAAGGTCCAGGATCCTGCTCATGCTGGGTCTGTTGCACCGCATATGCCTACCTAGTGCCGTGGCCCTGTGACACAACCTAGATACCCTGAGCTGTCCTGCCCTGCTGCCTCTGCGATCCTGGTGTCTGGCTACCACGACCACGACCACCATCTCTGCCTGCACGCCCTGACGTATTCCAGTTCCCTGACTGGTAAGAAGCCACTAGTCCTGCTCCCGCATGCGGAGTCTACACAGAACCCCTCTCACTAGCCACTGGTAGAAACACCCTGCAAAAGCGCTATAGATGTCCCATCTTGCCGCAAGCTCGGCACTCCACTGGGTCTCGTGGACACTGCGGCCTCCTGTGCCCCTCTCTACCACACTGGTAGCACGTGACCGGTCCACCTGAAGAAGCTGCCTGGATGGTACTGCTGCCCTGAGAGAAGTCCATCTGTCTCTTCCTCTTGCCAGCAGAAATAGTACCAGTAACTGGTACTGAACCGCCCTGGCCCACACAACTCGATTCCTATAGGTTCATTTCTGTAATTAACCCCTGGTTCATAATCGCGTGTACAGTAGGAAACCTGAAAACATTCACCAGCTCTTGGATTTCATACCGAAGACCATCCTCAAAACGTCTGGCTCTCAATGTATCATTACCCACCATCACGGGTGAAAAACACTGAAGCTTTGTAAAATGAGAAGAGTAGTCCATCACCGACATAGCACCCTGCTATAGATTCATGAACTCTCGAGCTCTATCTGTCCTCAACGTCTCGGGAAAGAAGAAGTCATAGAAGACTGCCTGAGAATCTTCCCACGCCATGTCCTTGTGATGCTCTGACTGGGTGGTTACATCCCACCACCTCTTGGAATAATCACGCAGCATGTAAGTCATGAGCTTGACCCTCCACCCTGGAGGCATCTCTAGATGCTCGAAAATAGTTTGCATCGATCCTTGCCAAGACTCTGCAGCCTGCGGTCCACCATCACTTGAAAACGTAGGCGGCTGCTGCTGCTGAATGATACGTGTCAGCTCGGCCATAGATGTAGCAGCCTGCAGTGCTCCCTGAAAGGTCTCCATGAACCGCAATAAGCCTTCATGGAACTGCGTCTCCACACCTGTGTCCGGTATAACAGCCGGTGCCACATCTGGCTCTGTTGGTGGATCAACTGGTAGCCCATGGCCCACCATCTCCGTAGTATAATTTTCGCCGCTCTCCTGGCGAACAACTCACAGTCATCTAGGCGGCATGACTCTACAAGGTCAAAAGCACGCCTCAGATTCAAGATTATTAAGACTGAAAGTGAAGGAACCACAAAGTAACAAGAGGAAGAAGGAGTTTCAAAACTTTCAAAACAAGACTACACGACGTGTACAATGACTACACGACGTGTACTTGACTTTCCTTCCCCTGCCCGGGTCCTTCTACACGGCTAAGACACACGGATTCCATTCAACAAAACTACAAGGCATGTTTAATATCTACACGGCATGTTCTGTGTTATTTTCCAACTGCCCGTGTCGTCTGCGACACGACCGACTACTCGGCTTGACACTACACGGCGTGTTACACCCGTACATGGTGTGTACAACACCCCATTTTCCATCCACACGGCTAACTCCACACGGTCTATCCTCGGACAAGATTACACGGCGTTTTCAGGGAGAGGTGACACCGACCCATGTTGTTAGTTACATTGCCGAGTCCCTAGGTCACACTACATGGTGTGTTCATCATTGACACAGCGTGATGTATAGGAGTTCACCGACCCGTGTTGTTAGTTACACGGCCGGACTCTGAGTCACACTACACAGCGTGCACAAAACTACACGGCGTGTTTTACCCAAGCCCTTCCCTACCCCGTGTCTCTGCCCACATGGTTTGTGACACGGGAAGATACTACACGGCGTGTACTCGGGGTACACGGCGTGTACTCAAAAAGTTCATTTTTCTTCCCGAACAGAAGAACACACACTGCGTGTATGAGGTCCTACAGGGCGTGTATTCTGGGTTTTCCGGACAGTATTCCTCAGAAACTTCCCCGGAACCCAGAAAATACTAAAAACCAACACCTAAGTGACAAATTTCGACCCGTGGGGGCCCATACTCCCCACGAATCAAAGTTTGACCTATTATCTGTGTTATAACCAATAACAGTTAATGATCCACCAAATTTCGGTCAATGGGGGCCCATACTCCCCAAAAACTGATGTTTGGCTTCCATTCTATAAACATGCTCAAACACAAAAACCATATCACAAGGCAGGTATTTATCAAGAAGCTATCACAACAACATGCTTAATTAAAACACCAACTATCACAACAACTTGCAAATTCTAATGCACCTACATGGCATGGAAACTATGCATGGCATGTGATTTCTATCATGTGCCTATATGATGCATGAGAGGGCATACCCTCATCTCATCGGGTTTCAACAAAACAACACCCACAGATAAAATATAAACATCATAATCCAAGTGCGTCACCAAACAGTGAAAAAATATCAACCGTAAAATTGAAAAATCAAAATAATGCAAAATACGAGGTAGACTGGCTTTTCCCTGTACACGGGTTAGCTATGCCTGGGAACAGCTTATTACCAACTACCGTTCTGCCCTATCCCTGACTACGACTCCAAATAGTAATTCAAAGAAAAGAAACTCCTCTGATACCACTTTGTAACATCCCAGTCCCGGGTGCCACACAATGGGTGCCCCGAGCCCGGTTCGCCACATGACCTCAAACGCATTTCCCCAAATGCCAGGGGCTGCCGACTAGCAGCGAGGGCCCAGGTCTGATAGTGGGGAAACTATGCCCTCATTTGTCAAAGTGTAGCGCAGCGGAATACCAAAATAAACATACAACAAATAGTGGAAGTAGTAAACATACACAACTAAAATAACTACATCAGTGGATATAACCAACAATATATAAGTGATGATGCTACATGTTTCAAGTTCTAACAAAATAGCCAGAACATGTTATACATCAATACAGTACAACAGAAAACAGAGTACAACAAAACAAGCAAAAATGCTGGCAGCGGCATCGCGAGCCTAGGTTCGGTCCCATGCCCTCCTACTCCTCAGCAATAGTCAAGTACCTGTATAGGGACAGTTTCCCCAATCTACACCTACAGCAACATAATCTGTTTGGTCCGAAAAGCATGACCTAAACAGGGTGTGATAAATATATATCAGTAGGCACCCACCAAAGGCATGTTCCCAACTGCGTGTAAGCATACAACAACAATGTACAATAGTAAAATGCAATAAGGTAAGAAGTACTCAAAAGTAACTAATTACCAATTATATTTCCATTTTATTATACATTTAATACATTTAAATATTAGAAACCACCACAGTGCATTTCTATGTAAACTGTCCATGTCCTCAGACAAACAAAACCTTACCCTCAGGTAAGCAGAATCCAACCCGCAGGTATAGCCCTCAGGCGTAACAGAAATTGCCCTCATGCGTAGGAAGTGTCGCCCTCAGGCACAGAAGTCAAGCCCTCAGGCACAAAAGGTTTCCCTTAGGTGAAAATAACTACAGCCCTCAGGCTAAATAGTGCAGTGCCCTTAGGCTAATCACAACAACGCACTCAGGCTAAATACAAAAATGCCCTAAGGCTAAATAGGTAACCGGGCCATGCCCAACAGGTAAACAAGCAGTAATAAGAAATTACTCTCAAGGCAATTCTACAATTACTATCATGAAGGCATACCCTCGGGTATCCTGGCCAAACGGCTAAACAGAGAAACACACCCCGAGGGTGGTTCCAGATCCAAGAAATGATCCTAACCAACATTTTTTTATCACAATTAAATACCTAATCAATTCTAGGTATTAAATATAATAATGGCCTCAGCCACACGACACCCCTACATGGGTTCGTGGCATAAAAACGCACAAAACACACAGCAATTGGAAAACTAAACAAAAAGCCACCTACCTTATACGCCAACGAACGCAATATCCAAATGCCGACTCCAGAAACACCCAAGAACAGTGTAGATTTTATGAAGAAAAAAACCCATTCAAACATAAATTACTTACGTTAGGAGAAGAATTGGAATGAACGGTACCAGGAGAAGAGAGGTCTTACCCGTACGGTTCCAACGAAATCGTCTGAAGCCGAATCGGATTCCAGATGAACGCCCGGTGGTTCTCAAAAGATCTGGCCTCCTCCTTTGGCTCCAAAATGGCTCAAGTGCCTCCTCTACCAAATGAGGAGGCTACTGCCTATTTTAATCTGGAAAAACAATGTGCACTGCGTGCACTTCTGAGTACGCGACGTGTACTTATTTCATTTAACTGTTTATTTGGTGGCACCGCCACACTGTTCATCCGTTGAGATGAGTACACGGCATGTACTCTCGCGTACACGGCGTGTACTGTCGCCCAGCTGGTAGCGACGCCACCACCTTACTGTTCAAGCCTGCCGATTGACTACACGGCGTGTAATGCACCACTACACGGCGTGTAGTGGTTCTTACACCCTTCATCGTCGGCATGGATACACGCCCCGTGTTCTCATCCCAACACGGCCAAAAGTACACGGCGTGTGGATAAAGTACACGGCGTGTAGTTCCAAAATTCAGGATTTTTCCCCATTTTCCATATTTTCTCAAAAACACTTAAGTAAAAGGAAATGAAGAAGCTCGTAGCTCTAAAATAAAAACCAGGTTCTTACAATAGAACATTCCCAACACCACCACAAATCATGGATGTAAAGATGTCAGTGAGTACAGAAAATGGGGAAATCATTGCATCTCATGAATATAACTCCTCCCCTATCATGATTTTTGGATTTAACTTCCAGGTGAACCTCTTCATACTTCCTCCATTCGAATTTGATGAAATTATTGGCATGGATTGGATTTCTCTATATAGAGCCAACATAAATTTCCATGAGAGGGAAATCACTATCTATATGGTGAATCGACCCCCAATTTTATAAAAGTACAAGGAGAAAGATGAATTTTATTAAGCACCACCATCTCAAGCATGGATATTATTGCCCTATAAGCATGCGTATCTGGCTCAGATGATTGAGTATAAGGAAGCAACCATTCTTGAAGACATGCCTATTGTGAGGGAATTCACTGATGTGTATTTGGAGGAATTTCATGTCCTTCCTAGTAGAAGAGATGTTGAATAATCAATCGATCTTATACCTGGGACATAGCTAATATACAAGAATCCTTATATAATAGCTGTTGTAAAGATTTTGGAGGTGAAGAAACAACTACAAGAGAATCTGAATAAAGGTTTAATACACCCAAGTACTTCACCATGGGGTGGACCAGTCCTATTTTTCAAGAATAAGGATGGGTCAATGCGCCATTGTATTGATTATTTTGAGCTCAACAAAATCATGATAAAAAACAAGTATCCTCTACCCCGAATTTATGAATTGTTCGATCAGCTATGTGGAGAAAAATACTTATCCATGGAGGATTTGGGGTCGGGATATTACCAAGTAAGGGTGAAGAAGGAGGATATCGCCAATAATGTTTTTTGAACAAGGTATGGGTACTATGAATTCATAGTAATTCCTTTAAAACACACTAATTATCTAGAAATCTCAATGGAATTAATTAATGGAGCCTTTAGATATTACCTCGATAAATTAGTGGTAATCTTTATAGATGATATTCTAATATACTCCAAAACAAAATAAGAGAATAAGAGTCATATAATCACTATAATAGAGACCTTGCAAAAGGATAATATCTATGAAAAGTACAACAATTGTGAGTTCTAGTTAAAGGAGGTAACATTCATGGGTCATATCATCACAAGCAATTAGATATCTTTGGATCCCTCCAAGAAAGCTGCAATTGAGGGATGATAGAAGCCAACATTGGTAATGGATATCTGTAGCTATATGGGTTTATATGGATATTATCCCCAATTTGTGAGAAACTTTTCAAGATTGTTAAAATCTCTTACCAAGATAACTCAGAAGGGAGTTAAGTTTTCCTGGAGCAATGAATGCGAAAAGAGCTTCATGGAGTTGAATAGGAGGCTTATCACTATTTTCAAGCTCACATTACCAACAAATGGAGAACATTTTGTGTTTTTTAGTGATGATTAGAAGAAGGTCCTAGGTGGTGTATTGATACCAAATGACAAATCCATTACCTATGCTTCAAGGAAATTGAATTTTCATGAGAAAAACAATCCAACACATAATCGGGAGTTAGCTGCAGTAATCTTCACTTTGAAAATTTGGTGGCATTACGTTTTTGGGGAGATTTTTAAAATATAAATGGACCAAAAAATCCTCAAATATATTTTCACACAAAAAGATTTGAACATGCGCCAACGAAGATGGTTAGATATTATCAAATACTATGACTGATCAATCCATTACCATCCTAGGAATGTGAACAAGGTGGAAGATTCTCTTAGTAGAATGGAAACTGTGATTCTATCATTGATGAGAATTGAAAAGGATCCAATATTCTTAGATTTAATGTAGATGGACATGTGAATGATAAATAAGGGAACATTATCAATCCTTTCACAAATGATTGCTCAATCATCTCTTTTGGAAAAGTTAAATAATGCTCAAAATGATGATGTGGGAATTCAGATGAAAGTGGAAACTATTAGAAAAGGTAAATCATTGGAGTTAAATGTTAATTAATAAGGAATTGTAAGATTTGGGAAAGGACTATGTGTTTCATCAAGTATAGAGTTAAAAAATGAACTTTTGGATAATGTACATAGTTGGAATTTATCCATTAACCTAGGAAACACAAATATTTATTGATGTATTTGGGAGAATTATTGGTGAGATAAGATGAGGAAGTATATTGCTAAGTATACATCAAAGTGCCTGGTATGTTAGCAAGTAAAGGAGAAGATGTATAAGTCCAAGGGGATGATACAACTATAACCCATACCAGCATAGAAATGGGAGAACATCACCAGAGTCTTTTTCATTGTGATTCCAAAGGAATCGGAAGGAAACACTGCTATATGGGAATTTTTGGATCATCTTAAAAAGTCTACACAAATAATTTCAATTCAAGAGGATTTCTCATTGGATAAATTTGCATAGATATAAATTAGTGAAGTGGTAATTCTACATGGAGTACCACTATCTACTGTATCTAATCAGGATCCAATATTCACCTCTATGTTCTGGAAGAGTCTCCAACTCAATCTGAATACTTAGATGAACTTCAGTACAACTTATCATCCTCAAACTAATAGAGAATCTGATCAGACTATCCAAACACTTGAGTACATGTTAGCAAGACCAATGGACTTCAAAGAAGGATGAGATCAACATCTCCCTCCAGTTTAGTTCTCTTACAACAACAGTTTCCACTCAAGCATCCAAATGGATCCTTATGAAACCTTGTATGGGAAGAGGTGAATAACATTGGCATATTGGGATAATGTTGAAGAGAGAAAACTCCTAGGTACAAAAATGGTTGAATTAATGGCAGAGAAGCATAAGGCCATCCAACAACACATTAAAGCTACTCAGAGGTGACAAAAGAGATATGTTGATAATCATCAATGAGACCTAGAGTTTGATGTTAGGACATAGAATTCCTCTGCATATCACCATAAAAGAGAGTTATGTGAATTGGGAAGAAGAGAAAACTTAGTCCATGGTACATAATCTATTTTGAGATCCTTGATCATGTTAGAGCAGTGTCCTATCGACTAGCACTCCCACCGAACCTATCTCATGTACATGATGTATTCGATGTACCACTCTTGAGGAAGTACATACCTGACCAATATCATGTTCTCAATTCAGAGGTGGCACCATTGGAGAATGACCTATCCTATGAAGAGAAGATGGTGAAGATCTTATATTCTAGGGAAAAGTTCAAAAAAATAAGGCAATGCCCCTTGTCAAGGTGTTGTGGCAAAACCCCATGTTTGGAGAAGAAACATGGGAATAATAGGAAGTGATGAAGCAGAGTTACCCTCATAGGTTTAGTGAGGGAAAAAGAAAATTTGAGAGTGAAATTTCTTAAAGGGGAATATTATAATGACCCAAAATTTTATTAATAAAAATTCCTCTTAATCTAATTAAATGTCTTAATATATAAAATGGTTATACTAACATCCTTGGTTATATTTTTTTGGTATTTCAAAATACCATTAATAATTGTGATAGTTTCTAATATAGCCGCTGAACAGTGATAACATGATTAGTATAAATATAGGGCTATAACAAATCCAATTTACTCAGAAAAAGGAAGCGATGACCTCATCCAGTAGAATTTATCTGTACGAATCCCATTTCTCGGATCTCAGAAAGGAGGTGGTCTTATTGGGATTCTCTCTTGAAAAATACCAAGAGTATCTTCAACACGTTAAGATAGAATGGAATCTCCTATAGGAGATGTGGAAGTTGATAGAGATTACCACTCAAGCAATGTTATCTGAGCCACCCAAAGAGTCTATCAACATTGCACACCTTACCCTTTGGTCTTATGTGGGTGTTATATGGGGTTATGTAACAAGAACACAACACTATGATTATGTGTATAAAATAAATAATATACATTCATTTTTTTATTATTACATTGTAAATATTTTTCAAAGCACAAATAGTATTTTAAGTTAATATTCAATTAAGAAATCTATTTTTCTAAATTAATGGATTTTATAATATTTTAATTAATTATTATTACTAAATTACTTTGTATTAATAATAAATTATTATATAATTTTTATGTATACAATTATGTTTTTTATTAAGGTTTGAAAGTCGTTTTTATCAAAACCCATGAATTTTTGATAAATTTCAGTTTTTATTTCAAAAGTAAAATATCACATATTAAGAAAATTATTTATATAAAATGAATATTATTTTTGGAGTCAGGAAATCAAAATTTTACAATGGTCAATTTTTCATAATTTTCTGAGAAAGTTGAATTTTTGGGTAAAAATTAAATACCATTTTAATATATAAGGTGTTTTATGACACGATAATGACCCAATAGTGAAGTAAAAAAATAAAATAAATATGATTTTGAGACAATATATGTTTTTACATTAAAATAATATTATTTTAGGTGTGTTTTATTTATTTTAAAATGTTTTAGAGGACCCCTGAAGATCTAAAAAATTAACTTTTTAAATTGATTTCCTTAAGAGTGTGACTCACCTTAACATAAGAAAGACTAATATTTTAAGAAGTTCAGAGATAGGAATTATAAAATAATTTTTTCCACTATAACTTTCCAAAAAACATATTAAAACACATGGTATTGTTTGTGGTTTTGATTATTTTAATGTGTGGTGTCCAAAAGCTAAATGATAAATAATTCCCTCTCTTATCCTATATAAACTCACCCAATCTCCCACTTACTATTCACTCAAATATTTTTGAGCTCTACAAACCTCTGATATACTATCTCTATAATCCTCCCAAAATTCCTCATCTTCCCAAGAATATTCTCTCAAGACCCTCCCAAGCCGTTGGCATCACAGTTCCAAGTAAGGGATTTCTTCCTTTCTCATTTTTGTCCAAGTTTATTTAAATTTCTGTACCTTTGCCTTTTAAATTAAAATTATTGGGTTATGATTTCGCACCTCCCATATAATTCCCTTCTTATGTTTGAAATATGATATACCCCTTTATCACTCTTTAATTCCTCCCATTTACAACTGTTACCATGTCGAAATTCCATAAGGAATTTCTCTCTTCTCATTTACATTTATGTGATTATTTTGTATTATGCATATAAATTCTATTACATATGTTGGGGAATGTATCTATACTAAAAATTAGTTCATATTTCATGTAAATATTATTATACACCCCTTCCACTCTCATCAACCATTATTATGAATTTTTATGTCATGCCATTACGCTGCCGAAATTGCACCATGATTTTCCAATCCAAAGTCATTTTGTGGTGAATACCATGCCCATTTATCTATCAAGGTAACTCACCTTTCTGAACAGTAAATTATTGATTATATTGTTTAATTTATGTATTACACATTAATTTATTGTGGAATAAATTATGATATTTAATGAATCCATGTTATCTGATCCATGTTGTACGCTTATGCATGAAATGAAATGATTTAGAAGGGTGAACTTAAATAGCAATCTAATGCATTGGGTAATGATTAGTATCATGATAAGTCAAGTGAAATAGGGTTTAATAATTATAAATCAAGTGAAATGAGTTTTTACTCATTCTCCATGTTCAATGATCCATGTCTCATTCTAATATCATGTTAAATGTTGATGCCACATTTCCATGTTATGATAATCATATTATATCATTCCTATATGTTCATGTTTCTCTTAGGCTCCATTAATATGACTATTACCTAAAATGTACTATATTCTTCATGTTATTCCCTTTAATCCATTATTATGATTTATAAATAACTCTTTTATTATGAATTTCCTTATATTATCTAATGAATTTATAAGTACGAAAGAATGATGTGGTCATGTAAAAGAATTTTTCTTTAAGATGTTTTGTTTTATGTTTTAAGTTGTTATGTAATGTTCCTAAGCCCCAAAGACACTAGGAATATTTACCTTATATGTTGTATCAAGTGAATTTTTTATGTAATAAATTATGTTTAAGTGTGAAATAAAGAGCAGGGTTGTTATAGTGAAGTCGATCATTAGTGGTATTTATTTAAAAATTCCAAAGAGAAGAATGAAATCGATACAATGGAGTTGATGATGTTTAAGGATTTTTTTCATGAATTGTTTCCCAAATAATTTGAAAATATAATGGAAGGTAAATTTTTGGAGTTGAATGATTATAAAGGGGAATCGGTTTTCACTTACAAAGAAAATTTTACCAAATTTTCAAGGTATGGGATGAATATTGTTCTGGTCTATGAGAGTGGATTTGATAGGTTTTACAGATCATTGAAAATAGTTTTACAAAGAGAACTGTCTTATCATAAATTTAAAATTTATATTGAAATTGTTTTATTTACTGAGAAGGTTGAGGTGGAATTTATGGATTCTTATTAATCTAATGAAAACCATATTTAAAAGTGTTAAAGGAAGATAACATTGGATAAATAACCAATATGTAACCAAATTTTCCAAATGTGGTAATTTTTATAATGAATGTCTAATTAGATCAATAAAGTGTAACTAGCATGGTAAGCTCACACATTTGACTCACAATTTAAAATATAAGTGTAATGAATAGATTGATATTGGAAAATAAAGTGGTTATTTAGTAGTAAAATGTTTTAATTTCAATTAATTGGTTCACAATGAAAACATGTGTCCAAATTTAGTTACTAAAGGTGGAAACCATCAAGAATGAATGTATAATTATGTGAAAAAATCATTTAATATTGATACATAAAATTATGGACCATCGAATGAAGTGGTGATATGTGTATTAATTGTTTACTTAAATTATGAAAATTTCATTTTTGATACATGATCTATGCATTATTTTATTTCTAATAAATTTACAAGTAAAATAGATATATTAAATTGTTAAATGGGGATGAAACTTTTAGTAAAAAGGAATGGAGGAAGTATTAAGAAAAATAATATTTATATGAACCTTACAATTGTTATATGTGGAATTATTTTTCCTACAGATATTATTGTCTTATCCTTAGTAGAGTTTAATATTATTCAAGGTATGAATTGGATTTTCAATTATCTTCCTAAGATAGATTAAAAATCTAAAAAATTCGTATTCAATTTTTAGAGTGAGTTTCAATTTGTATATAATAATGAGTTCAAAAATGAGATGATATATGAAGAAGTTAATATACTGATTAAATTAAGGGGTAAATGTTATATTGAACATATCATAGAGATAAGAAGAATAATTCAAATTTGTGATTTATTTGTAAAAATTTAATTTTAAAATGTGTTTACTGGTGATATTTATGGTGTATTTATTAATTGGATGGTTGAATTCAAATTTTAATTAGTTCTTGATGCTAATACAATTTGAAAACCTCATTATCAAATAACCCTACACTACTGGAAATCTAGCATTTCCCAACGGTTTAGAACCGTTGGAAAAGGCCGCAGAACCGTTGGTATACGTTATACCAACGGTTCTGCAAACCGTGGGGAAGTAAGCCGTTGGGAAAGGCTTTTCCCAACGGTTTACACAGAACCGTTGGGAAAGGTTAGAAAAAATCAACCTATCCCAACGGTTCTGCCAAACCGTTGGGAAAGGCCTTTCCCAACGGTTTGGCCCGTTGGGAAATAAACAGAGCATTTTCATTCCCAACGGTTTACAAACCGTTGGGAAAGGTTTTTACCAACGGTTCCATGAACCGTTGGTAAAAACAACATTCAACAAAGTATCCCAACGGTTTCAAACCATTGGGATAGGGTGTTTTTACCAACGGTTCAAGGAACCGTTGGTAAAACCACCTTCATAGAGCCTATGCCAACGGTTTTCAAACCGTTGGCATAGGCTTTGCTGTGCAAATTGCACAGTAGCCTGCTCTGCAATTTGCACAGCAGATTTTTGGGCATTCATAGGTTTCAATCCAATTATGCCCTCGTTTTCAATTCATTTTTCAATCCAATTATTGTACCGGTAACACATATAATGCATACATATAGAGAACAAACCAACACATACAAATAATGAAAACCAACCAACCAACACATATAATGCATCCTGAAAATATACTCATCCATAATTAAAGTATAATTCATAACATAATTATAAACATACATAATTCATTTAGAATTCATTTTAGAATTTAGATGACAATCATATGTGGAACCCGGAATTCAATTCATAATTTGATTGGTTTTTCATATACCATATATTTTTAATAGAAATGATATCCATTTTAAACAAAATACATAAATCTGGAATGATACCGGTCACACCGTGCCTCGGATTGTGGCGAGGTTAACTCGTACACGTCACAAATGAATCATTGATCGTTTTCCTAAAGTATCAACATATTCCGAAGTCGTTTGGTCGGTTTTCCGTATGTCAGTTGTTGTTTTCACTTAAAATGAAGTGTTTTTTAAATAAGAGAGAGACACTTTGAATGGTGTCGGCCACACCGCGTCTCATATTGAGGCGGGGTTAACTCGTACACATCACAAATGACCCATGGATTGTTGTTCTAAAATATAAACACAATCAGAATGCGTTTGGTTGGTTTTCCGTATGAATTTAAAATGTAGTCCATTTTAAAGAAAAGAGATACACTTAGAGTGGTCTCGGCCAAACTGCGAGTCGGAATGAGGCGTGGTTGACTCGTACACGTAACATATGACCCATGAATCGTTGTCCTAAATTTTCAATAGATTCCGAATGCGTTTGGTCAGTTTTTCATATGTCAGTTGTTTATTTCACTTATAATCTTGTCCATTTTAAACAAAAGAGACACAATCAGAGTGGTACCGGCCACACCGCATATCGGATTTAGACGGGGTTGACTCTTACACGTCTCAAATGACCCATGGATCATTTTCCTAACGTATCGACACAATCCGAATACGTTTGGTCGGTTTTCTGTATGCTAGTTGATGTTTTTCACTTAAAATGACGTCCTTTTGAAACAAAAGACGGACACTATGAGTGGTGCCGACCACACCGCGTCTCCAATTGAGGCGGGGTTGATTCGTACATGTCACATATGACCCATGGATCGTTCTCCTAATGTTTAAATGGATACCGAATGCGTTTGGTCGGTTTTCCGTATGTACTTAAAATGTTGTCCATTTTAAACAAAAGAGTGACACTTAGACTAATCCTGACCACACCGCGACTCAGATTCATCCCAAGTTGGCTCGTACATGTCACATATGACCCATGGATCGTTGTGATAAATTATCAAAAGATTACGAATGCGTTTGTTCGGTTTTGCGTATGTCAGTTGTTCTTTTCATTTATAATCATGTCCATTTTAAACAAAAGAGACAGAGTTAGAGCAGTGTCGGCCACACCGCATCTCGGATTAAGACGGGGTTGACTTTTAAACGTCACATATGACTCATGGATCGTTGTGCTAAAGTATCAATAGAATCCGAATGCGTTTGGTCGTTCTTCTGTATGTCAGTTGATGCCTTTCACTTAAAATGACGCCCTTTTGAAACAAAAGATGAAAACTTTGAGTGGTGTCAGCCACACCGCATGTCGGATTGAAGCGGGGATGATTCGTACACGTCACATATGACCCATGGATCGTTCTCCTAAAGTTTCAATGGAAACCGAATCCGTTTGGTCATTTTTCCGTATGTACTTAAAATGGTGTCCATTTTAAACAAAAGAGAGTCACTTAGACTTATCCTGGCCACACCGCGGCTCATATTTATCCCGGGTTGGCTCGTACACATCACATATGACCCATGGATTGTTGGGATAAATTATCAACAGATTCTGAATGCATTTGGTCGGTTTTCCGTATGTCAGTTGATGCTTTTCACTTAAAATGACGTCCTTTTGAAACAAAAGATGGACACTTGGAGTGGTGCCGACCACACCACGTCTCCGGATTGAGCTGAAACCACCGTGAAACATTCTAATTATTATTCGTGATGTGTACGGGCAGACGGCACGTCAATCGGACGTGCGGTTTGCGCGGTACGGCTCAATATTCGTATTTTAAGTGATGCACGCGCTTCGTAAACGCGCGTGAGGGGGGTCCAAACAGGCCGAACGAAGTCGGAATGACCTCAAATCAGACGAAAAATACGGGTGAGTTATTTCTGAAGTGGTCGAGCAGACGGCACGTCAATCGGACGTGCCGTGTGTCCGCGGTGACCGACAACGCAGTTCTGGTGTCATAAATGGCCAAAACAGGCATCCAACGGTCAAATTCATAGCGGACGACCTCAGATTGAGCTGAAACCACCGTGCAACATTCTAATTATTATTCGTGACGTGTACGCACAGAGGGCATGTCAATCAGACGTGCGGTTTGCACGGTACGACTCAATATTCGTGTTTTAAGTGATGCGCGCGCTTCATAAACGCGCGTGAGGGTGGTCCAAACGGGCCGAACGATTTTGGAATGGCCTGAAATCAGACGAAAAATATAGGTGAGTGATTTATGAAGTGGTCAAGCAGACGAAACGTCAATCGGACGTGCCGTGTGCCCGCGGTGACCGACAACGCAGTTCTGGTGTCAAAAACGGCCAAAACGGGCGTCAAACGGTCAAATTCATAGCGGACAACCTCAGATTGACCTGAAAACACCGTTCAACATTCTAATTATTATTCGTGATGTGTAAGCGCAGACGGCACGACAATCGGACGTGCGGTTTGCGCGGTACGGCTTAATATTCGTGTTTTAAGTGACGCGTGCGCTTCGTAAAGGCGCGTGAGGGGGGTCCAAACGGGCCGAACGAAGTCGGAATGGCCTGAAATCAGATGAAAAATATGGGTGAGTGATTTCTGAAGTGGTCGAGCAGACGACACGTCAATCGGACATGCCGTGTGCCCGCGGTGACCGACAACGCAGTTCTGGTGTCATAAACGGGCAAAACGGGCGTCCAACGGTCAAATTCATAGCGGACGACCTCAGATTGAGCTGAAACCACCGTTCAACATTCTAATTATTATTCTTGACGTGTACGCGCAGACGGCACGTCAATCGGACGTGCGGTTTGCGCGGTACGGCTCAATATTCGTATTTTAAGTGATGCGCGCGCTTCGTAAACGCGCGTGAGGGGGGTCCAAATGGGCCGAACGAAGTCGGAATGGCCAAAAATCACACGACAAAAACGGGTGAGTGATTTCTGAAGTGGTCGAGCAGACGGCACGTCAATCGGACGTGCCGTGTGCCCGCGGTGACCGACAACGCAGTTCTGGTGTCATAAACGGGCAAAACGGGCGTCCAATGGTCAAATTCATAGCGGACGACCTCGGATTGAGCTGAAACCACCGTGAAACATTCTAATTATTATTCGTGACGTTTACGCGCAGACGGAACGTCAATCGGACGTGCGGTTTGCGTGGTACGGCTCAATATTCGTGTTTTAAGTGATGTGCGCGCTTCGTAAACATGCGTGAGGGGGGCCCAAACGGGCCGAACGAAGTCGTAATGGCCTGAAATCAGATGAAAAATATGGGTGAGTGATTTCTGAAGTGGTCGAGCAGACGGCATGTTAATCGGACGTGCCGTGTGCCCACGGTGACCGACAACGCAGTTCTGGTGTCATAAACGGCCAAAACGGGCGTCAAACGGTCAAATTCATAGAGGACGACCTCAGATTGACCTGAAAACACTGTGCAACATTCTAATTATTATTCGTGACGTGTACGCGCAGACGGAACGCCAATCGGACGTGTGGTTTGCGCGGTACGGCTCAATATTCGTGTTTTAAGTGATGCGCGCGCTTCGTAAACGCGCGTGAGGGGGGTCCAAACGGGCCGAACGAAGTCGGAATGGCCTGAAATCAGACGACAAATACGGGTGAGTGATTTCTGAAGTGTTCGAGTAGACGGCACGTCAATCAGACGTGCCGTGTGCCCGCGGTGACCGACAACGCAGTTCTGGTGTCAAAAACGGGCAAAACGGGCGTCCAACGGTCATATTCATAGAGAATGACCTCAGATTGAGCTGAAACCACCGTCCAAGATTCTAATTATTATTCGTGACGTGTACGCGCAGACGGCACATCAATCGGACGTGCGGTTTGCGCGATACGGCTCAATATTCGTATTTTAAGTGATGCACGCGCTTCGTAAACGCGCGTGAGGGGGGTCCAAACAGGCCGAACGAAGTCGGAATGACCTCAAATCAGAAGAAAAATACGGGTGAGTTATTTCTGAAGTGGTCGAGCAGACGACACGTCAATCGGACGTGCCGTGTGCCCACGGTGACCGACAACGCAGCTCTGGTGTCATAAACGGCCAAAACAGGCATCCAACAGTCAAATTCATAGCGGACGACCTCAGATTGAGCTGAAACCACCGTGCAACATTCTAATTATTATTCGTGACGTGTACGCGTAGAGGGCACGTCAATCAGACATGCGATTTGCGCGGTACGACTCAATATTCGTGTTTTAAGTGATGCGCGCGCTTCGTAAACGCGCGTGAGGGTGGTCCAAACGGGCCGAACGATTTCGGAATGGCCTGAAATCAGACGAAAAATATAGGTGAGTGATTTATGAAGTGGTCAAGCAGACGGCACGTCAATCGGACGTGCCGTGTGCCCGCGGTGACCGACAACGCAGTTCTGGTGTCACAAATGGCCAAAACGGGTGTCAAACGGTCAAATTCATAGCGGACGACCTCAGATTGACCTGAAAACACCGTTCAACATTCTAATTATTATTCATGATGTGTACGCGTAGACGGCACGACAATCGGACGTGCGGTTTGCGCGGTACGGCTCAATATTCGTGTTTTAAGTGATGTGTGCGCTTCGTGAAGGCGCGTGAGGGGGGTCCAAATGGGCCGAACGAAGTCGGAATGGCCTGAAATCAGACTAAAAATACGGGTGAGTGATTTATGAAGTGGTCGAGCAGACGGCACGACAATCGGACATGCCGTGTGCCCGCGGTGACCGACAACGCAGTTCTGGTGTCATAAACGGGCAAAACGGGCGTCCAACGGTCAAATTCATAGCGGAAGACCTCAGATTGAGCTGAAACCACCGTGAAACATTCTAATTATTATTCTTGACGTGTACGCGCAGAAGGAACGTCAATCGGACGTGCGGTTTGCACGGTACGGCTCAATATTCGTATTTTAAGTGATGCGCGCGCTTCGTAAACGCGCGTGAGGGGGGTCCAAACGGGCCGAACGAAGTCAGAATGGCCAGAACTCAGACGACAAAAACGGGTGAGTGATTTCTGAAGTGGTCGAGCAGACGACATGTCAATCGGACGTGTCGTGTGCCCGCGGTGACCGACAACGCAGTTCTGGTGTCATAAACGGGCAAAACGGGCGTCCAACGGTCAAATTCATAGAGGACAACCTCGGATTGAGCTGAAACCACCGTGCAACATTCTAATTATTATTCGTGACGTGTACGCGCAGACGGCATGTCAATCGGACGTTCGGTTTGCGCGGTATGGCTCAATATTCGTGTTTTAAGTGATGCGCGCGCTTCGTAAACGCGCGTGAGGGTGGTCCAAATGGGCCGAACGATTTCGGAATGGCCTGAAATCAGACGACAAATACGGCTGAGTGATTTATGAAGTGGTCGAGCAGACGGCACGTCAATCGGACGTGTCGTGTGCCCGCGGTGACCGACAACGCAGTTCTGGTGTCATAAACGGCCAAAACGGGCGTCAAATGGTCAAATTCATAGCGGACAACCTCGGATTGACCTGAAAACACCGTGCAACATTCTAATTATTATTCGTGACGTGTACGCGCAGACGGCATGCCAATCGGACGTGCGGTTTGCACTGTACGGCTCAATATTCGTGTTTTAAGTGATGCGCGCGCTTCGTAAACGCGCGTGAGGGGGGTCCAAATGGGCCGAACGAAGTCGGAATGGCCTGAAATCAGACAAAAAATACGGGTGAGTGATTTCTGAAGTGGTCGAGCAGACGGAACGTCAATCGGACGTGCCGTGTGCCCGCGGTGACCGACAACGCAGTTCTGGTGTCATAAACGGGCAAAACGGGCGTCCAACGGTCAAATACATAGCGGACGACCTCAGATTGAGCAGAAACCACCGTTCAACATTCTAATTATTATTCGTGACGTGTACGCGTAGACAGCACGTCAATCGGACGTGCTGTTTGCGCGGTAAGGCTCAATATTCGTATTTTAAGTGATGCACGCGCTTCGTAAACGCGCGTGAGGGGGGTCCAAACGGGCCGAACGAAGTCGGAATGACCTGAAATCAGACGACAAATACGGGTGAATGATTTCTGAAGTGGTCGAGCAGACGAGACGTCAATCGGACGTGCCGTCTGCCCGCGGTGACCGACAACGCAGTTCTGGTGTCATAAACGGCCAAAACGGGCGTCCAACGGTCAAATTCATAGCGGATGGCCTCGGATTGATCTGAAACCACTGTGGAACATTCTAATTATTATTCGTGACGTGTACGCGCAGACGGAACATCAATCGGACGTGCGGTTTGCGCGGTACTGCTCAATATTCTTGTTTTAAGTGATGCGCGCGCTTCGTAAACGCGCGTGAGGGTGGTCCAAATGGGCCGAACGATTTCGGAATGGCCTAAAATCAGACGAAAAATACGAGTGAGTGATTTATGAAGTGGTCGAGTAGACGGCATGTCAATCGGACGTTCCGTGTGCCCGCGGTGACCGAAAACGCAGTTCTGGTGTCATAAACGGCCAAAACGGGCGTCAAACGGTCAAATTCATAGCGGACGACCTCAGATTGACCTGAAAACACCGTGAAACATTATAATTATTATTCGTGACGTGTACGCGCAGACGACACGACAATCGGACGTGCGGTTTGCGCGGTACGGCTCAATATTCGTGTTTTAAGTGATGCGCGCGCTTCATAAACGCGCGTGAGGGGGGGTCCAAACGGGCTGAACGAAGTCCGAATGGCCTGAAATCAGACAACAAATACGGGTGAGTCATTTCTGAAGTGGTCGAGTAGACGGCACATCAATCGGACGTGCCGTGTGCCCGCGGTGACCGACAACGCAGTTCTGGTGTCATAAACGGGCAAAACGGGCGTCCAACAGTCAAATTCATAGCGGACGACCTCAGATTGAGCTGAAACCACCGTGAAACATTCTAATTATTATTCGTGACGTGTACGCACAGACGGAACGACAATCGGACGTGCGGTTTGCACGGTACGACTCAATATTCGTGTTTTAAGTGATGCACGCGCTTCGTAAACGCGCGTGAGGGGGGTCCAAACGGGCCGAACGAAGTCGGAATGGCCTGAAATCAGACGACAAATACGGGTGAGTGATTTTTGAAGTGGTCGGGTAGACAACACGTCAATCAAACGTGTCGTGTACCCGCGGTGACCGACAATGCAGTTCTGGTGTCATAAACGGGCAAAACGGGCGTCCAACAGTCAAATTCACAGCGGACGACCTCAGATTGAGCTAAAACCACCGTGCAACATTCTAATTATTATTCGTGATGTGTACGCGCAGACGGCACATGTGTTTATATCATATAGTATGAGCTATTTGTACTTTATTAAACATATGTTATGTGTTTACATCCATAAAAAACACTAATATTTTGTAAACATGTGTTATAAATATTAAGAGAACAAATGTAAGTAATGTTATCATTGTATATAACATATTTGTAAAGTATCAAATACTGTCCATTTTAAACAAAAGAAAGTCACTTAGAGTGGTCCCGACCACACCGCATCTCGGATTTAGGCGGGGTTGACTCGTACACTTCTCAAATGACCCATGGATCGTTGTCTTAAAGTATCAACACAATCTGAATGCGTTTGGCCGGTTTTCCGTATGCCAGTTGATGTTTTTCACTTAAAATGATGTCCTTTTGAAACAAAAGACATACACTTTGAGTTGTTCCGACCGCACCGCGCCTCAGATTGAGGCGAGGTTGATTCGTACACATCCCATATGACCCATGGATCGTTGTCCTAAAGCATCAACACATTTCGAATGCGTTTGGTCAGTTTTTTGTATGTCACTTTTTGTTTTCACTTTAAATCTTATGGAAATTCATATAGAATATTTTTATATCATATTTAGTATGGATTATATTTTAGTTGATCGTGCTATGAAACATTTCAGAGCTAATGAAATTAAGGAAGGTGGAGGGGCTGTCCGGGGGGCTGTCCGGGGGGGCTGTCCGGTGGGTGTCCGGGGGGCTGTCCGGGGACCAAGGAGGAGGGTGGGGGGGCTGTGCGGGGTCTGTCCGGGGGGTGTTTGGGGGTTGTTCAGGGGGTTTTCTGGGGTTGTTCAGGGGGCTGTCCGGGGGTTGTTCAGGGGGTTGTTCAGGGGTTGTTCAGGGGTTGTTTAGGGGGGTTGTCCGGGGTTGTTTAGGGGGCTATCCGGGGGGTGTTTGGGGGGTTGTCCGGGGTCCAAGGGGGAGGGTGGGGGGTTGTCTGGGGGGGTGTCTGGGGGGCTATCCGGGGTCCAGGGTGGAGGGTTGGGGGCTGTACGGGGGGCTGTCCAGGGGGCTGTCCGCGAGGGCTGTCCTTGGGGGCTATCCGGTGGGTGTCCGGGGGGCTGTCCGGGGACCAAGGAGGAGGGTGGGGGCTGTGCGGGGTCTGTCCGGGGGGTGTTTGGGGGTTGTTCGGGGGGTTGTTCGGGGTTGTTCAGGGGGCTGTCCGGGGGCTGTTCAGGGGGTTGTTCAGGGGTTGTTCAGGGGTTGTCCGGGGTTGTTCAGGGGGCTGTCCGGGGGGTGTTTGGGGGGTTGTCCGGGGTCCAAGGGGAAGGGTGGGGGGGGGGGGGGGGTTGTCCGAGGGGCTGTCCGGGGGGCTATCCGGGGTCCAGGGTGGAGGGTTGGGGGCTGTATGGGGGGCTGTCCGCGGGGCTGTCCGGGGGGTGTTCTGGGTCCAAGGGGGAGGGGGGGTTGTCCAGGGTCCAAGAATGAGGGGGGTTGTCCAGGGAGTTCACAAACACACAACCACTAAAAGACAACAACATCCATAAAAACAGACAATATATAAAAATAACTCAACTCTAATACTATACTACGAGTCTAGATAAAACCAACAACTAGAATAGATTAAACATCAAATCTCAGTAATATAAGTCAAAAATGTAACGGATCAATATGTCCCACATCAGCATCAGCATCACCATCACCATCATCATCATCATCGCCCTCGTCATCGTCCTCCTCATCGTCCTCACCCTCCACAGTGCCTTCCTCCTCGCCTTCGCCCTCCTCCTCGCCCTCCTCATCTCCCTCCTCTTCCGCATCAGACTGCTCGCCATCATCATCTTCAAGCTGGACATCGGCCTGACCACCACTGGAACTGCCACCTGGTGCACCATATATAGAATGTATCGACGACATGTATTCATCAATCACTGGGATGGCCTCTGCTGGAAGTGTTGGACGTAGAACTTCAATAAATTTCGTAAATGCACTGTTTTCCCTAGCAGAATGTTCTGCCGTCTCTGTGACCCTTTTCTCAGCTTGTTCTGCCTGTGCCCTAACATACTGCAGCTCGGTGGCACTGCAACTCGTACCTGAGGCAGGCCAATACCTCGTCGGGGCTATCCTAGGTCGGCATCGTACTCTTCCAGAATGATCCTCTCCCAACACCTGATGTAAGTGATCAGATGGCCCAAAATTGTCTGCTTCTTGGGCATCGAGGGCCTCTAAAGCATCCTGTTACAAATATAAATATATTATTAAGTTACGAAATAGATATTAAAATATAAAATCAACATATTAAAACTTACAATCTGCTGCTGAGTCGCTTCGTTGACAGCACTTCCATCCTTTTTTCGTCTACTCGAGCAAAACAGTTTTGCTTGAGGCACACGTCCTTCAATATTTTTTACTTGCCTCTACAATGACATTGAAAACAAAAGTTATATAAAAACATTATCAAATAATTAAATAATTGAGGAAACAAAAGAAAATGTAAGTCGTAAAGAAAAATTTTAAACAATTGTCATACCTGCTGCCTCTCATGATCCGGCATCGTCATGCGTCCTAGTGTATGGAGGTATTTTTTTGCATCAATGTTTTTTTTATTTTTTCCAGATGATTCCTAAATAAAATTCGATAATGAAAAGGATAATATTAATGCAAAACTTGAAAGTTATTATTTATATACCTCAAATGTAATTCATACCTTAAACTGGGTACTCGTCTAATGAGTAATCATCTGATGATACTGCTCTATAGGAAAATCATCCACGACTGGTACCGCCTCTAACTCAATGCCAACTCTAGCACGCCATCCAATATACAGATCATGCTTGTAGGCTCTCCAAAGCTCGCCTAAATCCTTTAGACGTTCCAGTCGTGCACCCTCACCATCAGGAAAATTAAATCGAAGCTGAAATCAAAATATTAATTCATATAAATACAAAAAAAAATCATGGAATTAAATACAACAGATTTTTTTACCCATATCTCTGCCCAAGCTCTATCTTTGACCTCATGTGGCAAATGTCTCCACGACAGCGGGCTGACGGGAATGATGTCGGAGTATTTGGCAAGCGTCACCATAAAACTCCGACATTGCTGCCCTGTTTTCTCAACCATCTGATTGTCTTCATTATATTCCACCATAACCTGTGTGCGATGGTTCCACACCGAACGCATGCGTGTACGGCCCCGCCCCCACCTCCTGTCAGTAGATGTATCTGTCATGAAAGAAAAACAAATATTTTATCAAAACATGTTATAATCAAAAATAAATATTGCTATAAAAATTTGTTAGGGTTTTATAAATATTCCTGCGCTAGTCTGATCAATGAGTGGCGCCGGATCCACAGAACCTGATGGAACACCCTCTGGTGGAACAGGAGTCGAAGACAATGGAATATAAAAGCTCGGAGAGATAGAAGTAGAAGGAAAAGAAGATGGAACAGTTTTATGACCTGATGTTGACTGGGGAGTGGGAATCATCATGGGATGTGAAAATGATGGGGCAGAAGATGCAGAAGGTAGCGAAAACATGGGAGGTCTAAATATCCCGTGTGTCCCTAATGACACATCGGGATCAGAATGTGGGAAGGCTGAAATGTCAGTGGGAGGGGCAGGGTCTAGTCGGGCACGCACATCTCTACGTCCACCTCTGGTACGAACCCTCCTCGTACCACCGGCCTGAGTACTAGGACCAGTACTAGGCTCCTCGTCGAATAACTGTCGACGTAATGGTGGATCCTACAAAAAAGTTTACAAAAAAAATTAATCACATGACATTATATATTCTGTAAATATATATATATATATATATATATATTTGAAATAAAGTACTCACTGTAGGCACTAATGGTGGAATGCCCATCTCCTCCATCCGACGATTGTTCTCCGCCATTTTTTTTCTTCGTCTCTCTTCAATTGGCTGCATTTCCTGCATTGGAAAACACATATGTAATTAATTAGAAAAAGAAAATTAATGTGTAAACCAAAAAACTAAATATATGAGGGAATGAGGGAATTCATTGGTAATTTAGCTATCAATTGTTTTAGAAGAGCTTGAATGAATTTAATAAAACATAAAAGTTGTAATGTTCACCAAGTTAGAAATATTGTTTGATTTGGTTTTAATACAGTTCAATTCCAAATTAGAAAATGCAATTCAAATAAAACAGCAACCAATAAACATTGAAAATTCACATAACGGTCAAGTCAGCTAAAACATATTTTTGATCAATACTAAATAAATATGAATATTACCAACCTTAACAACCCAACTCGAGGTAAACCAAAAGAATTGAGAACATGGATGAATGATTCTATATATTTCCAACCACAACTTCAGGTTCACAATCAACTCTGACAATTGAGCTATTAGAGTCATCAAAAGAAATAAATGGATTGGTTCCAATGGCAATAGGGATAGTGTCAATTCCATCATCCGCATCATGAAAAATATGTCTTGGAATTACTTCAACTATGACACCAAATTCAGGTTGAAGTTGATCTTTGACATAAAAAACTTGTTTAGCCATTGATGCCAACACATATGGTTTTTCAGTTGCAAGAGTGCGGGTCATATTAATTACTCGAAATCCACAATCATCAATAAATGTGCCATGTCTCGTCATTGAATCAAACCAATGGCATTTCATCATTGTGACTCGTCCATGAGAGTAATAATCCAATATTATTATTTTCTCAACGACTCCATAATAACCCACATTTTCAAGTTGCAGTCTACTATCTGATGCACTGGCATAACAATCTGTTGTGGTAGTAACCATAATACCATCATGTTGTGTTCTCATGTTTTTGGCTCGTTCAGTGATAATAAATCTGTACCCATTGATAACAATTGATTTACAGTCACGAACCACTGTATTAGGACCAAAAGCCAAAGCTCTTATTTCCTCAGAGACAGAGTCAACAGACAAACTCAATACCTGCAATATAAATGACAGTTAAACTTAAGTAAATATTGAAATAATTAATTTAAACAGTAATATTTTTACCTTCAATTTTAACCAAGCAGAAAACTCTTTTCTATGCAAAGTCTCTCTCCTTCTCAAAGATAAAGAATGATGCTTCCTATTTATCATTGTTTTGTGTTCCCTGTAGATAAAAAAATATGAATAGTTTAACAGATATATATGTAAGATATACATATTCAATTTTGTTACCTAATATAGTCATCGAACAAATCACAGTTGAACAAAACTGTGCGATGTGCCATCTCCCGCTCTTCATGGCTTAATGTCTTCAATGTATATGATCCAGGAATTCCTCCTGTTTGAGTAAGTGATGGAAAACTGGGTTCAATTTTCTCATATTGTTCTTCTTCATTTCTCATTGGTCTGTTCATTCTTGTAGTAAGATTAGACAAATACATTGAACAGAAATCCATACATTCTTGAGCTAAGTAACCGTTCATGATAGAACCTTCAGGATGATTCTTGTTTCGAACATAAGACTTTAATGTGAACATATTTCTTTCAGTTGGATACATCCAACGAAAAGAAATAGGTCCTCCGAGAAGTATTTCAGTTGGAATATGGACAGTCAGATGCAACATGCATGTGAAAAATGATGGGGGAAATATTTTCTCCAACTCACACAAAATTAATGGGGCATCTGTCAACATTTCTTGCAAGAAAGACTTGGACAACTTCTTAGCACAAAGATCTCTAAACAAATGGCACAACCGAATAACACCCACCCTTATATTATTGGACAAAAGATGACGGATTGCTATTGGAATCAACTCATGCAGTAGAACGTGATAATCATGAGTCTTCAAAGATTTTAGATTCAAATCTCTTCTGTTGACCAGTTTAGATATGTTGCTTGAATAGCCATCAGGAACCCTAATAGTCTCTAATACTTCCAAAAATTGTTTTTTTTTTCAGTAGGTGTCATCACATAAGAAGCACATGGAAGTTGCCATTTATTTTCACTGATACACACAGGATGCAATTCTGGTATGATGCCCCAATCCACCAAGTCACGTCGAGATCGTAAATTATCTTTTGTCTTCCCCTTGACATTTAGAAGAACTGAAAGCAACATTTCACATATATTCTTTTCAATATGAATTACGTCTAAGAAATGATGTAGCAAATTGGTTGACCAATAAGGCAAATCAAAAAAGATACTCCTCTTCCTCCAATTGTAACAGGTTTCTGTGGAAACATTCTTTCTCTTTCCAGATTTCATTTGACCCTTCCCGAACGAAAAACTGGAATCTTTCAATTCATTAAGCACATCAGTTCCAGACATACGCTGAGGTGGATCATCAGTCTCTATATTATTATCAAATCTTCGACGATTCATTCTATATGGATGATCCTTTGGCAAAAATCGTCGATGTCCCATAAAACTGAAACTACAACGATGTTTCAGTCTTCTGGATTGTATATTCTTCATACAAACTGGACATGACAGTTTTCCCTTCGTGCTCCATCCAGACATCATTGCATAAGCCGTAAAATCATTGATCGTCCACATAAGCGCATCACGCATCTGAAATATGTCTTTCGAACATGCATCGTATGTGCGCACACCCACATCCCAAAGAAGATTCAACTCTTTTATTAAAGGTTGCATGTATACATCAATATCAATGCTGGGATCAGAAGGACCAGATATGAGTATACTCGTGAAAGTGAAAGATTTTTTCATACACAACCATGGGGGAAGATTATAAATGTGTATAAAAACTGGCCATGTGCTGTGCGAAGTAAGCATATACCCAAACGGATTAAAACCGTCGCATGAAAGACCCAGCCTCACATTACGCGCGTCAGCTACAAAATCAGGATGTCGAGCATCAAATCTCTGCCATGCAAATCCATCTGCAGGATGAACCAACTCATCATTAGTCTTCTTTCTCTCGGTATCATGCCATCTCATTTTTATTGATATGTCATCAGACATAAAAAGATTCTGGAGTCTGGGGATCAATGGAAAGTGCCACATTACTTTCTGTGGAACGCGGGATGGTGTTCCATCAGATTTTGACTTCCAGCGGGATGTGCCACATTTTATACATTCATTTCGTTCAGCGGGTTCTTCCCAGAATAAACTGCAATCTTTCAGGCAAGCATGAATTTTGTTTCTGGAAAATACAAGTTCTTCAACTAACTTCCATGCCATATAGTGGTTTGAGGGAATATCTGCATCATCTGGAAGTAAATCCTTCAAGATGGTAAGAATGTAATCGATTGCTGTATTAGAAATCCCATACATAGTTTTTCCATGAAACAATCGGATAAAAAATTCCAGCTTTTTCATTTTATCGCATTGTCGATATACTGGAGTCGTGGCAGCATCATTCAATTTTTTCACCCTATCAATATCATCATTTTCACTAGATGCATCAGTTTTCCTCATATCGACGTCTTCTTGAGTCGAAATCCTTTCTTTTTCATGATGACGAATAAACGGAAACCGATCATCTAACAAATTCTCCATTCCAGTCCTTTCATTTCGATCATCACCAATTTGAGATTTCATTTTCTCCCCATTGTGATACCACACAAAGTAGTTTGCTTGAAAACCATTTTTGGTTATGTGGTAGCTGACTTCTTCACGACTCAACCAAGGTCTACCAACACAATTGGAACATGGGCAGTGTATGCGACCACTATCTGAAGCATTGTGAAATGAAAAATCTATAAAGCTCTCCAAATTGTTTTGAAAATCGCTTGAGATACGATCGGTTTCATACATCCAACTTCTGTCCATTCTGTAAAAAAATTCATATAAGTCATTTTGTCATAAACAATTCAATAGGATTGAACTTTAATAGAAAATACATTTAAGTAAACGATAAAGGAAGAAAATAATCATGGTATCAACTAGACATGTGAAAAAAACATACTAATGTGTTATTGAAAAAATTTAAAACCAACAAGAACTTAATGTGTTATCACATCAGAGCATGCCTCATCCCATAACCATATTAGTAGGGTACCCTCGTGGACAGCCCCGCCCACCCCCGTGGACAACCCACCCACCCCCGTGGACACCCCCTACCCCCTAGACAGCACAACCACCCCCGTGGACAGCCCACCCACCCCCCTCGACACCCCTTCTCCCTATGGATAGCCCCCCACCCCCTTGGATAGCACGCCCACAACCCTGGACACCCCTACCCCCTGTGGCCAGCCCACCCACCCCCCCTGGATAGCCCGCCCACCCCTCCTTGACAGCCCGGCCACCCCCGTGGACAGCCCGTCCACCCTTGTGGACAGCCCGCCCACCCCTGTACCCCCCTGGACACCCCGTACCCCCCCGGGATAGCCCCACCCACCCTCCCAAACAGCCCACACCCCCTCCCCTGCAACCCCACCACCACCACCTAGACATACCAACCCCCCTGGACACCCCACACACCCCTCCCCCACCAGGACACCCCACCCAGACCCCTAGGACAGCCCACACCCCCTGGACAGCCCCGCCCACCCCCGTGGACAGCCTTTCCCACCCCCGTGGACAGCCCCGCCCACCCCCGTGGACAACCCACCCACCCCCGTGGACGCCCCCTACCCCCTAGACAGCCCAACCACCCCTGTGGACAGCCCACCCACCCCCCTCGACACCCCTTATCCCTATGGACAGCCCCCCACCCCCTTGGATAGCCCGCCCACCCCCTGGACACCCCTACCTCCCATGGCCAGCCCACCCACCCCCCCTGGACAGCCCGCCCACCCCTCCTTGACAGCCCGGCCACCCCCATGGAAAGCCCGTCCACCCTTGCGGACAGCCCGCCCACCCCCGTACCCCCCTGGACACCCCGTACCCCTTGGATAACCCCGCCCACCCTCCCAAACAGCCCACACCCCCTTCCCTACAACCCCACCACCACCACCTAGACATACCACCCCACCTGGACACCCCACACACCCCTCCCCCACCAGGACACCCCACCCAGACCCCCAGAACAGCCCACACCCCCTGGACAGCCCCGCCCACCCCCGTGGACAGCCTTTCTCACCCCCGTGGATAGCCCCGCCCACCCCCATGGACAACCCACCCACCCCCGTGGACGCCCCCTACCCCCTAGACAGCCCAACCACCCCCGTGGACAGCCCACCCACCCCCCTCGACACCCCTTCTCCCTATGGACAGCCCCCACCCCCTTGGATAGCCCGCCCACCCCCCTGGACACCCCTACCTCCCGTGGCCAGCCCACCCACCCCCCCTAGACAGCCCGCCCACCCCTCCTTGACAGCCCGACCACCCCCGTGGACAGCCCGTCCACCCTTGTGGACAGCCCTCCCACCCCCGTACCCCCCCTGGACACCCCGTACCCCCCCTGGATAGCCCCACCCACCCTCCCAAACAACTCACACCCCACTACCCGGCAACCCCACGACCACCACCTAGACATACCACCCCCCTGGAATGTGTAGAAATAACATAAAAATACATGATATATAGATAGCACAAAATACTCAACCTATGGGTTAACATTAACTACATAATCACACACTTCACTACTACCATAAAACACATAAACCACACCACCACCACACAAGACGCATAGAATTTCTCACATTCATTTATAATCCACTTCATTCACACTTACATTGTCCATTCATTTAATGTTAAATTAATTAAATCCATTTACCACACATCCATTTCTATTCCATCTCATTTATTTAATATCTTGTTTTTTTTGTTTTAATAGCATAATTTATTCCATAGATAACCAGGAAACTAATAATACCACCACACAACAACTCACAATCTCACAATAACCATCGACACCATGTTACATCGACCAACCATCTCACCAAAACAACCACATATCACAATAAAAATATTGTACATCACAAACCACCACACAACCAAAACCACCTCACCACATTATACACCACAACTTCATCACACAACACCTCCACACGACACAACACCACCACACATCATCACTATCATACAACTTCACATGACACATCCATGCCCACTAACCATCACATTACAACCCCACATATCACAAAGCCCAACTGGTCACCCCAATCCCCATAAAACAGCCTACAACATACAATAAAACACAACAAAAAACATCTCAGAGAGGCAACATACCCCAACTTCCACAATTTATTTATTCAAGGTCTTTTATTACATTACCCCTTTATTTAGCATAGACATTATAACACAACTGATATTCCAGGGGAAACTAATTAAATAACAAAATATTTATTCATTTCCCTATTTTACACGGTGAAATCAAATCAAAATCTAAACTTAAAACTAAAATATTAGATCAATAACAATAAAAACAAGGTACCATATGTGTATAAAGAAAAAATTACTTGATTTGAGATGATTCAAATGGGTTTTCACCTATTCAGATGGGGGATTTGGAGACCAGCAGAGAGGTGGAGGTGGATTGATAACTTAAAACTAAAATACTAAAGCAATAACAATAAAAATAAGGAAGTATATGTGTAGAAATGAAAAGATACCTGATTTGAGATGGTTTTCACCTCTTCGGATAGGGGATTTCGCGAGAGGAGAGCGGTTGAGCGGATGAAATTAGGTTCTGTGTGAATGGGGGAGAGCAGCCTCGCGGCTGGATTTGGGGGAAATAATTCCCAACGGTTTTAAAGAACCGTTGGGAAAGAAATTCTAAGGACCCCTTTGCCAACAGTTTGAGGAAACCGTTGGCAAAGGGGTGACCCTTTCCCAACGGTTCGTTTGAACCGTTGGCAAAAGGTGATTAACACACCCCTTTACCAACGGTTTCTTCAAACCGTTGGCAAAGGGGTGGCCTTTCCCAATGGTTTCAATGAACCGTTGGGAAAGGATTTCTTAATCCTTCAAGCCCAACGGTTTTAGCAAACCGTTGGTAAACACCCGTTGGGAAAAACAGCATTTCCAGTAGTGCTAGATGATATTGTAGAGTTAGAAAATAAATTATTTTTTTATAAGAGTTTTATTTAACCTAGAACTTCACCTTTGGTGCTGTTATTTTTTTAAGAACAAAGATGGTTTTATGAGGATTTACATTGATTATAGAGAACCCAATAACTTTATTATTAAGAACACGCATTTTTTCATTATATCAATAACTTATTTGATCATATCCAATGTGCCCAGTATTTTCCCATGATTGACCTTAGTTTTCAATATCATCATCTAATGGTAAATGAAGAATATATTATGAGGATAATTTGTCAAACTAGGTATGAACATTATAAGATTGTGGCTATTCCCTTCAGATTTAAAAATAAACCCACTATATTTATTGATATAATTAATAGATTTTCCATGATTATTTGGTTAAATTTTTATAGGTATTCATTAATGATATTATGGTATATTCAAAAAATCAAGAGGATCGTAAGAATCATCTTATGATTTTTTATATAAACAATTAATGAAAACAGGTTCTTTGGATAATTTTATTAATTTAAATCTTGCTTGTAGTAGATTTAATTCCATGGGAATATTGTAGCTAAATATGGAATTAAATTTTATAAGATTAAAACTAATGTTGTGGATGATTGGAAAAGTCATATTTATTTCACTAAGATTAAAAGGATTCTTGAACTAGAAGGTTAGTAACAATAGGTTATTGAAAAACTTCCTTGGTTAGCTTACCCAATAAAAAATTTTAATTGAAAGGGAGTTATATTAATTTGGTAAATGTTATATGATTTATGTTTTGAAGAATTAAAAAAAGATTGGTTAATGGTATAAATTGTTTCTTTACCATCAACAATTATGATTATTTTTATTTATAGTGATTATTCTTTAAGGTTCCATGTTGGTGTTTTAATGGAAAATAACTGACTAATAACATATATATCTTGATAGTTAAAAACCCGTGGGAAAAATTATCCAATTCGTGAACTTGAAATTACAGTGGTTATTTTTTCATTAAGAATTTAGTGCAATCACTTATATTAGTAGAAATGTGAAATATATATATGGATCTAAAAATTTAAATTATATATTCACTCAAAAGGATTTTTCATAATGTCGAGAATATGGATGATTTTGATAAGAGAATATCATTGTATAATTTACTATAATACAGATAAATAAAACAAGGTAGTATATGATTTGAGTTGAATGGATAATACATCATTAACCATGATATGTTGGGAAATTATTATGTAGTTAATGATTTAATGTAATTAGAAATATAATATATGTATATGAAAAAACCTTTTATTTTTTATCTAGTATCACTACTATCACCCATATAAAAAATAATTAAGTATACACAAAAGGAAGATCTTTGGTTGAATGAATGGATTGAATAGGTTAAAGAAGAAATGTTTCTTGAGTTTAATAGTGAAAAAAATGTTTTATAATATTTATAAAGAGGTTATGTGTATTAGGGTAATATCAAGTGAAAAATAAATTATTGAGTGAGGAACATACCATTTCACATTATTTCATCCTAGTAGCACTAATATGTACATATATCTTGGAGAATATTATTGGTGGGAATGAATGAAGAAATACATTGTTGATTATACCTTAAAATGTATGAAATCTCAAAAGGTTAATGTACAACGACAACAACTAAAGGGGATTCTTCATCCATTACCAATTATAGAATAGAAATGGGATTTTATATCTATAGGTTTAATAGTGGGATTATCAAACACATCATGAGGTAATAATAAAATATTATTTATTATTGATCATTTTTTTATAGTTGGGATAATAAAAATTTGGATCAGGTTTCTAGACATTATATTAAAGGGATAGTCAAGTTACATGGAGTTACCCAATATATTATATCTAATAATGGACTAAGGTTTTCATACATTTATTGTAACGGAATTTAAAATCTATTGGGTATTGAATTACATTTCAATATATATTTTCATACTCATTATGATGGAAAATCAAAGTGAACAATTCAAACTCTAGAAGATTTGTACCATGTTTTATAATTAGATTATCAAGGAGGTTAATAAAAACACCATTCATTAGTTTAATTTTATAATAATAAAAGTTTTCATTCAAGTTTATATAAAATATATATAGATAACTGGAGTAAATACATTTTAATTTAGGTAGACAAATATGTTTTTGTTAAAGTATCATCTTAGAAATGTCTGATGCATTTTAGATAGAATGGGAAATTAATCTAGTAGTTTATTAGTTCTTATAAAATTATAGATAAATGGTATTGGTTTTTTATAATATTTCTTTACCATAGTGTTTATATTAGGTACATGATGTGTTTCAGGATTCATTGTTAATGTAGTGTGTACCAGATGCATCTCATGAATTAAGCCCCGAGTAAGTGTAGTTAAAAGAGAACCATTCTTATAAGGGAAACCCATTTTAAATTATTGATCCCAAATAAAATGTGTTTAAAAATAAAGTTACTCACCTGGTTATTATTATTAAGAAAACCCATATTATTTGAAGGAAACATAGGAACTTAGATGAAATATTAGAGAAAAATATCCCTACTTGTTTATCAAAGAATAAAATTGTAAGGACATAATTTCATTAAAGAGAGAGAATGCGATGACCTATAAATTTTTTAAAATGAATTAATTTTATATTTTATTAATATTTATGATATTTATTTATATTAATTTTAATTAATATAGTCTTAGGAATAATTTTATTACGTTATTGAAAAAGAATAATATTTTTTATTTAGAAAAAGAAGTGATTTAAAATATAAGTAAATTATTTTATACGTGATCAATGTTTTTTTTTGAAAATTATATTTTATATTTTATAATTTTAAGTTGAAAAAAAAATAACTTATTTTTTTATTTATCATATCAATATTATCATAGGTTCTATTTTTGAAATTTTTCTAAAATGGATTTTAGGTGAATAATGTAAAACATTGTATTTTCAAATACCACAACTTTTCCTTGGATCAAGTATTCCTAATGTAACATTAGGCATTGTATTAGTTTTAAATTTATATAAATATCCATTTTTAGTCATAATGGAATATATTTCATTATAATAGATATTATAATTTATTTGGGTGAAATTTTCTTTTTACCCTTAAAATGATGTTTTTCTAAAAACTATTTTTCATCGTGTTATGAAAAGATATATTCAAAATATTTTTAATACCTATAGAAATTGAATATTTTAAAATAGTTTTCATATTTTGAATCATATGTTTTAAATTTGATGATAATTTCCATTTCATTTTTATCAATAAAAATATGTTACCTTGGTAAAAATTTAGTCATAACGAGTAGGTTAAAATGAGGAAAAATGGTTAAGAGTAATGTGATAATGCCAAAAAATATTATATTTAATTGATTGATTGATTTAATTTTCAACACTTATCTTCCTATATTCTAAATTTGGATATTTTTCCCACATTACATGATTATTACATTTATTATATAATTAGAAAATAATTATTTACAAGAGTTACAATCCTCTCACTTATAAAAGGTTCCCTTCAACACCTCACTTATCCACACACTTTGAGAACAATATATCTAAAATACCAAAATAATAACCCCAAATGTATTTCCCATTTCATAGAGGTTGTGATATTCCCAAAATAAAAATGTAGGAAGGGTTAAGGAGAGACTTAAAAAAGGATATCTAAGGATGAGGTAATAATATTAACATAGTTATTTCATGTATCTTTCTACTTACTCATAATACAAATATTTTATAAACATAATAATTTAATTTAATAATTATATTTAATATAATTAAATGCTATTATGTTTATGTAACATCAATTATCTACACTCATCCCCTCCCATGGAAAATGAAAACTCCCCCCGTGTTATGTGTGAACTACCTCTTCTATGAACGATGTGTTTTTTCAATCAACAAATTAAAAGGATGGTTATAAAAATTAATTTAATAAATTATTACGATATTTACGACATTATTAAGGTCATTTAAAAAAAATGTGAATTTTGAGACACATTTAAAGTAATCACTTCTTAACATTATCTTTAATTTATATTCTAGATGCATGTCTTCTGGAATATAATTTATCAGTTAAATGATTTTTTTGGAAATAATTAATCTTATAGAAATTGATATTATTAATATATAACAATATTATCTTACTCATTCGGTTGTTATAATGTGTTCTTGTCTGGGTCGGTTTCACCACCCACATGAACAATTCTATAATGTTCATGTCACAAATAATTAAGAGAACATAAATACTAAAAATATTATGTTAGATTGAGTAATTTAATATTTTTTCATGACTGTTTTACTATTGAAAATCCATCATAACAGTGGAATTAAAATTTAACTATCATGGCTAAATTGAATAGTAAAAATTAATCTTATCCTGGAATATTCGAGGAAAGTAGTTATATCATTTCCAATTGAATTGATTTTTATTTGGAATTATAGAAAAACTATAATTTGACACATATATAACTTATGGAACTATTTTAAAAAGTATTTTTACCATTTTTAGGGTACCAAAGTTATGTTGATGGTTATGACCAGAAAAACCACAAAATGACCAACATGAACTATACAAATTTTTTAAATAAATAAATCATAATAATAAATGAAATAAAAAGATTAATAATAAAGGAATAAATAAGATAATGGTTTGGAATAAATTATATAATTATTATAATTTTTTTATTCAGTAGGGTATAAGTCATACAAAGTGAGTTGGGACTCGAGATAAAATATTTTTTGTCAAAATATTTTTTTAAATGTTTTGATGTTTTCATTTCAAATATTTTTCTTTCATATATATTTATTACTAATATTTGTTCATGAATTTCAACCTATATACCAAAAAGAATATTTATGTTAATTTTAAACTATCTTTGAATTCTTTTACAAAGTTTTAAAAATAAATCTTTTTAACTTTTTCTTTATGTATTACCTTTTCCCTTTCTTTATAAATGTTTTAAAAGGATGTTTTTTACATTTACTACTTAATATATTTTTACTAAAACCATGTAAATTATTAATTAATTATAATTTTTCTTAAGTTTACATGGGTTATTCAAATAATATCATTTTCCCATTGTACTAGGAATATTTAATTTTTACATAGTTTTAAAAAAATACATTTTTCTATATTTTTATGAGATTATTGAAAGTGATTTTGATTATGGGTTCATATTCATGATATGATGAAATGTGAAAGGTTTTTTATATATATATTTAAATTAATATTTATTTTAAATTAGGTATGATGGTGAGTTGGCTAGAAAGTATATCCAACAAATTCATTGCGTAATGGATTATTCTCTATAGGAATTATGATTAGATTTAAATGATTATAAGTTATTTCATTACGAGTGAAATAAGAGTGAACACAAAAGATGAATATTAATTAAAAAGATGTGTTAATGTTTTTTCTAGGACTTATATGTGTTTTAATATGTTTTCTTAAGTTATGGTTTACTTCACAATTGATTATGGGCCCAAAATTTATTATGTAAAAAGGAAATATTTTTCAACGGGTTTTATGTTTTCCATTAGGATAATGGATTTTGATTATTTGTATATCCCATAATGATTTTTATTTTCCAATACAAATTTTTCAAATTATTTTATTGGATTTACTTCACATGACTTAATAAATTATATGAAGTCTTGAAAGGTAAATATTTTAGTTACAATGACTCACCATGGGAAAAGAAATCATGTCATGTATGAAACAAGAGTCTCAATTTTTGATCCCATTTTTTTGTAAAAAATTTACACTCTATGGAAGTGTAAAATTTTATAATTTAATGGGTTTACCAATTTTATAAAACCATAAACCTAATATGTCATGGTAATTTTATGAAATACAATCCTTAATAAAAATCATGTAATTAAGTTTTGGATTTATTAGAGGGGTTATATTTCAAGAAGAACCAACTAAATACTATGTGTTGTGGGTTTACTATATCCAGTTACATATGAGGTAAGGTTCAAGGAATATATTTAGTGCATTGTGAACTTAAAAATTCCATTTAGTTGAGTTCAAAAGGAATAATCTATAAAAGAAGAGCACTAATTTACCCCCTCTTAGTGGTTAATCAATCTTAAGGAATCACACTCAACATTATTTTATAGCTATCATAGCCAAATTTTTAATTCTATCCTCAATAAAAATTTAATTTACAAGATTATACATTAACTTGATTCTTGAAATGATATCATCATTCAATGAATTCACCTAAAACCTCTCGTATATTCCAAAATATTTGATACAAACATTCTAAAAGGTAATAATGAAGATATGATTCAATATCCTTGAATAAAAAATCATGTTTTATTTAACCATGCCCATATAGATTGATTCAATATAGTCCCACATAAATTTGATAATATTACACTATTTCACACCACAAAGAAAATCCAACACATAGTAATCCTAAATCTTCATCATATCTTTATCTACATTACTTGGTATTAATAACCCTCAGATCTATTGAAATATAATTTTGTACTTCAATTATAGGTGTTTCCCCTTGGGAAATTCCTCCTTTACCTAAAATAATCAATTAATAGATCTCTCATTATTAAAGGTTTCCAAAAATTCTCGATGTTTCTAAGATATAAGAAGTGATTCTAATTCAAGTTGTAGGCCAACAAGTCCTGTAAATTTCTTAACTAACATAACAAAATCAGGACTTTTAATTGTTAACTTAACATTCTTTGATCCATAAAATTATTCAAAATATGAGATATAGTAAAACTATTAAAAAATTAACGAATAGAACAAATAAAACTTCATACTTGGAAATGAAATATAATTTTATCACTTGAATCTAAAAAACTATTTGAGTAGTGATTCTTGTTTATTATACGAAACAAAATTATTCATCACATTATGATTGATTTTATTTGAATAAATCTCACCATAAAATTTCATGATAAGATAAAAATATTAAAAATATTTAAAAGATCTAAAAAAAGTAAAACACTTTAGAACAAATAATGATTAGGAGGATGCAAGGGACCAAAAGCCTTTATATAGGAATATGTGGTTTTCATTATACATTGATCTCATTGTTGATGAGTGATTATATTTTCCTATTTCAAACAATGATGTCAAATATCACATAAGTGATAAATTCTGAATTTTATGAAAAAAATTAATCTACCTTTGAATTTATAAAAAATAAGAAAAAATACATAATATAAAATAGATATATATTAATGAGTTTTCATCATTTTGAAAGATAAGAATGGAAGAAGTCCCCTTCTAGAATTTATTTTCAAATACACATGAAATTATATTAATTCAATGAATATTTTCATGGAATATATACTGAAAACACCTATATCTTATATATATATATATAACTAGAAAATATATACTTCATACATAATGGTTTTTATGAAAATAATCCTCCTTTATTATGGATAAAAAAAATTATTAATCCAATATTATATAATATAAATGAAAATAAAGTAAATATTTTGTAGGGCTTCTTAATCTTAGGTATCTCTTAATATTTAGTTATGCATAACCATATACTATTTGTGTCAATTAAAAATATTCATCTTTTTTACCTGAAAAATAAAGTAATTAATTAGTACACAAACCTATTAGGTTTATAAATGATGTCAAACAAGTTTTTAGAACTCACATATACCAAACTATATGATGTTGAACAACTACTAGTTATTTAAAGGAAGAATCCATACAATTTCTAAATGATTAAATCCCATTAAAAGAAAATCAATTTTTTTGGGACCAAGTTGTATAGATAAAGAAGTAAGAAGAGTTTTTTTTACAGAGTGTTGTTTTTTGTTGTCAATGAAACTAAATCAATTCACTTTGTAAAAGACTTGGAAACCAGATGATGCTTTGCTGATATTTATTTCCCAAATATCATAAGTTAGGAGAACTTGTTATGAAATCCTTATAAAGGAAAGGGGGAGAAATGATGATGCTAGTCATATACAGTTTTGATTGGAAGGAATGATGCTACTAGAAGAAAGGGAAGGTTCAGTACTTTCCATTATTATTATGATGATGCTAAATCTAGCCTATAAAATGATACATATCACGATAGTGGAGTTCATGATGAATGATAAAGAATGGTTATGAGAAGAAGTGAAGAGAGAAATTACAAAGGAATGGACAATCTAGAGGTGGCATAAAAGAACAGTTTATGGTGGTTCCATTTTCCAATGTTTTCCAAATTGTAGGGCCTGCAAATCAGCGGATGAATAAATGTGTTTTTGGAAATGGATGTTGCGCGCAAGATTGAATATGGTTTAGATTTTTTCAAGCAAGGCATGATTCAAGGTCAGAACATTGAAAAATGGAAAAGGAATGTAGTGAGCAAAAAATTGGACAGAGTGCATGAAAAAATGACGGTTTCACGAAATAGTAGCAAGATGTGAAAACAATCAGTGGGATGCATGAAAAAAATAAAGGCTGCGTGAAATATTGGTGTGGTGCACAAAATATCAGCGGGCTGCACGAAAAATAAAGGTTGTGCGAAATATTGGCATGGAGAACAAAATAGAGTAACAAAGTTTTTTTTGCATAAAAGGTGTTTCAAGATTAAAAGCTTGAAAATTGGAAAAGGCATGAGTTTTGTGAAATATTGGAGCATTGCACAAAAAATGATGTTGCGTGAAAGAGTTTTTACACACATGAAGAATGTTTTACACATAGATTACTATTTTTCGCACTGAGCTAAAAAGGCCTATAAATATGAGGTGACCCCCACTCATTATGTGTGGCTCAAAACGTAGAATAAATTTCGAGATCTGGTGCATGTAAAATTTTATACTAAGTGAGTTGTACGAAGATAAATAAGTTTTCACGAAAAGAAGAAGTGTGCGTGAAAAAGTGGGAGCTGTGGGAAAAGTGGAAAGTTCCGTGAAAAAGGTTTTTCGTGCCAAAAGGGAATTTTTATGCACAAGACATTTGAATTGTGCACAAGAAACAGAAAAGGCTGCACGTAAAGTTTGGGGTCTTCACACATATTTAGTTGTGCGTATGATAGTTCTTACCAGCTTCTGGGTAGGAATGTGAAGATTTTTACTTCAGAGAATACAACTGTTAAATTGAAAAGAAGCATTGAAATACATTAATTCCCTATTTATTCTAAGAGGTTGCACACGTGCTTCTATATTGTTTTCCAAGTTCTACACGAGTGTAAGGGTATATCCTACTCCTTGTATTCCACATAAAAGTATTGTTTTCTAGTGGATTGTGTAGTACTAGATTATATCTGTACCACACCAAGGACGTAGCTACTCTTGTTGAGTAGTGAACCTTGTAAATCTTGTGTTCATATCATTGTGAGTGTTCATCAGAGAAGAAACTCTTTAACATGCGGTGTAGGTTGTTTCAATTATAAGGAAACATAAAAAGAAAAATATATCACTCTTTCACCCTCTCTCCCTCTCAGTGATACTTGGATCCTAACTGGGAACATCAATTGGTATCAAAGTGACAGGTTCCATTCACTTATTCTTTGCTAAAGTTTTTGAAGAGATGTTGTGATGGAGAATATAAATTTCATGAAAAGTAAGGGGATTTTTATTTTCTATGGAAAGAACTATCACATCTGGAAGGATAGAATGACGCCTTATCTTATGTCTCTTGGATATGAAGTTCTTCAAACTACAACTGATAGATTTCCTCATATTGATGACAAGGTTACTCTTACACCTGCTGATAAGAATAATCTTGAGAATGATGGAAGAGCTAAAAATGCATTACTCTCATATCTTTCTGAGAGTGAGTTTTTAAGAGTGAAAGGTGTGGCTACAACTAAAGGAATCTGGGATACGTTAAATAACATATATAAATGAAATATAAATGTGAATAAGGAAAAACTAAAAATTTGGAGGCTGAAGTATGTAGACTTGAAAATGGGATAATATATATCTATTGGGGACTTCTTTACCAGTTTAAATGAAATTTTTTGTACAATCAGATTTCTTGGTGAAAATTTGGAAGATTCTATAGTTATTGAGAAGATCTTGAGAATTCGTCCCAAAAAATTGGATGCTAATGTTTCATAACAGGAAGACAGAGACCCTTAAACATTATCTCTAGATAATTTTCATAGCACTCACATAAAATATGAAATGAGAAGGGAGAAGACTATGAAGAGCAAAAAAAAAGCCAATAGAAAAATGTCTTTTAAGGCTTCAATGAAATAGAAGTGGAACAAAATTCTTATTGAAGATAAAGCTCGTGAATTTGGCTTCGAAAATGAGGTTTGTCAAAATTTTAATAAAATACTCTCATTTTTTTCTAAACATTTGAAAGGAGGCATAGGGAAATAAAAAAGGGAAACTCCCTTTGAAATTATTTGAATGTGGAGCTGTTGTCCACTATGTGGCTAATTGTCCTAAAAAAGAGTAATATGAAGGCAGTGATGAAGAAGACAAAAAGCCAAGAAGGTCATGGAAGAAATAGGGTGGAAAAGATAAATATTCTGGAAGAGGTAAGGATAAAAAGTTCTTTAAATCAAAAATAAGAAGCTTGTTTTTAAAAATTGAAGAAGATTATGATAGTGAGACTGGATCTGAAGGTTCAGTTGCTAAAAAAGCTAGAGAGAGTAAATTTTTTTCAACAGTGAATAATGATGATTATGAGAGAAATATTACTAAACAATAAGAAACTCAACTTAAAAATTATCTAAAGTAAGAGTTGACGGAATGTTTGAGAAATATCTGAATACTTGAGAAGGAAAACAAGAAGTTGATATATGAAAATTCCACATTGAACAATGAAGGATTTTTTCATGGTGAAAAAATAAATTTGGAAAAGGAGATTAATGATATGAATATTTCTCTTGAGAATGAAAATAATCGCAATGACCATCTTGAAGTAAAGCTGAAGGCAAAAGAAGAAGAGTTAGAACTTTTCCAACAGAAACTTTATAAAGCTAAAGAAATGGATATCAGTTTTAAAAATTCTATTTCAGAAGTTGGTGAATGTTCCAGTAAGAATGAACCAAAAATATCCACAAAAGTTACCTTCAAAGGTTGAAATGAAAGACAGAACTGGTTCTGATAATAATAAGTCTAGAAAGACCATGTATGTGGACAATGTTAGCAATGCTGAAAAATTAGAAGTGCATAAAAATAATGAGTCAAGAAATACTTCTAATACTACTAGTAGTGATAAATCTAAACTGAGGAAGAGAGTTACAAATGATAGCAAGAAGGTTGATATTTAAAATAGTTTTATTAAAAAGGTTGTTGAGATTTGTGTTCAAAAATCTGGTCAGTATAGAAGTTTCAAAGGAAAATACTCTTTCTATGGTTACTAATGATATTGTGGTGGATCCAGACACATGGAAAATATTTGTTGGTTTAGCCAAAAACATTACGACTATCCCACATTTTTTGAAAGGAAAGTATTGAGGGGTAGTCAATCCTTTCAAAATAGAAATTCTCTAAATAAATTTCAAAATATATCTAAGAAGATTGGTGTGAAATTTGAGAATAGGTTCCAACCACTGGAAACTGTTTTTGAAAGATGGGATCGACATAAACATCTTTCCAAGGGCTACCTTAGTGTGTTACCAGAGCAACCAAATTTTCTTAACAATTCTCAAAATCTAGAATTTTTAAATAAAAAAGCGATAGGTTTGATAAGTCCAAAAATAAAGAGTGAATGGTTGTCTAGCCAGAACACATTGACTTGGCTATGAAATTGATGTAAGCACAATAGAAAGTGGAGGAAATGAAAGAACAAAAAACTCTCATTGTCGAAACTGATTTGAAAGATATAAATGGAGAACATTCATGGATTCTTAATAGTGGGTGTTCCTCTCATATGAAAGGAGACCTAAAGATGCTGAAGAATCTGAAAGACTTCAAAGAAGGAACAATGACATTTGGAAATAATGAATATCTAAGGATCCAAGGTGTTGGATTATCCATCATTGGAAAAGAAAAGATGAAATCCCAGAAAACACTATATGTTGACGAGCTGAAACATAACTTGCTTCGTGTGTCACAACTCTGTGATGAGGGCAACAAAGTTATCTTCCGAAAATATGTATTTCTTGTGAAAAGTGAAAATTATGGAAATATAATTACATGAGGTCAAGTACAAGAGGGAATTTGTTCTACGTTGGTGAAGTGAAAAACTCTTATTACATATGTATGGCGAATGAAAATCAGTTATTCCATAAAAGGCTTGGACATATGTGCCAGAGAAATATTCTCAAGTTATCAAAGAGATATAGTGTCTGAGGTATTCTTGATTTATCAAGAAGAAGAGATTGGTGTTGTACTATTTGTGAGAAAGGGAATATTACAAACTCTATTCACAAGAGAGTTTAAATTGGCTCAAAAAGACCCTTGGAACTCATACACTATAATATCTGTGGACCAATGAGCAAGAAATCTACAAATGCAGATAATTACTTCATTACTTTTATTGATGACTTTACTCGCATTACATGTGTTATGTACATGAGGCATAAGTCAGATGCTCTGAAAATGTTCAAGAGTTTTAGGAGTATAGAAGAGAAGGAATGTGAGTATTTAGTGAAAAATTTGAGAACTGATAATGGTGGGAAGTATAAGAATACAGACTTACCTTGATAAAAATAGAATTCAGCATGAGTTCAGTTCACCATACACACCTCAACAAAATGGGGCTACTGAAAGAAAGAATCGATGTCTGGTAGAAATGGGGAGAACTATGTTACTTGAATATAGTCTTTCTCATTATTATTGGAGGCAAGACATGAGAACTGCTGTGTATATTAAGAACATATGTTTCTATAGGTAAAACTCAAATATGAATCCATATGAAATGTTCTAGGGAAAAAATACAAGTCTAATACACTTGAGAGTTTTTGGGATTCCATGCATTATAAAGAAGAAAGGTGGAAACCTTGGAAAGTTTGATCAAAGAGGATATGAAGGAGTTTTTCTTGGCTATGCTCTAGAAGGAAGAGGATATAAATGCCTCAACGAAAAAACATGAAGAATTATTGATTATTTAGATGTAAAGGTTGGCTAAAATGTTGAGAATGAAGAGTAGTAATATGTTGATGTGGATGTTGAGCAAGATAGAGAAGATTTTGTTAACAATTATGATAATGTTGTAGATTGTGTTAATCCTACTCAAAAAGAGGAATCTGACTCGGAAATCTCATGTGATGAGGATGAAGTTCAAACAACTCATCCTAGGATGAGGAAACAAGTGGAGGCTTAAAACATTATTGGAGATAAACATCATAGGGTTAAAACAAGAAGAAAAATGAATGCTATATCACATACTTATCTTTATTCGAAAGTTGAACCGAATGATGTAAATGAATAATTTGAGCATCCAGAATGAATTCATGCTATGAATGAATAATTTTATCAGATAGAGAAGAATGATACTTGGGAACTTTTACCCAAGCCAGACAACAAGAATGTTATTTTTGCAAAGTGGTTTTTCTGGAAAAAGCTGATTGAAAAAGGTAATGTAATAAGAAACAAAGAAACATTGGTTTGCAAAGGGTATTCACAAATTGAAGGAATTGATTTTGATGGAAACTTTTCCTCAGTGGAAAGATTAGAAACAATTAGATTCTTTCTTGCTATTGCGGCATAACAAGGTTACAAAATCTTTCAAATGGATCTAAAATTTTCATTCTTTAATGGTGACCTTGAAAAGGAAGTTTACATTGATCAAACTTGTGGATTTTTTATTGGAAAAGATGAATGTTATGAGTTTAGGTTGAAGAAGGATTTGTATGGGATAAAACAGGCTATGAGGGCATGGTAATTTAAATTAGATACTTTCTTATAGAAGATGAATTCTAAGAAAGGTAGAGTTGATTTCAATATTTACATCAAGGATTTTCAAGAGTTTTCGCTGATCATTATTGTTTATTTTAATGACATTATCTTTCATGGGAATGGCGAAAGATCATGTGAATGATTTTCCAAGGAGATGACGAAGTTATTTGAGATGTCCATGATCAGTGACATTAAATACATTATTGGGCTACAAATCTCACAGAAAAAGAATAATGTCTTTCTATCTCATGAAAAGAATGCTAAGGAACTTATGAGGAAGTTTCTAATGGAAAATTCAAAACAAGTATCCACACCTATATTAGTGGGAACCAAGTTTTCTAATGATATTGAAGGAAATGATGTTGATCAGGAAGAGTTTCTAATGATGATTGGAAGTCTATTTTATTTGACTGCCTCAAGACACGACATCGTCTATATTGTCACTTTATGTGAAAGATTTTAGAGTGCTCCTAAAGAATAACATATAATTTCTAGAAAAATAATTCTCAGATATATCAAAGGCACAAAATTTTTTGGAATCAGGTATGATGGATCAGAAAATATTGATCTATTCGTGTATTCTGATGCTGATTGGGAAGGAAATTTTGATGATCGAAGATCCATATCTGGTGGAGTTTTTTTTCTTGGGAAATGTTGTGTTAGTTGTCAAAACAAGAAAAAGAATTCAATAAATATTAGCGTATCTGAAGCTGAGTATGTTGTTGCTACTCAAGCTGCAACTCAACTAATGTAGATGAAGACTCAGTTGGAAGATCTACTTGTTGAAGTGAAGCTACCATTTCTCTTGGGATGTGATAATCAGAGTGTGATAAATCTTACAAGGAATCCGGTACAACATTATCGTTCAAAACACATTGACATAAAGTACCACTTCATCAAGGAGAAAGTAGAGAAGAATAAATTGAGGCTGGAGTATGTTTTTACATCTGAACAAGTTGCTGATATATTCAGAAAACTGTTACCGAAGGAACCATCTGCAAAAATTGACGTTGAACATGGGTGTCCAAAATCCTTATCATCAATGTTGAGGTATGTTTGTTTGTCCCCAATCTCATCTTGCCTTTGTATAGTGTTTTCAAGTGGGATAATTGTTTCATAAATCTATCCTTATAGATGTATGCATAAATGGGGAATTGTGGGTAAGTGATGAATCCATCATGTATGTGTGTGAAATATTCTAACTATTTGTTGGAGTGTTTGTAGGAAACAATTTTGTTTTCCTAGAAAGTTGAAGAAGTGAAGAATTCTGAATTAGAAGCTTGAAAGATGTTCTGAAAAAGGATGAGGAGATACGATCATGAGATTTCATAGTCACTACTTTTGGATAACATGGTTTTGACTATCAATAATCATTGTTTCCTACAATGTGTTAGAACACGTATGCTTATAATTGTTGATAAGTAATCCATTGCTTAAAGTTACAATGTTCAGTGATTTATGAATCTTGGTTGACAACAAAATCCAAAGGGGGAGATTGTTGGGACCAAGTTGGATGGATAAGGAAGTAAGAAGAGTTTACTATTACTGACTTTTGTTTTTTGTTGTCAAAGAAGCTAAATCAATTCACATTATAAAAGGCTTGGAAACCAGAAAATGCTTTACTGATATGTATTTTCCAAATATCATAAGTTAGGAGAGCTTGTGATTCAAGCCTTATGAATCAAAGGGGGAGAAATGACAATGCCAGTCATATACAGTTTTGATTGGAAAAAATGATACTCCTAGAAGAAAGGGAAGATTCAATACTTTCCATTCTAATTCTGATGATGCTAAATATGGTCTATCAAATTATATATATATATAAATAGTGGAGTTCGTGATGAAAGTTGAAGAAAGGTTATGAGAAGCAGTAAAGAGAGAAATGAAAAAGGAATGGACAATCTAAAGGTGGAACAAAAGAACAGATTAACGTGGCACATTTTTCCTGTTTTTGCCAAATTTTAGGGCCTGAACATTAGAAGATGAAGAAATGTGATTTTGGATATAGATTTTTCATGCAATATTAAAGATGGTTTAGATTTTTTCACGGAAGTCATGATTCAAGGCCAGAACATCAAAAAATGGAAAAGGCATGCAGTGCGTGAAAAATTGGACAGAGTGCATGAAAAAAATGACGGCTACATGAAATAGTAGCGGGATGCACAAACAATCAGTGGGATGTATGAAAAACATAAAGGTTGTGCGAAAAATTGGAGTGGTGCACAAAATATCAGCGGGCTGCATGAAAAATAAAGGTTGTGCGAAATTTTGGCATGGTGCGTGAAATAGAGGAATGATGTTTTTCCAATAAAAGGTGTTTTGAGATCAGAAGCTCGAAAATTGGCAAAGTCATGAGTTGCACAAAATATTGGAGCATTGTGCGAAATATGAAGTTGTGTGAAAGAGTTTTTACACGCACGAAGGGAGTTTTACATGTGGATTAGTGTTTTTCGCGTGGAGTTAAAAAGGCCTATAAATATGTGGTGACCCCCACTCATTGTGTGAGGCTCGACACTTGGAAGAAATTCCATGCTCTAGTGCACATAAAATTTTACACTAAATGAGTTGCACGAAAAGAAAGAAGTTTGTGCAAAAATAGGTTGGGTGCGTGAAAAAGTGAAAAGCTGTGCAAAAAGTGGAATGTTTCTCGAAAAAGGATTTCTGCACCAAAAGGGGATTTTTACGCGCAAGCCATTTGAATTGTATGCAAAAAACCCTAAATGATTTGCAAAAAATTTGGGCTCTTCGCACATATTCAGTTGTGCGTAGGAGAGTTCATACCAGCTTCGGGGTAGGAAAGTGATGATTTGTACTTCAGAGAATACAACTGTTCAATTGTAATGAAGCATTGAAATACTGTTCCTCCATATTTTTTCTAAGAGGGTGCACACACACTTCTGGATTGTTTTCCAAGTACTAAACAAGTGTAAGGGTATATCCTACTTGTTTTATTTAACATCAAAGGATTTTTTTTGAGTGGATTGTGTGGTAATGGATTACTTCCATACCATACTAAGGATGTAGCTACTCTTGTTGAGTAGTGAACCTTGTAAGTCATGTGTTTCTATGGTTGTGAGTGTTTAGTAGACAAGAAACTCTTTAACAAGAGGTGAAGTTTGTTTCAATTAGAAGAAAACATAAAAAGAAAAATATACCACTGATTCACCCTCCCCGCTCTCAGTGATACCTGGATCCTTACTGGGAACATCAATTAGTATCAGAGTGATAAGTTCCCTTCGTTTATTCATTGATAAAGTCTTTGAAGAAAAGTTGTGATGGAGAATCTAAATTGTATGAACAGTAATGGGATTTGGATTTTCGATGGAAAGATATATCACATCTCGAAGGACATAATGATGCCTTATCTTATGTCTCTTGGAAATGAAGATCTTGAAACATCAAGTGATGGATTTCTTTCTATTGATGATAAGGTTCCTCTTACACCTACTGATAAGAAGAATATTGATAATGATGGAAGAGCTAAAAATGCATTTCTCTCATCTCTTTATAAGAGTGAGTTTTTAATAGTGAAAGGTGTGGCTACAACTAAAGGAATCTGGGATAAGATGAAGAACATATATGAAAAAAATACAACAGTGAAGAAGGAAAAACAACAAATTTGGAGGCTGAAGTATGAAGACTTGAAAATGGGAGAATTTGAATCTATTGGGGAATTATTTACCAGGGTAAATGACATTATCAGTACAATCAGATGTTTTGGTGAACATTTGGAAGACTATATAGTTGTTGAGAAGATCTTGAGAATTCTTCCTGGAAAATTTGATGCTAAAGTTTAATCATTAGAAGATAGAGACCCTGAAACATTATCTCTGGATGATTTTCATAGCACTCTTATAACATATGAAATGAGAAGGGAGAATACTATAATGAGACAAGAAAAATCTGATAGAGAAATGTATTTCAAGGGTTCAAAGAAATAGAAGTCGAAGAAAATTATTTTTGAAGATAAAGCTGGTGAATCTGACTCTGAAAACGAGGTATGTCAAAATTTTGTTGAAATACTCTCGTTGTTTTCTAAAAATTTGAAATGAGGCATAGGGAAATAAAAAGGGAAACTCCCTTTGAAATGTTTTGAATGTGGAGATGTGGGCCACTTTGTAGCTAATTGTCCTCAAAAATAGAAAGATGAAGGCAACAATGAAGAAGAAAGAAAACCAAGAATGTCATGGAAGAAACAGGTTGGAAAAGATAAATATTCTGAAATTGGTTAGAATAAAAAGTTCTTCAAATAAAAAAGAATAAGCTTGTTTTCAAAAAGTGAAGAAGATGATGATAGTGAGACTAGATCTCAATGTTCAGTTTCTGAAAAAGCTAGAGAGAGTACATTTTTTCAATAGTGAAGAATGATGATTATGAGAGCAGTAATACGGAAGAAAAAGAAACTCAACTTGAACAGTATCTAAAAGAAGAGTTGAAGGAATGTTTGAGAAAGATCATAAGACTTGAGAAGGAAAACAAGAAGTTGATAAATGAAAATTCGACAATGAACAATGAAAGAATTTTTCATGATGAAAAAATCAATTTGGAAGAGGAGATTTATGATCTGAAGATTTCTCTTGACAATGTAATGAATCGTAATGATCATCTTGAAGTAAAGCTAAAGGAAAAAGAAGAAGAGTTGGAACTTGTCCAACAAAAACTTTATAAAGCTAAAGAGATGGATATCAGTTTCAAAAATTCTATCTCAGAAGTTGGTGAATGTTCTAGTAATAATGAACTAAATAAGGATCCACAAAAGTTATCTTCAAATGTTGAAATGAAAGACGGAACTAGTTCTGATAAGAAGAAGGATAGAAAGAACATGTATGTGGCCAAATTCAGCAATGCTGAAAAATCAGAAGTGCATAAAAACCATGATTCAAGAAAGACTTCTAATACATCTGGTAGTGATAATTCTGAACTAAGGAAGACAGTTACAATTGAAAACATGAAGGTTGCTGATCAAAATAGTTCTATTAAAAAGGTTGTTGAGAAGTGTGTTCACAAATTTGGTCAGTATAGAAGTTTCAGAGGAAAATATTATTTCTATGTTTATTGTTGGTATTGTGGTGGATTCGGACACATGAAAATATGTGTTGGTTCAACCAACAACATTACTACTATCCCACATGTTTTTAAAGACAAGTATTGAGGGTTAGTTAATCCTTTCAAAATATTATGTCTTTAAATAAATTTCAGAAGTTATCTAAGAAGAATGATGTGAAAGTTGATAATAGGTTCCAACCACTATAATCTATTTGTGAAAGATGTGATCGACCTCGACATCTTGCCAAGGGCTGCCTTAGTGTGTTACTAGAGAAACAAATGTTTCTTAATAATTCTCAAAATCCAGAATTTTTAAAAGAAAAAAGGGATAGGTCTGATATGTCCGAAAAGAAAGAGTGCATGGTTGTCTGGCTAGAATGCATTGACTTGTCTAAGAAATTGGAGGAAGCACAACATAAAGTTGAGGAAAAGATATAACAAAAATCTCTCGTTGTCGAAACTGCTTTGAAAGATAAAAAAGGATAACATCCATTTATTCTTGATAGTGGGTGTTCCTCTCATATGACCGGAGACTTAAAGATGCTGAAAAATTTGAAAGACTTCAAAGATGGAATAGTGAGATTTGGAAATGATGAATCTCTAAGGGTCAAAGGTGTTGGATCAGCCATCATTGGAGAAGAAAAGATGAAATCTAGGAAAACACTATATGTTGACGGGCAAAAACATAACCTTCTTAGTGTGTCGCAACTCTGTGATGGGGGAAAAACTTATCTTCAGAAAATATGGATTTTTTCTGAAAAGTGAAAATGAAGGAAATATAATTACACGAGGTCAACGTATAAGAGGGAATTTGTTCCAAGTTGGTGAAGTGTAGATCTCTTGATACATTGGTACAGCCCGATGAGAATAAGTTATGGCATAAAGGTTTGGACATATGTGTCAGTGAAATCTGTGCAATTTATTGAAGAGAGATAGTGTCTGAGATATGCCTGATTTATAAATAAGAGAATACTGGTGTTGCACTATTTGTGAGAAAGGGAATATTACAAAATATATTCACAAGAGAGTTTAAATTCGTTCAAAAAAACTCTTGGAACTCATACACTCTAATATCTATGGACCAATGAGCCAGAAATATACAAATATAGATAAGTACTTTATTAAATTCATTGATGACTTTACTCGCATTACTTGTGTTATGTACATGAGACATAAGTCAGATTCTCTGAAAATGTTTATGAGTTTCAGGAGGAAAGCATAGAATGAATGTGAGTATTTAGTGAAAAAATTCAGAACTGATAATGGTGGAGAGTATAAGAATGAAGAGTTTGAAAGTTACCTCAAGAAACATAGAATTCAGCATGTGTTCAGTTCACTATACACACCTCATCAAAATGGGGTTTCTAAAAGAAATAATCAAAGTCTGGTGAAAAAGGAGAGAACTATGTTACTTGAACATAGTCTTTCTCATTATTATTAGAGGAAAGCACAAGCACTGCTGTGTATATTCAAAACAAATGTTTCTAAATGTCAAACTCAGATATGACTCCATAAGAAATGTTTTATGGAAAAACTCCATGTCTGAAACACTTGAGAGTTTTTGGGAGTCCATGAATTATAAAGAAGAAAGGTGGAAACCTTTTAAAGTTTGAGAAAAGAGGATATGGAAGAATTTTTCTTGGCTATGCTCCAGAAAGAAGAGGATATAGATGAATCAAAAAAGAAACATGAAGAATTAGAGATTATTCAGATGTAAAAGTGGTTGAAAATATTGGGAAAGAAAAGCAGCCATATGCTGATGTGGATTTTCAGTAAGATAGAGAAGATTTTGTTAACAATTCTGATAATGTTGCAGACTGCGTTAATCCTACTCAAGAAGAGGAATCCAACTCACAAATCTCAAGTGATGAGGATGAGGTTCAAACAAATCATCCTAGGATGAGGAAACAAGTGGAGGCCTAGAACATTATTGGAGATAAACATGAGAGGGTTCAAACAAGAAGAACAACGGATGATATATCACATACTTCTCTTTATTAGAAAGTTGAACCAAATGATGTAAATGAAGAATTTGAGCATCCAGAATGGGTTTATGCTATGAATGAAGAACTTGATCAAATAGAGACGAATGATACTTGGGAACTTTTACCCAAGCCAGATAACAAGAATGTTATTGGTACAAAGTCGGTTCTCCGAAACAAGCTGAATGAAGAGGGTAAAGTAATAAGAAACAAAGAAATATTGGTTTGCAAAGGGTATTCAGAAATTGAAGGCATTGATTTTGATGAAACCTTTTCTCTGGTTGCATGATTAGATACAATCAGATTATTTCTTGCTATTGCAGCACAACGAGGTTACAAAATCATTCAAATGAATATAAAATATGAATTCTTGAATGGTGACCTTGACATGGAAGTTTACATTGATCAACCTTGTGGATTTGTTATTGGAAAGGTTTAATGTTATGTGTGTAGTTGGAAGAATGCTTTGTATGGGCTAAAACAGTCTCCGAGGGCATGGTATTTTAAATTAGATACCTACTTGAAGAAGATGAATTTTAAGAAAGGTAGAGTTGATAGAAATATTTAAATCCAGGAGTGTCAGGAGTTTTCACTGATCATTATTGTTTATGTCGAATACATTATCTTTTCTAGGAATGGCGAAAGATCATGTGAAAGATTCTTTGAGGAGATGAAGAAGTTATTTGGGATGTCCGTTCTGGGTGAAATGAAATACTTTTTGGGGCTAAAAATATCACAGAAAAAGAATCATGTCTTTCTGTCTCAAGAATAGTATGCTAAGGAACTTTTGAAGAAGTTTGGCATGGAAAATTTGAAACCAGTTTCCACACATATTTCAGTGGGAAACAAGTTTTCTAAATATGGAGAAGGCAAGGATGCTGATCAGAAAGATTATTGAAAGATGATTGGAACTCTGTTGTATTTGAATGCCTCAAGACCTGATATCGTCTATGTCGTCACTTTATGTGCAGGATTTTAGAGTGCTCCTAAAGAATCACATCTGATTTCTAGAAAAATAATTCTCAGATATGTCAAAGGCACAACAATTTTTGTAATCAGGTATGATGGCTTAGGAAATATTGATGTATTCCGGTATTCTGATGCTGATTGGGTAGGAAATGTTGATGATTAATGATCCAAATCTGGTGGGGTTTTCTTTCCGGGGAAAGGTTGTGTTAGTTGGCATTCCAAGAAACATAATTCAATAACTCTTAGCATACCTGAAGCTGAGTATGTTGCTGATACTCATGCTGCAACTCAACTAATGTGGATGAAGACTCATTTTGAAGATTTACTTGTTGATGTGAAGCTATAATTTCTCTTGAGATGTGATAATTAGAGTGCGATCAATCTTACAAGGAATCTGGTACAACATTCTCGTTCAAAACACATTGACATAAAGTAACACTTCATCAAAGAGCAGGTGGGGAGGAATGAATTGAGGATGGAGTATGTTCCTACATCTGAACTAGTTACTGATATATTCACAAAACCTTTACCGAAGGAGCAATTTTCAAAATTTAGGTTGAACATGGGTGTCCAACCTATTTCTCATCATGGTTTTGGTACGTTTGTCTTTCCCCACTCTCATCTTTCATTTGGATAGTGTTTTCAATGGGGATAATTGTTTCATAAATCTATCTTTATAGATGCATGCATAAAGGGGGAGTTGTGGGTAAGTGTTGAATCCAACATGTATGTGTGTGAACTATTCTAACTATTTGTTGGAGTGGATATAAGAAACAATGTTGTTTTCTAAGAATTTTTAAGAAGTGAAGAATTCTAAATTAGAATTTTGAAATATGTTCTGAACAATGTTGAGTAGATATGATCAAGAGATTTCATAGTCACTACTTTTGGACAGCTTGGTTTTGGCTATCAATAATTCTTGTTTCCTACGATGAGTTAGCTCACGTAGGCCTAGAATTGTTGAAAATTAATCCATTTATTGAGGTTAAAAAGTTTAGAGATTTGTGAATCTTGGTTGATAAAAAAATCCAAAGGGGGTGATTTTTGGGACCAAGTTGGATGGATAAGGCAGTAAGAAGAGTTTGCTATTACAAAGTGTTGTTTCTTGTTGTCAAAGAATCTAAATAAATTCACTTTGTAAAAGACGTGTAAACCAGACAATGCTTTGCTGATATGTATTTCCAAAATATCATAAGTCATAAGAACTTATGATGAAATCCTTTTGAAGGGAAGGGGGAGAAATGATGATTCCAGTCATATACAGTTTTGATTGGAAGGAATGATGCTACTGAAAAAAGGGAATATTCAGTACTTTCCATTGTAATTCTGATTATGATAAATCTGGTCTATCAAATCATATATATCATGATAGTGGAGTTCATGATAAAAGATGAAGACTGGTTATGAGAAGAAGTGAAAAGAGAAATGACAAAGGAATGGACAATCTAGAGGTGGCACAAAAGAACAGTTTATGGTGTTTCCGTTTTACAATGTTTGCCAAATTTTAGGGCCTGAAAATCAAGAGATGAAGAAATGTGTTTTTGGAAATGGATGTTGTGCACAAGATTGAAGATGGTTTAGAATTTTGTGCACAAGGCATGATTCAAGGTCAGAACATCGAAAAATGGAAAAGGCTTGCAGGGTGGGAAAAATTGGACAGAGTGCACAAACAAAATGATGGCTGCACAAAATAGTAGCAGGATGCGCAAAAAAAAAAATATAGGCTAAGTGAAATATTGGCGCGGTGCACAAAATATCAGTGGACTGCATGAAAAATAAAGGCTTCATGAAATATTGGTTTGGTGCGTGAAATAGAGGAATGAAGTTTTTCACGCAAAAGGTTTTTCGAGATCAGAAGCTTGAAAATTGGCAAAGGCATGAGTTGTGTGAAATATTGTATAATTGCACAAAAATATGAAGTTGCGTGAAATAGTTTTTATGCGCACGAAGGGAGTTTAATGTGCGGATTAGTGTTTTTAGTGCGGAGTTAAAGAGGCCTATAAATACAAGGTGACCCCCACTCATTATGTGTGGCTCGACACATAGAAGAAATTCTGATATCTAGTGTGAGTAAAATTTTACACTAAGTGAGTTGTGAGAAAATAAAGAAGTTTGAGTGAAAAGAGGAGGGGTGTGCGAAAAAGTTGGAAGCTATGCGAAAAGTGTAAATTTGCGTGAAAAATGTTTTTCTCAGCAAAAGGGAATTTTTACGTGGAATCCATTAGAATTGTGCACAAGAAATCCTAAAGGCTGTGCAAAAAATTTGGGGTCTTTTCACATATTCAGTTGTGTGTATGGGAGTTCTTACCAGCTTCTGGGTAAGAAAGTGAATATTTGTACTTTAGAGAATACAACTGTTCAATTGTAAAGAAGCAATGAAATACTGTAATTCCCTATTTGTGTTAAGAGGGTGCACACACGTTTCAGGATTGTTTTCCAAGTGCTACACGAGTGTAAGGGTATATCCTACTCATTGTATTCCACATCAAAGGATTGTTTTCTAGTGGATTGTGTGGTACTGGATTATTTTCGTACTATACCAAGGATGTAGCTACTCTTGCTGAGTAGTGAACCTTGTAAATCTTGTGTTCATATGGTTGTGAGTGTTCAGTAGATAATAAAATCTTTAACGGGAGGAAAAGGTTGTTTTAATTAGAAGGAAACATGAAAAGAAAAATATATCACTATTCATCCCCTCCCCATCTTAGTGATACTTGGATCCTGACTGGGAAATTCATATTTCTCTAGTTACCAAATTTATATCATTTAGTATACCAGGGTTCACTTTAAAAAAAATTATTGAATGGAAATTAAGCTTTCTAGAAGTCAAATTCCTAAATTTAGATGAAACTCTAAAATATTTAATTAGATAAAAAAGTTTACCCAAATTCTCCATTAGAGATTGCATCAATAATTTCCCCTAATTCTGCTTCATAGGCATTTCCAATACCAATGAAATGATAGATACATCATTTAATAAACCCAAGGTACGTTCGATACACCCCACCATAACTTGATGGACCTATTGCACCTTAGGTAGCTCCTTTGACATTCAACATGAGGGATGGTGGAATCGGGGGTATCCACCGAATGTACTTAAGAATCTAGAGCTATTGTGTTCGACTAGAAACGCCAAGAGATATGAGAATTTGTAGGTAAAAAATATTACTACACATTACACCTTCTTACCCAAAATAAGAAGAATAAAAATCATTGTGGATGTCCAACATTCCCCACTATATAGTGATACTAGAACTATCAAAAATTGTAGAGTTCCGAGCCTCCCATGGTACTGAAAAAGTTGCAGAAATAGAAAAAAGAATAATTTTTTTATCTATTCACATTAGTGAACCATAAGAAGAGTTGTAAGAAAAATAGTAATTGAGATATAGATCCCCTTATTAAAAATGAACAGGTAACCAACATATGACCAAATCCATTTGGATTTGTCACATTCCAAGAACAAGTGATACTTTGTTTCCTCATCACACATATATAGTTGACAGATCGAAGCCATGTGAAAGCAATATAATTGAATCTGTTCAAGAATAGGGCTCCAGTTTTCCTAGATCCTCCAAAGAAAGATGAATCTACAAGGCCAGATAAACCTGGTTATAAATTTTATGAGCTAGACAGGTAGGTGGGAGAGGCCCCCACACTCAATCCAGTAATAGTCATGAATGGTGAATTGACCAGTCTTACTATATCACCAAACTGGTGTGTTACAGTCTATGAAGGTGTAATATTGTATTTTATTCTCATGTTATGGTGAAATTATGATATCATCAGAGTGAAATCATGAGGGAAAATCAGATATGGAGAGGTGTTCAACATCAGGGGGAACAATTATCTCCTAAAGAGGATGTTCAAGCCATTTCATGATCCAGTAGTTGAGAGTGGATCTCCAATAGACCAACCACTTCATTTTATATATGATCTTCATGAAGTAGTGATTAAGAGATGAACAAACCGATGAAGCAAGGTAACAATTATACCCATTACACAGTCTTCTTGTGAATCTTTTTGAAAGAATGTCATCTGAGCACTCATTGAATATCTTGCTCCATGTAAATTTACCAATCATTCCATCATTGAAGGTTATAAGGTATTTAACACCTAGACCTCCCAATTCAACCTACTTGATGAAATCCTTCTAGGAAACAATGATCAACTTTATCTCCTGCGCTTACCCTGTCCAGATGAAGTTATAGACCATGCTTTGAAGCTCTTTAATGAGGCCTCTATGACATCATTTTAGAGAGAAAGAATAAAAAAATTTGATTCTTATCACTAAGTTAACAAGACAAACCCTCATAGAAATATACATGGATTTCCCTTTCCATCTCGAAAATTGATTAGTGATGCCATCATATATACCCTTCAGATATTTTCTCTTCACTTTCACCATAAACATGGGGACACCAAGATACTGGAATGGAAAATATCCCCTCTTCACCCCAAGATAATTAATTATACCATTCCTATTACTTTCTATAATTCCATTACCAAAAAAAATGAAGGACTTATCCCAACTAATTTCTGATCCAGCCATCTCATAATAGTGGTAGAAGTGGGGTTTAATAGAGGACACAATTTTCATAGAGGCCTGTCCAAGCAACAAAATATCATTATCATACAAAAGGTGAGAAGGGGAATAATCATTCATACCAGCCTTAATTTATTTATAGAGACCCATGTGAAAATGTTCATTGATTCATATTATTAGGTAATCCTACACAATAGAAAATCAAACCCCAGATAGTGTATCACCTTGTCCCAGACCCCCGATGCATGGAAAGAATCCCCTGGGGGAATCATTAAAAAGGATGGACAACCATGATGATTCAAGAATGGTGCTGATCATATTGATGCTCTCCCCAGAGAATTTGTATCATTTAACAACATTAAAGATACAGATTTATTTATGTGTGTCGAAAACCTTTGAGATGTCACCTTTAAGAAAAAAATTCCCATCTTTCACTTTTGTTGTCATTATGATAACACTTTTTGAGGCCATAATGATATGCCTATTAATAATTCTCCTAGGTAAAAATCCAAACCGATTTATAGTGATCATGTCATAAACCATTCTTCCCATCCTATTTATAATTATTTTACTGATGATCATGGGGATTTTTTTCCCATGTGTAACTGGCCTAAAATCCTTAATATCAAGATCATTCACTTTCTTAAGAAGGAGATAAATGAATCAAGAGTTCAATCTATGAGGAATATGAGATTGGGGAAAAAATCCATAATGGATTGGGTGATATAATACATCAAAATGTCCTAGTAGAACATGAAAAATTTATTAGTTAACCCATCTGGGCTAGGGGAATTTTCTAGGTTAAGAGAGTGGAGGGAAAAACTGATATCTTTCATGCATGGGGAGGAAATCCAAAGTTGATTCATGTGTTCATCAATGGATGGATTTATGTTTTACACCATCTGGAGAGTATTTTCCTGCCCATAAGCTGTGTATATCCCCTTGAAATACTCCACAATAGTTGAGGCAATCTCATTACAGAAGTATAAAAAAGGCCATTGATGCTAATAACATTGTCACCTACTAGTTCCCTCTTATCATTATGCAGTCTAGTGAATAATTTAGAGTTACTATCCCCATACTTCATATTTAGTTTATTCTAGAATTTTATTTCATTGATCATTAATAGGTCATCAAGATAATTATGAGCTATAATGTTTTCTCCAGAAATGGTGGGCTGATGCCCATCTCTAAGATGAATACATGAATATTCCTCCTCAGAAATACTGATATCACCAACAATTTTAGGGAATGATTTCTTACTCCATCCCTATGAAGCCCCATAAGATTATTATGTTTCAAAACCAACTTTTTTAGTGGAATCCCAATAGGTCTAATTTTCGAGGCCTCCATAATAAGTTCCCTACACCCTAGAACAACAAACCATCTTTTGATAAATTCAAAAGGGATAGGAACTGACCTTGTATGTTGTGTGTTGACATAAACAACTATAGTATTATGATAAGAATGAGGCTTTTGTAGTTGGAACCCAGAGACCCTATCGGCAGCACGATGATCATAAATTTGGACAAAACATCTGTAAATTTTTCTAGCTTTCTTTCCATGCCAGGTGTATTTACACCATGTGAAATCAGCTTCAAAAAGTTTCACATTAACAATATTTCATTTATCAATGAATTCAGAGAATTCATAAGTAGAAATCCTATTGAAAATACCTCTAATTTTTCCTCAGGTTGAAATATAGTGTTTAAGTCACCAATGATTACCTATTCTGAGCATTCTACCTAGAAGAAGCATTAAGTTCCACCCATTAGTCCCTACACATATTAAAATGAGGTTGAATCCTACACAAATTATGCTAAAAATTTATGGATAAAAAATCTGTACGTAATGAAAACACTTTAAGGCCCACTATCACAAGAACTGATTTGAATGGTTTCATGCCTTAAAACCCACAAGTGATCCATTGTATATACATGAGAGTTTTTAAACACAATGTTGAACCCTGAGATCCCCACCTAAATCCTTTCCAATTATCGAAAGGTGTTTTGGTTCAGCAATAGAAACAAGTAAAGGTTTTTAGGCCATGATATAATTTCTAAGGGCTTTGGGCGTGTGGGAGTCTCCCAACCCTTGAAAATTCTAGTATAGAATCCTCATTTATATGGGATTTCACATTGTAATAGGGTCCTTCTTTTTATCCATCGAAGTTTTGACTTTTCCTTTATTCTCATTAACCCTTTTTCCCACCTTCAGACTAGTCTAGGGTCCAGATTCAATGTTTCCATGATCTTAACTATTAACCTATTTGGACCTGCTAAAATTCTAATAATTTTCATCACATTGAGTGTGCATATGAGGTGAATTAGTGGTAACCAACAACACGTATGGTCCACCATTGGAAACCTCAGCATAATCCCCTGGGTTGACTGTAACTGTATTAATTTTTTGAGTTTCCTCCACCTCATCTAACCAGAGAGTTCCACTCATGGGAATGAAGGTGTTCCTAGATTTTATATGAGCGGTCGATTCCCACATATATTTTTTGGATATCCTTAGTGGAGGAAATCTATGTGATGTTCCCACTTGGATCAAAAGCTGGGTGTTGATCAGTGCACTCTCTATTACTATTATCAGTGGTAGGTGGATCATGTGAACAAACCTAAGTATCAACATGGGCATCAGCTCCCATCAGTTTTTATGTGACCTTCCCCATAGGGGAGGTGACCCTGAATAGAAGGGGGTCAACATATTGTACAACTAGATTTTCCACTATAGGAACAATTCCACTACAGGCAGAAAGGCCATCACTTGAATCCCATCATCCATACCCCCCATAACTTGGGCCTCTGACCCATGTGTTTCAACATTGGTCTATGTGTCTTTACCCATTACTTGTTTATCGACCGTGAGATAATGAATATAGGTAGGTCCCCCCATGTGAGTATTCTCTTTCTACATAGGACCAACCTCTGGGCCAATTTCACTATTATCATGGGGTTCTAGGGGGAGTTCTCCCATCCATTCCTCTTACATGTGCTATCATCATGACCCTTCACCTTGTAGGAGTTCCACTCCTTGTCTCTATTACATGTAGCAATCAGATGTCCTAATAAATAGAAGATCAGAAGATTTTTTTTGGATTTATCTCATATATAGAGTTATTATTCATACATTCATCAATAATGGTAAGAATCACCTCCTCAACAAGTTTGTTTGACATGTCAAGTTCTATAAGGATTCACACATAGTGCCTGAACCTCGAGTTTTCCTTCTTTAGATCCATAACAATGGGTTTTCTTACTACCTAGGAAATGTCTCATAAAATCTTGGGGTTCCAATATATCCAATTTAATATATAGATTCTAATCCATAATTGGGTATGGGTGATTCAAACATTCACAGAATCAAAATTCTGGTCCCATTTCTGAATATTAAAAAATCCATGGTTTCGAGAGATAATACATTTTCTATATGTTTTTATCTTTCTTTTATCCTAGGGGAATACTACTTGGTATTACACCTTCCAATTATAGTCATTATTCATTAATCAAAACCCCATCCTCCATTATCCTTCTCATTAGGTTTTAAAATTTTCAAAGCCGCTCAACTTTAAGAGTGATCACTCATGCGATAATCGAATAATGGTAGAGGTTGATTCATTCTTCAGAAACATCTTGATTAGATAAAGCATGAGAAATCCCCCCCTTTAATATCACTGTCCTAGGTATAGGAGAATCAAATTCAGAGATGGAAGGTCCATCTACATCGTTCACGACATCCACAAAATTCTTTTGTAGCTTAGTAGATTCATGAGGGAGATCGCCATGGACGCATCACCCTTTCTTGTAAACAAAAACATCTATTTGTGGTTAATCTACATCTTTATGTATATTACTTAAAAAATAATATGTGAAGTTTCTAACCTAATGTCACAAAATATAATTATATTTTTTAAAGATAAATAATTCATATTTTTTACGTTCAATACACATATATATATAAGCAAGTAAATAATATTTACACTATAATAATTCATCCATAAATTTTTAACCCAATGATATGACCATTGGTGGAATAAAATTCTAAATTTTAAACTTGGACATCATAAATTGTCCATTTTGTAAACTATAAAATATATAATATAAATAAATAACATGGGAGTATATATATATATATCATTTAATTTACTTAAACATTGAGATATATAATATCAAAATTATTCTAATTTTGTATACTTATAAATTCTGTGACAATCTAACCATTCCTTGATGTTATCTTTCATATTTCTTAGAGTGAATAAAAAATTTCTAAATAAAAAATTTATAGTATTTATTACATCAGTATTATAATTTTTTAAATACTCTAAGTATATTTCATATTGAGGGTCAGTTAATTATTTAATGAATCACTGGATACAAAATTAAAAACTAAGGGTTTAAAATTTAATCATTAAATTAATGAATAGGATAAGGAAGAAATCGAAGAATAAAAGAATCATTCCATAATAGAGGAGGATATAACATGATGTGGAGGGGTTATAGATGATAACATGGATGACCAATAAAGGTTAAAAAGAGAAAAAACACAATATGAATGGAGCACAATTATGGGAAGGTAGTTTGATGATGGGGAGGGAGTGAGAAAACAAGTGATTGAGAGGAATCATGAAGATGGTAGATGGGGAGATTGAGTAGGAACATAAGTGATAGAGAGGGAGTGGGATGATAAGATGATTGGGGAGGAATAAATTGGGAGGGATTTGGTCGATGGGAGTTCAGTTAGGGTGACCGATAACTATAGGATTATGTAGGGTAATCAGGGATGGGGGTATTGAGTTAAATATTCAAAAATAAGGAGGGAGATAGGAATTGAGGGGATTAGGTATTAAGTTCATTGAGGGGGAATAATTTTTTATTTTTTATAGTCATTTGGTGGAGGTTTTTTTAGAATCTCCATGGTGATATTTTAGTGATGGATTTATTGGAAACACATTGGTTGTCCTTCTAGCTACTAATGTAATCTAATGGTGTTGATTTTTTTCCAATATGTTGTTTTAAAGGGAAATATAATGTAAAATAAAAATGAAATAAAAATATGTAAAAAGAAAAAACCATCTAACCCATGGTCAACACCACTAGTGCATCCAACCACCATGAGGCAACATATGAGATCAACATAAGAGATAGCTTGCATGGAAGTGGAAGAGTAAAAATATTGCGGGTTAGTGATATATAGAGGATATTATAGGCCATGTGTTTCAGTACTATAGGACGATAATGTTCATATTAGAAGGTGATACCATGAGAGGCTAGGAGCCTAGTGTAGTGTATTGAGTATGATATTAGAGTATCCACCTAAAGAAAATATCAATGTGGTACAATAATAATGTGGGCACTGATCAATGTAAATAAATCATAGAAGGTATTTTGGAAGATAAATTTGATAATTATATGAAGTAAGGAACCATGAATGTGGTAGTGGTAGAAAAACGAGTGTTTTTACACCATGCTACGGAGCATGTCATTTTTCATATGTATTTGTATATGGAAAATGGGGAGACACAACTCTGGCTTTGTAGAATTTAGGGTCATGGATAACAGAATTCCACTAATAAACATAATAATATTAGAGATCCATATATAGGAAATATTTTTTTTGAGATGTACATAATTCTTTTTGATTATCCAGAATAATAGAGAATCCTCAGATATGTAATGTTTTTATTTTATAAGGTTAATAAAAATGGGAAAACATAGAAGATATCACCGTGGTGGATTTCATAGATGGTTTCTATACACCGTTTGATAAACGGGATTGTACACGATGGGTGTTTGGGTTAGATTAGAGGACTTACTTAAGAATGTTGATGTTGAGAAAAAAGAAAATTCCAATTCCATGGTCCAAGGTGTGGAAAGTATTAGGATTCTAAGGTAGAAGAGGAAATGAGTATAAGACTATGGTGCTAGCCTTTTCATAGGGTGTTTCACTTGAAAGAGTGTTATTACATAGAAATTAAGGTACCCCATAATGGTTTATATTGGGTGGTCAAATTTTTGTTTTAGAAATACTGCAAGAATCCGTATTTGAGGAGATTCATCCATGATGTTTTGATCCTATATCTGATCTGGATCCCTATAATAGACATTTGGATATCACCACGTCATAGCATAACAAAAAATATAGAAAAAACAAAAAATTTTAATTCCAAGGTGGAGAGAATTGATCAATATATAAGGTATTTATTTTAATTAAATAATAATTCTTGAATGTACTAAAATCATGTGGGACACTAGGAAAGATCATAGGCCAGAAAGGAATGTGGAGTGATCCAAACCATTAATAGAAATGGTGTGGAAGTATGTTTATATTATAAATCATGAAGTGAACCAATATGAACATAACCTAAATTGTACATTCATTTAATTAATTGAAAAACACATCGCAAAAATATTCTTATAACTCAAAGTCCTAAAGGTTTACTATCTTTGAGCTTAGTAATAAAAATATCTTATTTTATAACCCTTCTAAACATTTCCCTATAAACTAACCATAGTAAGCTTCGTTCTTGAATGCTTGTAAGTTACACTCATCTTTATAACCCAGGGTATGGAAAAATTAGAAATGGGTGATATCATATTCTCAATACGTTATAAAATATATGACAAAAATAAAATAAAACTAGTGACAATAAGATGATTATATAGGTATTATCAATATACAAAAGAAAATCATACTGTAAAAAGTAAAGCTCATAAATCACAATCCATGGAATATATTTTTGTATAGAATAAGGTGTTAATGATATTTTTTTGAGGAACTATAAAATATAAATAATAAAGTAGAGCATAACATAGGAATATGAATAGTAAATAGATGGATGGATATAAAACAACCCTAAAACCACACTCCTATATCCGATACTAAAACATTATCATTACATTTATGGTTTGGATATTGATAAACATGAACCAATTTCAACCCCTAAAACTAATAACATCAAACTAAAATATTGAATCAATTACATACCCAATGTCCTATTGGGTATAGAGTGTTATTGAATTAGGATAAAATATTACATAACAACATAGAAATTTAAACAATTGGTTCATATAATTATACATCATATATAACTAATTTCTTTATATATTGAAACCTTCTTAGGAAAAAACATGCATAAAACATATTTTCACAACCTAGGGAAAAAAATAAGAAGGGGAACTAAAATTCTCAGTATGGTTAAAAAATAGCATTAAAAATCGAGTTTCATTAGTGATCATAATATTATCACTAGTTTATGATAACATAATCCAAGTTCACGAGCCTAACACAGTATAATTCATACCCATAAAAATCTAGATCATAAAGCAAGAGTCAAAGAATAAATCATTAATATTAGATAAGTGTAAAATAATTCAACACCCATGATTCATGTTTAAAAAAATCTTTATGTAAGTGATACGTTACAACATGATTAAGCACGATGAAAATATCTTGTTAACTTGGATCATAATTTTAATATCACACTTATAATAACTCTTACAAATTGAAAACCCTACATGGTAAATTCCAAAAATCTTTTAGGAGAAATATAAAACTGGTTAACTCTATCTATTTACATAATGACTTAGGGAGATATATCAGGATAACCCAAAATCATGATCTATATTGGGATCAGAAATCAATATAAACAATTTTAATGAACCATAACATAAACATATCACCTGAAAACATTAATTTTCAATATAAAAATAATCATTGTTCATTCATAGTTTGATTTACCAATGGAAAATAAAGGGATTATAGGTCAATAAAAAAGAAATAATCATAATCTATGCAGATAAGCAATAAGTATTATATAATTAAAAATATCCCTAGTGGAGCCTAAATAATATCAAGGTCTATTTACATTGATTAATAGATATACTATAAAAATATCATTAAAAAAATGTTGTGGAAAATAACCATTCCACTTTCAAAATAACTTTTAATAACTAAAAAGATCTACAATATTATGAAAAAAAAATTATTTTAAAGGAACCATAGAAATTTCAAATTTGTGGTTCAAAGCATTGAGTGGTCATGGTAGCAGAAAATTATCTTCATGCCATAATCATTAAAATAATGATTCTATTGACACCTTTGTCAAAATTATCTTGATCAGAAAATGATAAAAATATTATTTTTAAATTTTTTTGAAAAATGTAAAAATGGGAAAAATTAAATTAAATAATCATTGAATAATAGAAAAAAAAATTCATGGAAACAATTTTTAAAGCATAAATAGGTATGAATATGTTTTTCAGACTGAAATTGGGGAAATAAGGTCAGGTTTTCTTAAAAACATTTTATAAACCATTTTGAGTACCAAAGAGAGAAAAACGGTATTAAAAATTTAAAATTACAAAAACAAAATAGAGGATAATAAAAATAAAAAGGTTCCATTAGACAAGGATAATATAGTTTTCTTAATGTGAATTTAGGAATAAACTATCTAAATTAAAATAGGATTTTAACATATACCACTTACCACATGGTAACTTTTGAATCATAAGCCCCGTGAAATAATAAAATAAAATAAATCATTAAATCTCATAAACATAAGTATATTCATGATATAACATTTAAAATCGGTATTATATACACCTTATAAATTAATTAAGGTTTATAAAATAATTTTACATCCAAAATAATGATAATTTGAGACAAATAACCCTTACAAATATCATATCATTGAATGGAGAATTACTTAATAAAGAAATTATGTGTAAAAATATTAATTAAAAAATAGTATAAATACAAAATAATGAAATTAAAGGCTATTACATACACAATTTTTGCATAACATAGTCATTAAAGTATATTTATAACCTAATGAAATGAGATTGAGTAATGAAACCCCTCACCATTGGGTAACATTCTAGTCAAATCCATTTGAATGATATAATTTTAATCATAACATAAAATACGGTGATGTATGATGGATTCATGTAATAACATGTAAAACTATATTATATACACCATAAAATATAAATTATATGTATAACATTAAAATATACCATAATGCATAGACATTGAGATGAAATCCCTTACCACAAATCCAAAATTTCTAATTATGTCATTTAACAGCATTACAATAAACTTATATAAGTTATTAAATTTATTTGAGAAATTATAATATTTTTAACCCATTATCATTAAACCATTTATTTAATTTATTTTAATTAGATATTTAATTTCTTAATCAAATAAGTCCACTTCAGGTGCTTTGAGGGAGTTTAAGTCATAATTTTAAAATGACTTTTTCTATATAGACCATGATAAAAGTGTTTATTATTTAATTAAATATTTAATAATAATCATTAAATAATTATAATAATTATACAATAATTATAATTTTAAAAACAACCATGAAATATGGTTATGAAAAATTAATTATGTTTAAATCATGCAGATGGTAAGCCGTATGTACAAATGAGTAACATATCAATTTTTCAAAGATCATGAGAGAAATAGGGTAACTAAAATTTTATATTTACAGAATTATTATTATGTAATAAATTTAATATTATATCTTCAAATAAACTTATATATACCATTCATATTATTTAGGGATAAAAAATGAATCACATCACTTTGTAGAGGTAGTAATCCACACATACACAGAAACGAAGATATAATTATTCAATGGATGGAAAGATAAAAAAATAGATGATATATTTTCTTTTAATAATGTTAATTATGTCATTAATATCATATATATACATTAAATCCATCATTATAACCATCTGTGATAGGTAGAGATGGAAGATGAATTACATCTGTTCGTGTGGCAGTAGTCCCCTGTACACACAAATGATGGTTTCGTTTTCCAATTTAATGGAAGGTAAGATAGATATAAGTTTTTCCATTAAAATAATAACATATTATAATATGTAATATAATGATTCTATTATTTTATCTTTTTTAATAATATTTTATGGAGTTATAATAAAAAATAAAATGAAAATGCTCGGGTGAGAACTATACCTCTTCTTCCGACAACCTCTTCAGGTTTATACCTAAAACCATCATTGGATGAATTTCTTGATGAAACAAAGGAGTCTATGATATATGGAGTGATATTTCAGGTATTTTTTTTGGTATTATCCAAACCAAAAATATCTTTATTTAATATATTTTTTTAAAAGAACACTACGTTCGATAGCGTATATAACATGCAACACTGAGATAAAATGAAACACCAACTATTATTATTTAAATATCCCTACTATAACCAAGATGTTGAATTAGTAGGTATGAATATTATTGAACACATTATTAATTATATTTAAAGGTCATACTAAATAAAAATGTAATGATTTATTCTTCATAAATAAACACTCAATCCTATAGTGAAATCATTTTATTCTTCAAAAATACATTTTCTTCAAAAATAATTTTTAGTAATTTATGTGACCATATAATATAAATAATTATTACCAAATTTAAATTTCTTTTGATAAAATTAAATTAATTTTTTAAATCAAAAATTTTAAAATGTCCTAGGGTGATTTTTTATGGTTTTTTTTTGAAAATATTGATTATCTAGTGAATAGTTAAAAATATAGTTTTTATTGATTTTTTTTATTTCAATATTTTAAAAATTCAATGTTTTTAAAAAAATGATTAAAAGTAAAATTATGTTTTTTATATTATTAATAATCTAATTAGGTTAATTTGAATCAATATAAATATTTAATTTATTATGAATAAGGTTTTACACTTAAACAACATTTTTCTAAAAAATTGTTTCATGTTCTATTTTGTGTTTTAAAATTAGATTAAACCTTACCATCTGTTAAAAATGAGTCTTGAAAATTGGATTCCATATTATTAATATGAGGTCCAAATTTGGTAATTTTTTCCCTTTTATATCTTAACATTATGAATAGTAATCATAGTAAATTTTGTTATCATGACAAAGGTAAAAGGAGTTAATTAAGGGTTAAAATAATGTCATAAAGAAAAAAAAAGAAATCTAAAACATTCCTAAATTTTATTTTATTAGTATAGTTCATAAATAATCTTCCATATTTAAATATATTATCTTTTTGTTCCATTTTACTAGTATTTTGACTTTTATAATATTTTATGTAATGAAAAGTAAAAAACATCACTATATTTATTTTATTATTTTAAAGTTTTTGAGACAGGTATAAAAAGAAGGTATGTTAAGTTATAATTAATAATTTTTATTATAATTTATATTTTTCATTGTAACTTATCTATTATTTTTATTGGTGAAATAATTACCTTAAATTCTTATGCCACCCCAACATTGTATTTATTTTATTATTAGAAAAATAAAATAAATGCTTTAAAAAATATTAAAAGCGTTATAATTTTCTTAGGTTAATGTGTCCCTTGAATTTTATAGGTATATATGAAATTTTATGAAATTATGAAAGGATTATTTTAAAATAAACTCTTTTCAGTGATGCATTTAATGTGATATGAAACGAAGTGTCAAAAATTACATTAATATTATTTTTTAATAAATAATACTTTATTAAAAGATTTAGAATTCATAAAATTATATTTTTTCTGAAAAATGAATTATATATTTTTTATAAATTCAAACATGGTCCATTTATAGGTCATTATTCCTCATATAGTAACATTAATAAACATTAAAGGATGCAAAACATTAATATTATGGTAATTGTAAAAATTGTTAACATGGGATTACAACTAAACGATAAGGGTGGAAAAGAACTAAACATTGTCCAAATTTTACTGTATGACTGTATTTAGAGTCATAAACTTCTAATGTTTTAATTATTTCAATTTTTGTTTATTTGGAAATGAAATATAAAATATATTAATTTAACACTTTTATGAAATTCGAAGAAATATCCTCCCATCTATTACAAAAGGACCCCACTTATCTCAATTCTATACCCCACTTTGATCCATCTATATATAAAAGACACTCCACATTTACCTTATATACAAACTTATATAATTTATATAGGATGTTTTACTCCCAAAATGTATATCCTAGATCCTTTAAGAATATATATAATGGAAGTCAACCGAAGAAGAGGTAATCATGTTTACAGATTCATTCAACTCCTTTTATGCATCTACTTCCCCATAAATTATTGTAATAATAATAATATAATAAATACAATATCATAAATATTGTAAAATTTTATTATTATTATGGTAAAACCATATTACATATACTTTCCATTATATGAAATGAAAAAACTTTTCTCGTGCATACATATAACTTACCGTCTCTATATAGCGATGCTATTCTTCTTTCATCACTATTTTACATAGATGGTTATAAATATGAAAATAAATAATATATATGATATTTAGGATATAAATGTGTTTTTTGAATTATAAAATAACATTTTACTTATTATCTTCAAATTTTATGGAGAACAATAACATCACTCTTGCGTACGTGTGGACTACCACCTCCACAAATCAAGGTGATCTGTTTCTCATTTTTGAATTTAGCTGATGGTTATAAGTATATATTTAATAAATATATTTGATATAAATTACATATTAATGATTCAATAATTTATAATTATTATTTACCTTTATTTCGTACCATCATTTGAAAAGTGAAAACAATATTCATGAGTATGTACATTCTACCATCTTCATGAATGGGGTAATTCATTTTTCTATCTCTATATTTTATAGATAAATAAAAATCTCTACATATTGAATATATATAATATTTATATCATGAATCATTATATATATATATAATGAAACAATAAACCATGTATGGGGACCATAACTACCAAATCTAAACACACATGAAAAAAGTAGTTAACACTCAGAATAATGACAATAGTTAAAATATTGTCAAAAAATAGATGATAAAGTATCAGAAATTAATCATATATGAAATTATGGATTTTTATATCGTTCTAGTGTGTAAATATAATAAAAATAAATTTAACATACATGAGATTAAAATAACATCAAAGGAATGTTGAACTTGAGGTAAGGGGATTTAATCTAAATTTTCTTTCATTGAGGCATATTTTAATATTATAAACCTATTTTATATTATATAGTGAATATATTTAAACTTTTATATACTTATTATCATTATTAAATGGAAATAAAATTTTCCTAAAATATCCATATTCTTTTTTATTAGGGATATTCTTATTTTCTAAATCATGTACTATTTATACCTATGATGTTTTACATTGAAGGTTATTTGATTATTTGGAGAGTTATTGATAATACATAGTCATAACTTCTTACTGGAATTTATTGATATGGAATATTTTTTTAATTATTATTTTATTATAATTAATCATACGAGGAATGAATTAGACTTGAAGTGATGATTGGGGCCTGTAATTATATTTCCCCTCGATGCATCAATAGGGATCATGATACAAATAAATTATCCAAATTAAATGGATCGTTACACATAGTTTTAAACTATCATGGTACCAGGTCTTGATGGTAGAGATATCATGATTCCTTACATCAACACACCCATTTACATTTCCTTCATTTAGGGTTCAATTATTATTATCTATGATATTATTGCGTTGATGTTATCCATGGATTTGTTTTGTGTTCAAGTTATTGATTAAATGTCATATATTTCTATTTATTTACCTTTCTGTAATGATTATATATTATTTAATAATGATATATTCCACTATCTAAAATCCTTACTTAGTGTTAGATATCATCCTTATTTTGTTTCCTTTTCTTATGAAATGAAGAATAAATATTTGTATAAATTTCAAATTTGCCTATCATTTTATTTTGTGAAATTTTACATTTTATTAACAATGTAATAATGGAATCATATATATACATATATATCTAGTTATCAAATACTATTAAACTGATAGATCCTTGGTGATGTAATCACTTATATCTATACAAATGTAATAAATTAGACTCCAAATCGTAGCTACTATAGTTGGGGTTGTTACAATTGGTAACAAAGAAATGTTTAATGGAAACCTTTGGAACATGATTTTAAGTAAACATAGCCAACATGATATATATGATAATACCTTATAGTATTTTAGAACTTTTATCATTATAGGTATTTTATTTTATGGATCAATATTCATGATGATTATGAGCTAATTCGGTATGTTCTATTATTGAATGATGTCATCTAATAGAAGAAAGGTAATAAATACCCGTAGACAATTCAGAAATTACCCTACTGAGAAATCCAATATATATGGTATTGAAGATGAGTTGATCATATCCATACTAGGGTAGCTTACTAAAGTTGTAAAAAAATAACCTTACCTAAATGGATAAACCTATTTTCCCACAATGTGATTCTCCTATGTGAGATCAATTCATCCGACAAAAGCCTTTATCTTTTAATGTAACAACTAATCATTTGGTTGTTAAGGAATGGATTATGTCTCTAGAAAATATATTGCTGTATTTGGGATAAAATGAAAGTGAAAATGATATTTTGGTAGTGTATTATTTGAGGGGATATGTTGATGAATGGTAGTAATAGATTCAAAACACTAAAGAGGGTGAATAAATTGAATATAAGAAATGAATAATTTTAAACTTATTTTAATTGAGAAATTATTCCCTCAATAAGATTGATTTTAAATGGAGAGAAAGTTCATCACTATATAGAAAAAGGAAATAGAACATGAGGTAGAGTGTGGGGATAAATTTATAATACTATCCAATAATACATTAGACATCATACATAATCTAGAAAAAAATTTAATTATTATTTGATCATATTAAGATGAGTCTCCAAAAGGAACTAGTTTCTCAAATATTTTCATATTATGATGATTTAGTATCACATTATATTAAGAAAGAGAAATATTTTTCTAGATTGTATGTATTCAAGTGAAGTTAGGGGAATAAGTGGTTGATTGAGCACCATTAAAAAGGAAAAGTGTCTTAGAAGAATAAGTGAACAATGAAATTCCAATCATGTGAAAATTATAGAAATAAAGATACTGAAAACTACATGAAAGGCATGGGAGTTTTTTAAAATTGTTGAGATAAGTATCATGTAGATAATTAATATATGGGGAAGTAATAAATAAATGATTCATAATGATTTAAATGTAGAGAAATGGGGAATTATTCACCCCAATGTCCCAATTTTTAAGAGATCATGTTGAAAAATAGGTCTTGGGGAGAAGAACAAGAATTTTTGATAACTACAATTGAAGATGAAGTACCCAATGATATGGTGGAATATAATATAATAATAGCCAAAAATTTATAAAATGATGTATTATATTCTGGCTCTTCTCACCCATTCATATATATATAATTTTCGAAGAAAAATATATATTTCCCTAAAGAATTAGGAAGGGATTTATATGTTAAAACTCTTTGTGTACGTATCATCACAATAAGAATTTTTCATTTAGTTCCCATTATGACTTGTAAAAATGAACTATCTATAGAATTTATTATTATACCCATGGTGGATTTTGATAAATTACTTTGAATAGATTGTTTTTCAAAATATAATGAAAAAATTTAATACAAAGAGAAGGAAATTAAAATTCATGATGTGGATATGGAATTCCATTTCAATTGAGGGGAGGTATCCTCAGCTGAGAAATATCTTGATACACCCACTATAGCACTTTTGAATGTGATTCTTGGTAAACAAGAGAAGTTAGAATCTATGGATAATAATGGTCATTTTAAAATTGAGTATGTACCTAATTTATATGAATACATTTATGTATTCCTATGGAATTAGCTATAAATCACCCAAAACATGAAGTTGAGTTTTTCATTTATTTAGTCCCTTATGTAATACCAATATCAAAGTCTTCATATAGAATTTTCATAGTGAAATTGGTGTATTTAAAGAAAAAAGTACATGATTTTTGTGGTAAGGGGTGTATACACCCTAGTGTTTCAATTTGGGGAAACCATATTTTTTTTAAGAATAAATATTTATATTTTAGTATGTGAGTTTATAATAGGAAATTTAATTCTATTATGATAAAGAACATGTTTTATCTTCCTTTCATAGATGAATTATTCAATCAACTTCATGGAGCACAATATTTTTCAAATATTTACCTTCATTATTGGCGTCATGTAAAGAAGAAATATGTTTAGAATAAATATTTCTGTTTGAGGTATGGATATTATTATTTTATGACAATTACATTTGGATTGAGTAATTCACCCTATATTTTTACGGATCTATTAAAAAATAGTATTCAAGGAATATCTTGATAATTTGTTTTTGTGGTATTTCTTGATGATATCTTGGAGTAATATATAACATATTAAAATCATGATAATCATTTTTGGATCATTCTTGAGACTCTTAGAAGAAAATAGTTTTATGGAAAATTTAGAGAGTATGAATTTCCTCTTCAGAATGATTCCTTCCTTAGATATATTTTCTCCAAAATAAAATCTCAATTGATCCTACAAATAAAAAAGTTTTCTGAGAATGGCCTACAAAAAATGATCATAACTAAGGTACATAGTTTCATTGGTTTGGATAGATACTATCAGTGATTTTTTGACAATTTTGATTGATTGTATAACCCATTAAACAAGATTACACATAGAGGGTTTTTTATTATGGATAAAGTAATGTGAATAATGTTTCGAATAATTGAAGGAGAGACTGGTGAATGATCACATTTTCACACTTTCATTAGAAAATAATATATTTTTAATATATAGTGATGAAAAACAGAATAAACTTAGTTGTGTCCTTATGAATAACGGTAAAGTTATTTCTTATACATCAATATTGTTAAAAAATCATGATGAAAACCATTCAAATCATGATATAAAGTTGAAATATGTAATCATTTTTTAATGATATGGATACATTATATCTGTGGTAAAATATGTGAGATATATATTGATTATAAGAGCCCAAAATACATATTTTCATAGAAATGGTTCAATATGAGGGAAAAAATATGGATTGAGATACATTGGGAGTAATATTTCTCAATACACTATCATTATGGGAGGGAAAATAAGGTAGAAGATGCATTAAACAAGAAAGATCATTGAATTATAGAAAATATGAGGATTCAGAGGGATTCTATTTTCATGTATTTACTGAAGATTAATATGGTAATTATTAAGGAAGTATAAACATAATAAAATTATTAAAATAACTTCCAAACCATATTTATTAGAAAATATAAAAATTTCCATGCTTGATGAAAACAATTATAAAAAAATGATTAATGTCTCAATTGATGAAAAAATGGAATAATTTATATATGAATATGATGTTTTAAAATTTGTAAAGAGGATATATCTTCCATCTACACCTAATAAAAATAGGGAATTACTATATGATTCTTATAGTAGGAATTTATCTATGCCCCTTGTAAGCACTAATATGTTTAGATATTTGAAGGAACATTTTCAGTGGGATAATATGAAGTGGGAAATTGATGATTATGTGTCAAGATGTTTGGTTTTTTAACATGTTATGAATTAGAGCGAACATACGAGATGAGACATCATACCTTCACGCTTTCCAATGTGGAAATTGTATTACATGACAATATAATTTTTCACAAGATTAATAAATACTCCAAGAAATAATGCTAGAATATGTGTTACTGTTGATGAAAATTCCAAATATAAACATTTAATCACTATAAGAGAATATTAAACTCTTGAGTACCATCGATGACTCTATATTAATCAAGTTTTCAGAGTTCTTGTTGCACCTGTTTCAATTACATCGGATCATAATCCACATATTACCTCAAAAATCTAGAAAATTCTTTAGAAGCCTCTGGATAGTGAGCTTCATTTGAGCACTACCTATCACCCTAAAACCAATTCATGATATAAAATTACTATTCACAATTTATAATACATTGTTAGTTCATTATCACTTTAATTTCAAGGTATATGGAATTATAATTACCTTTTGTAGAGTTTTTCTATAACTATTGCTTCCAATAAAGTATTAAAATGGTTCCATATGAAACCTTATATGGTAAGAGATGTCATAATAAAACATGTTGGCAAGTATTTAATGAAATAAAACTATTGGGTACAAATATTTTTGAGGAAACAACACAAATATAAATGTTATTCAGAATCATATTAATATAGATCGAAGAAGGAAAATGTGTTATGATGATAATTGATGAAAAAATTCTTAATTTCAAGTAAGAGATCACATTTTGTTAAAGGGATCTCAATAGAAAAGAGTTAAAAGGTTCACAAAAATGGTGGAACTGATTTCCAGGTGTTTAAAAACTTTTGAAATTATTTAAATAATTGGATTTGTGGCCTACCGATTGATAAGGCCATCAAGCTTCTCTAAAGTACATGATGTGTTTTATATCTCATTTTTAAGGAGGTATGTGACGAAACCAAAACATGTGATAACCTATAAATAAATATAATTAGAACCAGATTTATCATAATATGAAGAGCCTATCCAGATTATTGACGCTATAGATCACGTGTTGTGGAATCGGAATACTTGACTGTTAATGGTAGTTTTGGAGAAACCATAAAATGGATGAAACAAGGTTTCAACATGAGGATGTTATGAAGAAGAACCAACATAATTTTTTAGTAGGTAATATGCATGAAAATTTTGAGGATGAAATTTATTTTTAAGGGAATAATGTAATATCCCATGTTTTTATAAGAAAACTATATTCGATAGTGTATACAACACGTAACACCGGGGTTAAACAAACAAAAAATATTAATATTTAAATACCACTATTATAACCTATCCCTTGAAATGGTGGTTAAGAATAATAATAAAATTGTTATATAATATGTAATAATATAATAATCAATATATATTTATGGATTAATTTGTATTAAATAAATACTAAATTGTTTAAAAAAGTCATTTTATTCCTCAAAAATATTTTTTCTTCAAAAATGATTTTTATATTTTTCATGAATAAATAATATAACTAAATTTATAAAAATTTTAGAAAATTTATTAGGTAAAATTAAAGTAATTTATAAAATCAACTTATTGAAATTCGATTTGGGTGATTTTTTTTGGATTCTTTTGAAGAATTTATTTTTAAGTGACTAGTGAAACATTCCTATTTTAATTAAAAACTATAATTTTTTTCAAGAATTTAAATAGTTTTAATTTTTTAAAATGGTTTAAATGTAACATTATTTTTTAAATATTATTAATAATTCTATTTAGATCATTAGAATCAATTTAATGATTTAATTTAGTATAAATATACTTTAATACTATAAAGGATTTTTTCTAAAACACTTTTTTTCATTGTGTTATGTGTTTTAATATAAAAATAATTTTAAGAAATTATTGAAGTTTTATATTCATAAATTCATTCCATATTTATAATTTTGAGGTCCAAATTAGGTAAATATACCCCATTGATTTTTGGTCATTAAGAAAAGTAATCATAATAATTTTGGTTACCATGATAAAGTTAAAATGGGTTAATTAAGGGTAAAAATAATGTGATAAAGACAAAAAATTAACTCTAAAACTTCCCTTAATTTTATTGTATGTGTATATTTGTAAAGACTCGAAAATTACATGGAAATGTTTTTCTTTAATACAAGGGAATTTTATGAGTCCGCAAAAATTTACGGTTCATGATTCCAAGGCTTGGTGTGCCTGGAATCAATTTTTTATGTTTTGTTCGGGTATGTTCAGTAAACGTACGAGCAGGTTTTTATAACATTTGAAACTGTGTTTGAAATTGAAATCTAAGGGCATTGTTGAACTCGCAGTGCTAGTACTCACTTAGGAAGGCTTTCACCTCAATGATAGTTGGTCGAGAATAAAAGATAGTTTTGGGGGTTTTTGTAGATTGAATTAAAATAAGATAAAGTGTGTGGATTTATTTTTATTTGATGGTTAAAATCTCCTCATGTATGTTGAAGGTGGGACCACCACACCTTAAACCTCCCATTAGAGGTTATCGTGGTGGGGCCCACCCAAACCTAACCTCCCACAAGAGGTTGTGATGTGGGGACCACATGGGGATAAACTCCTCTATTAATGGAAGGAGTGGAAAGCCTCTCAACTCCCCTTATTAGTGAGGGAGAGTTTCTCCTCACCTTCCCTTTAATTAAATTGTTCCAACTCCCCTAATTAATTTGTTCCAATCCTTCACATTAATTAGGTGGAGCCAATTAATTTATTTCACATTTTTGAATTATGTGCCAACAAAATAGTAGATAAACCTATCTATTAATGTTTTTCTTTGGCATATTGGTGGAAACTTTGGAGAAGAGGGAAGAATTATTCAAACAAAGACTGAAGAATTCCGACCTTTTTCGAATTCTTACTCAATGATTCTATTGACGTGGGACGTCTTCAACAAACCTACCCTCCACATTGTAGTCAACAAGCCTACGAAACTTGAGATTGGAATCGTGCGGCGGACACGACAAACGACTATCCTCTTCGTCTACTTTCTGCAACTCCATCAATGAATGACCAACAACGATCAAAGTTAGGGTTTTTTACATGTTGATGTTTTCTTTGAATCTTCTTCGATGCTTGCAAAGGAATTATTTTCGGGTGAGCTGTTGTTCATCCACATACTTCTAGATGATCCAATTTATACCACCCAAAAGGTGGAGGTTGTGGGCCAAACCAACATGGCCCAAACCCTCTGTCATTCTTGTTTGTGACAATCTTCGGCATGGTGATGAGGTTACGGAACAATGAAGGCAGCGATGACAAAGGTCGTGCTACCCGCAACCTCTGCAAATCGTGTCGCCCCCGTGGTGCTCCTGTGCTCCGGGCCGAACCACGACCCTCAGGCTGAGCCACCCCGGCCACACTATTGCTGCCCCATGCCACCTGGCTCCCGACTACCTCCCAGTCTGGCCGCTCCCTGCCCGGCCCAACGCCGGCCTACATGGCCGCGCCATGCCTGGCTACCGACCTGCCCGCCTAGCGGCCATCCTGTCCCCCAGCGGCCCACCTGGTGCCCCACCCGGCAGCCAGACGCCCTTCCCGGCTACCCACAGGCCCGCTGGGTGCCCTGCTTGGCCACCTGCCGGCCCGCCGGGCGCCTTGCACGGCCACATTACAACCTTCCCGGCCGCCCGATGGCCCTCCTGGTGACCCGCCCAGCTCCCGGCAAGCCTGCCCAACCACCTTTCAGCTTGCCCGCTGCTTGTCGGCTGCATGCCAGCCTGCCCGGTCACCACCCGATCGAACCGGTGCCCAGGCCAAGGTAGCCTTTTGAGCTGGCCCATGACCCCCCTCGCAGCGGCCTGGTCGAACCGACCTGGCCGCACTCTCTGGGCCGAGCCACACCCTCGCGACGGTCTCGGCCGAACCGGCCCCGAGCCCAGGCTGAACCGCCCACGCGGTCGGCTGGGCTGGGCCCAGTGGGCCAGACCGAACCTAACAGGCTGGCCTGCCCAATGGGCTAGGCCAGACCCAACAGGTCTGACCGGGTTGACCTAGACCGGGTCATCCCAGACTAAGTCAAGCTGGGTCGATCTAACTGGGTTGGACCGGACTCAGGCCCATTATCGACCCCTTTACCTTCTTTGTCCATAACATTGGCACTAGACGACCGTTTTATAAATAGTTAGAGGCACTGGTATTCTTGGAGCACGACGGTCTCTTTGAGTATACCCAACTAGAGTTCGGGGTAATGTTGAGATACGGTCATGTTGGAGCGTACACGAATCCAACCGGGCCCCCCGAGACTAAAAGGCTAATAACTCATAGATCGGGTGTCCGATTGACGCGATTTCCGTTGGGTTGAGACGCCTATGACATGGAGGACCTTTGAGATACTTCTTAGTGGACTTCTTGACAGTTGGAGCATCGAATAGTATCTAGTGAAGAGTATCTTCCAGTTTCTGTGGGAACCTAGTATCTGGCTAATACCTAACGACTACTAACCATTTGACTCGAAATGACTCTACTCGCCCAATGAGGAGAACCTTGGTGTCGCGACAGACCCACAGTGGGGAACGCCTTGGTGACGCAACAGACCTACAGTACCCAACAAGAGGAGTACCTCAGTAGGCTATGAGGCGGAGTGCCTCTGTGTGACGCGGTAGACCCACAGTACTCGACAGGAGGAGTACCTCAGTAGTCCATGGTTAGTGGGAATCACCTCTGTGTGATGCAACATGCCCACTGTACTCGATAGAGGAGGATTTCTCCAACAGATGAGGGTTCAGATTGATATTATACCTATAATAAAATCCGGGTTTAGCTGAGTCAGTAACTTTTGTGTTTACCTCATGATTGAGATTGATTATTTGATAACTTAGGTTTATATATGGGCATATACCTAAGTAGGGTTATCTGTTGATTTAATTATTTGTGGTCTATCCATGTTGGATTAGTGAGACCTTGAGGGTCTCAGGGTCCCTACTGAGTATCGTTATACTCACCCATACATGGGTCATTACCGCACCTCATTGTGTTGGATGAAGACGACAGAAAACACTTACCGAGGCTGAGTGTACCAGGGCGGGATGGTAACTAGAGGTGGGCCACAAAATTTGATGGTACACAGAGGATATAGGAGAAAGTGGAGTGCTGTGGAGGCTATTTGTACCTACCATTCAGGTATGATTTTCTAGTGGATGATCCAGGAGCTGTTTTCCCTTTTTCTAGTACTTGTACTTTCATTTTCCTTATACTTTACAGTTGGACTTGTATTTCCAACCCCCTTTTTTCTTTTCAGCACTCCTTTGGTATATAGTTTTACTTAGTGTTTGGTTCCAGCTTGTACTCTGTTGTGTGTGTTTACAGTTATAAAGGCAAGGCCTTCCCAGATTTAGGGAATTACGCTTTTGGTGCTAGTTGCCAACCCCTGGCCTATGGAAGGCGGGCTTGGGGTAGTCACAGAACGGGCCCCAGGTAACGGGTCATGACAATATTTATCCCAAAATAACCCAAAATTTGAATATATGAGCTATTTTTTACATTTGTAAATGATTTTTACCATTAAAAAATTTAATATAAATAACTGTGAAAAATTTCATTCTCTTAATTTTATTATCTTTAAATTTTTGAAATATGGATAAAAGGATGAGATGTTTGGTTGTAAATATTTATTTTAAAGGTAAATATTTTTTGTCACGGTACTTTATTTATTAATTTTTTTCAAAATAATTTACCTAAATGCTTATGTAACGATGACACAATATTTATTCAATTAATTTAAAAATAAAATAATTTCTTTTGAAATTATTAAAAGTTATATAATTTGAATGGGTGAATGTGTCGCAAGTATTTTATAGATATATATAAAATTTTAGGGATGTTTTAAATGATTATTTTAGAATTACCTACTTTACATGATGCATTTAATGTCCAATAATTTTGATATAGTCTAAATGAAGTTAATAATATTTTAAAATATAAAATATTTTATTTAATAATTTAAAATTTATAAAAAATTAGGTTTGTAAATATTAATTATATATGGGTGGAAAAATAAATAATTTTCTATTAATGGATCTTTTTTCCTGAAATAATAACATCCATGACCCTTAATTGTTGGAGAACATTATTATCCTGATAATTGTAAAAATGGTTAACGAGGGGTTAAAACTATACTACAAGTGTGAATAAAAAATAAAACATATAAAATTTTTATTTTAAATGAGTATTTAAACTAATAATCATTATATATTATAATTATAATTTTTTTTGATCTATTTGGACAATAAATATAATTTATATTAATTTAATACTTTATGAAAATCCAAGAATTCCCCTATCATATCTTATAAAATAACACATATTCTATCAATTATTAAAACCAATTATAACCATATAATTCAAAAAAATGATACCCATTTAACTTATAAAAAACCATTATTCAAATTTTATATTTCTTAGACCTTCAAAAATTTCTACCCTTAGTCCCTTTGGAAAAGATTTAATGGTGGTCTTCTGAGGAACATACCATCATCTTTACTGAGCTATTCAAGTCTATTAATTCTTATAATAACTCTTAATTTTTTACCCATTATAATTTAACAAATAAAATATCATAAATATAGTTATATTTTATTAATTTTATGGGAAAAACATATTCTATATATTTTTTCTATCCTACAAAAATTGAGAACATTGCTCGTGCGTGTGTTTGACTTACAGTATCTATGTTATGGTGTAATTATTTTTTACATCACCATTTAATTTATATTGTAATAAATATATAATTAATGAATATATATGATATATATAACATAAAGATTCATATTTAATTATAATATCATATATATCCTCTCACCTTCCAATCTATTGTAAAACAATATTGTTTCATGTATGTATATGGGGACTACCACCTCCATGAAGTTACTCGATTTGTTTATCATTTATGAATTTAATGGATGGAAATAATGATATATTTAATGAATATATATATGATATAAATTATATAATAATTAATTTTTAATGGTTAACTATTATTTAACTTTTTTCCATTAGTAAAAAACTGAAAGCAATATTCTTGTGTATGTTTGACATACCATCACCAATAGTGATGTATTTAATTTTTCTATATATATATATTTTATAGATGAATATATATATATATATTAAATATATATAATATTAATTTAATGAATAAAATTCCATTTAAAATGGAACCATAATTAATTTACACGTACTATAATTGTCATCTCAAAAAATACATGAAAAGTGAAGTAGTTTACATCCAAAATAATTATATTTGTAAGATGTCTATTAACAAAAGGGAGAAGAAATATTGTAAAGGGAAAATATATGAAATTATAGATATTTAAATGGGTTTTTTATTTAATTATAATTAATATAAATTTATTATATTAGAAATAAAATGTGGTAATGAAGCAAGTCGAACATGAGTTAAGGGTATTCCGTCCCAATTTCTTTTCATTATGGCATATTTGGAAATCATGCACATAATTTGTTTTATAAGGTGTATATAACTCCCCTTTAGTGAATTTACATAATTATTCAATGGAAATAATATTTAAATTAAATATATATATTATTTGTTTCATGGATAGGCTTATTCAATAAAAAATTAACCATTTCTACATAAGGTGTTTAACTTTGAAAGTTATTTGATTGACTGGAGAATTATTGATAATCTATTTTCATTACATTATATAGAAATATTTTGATATGGAATATCTTTTATGAATTTAATTTGATCATTAACTATTCTATGAATGAATTAGAAATTCCATGATGGTTCAGTATCAGTATTATACAGTGCTCAATGCATCAAAAAGTCACATGAGACAAATTAATTGGTCAAATTAAATTAGTATTTATCCATAGTTTATTCTATATTAGTGAAAGGTATTGATGGAAGATATATCTATATGTCTAAGATAATGAAATAAAATATTATTAATTCCATTCTTTGAGGATATAGTTATTATTATACATGATATTATTGCCATTATATTATCCATTTATTCATTTTGTGTTTATGTTATTGATTAAATGGCATGTGTTTCCAGTTATTTACCTTTCCCCATTAATCATGCCTTATTTACTCATGATATATTATGATTTATGTAAAACTTAAAAATAATTTTAGACCTCTCTTATTCTTTTTCATATGCCTAGGATATGGAGAAAGAATATTTGAATGACTTTTAAGGATAAAGAAATTTTTTTCTATGTTTTATATCTTATTTCCAATGAAGTACGGGAATCATATATATATATCATGTTCTCTAGGACTATTGAATTGATGAATAATTGGTGATGTAGTCCTTTGTGTCTATACTAATGTAATAAAGTATAAATTAACTTTGTGTCATAATATTTGGGGTTTTTACTCTTGAATTGTGGATAGGAGAGAAGATGAGGTGTCCTTTTTTAAGTGGGGGAGATTACACACGTAGAGTTAAAAAAATATATTAAAAAATATTAATCTCTTAGTCAATAAAAATTGATAAAAAACAGTCCATTAATTTTTTTGATGATATAGGGTCTAAATATGGCCATACAGTAGGTTTTATTCATTTTTGAGGTCATATTAACACTTATATCATTAGTTTAACCCCTGGTAAACATGTTTTAACCTTATACGTGGTAACAAATTTTTACTTTTTTTAATTCTAATTTTAACCAATAATTGTGTTTAATTATAAAATAATATTAATTAATTTTATCCTATAAGATTAATCAATTTTATCAAATTCAATTCACAGTAGTGGTATAATTTAGTATAAAATTAAACACAGAAAACACGATGAGAAACAATTTTTTAGAGAAATGTATTTTTAAGTATATATTTTTTTATACCAAATTCATGTATAATGTTTATTACTAAAAAATTTATTAAATAGTATTTAATAAAAAATAACTAATAAAATTTTAAAACTAATATAAAATTTAATGTGACTTTCCTTATACATATAGAGAAAAGATAGTTTTCAATAGAAATCAATTTTTTTCATTATTCATAGAAAAATCAGAATAGTAAAATTATTGAAAATTTATCCCTTGAAAATTTTACATGATTATTTTAAAAATTATTTCCTCATTATCATAGAATATTTCATAATGTTTTAGAAATTAATTATAATATTCGATCAAAAAAACCATTTAAAATTATTTTTGAAGAAAATATATTTTGGAAGTAGAGAATTAATTTTTTAAAAATTGAGTGATTATTTACTAATAATTTATCTATAAATTTTTATTAATTTTTAAATTCATATATATATTTAATAATTATACTATTTAAATTCATACCCACCAATTTAACTAATAGATTATAATGGTCATATTTAACTTATAATATTTCATAGTTCATTTATGATCGGTGTTAAATGTTTTATATTCTATAAAACATAATATTTTTTGGTGAAAAAATATTAGGGTTTTACATTCTTCACCCCTTTAATAAATTACATCCTCATAATTATATTTTGAGCTCAATAAACATGGGCTTATATTTTGAAGATACCTTTGTTTAAAACCCTCATCATATAAAGGTGTAATAAAAAACCCTCTTGAAAAAGGGAAAGGGCAATATGATGGTAAACTAGAATGGCACATAAATAGGTTTCAAAATTGGTTAAAATTAATTAGATGTGAAAATATGGACATAGAGGAAAAAATTTAATGTTTATATAATGATGGAGAGTGACATAGAACATTGATCACAAAAAACTGAATGATCATGGGAATGTTAATGACCACAGAACGATAAATCAATGAGGTGTGAAAAATAAAATCGATTTATCATAAATTATGGTAATAGGATAATATATTTTTTCAATTTTCATTTCCTATATTTTCATAATTCCTTTACCATCTATGTAACAACATAATATTTTAAAAGAAAAAATTATGTTTGATATCGTATGTCACACACAACACCATGATTGGAGGATAATATTGCTCTATAAGAAATTATGATATATTTATTTAAATATATTAAGTATATTTCATCATAAAAAAACCATTTTTATCTTGAGTTGTGTGAAACAACGAGTTTCTTTGTAGACATGTGTTACATGCAAGAGAGATTTTTACTAGACAACAACATAATGTTACTGTTATTATTAAATATAATAGTTACAATCTAGCTGTAAAATTATTCTTTAAGAATAGGATAATCTAATATATGAAAATATGTAGTTTAATTTTTTTATTCTCAATGTATTGATTAAAAATACAAGGAGAATCATTTAATAGATAAAAAAAATGTTTTTGGATTTTTTTTTCCGAAAATAAATTTTAATCATGCTTGACAAACATAATTTTAAATTAATTTTTGACACTTTTAGAAAATTATTATGAAAAAATACACATATTTTTTCAAATTTAAATACCAAAACTATTGTAGAGATAATTTCTAAAATGTTTCTAGAAAGTTTCATTTTTTTATGAATAGTGAAAAATATTGAATTTCAATTGAAAACATCAACTTATAATTAATTTATAATGTTAAATTATTTTTTAAATTATTTTTAAAGAAAAAATAGTAAAATTTTATATCAATTAATAAATTTTTGTACATTTTAATCTTTTTCATTTTTAATTTTAATATAAAAATATTTCAGACCTTTAAATATTTTTTCTTTAAAAACCCACTGTTTTGCCGCGTCTGTGGGATTAATTTTAAATTAATTTTTTCCAAGGTTGTGAATTGAATTTGTAAAAATTAATTATATATTTAGAGTCATAATAATTTATGATTTATAATAATACCAACTTTATTGTTTACCTAAGTAATTATTGAAAAAAATTAAAATTAATTATAGTGATTATTGTAAAAGTGATATTACTTATGGTTAAAATTTAATATTAAGGGGCCAAATGAACTTGAAACATTACCAGAACCCATTCGATGGAATTATTAATACCTTAAATGTTATTGGATCAAGTCTGGTTCATTATATGGTCTTGGTGACATGAAATTTTTTTGGAGAAATTGACTCTTTCAAAACATTACAGGTGTGCCAGTCACGACACTTATAAATAGTGATTATGGTAAAAATGAGATTAATTGTGTTTAAAATTTAATATTATGGGGAAAAATAAACATGAAACATTACCAAAACTAATTGGATGGAATTATTAATACCTTAAAACTTATAGGATCGAGTTTGGTTCATTATATGGTCCTAGTGACATGAAAAAACAGTGGTCAAATTGACTCTTTAAAAACATTATAGGTGTGTCGTTCACCCCACTTATAAAAGGCCAAACCCTATAATTCAATCTTAATAACTTCAAAACGAATTTTTTAACCCAATAAATTCCAAATATAACTTCTAAAACTACTTTATATCATCCTATAATCCATAATTGTTCAATAAATCCTTCCAACAAAGGCATTTGGTGCAAACCAAAATGAGATAGCCGAAGAAGATGTTACATTCATTAAGAAGTGTTTCCACCCCTTAAAATCTTATTATACCATGATGATATAATATAATAAGTATATTAAATATTCATATATTTTTTTAATTTATGGGTTTTACCTAAAACGAGAAACAATTCCATTAAATGGGTTATAAAATCATCATTCGTGAGTATAAATGACTACCAACTTACAAAACAATGTATAATATAAAATTTTATTTCTTACATTTTCACTCACTCAAAATTTGATAACGTCGTTCATGGACATATGGACTAACGCCTCCTCGAAGCGATGCGATTTATTTTTTCATCACTACATCAAAGGAATGAAATATATAAGTATATATAAGTAAATATTATGGTATTTATGATATAATGATAATTCTATAAATATAAATCTTACTTACCAACATTACATAATGATCATTGAAAAATAGAAACGTTACTCATGTGTACATACAACTGACCATCTCCATGATCGTAAGATTAGTTACTTTTATAGAACCATATTCCATGATTGGATTAATATGATAAATTGATGTATAAATATTATAATTATTTTGTGATTATTATTCTATATATGAATATATAATTACCCCTTTGACCATAGTCAACCTACCGAAGTCATTTTTAACAAATAAACCCAATTCTTTCAAAACATACTACCTAAACAATATTGATTAAGTAATTGTATAATAATTGTTAATAAGTGAAATAAAAGTAATAATAAACTTGAAAATGATTTTAAATCAATTAAATAAATAACATTATTTTATTATTTATTAATATAAGGTAACACATGAAGAATCAGACTCAAGGTAAGGGATTTAATCTCAATTTCTTTTTATAGATGAGTTGATTGATTTTATACACATATATTATTTTCTAAGATGTATATTCAACCCCTTTGAAATGTTATATCATTAATTTTTATATTATCATGTTATTAAATGTTTTTTTAATGTTAATAATTCATGGGTATTATGACTGAAGTTGTTACCTAGTGATAAGGGACTTTCCCTAAAAAAATAATATTTATCGTTTTCCCCCTTAAACAATATTTCTATTTTATATCCAAGTTTTAAAAATGATTTAATTAATTAATTATATGGTATTAAAATAATTATAAATTAAATTTTATGTATCTTTAGTTTATTGTAATGATTTCCATAATATAATCTTTTTAACTTATTTCATATAAAATGTTTTTGACAATCCAAAAGAACTATGTTCTATTCCTAACATACATTATGAAAATAAATTTTATACCATCATTACGGTTATTTTATTTCTAGATCCATTTGAAATATTACATTTCTTCTTAAATGAATAACAGAATTTCTATTTTTGGTTAATATATATTGAAAATGGATTAAAATGTGGTGTTTTAGTATTGAAAATTGGGTTTTAAAGGAAAACAGAATTTTTATACCAAAATTGTTTTTAAAATTGTTTTAAAAGAGTTTTTCAAAGGGATTTATGGGGAAATATTTTATTCATGATACGATATATGATAATTACATGAAACAGGTGATCCCGATATAACTTATATTAAGTGTTAAGCTCCAGGATTGCTCACGAGTGAATTTGATATAGATTATACTAACGGTTGACCCCATTATAGCTCATGGAAAATGGATGATGCTGATATAGCTTATATGAAGGTTTGAACATAATTATAGATCCAAAGTGAGTGTGACATAAGAACCCAGTTTTTATTGAGGTACATATCCCTTAAATTTGGTCAATTATATGTTTAAATGTTAAAATGTGGCCTAATATGAATTCAAATTGGGGTAATGTAGGTAACAAGGGTGTCCGGGGCTAGTTTAGAGCCAAGAACCCATGTTTTGTGGTGAAATATACTGGCACATAGTTAATGAAAATTGTTCAATTTGGGCAACATGGATGTTCTCCCAGGTATTCATTTTTTATAGTGGGGTTTTTAATTGTTATTCAAATTGTGAGAGGATGCCATGAATGGTGCCCATATTCTACAACTAACCATGCACAGTTTGCGCATGATTAGAAAATCGTGTGCCTAAACCTTATAATGCCCAATTTTGAGTGAAATTACAATTTGTACACTATTTAATTGATTAAATGAATCCCTATTTTCATTTTATCTAACAAAAAATGACCACTCAACTTTTGAAACCTCTTTGATGATTATTCTAGGATTTTTCACCAATCATCCATTTGACCCTTGATTCAAGCGCCACTCATCACGTTGGATCCGGATCAGCGAGTAATCAATTTCTTATTAGATGTTCTTCATTATTCATAGTAAAAGATTCTATATTTAGGAGAAAAATAATATCCCATAATTTCATATTATATGCCCTTTCTTTATTTTTCTCCAAAATTTGATTCAAATCATTAGTTGATACTAGATGATCAATCTACTATCGAGCTACAGTAAAAAGTCTATACTTTTTCCATTATTTTTGGTGCTTTATAGACCTATCTACCATTTTCCAACCAAAATACTTTCTAGAACGAACTTTAAATTAAATTTAGCAATTGAATTAAATTAAATGGGATATGTTAGGGAATACCATAGGTACCCTTGAGATGTGTTGGTTGTTGTTTACCCAACCAAGGCCCCAAATGGGGTGTACCTTTCATAGATGCCACATGTTGATCCAACCATGGGGTGTGATATAGTATTTCCTAGTTAAAAAAATATTTATATTTAAATAAAATTTAATTGCTTATATATGAAATGGGTTTCTTTGTTTTCATGTTGATTACTTCGATTAAATGATTGAAATGGAATTGTTATCGCTTATTTATATTTTTTAGAAATTGTATAAATGAGTGGGTATAGTCATTGGTTTCCTTGAATATAAAATGAGGGTAATGTGTGGGTTTAATCATGGTATGAAATGATAATGGTTTTGGTTTATGAATGAAAAGATATATATTTGAAATTTTATTGGACACCTATGTCAGTATACCAAGGGTATTGATTCCATTTAGATGCCTTATATGTTTTATTGGATATTGATGGGGTAATGTATGAATTAGATGGAGTATGATCCTTGGGTATTGAATTTGTGGGACTCTTTAGTACTTGATACTCTTTAGATCCGGATTTCTTGGAATTTCATATAAAATTTGGTTGACATTCTCCTCAGACTCAAAATAGTTCATAACCTAGTTTTCATCGAGATTCTCGTATGACACAATGAAGAAGCCTTGGACTTATACACCTTGGATCCTACCCATTGTGGTTTTAAAATTTATTATATGGTTTGGATTTGGTAATTGTGGTACAAATTGATTATATGGAATGGACATTGAAAATATGGTATGCTTGGTTGAATGGATTGGTCGTGGTTACTCTAATACTTCACTATGTGACAAGGCTGTGGTTGACATGATATGTGTGGAACTATGGTGAGGTTGTGTTTGTAAGTTCTATTTTTATAACTTCATTGTTATATGAGAAAACATTTTTTTTGTGCAGGGAGCCATGTATGGCTATGTAGTACCAAATTTTTGTTATATTTATGTCATGTGAACATTAATTTCATATTACATACTTTCTCACATACACACTACTTATCATTTTATATTACACAACTAGGAATTATATTTATCTTTGAGTGGTTACCTACTGGGATTGTTTCTCAAACCATATTCAGACCTCCGTTGGAAACCCAATCAAACTATTTGGATGCGGGTAGGGCTCAAGGCAAGGGCCCTCAGTTAGATGTTTGATTTTATACCATGATTAGGAGTAAGGGAGTACGAGACCAAGCTGAGGATCATGATGCTATTAGAGATTTAATTTTTTTATCTTTCTGATATTTTTTTAATTTTATTGTATTGTACTATTTTATACCAATTTTGGATTTTTGTAGAGACATGTATCGTTATCATTATATATGAGAAACTTCTGGAATTATTATTATCTATTCATATTGTGTATCGATTTCCTTCATGTTTTATGGATTCATCTATTTATTTTTTATTTATATTATGTTATATTATAATATATTAAGAGGTCATAATATCCTGACAAACAAACCCTAGGCCCTCAGTTCTAGTCGAAAGCCTCTGGAATTTGGGGAATACGCTTTAGGCCCTATGGCTAACCATGCTCGAGGCACTATTGAGGAGCATCTGAGTCTGATACATTGCAAAGTGGTATCAGAGGAATTTGTTTTTATAATTTTTGTTACTATTTGTACATAATAGATTGGGATAGGAAGTTAATGGATTTTGGAAACTAGATTTTCCCAAGAGTAGCTACCCCGCATATAGGAAAAATAAAAAATACCTCCAATTAAATTGTTATTTTATGGAATTTGACTTTTATAGTTTATTTGATTTAACCATTGGGTGATTAAATTTTATTGTGATGTTATTATTTATATGACTATGAGTTTTATTTTGTTTTAACTTTTTTAAGTGAGGGTATTTCATCTCATGAACCATTATAGTCACTTGTTATATTTCACTTTCAATACACAATTCCATGCCATATAGGATACATTACATATAGAATACTGTTGTGATAGGTGTGTTGATAGTTTTACTTATTTTTGTGATAGATTTTTGTGTAGTGTATGGAGAGAGTAATTCCATATTTCAGTTCATGAAGATTATCATCCCTTATAGACGGCGAAGTGATACACCTTTTGATAAAATTATTTATGGTGAATTTGATTTAGTATAGATTATACGAGCTTAATATTTTGGTTCATGTGGTGTGTTGGGACCTAATGGATTTAAACTTTGTGAACCATTGGTTAATAAATTTGAATAAATTAATTATGGAAGTTAAATGTAAAATTAATTTGAATTGAAAGGAAAAATTGAAACGATAATCAAAGACTCAACCCAGATAAGACTTTTGAGTGGGAAAAAGGAAATATATCTAGTGAATTTTTTAACTATTTCTATTATAAAATCCTATATTTAGGAGTATGATTTTTTTAATGAATTTGTTATAGGATGCTTTTGAATTGTCCTATGATTTTGAGTTTCAAAATTCGATATCATTCTTTTCTAAGGCATGTTTTTGGAATTGTAGGGGAGAAACAACATGATGACTTATAGTAATAGACTAAGAGGGTATAGATGACCAAGATTTGGAGGTTGTAGGACCAAGTATAATGGTTTACCCTCTTTTAGTGACAACTATTGTTCCAGATTTGGGTGATGAAGCATAGTTCTGTGAATTGTTTTATCACATCATGAAAACTTTTTAAGGAGCATCACAACCTACCTTGTGTATGGATGAGCTGATGTGTGTGTCCAAGAAGCAGTATCCTCCAACATTTTCATGGTATAGTGGACTATAGGATACTAAAATATGTGTAGATACTACATTATTGATCTTTGAGAATATATAGATATCTTCTGATAGGGGAGTGAATCCCGTGACATATATGCTACGTGGGGAAGAAAATCGACGGTGGGATGCACAGAACTAGACTGGAAATCTATAAGACCTGATTTGGACTACTTTACATACTAGTATCTATGACTATTTATACCCCATGACTTTGGGGGAAGATCAATCTAGTAAATTTGTGTATTTTGAGAAGGGGGTTATGATTGTTATGGAGTACTCAACATGATTTAAAGAGTTATAGCATTTTACTCCAACATAACTTACTGATGAGATATCTAGAGCGAGAAACATTGAGGAAGGAATCTAACGTGCTCTATTATATTAGGAAAGCCTGTTCATATTAACCACTATAACAGAAATTGTGAATTAGGTACTGATTATCAAGAAATAACTGAGAGAAGCATGAGGTGTAGAGTAGAGAAATGCTATTATTTGACACATTGGTTCAACATCTTAAGATAGGAAGGGTCATTTTGAGGATTACTATTATATGAGTACTATTTAGGCTATGAGTACTAGTAGATAATTGTTTTTTCACTAGTGTGGAAAATGACAAAAAATGAAGAATCAATGTGAACACGAACCAGTCGAGTGCCTAGATTGCGGTAGGATGAGACTCATGAAACTGTTCTATAGGAACATCCCTCTAGGTATGAGTTATTGGGGTTTAGCTTTTAAACTAGGTTATGACACATTTTTCTTAGCTCTATATTAGGGAGGAAGATAAAGTAGTACCATTCAAGAAAGATGAGGTAGTTGTGGTTGTGTCCAAGGTATCCAGGCACCGAATACACCGTGACATCAAAATGAGACTACTCCAAGAAGTGAGGTTGTGTCACAGAGTTGTGGTTCATGAAATATCTAATTTGTATAGCCTACCCCTGGGGTGCAGGGTTCCAGACTATATATTGTGAGAGGTACGATGTTAGTAGTCTCTATTATTGCATCTTCTCTTTTTTGATACAGGTTTATCACACAATTTCATATATACACCAGTTGTGAAAAGCACAGGGGACATATTACTATCGTTTGAGAGTATTATGATGCTAGAAACTCTACTAGGGATTATAATGGAGGATATTAGTCAGTGTAGGGAGTTATTCTTAATATTGGTGGGTGTCACTTCATATATGACTTCTCTTTTCATGAGATGATGAGTTTTGACATTATTCTTGGGAAGGAAAGCTTAGTACCCTCTCACACATTTATTTATTTATATTACCATAGGGTGAACTCAACATCACTAGAGGGTGGAATGTTTACTAAAAAAGGTGAATGGGATTTCCAGGTGAGCCTAGATAGACATGAGAATCGTGGTATGGGTTGGATGATATCCCATATTGTGAGTTTTTATATGGATGATCAGGGAACACATCAGGAAGATTTCCCTCTAGTGGTTGATTGTTTTTTAGATGTTTACCAATAAAACTTTTTAGTATTACCTATAGTGAGAGAGGTATATTTCACTATTTAGATAGTTCTAAGAGTTTCCCTAGTATCCATTACTTTTTATTGGATAAATAATAACAAGATAAAATATCTCATGATGCATCTTAAGGATTTAGTGGCAATGTGTTTTATCTGACCCAATACTTCTCCATGGGGTTCGCTGGTCATCTTTTCAAAAAATAAGGATACTACCCTCTATATATTTGTGGATTATTAGAAATATAACCAATTGATAGTTAATAACTAGTATCCTATATCACAGATAGATGTTCCCTTTGACCAACTCTAGGGATCTTGGGTTTTCATAAATATTTATTTGAGATCCAAAAGTGCATGTCAGACCACCAGACAAACCTCATACAATATTTCGAAGAAGGTATGTTCTATATGAGTATTTTTTTATTCTGTTTGGTATCTCAAATGCACCGTTTTTCTACGTGAAATAGATGAAATGAGTGTTCTATCCTTATCTATATTAATTTATGGATGTTTTTGTGGAAGATATCTTGATGTGTTATCACAATCTACCTGATCATGAAACACATCTTTAGATCATATTAGATACAATAATAGAGAATGCATTATATGATAAGATCTGAATGTTCCACTTATGGATGGATCATATTCACTTCCTATTCCATATTATCTTAGAGACAAGAGTATTAGAGGACCTAGAGAAGGTAGAAGATATAGTTTCCTGGGAGCATCACAAGATTGTATTTGAGGTATAGAGTTTCTTAGGGATGATCGGTTACTGTAGGAATTTCATACAGTATTTCTAATTCCACTCAGTGATGTTTGCAATCTTTAAAAACAAATGGAGTGATGTTTGTATTGTCAGAATCATGTGAAATAGATTTTTAGGATCCTAAATAGTGATTGACTTTAGCACCAATACTAATTTTTGTAGATCATTGTATGAGTTACACTTTTTACTACGATGCATCAGGTATTTGGATAGGAACAGTTCTTATGCTAGGTGACCAGGTCATTAGTATGGTTCTAAAAAATTGAGGCCACCCAAGATGAATTAACCGACACATGATTTTGAGTTAGATTTAGTTTTTCACAGATTGTATTATTGTAGACATTACTTACTTGGAGACAGTTTTTTGATGTACACAGACCACAAAAGCCTCAAGTACATGTTTACAAAATGTGATTTGAATTCTATGAATTATAGGTGGATGTAATACCTACAGTCTTTCAACATAGATCATTCCTACATTCTTGGTGATGGAAATGAAGTGGATGATACACTATGTAGGATGACTCAGATACATATAGTTCATAAGTCAAGTAGTGGGTGGTGGCTTATGTATTTGTTCTCTGAGATTCACATAGAGGTGAAAGACAATAATGGAAAGAATTATCTATCATCCTTATCTTTTACATCTACCATTATGGATAGTATTAGGATAAGGCATATGTCAAACTAAGAAGGCCATATCCTACATGAGAGTGTGGTAGGTGTGGACCCTCCACCTTGATGGACCATATGTGAGGATGAGATTTTGCATTTTCATGGTCATGTATGTCTTTTATCTGACATACCTAAAGAGATTATGTGGGAGTTTCATTCCATAGATTGGAAATTGAATCTTGGAATCACCAAAATGTATCAAGATTTAGGTCACCAATTCTGGTGGTTGGGTATGAAAAGTTATGTGGCAAGAATTGTCATGATATGTTCCTCCTGTTAGTAGGTGAAGGCATAACACCAACAAAAAACAATAATTTTACATTATATATCTATTCTTGAGTGGAAATGGGTTGATTCCACAATATATTCTATGATTGGTTTCCCAAGTCACCTCATGGTAATGGCGTTGTATGGGTTATGGTTGATAGACTCATGATGGTTGTATTTTTTTCTGATCACGTAAACATTCAATATTGATTATCTTTAGGGTTTATACATATGTTAGATAATACGATTTCACAGGGTCCCATGATCTATCATTTCAGATAAGGATTACTGGTTTACTTCTCATTTATAGAAATAGATACAAAGGGAATCAGGTACATAGGTTCTTTTGTTCAAGGAATACCATCCCTAGACAAATGGCTAGTCAGAGCACATAATTTAGGGGTTTGAGGACATGATATGAGCAAGTGTCCTAGATTTTGGGGTCTATTGGGAGAGGAATATATGTCTGGTTTAATTCACTTACAAAAAGAGCTTTCAGGATACTATTCAGATGACACCTTATGAGGATTTTTATGGAAGGAAATTCTGATCACCCATGTGTTGGTGAAAGCAAGATAGGTAGCTATGCTGGGACCTCACCTTTTTTAAGATACCATAGAGTAGGTTCAGTTGATTTGTAAGTGGATGGCTAGTACATATTCTCATTATAAACCATACACAGATTACCATAAACGACCTCTTGATTTTGAGGTCATGGATCATGTTTTCTTACATGTTTCATAAATTTTGGGACACATGTGGATTTATAGATAGGTCAATCATTTGATATGGTATGTTTGGCCATTCATGATTCTAGGGAGAGTGATGCCGGTGGCTTATCAGTTGTAGTTTCCTCAGAGGCATTGAGCCATGCACGACATCTTCCATGTTTCTCAGCTATCAAACTATTATTCATAACCATCTCATGCCTTTCATCCTGAAGAGGTTGAGTTATAAGTAGATTTATCCTTTTAGGAGAATCATATATGTATTGTGGATCGTAGAATAAAACTTCTCAGATGTCATCCCATTACTCTAGTATGAGTGCTATGGAAGAATGACCGAGTACACGATGAGACCTGGGAGAAGGAGGTTGATTTACACTCATAGTGGTTGGAGTTATTATTAGACATTCTTGAACACCCTTAAGAAGTCAATTCAGGGATGAATTGCTTTATAGGGGATGTTTGTAAGAACTCGATTCTTCATTGAGGTACAAATTATTTACAATCCATAAATTCTCAGTTTATATGTTTAAATTTGGATTAATATGAATGACCATTGATGTTATTGAGGTAATACGTGTTTCTGGGACTAGTTTGGGGCATGTAACCCATTATTTAGGGTGAAATTAACTATTACATAGTTAGTTTTGAACCGTGTGATTTGGGATACATGGTCATGAGCCTAGGTCAACATTTTTAATAGTGGGTTTCTAAATGGTTTACACATGGTATGTCAAATCATGGATTGAAACCATGTAGGGTTCCCCTATTCAAAAAGTAACCATACATGGTTGGAACACAATTTTAAAACTAGGTCCCTAAACCATGCGATGACTAATTTAGAGTGAAATTACAATTCTCCTTATTTAATATATTAAATGAAACCCTATTTTATTTTCCTCCTACATACAACACCCCCTACACTTTTGTAGCCTCTTTGAAAACTATTCTAGGATTTTTCATCAATCATCCATCTGACCAGACACTCATTTAATTAGATCCATATCAGTGAGTACTCAATTCATTTTTAACCATTATCTGTTCTTATTAGTATCGACTGCACTATTTTTTGTGCATGATAACATGCCCTAATTTTATTTTATTCTTCCTTTCTTCATTTTTTTCCTTACATGAGTCAAATAACGAGTTGGTACTAGATGATCACTCTAATACATAGCTATAGTAGGTGGTATATATTTTTTCCTATTGGTTTTGGTGCTTTATTGACCTAAATACCATTATTAAATCATAATTTATAGAGAAAACTTGAATATAAATTGAACGGCTAAATTAAATGAAATGGGACATGTAAGAGAAGCCCTTAGATACCCTTGAGATGTGTTGGTGGTTGTTTTCCAAACTATGGCCTCTCAAGGGATGTACCCTTTTCCTATACCACATGTTGAACCAACCATGGGGTGTGATCTAAGGTTTCTTAGTTAAAGGAATCTTTGTTATATATAAATTATGTTTAATTCCTTAGAGAGTATATGGGTTTCCTCCTTTTCATGTTGATTCCTATGATTAAATGATTTAAATGGAATTGGTATCACTTATATGTATTTTTTAGCTATTGTATAAATGATTGGGTATACTCATTGGTTTCCAAAAATATGAAATTAGGATAATGGGTGGGTATACTCATGGTATTAAATTGTTATGGGTTTGGATTTTGAATGAACTAAGGTGTATTTGATATGGTAGATGCTTAATTGGTAGGTATACCAAGGGTATTGATTACCTTTAGATTCCTTGGATGTTTCATTGGATATTGATGCGGTAGTGGATGCCTTGGATATATTATGATCCTTTGGTATTTATTCTGTGGGATTCTTTGGGACTTGCTACCCCTTGAACTGGGCTTGCATGGAATCATGCGTGACATGTTTGGATGACATACTCATAGGAATCCAACTAGTTCCTAAATGAGTTTCTATCAAGATACTCTTCAGAATTGATGAGGATTCCTTGGTATTATACACCTTAGATCTGGTACTTCTTTGTGTGAAACATCATTATACGAAGTGGGAATGGTAATTATGGTACACATTGATTATAAGTCATGATAGTGGTTAATATGGTATGCTTGGTTGAATGACTCAACCATGAATTCTATTACATATCACTATATAGAATGGAAGTGGTTTGACATGATATGTGTGGATGTACGACGAGGATGTGTTGGTTATTTCTATTTTTTAAATATTCCTTGTTATAGGAGATGTACTTTCTATATAGGGATTCATGTATGGCTATGTTGCATCACTTTTTAGTTACATATATTCCTTGGGAACTTTACTTTCATATTAAAAACCTACTCACTTGCATAATTTTAAGATTATTATATTACATACCCAGGAGTTGTATAGATATTTGGGTGGTTACCTATAATGATTGTTTCCTACACCCTGTTCAAGCCTATGTTGGGTACCCAAATAGACTATTTGGATACATATATGGATTGGGGCAATTTACCTCACTTCGATTCAAGATTTTGTACCATGATTAGGAGAATAGGAGCATGATATTGAGCTGAGGATCATGATGGTACTTGTAGATATCTCTTTTGGGATTGTTGGTATTTTGATAAGTGTATTGTATTTTACTGTTGTATACATTTTTTGGATAATTTTTGAGAGACATGTATCATCATCATTATATATGATAGACTTCTATTGTTATTTTTATCAGTTCCTGATTTGTATATATTTTCCACATGTTTTACTATTTCAACTATTTATTTGTTATTGATATTATTCTATGTTACACTTTGGTGAGAGGGGATAATATCTCCACAAAAACATCATAGTCACTCACTAATAGTCAAATGCGTCTGGTGTTTGGGGAGATTCTCTTAAGTCCATGTGGCCAACCGAGATTGGGGAAATATTGAGTGGCATTTGGGTCCATGGAGTTACACCAAATATAGCTTATATGAAGGGTGATCCTAATTACAGATATCCAATTCAATGGGTAATGATTATATTAGAATTCAAATGTATGGTAATTCCAATTAAAAGAGTTTTAAAAGGGTTTTTTGAATATGATTTTCTAATACACTTAAATAGAGTCTTAATTTCGTGGTTTTGTTGTTTAAAGGGTTTATTTTTGTGAAACATGTTTGTTTTTTTGTATGAATTGTTTTTATTTATCAAAAATAACACCATTGTAAAGGTAAATTTTTCATGGGTTTCATGTTTTTATTGAACTAAAAATTTCCATTATTTGAATTTCCCTTACTTATATTTTGTGCTCATTCCATGATTTTAATTTTTTTTCATAGGGTTTAAATATTGGTAAGGTAAATAAATAAGTCAATTAAAATGTCATTGATATTTTTCATGAATATAAATATTTATTATTTAATGTTTTTATATTGGGGGATAATAAATACTGATTATAAGTTTCCACTTTTTATTATATGGTTTTTTAATGTTTTAGTTATGGACTAATTATTTAAAAATATATACTTAAAAAGACCCTTTAAGTGAATGAATGTAAATTATTGACTAAAACCCAATATTATATATTATTTAACGCTAGATAATTATAATTGGTATCAAATTAAAATTTAGATTACTTTATAGGTTAGGATAATATTAATAGAATTACATTGGAATATTTTACTTATTGTTTAAGTTGAAATGATGTAGTATTTTAAATTTTCCATGTTCCATCATCTAAACTGTGACTGTTTTGAATAGTTTTTCATATATGAAACATGAAATAAGTAGTGGAAAGGAACCAATAAAAAATATCCTTTTAAATTAGAATAATGAAATGTTTGGAATTGGTAGAAAATATATTTTTGTAATGATGGATCCATTGACACAAGTTATAAATGGTGGTGGTATGAATTCCATAGAGGATCCCAATTTATCATGAAAGAAGGTGTCGATAGTGGAATATTTCATAGGGAAATATCCACCATTATTAAATGGATAATATTACTTAGTCGTACCTAAAGGATGGATCATTCAATTGGAGATGACATTTAAAGTTGTGTGATGTTCAGAACATTAAAAGATAACTCTTTCAATCTATCATTTTGAAGGTGAAACTGATCGATGGTGGTCATTGATTAAGAATTTAATAGAGAAATTTGATCACAATATTATGTAATGGGACACATTTCAGAGTATTTTCCTTGAAAAATATCTCTCAACAGTTTTTTTAACATATAATGGAGAAAAAAATCCTTGAATTGAGATAAAAAGATTATGATTCTATGGTTTCATATGAATAAATATTCATAATATTAGCCAAGTATGTTCCCAAATTTATTCGTTACATTAAAAGTAAAATTAATAAATTTTACTTTGGATTAAAACCAAGATTATGAAGACCATTTTCCTCTCAATAATTTAAAATATCTGATAAATATTTTTATATATTTTTATTATGATGAGAAATTTGAGATGGAGTTTGTAGAAAATTATATGTCATTTGATGATAAGAGTAATAAATGATAAAAGTGGTAGGAAATAGAGAAGGAACCAAATAAAAATTCTGTAGGTAATCCCAAAACTTTTTCCAAGATTTTTAAAATACATTTTGGGGAATGTATGTTAGGATTTTTAACATGTTACTAATGTGGTTGGTTTGGTCACAAGGTTCGTGATAGCAAATATAAGAGTCCTGAACAATAAAAGAATGAGGTGATATACATATAGTGTATAATGAGATTTTATAGTTGTAATATGTTAGGACATTGTGGTATCTTGTGTCCAAAGTTACTTACTCAGGGTGAAAAGCATCATCATGAGATGAAAAAAGGTGTGAAAAAATCATTAGATACTTCTATAGTTTGTGTTTTTCCATCTAGTGAAGTGGTGACAGCTCCAGGTAAATCATTATTTTTTGATGGTTGATCACAATATTAATTAATTAGGCACAACTATTTTAATTTTTTATGTAATTGAAGTAATTTTTGAGATATTTATTATGTTTTTGTATATATCTTAAGTATATGTTTTAGTGTAAAATTTATTTTTATGAATAATGTCTTTACATGTTATAAACATAAGTTTAATGGTATTGATAACCAGTAGGGTTAATATGATCATTAATGATAGTGTTTTAAGTTTAAATATTTGAAAAATAACAAATTGTAATAATGAAATAGTGGGGTTAATTTTTAGGTTTAGTGATTAATTTTATAATACTAATGTTAACAATTTTGTCTTTATAAAATGGTTAGAGATATATATAAAGACATTCCACTCTTTAATGGATCATATGATCCATTAAAACTAAATTTTAGTTGTTCTTTTAAAAAAATAATTTTTTGATTATTTTTTCTTGACGTAAGGGATGAATTATAAATTCATCATAATGTGACTAATGGATAAAAATATTATTATGATATAGAATAATTTCATATAATTATATTTCTTTATATTCTTAGAGAATAAAATAATTTCTCATCTTTTGGAAAACTTTTTTTGATTGAAATGTGGTCCTATGAAATTCATATATGATTAATTAGATTGTCTTTTAGATCATTATAGATTTATGGGTTTTGGGGCCTTAAATTTCAATTGATCATTCACTTTCTTGGTATAATTTACCTCTCTCACTCTCTATAAATATATACACTTTTCCTATATTCCCACCAATGTCAAATTATTTAGAAACCTTGTTATATGTTATTCCATATGATATTTTTACATCACTTTGTCTCTCACTAATATGGTTTTTTTACAAATTTTATGATGTGGGTTTACAAAAAAATTATTTTCAAATGAAATTTTTTTTATTTCCAACATAAATTTCAAATTGTTAGGATACAATTTGTTAAATAGGGGAAGAAATAACAGCCTGATATTTTAAAAAAGAAAATTATGTTCGATATTGTATGTTTAGTGAAACAAAAATATTTGAAGAAAATATAAAAAAATAATAATTTATTATATATTCATTGAAATCTATTCAACATATTTCATTACATTCAACATTGTGGTTTTCTTATGTTTCACACAAAACAATGTTTATTTGAAAACATGTGTTATACAGAAGACATAGTTTTACTAGACAACAATATAATATTAATATTATTATTTAGTACAATAGTTATAAACTAGATATTAAATTTGTAGATAAGAATAGGATTTAATAAAATATTAAAATATTTAGTTTATGCATGTTTATTATCTATCTATTTATTAAAAATAAAATAACAATAATTTAAAATAAAAAAATTATGTTTTTTTAAAATAATTTTTTTTCTAAAAGATATTTTAATTGTGCTTGGAACACATAAATCGAAAATAATTTTTCAAAAAATTATAATATTTATATGAAAGAATAATTTTTTTAAAATAGGTGTTCTAAAATTATATTAGGGTGAATTTTGGGGATTTTTCTAAGAAGTTTCAATATTTGATGAATACTAAAAATATTGAATTTTAATTCAAAACTAACATTTAATTTAAATAAATAGTATTGTTAAATTATATTTTTAATTTATTTTAAAGTAAAATTAGATCAATTTTATATCATTATTTATAATTTTATTATTTTAATCTTTTTGATATTTAATTTTATATTTAACATCTCAAACTTTTAAACTTTTTCACTTTAAAAACTTTTTGTCTCATTATATCACTGAGATTAATATTAAATAATTTATTCCACTTATTTGAATTGAATTTAGAAAAATGGATTATATATTTTGAATTACAGTAATGTATAATTTATAATAAAAAAATATTAATTTTTTCTCCAAAGGATTAGTGGAAATATTAAAATTAATTACAATGATTAATGAAAAAAGGAGATTACATTGTGGTTATTAAACATTAATCATAAGATTGTATATGGTCTAAAACAATTTCCAAAACCCATTGAATAGAAATATTTAAACCTTATACCATATATTATATATTTTTGTGTTTCGTAGTTGGGGTTTGGCTTAGTGGTAAGCACCCCATAATCCTACATGAAAAATGGGGGTTCAAAACCCATTGGGCGCAGGCACTGTAGCAGTACTGTAGCAGCACTGTAGTAGCGGCAGTACTGTAGATTGGCGGGTACTGTATTGGCGGCAAGGCACTGTAGTAGCGGCGGTACTGTGCGGGTACTGTAGTAGCCGGGTTACTATTCACAGAATGGTAATTGGGCCAAAAAAATGTGCATACGGGCTATGTAATGGGCTATAAGCCCACCGGGGTTTCGGGCTATGTAATGGGTCTCCCTCTATCCAGTTAGAAGAGGTATTTGATTTTCTTTAATAATAAAATGAGGGTTCGACCCCAACCTTTAAAAAAATACATTTTTGTGCATTATTGTGTCCTGGTGACATGAAAAAACGTGGTTGAAATTAACTTTTTCAAAAAAAATACATGAGTTCCACTCACCCCACTTATAAAAGGTCACCCGTCTCCTCCTGTCCTAACACCTTCAAAATAAATTATATTAGAAAATAACTTCCCAATTCACTTATCACCATACACACTATCATCCTCGAGTATTTATTTTTGTTTGAAATAAATTCACGGAAGGCCTTTTGATGCAAACTAAAAGAGGATACTCGAAGAAGAGTTAACGTCAATCAATGCGCATTTTTGTTTTATTTCTTTTTCCACCCCATTAAATTAGTATTATACCCTGATGATATAATAGAATAAGTATCTTACATATACTAAGATGTTTTTATGTTTAGGTTTTGATAAAAAATGATACACACTTTCATCCAATGCGTTACAAAATCATCAATCACGTGTAAGGGTGACTACCGCCTCACGAAATGATCTCATTAATTTTTCTATTACAACCTTTCAAAGTAGGGTATAATTATGAATATAAAGTTTATATATGTTATTTATAGAATTATCATATCTCTAGATCAATTATATCACATATAACATTTTTATATTCTAATATTTAAGGGATAGAAAAATTTCGTTCGTGTGTACGAAGGATTACCACCTCGCGAAGTGATGTGGCTAATTTTCACTAACACATTACATGGAAGGTAATAATTTTAATGATAATGGATACATGTAAAATAAATAAAATATTATTATATTCATGAAATATTTATAATACTATGATTATAATATAACATTTTAATTCTTACATGTTCACTCACTAAAAAAGTGATAATGTCGTACGTGGATGTGTGGATTGCCGCCACCTCGAAGCGACGTGATTCAGTTTTTCATCAGCATACCAAAATAATGATATATCAAGGTATATATAATTAAATATTATGGTATTTATGATATTATTATATTTTTATAAAGATAAATTTTAGTTACCTTCATTCCATAGCAATCATTCAAATATGGAAACATTACTGATGCGTATGTACGACCTACTATGTCCATGATCAAAATATTAGTTCATTTTTCATAAAAACCTTCCATGATTGGTTTTAATAGTATATATTATGTACAAATATTATAAATATGAAATAATAATTATTTATTACATGTTTAAATAATGAATCCTTTTAGCATATTTGACCTACCAAATTCATTTTTGACACTTAAATCGAATATGGTCAAAACATATGACTGAAAATTAATTAATAAAGTAATTGTATATAACATGTTAATATGTCAAATAAATAAAATAATAAACATGAATTTTTTTATAAATAATGTAAATAATTAACATGATTTTATTATTTAGTAAGATAAAGACATTCATAAGGAATCAAACTCAAGGTAAGGGACTTCGTCTCAATTTTGGTTCATTGTGGCATTTTTTGATGTTATGTTCCTTTATTATTTTATAAGGTGTATATAAATACCATTTGAGATGTTATATCCTGAATTTACCTATTATAATTATATTTAAATATTTTTTAATTTTAATATTTCATGGGGATTATTATTGAATTGTTTCCTAAGTAATAAGGGTATTTTCCTTAAAAAAATCTTTTTTAAGGATTTCCCTAAAACTCTACTTATCTTCCATACACATGTTTTAAGAATGATTTTATTAATTATTTTATATTTATTAAACTTATATATAAATTATATTTTATTTATATTTAATTTATTTTAATGGGTTTTAATAAGGAATCTTTTTACATGTGTTATACGAAACATTTAAATAAATAAAAGGGATGTTTTATTATTATATACACGATGCCAATGACTTTTCTACCACAATAATGTTTATTTTATTTTTAGTTTCCTTTTAAATATAATATATTTATTAAACAATTTTTTTTAATTTTTTGGTTATTTTGCTATTCAAAATGGGTTTTCAATGAAAATGATGTTTTGTTATTGAAAATGGGCTTTTAATGGAAACTGATATTTTTTTCAAAAGTGTTTCCTATATGGGTTTAAAATTGTTTTTCAATGGGATTTATAATTAGGAAGTTTCAGGTACTGAGCGAACTCGGTCCCAAAAATTTATTAATAAAAATAAAATGCAGACACAAACCCAATGAACACGCAACACAAAAAGCACTACCAAATCATGAACGTGACAGGACACCACCCAAAATCACTAACTCGAAGACCCATAAAGAACCAACAACAAAGCCCAAAACCAAACCCACCAAAAACCCGCAAAAATCCCATACAAATGTCCTAAGGCCTGACTTGCATATACCCCACTCCATACAATATCCAACACCGCAAGTCAACACCTACACAAAAAATCAATGTAATCCAAGGCCAGCTAATACCCGCAGCCCAAGAATCTAGCTCCCGAGGTCTCCCAGCACGTTCCCCACCATCAATCATGTCCTTAACCAAAAATCATCGTCACCTTTACTTGTCAAGATGTTCACCAGTTCGAAACCGGGAATCGTCGCCATCGTCCCGGCACTGACCGTTCCGGCAGCACTTCTCACGCTATGGAGGCCATCACCGTCCCCGATGTAACCCCTTGCTATATTGCCTTCCAGCCCGTGCACAACACATCACGTCCTGCCCCTACAATCTCTTGAGGTTGCCCCATTATTATCCATTGCCAACCCAAGATCTTTACCATCATCATGCCGGAGTATCGTTAGACTGTTGTCAGCACCGCCACCGTCACAGTTCTGGTTGAGAAGACCCCTAGGAACCGACCATCCTATGTCCATCCACCAGGGTATTCGAATATATCTCTCCCAAGAACGTCACATCGTCAATAGATATACCGCATCACATTACTTCCTTCTGTTACCGACTTCATCATTGGCCTACTCAATGTGCGTTACAAGCCTCGATCCTCCATCCCTGCAACATGAGGTCTTCTCCTCCACCGCATCCCAAGGAAGACACATCGTCAAGAAACCATCAGGATACCACTACCACCACCAGTGAAACTCCCACCACTCTGGCCATGGAATGCCATTAGATGAACCCATCAGTCTCGTCATTCACAAGACCAAACCCAAACACCGCCTGTCATCATGCCTCCTCCATGGAAAAAACCACACCGATTTCAAACCACACGAAGATTCCGTCGGCAAGTCCAGTCTCACCGATGGGCAAGGCTAATCCATTGGGTAACGATTTTATAAGATGTTGACCATATGGTTATTCTAATTAAAATAGTTTTAAATGGGTTTTCAGAATAAAAATCTATATGTCACCAAAAGGAGTTTTAATTCCATAATATGGATTTTAAAGGATCTATTTGATTAAAAAATTTGTTTGTTTTATTTATTTACTTTATTTATTCTGATCAATGAACATTGATTTAATGGTAAATATTTCATGGGTTTTCATGTTTTAGTGAACTAACAATTTCATTTCTTTGAAAATTAATTGTTGATATTTTGTTCACATACAATGTTTTTAACATGTTTTTTAAATGGTGTATGGATGTGTATTGTAAAGGAATAAGTCATGTTTAATGTCATTGATAATTTTCCAAAAAATAAATAATGATTTATTTTAAAACATTTATATTATTTGAAAAATTTATACTAATATGAATTGTCCAATTTGTATTATATAGTCTTGTAATGTTTTATTCATGGAATAATTATATGAAATTAGAAACTTCAAAAGATCCTCAAATTTAAATAATGTAAATTATTGACTAAAACAAAACATTATGAAATGTCTATGGTCATGTCCTTATATTCTAGACTATGAAAATATAGAAATAAACATACATGGTTTTCCTCGAATCTATAAATGTAATTATATCCTTTGGTTTCAATTTTATATTAGTTTCCACAATTTTGTCATCTTTTACTCCAAATTTTGTGTATGAGTATTTAAATTTTGAAGAACTAGAATCAACTTCAAATAGATCACATAATCTAAAAATGATAATAAGATATTCTTATTATCTTTAGATATTATGTAAAACTGAAATGGTTAGCCCAAGGTAATATAATATTAACATATTTATAAACCCTCATAAGAAAAAACAACATATATGACTCAAAAAATTCTATAATAACCCCAAAGGTTCATATTATATCATTCCACCAATAAATAACCCCATATCTCTATTAACCTTAATAACCTCAACATAATGAAAATTTTAACCTCAAAGGTTATCAAATAACTTCCAGATTACATCCAAAAAAATGTAATAGTATTCTTATTAAATAATCCTTTATGTTAAACCTAAAGGTTACATAAACCTCTACCCAACAAAAAATATTCAATAATATCATTAATAACATTAAAATACCATTACTTAATATCTCAAAATGGGTGTTAATGACCCTAAAATTATGAACATATATAAACATATAAACCCATGATATTGTACAAAAATATTAAGTTTATATGGAATGAAAACATAAAGATCTCAAAATTCATAGAAACCCTCCTTTGATACGAGCTATAAAAACCCTCAACTTTCACTCCTAAATATGATTCTAAAACATAATATTTACATTTACAACATTGATTGTAACATCTCAGGTGAATAAAGAATATGAAATTTTCATATTTATTAATATTTTTGAATTAAATATTAATTTTAATTTAAAGGGGAGGCTATGTTCAATGGTGTACCCAAAAAGAAAAATGAGTTTTCTCCAAAATTTCATATTGTACCCAAGGCTGAGTCATACTAAAAAATAATAATATGATATTATTTTAAATGGTAGTTAATGCTAAGCTGTTTTATTGGTGGAAATGAACATAACTAACTAAAATATGATTATAAATTTTTTTAAATGTCTTTAAATTTATCCAATAAATTTTAGAGGCTTAAAATAAGAATGAATCTTATTTTAAGCACAAAATACTCTAATATTCCTTAAAAGGTCGGTTTACCGCATTTTAATGGAGAACCATTTTTAAATCTATTTTTTGTCACTTTTATATATTAAATTTGTAAAAATAAAATTCTTCTTTAAATAGGAACATAAAAATTTACGTTGGATGAAAGTCTTGTATCTTTCTAATAAAGTTCGTTTTTAATGAATTGTGAAAAATACTTCATTTTAAGTCAAAACTCTCTTTTTATATGATTTATTTATGTGGTAAGATTATCTTTTTAATTAGTTTTAAAGTGTAATTGGATTATATTTCTTTCATTTAATATAATTTTGGTCATTGGAAGTAATTTCACTTTTTAATTATACATAAATACATGTCAATCTTTAGATAATTATTATTTCATAAGAAAACGATTTTTGGTTTGGACAACAAAAATTAATTTTAAATGAATTCCTGTAACTTATTTATTTCAAATTTAAAAGAATGGATTCTTTATTTGGAATCAGGAAGTCTAAATTGTGTAAATAGGTAACTTTTTTTAGACATTATGAATAATAACTTCAGTAAATATTTTATTTACCATGGTTAAAGGGTAAATACGATAAATGTGGGTAAAAAATAATATAATAATAATATTAAATTACACTAAAACTTGTAATAACACTATTTTATGAAACATGTCCAAACATTGGCATACCTGGGTCAATTTTGGGGCTCCATGGAGGTCCTTGTATGTGAAAATGGCATTTTATAAAAATTAATTTGAAGTTAAAGAAAATGTAACATAAAATTATATCTTTTTATAAATAAAATTTATATGAGGTTATATAAGTGATATTTTCAAATATAAATATTAATTAGAAAGATAAAAATATTTTATATAACATGGTATTCCATTTATAAATTTTTCACCTTAAATTAAAAAATTTAATTATGACACAATGGTGATGCAGTGATTGCTTCATTAATAATGGATTCAAATAAATGATATTATAAATGGTAACATAAATGTAATTTGGTTATTTTTATGACATACACGAGTTTTCTGGATGATCTTTACATGTTATATTTTTATTAATGATGTTATTTCGAAATAATCATGTTTTTTTGGATTTATAAAATGTCATGATATGAATAATATATAAATTGACATTAATGAGTTTTCAAAACAAATTCTTTTCTATTAAATGATATAACAGTACTAAAATATAATATTTATAAAAAGAACTTATATATAGTTCAACATGTCATTAATGGACCACTTTAGGTTATATATACATTTTATTGTAAATATATTAACCATATAGTATTAATATGCAAGAAGACATTGTAAAAGATAAATAATTAAAAAAAAGGGTTAAACAAAAAAGATAAGGATTAAAAAAATATCCCAAACCTATATAATTCTTATGGGATTATTTTATTTAGACTATTATTAATATTATATTATAATTTAATGAGTTTTTGACCTTTTGAAACTGAAAATCATATTATAAAAAAATAATACTATTGACATTTCCTAAATAGCATATCCTCCATCTTATAAAAGGACACCACCTCTAACCCATTAATCACACCTCTCAAGACTCATGGATCATCCAACCTTTACTCAAATAAGATCTCAAAATACCTCTATTACACCTATATTCCCTACTTTGGGAATAATGAAATTAAATAAATCCTTTTAGTTCAAGCCAAAGGAAGTCACCTGATTTAAAGGTAACATCATCTCTCAAGTTCTTTTCTTTTATTTTCCTTATCCAACCCCCTAAACTCTATCTATTATATTAATATATAAAAAACTAGTATATTAAATATAATATGATTATTTTATGATAATTATTCAAAATACACTTATACACACCTCTATCTAACATATTTATAACATAATATTTCTGTGGACGGTGAACTACTGCCTCACGAAACGTTGAATGTTCAATTATCTCCTACCGCCATTCATAGGGGCCATTATGGTGGAAATATATTTATATGTAATATATTTTATATTTATATTGTCTCTATGTTTTTTTATTTTTTATTTATATGATAAATTTATGGTTTCTATAACGCGTAAATATTATAATCTCATTTGAGGATGTGCAGACTACCGCCCCCTAAAAGTGATATGACTCATTCATGCTGTATATGGAATGTGTAAATTATGTAATTAATGAAATTATGTAATATATATAAATTATATATTATAATTTAGTTACAATATACCTATTTATAATTGTGTTTTCATTCCTTTAAAAATGAAAAAATTATATGAAAGTAGCGTTCATCCGTACGTACAGCTTACGATCTCCATGAACGGTGCTTTTCATTTTCATATATACATATGATATGGAATATTATAAATAAATATATACTAGATATATATAATATATATGGTATATAAATCATGAATATAATTCTGGATGTAATGTAATATTGACCACATACAAAATTTGTAATTATAACATGTTCAGTTTTTACTCAAATTCCGAAAATCGACAAAATGTTTGATATGAACTCAAATAATTATATTATTTTTAAGGAAAGGTAATAAATGAAATAAAAATAACAATAAAAATATAAAAGGGTATTAATAAATTATAAATTAACTTATGATAATTATTCATGAAGAACAAGAAACATACGAGACAAGTCAGACATTAGGTAAGGGGCTTTGTCTCAATCTCCATTCATTGAGGCATACATTTATTTATACACAAATTTCCTTTATATAGTGAATAAAACCATTTTAATTTTAATTTCATTTAAAGGTAATATTTTATCTTTGAATAATTTTACTATAATACAAAGGGAATATTTTCTAACATACGTAGTGACAACGTCCTTTCTGCCACCTCGATAATTATTTGATGTTTGGATTCATTAACAAGCTGTAATATTTTTAAAAGAAAAATAAATACCCTATAATATTTATAAGTATTTTGGTATTGAAAATGGGTTTGATAATGAATTTATTATGTTAATATATTGAAATTTTTTATTTTTATTTCAATGTGTAAATGTTATCTTTACTTTATTCTTGTTCATTTGTTATGATTACGATATGCTTATTGGGAATTGTTTACGTATATAGGTGGTTCCGTGATAAACCTAGGGTGGGTGAGCCCAAGATAGCTCTCCAATTAATTGGGTAACATTATGGAGGTAAATTTTAAGGTTTCTCCTAAGATATTTAGGGAATATACTATGATGGTTATTCCAACGTAACTCCCTATATAGCTATGAAAGCTACAATGTATGTATGATATAAATGCCACAAGTTACCTTTATGATTTATGATTTAAATATGTTATTCATAAATCTTATGATTTCATTAGGTATAATCAAGATCTTATGTTTTGAATGTATTGATGGGATAAAGTTTTTTTATATTTAATTTATAACCCTTACTGAGCTTTTTATACTCATCCAATATTTTTGAAAGGTTTTTCACAAGGTATAAGGACGGGTAAGAGAAAGGAAGAATTCAAGAATATATTTATCAAAAAAAGAAATATTATTTTTTCTTTTAAGAGTTTCCAGTTTTTGAAAAAAATGGACACTGAGTAGAAGTGTCTACTTTGTAAAATTTGAGATATAATGTAAAAGTTATGGAATAATTCTCTAAAATGCTAAACCGGAAAATATCCTCAATGGGAATTATTAACATAATTCAGGATTATGAAATGTTTATGGCTGGATAATTACATTGATACAGATAAACACGGTGCAATTCTAACCCTTCAAAACACATAAATTCATACTAAAATATTTGATAACTTACATACCTAAAGACCTTTTATGTTTAGAGTTTTATTGAATTAGGACAAAATATTAAATAATAACATGGATACATAAAAAATTAGTTCATAAAAATATATATCGTATTCAAAAAAGTTATTCACATATTGTAACCATATTGGGAATAAAATACATAAAAACTTTCGTCAAATTATATGTATATTTAAATAAAAAAAAATTTAAGATCAAATTCCTAGTAAGGATAAGAATAAGAATTAAAAATTTAATATCACTAGTGAGCATGAGATTAGAATAAGGGTATGAAGACATAATGATTTTTCATGAGCATAATATATGAGAATTTATACCCATAAAAACCAAGATTAAAATAACACTTGACATGGAATAAATATTTAACATATGATAATATTCATATAATTCAACAATCATGATCCATTTGAAAATAAACCAAAACAAAAAATTATTAGAACTTGGTGTAAGAAAAAATAAAACATCTTCATAACTTTGAACATAATTTTCATTGCCCACTTGCAATCACTCTTAAAAATAGAGCAACCTACCAGGACAATTCTAAAAAAACGAGGAGAAACCTGCTATAGGTTAAATATGTCTCTTTACTAAGTGAATTAGTGAGATATATCAGTCTCACCCATCATCATGAGACATATCTGGATCATCGATCTTTATAAACAATATCAATGAACCATTAGATAAAAAACACATGAAATCACGTGTTTATCAATACAAAAACCCATTTTTCTTTTTGTATATTGATTCACCTATTTATAAGAAATGAGTTTCATGAAAATCATTTTGAAAGAATAATATTACACATATATAAATAATAATAATGGTATCATTAAAACATATACCTAGTGAATCATAAGTAAAATTAAGGGTTTTTCCTTTAATGAATAAAAATACCATAAATGTAATATTAAATAATTCTTGGGGAAAATAAAATTTTCACATTAAAAATCACTTTTAAAAATTAAAACCATCCAAAATATTGGGAAAAATTATTTTAAAATAATCATGAATCTTTTTAATGCAATATTTAAATAATAAAGCGTTCATGGTAGTGGAATGTTTATTTTATTTCATAATTGTTAAAATAATGATTATGTTTAAACCTTTTTAAAATATACCTTGTTTAGAAAATGAAAAGATTCATTTTTTATATTTTTGTAAAATTTTAAAACTGGGTAAAAATAAATTTAAATAATCATTAATGAATATTAAAAAACAATCATGATTTTTTTGAAAACATATATATGGAAGAAAAAGGCTTTCCAACCAAATGAAGATAAATAAGGCCAAATTAAATTTAATACATTTTAATAAACATTTTAATTACCAATGAGATGAAAATAGTAATTAATTTCAAAATACCAAAAATAACTATAGGGGAATAAAAATGAAAAGGTTTCTTAGATAAGGATTGTATAATTTCATAAATGGAAATTCAAGAATATAAAATCCTTTTTAAAATGGGATTGAAACACAAGACCCTTACCACTTGGTAACTATTGAATCATAATACGCATGAAATAATAATTAAAGATTAATCATTAAATATCATGAACATATGGTGATTTATGATATAACATGTAAAATGGGATTTATATATAACTTATAAAAGAATTTTGGTGTATACCATAAATGTATGTAATAATGAAAGATAACTTGAGATGAATAACCCATTAAAAGATCATATTATTAAATTGAGAATTACTAAATATAGAGAATATATGTGACCAATTTAAATAAAAATTTTTTTGAAAAAAATGTAACATAACTAGATTTCATTTCACACATACTTTTTTCATAACATAGTCTATGAAGAAGAGTTATGACCCAATGAAAGAAAATCAGGTTTAGAAACTGCTTACCACTTAGTAATTTTCAATTCAAATCCCATTGAATAATTTAATTTGAATTGTAAAATAATATACCATGATTTAAAAAGGATTAATGATAAAATATATAAAATATGAATATATACTCTGTATAAAATAAATATCTTCTTAACATTTAAATATGCCTCATTAAAGGTAATTTGGGACAAAATCCCTTAGCTCGAGTTCAGACATGCTATGTATATACTTTAACACCCACATAATAAACTTGTATATATTTTATTCTTAAGATAATATTAAATGTTTAATCCCTTAAAATTAAAAAAATTATTTAAATTATTTTAATGACATATTTAATTACATATATAGTAAAGTCCACTTTGGGTGTTTTGGGGAGGGTTAGTTCATAATATCAAAATGAATTCGATATGCTTATCAAGGTCAAAGAATAAATTAATCCATTATATCCAAAAAATAAATAATGAAATAATTATATTTTTTATATATTAATTATTATTTTAAAACCAACCATGAATTCTGGTTATGAAAAATGAATTCTGTTACTATCATGGAGATTGTATGTCATACGTGCGCATGAGTAACATTTTCATTTTTTAAAGAGCATGAGGGAAAGATAGTAGGTATAATTTTGACATTAAAAAAATGATTGTATCATAAATATAATATTAAATATTTAAATAAATACATGTATACTAGAAATTTTATGCGTCGAGGAAAACTAAATCATATTGCTTTATAGAGGCGGAAATCAACACGTACCCACGAATGACATTATCGTTTTTCAATGGATTGAAATGCATGGAAATAGATGATATATTATATTTACAGAATTATAAAAACATCATTAATATCACACACACACACACACGCATATATATATGTTAAATACATTATTATAACCATATTTGAGAGGCAGTGATGGAAAATTAATTACATTGGTACACGAGGTGGTAGTCTGCCCTACACATGATTTTTTTATTTCCCATTTGTTAAAAGAAGTGATACATATATTTTAATAAATTAACATAATAATATTTAATTATATTTAACATTCTAATACTATTATTTATGCCTATTTTAATATTTTTTTATATAGGTATAAGTAGAATTAAATAAAAAACGGTTCATTAAGAACTATACCTCTTCTTTAGACAACCACTTTATGTTTATAACTAAAGCCTTTCTAAGTTTGTTTTTTGATAAAAAATAGTCTCCTAGATATGGATAAGGATTCTAATAAGGTATGTTTTTATGGGTTGGGTGAACCAAAATTCTTTTTAAGTGTGGATAAATTAGAATAGGGGTATCTTTTTATAATTATGGGAGATGACACATTTAGATTTTTTTTGAAAATATTAAAATATACTTATGTACTAATCAAGAAAAATTGCTCCAAAAATTGACCATTAAAAAATATGATATTATATAGGGTAAATTTATGGCCATAAAATATATTTTATGCATGTTTTAGTTTATTATTTAACCTTATCTCTTTAGTTTATCCCCCCTACTAACATGTTTTAACCTCGACTATTGTAACCAATTTTTTACAGATATTACTAATAATTATGACAAAAAATCATGTTTAATATATTACATAATATTAATTATGATTATTAAAAACATTAAATACATTTTATCAATTTTAAATCATACAATTGGAATTATTTAATTTAAAATTTAACCTGTAAAACTTAATGAAAAACATTTTTTCAAGAAAAATGCCTTTTAATTGTAGAAATATTTCTTATACCGAATTCAAGTATAATCTTGTTTCCAATAAAACATATGGAATTATTTTAAATATAAATTGACTAATTATATTTTAAAAATAAACCTAAATATAATATGTCTTTTTAAATAATTGAAAATAAAAATAGTTTTTAATAAAAAAATCTATTTTTTCTGTTCGTTAGGAAATCATAATTTTTGAAAATTATAAAAATGAATCCAAAGATAATTTTCACATGAGGTATTCCAAAATTAAATAAATTTTATAAAATGAAATTTTTAGAATTTTCCAAATTTAATCACAACATTCATCCCAAAAAATAAATTAAAATAATTTATGAAGAGAATACATTTTTGAATAATAAAAGAACTAACTAAAAATTGAGTGATTAATTAATAAGAATTTATCAATAAGTTTTTATTGATACTGAAATATATTTTTATATTTCATAATTTTGTTACTTATATTCATATCCATTAATTTAATTTATAGGATTTAATATTGATATTCAAATAGTAGTACTTTGTGATTTGTTTAATCTCGATGTTATGTGATGTATAAACTATTAAATATAATATTATTTGAAAAAATTTATGCGGGTTACATTCTTCCCCAATTTAATAAATTATATCCTTGAAATTTTATCTTGATATAGGTAATCAAGGGTTTAAAATTTGAAATTAACTTTGTTTAAAACAATTATCATAAAAATGGTTTACAAAAATTCATTTTGAAAAGTGGGAAAGAGAAATACAAAGGTCATATTAAATAACAGATAACAAGATTTCCTTGTAGAATAACATTAGTGGAAATTGAAAATATAGGGATAGAGGATAAAATAATTTCCATATAATGATGATGATTGAAAGAGAACATTGATAATAAGAAAGAAAATGATCATGATAATATCAATGAACAGAAAACTATAAATAATTTAGGTGGGAAAAAGACCATTGGTTCATCAAAAATGAAGGTAGTAGGATATCATTTTTTTCTATAATTTTCCTAAATTTTAATAATTACTCTTTCATCTAGGCTTATATAATAAGGAAATATTCTTTCTTTATTTTATTCAAATCTATATATATCATTTAATCATTTGTCCATGTGTTTAAACCATTTTCCAACTTCAAAACATTTTTTACTCCAAATTATGAGTATAAAAATTTAATTCCCAAAGAAGTATAATTAACCTCTAATTGATCAAATAATACAAAAAATGATAACTATCTATACTTACCATATATATATATTATAAAAAATCTAAATATTTACCGCAAGTTATGATAATATCCAAAATGTATAAACCTTAAAAAAACATATAATTAACTCCAAAATTTATACAATAACACAAAAGGTTCAATATAGATAATTGTAAAAATAAATATACCAATGTCCCTATTAATCTTAATAATGTGAAAATTCATGACATTATTAACCTTAAAGGTTATATTAAACATTTCAAATTATATCCCCAAAAATGTAATAGTATTGTTTTAAAACAATCCTTCACATTATAACATAGGGTTACATATACCTCATCCCAATTGAACATCTTCCAAGATATCATTAATCACTTTTGAATCCCATCACTCAAAACCTAAAAAGTCGTGTCTTTGTATTTTAACTTATGATAAAATGTAAACTTATAAATCAATGTTAATATCAATAACTACTAAGTTAACATCACATTGAAATATCAAAATTACCAAAGTTATCTATACCCTCCTATATTACCAACTATATAAGCCACAAACCCATACTCCTAGATCTCGTGCAAAAACATAGTTTTTAAATTTCTAGATTTGATATAAATAAATGTTAACCAAATTGAATGCTTTAAAATATAAAACATAAAACTGAAATATTATATCACTTACATACACAAGGACGTTTTAGGTTTATAGTTTTATAAAATTATGAATAAATCTTTCTTAAAAAATTGGATACATAAAAAAATGGTTCATAGAAATATATATCATCTCCAACTATGTTCATCACTTCAAAGGACCTTCTTAGGGATAATATAATTAACATATTTTTCTTCAAGTCCATGTGAAAAAGAAAAATTATAAGGGTAAGATCAAATGTTGAATAAGGGTAAATATATTCACTGAAAATTAATTTTCATTAGTGGGTATAATACGAGGATAACTAGATAAGGACATAATCAATGTTAATGATCATAACATAAGAGAATTCATAATCTTTAAAACCCATATTATAAAACATAATAAATAATGAAAAGATTTAAAAAAAATAAGATTCATTTAAGTCAACAATCATGATCAATGTGAAAACATTCATTAAGAAAATAATCTATTAGAGCATGATGAAACAACAATGAATACATCTTGGTAACTTAGAACATAATTTTCATATCACTCTTACAACCATTCTTAGAAATGGAAAACCTACTTGATAATGTCCAATAATATCTTACGAGAAACCTATGACCCATTAATTATATATCTTTACCCAATGTACTGGAGAGCTATATTTTTATGACCCATCATCATGATCTATATAGGTCTTACCAATCATTATATAAAATGTCCAATATCCTTGACATAAAAAACAAAAAAGAAATTTTAATTTTCCACATTAAAATAACCTTTTTTTTTTCTTCCATATCATTATTTACCTATGGGAAAAATGAGTACCATTATAATATATGTCAAAGAATCATAATCAATATAGAGAAATAATAATTATGGTATCATTACAACATATCCTCAATGAATCATAAGTAAAATTACCTGTTTTTTAAATAAAAATTCCATAAAAGGATCATTAAAAAATTATTAAGAAAAATAACCTTTAAAATTTGAAAACCACTATAATTTGTTTCTATAATATTAGATAAAAAATTTTATTTTGAAAGAACCATGGAATTTTTTTGAGGTAGGTTCAAACCATTGAGCAGCTATGACTGTGGAGATATTTTTTCTTTCTATAAACATTAAAACATAGATTCTACTCACACTTTTTTGTAAAAAATACCACTTTTGGAAAATGATAAGAAGATTTTTTAAACCATTTTGTAAAATAAAAAAAATGTGAAAAAATTAATTTAAATAATAATTGAATAATACTAAAAAATTCCATGAAAATATTTTTGAAAATATAGATATGGATGGAAAAAGTTTTCTAATTGGAAGAGTAAAAATAAGGTTAGATTTTTTTAAAAACATTTTCTGAATCATTTTGAGTACCAAAGAGGGGAAAAGTTAATAAAACTAATAAATTACAAAAATTAATAGATTAAAAGAAAAATGAAATATTTTTATTAGATTAGGATCATATAATTTCCTCAAAGGAAATTCAACCATAAAAAATCTCTAGTAAAATGGGGTTGGAACCTAAACCCCTTACAACTTGGTAACTTTTGGATCATAAGCCCCAAGAATTAATAAATTAAAATTAATATTTAAATATAATAAAAAATTATATTAATGATATAACATGTAATAGGGGTATCATATACAGCTTATAAGATATGATATGTGAAAAATATAAACATATTTCAAAATGAACGAGAATTTGATATGAATAACCCTTTCAAAGATCATATCATTAAGTCAATAATTAATTAATGGATAGATTATGTATGAAAAATTTAAATCCAAAATAAAAAAATAAAAAAAAATTACACAATCATATCTCACTTGAAACATAATTTTGTCATAACATAGTCAATTAAGAAGAGTTATAACCCAATGAATATAAATTGAGGTTTGAAAACCCTGATCACTTTGTAACTTTTAGGTCAAATAAATTTGGATATAGTATTTTTAATTTTAACATAAAATAACATGAATTTTAAGGATTAATGATATAAAATGTAAAATGTCAGTGTATACACTTTAAAAAAGTCAGATTTATAACATTAAAATATCACTCAAGGAAGGGGAATGGAGGTGAAATCCCTTACCTCGAGTCTAGACTTGCTTGGTATGTCATTTAACACCTAAATAATAAACTTATATAAATTATTTACTTTATTAATAAAATTATATATTATTATTAAATTATCATTAAAACTTTTATTTCATTAATTTTAATGACATATTTAATTACATAATTAGTTAATCTCACTTTGTGTGTTTAGAAGATGTTCAGTTCATAATTTCATAATGACATTGGTATGTTGACCATAGTGAATGAGATGATTATTACATAATCTCTAGAATAATAGTAATTAAATAAATACAAATTTTACACATTAATTATTCTTTTAAAACCAACCATGAAATATTATTATATAAAATGAATAATGTTCTAATTATGGAGACTGTGAGTTATATATTTACCTGAGTAAAATTATCATTTTTCAAGGAGAATGAGACAAAGAAGTTAAATATATTTTTTTTATAATTTTTTTATATCATAATTATAATATTATATCATTAAATAAACTAATATTTAACATCTATTTAATTTGGGGATGAAAAAAGAATCACATTACCTCGTCATGGTGGTAATAAACACAGACACATTAATGGCATTATCATTTTTCAAATGATGGAATAGAATGAAAATAAGTGATGTATTATCTTTCCTGAATGATAATTATGTCACTAAAATCATATAAATACATTAAAATTATCAATATAACAATCCATGATAACAAGTGATGGAAAAATAATTACATCTTTTCAAGAGGTGGTAATCCACTATACACACGGACAATGGTTTCATTTCCCATTTGATGTAATAGGAGATAGATATAGGTTATTAAATTAATATAACAGAATATTATTATATAGTATATACTCATGTTATTATTTAAACTTTATTAAAGAATATTTTAAGGAGTTTGAAGAAGAAATAATTTTAAAAGGCTCGATTAAGAACTATACCTCTTCTTTGGACAACCTCTTTAGGTTTATAACTAAATCCTACCTTGGATGGTTTGATGATAAAAAAGAGGAATCTAAATAGTAGTTATAGAGTTTATAAAGGTATTTTTGTAGTTTTTATCTGAAACAAAAGTTTCTTGATGTGTGGAGAAGATAGGAGAGGGGTGTCCTTTTATAAAGTGGGGAGAGGACCCATAGGGATTTGTTTTAAAATCATTAAAATATATTCATTTCTTAATCAAGATAAATGGATCCCAAATAGAGAATAAATGAATTTTAGATTATAGAGGTTCAATATATTTATACAAAAAAATATTATAACTGTTTTTATGGAATTTTAACACTTATCTCTTTAGATCAAGCCCTGGTAAACCTGTTTTAATATTTACCTATATACAAATTTTTACTAGTTTTACTATTCGTTATGAATAAAACATAAAGTGAAATTATTAACTAATATAAATTAATATTATATAAAATATAAAATATTTTTTTTTCTCAAATTCAATTAATAGAAGTGGTAGAATATAATTTTAAAATAATGATGTAAAATGGGTCAGAAATCAGTTATTAAAAAGTGCATTTATAAGTAATTTTTTAATACCAAATTTAAGTATAATTTTGATTATAATAAAATTTATTGTATTATGTTTTAAAAAATTAACTAATTATGTTTAAAATTAATTCAAAATGTATTGTAAATTTGTGAATTTTTGAAAATATATTATAATTTTCAATCAAAAAATTTATTTTTTATAATTAATTAAAAAATAAAACTTTTTAAAAAAATCAAAAAAATATTTATCATATTTTTACATGAAAATTTCAAAATTTTTTATATTTTATTAAATAATATTTTAAAATATTCCTAAATTAATTATAATATTAACCCACAAAAGTAATTAAAAATAAAAGTTGATGAAAATGTGTTTTTGAAGTGTAAAATGACTTTACCCAAAATTGAGTAAATATTTAATCATAATTTATCAATAAATTATTATTAATTAGGACCTTCATATTAATATACTTCATAATTAATCAAATTCTATTGAAATCCACCAATTTCATGGCTTGGTTATAAAAATCATATTTAAATAATAATATCCTATGGTCTGTTTAAGCGTGGTGTTGTATGTCGTATATTCTTTAAAACATAATATTTGTTAAAAAATAATTAAGGGATACAAAAAAACATAAGAATATGAAAATATATCATTGAGAACATGGATTGACTAAAATTTATTGCATGCATAATCTTGTGAGCATATCTTAACAATAATTATATTCACACAAAACTTTATGAGCATTGGGTAAACACAATTATACCCACACACAACATTGTAAGCATAGAAAAACCAAAATTATACCTACTCAAAACATTGTACCCATATATTAACTATCATTAGGCCCAAAAAAAACTTTTTCAGTACATATAAACCACAATAATACTCATGCACATCTTTCTGAAGATATCTTAACTGTCATTATACCCATACAAAACCTTGTGGTCATTGCTAAACCATAATTATGCCTACACACAACCTTGTGAGACTAGATTAAATTCAATTATACTCACAAAAAAAACTTGAGTATATTTTATCCACAATAATACCCAGAGAAAAACTTATTACAATATCTTAACCACATTTATACCCATACACAAAATCATTATCTCATGAGATATAAAACATAAACCAATGCATTAGAGGGAGATAAATGTAATACCCAAGAATATATTATTGTTGTTTAACATTATATTATAATAAAACTATAAAAAAGTTCCTTTTTTATTATTTTAAGGAATAAAATTATAATTTTATTGGATGAATATCAATTTTTACCTTGGTCAAAATAAGTTTAGAATGATTTTTGGAAATTTTCCCTTGGAAATAATATTTTATAAAAAATAAAAAATATACTATTTAACAGTTACCACTTTTATTCATAATAATGTGTTATAATATATATAATTGAAAATTTATTACCAATCAATTTTATAAAAATAAATATAATATCATTTCGAGGTAAAATGGTATTGTTTAGAAAACTATTTTTTTCTTCATAAAACTATATATGTTTAAGAATGAATAATGTATTTTAATTATAATTAATTAAAAATATATTTAATTATTAATTAATATAATAAATTTTTATATTATATATCTAAAAATACTAGTAAAATAGTTAATATAATATCACTAGGTACTTGAAAAATGTATTAATTGGAAAAACCAATTTCAAACAAGATTTATGGGAATGTTTTAAAACTAAATTATGCTAATTATGTGATTTGAAATTAATAAAATGTTTTCCATATTTATAATCATAATTATTAAAATTATTTGATAATTTAATCTTAATTTTTTTTCATAATGATTAGTAAAATAAGAAGAAAATTAATTAATTATATTAAGGTTAAAATGATATTTTTCATGTTATTGGCGCTTGTACTAAAATTAATTTTCCAAACACATTGATTTTTTATTTGATAAATTATATTAAATATTTATAATTATTAGTTTAAATTTATATAATAAGGGTAATTTTATTTTTTCCTTGAAGGAATAATTAACTTGGTTAAAAAACTAGTTACAGTGGTGAAAACTCAAATGGTAAAAGTATGTAAATTTATAGGATTAGAGAATAAAATTCTTCAAAAATGTTTCTTTTTTATGTTATGGAGGGGTGGATCATCCTTATCTTCCAGGAATTCCATTATTTTTCAACTTTTTTGGAACATGGGGTGAGATTAACTCCTCATTATTGAATATTTTTGTGTATTTACAAAAAAAGACCACACAATTATAAATGTGTACTCCCTACCCTCACTTCTTCACACAGATCCATTTGGATAGAAAACCATACCAAAATCTCTCCCAAATATTATTATCTACATTATAGAGGTTCTTGACTTCTAAAAATACCAACCGTAGGGACTTTAAGAACTGATCCAAAGGATAATTCTCTAAGAGAAGATAATCATCTTAACAAATCTCTTTATTTTTATTTCTTCTTTTTCAATCATAAATTATTCATTAAAACATAAAATATAATAAAAATGTATATCCTATATAATAATACATAATTATATTGATATCATAATATTTATCCATCTCCTTCTACATCAAATGGGAAACAAATCCATCACTCAAGTGTACGACATACTACCACCTCGTGAATCAATGTGATTTGTTTTCCATCACAAAAAAAGATTTTCATAATGATGGACAATAATGATTATATATGATAAATATTAAATTATATTAATTCATTAAATTAATATAGAATCCAATATTTTAACCATTTACGCAATAAGGGAATGATATTGTTTCTCTTGTGTATATTTGGCTTACTGTCTTCATGAAGCAATGCGATTCATTTTCCTTGTAAGAATTTAGATAATGGATATAAAAATGAACATAATGATTAAATATATATTTATAAAATTAATATTATTTTGTAATAGATGTAAATATATGCTATATAAAATAACTAAAACTTTTATTACTAAATATGCATGAGAAAACAAGGTAATTAACACCCAAAATAATAGTAACAATAAAGGATTGTTAACAAACGGGTTATAGGATGTTACAATAGGATAATATATGATATTATAAATACTAAAATAGTTATAAAATAAATTAATAACATTTTTAAAACCATTATATATGAGGATAAATCACATTAATCTAAAGGGAAACCTGAGGTAAGAAATTTCATCTCAATTTCCTTCAATTAAAACACAATTTTTCACATGGATCTATTCAATTTTATGTGGTGTATATACACCACCATTTTTTTATTTTACATTAATATATTTTTATTCGTGGTTTTTAATGTTTTAATTAATATTTATTTTATCAAGGGGTTAGAATTTAAAATTCACCCATGAGGTAAAAAGGCATTTTAAATTTTCACTTTCTTTTTTGTTTTCATTTACTTTCATTAAAAGAATATTATCATTTATCCTTTATAAGATACAATATTTTAATTATCCTAAAAATATTTATGTAGTTTGAATATTTTTTATAAATAATCCCTTATTTGTTAAGTTAATCAATATAATAAATTTTTAAAATAAAACACTATTTTTTCCCTTAAATAATATATATTTTTATTCATTGTCCACAATTTTCAAAATTATTTTTCAAATGTCATATTAATTACCCAAATAGATTATAAATAATTTTTTTGTTTATATTTTAATTTTACAAAGGTTTTTAAGGGAATATTTCTAATTTTATAAGTGGAATTTACGAAAAAAATTCACAAGGAATGTTTTTAACATATATATGGATAATGGACTTCCCCATTGTCATAACCATTTTACAAAATGCGTCTTCTTATAAAAAATTTAAATGGTTTTAAAAATATAAATATTTTTAAAGTATTTTTTAATATTTCAATTAAATTCTGTTAATTATATAAAATTTTTAATATTTTATCGTAGAAAATCTATATTCCTGATGAAACATTTTTCATCTCTCATTAATTAATTAATTTTGTGGTTTTTAAATTTCTCCCGAGACAATCACTTTATTTTGATAATTTATAATTAGAAATTACCTGTATGTTAAATAGCTATATTCATTGTAGCATGGATATTAATATTTTAAAAAATTTATACCATTTGCAACGATTTTTACCTACGGTGATTACATTGACATTTATTTGACTAACTGGGAAAGTATTTATAAATCCATATTATTTACTCAATATATACATTTGTTGATAAGGCATATTTTTTATAAATTAAATCGATAATTCAATATATATTTAATGACATAGAAATGAAGTTACATGTTATGGTTAATATTATATAGGCCCTCGATGCATTGGTACGTCTATTGTGAAAAATCATTTATCCAATTTCAATGGGTTTTAACGATTATTTTAAACTATCTTTGCACAGGTTCATGATAGTATATATATCATAATGTACAAGATCATGAAGACCAATATTAAATATTTCCATCATTGGGAATTTATTTGTTATTATCCATGCCATTATTTCATTGATAATCTATATGGATTCTTTTTGTGCTCAAGTAATTGATTAAATGACATGTTTTTTCATATATTTACCTTTCCATTTTGATTTTCCTTATATAATAATAATATTCAAGTTCTTAATTAAATCTAATGTGTGGTTATATATTTACATTTCCAAATTGATTATTCCTTATTGATTTATGATATATTTTATTATACATAACACTTAATGAGCATTTGAGCTCATCCATATGTTTTTCGTTTACCCTAGATAAGATGAAAAATTCATTTGATGAATTCAAGGATGTTGAATGTTTTTCTTCAATATATTTTATATTTTATCTGCAATATAGAAAGGGTATCATGAATGTATCTAACTCTCCAAGACTAATAATTTTATTAGTCCTTTGGGATTTGATCCCTCATATACATGCCATTATAATAAATTAACCACCAGTTCTAGGTTGATGGAGCTGGGGTTGTTCTAGTTTGTATTATAGAAAGTTTAGTATGAACCATGAGAATGAGAATAAAGAAAATATATATTAGGGAACCTAAATCTATAGTATAATTTGATGATATGTATATGATAAATTCATTATGTTTTAGTAAGGAAGATATTTTGTGGTTCTTCATAGAAATACAACCCTTTATTGATACAATGGGCCTTACTGTGCACTTCGATAGATTCTCATGGGGGATATTATTAGTAAAATTCACATTTTATTTACAAACCATTATTCAACATTTCAAAATTCAGATATCCCCAAGGAAACCATTGTTATGATTACAATTTTAAAAAAGAATAAATTTTAAATTTATGTTAATTTTAACATTTGATTTTGAATTATAAATTGTGATTTACAATTCATAATTTTGTGAAAGAATTTAGTATATTCGTTTATTTGTAAACAGAACCTAGAAGAAAGAATGGTTTTAACACCCATAGTTAATGTGTAAATTTCTTTTCTGAGTAAGCTTATACAAATAGTAGTGGATATGAGAAGATCATGGCTATATTATGTCATCTTACACAGGTTATGAATAAAAACATTTCCCAAATTGAGGAACCTTTTGTTCCACAAAATGATTCTCCATTATTGTATTGATTCTTATTATATAATCCCCCATCATTTAATGGGACTAAAAATCCAGTGGTAGCTGATCAATGGATTAAGTCCCTTGAAAAAATACTTATTGACTTGGGATGTTATGAAAAAGAAAATGTTACCCATAAAATGTTTTATCACATAGTAGATGATGATAAATGGTGGTCATTTATCTATAATACTTGGGAGGAATAGGAAATAGAAAAAATGGAATTAATATATTTTAAGGACAAATTATTCGAAAAATATTTCTCCCGGGAGAAACTGATAAAAATATAGAATAAATTTATTAGATTAAAGAAAAAGGAAGAGGAAAGTATTATTGAGTATAAGGCTACCTTTGTATGACTATCTGTGTATGCTATAGACTATATATCTGATACAGAATGCAATATTGATAATTTATTTTAATGGATTAAGACAATTATCTAAAAGGGAACTAGTTTCTCAAAATATTTCGTCACATGATGAGATAGTTTTATGTGCCCTGAAAATAGATATCTAATTTTATAGATCATATATATTCAAGGAGAATCAATAGAATAATACATCATTTAAAAAACAAGAATAATAAAATTCATCAATGAAAAATAAAAAGATAAAACAATTTTCATCATGTTAAAATTACATAAATAAACATTCTATAAAATTTCAGAAGGGCATGGTAATTCGTTATAGGTGTAGTAAAAAAGGTCATTTGGATCATGAATGTAAGTGAAACAAATAGGTAACTACTATGAAATTTCTAAATTTTAAATAAATGGTGTATTATTCAATCAAATGTTTGATTTTTCATGGGAATCTACCAATAAAGTGGTCATGGGTAGAGTTTCATGCTTATGTGATCACTACATATGAGGTGGAAGTAACCAATAATGTGATGGTAGTTACATTAATAATATCCTCTAATTTAGCCATTTTTTTTATTTTGGATCTTTTTACTCTTTTACATATTCCATGTTTTTCAATAAAATTAAATATTTTCAAGGCTCTTTAAGTGGGGAGTTTTCAGTAAAAAAATCTAGTGAGAGCCTCAATACACCCAAAATATGTTTGGGAGTCCCCATTATGATTAAAATAAATTCCACATTTGGAAACATAATTATTATACCAAAGGTTGAATTTTATATAATCCCTGGTATGGAATGGATTTCCAAATATGTTGCTAAGATTTATTATAAGGCAAAAGAAATTTTGATTCATGATGAAGATGTAAAATTAACTATCGTTAGTGTACATACATTGTCATCTAAGTCATGTTTATATTGACCCCTAGTAGAAATTATAAATGATATTCTTAGGGAAGAAGGCACAAAAAAATATATGGATGGAAACATTAATATTAAAATTGTGGAAATACCTATATTTAAAAAATAAATCTATGTATTTCTTGAAGAATTACATAGACATACACTAGAAAATGATGTTAGGTTTTCCATTGATTTAATATTTGAATCAAGACCATTATCCAAGAATAACAATATAATGACTACAGTGGAATTATTAGAGTTTAATTAAAAACTGGAGGGTTTTTTCTATAATTGATTTATTCACTATTTTTTTTATCCATAGGGACCCCCTATTCTATTAGTTAATAACAAATATGGATTCATGAGCCTGTGCATGGATTATAGGGAGATTAATTGTATTATGATAATGAAAATAAATCATTTTCCTCATACTAATTAATTTTTGATCAACTTCATAGGGATGAATATTTTTTAATGATTTACCTTCATTATAGGTATCATCAATTGTGAGTAAAGAAGGAATATATTCCGAAACATTTTGATTAAGGTATAGAAATTATGTGTTTATAGTAATTACATTTGTATTTAATAATTCACTATTAGTGTTTATATATCTAATGGAAAAAATATTTAGGGAATATCTTGATGTTTTTAATGGTATTCATTGATGATATCTTGGTTTATTCGAAGAGCTAAGAGGATCATGGTAACAACTTGAAGGACATAATTGAGACTCTAAGAAGAAAAGAGTTATATGGGAAATTTATAAAGATTTAATTATAGATTTAGTAAGTTTCTTTTATAGGAAATGTTTTCTCAACGATATAATCATAGTCGATCCTACAAGGATAATGGTAGTCATAGATTGGCCTAAACCAATGAACTTAACCATGGTACATAGTTTAATTGGTTTGGAATGTTATTATTGTTGATTCCTTCATAATATTTTCTGATTAGCTATATAATTAACCATGAATACATATTAAGTGGTTGAGTTCATATAGGTAAAAGAATGTCAATAATATTTTTAATAATTAAAGAGGATATTAATCAATTCTACAATTTTCACTATACCAATATGAAATTATGGTTTTGTGATATATAGTGATGCATCAAAGAAATGACTTGATTTTTTCATTGGGGAATATGACAAAGTTATTGCCTATAAATCAAGGTAGTTAAAGACTTATGAACATAACTATCCAACCCATTATCTTATGTTGGATGACCCTAATATTTTCATTTAAGATAAGACGAAATTATCTCTATTATGAAATATTTGATAAATACATAGACCATAAAAGTCTAAAATATATATTTTCACATAAAGATGCCAAAATGATGCAAAGATTGTGTCTAACATTACTCATTTAATATGATTTACCAATACAATACCACCCATGTAAGGAAAATATGGCACCATATTCATTATGATTTTAGGATCAAGGAGTTATGACTAAAAATAGGACCGATAGGGATCCTATTTTCATGGATCTAATAAAGATGAATATGAAAATTATTAATGATGAGAAGATGTCACTCCCTTTTTAGATTATAATAAAACCATATTTAGTAGAAAATATTAAATTTTTTCAATATGATGATGATATATTTTATAATAAAATTAATGATATGAGTGATGGGATGTTGTCAAACATCATATTTGAAGATGGGATTACAAAATTTTTAAAGAGATTATACAATAGCTTGAGATTTTCATTGATTGATATTACATATTATTAGTTGAATATTCAATAAATACAATACTATCCATTTTAAAACCATAATGGTTTAGTGTCTTTTTAGATTAGATATACAATATTTTAATTTTATGAATGATATTCAACATTTACCACAGATAACTTCTATCATAGTTTACCATTGAGGCATACCCTACCAAATACATTGATTATCACAAGGGGAATGAAACCTAAGAAAGGGTGAGATTTAATTCTGAATAATTGTAAAAAAATTAGATATGAATACATGATAATATGAAAGTATAATATAAGAATAAGGTTTTGTGATCGTGAACATTACTTATGAATTCCATACCCAACATTTCATTGATCATAAACATGATTCATGGAATAAAAATTATCATTTCTGAAGGCAAGGGATTTAAGAGAGGGAAATCAACCTAAATTTATGATGACTAATAATAACATTTCATAAAAGGGTGTCACCATATTAAACATAATTTTTTTTAATATATAAAGGTTAACTACCATGTCCATCTACATAATCGATCTAGACACACCAGTTTCGCATAGCAGATCATGATGCACCTATTTTCCATTGTGAATCAAGCCCATTGAAATTTTTCCTATTATAATCTCAAGAGATACTATGATTTAACTAGTTCATGATATGGATATAAGTCCCAAAAATCACCTAATAAAAACTATACTTATGTGTTCTACAATATCATAAATCATTCATCATATCAAAACCCAAGGAAATAAATTGGTTATATAAGCATTTCATCATTGCATACACCATGGAAAAGAAAAAAGGTTCATAATGATCTAGTCGTAATAATAAAAAATCATTCAGAGAAAGAAAAATGATGGTATACTTGATAAATATCCCAAATAAAGCATAAGAACTATAAAATAATGTTATCATATATGGAAAATTATTTTGAAATACGTGTTGAAATAATTCTTTGTGTAAATATCCTTTCCAATTTTAAAATCAATATTTAAAGAAACACAATTACAAAGGAAAACAATTTCCTTGAAAAGAACCATATAATATTGTATATAAAACATCAATCTATTAAGGCATCACACCAACATGAAAATATGATGATTCAATATATGTCAAAAAAAATTCCTTCTTTATTTTTTTGGAAAATCCTTTAAGTACCGTGTTTGGAAAAGGATAAACGTATTCCGTTCAATCCATTTTTTAAAAGGTAAAAAGGGTAAAAATTAATATTAATATTCATAGGAAAATATAAAAAACCTTTTAGAAAATATATTTTTAATACATGGACATGTAATAGAAATATTTCCAATAAATACAATCTCGAATAATATTGAGATTGTGAAATAAAACTTTACCTAAATTATTTCCTTTATTTGTTCACATTTAAAACTAATATATAATAAATATTGAATTATTATACATTTATTTCATATAATTAATTCTATATAACCATGTATTACTTATTTACAACATCTTATCAACCTTTATTAATTGTTTTTATTAAAATAACTGTTTTGGGTGGTAGCTACTTTGTTTTCCAAGCATGTTTCGGTATAGATGACATCATCCTATTACTTTGAACCTGATATTATAATTTTTAAAATTTTAATCAAGGTATGAAAATAATATATATTAATTATATTTATATTTATAATAATTTATTGAATGTATGTATATAAAAATTAATTACACTATTCATAGAGAGGGTGGGCCTATGTACACATGAATGTTGTTTTCATTTTTGATAGATGGAATGAAAGAAAGATAAATAATAATTAATATTTCAAGAATAATTATTATATAATATATATAATATATATTCATTAACATAATCATAATATTATTCCATAAAATTTGTTGATGAAAAATGAATTGTATCACTTTATAGAGATAGTAAACTGTACGTACGCATGAGCAATACTTTTACATCTTGATTTATGGAAAATGGGGTGTATAATTGTGTTTTAAAAATCGTAATAAAATTTTATAATATTACGGATACTGAATTTATTATTTTTTTAATATCATAAAATATTTGTTTTAGTTAAGGATGAGTAGAAAAAGAAAATGATTGGTTTGAGTGATGACCTCTCCTTTGAAATATCTATTTTGGATCTCCTCTAAAGGGGTCTACACTTGATATTTTGGGAAGAAAAACACATATAGACTGTGTATATGAATGTTTATATTAGAAATTGGAATATTATGGTTGAGATATAATGAAAAATGGTGTGTAAATATTAGAGGGATGAGGTTCCCTTGTATAATTGATGTAAGGAGAACTGTTAGAAATTCTCTAGAGGTAAAATGATTATAAAATAATTTTCCTTCCAAATACACTCAAATGTCCATGGATTATAATTTAATAAAATTTAATATAATATAAGGTTGTAATATAATCAAAAAAATATTTTTGAAAATTTTATGTGTTATTTTAAACCATATAATTTTGATTTACCCAAAGATAACCTATTTTAATTTTAACTACAACAACAACATTTTCAATATTAAAAGGTTCAAATTTTTTACTTATATGGTTTAAATTGAAACATAAATGGAATCATTATGAAATTTTTACCTTATAATATTCTATTTTTTATTTTATTAAATATTTTTAATGTTTTTAAAAAATTTAATTAAATACTAATAGCATAAAATGTCATTATTTTCAATTTTGAATCTCTTTAATATTTTGACTTTTAAAATTATCAATAAAACACGTAAAATTATAAAAATATATTTCATTTTATCTATATCATTTCTAGGTATTACAAAGAATTATTATATCACCTTAAATATATCAAATTATATAACATTAATATTTTAAATATCAGTTGTTTTATATTTATGTTAATTGAATAATTACTCTATTAGAGTTATGTAGATATTTAGGGTAATTATTTAATTCTAAGAAATTATAAATAAACTAACAGGACTAATATAAATATTCTAACTTGAAAAATAATATTTATATTCAAAAATTTCCTCTATATATCCCCATATTAAGAACATTATATTATTAAAACATGAATGTGTCATCTTTGAGTTTTCTTTTAATAAAATATTACAAATGTTATAATATCATCCCAATGGCCCAAAAATTCATAATTAAATTTATATTATGAAACTAAGTTTATTAATTTCAAAATATTCACCTATATTATTTTATAACCTCCATTTTTCCCATTTTTACACATAAGAGATATTTTAGATAACAAAAGTGACATTTTGTGACTTTCTATGATTTAAATAATATAAAATTCATTTTCCAAGATAAGTTTCCATTAAAAAAATCCATTTACTACCTTATGTGTTAAGGATCGAATTAAAATAATCCAATATGAAGTAAGATTAAAAATTATGGCCCTACAAGTTATTTTTAATCCATATTAATATGTTTTCCCCATTATAGAGGTTATAAATTTTACCATTATTACTATTAATATCGACTATAAATAATAGTGTCCTATTTAATAAATATCAACCCAATAAATCCAAATATAGACTCAATTTTTAAAAATTAAAAACATAGAAGTTGGAGAAATTTATTTAAAATAGAACCAAAATTTGTTTTCAAAAAAAGTCCCTTTTATATAAAATTTTTTGTATACTAAAGTCAAGTATAAAATGCACATAAAAACTGAAATTGGATTATTTTAAATTAAAATTTAACTGATGATTTTATAAAAAAAACATTATTTTACCTTTAAAAAATTAAAATAAAATGCATTTTTTAATAAAAATCCATATTTTTCACTATTCCATGAAAAATAATTGTTTTCAATATTTTTAAAAAATTTATTTTAAGATAATTTTGAAATTATAAATTAAAAACCTAAATTAATTTGGTCAAATAAATTTCATTTAACATCTGTAAATTAATATTCATTCATTAAAATAAAAATAAACTTTTTATGAAGAAAATATATTTTTGAAGAATAAAATGAATTTACCAAAAATTGTTTGATTATCATCAAGGAAATTAAAAATAAATTCATCTTGAGTTAGAAAATTATAATTATTTAAAATATTTGTTACTAATACTCATTCCCAAAAATTAAATTACTACTTTATAATGATCATATAATATTTTGATAATATATAACAGTTCTTCTAAACATTCTGGTGCGTGTGACAAATGTTATCATATAAATCAAATTATTTAAAAATGTATTTCATTAAAATATCGAGGTGTTAAATTAAACCCCCATAAAATGATTTTTTATCTTTAAATTAATCACTTTGATACATAAAGTTGATAATATCTCCACCTCATCTCATCTTTAAGTTCAAAAGTTACTTCCTCAAATTGGTGGTTTTATTACAACAAATTAACCAGATGAGTGGTTCTGTTCTATGGAAATTTAACTCCATAATCTAGAATATCTATAATTTCTTCTTCATAAGAAATGTCCTACTCTAGTGGTATGACGTATGAGTTTATCACATGTTAAGGAAAAAGTATTTAGTTACTCAGGAGAGATACATGGAACCAAAAATGATCTTGAGAGAGATTAAGTGGAAGCATCGAATGAAAAGCTATTATCCCGATATGATCAACTATTTCAAAATAAAAAATATAACATGGGTTTATTTTTCCCTTTTTTCCACAAATAATGTCAGATAAATTCATTATCACACACATCAAATTATATAGAGTATTTATGATCTTTTATATAATATTAATTTCAAATTTTTGTTGTCCTTACTTGTTGTTAAGTGACTATAACCTTTTCTACCATGTCATTATCCTGCTCAGGTCCCAACAACATTCTTTTTGAAACATATTTTAACTACTTTATAGTTATAAAATTATTTATATAAAGTTTTTCATAATGAACCATCTTAATTGTTGAGTTAAAGTTACTATTATAATAAACTCAACTAGAGGGAGGTGTTGATTCTATCCATCTATCAAATCCAATGAACATGATGTTAATATATTCACTAGAGTATAAAATATTATACCAGAGTGACCATATAAAGTTAATAAAATGAACTCCATATCAAGATCTTGCTGGGGGCTTCCCCAATAATTTGAGGTAAAATTTAGATCCTAATAAGATACAGTTAAATGTGGAAATCCATTAAACTTTACCACTTGATTAATGTATATTTTGGAAAGTGGATCAAGATATAAATATTCTCTGAATGAAGTTTAATTAATTCATATGTTGATTAACTAAAACCCATAATTAACTCAATATAAAAGATAAGATAAATACTAATGTTTACTGGTACCTTTATTTATATGTACCCAAAATGTTATGTCATTCCTCCTTGAATAAATTTATTATATATAAAAACCAATGGGTTTTGTTTTTATAAATTTATATCAAAATACCTTTATTGTTGATAAACTCCCATCATGTAAAAACATCCAATGGTGTGTCAACCCATAAACATATTGTGACATCTATATTACTTTTGTTAATATTACATGGAGACATATAATATTCCAAAAGTTAATTAACACTTTATTCTTTATATGATTTATTATATTATATAGAATATTTTGATTAGAATATTAGGTGTATCCTTTAACTGGTAAAATAAAAAACATGATTTCACTATTCTAGAATCCTTGTAAAAGGAGACAATGAAATGAAATTTCAAAAAAAACTGATGACAAATAATATTTTTAGTGGGGTCATTCATAAAAAATAAAACATGAAACTCCCAACTAAGTAGGGGAGAAGGGGTGGTAATTATCATGATTCACTTCATCTATTATGATTGTATTCATGTTCCCTTTTTTCCTTTACATTCAGATATTGTTGTAACTTATCATCAACATTATCCATTGAATTTTGGGAATTTATTTGTATAATCCAAAAACATATTTCACTTGAAACAATGTAGTGTGGGTAGTGAATTAGTTGGAATCCTCTTCTCCTCCATTGTAATAATTGATAGATTAATCTTATTTCGACATTCACAATCATTATGACCAAACCTTACACATTTAAAGAACCTCCTAGTTCCATTCAAAGTCATCTTTTAAGGTTTCTTCACACATTTTTTTAGATTGAGATGATTGGGATTTATTTTCAACATATGATTTGTTCTATTTTTTCTTATACTCAATATTTCATTTCATATCAAAACTGTGGTAATGATGAGAATCTCGAATTTCCAATTCTACTTTGAGTGAACATATAATTTTTTATTCATAGTTAATAAAGTTTCTTATATATAATAATTGTTTATGAAAAGGTTTTAGGCCACTAAAGAATCAATCAATTTTACATTAATTGATGATAATTAAACCAGCATGATACCATAAAAGCCTTGAGAAATTTCCCTTATTGATAACAATGGAACCATCATCCTTTTATATTATCTCAATAAATTAATTCCTTCACATTTAATATAGAATAAGAGGAAAGTACTTACTAAATAATATACTCTTAATCTAATCCCCTTATATAAATTCAATCTCATCCAATTGCCTTATATTATTGATAATATTCCACCATTTTTCTGCTTTTCCTTCTAGATGATAAACAACTAGTGAAATTTTTTCATGTCTTGAGATTTGAAGAACATAAAATATTTTATTAATGGTTTTTATCCATTGCTGAACTTATATTTCATCAGAATACCCACTAAAATAAAGGGTGTTTCCTCATAAAAGATTCAATGTTATGTTTTTCCCATATTTGATGAGTTTGTAACTCAATATGAATTATAGATTGAGAAAATCATGTGAGAATAGCTGCAAGATTATTCATTACAACTCCAATTAAATTTGGTTTCTCTAAAGACAAATCATTTCATTATTTTTCACTCTCAAAATTAACACTATTCATTCAGGTTATGTCCATTGAATAAAAACATAAATCATAGCACGAGGAGAAATAATCAGAGTGTATAACAACATAATTCAGAAAAATCATTTATAGAATGTCTAAATCATGAAAACTTATTCTATGAAACCTTAGGTTTAACCAATGACATTCATGATCATTATCAATAAATAATGATTTTTTCTTATAAATAGTCTTATCCTCATGGTTTTCATAAATTTTTTAGAACCCCAATCTCCAAATATTTTTTAATCTTTTCTCTGATACCAACTATAATGGACAAAGATTTTCATTCATAGATATTACATATTTAGATGAATATTCTATAAATAAAAATAACATCCATGCTATAACCACAATGTTTTAGAGACTATGGATACTAGATATAAAATCTTCTTATTTTTTGAAATATCTTCAACATCTCCCGCAAAGAACATCTCACATAGTACTCCTCTAAGGGATTACCTACCTAAAACATTCTTCATCACATATAGAAGTTACCATGAGAATGGGTGAGATAAAATTCTCATTAAGGGTAAACATAGGAGATATAAACTCATGATAATATTGAATAATAAGATAAGAATTTGGTTATGTGATTATGAACATAACTTATGATGTTGATAACCAATATTTTCTAGAGCATAGACATGATTTAAGGCATAAAAATTATCATTTTAGAAAACATGGTCAATACAAGTGATAAATTAAAAAAATAAATCACGAACCACAATATCATGTAATAAATGTGTAGAATAATCATAAATATAGAAAACAATTATATTTAAATGTTAACTAGAAATACCATAAATATAGTGGATCAAGATACACTTGTTTCCCATATATTTCAGGATGCACTCTTTTCCCATTGTGGACTATTCCCATCAACTTGTTTCCCATTGTTATCTAACGAGATAACAATATTTACCCAAAGAATTGAATGGAGATATAGGATCCTCCCATTATAGAATAAAACAATATATTTGTGTTCCAGATGATCATAAATCATTCATTATATCAAAAACCATTAAAAGAAATGTGTTTCAGAAACATTTCTTCATTACACAACCCATGGAAAATAAATGATATTCATAAAAATTAGGTAATAATAAGAATAAAACAACCAAAATAATAATAATTATAGTATACATATATCATATCAATAGCAAAGAATATGAAATATAATATAATGTATTCTTATAGGGAAAATTATTTTGAGAGATAACTTAAAATAATTTATGAGGAAAATATCCTTTCTATTTTGAAATTATTTTTAAAGTATAAAAATTATAAAGGAATTTTTTTAAAATTAAATATATAATATTTGATAAAAATAATAAAAAAATTATGGTTTCATGATGGTGGGAATAACAACTATTAATTTATAAGTTAGAAAAACATTCCTTTTTTTTGGAAAGGTCCCAAAGCACCCAATTTAGATAATGATTAAAATATCCCTTTAAAACCCTACTGTAAAAATAAAGCATTGGTAAAAATGAATGAAAAATTTAATAGTAGAATATTAAAAACCTATTTACAATTTTTTTTGAAAACATAGATATTTAAGATAAATATTCTTAGTAGATATCTTCTCAAATGACATTGAGATTGTAAAATAATCCCTTACCTTAAGTCTTTACTTTATTCATTAATGATCAAACCTCATATATACAAAATATTAATTTATTATAAAATTATTCAAGAAAATTAATTCTTTAATACAATGTATTAATTTCTTATAATATATTTCACTTGTTTATTGATAGTTTCTATTTAAAATCACTCGTCTGGGTGGTAATTGCTTCATTTTCCAAGGAAGTTTCAGCTTTATAATCGTGGTCCTTATACATTGTTCCTGGTCTCATAATTTCTAGAATTTAATCAATGGTATATAGAAAATATCTAATATATATATAATCAATAATATAATGTATTAATAGGAAAATTAATTGCATCATTCATGGAGACGGAAGGCCAAACATATCAATTTATACTATTTTCATTTTTCAATTGATGGAAAGAAAGAAAGGTAAATAATAATTCAAATTTATAGAATCATTATCACATAATATATATCATATTTATATATTAATTGAACCCATAGAAATATTCAGAAATAAAATATAGTGATAAAAAATGAATTTTATCGCTACATGGAGATAGTAAGATGTATATATGCACAAGCGATACTTTCACTTCTTGTTTGATAGAAAAATGGGTTGTATAATTTTTTTCCTAATAATAATTAATTTTAATCATATTTAGGATATATAAGTTTTTATTTTATGATAAAACTCATATATTTATAGGATTAATTCAAGAGTACAAAATGAAAGTGATCAGTTAGAGAAATTACCTCTTCTTCGAAACGACTGCTTTGGATATCCTCAAAAAGTATATCGGGTTGCTCTTTTAAGAAATCCAACACACCTATATTGTGTATATTGAATTTTATAAGATAAATATTCATAGTGTGGTATATATAGAAACCTAAAATTGGTGTAATTATGTGAGGGTGGAAGTTCTCTTTTATAATTAAGGGGAGGGGAGCTTTTGGAATTTCTCAAAAGATTAAATTATAATAAAATTATTTTCCATCTGAATACCATAAAATAATCACGGATAAAATGGTTATTTAATATATATTTCTAATAAGATCAACAAAAATATTTTATACAAGATTAAATTATATTTTAAGGCTTATAATTTTATTTATCACTTATTATTTCTATTTAAATTTTAAAAACAGTAACAACTTTTTTATGTATTTAAAGGTTGTACTTTTTTATTATATTGTTTAAAATTGGCCATAAGTGGAGAATTTATAAATTTTTTGACCATATAAAAACCCATTATTAATTTTTAAATATTTATATTATTTTTATATAATTTAATAAAATATTAATCCCATAAAAATATTAGTATTGACATTTTTCATACTAATCGGTATTTTGGAATTTAAAAATATCAAGAACACATATAAAATTTTGAAAAACTATTTTGTTATATATATAACAGGACATGGTAATCAATAGAATTATTGCATCACCTTAAATATCTCAAATTATATTGATTTTAATATTTTAATACCATTTATTTTATTTCACGTTTAATTGAACAAATAACGCATTATAATTGGGTAGACATTTAGGGTAATTACACACCTGCTAAAAACAATAAATAAATTAACACGAAGAAGATAAATATTTTATATTTGAAAATAATCTTATATATGAAAGTATTCTCTGGATATATCCATATTTAAAATATTATTTTTATTAAAACATGAATGTGACATCTATAAATTTTCCTTAAATGACATATTATATGGTCCTAATCTCATCCAAGTGGCCCAAAAGTCATAAATAAATTTATATTATTAAACTATGTTAATTAATTATAAAATGGATACATGTATTCATTCATAACCAACTTTTCCCCCCCATGTGGACACATAAGAGATATGTAAGATAAAGAAAGTGAGATTTTGTGACTTTCATTGATGTAGATAATATATAAGTAATTTTCATGGACAAGTGTCCACTCAACCACTAAAAATATAACCTTATCTATTTAGGGTCAAATTAAATTCATAAAATAATAATTAGATTTAAAATTTTTGGACTTATCAATTATTCATAATCCATATTTACCTGTTTTACCCTTTACCAAGATAATAAATTTTACCACAATTACTATTCATATTGACTAAAAATAAAAGTGACCTTTTTAATAAATTTTGATAGAATGAATAAAAATATTTAATCCAGTTTTAAAAATTAAAAATATAGATGTTGCATAATTTAATTAAAAATATAACAAAAAAAATACAATGAGAAATAGTTTTTTTGAAAATCTATTTTAAATATAGAATGTTTTAATACTAAATTCATTTATAAAATGAATATAAGAAAGTAAAATTGGTTTTTTTAAAAATAAAACATTTGAAATTTAAAAAACATAAAACATAATTTTACATTATAATAACATTAAAAGAAAACACATTTTCAATAAAAATCAATATTTTTCATTATTTCATGAAAAATAAATGATTTGTGAAAATTTTAAAAAAATAATTTTAAGAATATTTTTGAAATTTTGAATAAAAAAATGTATTTAAATATTTAAAATATATTTTATCTATGTGATATAAAATAATATTCACTCGTAAAAAAAATAATAATTTTGAAGAAAATATATTTTTGAATAATAAAACGAGTTCATAAAAAATTATGTGATTATCTTCCAATAAAATAAAAATAAATTCATATTGAGTTGAAAATTTATATTTATTTCATAAATTAGTTATTACTATTCATTCCTTCTGTAACGCCCCGACCCCAGCTACCCGGAGTCGGTGCATTACTTCGTAACATTGGCATGATCACAAAAGATCAAGTCTCGAAAGACCGATTAGTTTAGTAGCCTTGGAAACACTAGATACATTCATAAATGTTACATTACATCATAAAGTGAAAAACTAATAACAAAGTCTTCATAGTCCACACTCATATCCTCTTCTGACTATCCCTGTAGGTCATTCATAAAATACTTCTTCACATCCTGGATAATATTAAAACATTGAAAGGGGTGAACTCAGATGCTCAGTAAGGATAACAATATTGCGGAAGCTTTCATAAATAAACAAAAAAATTTAAGGCAATGTATAACTAAAACAAAATCCTTCTAAACTTGAACATCAACATAATAAGGAAAAAGTAAAATGAGATAATGCCATTCACTTCTTCACATGGATATCCTACTGGTCGAATAATCAAATGCAATATCAATAACCACTTTCATAATGAGGGAATGTATAATGCCAGACATTCTGAAACATATTGTCAAGGCCTCAGCCAAGACGTCTAAAATGATTAAGGCCTCGGCCAAAACCATAAATCAAATTGGGAAAGGGCCTCGGCCAATTCCACGTCAAGTTGTCTCATGAGACCTACCGATGCATCGAGGAGCTATAGCGGGTTCCACCCGTCACTTATTAAGTCCAATACATTCCTCATATGAATAGGTTTAAACATATCATAAACCATAACATAATCGTATCACATAGAACATGCATAAAGGAAAAATAACATTTCCACATTTCAATCACAAGATATCAATACAACACATTGATATAATAAAAATGCTTCCAAAACCATTTTCAATACCAAAATAAAAGAAAGTTAAAACTTTGTATTTATTTTTCATTAAAAAAAATGATGGCTTGTAGAGGAAGCCGAAACTCAAATAATGGTCACGGCGGCGGAGTTGTCGTTGTCACCGCATAAGTACGGAAAGAAAATCCTTCCATTTTGTCATTTAGAAAAACGCTTCATATAAAAAAAATTCATTTTGAATAAACATAAAAGTCAAAGGGGTTTATACACCGTATAAAAGAAATTTGTGTATAAAACCAAATATGCCTCGATGAAAGGGGATTAAGACGAAGTCCTTAAAAAGATAATTTTTAAAATAAAATAGATCTATTATGTGTATTCACTATAGGTACACATAAAGAAAGTAAAAATACAAAATAGGACATAATAATATCATGACATAATTTGAAAGTAGGAGATTAACCCAAAGAATGGAAGTTGGGTTAAGAAGTTCCCTTACCTCGTGTCTGACTTGACTCAACCATTCTTTAACCTCCTGAATAATAAACTAGAGTTAATATATACCTAATTAAGAACCATTTTCAATTTCATTATCCTTTTTATATCACTTATTACAATGATATGAACATTCTGTAATTATTTAAGTTAATAACGGTCGTTTTGTCGATCTTAGGTACTTGAGTCAAAAATAAAATTCTTATAATTACAAGTTGTTCATGTGGTGAAATATACATTATATCCATAATTATATTCACGATGTAGATATCATATATATCATATATATACAGTATATACATTCATTTATAATATTACGTAACATTTAGAGGTATGAAATGAAATGCACCGTTCATGGAGATGGTAAGCCGTACGTACGCATGAACGCTACTTTCATTTCTATTTCGTATTTAATGGAATGAAATCATAATGATATAAATGTATAATATAATTCTAGTATAATATATTGTATAATACAATTTAATCTATCCTTTATACATCCCACATATGGCATTAACGATTCAAATCACTTTGAGGGGGCGGTAGTCCGCACTTCCTAAAATGAAATTATCGCGTTTACCCATAATGGAAATCATAAAGTATGCCATAAATGATAAATACAGAATCATAAGAAAAACATAAACATATTATATATCATATATAAATATAGTGACATCTTAATGGCCACCTTTGATGGTGTTATATGAGTGTTGAACAATCATCGTTTCGTGAGGCAGAAATTCGCCACCCACAGAAACAGTATGTTCTTTAACCATTAGATGTAGGTGTGTGTAAGTGTAGCTAGAATCCTTCTTATAAAAACATCCTAGTATATTTAGGATACTGGTGTTGTTACAAAATAAATGAATAAAAAGAGTTTATGGGGTTGGAGAAGAAAAATAAAACAAAACAACATTAGAGAAGACATTACCTCAAAATCGGTTAACTCTTTTTGATTTGAGACAAAGGCTTCCTTGGGAAGAGTTCTGCCCAAAGTGAGGCTTCTAGGAGTAATGGAGGAAGTTGGGAGAGTATCTGGGAAGAGGTTGGCCGAGCCAAATGACTTGAAAGTCTGAATGATGTGGTAGAGGTGGGGGCCTTTTATAAGAGGAGAGGAGGGGCACTCTTGGAAAGTAAGGAAATGTTACATTATTATAGAATTATTTTCGGATTCTAAAGGTCCCACACTTATATAATTTGTGGATAAGGTTATAAGGGTCCGTAATATACCCATCCAATAGTCTTTGGACAAGTGTAATCCTTGGATTATACATTATCTTTTCATTTTATTAAAATCGTTAAATAATGAGGTCATCGCTGCATCATAATGATGTCATAAATAATTTAATTTATTTAATGTCTAAAAATTATAAAAAAAATACTATGATGTAGGAAATCTTTTTATATTTCCAATGAATATTTATAGTCAAAAATATGACTTGTATAACCCCATGTAAATATTGTTTTAGTAAAACATTTCATGATTGTGTCATTTTTTTACTTTAACATTAAATAAAAGGTATTCATGTCATTTTCCAACTAAAGTGGATCCATGGGGTCCCCAAGTTGAGCCATGGATTTTCTTGGTCGGCCATGGCACATCCAATGAGGGTAGGACATGTGTCAAGCTCATCTCATATTATTAAAACATTATTTTTACCTTAAACTACACTAATTACCTCTAATCGTGATTAAGACCTTAAAAGTTATTATTCAGCAAAAATTATTTTAATCTAATTGAACAACATTTTACTTCTTAATGACAACCATGTATGTCGTATTTTTTAAAATCAAAACACAGAAGTGGTAATATTTCATTTAAACGAAAAATCAGTTATTTAACTACCACTTAGTGGTTTCACTATTCATCAAAAATTGAATTTTTTCAGAACAATGCCAAAATTTCACCCTAAGCTATAATTGATATTCCGAATTCAAAAATAATGTCTATTTTAAAAAATTCAAAAAATATAAGTTTCATTAATTAATTTTATAATTAATTCCCGCTGTCACAACAATAGCGTGTTTTTAAGAAATAATTTATATCAAAAGATTGGCAATTGTTTATGTCCAATTTCAATGTTAAATTAATTCTAATGACCACCATTGGATAAAATGGTAAAAATATATTCTAATTATACTTTAAAACCACTAAATAGTATAATTTATCACTATAAATTATTTTGATTAAAAAAGTTGTTTTTTTAAGTATTTTTCACTATTCATAAAAAAATTAGTAGTTCTCAGAAAAATACCAAAAATTCAACATAGGTTAATTTCAATATTCCGAATCAAAAAATGAAGTCCATTTTGATAAATAAAATTTATAAAATTTCAAGAATTAGGTATTACTATTCACAACGGCTAGTTTAATTAGTTGTGGTGTGTGTTAGAGCTCGAGGTTGCGTACAACACACGCTATTGCATTATTGAATGAGAAGCGTATCGTGGAAGCTCGGGGTGTTACATTCTCCCCTCCTTCAATAAATTGCGTCCTCGCAATTTGAAATTTTTTCTTTGAAAATAAAAGGTTGAAAATAGAAAATACCTTTGTGGAAAACCCACATCGGAAATAAGATTAATAAAATTTAGCCTTAATAAGTGGGAAAGGGAAATGAAAGAGTCCCCACCCAATTATGATCTAGATTAGGAGAACATTGGTAGCAATTAGAGACATATAATTGGAGGAAAAACGTAAATATTTGGAGGGAGTGATTGAGGTCATCAATCACAATCAACTGTAAAATTGAGGGCCTCAAAGCCTTCAATCTATGTTGATTTAAAATATCATCAGTTCAACAAGACATAAGGTATTATGATAAAACATTTTTTAGTTTTAATATCCCTTTACTAATGTTTAAGAATTAATTTATTCATTGAATAAGAGATAGGTATATATATATTTATGCTTGACAATTAGAGTTTCAACTTTCAACACATCTTTCTTTCAAAAAGATAATAGAACTCAAAAATATTATACATATCCTAATTGTATAAGGTTTCAAATGTTAACACATACCATTTAGATTAGTAAAATTATTTTGTAACAACCAGGGACTTCCTGTAGGCTAGTGGTAGGAAATAAAGGCCTGTCGCACTATGGTTGTGGGTTCTATTCCTGCAGCTTTGTCCGACGCGACGGTTTATTCCCCACCCTGCAGGTTGTCCTTTTCCTAAAACTATAGTATTATAATATTCAAAAATAATCTTCATAAATTTTTTAACCTTAAACAATACTATCCAAAGATCAACTTAATCCACTCCAACCTTTATAGTTATCCAAAATACCTCTGTCCAGACTTTCTCTAAAAGGCCTCTTAATTCCAAAATCAATTTATCAGATTCCCCAAACAAAGTAAAGTTTCTCTTATTGTCACATACTAAAAATATAATTACCTTCATCATATTAAATCCTTACTGAAATCAACAAGTACTGCAGTACAATCCTTATATATATATCACATTATTCTAATAACTAGAATATAATCCATGAGTCCAAAAGCACCAATACATTAGTTATTCTGCTTCAAATATAGTAACAACATAAGATTGTCCTTGATACCTTGGCCTTTTCTGAGGTAAGTTTCCCGGATGCTTAGGACATTCATTTGCATAATGACCCATTTCTCTACAATTGTAGCATTCAACTTTGATAGCCTCTTTCTTTCCCTTGCAATCACAAGCCTGGTGACCTTTTTCTCCACATTTATAACAAACTCCCATTTCTTTTAGGCTATTACCAGGGTGATTCTTCCCACAATTATCACATAATGGAAAATCCTTCTTTCCCTTTTTCCCTTTATCTGTCTCTTGTTCCACCGTTCTCTTCTTCTCTTGCTTTACTTTGTTGTCATAATACTTAGAGAATTCCTTTTCTGTCTTGATAGCACACGAGACAATATCTTCGTATGATTAGAAGGATTGTGATACTAAAGTTAGACAGAGAAAATGGTTTTAACCCATCAAAGAAATGATCAATCTTACTCCTTGGGTTACGTATATAATCGACAACATGCCTCGTTAACCTTGTAAAGTTAGCCTTATACTTTGCGACATTCTCATCCTCCTTCTGCCTCAGACTCAGAAATTGCCTTTCCATATCTGCTCGATGGTCACAAGGAAAGTATTTTTCTAAGAAAAGCTCTTTGAACTCCCTCCATTACATATTCGATATGTCATCATATTCCTTTGTGTTTTGAATCAGCGACCACCACTGATCGGCATCTCCAGTGAGGCGGTAAACTGCCATGACAACCTTCTCCCTTTCGCTACTCCCCAAGGCATGGAATATTTTCTCTAAGGAGTTTATCCATTGCTCAGCTACTAACGGATTTGTACCCCCATTAAATGTTTGTGGTTGTTGCCTCATGAAGCGGTCTAACATTGATCCTCTACATTGTGGATCAGGGTGATCCATACGAGTAAGGTTATTATTCATAACTTGAGTGAGTTTTCCTAGTATGGTAATAAGTTGATCAGCACCAGTTGTATCTCCAGATCCACAATAATTATCTTGAGCAGGAGGGCAATCCCTACACGGAGTGCATGCATTGATACGGTTTCCATTCCTTCCACTAGGCGCCATTTCTAAACAATGGCATAAACAAGATTAGTTTATGAATCAAAATACATAATTCCATACTTGTAAAATACTTAACATAAATTGAACTATTTATGGATATAATCCATAATCATAAAAAAGGTTTTATTTGAGGAAGTATATACTCATAACCATTCATAGTGGTTTGTAAAGAAAATGGGAATTATCCTAAGCATATCCCCTGGGAGTGTCGTAACCAAGAGTGCAGCAAGGCCCGTTGTCGTGCACCAGTTCCCGTTCGAGTCTAGCTCAAAACGGTGTTTTCAGGTTTTACCCCTAGGTACATCTGTGCCAGAGCCGCCTCTACCTGCTCGTATCCAGACAGGGATGTATTGCTCGGAAAACTCATAAAATATCTACAATAACAAAATTTTAGGAAGTTCTTCTATACTAATCCTCAAAGTCTATCTTTGGGCTTTGTGCTCTAATCAGAGTTTATCTAAATCTAGCTTCCAAGGTTAGTACTAAACTGCCTCTGATACCAACTTTAACGCCCCGACCCCAGCTACTCGGAGTCGGTGCATTACTTCATAACATTGGCATGATCACAAAAGATCAAGTCTCGAAAGACCGATTAGTTTATTAGCCTTGGAAACACTAGATACATTCATAAATGTTACATTACATCATAAAGTGAAAAAATAATAACAAAGTCTTCATAGTCCACACTCATATCCTCTACTAACTATCCCTGCAGGTCATTCATAAAATACTTCTTCACATCCTGGATAATATTAAAACATTGAAAGGGGTGAGCTCAGATGCTCAGTAAGGATAACAATATTGCAGAAGCTTTCATAAATGAACATAAAAATTTAAGGCAATGTATAACTAAAACAAAAGCCTTTTAAACTTGAACATCAACATAATATGGAAAAAGTAAAATGAGATAATGCCATTCACTTCTTCACATGGATATCCTACTGGTCGAATAATCACATGCAATATCAATAACCACTTTCATAATGAGGGAATGTATAATGCCAGACATTCTGAAACATTTTGTCAAGGCCTCGGCCAAGACGTCTAAAATGATTAAGGCCTCGGCCAAAACCATAAATCAAATTGGGAAAGGGCCTCGGCCAATTCCACGTCTAGTTGTCTCATGAGACCTACCGATGCATCGAGGAGCTATAGCGGGCTCCACCCATCACTTATTAAGTCCAATACATTCCTCATATGAATAAGTTTAAACATATCATAAACCATAACATAATCGTATCACATAGAACATGCATAAAGGAAACATAACATTTCCACATTTCAATAACAAGATATCAATAAAACACATTGATATAATAAAAATGCTTTCAAAACCATTTTCAATACCAAAATAAAATAAAGTTAAAACTTTGTATTTATTTTTCATTAAAAAAATGATGGCTTGTAGAGGAAGCCGAAACTCAAATAATGGTCACGGTGGCGGAGAAGTCATTGTCACCGCATAAGTACGGAAAGAAAAAAATTACCATTTTTCGTTTAGCAAAACGATTCGTATAAAAAAAGATTCCTTTTGAATAAACGTAAAAGTCAAAGGGGTTTATACACTGTATAAAAGAAAGTTGTGTATAAAACCAAATATACCTCAATGAAAGGGGATTGAGACGAAGTCCTTAAAAAGATCATTTTTAAAATAAAATAGATCTATTATGTGTATTCACTATAGGTACACATAATGAAAGTAAAAATACAAAATAGGACATAATAATATCATGACATAATTTGAAAGTAGGAGATTAACCCAAAGAATGGAAGTTGGGTTAAGAAGTTCCCTTACCTCGTGTCTGACTTGACTCAACCGTTCTTTAACCTCCTGAATAATAAACTAGAGTTAATATATAACTTATTAATAACCCTTTTCAATTTCATTATACTTTCTATATCACTTATTACAATGATATGAACATTCTGTAATTATTTAAGTTAATAACGGTCGTTTTGTCGATCTTAGGTACTTGAGTCAAAAATAAACTTCTTATAATTAGAAGTTGTTCATGTTGTGAAATATCCATTATATCCAGAATTATATTCATGATGTAGATATCATATATATCATATATATACAGTATATACATTCATTTATAATATTACGTAACATTTAGAGGTATGAAATGAAATGCACCGTTCATGGAGACGGTAAGCCGTACGGACGCGTGGACGCTACTTTCATTTCTATTTCGTATTTAATGGAATGAAATCATAATGATATAAATGTATAATATAATTACAGTATAATATAGTGTATAATACTATTTAATCCATCATTTATACATCCCACATATGGCATTAACGATTCAAATCACTTTGAGGGGGCAGTAGTCCGCACTTCCTAAAATGAAATTATCGCGTTTACCCATATTGGAAATCATAAAGTATGCCATAAATGAGAAATACAGAATAATAAGTAAAACATAAACATATTATATATCATATATAAAAATAGTGACATCTTAATGGCCACCTTTGAAGGTGTTATATGAGTGTTGAACAATCATCGTTTTGTGAGGCAGAAATTCGCCATCCACAGAAACCGTAAGTTCTTTAACCATTAGATGTAGGTGTGTGTAAGTGTAGCTCGAATACTTCTTATAACAACATCCTATTATATTGAGGATATTGGTGTTGTTACAAAAGAAATTAATAAAAAGAGGTTAGGGGGTTGGAGAAGAAAAATAAAACAAAACAACATTAGAGAAGACATTACCTCAAAATCGGGTAACTCTTTTTGATTTGAGCCAAATGCTTCATTGGGAAGAGTTCTGCCCAAAGTGAGGCTTCTAGGAGTAAGGGAGGAAGTTTGGAGAGTATTTGGGCAGAGGTCGGCCGAGCCAAATGGCTTGAATGTGTGAATGATGTGGTAGAGGTGGGGGCCTTTTATAAGAGGAGAGGAGGGGCACTCTTGGAAAGTAAGGAAATTTTACATTATTATAGAATGCTTTTCGGATTCTAAAGGTCCCACAATTATATAATTTGTGTCTAAGGTGTTAAGGGTTTTAAATCTACCCATCCAGTAGTCTTTGGACAAGTGTAATTCTTGGATTATACATTATCTTTTCATTTTATTAAAATCGTTAAATAATGAGGTCATCGCTGCATCATAATGATGTCATAAATAATTTAATGTCTAAAAATTATAAAAAAAATACTATGATGTAGGAAATCTTTTTATCTTTCCATTGACTATTTATAGTCAAAAATATGACTTGTATAACCCCATGTAAAAATTGTTTTAGTAAAACATTTCATGATTGTGTCATTTTTTTACTTTAACATTAAATAAAAGGTTTTCATGTCATTTTCCAACTAAAGTGGCTCCATGGGGTCCCCAAGTTGACCCATGGATTGTCTTGGTCGGCCATGGAACAACCAATGAGTGTAGGACATGTGTCAAGCTCATCTCATATTATTAAAACATTATTTTTACCTTAAACTACACTAATTACCTCTAATCGCGATTAAGAACTTAAAAGTTACTATTCACCAAAAATTATTTTAATCTCATTGAACCACATTTTACTTCTTAATGACAACCATGTATGTCGGATTTTTGAAAATCAAAACACAGAAGTGGTAATATTTCATTTAAACGAAAAATCAGTTATTTAACTACCACTTAGTGGTTTCACTATTCATAAAAAATTGAAGTTTTTCAGAACAATGCCAAAATTTCACCCTAAGCTATAATTGATATTCCGAATTCAAAAATGATGTCTATTTTACAAAATTCAAAAAATATAAGTTTCATTAATTAATTTTATAATTAAATCCCGCTGTCACAACAATAGCGTGTTTTTGAGAAACAATTTATATCAAAAGATTGGCAATTGTTTATGTCCAATTTCAATGTTAAATTAATTCTAATGACCACCATTGGATAAAATGGTAAAAATATATTCTAATTATACTTTAAAACCAATAAATAGTATAATTTATCACTATTAATTATTTTGATTAAAAAAGTTGTTTTTTAAGTATTTTTCACTATTCATAAAAAAATTAGTAGTTCTCAGAAAAATACCAAAAATTCAACATAGGCTAATTTCAATATTCCGAATCCATAAATGAAGTCCATTTTGATAAATAAAATTTATAAAATTTCAAAAAGTAGGTATTAATATTCAAAACGGCTAGTTTAATTAGTTGTGGTGTGTGTTAGAGCTCGAGGTTGCGTACAACACACGCTATTGCATTATTGAATGAGAAGCATATCGTGGAAGCTCGGGGTGTTACACCTTAGAATTTTATATCCAGTTTATAACTTAAATATAATAATTTGACAATATTTAGCAGTTCATCTAAACATTATTTTTCATGTAAAAAAAGCTATCAATGAAATAAAACTATTTAAAAATATATTTCAAAAAAATATCCGGGTGTTGTAGATTATGTTATCTATATATACATGAGAATAAAATTGAATTTTTTTGAAGTTTCTTATTGCTTGAATTTCTCTATACACTATGGTATCACCAATATGAATAAGGATTTGAGGGAATAATTTTTTTTGGGATATTGTGAACAGGGAAATTTCTGATTATGTACCCAGTTGTTTGGTTTCTAAACAAGTAAAGGATGATCAAAATCATCCTAAAGGATTCATGAAACCACTTTCTATTATAATGTGGAAATGGGATGAAATTATTGTGGAATTTTTCATAAGTCTACCAAATATTTCTAGAAGGGATGATGTAATAAGGTTTATTGACGATCACCTAACCAAATATTATAATTTACATACTATAAGTAAATATTTACATCTTGAGAACCATTAAAGGGTTTATATTAATGATTTTTAAGACTTCTCAAAATATTTATTTTGATTTTATCAGATCATGATTCACATTTTACATCAATATTTTGGCAGTGTCATGAGATAGATCATGATAATGCGCTACATTTGAGAACTTCAAAACATCCTTAGACTGATAGAAAGTTCAAAATGACTATTAAAACATTATAAGACTTGTTGATGACATGCTCACCTGACTTTCATGATATAAAAGACCAGTATTTACCTTTGGCAGAGTTAAACTATAACAATATCTTCTATTCAAGTATTCAAATTGCATCATCTGAAGAATTATATTGAAAGAGATGTAATACACCAACTTTTTGGGATAATGTTGGTGAAAGAAAACTTATTTTCCCAAAACATTTTAAAGAGACAATGAAAAGGATGAAGACTATTTAGGATAATATTAAAGTAGGTCAAAGAAATTAAAGGAGTTATTCCCAAATATATAGGATATATTTTTAATTTCAAGTGGGAGATCACGATTTATTAAAAGTATCTCAATGTAATAGTATCATAAGGTAAAATAATAAGGGGAAATAGAGCCCTAGACATGTCATACCCTTTGAAATCTTGGAAAATATTGGATTCATGACTTACTGGTTTGCGGTGGTACCAAGCCTCTATAAAGCACCAAATGTTTCACATATATAATTATTATGGAAGTAACTTATAGACCCAACCCATGATATCACATCTGAAAAAATATAATTATTACCACATAAATCTTACTATTAATACACAATCTACATTATTTATATTATAGTTAATTTATTATAGAATTCAATGACTCAACTGGTAAGGTGTAACATCCCAACCTAGAGGCCAATAAATTATTCCCTACACTAGTGGGTCACATGGAATCAAGAGAATATTCCCAAATTACAGAGGCTTACGACTAGTAAGGATGGGCTAGTGGGTGTCTATGGGGAGACTATATTCACTTTTAAGAGTGTAACACAATGTTAGAAATCATATAGATCAATAGAATAAAAACTATAATATCTAATAAAAAGTAAGAATTGAAATTATGAACACTTGACTGGTAATCCAACATTGTGGAAGCACAATAATAACTAAACTAGAAATAAAAACCCATGAGATATTAATATATAATAATGATATAAGTATTATCGTATACAATTATGATAATGTCATGTCTCTAAAAGAATCCAAAAAAACCGTACACATGAAGCAATAAAATACATATATCAAAATACAAAATACTCCAAATTCATCTATCCCATCTAGCATCAAGAGCCTCAGCTTAGTCCCATCCAAACCTACTCCAATTAATATCACAAATAAATAATATTAATGTGGGTATTTTTCTTAATCCCTACTTATATCCATATAATAAATCGGGGCACCCAACGGTGGAATCAGACATGGTGTTAAATAATATCCAAGTAGGCCACCCCCAATATAGTATATAAAAAATACTGGTTATGAAATAAAATATAATAAGTATTAAATGCATATGAAATGTATAATATAAATGAATAATGTTCCCATGGATTATTAGTAATTACAATGTTAATCTGTTTAGCCAAACTGGGATCCCTGGAAAACAATGTCGAGGCTCCTCTAACAAGGAATCTACAAAGCAAAGAGAAGTAAACACCTCTACCATGTTGTATACATCGTATGTCATATCACCCATGGACATTCCATATAACATATATATCATATTAACCATGGTCATACCATATAATTAATAACATCCCATTTACCATGCTTGATCCATATAATAAAAAATTTTAATCCTCACAAGGCCAGATCCAAGGTATAACATACTAAGAAATCCTTGTCATGTTTTATGAGCATCTTTATGGAACCTAGATTAGACATGGAATGAAGCCCATTGAACATTTCAATATACCATATCCACTATAAATCCCAAACAAGCTATATCGAAGGGGAAGGAAGGCCCATGGAATCCCACAAAATGAATACCCAAAGAGAAATCTCATCCAAGGAATCCGCAAGAAGTATCGCATCTCATGGTGTAGCACAACCATAGAGTCTTATGAAATAATTCATTATTCATTCAACTTACCATTTACATTATAGGAGTTCACCCACTCATATAAATTTTTTAGTTAAACAACTAAAGTAAGTAACATCATATTCCATATGGGAAGGGAGATAAACTATATCCTAATCAATCAATTCAATTCAATTAATTTATAACTAGTCTTTGTCAAGTTAAGAAATCTCAAACACACACCCTAAGGATGGTATCACAAAAAGAAAAGGTATGGGAACACCCCATGGGTGGTCTAGGTTTGGGAAACAACCTCCAACAGTTACAAGGAACTAAAGGGAATCGTCAACATGTTCTAATACATGAAATTCAATTTCAGGGACCGACCAAAACATTAGGCTTGCAGGACAATGAAAAATAATTTAATAAAGAACCAAACCAAATGGGAAACATACAAATACCTATCGTATGTCCATAGTAGAGTGATCATATAGTATCAACTTTTGATTTGATCTATATTAGATTAAAAATAATTAATTAATTAAGAACCTCAAAATAGGTAATATTATCTTACATACAAATACTGCATCCAATAAAAATGAAAATGAATAATAACACAAGATGATTTAATTACTTACTAAAATTGATCCTGAAAGACAATAAGTTCTCAAATATGACTTTGGATGATGAATGGGTAGATAATCCTAGGAATTTTCATCAGGGAGAGATCAAAAAATCAAGAGGTTTTCTAAAAAAAAGAAATAGAAAATGGATTTATATTTTAAGGGAAAATTTTCATTTTGCCTCAAAATAAAGAGACTCATAGTTTGGATGCATGGTTTTCCCAACTGTGCTCCAGCTGTGTACCCTTCATTGTCCTAAAAGGGAACCCACATGGTTACTACACATGGTTTGTCTAACTGTATGAAAACCATTTAAAAACACTCTGCTAAAAATTTCAGGTGATCTTATGAACGAATTCACCTCCATCTAAATAGTTTAAAAAACTGTGTAGGATCCTAATTCCTATTGTATATCCCTACATGGTTTCCTTAACCCATGAAACTCAATTATCATGGTTTCTCCTAATTGGCGACCAAGTTATTTTCTCCAAGAGTTGGGTTATTTTCAATAAAAAAGACCCAAATACCCTTGATACCCCTTTAAATAAAAGCGTATTCACATAAGGCTATAACTAGGTATTTTGGATGAAAAAGATACTTACCTCATAGGAAAACCTAAGGTCTTAGATTATTTCCCGTTAGAGAAATTTATTCCTAAATTTACCTCTCAAGGGTGGTTACAAATTTTTAGAGAATTACTTAGGCCAATTACCACGTACATCGATCTCCCACTCCCAGGTCTCATCCTATAAATAGTTGTACTTCCAAAAAATACATACTAGAGGAACCAACTAGCCTCAAATATCCTTCATGATCCTATAAATGATTATGATAGTATGATCATCAATGGATGTATCAATATGTAGCTACAACTCATCTGATTTTAGTGTTTGATATGAGTCTAAATGATAATAACACAGCTGAGATACATAGAAGACATCGTCCATGGTTTGGTAACTCCTAAGTATCTACAATTGATAGTACACTAGCTCGACTCTCTCTAGAATCTTGAACATCCAAAAATATCATGCTAAAAAATTACCCCATCACTTAATCAATTTGGTTCTAAGCCTTTGTGAGATACATAAAAGACCTGATCCCTAACCATGAACTCAAGTTGTTGTCAACAATGATCAGCATAAGATTTAAATCTAGACTTTGTAGTATCCATCACCTTTATTATAAAATATAATCAATCATAAGTATCCTACATGATACACAACCCTTGTAAATTTGCATCACACTTCTCTAGATGACACTTTGGGTGATGAACATATCCTAGTGTTCAAATCATTATAAGGTTCCATCGGTATAGTTTCTTGATATCTATTATTGTAGTAAAAATCAACTAGTGGTATATGCCTATCCCTAGAGACCCCAAAATAAAGGATGTATGCTAGAATAATGTTCTCAAACACATGAATAATATGGTTTTACTGCCCATCAGTCTGAGGGTGGTATGTTGTGCTCAAAAGCACCTATTTTCCCAACACCCTCGACAAAACCTACAAGAAACAAGACACAAAATTGAAGTCCCTTTCTGAAATGATAGTATGAGGGACCCAAGAATATACACAATCTCATGGATATAAAACATCCCAATATAATCTACACTAATGTCCCCTTGATTTTCATGAAATGGGAATTCTTCATGAGTTTGTAAACATCAACCCACACAACATCACTACCTTGTGGCGACCTAAGTAAACCGATCATGAAATCCATTACAACATCATCCCATTTTCACATGGGAATTGATAACTCTTATAAAACATTTTTCTAATCATTGACGTTCCACCTTAACCTACTAATTGGTGAAAAACCTTGTAAAAAAACCAACTACCTCATGTTTCATGCCTGACAACCAATACTCGCAACATAAATCCTGACACACTTCTATAACATAGGGATGTACTACCCAAACTGGGGCACGCAACTACTATATCAGATCCCTGTGAAATTCCACTAAAACCCAAGAATGAACATGAATATGTCGGATCTCATCATTTCCCATATTCCAACAAAGAGGTGGGTCCCCAAATGCCACACTTTTCCATATGACTATGCCCCCACAATTCCACAACTACGTCATCCTCACTCTATCTAGTAGGGTATTGGTCAAATCTAAGGATGAAAGAAAAGTCTACAACTATGTGACTAAAAACTCTAAGTAAATATTGGAAACCAAATCCTCAAGCTTCCACTCTCTAATGGACTCATGAAATTATTGTATCTAAGTCATGCTACTCAGTGAATCAAACACTATATTTCCATTATCAAGCATATAGATGAGCTAAAATTAAAAATACATTAGATACTCCACCCACCTTCAGCACCTCTAATTCAGATCAAGCTATTTAAATATATAAATGAGGGTTTTTTTGTTCGTGTACACCATAAAATGCTTTACCAGAATGCAATGTCTCTAGAAATACAAAGCATGAACAACTAAAGATAACTAAAGATCATACTTCTTGTAATTCGTATCATGTGGCCTTAGATGTTGATACTTGTACACCATGGATTTTTCACCTTGCATTAGACTTAATCCTTTCTCGATAATAGATGTGTCACAATAAAAAGTATATCCCTTTCCCTGATCTCACAGAATCAGGATCGGTGCTGAAGTCAATCCACCTTTCAACTCTTCACTGAATGTCTCTTGAGTATCTAGATATACAAACATCACACCCATTATAGTCAATCCCATCATTGGTGCTTCTAGGAATGATAATTAAAGTATGAAACACATTTAATATCTATATGGATCAATGAAACTTCATATGTCCAAGACATTATTGGGTTGCTCCTAAGAAACAATAGTTTTCACCTTCTCGGAGTCAACTGATACGCCAATCTCTCAAATAATATGAACCAAGAAGTGAATAACATCAACCAAGAAGTGTAACTTTGTGAGAATATAATATATATGATTCTCTCTCAATTTATCCAAAACAATATCAAGGAATTTTGAATGGTCAATTGGACTATGTAAATACCCCCACATACTATAAAAAAACCCACCAAAAATGAATCTAGATAAGGATTGAAAACATGGTTCATCAACGCCATGTAAATTTAAGGCGTATTATTGTGACAAAACAACATAACTAAATATTAATATAGACTATACCTTCTATGAATGGTTATACCGGGATTTTATATTGGTCGATCATGGACCTAATTGTATCTAGATATCAAATAATTTTTCTAGAACACCTGAGATCCTCAAAGATGATAACAAATGGCCTCTATCCGTGGAAGGGGATATTGGTTATTAACCACAAACTATTTCAATTTTTTGAAATCTTCACACATACAATGTTTACCATACATCTCTTTTGAAAAAAAGGACCAACAAAACCCATAGATAAGTATTGGGTTATATAAACCCCATTTTTTCTATGTCCTCTAACTGCCTCTTACGCTCTTTCAATTTTGTAGTGGCCATCCTATGAGGAGGAATGTATAATGGTAAAACTTAGGGAACTAGTTCAATATAGAACTTCATATCTATCTCTAGAGGTAATCCAAAAAATTCATCTAGGAACACATCCCTGAAATGATCAACCATTGGAGGGAAACATACCTAACATGAGCCCTGGTAATCCAGATACAAACAAGAAATCTGGGCTATCATCCCAGCCTACCAATGATGTTGTGGTCTATATCGTCTCTCTAAGAAATCTCATCCAACCTTGTGGATATAAAATCCACCCTATGGTGATGTTAAAGTCACCCTATGGTGATAGAAATCAAAATAAGTATTGATAATCAACAAGTAATAGTCTAATCCTTTTGTGACGTAATACTTGGGCTTCTCGAGGATAAGAATATCCCATGTAAAGTGACATCCAAAAACCTCAAGGGGGAACACCAACAACATGAATGTAGTCTCTATTATAATTCCCAATTGTGTATTAAGTGTCATAACACCCTTAAAAAACTAAAAAAACGATCCCAAGGATCTCCACCACAAGTAAAAATATGATAGTTTGCGATGAACCTATATTAAAATGAGAAGATAAAATGTTAGAGGCTATTAATAATGTAACTCTCACTGTATATGGTCAAACACTCTTCTCCCCAATGGTAGGATATAAATAACATATATACCCTGAACCAAAGCCCTGTGACACAACCACACTTCCTAGAGTAATCCCAAAATACTATGTATGTACAACTTGTTCGGGCTGCCTTATACATGACCAAAACCTTATCCAGAATGACTAGTACTGAACCAACACCCATCCAGATGTAGATCATTGAATATAACTACTAAACCATGATTCATGTTGGATCCCTTACCACTCACTACTGGAGGGATGGTCTTGTAGAAACATTGCACATAACACAACCTATAGCAATCTCAACACTCAATTGGGTCATGATCATACTAGATCCTCACATTTCCTTGTATTCCACAATAATAATAAATTTTTTTACCTAGACCCATAGTTTGGATAGTAATAATATCACAAGAAGCTTAGAAACATTATTTCCAACCACAATAAGCTGAACCACTAGCCTGAGAAACCACACAACTATACTCTACACCCCCAATATCCCTCATGTTCAGCACTATAATCAGTTCCTGATTCACTATTTTTTGTAATAGTGTTCAACATGAACACATTTACATGAGATTAAAAAACATTCTTGATTCATTCCTTGAAGTGTACCCCCTCGATTTCTCATCAAAAGGTATATTGGTGAAATAACACTACAGATTTTTAGAGCAACAAAAATATTCCATAACTTTCATATCACCCAAGTCAAGATGCAAGAACTAACCGGACCACTCTACTCCCAAAGTTTCGGTGAAGAAGAAGTTCTAAAATATGGTTTGGAAGTCACCAAAAACTATATCTCATAGCTTTTCATCCTGGTTCAAAACACCCCACAATCGATTTGTTGCTCCCCAAAGAATATATATTATGTGATTCACTCTCTTCTCATGTGGTATCCCGAGAGGCTCAAATATCAAAAATATTGTCGCAATCCATAGATCCGTAGCCTCCGGACCTTCATACCGTGAAAATGTGGAAGGATGTTTCTTCTGAAACACACACATCATGTTTTACATAAATGAGGAAAGATGAAGTGCTCCATCAAAAGTTGGCATATATCATAAAAATTCCCCTTGTAAATATAACCCAATATCTATGTCTAGTAAAAAATATGGTCCCATAGATAGAAGTATATGATGATCCATCGGTATCTCATGACCCAGTACCTCCAAATCATGGTCATCACTACCCCTATTGTGTATGAATGGAGGTCTTCATGGAAGAATGTATCTACAATGATAAAAAATGTCCTTAAAAAAGAGAAATAACAACCTGATCACAATTTTACACTGACGATATGTCAAAAACATAATATTAAAAAAAAGTCATACCCCTATGACTTCTCCTAAAGATAGGACTGTGTAAAAATTAACAACTATAAGATGTTCTAAAGAAACTACCTACTATCTACTCTAATTTTAGGTCTAGTTGAGGTTTCTTATTCTTCAATTACACCTACACATGATTTAATATTTATTTAAAATTTATCATTTAATGGTATTAGCAAATGGTTCACCACTTCTTATCTATAAGGTCCCATTATAATGACCCGACCATAAACATTACATAGTCTTATATTAAATGAATAATTCACATTGAGGATCTTTTCAGGTTTAGAGTTTTAGAGAATTAGGCCATAACTATTACATTACATCTCAAAAATTACAAGGTAGACACTTCTACTGAGTTTCAATTTTTTTCATAAAATAAAAACTCTTGAAAAAAGGGTCATGTCTAGTCTCATGTGTTTGATAGAATATATTTTCCTTGATCCCATCCTTAACCCTATTCATCAATAGGTCCTGTGAAAAACATTTCAAAACATGGGATGAGCATAAAAACCTCAGTGAGGGTTATTAAACAAAGAAGGAAAACATTATTCCATAATTTAATACATAACATAAACACTTTAACATACCTCATAAAATCATAAGATTTGTGAATAACATATAAAAAACATAAATCATAAAAGAAACTTCTCGCATCCATATCACACTTAGAGTGTACGCTACTAGAAAATATATCTATACAAAAGGATTTAAAAAACCATGGGTATAGGTTTGTATACTATACCTATAGCCACGTTTTCTAAAACTGTGGGAATAGATTACCAATACCCATAGTTTTTCCCTAAACCGTGGGTATATGTTTTTTTTGATAACCTATACCCTTGATTTTCAAAAATCACGGGGGAATGTCAACTATGCCCATGGTTTTGAAAAAACCATAGGTATACGGTTTTTTTTCGACGACTATACACATGGTTTGGTAAAACTGCGGGTATAACTTTCCCACATTATAGTGGAAAAAAAAAATAGTGGGACACGAAAAAATTAGTGGGAAAACCTATACCCACGATTTTCCCTCCTATTCCCATGGTTAGAATTAACATATTTAAGGATATATAAATAAGAAAATACATAATCCGTGAAAATTAGTTGGGGAGTCACTACTTGGTAATTCCTTTGGTTTCGGGATCAAGTCTCTTCAGCCAATTTTTTCCCTAATACAACAAGTGAGAATAATATATTAAAATAACTGTAGATATATTATACATCAAGTGATTTAGCTAGGTTGATCAATCGCTGTGTAGTTCTCTGAAAAAACGTGGGTTCGAAACTCTATGCTCTCCTTTTTCCTAATACGGAAAAGTATTATTATATTACGCAAAATATAGGTATATGTTAATGTAATTATTGTCGGTGAAGTGGTGAGGCCCATAGTCTTTGAAGTAGAGGTCACAGGTTCTAAACTAGCTGGAAATTTTTTCTTAAAACTGATGATTAATATTAATATAATTACTATGATGGATATATATTATATAATAAATTCAGGTTGTTTAGATGGATTGGTGTTTGGTGATCGAATTGCAGGTCGCGAGACAAATTCTCAGGTCTGGTTTTTTTAAATAAATTTAAACTGACGGTTTTAAAACTGTTGGTAGAAGGCTATGAAACTATGAAAAAAAGACAATTACATGGTGGATAGATATTTTCAAATGGTTTACTAAACTATGGGTATTGGTTATGGACCTATGATGATGCCTCAGTTTCCCACGGTTTCCCAAACAGTGTGTATAGGCTATACCCATGGTTTTTGGGGCTATACTCATAGTTTTGAACCGTGGGTATATGTCATTTTTATAGTAGTGGTAGCTATCACAACTACATGAAAAGTGGCATTTAGAATACCCACCCGAGTATATTCCCTAAATCTCTGAGTAGAAACATTTACGTTTACCTCCATCACATTAATCACATCATTAGAGAGAAATCTGGGGCTGACCTGCCCTAGGTTTATCATGGAACCACCCATATAGGTAAACAATTCTCATGAACCATAACATATTCATAACACACAAAACAAACATAAAGGAAAGATAACATTTTCACATTTAAATAACAATATGTCATTTAAAAGTATTGAAATATCAAATCCATCATCAAAACCTTTTTCAATACCAAAATACGTAAAAGAGTATATAGTATTTATTTCCTTTTCAAAACATTATGGCTTGTTAAGGATGCTAGAGATCAAATAATACTCACTGTGGTTAAAGGTCGTTGTCACTGAATACATTAAAAAACACACTTTTTTCTCTTTTAGAACGCTTAGTAGAAAATTATTCCCTTTGAATGAAATGAAATTTCAAAGGAGTTTATACCGAATATAAAAGAAAATTGTGTATTAAAACAAAATATTCCTCAATGAAAGGAGATTGAGACGAAGTCCCTAACCTCATGTCTGACTTGAACCGTTCGTTTTTTAATCTCCTAAATAATAAACTAAATTTCATTTCTATCTTATTAATAACATTTTCAAGTTTATTATTACTTTAATAACACTTTTTACCATGTTATAAGCATTATGTAATCCTTTAAGTTAGAAATGGTTGTTTTGTCAATATTTTGGCACTTATGTCTAAAATGGACTTCTTATAATTACAAGTTGTTCACATGGTCAAAATTTCCTTATATCTAGATTGATATTCATTATTTAGATATAATATATATAATATATATCATATATATCCAGTATATACATGTATTTATAGTAGTACATAACATTTGGCGATAAGAAATGAAATGCACCGTTTATGCAGACGGTAAGTCGTACGTATGCATTAACGCTACTTTCATTTATATTTATTATTTTAATGGAATTAAAGAATAATGATACATAGGTATATTATAATTCCAGCATAATATCATATATAATATCATTAAATCTATCTTTTATAAATTCCATATATGGCATTAAGGAGTCATATCATTTTGAGGGGGCGGTAGTCCGCACTTCGTCAAATGAAATTATTGCGTTTACCTATAATGGAAAAAATAAGGTATAATATAAATAGAATATATAGATGAATAAAGAAAACATAACGATAATATATATCAAATAAAAATACAGTTTCATCTTAATGTCCACCGTGAGTGGCGGTAGGAGATAATTGAACAATCATCATTTCGTGAGGTGTTAGTTTGTCATCCACAGAAACAATATGTTCTTTACCCATGAAATGGAGGTTTTTGTAAGTGTAGTTAGAGTCTGTCTCATAAAAAAATCATAGTATATTAAGTATACTGGTGTTTTAATAAAATAAAATAATAAATACAGTTTAGGGGTTGGATAAGTAAAATAAAAGAAATTAATTTAAGAGATACCATTACCTTTAATTCGGTTAACTCCCTTTGGTTTGAATCAAAAGGTATTCTTGAAGTGCCTTATACCTATGTTAAGGCTCCTAGGGGGGAATATAGGGATATTGATAGCTTATTGGGTAGGTATTTTATGATAAAAGGGGCTTAAGAGGTGTGAGGAATGGGTTAGAAGTGGTGTCCTTTTATAAGGGTGAGGAGGGGCTCTTTAAAAACATTTGAAAATATTATATTATTATATAATTATTTTTTGTTTCTAATGTTCCAAAACTTATTAAAATTGAAGATAATATGACGCATGGTCAAAATAAAATCATCCAATATGAATTGGATAGGTTTTGGATATTATTTTAATTTTAAAATATTATTTATTTAAATAATTTATTAATAAGGTAAACACTGCATCATTATTGTGCCAGAAATAATTTTATTTATTTGATGTCTAAAAATTATAAAAAAATACCATAATGTAGGAAATATTTTTATATTTACAATGAATATTTATGGTCAAAAATACAACTTATATAACCCATTGTAAAAATTATTTTAGTAAATGATAGTTGTTTATGTCATCTTTTTCTTTACTTTAAGTTAATTAAAATAATGTGTCATTATCAATCCCATGTGGCTCCATGGGGTCCCAAAATCAACCCAAAGATGCCCATAGTTGGATATGTATCAACCAATAGGATTAGAATACATGTTAGGATAATTTATTATTATTATAAAAATATTTGTTTACACTTATTTACCAGATTTATCCATTAACCATTGTAATTAAAATTTTTACTGATGTAAATATTCAAAATGACTAAAAATAAAAGTTATCTATTTACAGAATTTTGACCTCCTGATTTCAAATATGGAATCCATTTGTCCAAATTCAAAACATATAAGTGGAAAAAATTAATTTAAAATTAGATGTCGCTGTCAAAACAAAAAGCTTGTTTTTAAGAAACATTAACTATCAAAAGATTGACACTTGTTTATGTCCAATTTCAATGTGAAATTTATTTCAATTAACAAAATTTGATTAAATGGTAACAATATAATCCAATTATACTTTAAAACTAATTAAAAAAATAATAAAACCATATAAATAAATTATATTAAAAGGTAGTTTTGAATTAAAATACAGTATTTTCACTATTCATCAAAAAATGAATTTTATCAAAAAAATACCAAAAATTTACCAAAAGTAAATCTTGATGTCTCGATTTTGAAAAAGAACATTATTTTGTCAAAAAGAAGTATAAATGTGACCAAAATGATATTTAAATAAGGTTAACCATCAAATGGCGGTAAATTGATCTTTTAAAGAATATTAGAGTATTTATAATTAAAATTAGATTAATTCACATTTCCAACCTCTAAAATTTATTGGATAAATGTAAAAACATTTAACAAACATGTATAATCATATTGTAGTTAGTTTTATTCATTATCTCCAATACAATATCTAGGCATAACTACATTTAAAATAATATTTTTATATTATTAGTGTGCAACGTAAGATTTCATAGAAACCCGTTGTTGTATATCGGGTACACCATCGATCATATGAAACTATTTGAAGTAAAATTAATATTTAATTTACAAATATGAATAATTATGAAAATGTATTATATATTTATTTACCTAGGATGTTACATCCTTCCTCCCTTTTAGAATTTGTGTCCTCTCAATTTTATTCACTTTTCAGATAAATGGGGGTATTTATCTTTCATTACATTTTTAGATTCCCACATTGCCTCTTCAACCATATCGTTGTTCCACAAAACCATTACTTGGTGAATTACCTTATTCCACAAAACTCTCTCTCTTCGGTTAAGAATCTGGGCTAGTTGTTCCTCATAGGAGAGATTCTCTTCCAACTGAACTACCTCTAAACATAAACATGATATGGATCTGGATTATGCTTTCTCAACATTGAAAAATGAAAAACATTGTATACCTGGGATAAACTTGGAGTTAAATCCACTCTTTAAGCAGCTAATCCAACTTTATCCAGGATTTCAAAGGGTCCAATGAACCTTGGACTCATCCTTCCTTCCATAACAAAACACATCACACTTATCCATGGAGAAACATTGAGAAAGACATGATCAACTACCTCAAAAGAAATATCCTACCTCCAATTATTCGCATAAGTTTTCTACCTACTATGAGCTTTCTCATGTGCTTCAGAATCAACTGAACTTTTTCTACCATCACTTCTTTCTATTCTGGTCCCATCAACTTACTTTCACCTACTTTATTCCAAAATGTAGGAGTTTGACACCACTTCTCATATAATGCCTCAAATGGAGCCATCTGTATATTAGAATTAAAACTGTTATTATAATAAAATTCAAACAAAGAAAAATTTTCGTCCCAAATTCCCTGGTAATACATTGAGCAAGCACGTAACATATCTTCCAAGATATGAATTGTTCATTCTGACTTCCCATCTAATTGCAGATAAATCGTTTTACTAAAATTTAATTCAGTACCCAACGACTTCTGAAGGCCTTCCCAAAAGATAGAAGTAATCCTGGGATCATGATTAGATACAATGGAGAGGGGAACACCATGAAAAATAACTATCTCTTTAACATAAATCATAAAATGTTGATATAGATACAAATTATCTCGAATAATAAGGAAATGAGTAGATTTGTTCAACCGATCAACAATAACCCAAATTTCATTATTACCTCGATATGTCTTTGGTAATCCCACAATGAAGTTCATGGATATATATTCCCATTTCCACTCTGGCACCGATAAAGACTGAAGCATCCCATTCAGTAACTGCTGATCTAATTTAACATGTTGACAAGTCAAACACTTCACAGTAAAATCAGCGATATCTCTTTTTATTCTATCCCACCAGTAATTCTCCCAAAGAGCTCTGTACATCTTAGTACTGCCATGATGAACTGAAAACGAAGAACTATGAGCTTCACACAACAACTCATTCCTCAAATTTGAATCACAAGGCACAGATAATCTCATATCAAAACTCAAAAACACAATAATTATCAATGTTAAATTCAGGAAACTTACCCTTCTGAACCATCTCTACCTTCTTCTACAACACATTGTCTACCTTTTGCACTTTCTTTATTCTGTCTGATAGAGATGATTTCACTAACACCTGAAACAAGATGGAATAATTTCATGCACCAACAACTTTTTTTCAAAATTTCAACAAATCAAAAACCAAATTATCTCATTCCAAAGGTATCATGGTCAACGAATCATTAATTTTTCGACTCAAAGAATAATACACTTTATCTTCATTTCCTAGCTAATAATAAATCGTGAAATCAATATCCTTGATTAATTACAACCATCTCCTCTGTCTCATGTTCAATTATTTCTGAGTTAATATATACTTCAAACTTTTTTGGTCAGTATATATTTTACATTTTACTCCATAAAATTTATGCCTCCAAATTTTTAAACAAAAACAAAAAAAATCTAATACCAAATCATGTCTAGGGTAATTTAACTCATGAGGTTTCAACTGACGTGAAGCATAAGAAATTACTTGATCATTATGCATAAGGACACAACTATGTCCTTTCAATGAAGCATCACTGAAAATAACAAACTCACCATTTCTGGAAGGTAGTTCCAAAATTAGAGTATTCACCAGTCATCTTTTAAATTCTTGAAAACAATCATCACATTATTTTTTCCAAATGAACATAACACCTTTTCGAGTTAACTTAGTCATTGGAATAGATAACCATGAAAAATTATCAACAAAACTCAAGTAATATCCTACCAAACCCCGAAAGCAATGAATATCAAATTTATTTGTGTGTCTTGGACATTATTTAATAACGTTTCTTTTAAAAAGATCAATAGTTATTCCATTTTATGAAACAATGTGACCAAGGAATGAAATATACTGTAACCAAAATCCACACTTTGTAAATTTCCCAAATAGTTTATTTTTATTTAATATTTGTAAGAAAACCCTTAAATTACTTTCATTATCCTATTTTCTTTTAGAATAAACCAATATATCATTAATGAACACAACCACAAACTTATCCAAGAACTCAAATAAAATTCTATTAATAAGACCCATGAATACAACAAGTGCATTTGTTATACCTAAAGTCATAACTAAAAATTAACAAGGGCTATATCTAATACAAAACATAGTCTTCAGAATGTCTTCTTCATTTTTTTTAAACTGATGGTACCTTGAACTCAAGTAAATTTTCCAAAATACTAAGCTCCCTGGAGTTGATCAAACAAATCGTCGATATGAGGAAAAAGATACTTGTTCCTACCAATGATGTTATTAAATGCTCTATAATCAATAAAAAGTCTCATTGAACCATATTTATTTTTACCAAACAAGACAGATGCACCCCATGGTGATGTGCTTGGTTGAAAGAAACCTTTATCTAATAACTCCTGTAATTTATTCTTTAACTCTAAAAGTTCAATTAGAGCCATTCGATAAGGGGGTTTTGAAATTACCTTACATTCAGAACTAAGTCAATAGTAAATTAAACATCCTGGCTAGGTATAATACAAGTAAAATCATCAGGGAAAACATCAAGGTACTCGTTTACCACTATCACATCATTAATTAGAACAGTTCCTTTGTTTTCAACAATATGTGCAAGGTAACATTCATTTCTATATTTTACTAGTTTCTAAGCCTCCTGATATGTTATTAAAAGTAATGGTTCATTCTTGTACACAAACTAAAAATCTTTCTGAAAATTAACCTCTTTTGCTTTGTAGTCAATGTTATCATGATAAACAAAAAACCAATCCATACCCAAAAATAACATCAAACTCTAATAGAGGAAAAACAATAAGGTTTGTAGGTAGATTCCTTCCACACACAAGGAAACATAGGTTCTTATAATTTCTTTTTTGTTTCATAATTTCCACCTGGTGTTTTTACCATAATTTCATGATTTATATCTTTATATGGAATTCCCAATTTACTAGAAACTTCTCAGAAATGATCGAATGTGTAGAACCCAAGTCAAACAACACATTGGAATAATCTGAATAAACAAATAGTGTACATGATAATAATTCATTTGATAGACCAACATCTAATGAAGTAGTTGAAAAGGGCTTCACCACACCCTTTTGCTTGTAGTCTGGTTTCTTTCCCTTAGTTGAGTTCTTCATTGGACACTAATTTGCATAATGACCCATTTCATTGCACTTCAAACATTTTACTGATTGTAAATCAGATTCTGTCTTACCATTACCCTACTCTTTTCCAGTGTAGTTATGAGCCTCATGTACCATTTTACCACATCGATAACACTTACCAGAATTAAAAATACATTCCCTATCATGCTTTTTACAACAATTTTTTCAAACTGTAAACTATTGTTTCTTACCATCAGAATTTTTTTAGGAGTTCTTCCCTTTCGCCAGCCACTATGACCTCTTATTCTATAGTTTTTCAAAGAACACCTGATTATCGACAAACTCCATTTCCAACTTCTCGCATATCAAACATGTTTTTCATAACTTTGGAACTCGCGAGAAGCTAAATACCTTTGATACATTGGCTTTAATTATGAGAAAAATGGTTGATTTTACTGTCAAGATATCGTATGAAATTTGGAGAATACCTTTCCAGTCGAGTGAATTTTTCTTTCCAAGCAGCCATTGAGTCATCCTCCTACCTCAATTCTAGGAATTTCCTTTCCATTAAAAGATGAACCACCATAGCAAAATATTTCTCAAGAAACATACCTTTGAATCCATCGCAATAAAGAGAATCAATCTCCTCACTATCCCTGATATTTTTCACCATAGAGCACCACTGATCAGCTTCAAATTCAAAATAATAAATTGTGAGACTAACAATTTGATGTTCTGAACACCCATGACATCAAAATGTTTCTCCAGTGCATTAATCCACCCTTCATCTAGAAAAAGGTCAGATGATCCCATGAATTATGGGGGATGTCACCTCATTAAATGCTCAACTAATGATATGTTCCTATGTGGTTAATCTGGCTGATATCATGTATGGATACCACCACCATTTATAGCTTGATTGAACTATTCCATCACTGCAATAAACTATTTAGTTCTGATTCCGACCATATGAGGTTGCTGATTTGGAAGGTTGTCTTTATCCTGATGTCGTCCCAATATAGATTCCATGTTTCATCTATAGAAAACCATTCTGAACACATAAATATTTTTGGCAAATCAACATGGTAATTTGAAAATTCTATATCATTTAAATATCAATTTATTGCAATTTATGGATATTAATTTAACAATACCCTAACTCCTAATGTTATCTAAACCGACCTCTAATACCAACTATAAGGACCCAGCCTTAAACCTTAAATAATATTTAATTAAACAAATAATTTACATTGATGATATTTTTAATTTTAGAGCTTCATATAATTTGGCCATAACTATTACATTACATCTCAAAAATTACAAGGCATACACTTCTACTCAGTTTCAATTTTTTTCAGAAAATAAAAACTCTTGAAAAAAAGAGTCATGTCTAGTCCCATGTTTTAGATTGTATAACTTTTCCTTGATCCTATCCTTGACCCTATTCATATTTAGGTCTTGGGAAAACATTTCAAAACATGGGATGAGAATAAAAAGATCAGTAAGGGTTATAAAACAAAGAAAGAAAACATCAATTCATTATTGCATAAAAACATATTCTCTTTAATATACCTCATGAAATTATAAGATTTATGAATAAAACATAGAAAACATAAATCATAATGGAAACTTGTGGCATCCATATTGTACTTACATTGTAGCTATCACAGTTACATAGGGATTTATATTTAGAATATCCATCATAGTATATTCCCCAAATCTTATAAGAGAAACATTCACGTTTACCTCCGCCACATTACCCAGTGCATTTGAGAGCTATCTCAGGCTCACCCACCCTAGGATTATCATGTAACCACCCATCTACATAAACCATGTCCAAGAACTCAAACATATTCATAAAACACAAAACAAACACAATGTAAAGATAAAATTTCCACATTTCAATCACAATATATCATTTAAAAATATTGACATAAAAAATCCATAATCAAAACCATTTTCAATACCAAAATAAATAAATGATTATATGGTAATTATAGTCCTTTTAAAGACATTATGGCTTGTTAATGAAGCCAACGATCAAATAATACTCTCGGCGGTAGAAAGGTCGTTGTCACTGCATACGTTAAAAAGAAACATTCTTTTTGTCATGTGGTAAAACACTTCATTGAAAAAGATTCCTTTTGAATGTAATGAAAATTAAAATTTGTTTATACAGCGTATAATATAAAATCATGTATTGAAACAAAATATGCCTCAATGAAAGGAGATTGAGACGAAGTCCCTTACCACATGACCGACTTGACCCGTTCATTCTTTAATATCCAGATTAATAAACTAAAGTTATTTTCTACTTTATTAAGAACTTTTTTCGAGTTTATTATTAATTTTATATCACTTATTACCATGTTATAAACATTATGTAATCATTTATGTTTATAATGGTCATTGTGTCAATATTTTTCACTTTAGTCAAAAATGGACTTCTTATAATTACATGTTGTTCACGTCGTAAAAAGTTCATTATATAAAGAATTATATTCATGATTTAGATATCATAAATATCAATTATATACATGTGTTTATTTTAGTACATATCATTTGGATTTAAAAAATGAAATGCACCGTTCATGGAGATGGTAAGCCGTACGTACACATGAACGCTATTTTCATTTCTATTTTTTATTTTAATGGAATTAAAACATAATAATACATAGTTATGTTATAATTCCACTAAAATATCATATATAATATAATCAAATCCATCCTTTATACATCCTACATATGGAATTAATGAGTCATATCACATTGAGGGGGCGATAGTCCGCACTTACTCAAATGAAATTTTCATGTTTAACAACAATGCAACTATAAAGGTATGATATAAATGAAAAATAAAAGAGCATAAATAAAACATAAACGTAATATATGTCAAATATCAATACAGTTCCATATTAATATCCACCATTATAGGTGGTAGGGGATAATTGAACAATCATCATTTCGTGAGGCGTTAGCTCTCCATCCACAGAAACAACATGTTTTTTACCCATTAGATGGAGGTGTGTGTAAGTTTAGTTAGATTCATTATCATAAAAACATCATAATATTTTGATGATAATTTTGTTTATATAAAAGAAAATAATAAAGAGATTTTAGGGACTGGAGATGTAGAATAAATGAAATGAATTTGAGAGAAACTGTTAACTTTAATTCGGGTAACTCCCTTTGGTTTGAATCAAAAGGACTTATTGAAGTGCCCTATTCATAAGTTAATTCCTTTAAGTGGAATAGAGAGATCATGAGAGATTATTTTCGTAGGGTTTGGTTGAGCCAATGGGCTTGAGAGGTTTGAGTAATGGGTTATAAGTGGTGTCCTTTTATAAGGGGGAAGGGGGGCTCTTTAGGAACGTGTGAAAATATTATTTTATTATATAATGATTTTTGGTTTCTAAAGGTCCAATAATTATTAAAGTCAAAGATAATATGAATCATGGTAAAAATAAAATCATCCAATAAAAATTGGACAGGTTTTTGATATTATTTTAATCTTTATAATATAATTTCATTAAATCATTTTTTAATGAGGTAAATAATGCATCATTATTGTCTCATAAATAATTTTATATATTTGATGTATAAATTTTTAAAAAAATACCATGATGTATGAAATACATTCATATTTACAATGAATATTTATTGTTGAAATGATAACTTATATAACCCCATGTAAAAATTAATTTTCTAAAAGTTATTTGTTTATGTCATTTTGTCTTTACTTTAAGTTAATTAAAATAAAGTGTCATTATCACTCCCATGTGGCTCCATGGGGTCCCAAAATCTACACAAAGATACCCATGGTTGGATATGTATCAACAAATATGATTAGGACACATGTTAGGGTAATTTTGTATTATTATAAAAATATTTTTTACCCTTATTTTCCAGATTTACCCTTTAACCATGGTAAATAAAATTTCTACTGAAATAAATATTCATGATGTCTAAAAATAAAATTTACCTATTTACAAAATTTGTACCTCCGGATTCAAAATATGGAATCTATATTTCTAAATTAAAAACACATAAGTTGCAAAAATTAATTTAAAATTAATTCCCACTGTCAAAACAAAAAACATGTTTTTTTTGAAATATTAGCTATCAAAAGATTGACACTTGTTTATGCCCAATTTAAAAGTAAAATTAATTCCAATGACCAAAATTGTATTAAATTGTAAAAATATAATATAATTACACTTTAAAACCAATTAAAATATAATAAATCCAAATAAATAAATGATATTAAAAAGTAGTTTTGAATTAAAATACTGTATTTTTCACTATTCATCAAAAAATGAATTTTATCCGAAAAATGCCAAAAATTTACCCAAAGTAAAACATGATGTCCCAATTCTGAAGAAGAATTTTATTTTTCAAAAACAAAATACAAAATTGACCCCAAATAGATTTAACGAGGTCTCACCATCAAAAGGCGGTAAATCGACATTCTAAAGAATATTAGAGTATTTATACTTAAAATTAGTTTAAATCCCATTTTAAGCCTCTAAAATGTATTGGATAAATATAAAAACATATAAAAAACTTGTATAATCATATTATATTTAGTTCTATTCATTCCATCAAATAAAACTGCTAGGTTTTAACTACATATAAATTAATATTATTATATTTTTAGTGTGCAATGTAAGATTTCAAAGAAACCCGTTGTTGCGTATCGGGTACGCCATCGAGCATATCAACACCTTTAATGTAAAATTAATATTTAATTCAGAAATTTGAATAATTATGAAAAACTATTATTTATTTATTTTCCTGGGATGTTACACCCATACACTTCATGAACCAAAATTTGGCATCCACTCAATCCATACCATTACATGTTCCAGTTGATGCGACCATTGGTTTGTGACTAAACAAGCCATAATTGATAGTTGAGGTTGTCTGTTATAGCCTAATTAGGGAAAAAAGTTTAAGATGGGTTAGGTCCTCTATTTACCAAACATTTTTCCCAATTCTCTGTAAAATCAATTATCAAATCAGCACACATATCTATTAAGGTAGGTATCACAATATCATGAAATCAAGCCGTGCATCTATATAGGGAATGAAATAATGCCTATAATTTGAATATGTTTAGGTTATTAAAATGATTCATGAGATTAATATCCTCATATCATGAATAAAATATAAATACAATCATCAATCACATCAATATTCACATAAAAATTCTGGTGCATCAACAAACTGTGGAATCAAATCAACTATAGTAATCAAAATCCAAAAAACCAACAATTTCCATTATAGAAAATTGATAATTTTCCCATTTGTGGGTTAGATACTCCCAAAAACAACTCAATACCATATTAAAATATCTTACCAATCCCATCTCTATTTTCCAAAAATAATAAGCAAGAAAAGAAATATATTTGACCCTTTTGTAATGTCCTAACCCAGATTCCACTGAACAATGCATTGAGATGGTGGATCTTATGGCCTCACGATCGTCTACCCAAATGATAGAGGTTTTTGACTAGAAGTTAGGGCATAGGGAATATTTATGGGGAGACTATTCCCTATTATAATTGTGAAATAAATCATACATATTAGTAGAAGAATCATTATAATAATGGATAAATAGCATAAATAGACACTATGACTACTAAACGAGCAACCTTCCCTAGAGAAAGAATTATAATAATTGAACATGATATAAACATCCATGAGACATTAATTTATAACAATTTCATAAGTAATATAATATAAATAGATGATCATTTAATATCTCTAAAATTCATCCAAAATAGGTATATAGGAAGTAGTACAATACATGTATCAAAATACCAAAAAGAAAAAATATCTATCCCAGCTAGAATCATGAGCCTTAACTTGGTAATGTTCTCCCCCACTCCAATGTATAAAACAAATAAAGTATTACACTATGGGTTCTTTTTCCAATCCCTACTTGCATCCATATAGTCTATCTGGGCACCAGACAAAGGCCTGAGATAGGGTGTTAGATAAAATCCTAATAGGCCACCACCAGTGGTGTCTATAAAAAATCCAAGTTGTGAAAGAAAGGATAAAGAGTGTGAAATTTATATCAAAGGTGAAGTAGAAATGAAAAAGTTCCCATGGAACATGTAAAACAAGTATTTAAAATCTATCTAGAAAAAACTGGCTCCCTAAAAAACAAGGGTCAATCTCCTCTAATAGGGAAGATATAAAGAAAGTCGAAGTAAACACCATGACTATACCGTATACAAAATATTTCATATCACCCACAACCATACCATATAACTTTTATATCGAATAAATAATGACAATGTCATATTATAAATCATGTAACATTTACCATGGATGAGCCATATAATCAGATGTGTCATAACCAGCATGGTTGGATCCAAGGTATGGAAGACCATGTCATCCTTATAGAGTTATAAGATCCCATTTATGGAAGCTTAGTTATACATGGAATGGGGTCCAAGGAAAATTTAAACATGCCATTTCTATTGTGAAACCAAATAATCTGGATCCATGGGGTAAAAATACCCAAGGCATCCCATAGAATCAAGGCCGAAGGAGAAATATCAGGTGAAGAATCCACTACCACTATCATGACCCATTTTGTAACACACCCATGGATTCATATGAAATAAATAATCAGTAATTCCATTTATCATTTCATTACATGATTTTACTCACTCATATAACCATTTCTATTTAAAAAATTAAATGAAAAATCATCATATATCATATGGAAATGGCGGAAAATAATATCATAATCAATCAATTCAATTAAATTCATGTATAAATGGGATTCCGCTAACTATGAAACCTCATCCACACACCCCAAGGTTGGTATCAATATAGTAAAAGATTATGGAACACCCCATGGGTGGCCAAGGTTGGGGAAACAATCTCCAATGGTCCCAGGGAACTATGGGGAATCCCTAACATGATCGAATATATTCAATTCAATTTAGGGGAACCTCTATAAAGTTTGGTGTGATGAAAAATGAAAAAAATCTCTATAAAGTACCAAAAAAATTGAATGGCATAGAACACCTACTTTATGTCCATAGTAGAGTGATCTGATGTTTTTTAAAATTTCAAAAAATCCACTATTATGGGTAAAAGAGAGATTACTCACACAAATCCACCAAAACATACCACCTAAAATAGAAAACCAAATAAAACATTTCAAATCCAAAATTCAAATGAATTTCCAACTAGAATTCCCTCGATCATAGAAACTTCATCGAACATTGAGTCGCGATCCTCTTAGAATGTGCATTCACATGACACCATTTAGAGGAAGCTCCACTACTGATAACCATTTTTTTCATCATCATCACAATACCATAATTACTAAAACCAAATTTAATGACCTATTTAATGGAAGACACCCTACCAATATTTTCCCAAAATACCATCAGACATCATCAAAAAGAAATATTTAGCAAGAAACAAAGCATTCATGGACCCAGAAACTACTATAAAGACAACCCCTAAACTCTTTCATCTGAATTAGATGATAGCAAGAAATCCATGAGAAATACCAACATAAGGAATATGGGACATTTTATAGAATCACCAAAAACACTTAGATGAAAAAACAAAACCAGTGATGAACGCATTATTTCAAATATGCTAGAAACCGAAGAACCTAAATAGAAGTGCATGCCTCCAAATAATAACCAAAAAACATAAAAGAAAACCAGTGAAGAAAGAAGCCGAAAAAATGTAGACGCCCTAAAAATAACACCTACTGAATAAAAACATTAAATCATGACCAAAACATCAACAGTCCGAAGCAAACATCAAATTATCCATAAATCAAATGGATTCAAAATCAAGTTGATTCCATTTAGGGCTGGAAGGCCAAAAATAAAATCCTAGAGATATAGTGGAAAGTGGGTACCTAGGTCGATCATAGCTGAAAACACTATTCTGGGATGGGATATAGACTGACTGAGAACTGGGAAGAAGAAACAACATGGGAAAACAACAAAAAACAAAACTAAGAGATAACAGCGTGAAGGAAATAATGATAAGGAGAACCAAAAAAAGCATAAGGATCTAGGAGGACTATAGGTATGGAAACAAGAAGAGCATAAATCCCCCTGATACCTAAGGAGCTAATTGAGAAATGAACCTTGATGAAACAACAAACAAGACTTTATCAAACATAATATAATTCCCTTCTGAGTAGTAGCGAGGAAGAAACAGATCAAAGAGGGAGGAGGGAAACCCTAGTACTTATGAGCACAGATCCAATGAGACAATAAGTGCTCAAATATGAGTTTGAATAATGAAACAATATCTATGTCTCAGAATTGGCTTCAAGGAGAGCTCATAAACTCAACCAGTTGTCCTATGTAATGAAATATGAATTAGTTTGATATTTTATATATTATTAAAGTAGTTTGGATCAACGAATACCAACAAAAATCTCTCCCAAAAAGAATTATCCACATTCTAGTTGTTCATTCCTTCCCTTAATACCAATCAAATGGTCCTTAAGAAGATATCCAATGGATGTTTCATTAAGAGAAGGTAATCCTCTTAAAGAAGCTCTTTCATTTTTTTCTTTCTTCTTTTTCATCCTTTAATTAGGTCTTATAAAATACCATATAATAACAAAAATATATCCAATATAATTTATATTTTTTAGAATTTATGTAATAATATTTTTCCACCTCATTCTCTATCAAAAGGGAATTAAAGCCACCACTTGTGTGAATGACATACTACCGCATCACAAACCGATGTAATTCTTTTCCATCACCAAATCACATGGATAGTCAAAAATATAAAAATAATGGAAATATATGACAAATATTAAATGATATTAATTAAAAAAATTAATATATCATATAATTTCTTACCCTTGCACATAATAAGTGAACAACATTGTCACTTGTGCTTACGTACAACCTACCATCTTCACAAAAAGATGTGATTCATTTTCAATATCGAAATTTCAAGAATGAGTCTAATAATGTATTTTATGGTAAAATATGATATTTATAACATTAATGTAATTACATTGATGCTGTAACTATATACTATACATAATAACAAGAACTTTAATGACAAAACACACTTGATAAAATAATGTAATTAACATTTGAAACAGTAGTAATATTTCATGATTATTTACAAGTGGGTGGTAATATGTTATAAGTGGATTATATATGATATTATAAATGTGAATATGGTTCTATGATAAATTAATAAAATGATTAAAACCATTATAAAAGATGTAAAATCATATTCAATGAAAGAGAAATGTGAGGTAAGGGATTTCATCTCAATTTCCATTACATTGAGAAATATTGTTTTATTTTTAACCTATTCACATTTATTGGGTTTATATAATATTCAATTTTTTATATAACATGAATAAATATTTATCAATTAGTTATAATGTTTCAACTGACATTCATTCCTTTAATGGATTACAATTTACAAGTTACCAATGTGGTAAGAAACTATGTTACAAATTCAATTTCTTTTGTGATAACTCTACTTTAATTGAAGTAATGTTATCATTTATCCTTTATAAGAGCCAATAATTTTATTATAATCTAGATTTGTATCATTATTCCATAATTATTCCAATATCTTTATCTTTATTAATTGAATAAATGAATAAAATATTTAAAAGAAAAACCAATTTTATTTCTCTTAAAACAAATATGTTTTTCTTTCGTGTATATGCTTTTCAATTTTTTACAAAAGTCCATTTAACTAGTAGAATTATTTATTAATGATATTTTAATTTATCCTTGACTCTTAAAAATGTATTTACATTAATTTATCTATAATTTATTTTCGAAGGGAAATATTCTATAAGATGTCAAAAGGAATATTTTTAATGTATATAGTGATAATAGATGTCCCCATCACCATTGCAATTTTATAAAATTAAGCTTCTAAAACATATATTAAATGGTTTTACAAATAATATTATTTTATGAAATATCTTTTTAATATTTCACTTTCATTCACTTTATTCTTCCAATATTCATAATTTTATTAAAAAAACCTATATTCTTGATAAAATGTTGGTCACCTCTAATTTCTTTAATAATTTTTTGATTATTAATTTTATATTGAGAAAATCACTTTATTTTAATCATTTTTCATTAGGAATTACATTTCACTAAAATTTATATATTCTTTGTATCATGGATTTGAGTATTTTCTAAACCGTATTCCATTTTTACATATATCATTTACATTGAAATTTATTTTATTAAATAAGGAAATATTGATAATTTCGTATTCATTACTCAATATGGATACTTTTTGATAAGGCATATTTCTCAAAAACTAAATAAATCATTTTATATATTAGGAATTTTTTGGACATATAGTGATTCATAGAGACCAAAAGAATATACCCCCTTGATTTATTGGTAGGTTTCATAAAAAAATCAGTTGGATTAATTAAACAGGATCTTACCCATAGTTTTAAAACATCCTAGAAGAAGGACTTAACAGTATAAATACCATGATGTCTCAAATCCTGACATCCAATTTTAAGAATTTTCTTCATTGAGAAATTATTTATTATTATCCATGAAATTATTGCATTGATATTTTTCATGGATACATTTTGTGCTCAAAGTATTGAGTAAATAACATATGTATTCAAGTATATAAATTTATATATTATGTATTCCTTATATAATCATGATAGTCCTGTGATTGAATAATTGATATGCATGTTCAATTATTTACCTGTCATATTGATTATTTTTTATTAATTCAAGATAGTTTCTACTATAAATAACCCTTACAAGGCATTTGATCTTACCCATATTTTGTTTCCTTCCCTAGAATATGAATAAGAATTATTTGAATGAGTTCAAGTATGATATGATTTTTCCATTACCATGTTTTATATTTTATCCCAAATGTAAAATGAGTTACATGAATACATGTAGTTCTCCAAGACTACTAAAAAAATTGGTAATTTTGGATTTGACCCACCATATACACGAAATTGTAAAAAATTAACCACCAACTCTAGGTTATAGAATTCATAATTGTAAAAATATTGGAAACCACCAATTAATTACCAAAAAAAATTTTCCACTTAAATATATTCATTATTTATACCCTAAAGAACTATAGGAAAGAAAAATAGGGTTTACAAAATTGATAGATACTATCACATAAATTGATGTTAATAATATAAATGGTTGAGAAAAAAATAAATCAGCACAAAAGTATATTTTATAAGAACATCCTGAGGGTAGTAAACGAGAAACAATTTCCTTGTAAATAATGCCTTTATAAATAAATATGATAATGAAATAAAAACCACAACCTAGTTTTTAGAATACTTTTTAATATTATCATAAAAGGATAATTCATGGGTCATTTTGAAATTTCATTTTCAGAAAGTTTACTTTTGGATAATTTAAAATAACAAGTTTTTGAAATGATTATTTTAAAATAAAATTCAATAATTATTATTAAAAATAGGCATTATGGATTAGAAAAGAATAAGTGTTTTTTTGATAACATTTACTTTTTAAAAGGATCATCAATAATATAACCTTGAAATAAACATAATGTTTTCAAATAATGTTATGTGAAAAGTTTTTATTTTTTTTATTTTAAATAAAATATTCAATAAGGGATCCTTGAAAAATAAATAAAGGTTATCAAAAATAAATCTGGAATCTATGATAAAACTTTTGATTTTCAAAGGGTGTAAAATGTTTTGAAAAGCTTGAAATAAATTTCGTAAAAACCCATATTTTAAAAGGAGAAAAAATCCCTTTTGAAAAGAGGATAAAGGAAATATGAATGTAAAATGAGATAAAAATATTAAGTTTCAAATTATAAAGGATATAAATGAAGGAAAAGGAAAATATGGACAATGAGGGGAAAACGTTGTTTTGGAGGATTACAATTATTCTCAATAATGATATTAATTTTATAGGGATAAAATTCATCAAGGAAGAAAATTTGAATTAAAATTTCAATTTTACATGGATATAAAGAGAAGGAACCATGACATAAAATATTAGAGAAGAAACACCATGTTCTGAAAAAAGAGGTTCAAGAATAATCCTCATAACTCAATGACGGGAGTAGAGTTAACAGAAACCACGTTAACCTATGATATCTTTTAAATGAAATGAAATTCATGGAAAGAACATTATATGGATCATAAAACACTAATAATTATATTTATATTCTAGTTACTTCTATTAGTAAGTAATGAAACAATCTAAAAGATATCACAGTGCACAACACGAAATATGTCTCATAAAATTAAAATTGAGTCAAAGAACCCCTATCTTAATTCCTAAATTCCACTAAAGAACATGGAAATCCTCTATGAAAAATATAAATATCAGAATTAACTACTTATAAACCTTATTAATATATAACATTTTTATAAATTTCATTTATAAGTATTCTATGCATGTATATTACTTAGTTATTATCTATTTGCATCATCGTGTGGGGGAAATATTGATCAATTTGAACTAGTTTCATAATAAAAGTGTATTTATTTATTGTTCTTGAAAATTTAATCATTAATAGATCATAAAAGTTACTATAATTGATGATTTGTAATTATTTGTAATTTCATATTTTCATTTTTTGTGATTTTTGGTTATGATCCTAAATTAAAATCGATGATGGCCATGTTTTGGTGTTTATAACGAATATATATTGGTTAATTAATTAATGAGTTTTATATTAATGTTACCATGAAAAAAAATAATAATTTACTTATAAAATATATAGTCATAATTTTTGTTCTTATAGTCATCCATGATATTATTTTATATAATTTTTCAAGTTGGTGGTTAGATCGACCCAAACACGAATAAACCATAATTAAAAGATGACTATGATTATGAATGTGGTTTATTTTGGAATAATATAATTTTTTCATGATAATAATGATATTATTTATATATTTTTTGGGTGGTGAATCATATTTTAATACAATTTAATAAATAATAATGAAACTAGATGATAAATAAGATATATTACTTTTTAGAAGTAGTAGTTTACACACACAGAGATAGCATTTCCATTTTTCTTAGTGTAAAGGGGTAAGGTGTTTAATAGTTATTCACCTAAAAATAAAATTAATATTAAAAAAATATTTATTTAACTGTATTCAAAAGAAAAAAATGATATTTTTAAATGTAATATTGAAAATAAAATAAATCAAAATAATTAGTACTCACATTGGGGACTTGAGTATTCCCTTAGAGGACTCATAGTAAATAGAGGGATTAAGATAAATTATTTTGAATAGGTGATAAATAATGTAAAATAGGATTATAAGGTATGAACATAGGAAGATTTTAAAGAGTCGACCAAAATTTAGTGTGGATATGAAGGGGTAGTGAGATGTCCCTTTTATAAGTGGTGATAATGACATATTTATAAATATTTATTCTGAGAGAGAACAAGTTTCACAATATAATAATACAAAAAATTGAAAATAATTTAGTGGAGGATGATATAATGTCTATAGTACCTAAAAAATTTATTTTAAAACATGTTTTAAACATTTTTTAAGTCATTTAATCTTAGAATTTTCACTTTTTCCATTTTTAGTTGTATTGTGGAAGCTAATTTTCACCGAAGTAATTTAATTATTAATAATGATTAAAAATATTAAATCCATTTTTCAAGATAAAATTTCAATGTTTAAGAAAAATCAATTTTAGCATTAGAACTTATTATGTGTAAGAATTAGTTTATAGAAAAAGTGTGTTTTAATGAATAAAATTTATGTGTTGGATAAAAATATCAATGTTTTAGAACTTCAAAATATTAATTTTTTATTTTGAAGAGTATAATTTATTTGTATTTAAATGATTCCAAATCATAAATTTACCAAAATAATTTTTACATAAAACAATATATAAATTTTTTATTAGAATGTAATACTAATGTCCTTAAAATATTAATAATGGGTTATCTAAATTCAACATATTTTTTTAAATGTTAATTTTTAATTATTAAATAAATATTTGACCAATTAAAATGACTTATAAACGTTTGTGACATTCTTATATAATGATGAGGACATTAAATTTACGTTTTTAGTAAAAACTATATTTTCACCATTCATCTACAAATCAACCATTCAAAAAAAAAATTCAAAAATTAAAACTAAGATATATATTTTTTCAATATAAATTCATAAATTATAATAGTTTTATCTATATCAAATTTGATAATTTATAAATTTACTTTTAAAATGTAAATACAATAAACACAGAAGAACTTATTTTATTGAAAAAATGGTGTTTTCGAACATTAAGTGTTCTTAAAATTATTTCATATCAATTTTTTTATTGAAGGATGATAAATAATTATTTTATATATAATAACGTCTAAAATGAGGTAATTTATTTTAGTTGGATAAAATATAATACACTTTCAAGTAACCATTTTTTCCATAAAAATTACTTTTATATTACATAATCTTAACCAAATAATATTAAAAGTAATTATTTAGAATTTAAAATTTTAATTTTAAAAATATATTGATATTAATATATTTTTATTTATTTTATAAATACATCATATCTTTATGTAATAAATATAATAATTTTAATTTGTAACACACATAGATATATATAAAACATTTTAATATTGTATTCTTATTTTATTATTTTTTATTCATTAATTATATTACTTTTAATTCACTTATAACAATATATATTTATTATTCTTATTGGTTACATGTATATCCAATGACCATATTCAAAGTGACAATATTTATAATGGCCAAATCTGGTTCTTATATATATCCATATTAAACTCATGATTTAAAATCACACTTATTAAGACACACTTTTCATATCAATAGTTTTCATTGTATATTTCATAATCTTATTTCCCCATTATTGATGTTATCAATCATTATAGTTTTCTTTTACCATTTGTTATCCTCAAGGTTTTTAATGATTTATGAGATCTACTAGTGTTGAAGATTATTTTCTATTCTAATTATTATCCCACATTAATTTATGGACTTTTAAAGGATGCTATAATCCATGTTGATTAATAAACTATGGCCTGTAATAAATATTTTCATGTGATTTTGTTTTAATGAATTTAAATAAATTAATGAAATTCTTTTAGTTTAATTCATATGTTGTGCGAATTATTAACAAATCTATTTTAATTCGATCAAAAAAATAGTTAAAAAATTTATTATAATTATAAACATATAGTTTATAGAAAAAAAATTCTTATAAAAACCATGGGTGTTCCAATTATTCCATTAAAAAAATTTCTCCCTCACAATTTTAATTATCACATACTAATAGTAATACCTAAGGGAATTTAAAATGTAATAATTAACCAATATATAGATTCTAAATACATAAAAACTTAGGTATATTATGGAATACTAATTAACACATCTTTTCTGTCATAATAAGAATATATTAATATTTGAACTATTTATTATAAACATTACTATATAGATAAGTATTAGTATCTTTTAGAGATATACCTTCCACATCATCATTTTCACGATCCAACTTCCAACCTAATATTAAAATCAATGTGATTATGACAATATCTAATATTGTAAGACTATATGATAATATGAATATAAATGATCAATACTATGTTGTCTTCTCTAATTAAAACTTTATCTCAAACTATGATACTTTAATTTCAACTATTTCATACATGGTTTATCTCGTAACTCTATTCGTGAAACCTATGTTACATTAAGTTATTTTATCTCAAACTTCTTACCCTAATTCATTAATATAATTAATAAAAAAATCCTTCCTAATAGTGTTTAAAGAAAATGTGATTAAAAAATTTTTATCCATAAGGAGTGTCTAGACAAGTCTTTACTATTATGCACACTCAAAATAAACTTGAGTAATGATTGATTTGATACTTTATTATCCATTTTAGAATGACTACCCCCAGGATCATCTTTGCTGGAACCATATCCACTTACTAGTATCTAGATAACGATGTAATTTCTAGGAGAAAATAACAATATATACATTACCAAAACATTAGGAAGCTATCTGATACTTATAAATAACCCTTAGACTTATCCCAATGGTTTTCACTAAATTTATCTCAACTTAATTCCCAAAAATAACTAAAATAATCTCCAAAAATAAATAAAATCTTCTCTAATAACAACTACATAGTATGTTAATTTTAGGATTTAAATAATATATCTCCAAAAGGAAAAATTTCCCAAGGACCTAAAAAATAGTTTATTAGAAATTAGCTACAAAAACATCTTATTTTACAACACCAATATAAATTTTTACATAATCAAACAACACTAGGCTCCCATATAGAATTCTCAAAAGATACCCTCACCTTCATAACAAGAGGGATGTAAACATATATAAGGGGTGAGATCAAATGATAATTATGTGTGAACATAAGGGATAATAATAAAAAATCACAAGTTTCTATATGATGAAAATATGAGTACAATCAAGATACATAAGAAAACCATACCCAAAAAAGTTTAGATAATAAATCATGAGTCATGGAATAAGGCTTGGAAGAAAAAAATATATGTGAATCAGAAGAGCGTGGTTAGAATAACTATTAATAATAAGCTATTAGAGTATTAGATATACATAATAATATGTATAAGAGTGTTTTATAAAAATAGGTATGAAAATATATATCATTGTGAGCATAGTTTAACACCAATTATGTCTACGCATAGTATTGTTAGCATTGCTTAACCACAATTATACTCGTACACAACCTTATTAGCACTGCTTAACCATAATTATACCCACAAAACCCTTTTGAGCCAATATAAACTACAGTTATACCTTTTAACGACCATAGATAATTTCTTAACCACAATTGTAACCATGCACTGCCTTATTAGCAGAGCGTAACCATAAATACACTCATTCACAACCTTACGAGCATAATGTAACTGTAATGAAACAAATATAAAAACATGAAAGGAAATAAAAAATGATGTTATACAAATCTAAAACCTCATGAGAATATAATAACCATAATTAACCATCACACAATATTAGGATCACATATTAACCACAATTATACCCACTTAGATCCTTGTGAGGATAACCTATCCACATTTTTACCCTCACAATAAATAATTATATCATGAAATACAAAAACATACCCTATGAATTTAAGTGAGATATAAGATCCCACCCATAAATAAAATTTAAATATTTTTTCCAGTTGAAATCAACCACTCATTGTATCATAAAGAACCACTGAAAAAAATCTATTTTACAACATTTCCTGATGGTTTCAAAAAAATTGATCTCGAGAACATAAGTAGAAGATTCTGAAAAACACAATCACCCCAAAATATTATTTCTTAAGAAAATTTATTAGCTGGTTCATGAAAAATAACTACTATGTAAATATGAACTATATATATAAAGAGGAAATGGAAGAGAAACCATGAAATATTTTTTTGAAAATGTTTTTAACATTTTCATAAAAGGAGAAGTTATGTTTCATTTTTGAAAGTCGTTTTTGAAAAGGTAACCATTGAGGAATTGAAAATAGAGAATCTAAAAATTAACTCTTGTTAAATAAATATGAATATTGAATTATTGAAAGATACATTAAGGTTTTAAAAAGGATATGTGAATTTTTTTTAAATTTTTAATTTTAAAAATAATAAAATACTATTGATCCATGGAGAAGGCATAATGTTTTCTGAACAATATTTTTTAAAAAAAATTAAATTTTAAAAATAATATTTTATAATTCATCTTGGAAGAAGACATAAATTTTATAAAAATGAAATGAGGAGTGAAAAATAATATTTTTTTGAAAGGAAAAAAATTCTTTTTTATATTTTGAAATACTATTATTAAAATATACATTTTTAAAAACGAGTAATAGAAATTCCATTTTAAAGTAGGATATTGTAAATATAAAGGTAAACCGATAGAAGAAAGAAGTAGGGTAAAAATTATAATGATTAAAGTTGGGGGTAAAGAAATATATGTACAAGGAGTGGAATTCATCACTAAAGAGGATGCGAATTATTCTGAATAACAATATATGTTTTATAGGGATAAAATTCATCAAGGATGAATATTTGATTCAAAAGTGTAATTTTACCCATGTATAAAGATAAGGTAACAATAAATAAAATATTAGGATGTAATAAACCACTCTTTGAAAAAATAATTTCAAGAATATGTATTATAACTCAACAAAGGGAGTTTAATTAACAAAAATCATATAACTATGTTATATTTTGAATCAAAATCCATTTAAATAAAGAAAAAAATAATTTTATTCAAGCCCCATGAATTGAAAGAATATGATAATACATACCCATTAGTTTTTAATCACACTATATCAATGATATCTTTGTGTACAATATGAAATATTTCCCAAGATATTTAATTTGAGATAAATAACCACTTACCTTAATTTGTGACATCCACAAAAGTACCTAAATCTACTTTAAAAAAATAATAATTATTAACTATTTAAGAAATTTATTCATATATATAAAGTTTTATAATCCTTCTTAATAATTATTCTCTACAGAAATATTAGTGAGCTATTATCGATTTTTAATATTGTGTGTGAGTAATCTTAGTCATTTCGAACTAGTTTCGAAATAGTTGTGTTATTCTTTTTTATTATCCAAACATTTAATTATTAATAGATCCAAAAATTTACTTTATTGGATAATTTATTATTATTTAAAATTTTATAATTACTTTCAATGTGATTTTTGGTCACGGTCCTTAAAAAGAAATCATTGATGAATATGTTTCAACAATTTTTAACAAAAAGATGTTTGTATCGTAATTAACGAGTTTAATATTAATGTTAATATTGTATAAATAGAGAAAATAATTATTTATTAATTATTATTATATATTATTATAACTTAATTTCTCATAGTAATCCATGATTTTATTTTAAACCATTTTCTATGTAGGGTGTTTGACCGGCCAATACATTAACATACCATACTTAATGGATAATTATGATTAAGAAAGAGTTTTTTGAGAAAAATATAATATTTCAAGAATAATAATAATAATAATATGATATTATTATAATTTTAATGAAATTTTATGATAATATAATAAATAATAAACAAACTAGTTGAAAATGAGATACATACTTCTTGGAGGCAGTAGTTCGTACAAACACAAAATACATTTTCATTTTTCTTAATAGAAGGAGAGAAATTTAGTTAATAGTTAGTATCTTAGATTAATAAAAAACTATATAAAAACAATAATAATTTTATTATTTAGGAATTAGATAATAATAATTTGGAAAATATTCTTGAAATTAAATGAAGTTAGGAAAAATCAGTACTTACATTGGGGACTTGAGATTTCTATTAGAACAATCCTTAAAATGGAGGTCTTATGATAAATAAAAATAAATATATGATAGATAAAGTAGAATAGGACTATAGGGAATGTAAATAGGGTATATGTCCAATAGTAAACTGAAATATAGAGTGATATTTAATTGGTGGTGATAAGCCCCTTTGATAAGTAGAATGAATAATATTTTTGGAAATATTTCCTCTTAATATATAGAGAGATCATGTTTCACTTTTCATGAAGACTCAAAAATTAAAAATAATGGAGTGGGATACGATATAAGAATAATAATTCATCAAAAACTCATTTTAACACATGTTTTAATCCTTTTAAGTCATTTACTTGCTGAATTTCCAATTTTACTATTTTTTGTTTTATCGTCGTAACTAATTTTTACTTATGTAATTTAATATTAATGATTAAAAATAAAATGAACCTTAATACATGATTAAAAAATTAATTATTCCAAATATAAAATCCATTTTATCATATAATATTTAAATGTGTAAGAAAAATAAATTTTCACATTTTCACATGTAATGTGTAAAAACAAATTTTTTGAAAAACTGTGTTTCTAAGTATAAAATTTATATATGGGATAAAATTATCAATTTTTTTTGATTTTAATGATATAAATTTGTTTATATTAAAAAATGAAACTTATTTTTATTTAAAATCAATATAAAATTGATATTTATCGAAATAACATATAATTTAAAGAACAGAGAGGAAATAATTTATTATTTGAGAATATTACATATTGCCATAAAATGCTAATCATAAGTTATATAAATTCAAAGTAATATTTTTAAACATAATAATTTAATTCATTAAATATATATTTGACAAATTATATGTATTTATACACTTATAGGACAATTATATATAATTATAATTTCTTAAATGTTATTTTTTGGTGAAAACTGTATTTTCAGTATTCACTTAAAAATCAACTATTTCATAAAAATCTAAAAAAATTCATACTATGATAATATAAAAATCATAAATAAAATATTATATTATTTTTATATAATTTTAATTCTAAATTTATAAATTTACTTTTAAATTAAAAATGAAAATTTAAAATAAAAACCACATTTATTGAAAAATGTCATTTTTAATCATAAAATGTTCTTCAGATTACTTCACATCATATTCATACTTAATAAATGTTAATATATTATTTCATATATAATAAAAATTTAATTGTGGATAATTTTATTTATTGGGATAATATATATTAAATTTTAAATAATTTTTTTAAAATAAAACATTTATATGAAATGATCACTACTAAATACCATTAAAGTTAATTATTTATATCCTATAAATTTAATTTTAATAATCCATTGATATTAGTAAAAGTTTTTTTATTTTATCAATACATCATATCATACTTTAATATTAATAATAATGTTAATACGCAACACACACACACAGACATATATAAATTTTTAATATTTTAATATAATATGTTTGTGCCATTATTTATTGTCCATGAATTATATTATTTCAAATTTACTACTAAAAATAGATGAATTAAGTATACATATTTTTTAAATGTATATCAAGTGACCATATTTCTAATTAACTTATTAAAATTGGTTAGTTTCTGTTCCTTTATATTTTCATACTAAAATCATTTATTCCTGTCATACTTATTTTGTCAAACATCTCATTTCCATAGTTTTCATACTAGATCTCATAATCTGATATATGATTTTATTAAATTCGTTATTATTATATGTTTTATTTGGATATTGGTTATCCTGAAGAATGAATATGATCTGGGAGACCTCCTAATACTGATTATTTTACTTGTTTTTCTTTACTGTTTAATTTTAATTTATACACTCTTAAAGGTTTTAATAATCCATGGCGTGTAACAAAATTTTTCATTTGATTTATTTGTAATGTTTTACCATGAATAATTAATGTTATATTGGTTTAATTCCTATATTTTATGATGTATTAATAAATCCATTTTAGTTACTTTGAAAAAATATTAGAAAAATAGATTATAATTATAAACATATTTTTTATGGAAGGATATGCTTCTAAAAACCTAGTACATTACATTCTTCCCCAAAAAAATTATGTCCTTGTAATTTAAATTATTAATTAATAAAAACATTACCTTAGGGTATCTAAAAAATATAATATATCAGGAGATATCTTCTAAAGTGATACAAAATTTTCTATGTTTGGGAGGATTAGGTTGTGAGACAATATTTATCACTAGTAAGTGAAATTTAAAGTTTTATTTAACTATTGGTATTAATTTAGAGGTTACTGGGTGTTGTGGGTGAGAAATGGAATTGTTTTGGGGGAATAAAAATAGATGTATAGTTTTTTCATAGTTTGTTTAACCATGTATCTAACCGTGAAAGGGTACTACAGGTTTAGATAAAGGCATTTTCATGGTTAGAGAATGGTTTGTCAAACCCAAAATAACATAGGGGAAACCATGTGACTTGATTTTTCTGGAGATAGTAGCCCCACAGGGTTAGAACACATTTTCCTAACTATGGTTTCAAATCATTTGGCCTATAAAGGCCACATAAAATTTTGTATTTTACATTTTCCCCCTTCAATTTTATACCCCTTTGGAAATAATTTTTTCCTTCCATCCCACACAGTCCCTCCTCTTATGTGTAGAAGCCTCTCTTCTCCATCTAAGGTGGATTTATCAGCTAATATTAGTGATTTTGCTTGATATAAGTCCAAATATTCATGGCTTTTTCTTCCTTTACTCCTTCTCTTTCTCGTTCTAAAAATTCCATGGAAGTTTCTAACCCAAAGGGATAGGGATACTAAACCTAGGGGTTTAATGGGGTATTTTGTTTTTTCTTGTAGTTTAGGTGTGTGGGAGGATTATTTTATATATTATAGGTGGTCTTTAATAAAGGCAATGAGGATTTCACCATTTCTAAAGTAGGTATCTATAATTGATAGAGTTTTCTATAGTTTACCTTTATAATATTAATCTTCCTTGGCCTATGTTTATATTATTTAAAAATAAATTATTTATTGTTGATTTATATCCCATTTTGGCATGTTCTATTACTTTGTTTTCTAATTGGGTGTCAAAAAGGGTTTTCCAAATGGGGGTGTCATTTGTTCAAACCAAGAATTTGATAAAAATAGATCAAAGGGGTTTTATGGTTTTCAACTAGATTTCTGAAATGGTTTTATAAATGGTTTTATATTTTGGGATAGGTTTTTATAAAATGTCTCATTTTCTTGGGAAAATTGCTTGTGAAAATTATTTTCTTTGTATGAAAATTGTTTTAATTATTATGATAGGGATTATTATTTGGGTTAAATAGGGTGTGAGTAAGGTGGTATCTAAGGGACCATTAGATCATTTATATAGGAAGACTGTGTGAGATTCCACTTTGGATTCCAAGGTTTCATGAGATCCTTTGGGTTATAAATACCATAAGAGCTTCGATTTGTTTTCGGAGAGACCGTGAGTGCTATTGGAGTTGGCCCATGGGAAGACCATGAAAGATTCTATCTTTTCTTAGGTAGTTATCATAATTTGTATAGAATCACTCACATTAAAAACTTATGGCTATAGCCTTAGGTAAATATTACTCATGCAATATTGGTATATATGCTTTATTAATTTTATTAGAGAAATGTTTTATGTGATTAAATTTTCTATTTTTACATTCCATTTATATGGTTACATGATGAATATGTTTATTCTCACCATCATTATGACTCGTGGGATATGTTGATCATGTTTTTCTTTGAAACTAATTTTTTTATTTGAACCATGTTGAGCTATGATTTGGATAACATTTATTATTTGAAAAAGAAAACCAAGGGTATTATAATGGTTTTTATGAAAATGATATTTTTTCAAAGTGGTACAGTTTTGAAAAATGGTTTCAAACTAGTTTATGGGATTGGATGAGTAAAATAATTAAATTAATTCATGGTTTTATCCTACAAATATTTAATCCACATACCCTACATATTCCTTTGGCTATATGAATTTTTTTCCATGACACACTTAAAGGTAAGGGAACTACTTATCTGGGTGGATCTTTTTGATTACCACAGTCTCATGTTTTTTGGAAGAGACATGGTCCAATGAAGTAGGATATTTTGGAGGCATTTTTTATTTATCATCTATTGGGATATATATATTTCCCTTTCTTATTCATGTACCTATTATTTTGAGTTTTTGGTTATGACTTGAGATACCATGTATATGTTCAATTGTGGTATGTTTTTTCATATGATGTTGCTTAAGGTATTTTATTATACTCTATTGTGTACTCTAGATGTTTCTATTTATTTTTTTACTCTGATGATGTTGGTTTAGATATCCCATTTCATGGATGGTTAATTTTAGTTTACCATGAGAAAAAACCATTCATAGGATATTTTTTATTTCTAGTGCTTTTCTATGACCCATGGTGATCGGGATTAAACACTATAAAAAGTGTTGGTATAGATCAGGTGATAGGTTAGTTCAACCTGATTTGGATCATTAAAAAATGGTAACATATCAGAATTGTGTTTGGGAGTCCGTGGTAGACTATATCTAGGACTTTACAGACTCGATAGGTTGGAATAAGTTCTGTTTTTCCAACTATTCTTTATGTAAAAAATTGATTTTCCATTAGTGTTCTATGATTTTGATAAAATTTTATAGTGGTTATGGATTATTTTAATTATATTATGAGGTATTTCCCAATTGTTGTTGAGTCTTGAGGTGATCCTAGGGGTTAATTTTAGTTTTGATGTGAAAACATGGAGGTTTGCAGGTGGTATATGGTCAGTTCCCACAGTTAGTAGTAACAATGCACAGATCATGTGTCCTTGTTTAGCCACTCTAGTGACAGATAAATCATTGGTGTACGGCTTTCATAACCGTGTTGAAAAACCATTCATATTGGGAAATAATTGAAATTATTATTATTTCACTATTTCTTTTGTTTGGAGTTGGTTTTTATGTTTATTCTACTTGTTTTTAACCAAAATGAGGGGTATATTTTCTTCCATTGATGTGAATTTAGATATAATTGTTCTTTATGAAGCTATTGTTTGTGTATTATAGATGATTCATCCTACAATAATGACATCTAATAAAAAATATGGTACTTCAGAGAACACCCTTCAGGAAAAGTCTCCTGTAGATATGGATTTAGTGGATTCAATGATTCATATGATTCAATCCTTGGGTTATATGGGTGGATGAGAGTAGACATGGATTGTGGTAAATCCTCAATATTTTTAAAGGAAAAATCAACTGGCGTTCCATTATGAAAAGGGTCACAATAATCATGAGGAGTGGTTTGATCATATCGAGTGAATAATTGAGTTTATGAAGACAATTTAGACCTATATAGTGGGATTCACCACATGTGTACTTGAAGGACTAGGTAGGTAGTAGTGGGAGTTGATAGTTCATTATAGGTGGACTACAGATCTCACATTGACCACATCATTGATGGACTCCAATAATTAGTTCTACCTAAAGTCTTGGAGGGTGGTGAAGGACCATGAGTTCATGAAGATGGATAAAGTGGATTATTCCAGGATAGATTATTCCACCTATATATTCAAGTTGGTTTATGGTTCTACAGAACTCCTTGGGAAATATTACTTCATGGGAACGATTTTTTGGGATGGGATTGAGGACAAAGATTAATACTTCTCTTATCATATGTTTTCTCCTAACTTCTTATGAGGTGGATGATAAAGTAGTTATGGAAGAGGTAGATATTACTAATAAGATAAGATTAAATGGTGTTCTTTTGGTGGGATAATGGAAAATTTATTTTTTGGTGAATATGGGAAACAAGGGTGAGTCTCATAGGGATAATAGATAGAGTGTAAAATAAATTTTTGGTACGTATCTAACAATTTTTTCAATGTGTATGCTTGTTGTTTTCTACAAGTGTATGAAAGGTGGGATGACTTGGCCATGTTTCCTAGAGATTCAAGGGATGTTCCACCAGAGTGAATTTTTAAGGAATATTCAATTATTATATTAGTTTTATTTTTAGAGGAGCATTGAATGCTCCACTTTTTCAAAGGGATATTAAGTGTTATTAAAGGATTCCAAGGGTGGGGGATACTTTCCTCATATTAAGGGACATTCTCACTATGGGAAGAATATATAGGGATGTTCTACGTCATGGTGTATCCATGAAGTAGAAGTCATACCCGAGGATTCATTTTCTATGCTATCCACCAATATAGGTATTTTGTTCATTGTTTCTTCAATGTAATCAATTATATTGGATAATATAATAAACTATTCTATTATTTAGTTGGAACTAATTGATAATTGGGTTATGTGAGGTGAGTTGATGTCATTAGTTATGAATTTTCTAACCACATTGGAATGAATGAATGATCATTGTTATATGTTCCTTGAGTTCCATGTTTTTGGTAGTTGATATAGTTTTTTTAAAGATGTAATTGTTCTAGACGTGGAAATTTATAACCTTATCCTTGAAATTATTGGTTGATCAGATTTAATGAACTAGTTGATTTCTATCACAACATGTTATATTTATTTTCTCCAGATGGGATCAATAATGTTTTTATGGGAATGTGAATCATGATCAGGGAGGGTAGGTCTGGTTTCTTTAGAGTTTGGATTGATCTCGTGATAGTAGTCCAAGTTTTTTACGTTCATCTAAGTAGAGTCATAAGGTGAACTTATAGTGGTCCTAGATAGGTACCCATATGTGTTTCTAGAGAATTTTATAGTATTAACATAAAAAAAGATGTTGAGCTTACTATTAATATACTCCATAGTAAAATCCTGACCTCATTACATTTTTATCATACAGATTCAACCATGATGAATTAGTTGATGATCCAACTAGAGGATCTATAAGGAAATTTTTTTATCTATCCCATCAGGTCACCATGGGGTTCTCTAATTATATTTTCATTGAAGTAAATGGGAGGAACATGACTCTTCATAAACTATACTATGATTTACTAGGAGACTATGATGAATAAATACCCATTACCTAGAATCGATGATATCTCTGATCAACTCTGTGGAGCCAGCTGGATTTCAATGATATATTTGAGATCTGGGTATCACTAGTTAAGGTTCTGGGAGGAGGATAATCTAAATAATTCCTTCCATATCTAGAATAGAAATTAAAAATATGTGTTCATTCCATTTGAGCTTATCAATCTTCTAAAGACATCATGGAATTAAAGAAATGGATCATCCACAATTTTTCGATTTTTTATTAATGTTTTAGATGAAATATTTTTGTATTATAATATGGAGGAGAATTATTATCATCTACAAGTTGTTTTAGGGGATTCGAGGGAGAACCATCATTATGAAAATCTATCCATGTTCCAATTTTTGATTTTGGAGGTAATTTTTTAGGTCACATGATTTTTTTTGGAGGAGTTTCTAGGGATCTAGAAAAATATCTAGCATTAATGTTTTGGGGTAATCCTAAGAATGGGGTCTAGATCCATATATTTTAGTGTTTATTTTAGTTTTATAGGTGTTTTTTTAATGAACTATTTAGGATAGGTTCTACCTTGGTTAATTTGATAATAAAGGGGTTATGTTTGAGTAGGATGATAAGTTCTACAGTTTTTTGAGAAGTTTTAGAACTATTTAACATCCACACCAGTTTTTATTCTTCATGACCCTAGGAGATATTTTTTTGGGTATTGTGATGCTTCTAATGTGGCGTTGGTTTGTTTTCTAATGAATGATGCCTTATGATAGCCTATGAATCTGAATTCTGTGACTAGATGAGATGAATTATCCCACCCATGAAATAGAATTGGATACCATAATGAATATATTAAATAAATGTTGGAAATACCTCTTCGAGGATCATTCTACAATCTTCTCGGATCATAAAATCATGAAGTACATTTTCACCCAAAGGGACCTAAACCTCAAACATTAATTCTGGGTGTATTATCTTTAGAATTTTGATGTCGATACTGCGTATACACCCAGGAAAGATAATGTGGTTTTCAATGGTTTAAACAGAAATATTATAGTATATAATATTCAATAATTACTAGATGAGTGGGTTTTGAATATTTTTTTCTAATTTAATTTTGGTCTTGTTGAGGGATGGATAGAGGGTGTTCATGGCTAGTGTGTAGGTTTGACCCTCCCTTGTCAATCGAGTTAGGAGTGAGAAGGTTTCTGAACATAAATTCTGGATGATTATAAGTTCATTAAATAGTATGGAGACCTTTGGTGAGTGGTCTTGAATTCCTATTGGTTCTATCCTCTTCAAGAAGTGATTGGTAGATTTTTTGAGCTTGATACAGGAAGTGATGAATGATTGGTCAATTCACCTAAGTGAAACTAAGATGTTTTAAAACATGAGAGGTAAATATTGGTGGAATGGGATGAAAAATGCCATAGTGGACTTCATTTCTAAAAGCCTAACCATCCAATTGATCAAAGATGATCACCAAAGACCATTAGAGTTATTGGATCCACTTATTATTTCAATGTGTAAGTGTGATAAGAACTCTATAGATTTATTGATTAGAATACCTTTTTCTCTAAGTGGGGAAGATACCGTATGGGTGATTATCTACCATCTGATCAAATTAGCCCACTTTCTTCCCATAAAGATTAAATTATGGTAGCAGGATTTAGACATTTGTATGTCTAATGGGTCTTTAGGCTTCACAAATTGACCTTAGTGATAGTTTTGTGCCAGGATGACTGTTTTACATTCCAATACATGAAGGGACCCCCAGAGGGTTTTGGAACCCAATAGAAGTTGAGAATCACATATCAACCAATGATGGATGATCAATCTAAGTGGACCATCAAGACTCTTGATTATATATTCAATGCATGTGTGCTTGATTTCATGGTTAGTGGAAAATAAACCTTCCATTGGAAGAGGTTTTAATAACAATAGTTATAAGGCCACGATTAGGATGGATTTATTTGGGGAATTTAATTGGTGTCCTTGCCAATCTGCATTATGTAGGTATGACGTGGTTGAGTTTTCTTTGCTACGACTACGTCTCATAAAAGATATTAAAGAGATATTATAGTTGGTTCGGAAATAGATAGTGATAGATCAAAGTCACTAGAAGTCATATAACAACCATTAACATTTCCTATTACACATTAAGGTTATTGATAATGTGTTTCTTTAGTTATCTATTCATATAGGTCACCATCACATGGGATTGTCGGGAATGAATGTTCCAAGTTATGTTGAGTCATTTTATGTTGTAGATAATATTGGGATGGTATCTTAGTTGTTGGAATTTCCACAATAGCTGAATTCAATAAATTATATGTTTTACATATTCCAACTGAAGAGATAACATTTGGAACTATCTCCTATAATAGAGTGTGAATATGTAGACATTGAGCCCAACACCTATGTGGTGGATCAGCCTATTCATACCATTGATTAACAGAACAAGGTGAACCATGGGAAGCTGATCCCATTAGATTGTGTTCTATGGAAATGGGATGGTGATATCTAAGAGACAAGAGAGAAATAGTGCTTGGTGAGTGAGAAGTGTCCTTAAATTTTTTCCTTTTATTATTCTTGGGGAATTTCCAGGGGAATGCAGTGGTATAGTGGAGTGTTTGTGACACTCTCCATATCCCTGGTACATCAAATTTTGATTTTGATTTACCATTTGGTTTTCTTTTGGAGGTTTCTAGGTGTTGGGCATAAGAAATGGGTGTTCTTTTTAGACAAATAGATTAAGTACATGGTTGTTGCACGAATTTTTTAAACATGTAACTAACCATGTGAGATTTCTTCAGGCTAAGACAATGGGATTTTTCCTTGTTTTAGCATGGTTTTCTAAAATGTGTGCATCCTAGGGGAAACTGTTCACATACCAGGGGAAACTACACAACAATATTTTTGGTGATAAAATATCTCAACATGGTTTGTGGAATTTTTTCTAAAAATGTAAAAAATAATTATTCCTATCTAGGTAACTTCAATATTAGTATTTTACTATTTTCCAAGAATATTTATAACCCTTTGTCCCCCATTTTATCATACCATCAAGTGTATCCCTTCCTACTTGGTGTGGAATCCTCTAAAATCAATTCATGGTTAATTTATCTTGTATTATTGGTCATTAGACTTGAGATAAGTCCAAATATTCAAGGATTCAGATTTTTTTCATACTTCTCTCTCTTGTTCTTAAATTTATAAGGATGTGTGTAACCCTATACAGGGGATATGAACAAACCTAGGATTTTTATGTGGGACTTGGTTTTTTACATATAGTTTAGTTATGTGAGTGACTCTACTAGCTATTATGAGTGGTCATCATTTAAGTCGATGTGTTTCACACAGTTTCCCATGTAGGTGTCTCTAATTAAAGACATTTACATGGAATACCATTAAATTATGAATCTACCTCAGTTTCTGTTTTTTTAATATCCCAATAAATAATTTTAGTTGATTTCAATTCCATTTTAGATGTGTTCTATGACATGGTTTGGAAATTGGGTGCCTAAAAAGGTTTTTTCTAATTGGGGGGGGGGGGTGGGGGTTGTATGTGTGAACCCCATGTGTTAAATAATATAGATCAAATAGATTTTATGTTTTTATATAGATTTATAAAATGGTTTTATAACTTTTTTTACCCCAGGAGATGATGTTTTATAAATTGGGTATGTTGGCTTGTGATATTGGTTTTTGAAAATTATTTTTCTAATATGGATATTTTTTGGGATTATATTGGAACGGTGTATCACATTGGTTAATTGGGGTGTGAGGGAAAGATTTTTTGAGGGAATTTGAGGGGATTTAGAGAGGAATACTGTGAGAGCATCAATTTTGGTTTCTAGGGGACCATGAGAGTCTTTTTTGTAGGAATACAATAAAATATTCTATATGGTTGTTGATAGATCATGATTGCTTTTGGAGTTGGGAATGGGGAATACTGTGAGGGATTTCATTTTTTTAGACATCCATCAAACATTTCTTTGACTCACCCACATTAGAACATAGATTTTAGATCCCTAGGTTCACATTACTCATGCTGGATTATTTTATATGCTTTATGTATTTTATTATATCCATGTTTAATGTGGTGAAATTTTCTATAACAATTTTAAAATTATATGGTTATAAGATGATGTTGTTTACGCGAACCGAAATTATGCCTTGTTGGATATGTTGAGCTTGTTGTGCCTTGGTACATGTTTCTTTATATGAACCATGTTGTGTAATGATTGGTAGGAAATTATTTAATTGAAATATAAAACCAAATGGATTATAATGTTTTATTTGGAAATTGAATGATCGTAATGTTCATTAGTTGAGAAAATGTATTTAAAACCCTTTTATTGATTTTCATGTGTAAAATTTATAAATATACTCATGGTGGTATCCTACTATTTTTTTCATCACACCCTATATATTTCTTGGGGTGTATGTGCACTTTTTTTCTAGGAAACAGGTAAAGGTATGGTCACCATGTTCCTTGGCAGTACTTCTTCATTATTACCCTCTGGTGTTTCAGGGAGGAGATGTAGCCTCATGGAGTTGGGTAAATTAGATTCTATTAGGGTTTATTTATTATTTAGGATGTTTTTAGGGACCTATTTTTCTCATGTACCAATTATTTTGAGTTATGGGTAATGAATTGAGATATTATGTATATTTCCTATTACGATATTTTTTGTATATGATGTTACTTTTGATATATAATTAGACATTATTTGGTATTATGGATGTTTCTATTTATGATGTTGAATTTGATTATATTATGGTGGACTTCCCACTTCATGGATGGTTCATGCCACTTTACCATGGGTTAAACAATTGCCAAGATATTTTTTGTTATGTCTTCTTCTTTTCTCTTGCCAGTGGTGATCAGGAACACACCTGGGGCTGTGTTGTAGGATAGCTTAAGTAATGGGTTAGCTCTTCCTGGGTGGGTTAATTATATAGGTAACATATCTTTTCTCCTTATAATCGCAATATATTAATATTTCCAACAATTTATTCCACATATACTTCTATCATTGAGTCTTACGAGTTTCTAGATACATACTCCCACAAATTCATTTTCCAGATCCTATTTCCATTCAAATATTTAAATTCACAATAATTATGGTAATATATAATATAATAATGGACAAAAATATTATATTTTAAATTTCCTTATGGATTAATATATAATGTATTACGTAATGTAGTTAATGAAAACACATGAACTATATTTCATTTGTTATTTTGGATCCTTATAAAATATATCCATAATATGAATGTTGGGATTTAAAGTCCATTATGAATCGTAAAAATTATTATTATATATTTTTTTAATGATGATTAAGATTATTATATATTAAGGGTTATAGTAAAATCCAATTGATAGAGAACGATGAAGCAATGACCACGACTTGTAGGGTCATAACCTAGAAAGCAAATTGTTTCATAGCATTCAAAGAAGATTGCATCATTGGGATTTTCCGTTGACAATGTCAAAGATGGGATTCAACAACTAGATATTGAGAGAAACTATTTATTCAACAATTTCATGCTTATATACATCACCTCCCAAACCATGTTAGTTGAACCATCCCCAAAAAGTACTACCATTATACGGCTTACCCCTGGGGTGTATGATGGTGTAATAAGGGGTTATGTATCTAGGCCATATAACATGAATTTAGGTATTTTATTATAATTAATAATATAATTATTATATTTATCCCTTTTTATTATTACCTTATAAATATTTACAAGATCATATAATGTGTTTTATAAAAATTAATTTTTTATACGACGAAAATAAAATTTTATATTTTGGAAAAATATACAATTATATATATTTTTTATAAAACAATGAATTTTGAAATAAATATTATTTTTGTGATATGATCTTATACAAAATATATCTTTAAATATAATTGGTAATATAATTTAATAAATCCCCATTTAATTTTTATAGTGGACGACAAGTTTCTTGTGACTAAAAAACTAATATTTTTCAATAAATAGGAATTTTAATTAAAATTTTCAAATTAATTTATTTATAAAATTATTTTGTTAAAATAAATATCAATTTTGAAATCAACACATAAAAATTATCAAATACTTATTTTTTCATATTTTTTCCAGAGAGTCCATTTTCTGGAAAAAAATTAAATATGGTATAAATGTACTATATATATTAGGTCAAAATAATAGTAAAAAAATGTTGTAATATATACTATAAAAGGAATACATTTCCAATTTTTTCCCTTAAATATAATTTTTTACGTAATTTTATAAATTTTACAAAGCATTAATGAATCCTCAAATACCAATATTATGTTATATGGTTTTAAAAACAATAATTTGTGATCATGACTCACTTACACTTCAATAATGGTATATCTTTAATGATTTCTATACTAAACCTAATAAAATATTATAAACCAGTCTTATTTGATAAAAACCCTAGGAAAAAACAATGTAATGGTTTATGATTTTAATTATATTATTACATTAAGTCCAAAACCTATGTTTAGAGATTTATAAATAATTTCCCTCTATTTTACTATAAATACCAACCCAACCTCCCTTTAAAATTGACTAAAAATTCCTTAATCAAAAATTTACTCTGCATACCCCTCTCTAAATCCATTTAAAGGTGTTACTAGTCTCTTAAGAATATCCTATAATTATTTTATAAGTAGCATATCATGTAATGGATTCCCATCCTCTTCCTTGTTATTCATGTACATCCATTATATATAGCCTTTTGATTATAAATTGATTAGTTTTTCATTTGGTTATAAATATACCATTAATTTCTAATTAGTGTTCAAATAATGATATATTATTTATCCCCTATCATTATAAACCTTACCTAGTCCATTTTTATTCCAAATCAAAGGATCTCTCTACATTCATTTAAATTCAATCACCTTATATGTATTTAACCTTTTTATTTTCAATTGTTCAGGTTTTAATGGATTTTACTCACACCTTTACTTTTCCACATGATGACCAAGAAATGAGACACCAAATTTCTCTCTTATAAATCCTTCCTATGCACCTTTATATATACCAGTTATGATTTTTAAATTATCCTGTAATTTTCCATACCAATAGTCTATATTTTTAATTCCTTATCTAATATACATTCATGTTTATTTAGTTGGTCAACCCAAAGATTTATTTATTTATTACTTACATGTATGTGAACCACTATACATAATCGTGGGATTAAAACTGATGAAAATTGTTCTTACATTTCGTAATCTATGTGGAATAAAAATACATGTGAATGATATGATTATGACTGGTTGAATCAAAATTATATATCCCTATAACAGATTAGGTAACATGTTTGTCACATAAGACACCATGAATGGTTTACAAATGGTCAAACAAAGAACACCAGGTTATGATGTCTCTGTAGTTATCCTTGTCTAATGATTATGATTTCATGTTTTATGTTTTTGCCACATTCCTATGATGAATTGTTGTTTTCATCATATTTTATGGTTTATTGTTCAGGATTCTAATTATCACCTTTCTATGTAATCATATTATGAATCTTGAATCACATGTACTACTTTAGATTATTAAATACCTTGATTATTTCCATACTATGATTTATATCTCACCCATTTCTGTTGTATTTCCCCAGGTTACCCAATGAAATATTAGAGGATCAACAGAATATAACAGCATGTTAGGGAATTTTTAAATAATTTCATTGTATCCATGTTTCATGATATTATACTATCAACCTAATTACCTAGGAACAATATTACTATTGATCTTTTTGGAATGTATAATTTGTATATTTGTGTAATAAATCTTGAAATAATGTGGATAGAAGATATTATTTTTTATAAATAGAATCAGATTAAATGATCATATGAATATGAAATATTAATATGATGTTGTCTTCTCTAATGACACTTTAATTTCAACCTATGATACATTAATTTCAACCTTGTCACACATGGTTTATCCTATAACTCTATTGGTTTAACTAAAGTTACTTTAAGTTTTGTTATATCATACTTCATAACATATTCACATAACATAATTAAGAAATCTATATTTATAATAGCTTATATGTTGAATATAATTAACCAAATAATATCCTTTAGAAGTTCCTATCCAGGTGTGTCGTTTTAAGACCACTCATCATACACTAGAGTGAATATTGAGTTGATACTGAACATTGATTTTTAGGGAGATTACCCCTTGGTGAATCTGTGTTTCATCTGTATCCACTTGACAGTATCCAGAAATGGTTGTAATTTCTAGGAGAACCACACAATCTATATTTTACCAAAATATATGGATATGATCCTAAAAAAATACTTACATATTATACATATCCCAAGGGGTATCCCTAATATTATCTAATCTTAATTCATCCAAATAACTATTAAAATAACAAAAATAACAAAACCCAAATATAATACCAACCAAAGCGACCCAAGATAATAATAACTTAATTTAAATATTCCACTTGATTTCTTTAAGTGTGCAAGTGTAGGGGACTTTAATAAAAAGTTTCTATATAGATTATATTATGAGGATGAGTATGATGTTGTTTCCATAGATAAAATTTTCAATGAGTTAAATGGAAAGAGCACTTTGTGGACTTTCTTATTGAGGAATAACTTTGTAACAAAAGAATATGATAATTCCAAAAAGTAAGATGGAGAATAAATTAATAACTAAAAATTCATCAAAGAATAGTTTTTCATGGTTATTGCATATGAATGTCAAATTAGTGACACTACAGAAGTAGAAGTGGAAGGGAGAGTTGATATACAGATTTCTTTTGAACCTAAAATTGATGATCAATATATTTACAGATCATATATATATATATTCAAAATAGAGTGGTTTGTGAAGATAAAATATATATGAAATATCAGGAATAATACTAATTCAGGTTAAAAGTTGAAATTTAGAATCTAAAATTAGAAAGTATATAATATTTATAGAAATTTGGAAATTAAAAAACACAAAATTAAAGAGAAAACATTAATTATAGATTCTTTTATTATCAACATGAGTGGAAAATCTAAGAATATCAATTAAATTGAGGAGAATCCATCCATCAATGGTGAAAATAGAAGATCAGTAGAAACTCTTGACTCTCTAAATGACTTCCAAAAATTAGTCCAAACTTGTTTTGGAGAAGTTTTGGAACAATATTGTAGGATAAAAGAGATAATTAAAATATTTTATAAAAAAAATACACCAGAATAAAATATATATAAAAGTGAATGAGTGTAAAAAAAGAATTGATAGTTTATTCTATGTCACAAGCACCCGTTTAAATGATTAAGGTTTATTTTGACATGAATTATAATCAGAACACTAATAATACCTAAGAAACTATATAATAAACAATAAAAATTACATGACTATACCTTAGATCAGGTGTCATTATTGTGTAAATATAGGATACACTGAAAGTGTACGTTCTATAGTTAATAGGTACTAAAGGTCACAACAGTATAGAAGACATCCAAAAATATTTCGATACATAAGGTATGATCTAAATGAAAAATATTAAAATTATGAGAGATATGGTCATATTTTTTGGTATTACTTATAAAAAAAGCATAGGATGGTTCCTTTTATGTATCAAAGTGGTTAAACATAGTATTTTAAAGAGTAATGGAGGGGATGAATTTGAAATATCAATTTGAAAAATTGCATGAAAATTTTGGTCAATCATATTTGGAGGGAAAAATGTCTAAATGATCATTATATATAAAGCCAAGGGCTTCGAAAAGAGCATAAAGTAAAGGGTTGGATTAATATAACTAACTCCATCCCTTAGATTTCTAAAAGTGGAAGGTCCCCTAAAATCAGGTAATTAAATATTTTTAACTATTATTGTTGTGTTTTAGACGTTGAAGGAGATATTATCAATGGGGAAGTTTCATCAAAATATTCAAGTGGTTTTTGGAAATTTTTTGATGTTCGAATTAATAATTTGAGAAGTGGTAGTTATATTTTTATGAATTTGGAATTTTATGAACATTAGTACATCTTTATGTTTAAAAAAAATAAAAATACGTGTCACGAGTTTTATAATGTTCCAATTATGGTTTTGGTGTCTAAAAAACGTATTAAAAATAGGTATTAGAGATGGAAAATAGAATGATATACCATTTTGGAATAACATAAAAAAAATACATTCATGATTTATTTATTTTTTGTGATAACTTATGATATAATCTAGTGGTTTTTAGGATATAAAAGGCTACTAGAGTAGGATGATCTTATTATTGATATCACCTCTATATTCATTGATGGAGTTGATATTCATGGGAATCTCAAAGTTAATTATACAAACTTGGAATCCTTTTCAACTGAGGATTAACACCCAACGATTAAATGAAGAAATCTATTATAATAATTGGTATCAGTTTAAACAATTAGTATCCATTTTTGTGTCTGTAAAAGATTTAAAGATGAATTCTGGTATGACTCACAAACTATTAAATTGATATTTTTTTCACGAATAGTTTAGTGAATGTGTATTTTATTTCATAAAATAATTTCCTTCATAGAATATAAAAATTATTACCACTTGAAATTCATGTAATTGGGTGGGTGAAATTGAAAAAATTATGTTATTATCTTAATCAATTATTTCTTACACTGAGTTTCAACTCAGTAATATTTTAAGGTATTATAATGGGTCATTTCCATGTATAAATATCACTCACTCAAATAGTTTGATAATAGGACCTTGATTGGAATAATTTACGGAGATAGTGACTTTTAACATCAAGAAGACTATGAGATAATTACAATAAATAGATGTTCCTCATAAAAAGTATTATTCTTTTGATTTCATGTCAAAGGGGGATAAAGAACATCATGAATCCACAAATATTCCTATATCTCAATGGGGGATTATGAAGCATTCTAGGGGAGAGGAAAAATATTGGAAATAATGGAGTTATTTTGTATTCATGATTTTGTTCTTAATAAATTCAAAGGTGAGAAGATATTGGATTACCCATAGAGAAGTTAAACTTTGGAATTTTTATAAAAAATGGATATTTTTTATCTATAAAAGTAGTTTTTTGGGGTTGGAGTTTTTTTCAATATTTTATTTTCAAAGGGAAATATATATTAAAGGAATAATTATGGAAAAATAAATAAGGAGAAAAACATTTTCAATCCCATGGCTAAGACCACCAGAGAAGATAACCTCCATGAGGGAGAAACTCAGATCAACAATGACATTATCCTGGGTGGATATGCAAGAGTAGAGATACCATGGGTCAATGCTATATATTGTATGTTATAGGTATTATGGGTTAGTGATATAGAAATACAGTTTTCATAGTGTTGGGCGACACCATGGGATTAAATGATTTGAGTACAGAATAATGAATATGATATAAAGGTAGGAACCTAAAGAAAATACCAAGGTATGACAAAAAAATTGAATGAACTATTAAATGTAAATAATTTTCATGAGGTATTTCTGGTGATAAAGTCAAGCACACTGTGGAGCAGGGAACCATGACTGTTATAATTAGAAAATGAATAAAGATTTTACACTAGGACATTTTGCTTTATGTTTCATACTAAAAATTTATCCTTTAATATCTGGAAGGCCAATAATTAATGTTATAGAAGTTTTTGTCAAGGTCAAAGGAATCTCAATGAGAAATAGTAAAGGGCCAGAGATCTCGGTATATATAATTGTTTTTGAGGTGTGAATAATTTTTTTGAATGATGGAGTAAATTGAAAAGTATCAAATGTGAACTGATTTTATTTAAATAGTTTATTAAAAATAGGAAAAAATGACGACAAAATAATGGCAGATATTGTGGTGTATTTTCAAAATCCTTGTGAGAAATGGGAATTTCCACTACTGCTTTTTAGGTTATATGTACTTATATGTGAAAATTGATATGGGATATTGTAGAACAGCTAAATTATGTTTCAAGGCACAATGAGTATTAGGATTATCAAGAAGAAGAATAAACAAAATTGAGCAGGGTTCTTGTAACAAAAAAATATTTATAAATATATATTTTTCAAATAAATTTAATTTCTTCAATGGATTGCATTACATGTAACACCATGTTTTAATGACCAAAATATATTATTAATAATATTATCATTTTAATATAACACTTATAACCTAGACATTAAATTTGGTAGTGGGAATAGGAATAAAAAAATTTTTAAAATAAATTAGAATGGTTTTATACAAATAATATATATTTACAAATAATTACTTAATTTTTTCTAATGTCTTTATATGCTTGAAAAATAAAATTTCTAAGGAAAATAATCATCATTCCTTTTCATAAATAATATAATGAATGTAATTTTTGAAACTTTTAGAAAATTTATTTGGAAAAATAAACATCATTTTTGAAATAAAATTTTCAAAATTATCTTATAGTTATATCCTGATAATTTTTTGAAAAGATTAGTTTTGTTAATGAACAGTAAAAAATAAACTTTTTATTGAAAACATCATTTTCATTTTATGAATTTAAAAAGTTTCATATTATTTTATAATTTTTCATATATAAAATTAATTATATTATATTATTGATAATTTAATTTAGTAAATTAGAAAAAATTTCATATTGAATTATGATATTAAAACTTTTTATAATTGTGAAAAAACAATCTATGGAAAATCATTTTTTCACCACATCTACAAGATTAATTTTTAACTAAATTCAACTAAATTTTTGAATTTAATTTGGAATTTTTTTTCTATATTTAGAATTATAATAATTAATATTATATAATATGGTTAATATAATTTTTGATCAAAATTAATAGTGAAAATAGTAAATATTAATGATCAAAATTAATGTTAAAAAGGTTTACCAATGGGGGGTCGGGTTAAACTAAATATTTAATGTATAAAATGATGCAAAAAATTGTAAAAGTGTTATTTTATGGTAATATTTATAATTTATATCATCTGATACTAAATAATTATCCATTTTTTGATCCTCATGGAATGTTTAAAATGTAGTTATACCTTTTTATTTTCGAAACATCCAAGTGTGTCATCTCCCCCACTTATAAAAGGGAACCCCTCTGTTCTCCTCTTTAGAGTTCCAAATCCTTTTATCTTATCCAATACCTACCAAAATATTTTCCCTAATTCACTAACCATATCCTATAGGACTAATTAATTTTAGGAAACCCTCTTAAGTAGTATTTTACTTCTAATATAAGGTGACTGTCTGAAGAAGATGTATCATTCTTAAACAAGTGTTTTTATTTCATTTCTTCTTCCACCGCTTTAAAATATTAAATTTTTTTGATGAAATAAGAAAATAATTATATACCATATATTAAAAGTCATAATGTAATTTCATAACCTATTTTCTCTCATCTTCCATTAAATGGGAATCAAAATCATCAGTTATGTTTATAAAGGACTACTGCCTCAAAAATTGATGTAATTCATTTTCCATCACCGCATCTTGTGAATAAATATAATTATTTATTTAATTTTTATATATTAAAATTAGTAAATATTTAAAATAATGTAATTATAATATCAAATTTACCTTCTTGACTTAAAATTTGTTGTAAAACAATAACATCGCTCGTGCATACTTGTGGACTACTCTCTCCCCGAAATAATGTCATACTTTTTCATTTTATTTTTACATGGATGGTAATAATGATATATTAAATGAATATAGATTATATATTTTATATAAAAATTATTCCCTAAATTTTAACTAATATTTATCTTTCTATAATTTTATTCATCGAGAAAATGGAAACAACATTAATTCGTATATACAAACTACCATATATCTGAATTATGTAGTTTTTATATGTTTAAATTTATTTGATTGTTATAAAAAAATATATAATGAATATAAATGATATTTATATAATTAGTAAAATTATTGTGATGATGGAAACATGATCAATGTTAAAGTATGAAAAATAAAAACCAACACATAGATGAAAACAAAGCAGTTATTACCCGAAACACAATTTTTACAAGGAATTGTTAATAAATGGTTAGTAAAAGGTCATAAGTAAATAATATATTTATGATATATATTATTATATTTATATAATGTATATTTAATAATAATATATATTTTATACTAATTTTTCTAACATGTACCAAAAAGTTGATAATTAAGGTAAGGGATTTTCATCTCACTTTTATTTTCATGATTCACTTTCTATATTTACCACTTGTTTCTTTATATGTAATAAAAATTCTAAAAATTAATGTATATTATTATTATTATTATGATAATTATGGGTATTTTAATATTTATAATATATAATTTCTTTCATGAGGATTATGATTCAAACACTACCAAAGTGGTTAATGTTTGTTTGTTAGAAAAAAATATTTTATCATAATTTTTTACCATTATGAATATGATGATGAAATATTATGATAAATATCCCAAGAAACTAATTTTTTTTATTTTTGTATAATACATGTTTCCATTTTCATTTTCTTCTGTTTGTCTACTCACTAGACCTATTTATTTTTTTATGAAAATTTGTCTTTATTTCTCTCTTTAGTTGATTTTTTTCTTCCATGTCCATGTTTTTTAAAATTTATTTAAAGAAATAATTTAAAATTATGAAAATATTATTTAAAAATAATTTTAACCTTTTTTCAAATTTTAATAATTGGTTTAAAATAAATTTTCTTAACATTTTTCGATAAAGGATTTCTTAATTGTTATCAAAAATGTTAACGGAATATGAATTTTAATATTTAAAACATGAATAGTATCTTTCACTGTCATAACCACTCAATGATTTAAAAATTTAATTATAGTTTTTCAAGGTTATTTTCAAAGAAAATGTTTTCATTAATAATTTTTTTTAAAATAATTTATTTCAATGTGGAAAGGTTATATTTCACATAGAATATTCTTAGTGATATTTTAAAATCATGTTCTATATTAGATCCCAAACTTTAATGCCACATAAGATCTCTGCAGGATATGTTCTGATTACATCTATATTATTTCTCAATATGTTTTATAATTAGTATGAAAATACATTTAAGTAACCCATTTTTAATGGTTTATATTTATGAAATATATTTGACTTATATTGGTTAAGCAATGATAAAATGATGAAATGTTTAAAAATCCTATTTATTGTCAGTATTTTGTGTTATGATGAAATATTTATGAAACCCATTTACCTTTTTTGGGTTATTCTATTCATATTGTTTAATTATATTTTGGTACAATTTTTTTGATTATCATTTTTTGATGAGTGGGACCAATATATCCCTTTATTACATTGGATAAGGATTGATATCTCATGAGATAAACGGAACTAGAATGGGGAGTGAACCTAGTTTAGTAAGGGAATATATAAAGCATGGTATTATTGTGAGAAAACATTTACTACTATTATGGTTTGGTGAGTGAACCCAATACAATATGATATCCTTGGAAATGAACCTTGAATACTATGTAAATTATATTCTATGCTAATGTGTATAACAAAAATATATATCTTATGATAATTTTATGTTATCAAGGATAATGTTCTTTGATTAATAGATAATTCTTGTCCTATGAACTTCCAAGATTTATGTCATTACTCAATTTTACAACCATTGATATGTAGGGTATGGCTTTCAAATTTTATTATCTTGTTGTCAGGCCCTTATACTCATGTTATGTTTACATATCCCTTGTTTACACTTATTGGGAATATAAGATCACCCAATTCTATATTTCTAGTCCCCAAGTTGTGAAGAAAGTTATTATGCATGATTTGTATATGAAGGGTGATATTTATTAATAACATAGTGGGAGAGGATATGGTTCACATATGAACCAGTTGTTTATGAATCTATATTTTCAAAGGTATTAGACCTATATGATCTTGGTGTAGATCATTATGTAATGTAATGAATATTTATCTAATGATATGTCATATCTATTTATGAATAGTGTGTGTAACTATAGTCATTATCAGAGAATGGTTTTGTAACTCTTTGGAAACAAGGTTCTTAAAACATTAGTAAGAACCATAAGGATGAGTTTAAGTATTGGAAAATGTACTGGAATATTGGTGAAGTATAGAGTGAGTGGTTTCTTTGAAATTACATCCCTTTATGTATATAATAATTATATGTGACATTGGAATAAATTTTCAAGGAGTAATAACTTTGAAAATGGAACAATGGTATTTGACCAAATCATCACATGTTGTGTGACAACCAGCCTTGTTTAACACCTGGTTTTGTAATCCCAGTGGATATTTTTTGGAAACTCACAATATCTCGATCAACCATGATAAATGATTTAAATATATGATGAATATGAATGAACAAGGATAAAACTAATGTTCTGTATAAAAAAGGCTTCATGATTTAGAAATTCAATTAATTATTGATAACTTTGATCAAAGATGGATAATGATTAGGCACACCATTTTGGTTTGATTAAGGATTGAATATGGAAAAATGGAAGTTTTGGTGGTGAAATATTTGATAAAATATTAATGTAACATATTTGAATATTAGTCATATAAATTCTATTATATCACGAAAAGTATATATGAATGTTAATTCCTAGACTCAATGAATTTATGTTGATTTAGTAATAAAAACCCATAATGTTACAATGATTTCTTCCCAAATATATAGCAATTCTATGATTGATGTTTGGGGTAATATTATTTCTCTAAATATATTTATTATCTTAGGCATGTATTGGATTTCTCTACAAAAAACACATCAATTGTTGGGGATGAGATGTTTAGTTTGATATTCCAAACCAACCTATGATCATATATCATTGTTATGATAAATATAAAGTTTTTCTGGAAATTTCATCCATTGTATGGGTTTTGATTTTTGTAAAAAAGGTTTTTTATATCATTTTTATTTGGAGGAACTCAACATTGATGATATTCCTATTTTGTGGGAGTTTTAAAATGAATTTATAGAAAAATATCATAGTATTCCAATAAATCATGAAGTTGAGTTCTCCACAGAACACATAATAAATGCCTTACCTAATTCAAATTATCCATATTGAATGGCCCTTATTGAGTAATAGGATTTGAATAATCAACTTTTGGATAATCTTGTAAATTGATTTTTTTGACCATTTATGTCAACTGTGGGTGAGCCTATTATTTTTTATAAGAAGAAGGAAGAATGAATTCTTATCCTCATTAATTATGTGGATGTAAAAAAGATAAAAATAAATAAAATATATCCCCTACCTCATATTTATGACTTGTTTGATTAAGTACATAGATATCTATACTTTTAAAAGATTTATCTTCATTCTGTATAGCATCAATTGAGGTTGAAGAAGATGAATATACCCATGAAAATGTTCTATAGATGCTACAGACATTATGAGTACATATTGATTACATTTTATCTTACCAATTACCTACTATCTTCACTGATTTAATGAATAGAGTCTTCAGAGACTACCATGATTAGTTTTTGGTAGAATTGGTATATGATATTATTATATATTCAAAGTGTAAGTAAGAGAATAAATATCACATGGGAATTGTTTTGAAGACCCTAATGAAGGATAAACTGTCTGAAAAAATTAACAATGTGTGAATTTTTTATATAATGGTTTTCATTTAATGTTACCATAATATCAAGATAAGAGTTATTCAGCATTTTTCAAAACTAACCAATATGAATATGATTCAGTGTTTTCTTGGGTTGGATGGTTATTATCGATGATTTGTGTGGAATTTATGAGGAATATCTAATCCACTCCCCATGTTTACTTAAAAAGAAGTTTATTTACTGTAGATAGGTGAAAGTGAATAAATTTTCAAGGAACAAAAGAGAAGGTTAGTTAATTATCCTTATATTAAATTACCCTGCAGTAGAGAAGGTTTGTAATCTATAGTTATTTATTAAAGAAATAACTATGAATAATTATCAAACGAAATGGCATGGTGATTTATTCTGCCACATGAAAATTAATGGATAATGACCAAAATTACCGAAATCATGATTTTGAGTAAGATATTATCATTTTTTCATTAAAGATATTGAAGTGTTATCTTTATGGAGAAATGTGTGATATATATAATGATCATTAATTTTAATGTATAAATTCACATTAAAGGAGTTGAATATATATCACTAAAAATGGTTGCAATTAATTAAATATTATGGATTTTCAATACAATACCACCCTATAAAAGGTAACATGGAGTAGTATTCATTGAGTCAAAAGGATCATAATAGATTTTCTAAGTTGAGGATCATGAAAGATCCAATATTTCAAGATTTTCGACGGATAAATTTTGAAATCTTGAAGTAAGGAGAGGTATATTATCTTTCTCAAATGAGTATTCAACCACTTGTACATGTGAAGATTAAATAGGTATAGAAAGAATATTTGGATTTATAGTAGAAGAAGTTGATTTTTCTATAATATAATATTAATTTTGATGGAATGATAAGGTTAAGAAACTATTAATGTGTTTTATAAATTCCATATTTGAAGAAGGAACTGTTAAAGGATGCATAAACTTATTATTCCTCCATTCATCCTACAAGTAAACATATGTATATAGATTGGAAAGAGTATTAATGGATGGAACCCATTAAGAGAGATATTGAAGAGTTTTTATCTCTATGATTGGTTTTTGGGAAATGTAATCCTTAATGAAAAAGTTTAAGGAGATGGTGAGAAAATTACACATATCAGAATGGAAAACTGAAACATCACCATGAATTTTATCATCAGACTCCTCAAAAAATATAAAGGGAATAATTCTATATGGTTTTTAGTAAAACACTTTAAGAATTTATCACATTTCAACACTATTAGAGAAGAGTTTTATATTTACCAAATTGATATAATATAAATTAAATAAGTTGTATGATTACAAGGAGTACCACATTATATTGTATCTTATCAAGATTAAAGGATTTTCATGATGTTCTAGTCTTGTATTAAATAGGATTTAGATAATAATCTTTGTTTTAGTATTTAATATCATCCTCATAATGATGGTAAGTCTGAGAAAAAATTGAAACCATAGAGGATATGTTGAAACCATGTTATATGGAATTTAAAGAAGGTTAGGATAAACAACTTCCACTAATTTTTTTCATAAAATAATATATTTCACACAAGAATTCATATGGCCCCATTTTGATCACACTATAAGAAGAAGTGTAGAAATCTAATATGTATGGATGATATCAGATAAATAATTATATTTTGACTAGATTTATCGGATGAAATGGTTGAGAAAAACAGATCCATTCAATAACACAATAAGGAAGCTTAGAGTTGGTAGACATTTTATGCTAGAAATTACTGGAATGCCCGAGAGTTTAAAGTTTGTGAGAAGTGTTTTCTATAAGTTTTCTAGGGAATAAGGTTATAATATTTAGAATGAAAGGAATGATGACCCCTATATATAATGACCTTTTCAAAAAAATTATCGACTAAGTAATGTTTTTTATCGCTTGACGCTCCCACCAGACATTTCTCTTGTTCCCAATATGTTCCATATATACCTCCAAAGAAAGTAAATAGTTTATCCATAATTTTTAAAATAATCGTATTTCAAATTGAAGGATCATGATAGTACCTATGAAGAAAAACCTTTGAATATTTTGTATCATAGATAGAAAGTTATATGAAACAAGACCACCCATCTGATCATGATTTTATGGAATACCCACCAACTTGAGGAGGCTCCATGATAACTTGAGGATATGATGACGTAGAGGTATCTTCAGTTGTTTGTATTAGACTGATATAATTTAAAGTGAAATTATCTTTAAGGGGGTATAATGTAACACCCAAATATTTGATGAAATATTTTTTCCTAATAAATTTAATTTCTTTGATAGCTAGAATTACATCCAACACAATATTTCAACGAATGACAATATACTGTTAAAAATATTGTTATTTATACATGACGATTATAACATACTAGTTCAACTTGGTAGTATAAATAGGAATAAACTCATTATGGAAATTAATTATGATGGTTTTAGAAAAATAAAATATATTGATAAATAAGAACTTCTTTTTTATTAATTTTTAATATTATTCTAAAATTCATTTTTTCTCAAAAAAGGGTTTTTTTTATTTTTTGTGAACAAATAATAAAATTATTACCTTCCTCCAATTTTAAAAATTAAATTTTACAAAAATTAACATAATTTTGTAATCATTATTATTTAATTATCTTAGAGTGATGTTTTTTTTAATTATCTGAAAAGATTAATTTTTTGATGATTAGTAAGAAATACTGATTTTTATTGAAATCTATATTCTTTAAAAGAATATGCAAGGATAAATATTATTTTAGAACTTTTTAAAAGTAAAATTACATTAGTTAAATAATAAATAATTATTTTTATTCCATTGTAATCAATTTAAAATTGAATTTTGATATTAAAACATTCTATACTAATGGAAAAGTATCCATGCAAAATAGTTTTTTCATCACATGTTCAGGTTTAGTTGTAAATTGAATCCCTCTACTTATTTGAACTGAATTTGAAAAAAATGGATTTGATATTTGGAATCACAATAATTAATATTATATAATAATTTCAACATAATTTTTAGTCATAATTAATAGGGAAAATATTTCAAATTAATTTCCACTATTAAAATTAAAATGGGTTTTCCAACGGGGGTGGGGGTGGGGGTTAAAATAAATACATAAGTGTTAAAATGAACTAATAAAATTTCTATTTTGTATTTCATAGTCATTTTTATACCTTATATCATCTAATTTTTTTTATAATTATCCATTTTGAAGCCTTATGGGATGTTTAAAACATGGTAATACCTTTTTCTTTTCAAAAGCTACAAATTTATCTTCTCCCCCACGTATAAAAGGGAATCCCTACACATTCATATTAACACTTAAAAGGGGGTTTTTCTGAAAATAACTAAAAAATAATTTCATTAAATCCAAACCCACATTATATATTCCTTAGTTTCATTAGTAAACTTTTCTATTAATGGTTTTAGTGCTAACATAATGAGGTTGTTTGAAAAAGAGGTATCGTTCGAAACTGAGCGTTTATATTTTATTTCAACTTTCTCCTCCTTACAATATTTTTAAAATAAAATTATATAAGAACTTAAATATCCCAAATATACTAATATGTTTTTTTATTAATGTAATAACCTATATACATATCCTCTTCTATCAAATGGGAAACAAAAAAATCGATCATGTGTATGGTGGACTACCACCTCAAAAACTGACTTAATTCGTTTCCCATAACCACCTATCATGGATAAAGATAAATATGGATTTAATATTTATATATAATATTTATGACATATTTATATTCCTAAAATTACAATATCTTAAATACATACGAACCTTCCAATTTTTTGTAAAATGATAACATCACTCATGCATATGTGTATACTACTACCTTCATGAACCGATGTGATAATTTTTAATTTTTTATTGAAGTGGATAATAATAATGATATATTATAAATAGATATGATATATATTATAAAAAAATAAATTTTAAAGGTGATATAATATTTAGTACTATTTTATTCCATCCTTCTAGAAAATGGAAACAACGTTTATACGGACTTACGACCTACCTTCTCCATTATCATTGTAATTCATTTTACATATCTATATTTAATATATTAATATAAAAATATATATTTAATATATCATATATTTATACCATGTTTAACGTTATGAAAATTATTTAACCATGATCAAAGTAAAAAGGCAAAAAATTCCAAACCAAAACATTCATGTAAACAAAATATTTATTACCCGAAACATGATTGTAAAAAATAATTTTAAATAAAAAGGTATTAAAAGGTCATATATAATTCATGCATGCTAATATATATGTGTTTATGTTTATATAATATATTTAAAATATTACTATACGTAGAAATATGCATGCTAATATATATGTGTTTATTATATATTAGGTTTAAACTTTTACGAAGAAATTTGAGACATGAGGTAAGGGAGTTTTTTCCCACTTTTATTTCCATGGGACACATGCCATATTCACCAATTTTTTGTGGGGTATATTCTAAACAAAAATATATTTCATGATTATTATTTAAAAATCATGGGGATTAAAATATATATATATATGGTTTTTTCTTTCATGGGTCTTATGATTAAAACATTAACAAAGTTGTTATGGTTTTATGGTACAATATCATTATTTATTAGGATTATTTGTGATTATGATTCTGAGGATAAAATATTATGATATCACTCTCAATAAACTAATGAAATTTATTATAATAAATTTATTTATGTATGATACACAATTCTCTTTTATTTTCCTCTCTTTAACTACTCGTGATGTTGAAAGAATAGTTTTAAGAATAATCATCTTTATTTTTCTCTTTAATAAAAAAAAATTTCATAATTTTCCATGTTTTATAATTTTTTCATGAAATATTTTATAATTCTCCAATTATTATTTGAGGAAATATTTACCCATGTTTTAATTTTAAAAAAATGGTTTAAAAAGAGTTTTTCTCTTGTTTTTTGAAAAAGATTCTTTCGAATAATTATCATAAATGTAAACGGAACATTCATTATATAATATACAATGAGAAAAATATTTTTTCACCATGATAAACTATAAATTATTTAAAGATTCATTTACAAGTTTCCATGGTTATTTTTAATTAAAATATTATCTTTATTACATTGTATTTTTTTTAATTTAAATAAATTTTTTCAAATTAGAAAGGTTATTTTCATAATGTAATATTCCATGTGATCTGTTAATATAATTTACCATATAAGATAATATCCTTTTATTTTATATAAACTCATATGGGTATATGATCTGATGATAGAATTTATATCCTCTCTCAAGATGTTTTCTGATTATTATGAAAATAATTTTATGGAACCCATTTATTTACAATGGGTTATGATTATTGAACCCATTTATTTTTTATAGGTTATACTATATTGAAATGATAAAGTGTTTATAAAAACCATATCTTTTACATTGGTTATGTTATGAATAAATATTTATTAAACCCATTTACTTCCAATGGGTTATGCTATAATGTATATTTTATGATCTTATGTCACAAATTTTTATGATTTTAATTTTGTGATGGGTGAGACCTATATATCCCTAGAATGAATTGGGTAAAGATTGATATATCATGAGACAAATAAGACTGGAATAGAGAGTTAACCCAGTATAATAATGGATTTTATCCACTATGATAGACTTAGGACCGAACCTTGAATACTAGTACGACATGGGGAGTGAACCCATTCTACAATGATAGAATTTTCAATTAACCTAGACTACATAGGAATTAATATTATACTATTATGTGTATACCAAAGATCTATGTATCATATCAATGTTTTATTCTCATGGATCATGTTCTTTGATACCTTTATGATTCATGTCTTATTAATTTAAAACATTTCTATCTTGACTCATGTTTATGATCTTTGATATGAAGGTTATTTTTTCCAATGTTATTCTAATTTTCTCATAACCTTATTCTCATGTTATGTTGATATTTATGATTTTTACACATATATAGCATATAATATCTCCCATTTTTTATTTCATTTCTATAGGATGTGGAGAAATGTAATACGTATGATATATCTAAGAAGGGTGAAAGTTATGAAGAACATAGTGGGAGATGATAAATTTAACTTATGAACCATTTTTTTAGGGTTACATGTTTTCAAAGGAACATAACATTTATGATTCTTGTGTAGATCATTATATTATATAATGAAAAATAATATGATAAGATGTAATATCTAAGAATAAATAGTGTGGTCATTATAGGTTAGATAGTTCACATGATTGTTTTCCGAGAAATATTGTTATTCCATGGAAATTATGGAAACGCATCCTATTCAGTAGTGATTAAGTCAAATTCATGTTTTCAAATGACTACATAACTCAAGATTTTAGTATATGACACTATATACTTTAGAACATGTAGCTAATAAGAAGTTAAAAATTGCTGTTTTAGATGTCACTAGGCTATATAATAAGAAAACACATTGAATAAAAAAGGAGTCATTTTTATTCAAAGGGGGATATTATAGGGAAATAGATATAAAATTTATTCAAATAATATAGGTATGTTTAATTATAATAAAATCTTGTGTGACACCTTGTGAGATCAAAGAGCATATTGTAAAATGATTTCATCCACACTATTGATGGAAATGGTGTGGAAGTTATATGTTCATATATAAATTCTCGAAGTTGTTATAGAATTAAATAGTGAATATTTATATATCTGAATTCATGAGAGAATGGAAAATGAAGACATAAAGGACTGTTGGTATATTCAATAGTAAGTAAGAAAGATAGAGATATTGATATCCTATGTTTCAAGGAATATTAAGTAGAGTTTTGAAAAAACTTTAATATTCTTACAATGATGAGGAATGTGGTATTGCCTGAATAATCATGGAGTAATAATGAAGTTATTCATAGAGGTATTCATGAAAATCTTACGAAGGAGTATTGTAGAGGCAAATATCCCCAATATACATTTATTGTATATATAATAGTGTGGTTATTCTACTTTGACCTTTTTTTCCAAAGTGTTAATCCAATTACGGAGCAGTTAGAGAAATAGGGCGAGTGAGGGAAGTGATTCTTAGAAGGTGTGAGCTGTCCCTAACCATTTTAAGGTGATTTTACCTAGGAATATGAGTTCCATTTCCTAAAATCACCACCCAATAGTGTTTTTAGTGGATTATGGTGCATAATAATATTGTCTATTTCATTATCTATAATTTATCCATGAGTATGAAATCCAAGTAAAACCCTTGTCTCTTATATACATGATTTTTTATATTCTATGTGAAAAAATAGTCTGTGGAGGTTAAACATAATTTAACTAACTAATTAAAGGATTATGACAAGATGGGTTACAACTGGATCATTATCCAAGGGTTAAATTAATAATAATGAGATCAATATCATATTGGGAGGTAAGTGTTTGAGGAAAAGTTGACTATGTTAGAATAGTTCCATACCCTGAATCACACCCTATAATAGTATCTATCTATAAAATCCCTTATTTCACTAACATGTTTTTTTAAAACCACTATTACATAAATAAATTAGCAATGTATTTTTTAAAACTTCTATTAATTCTATCATTTAGTGGGATTTTAAGATATCCATTGAAAAATATTAATCTCTAATTTAATTAATGTTTAGGGGTATTCCTCAAAACTACCATTAAAAAACCACAACTGTATCTTGAATTTAAATTATTTTCACCTTTATTTGGGTAAAACCCAGGTGCTTAATCATTTTAATTAATGTATTCTCTGTTATATAACTTATATTGATCCACTAGGATTATTATTTGATGATTTATCATTGTGTTCCCCTTAATTAATTTTACAATATATTTTTTTCAAAAATGAAGGTATAAAATACTAAAATTATATATTTATGAATATATGGTGTTTGATAAAATTTTTATTAATTTTTTCTTGAGAAATATATATGTTTTTTATTTAATGTTACTCTAGGAATTGTAAAAGTTGAATATCATGTTTTTATTGATGTTTTGAAATTATCAAGTTGATTTTATGTTTATTTTTGTTGGTTTATTATATATATATTGTCAATGAAATTTTTGTGCTTTTTAGGATAAAATAATTATATGTTTTAATGAAATAGTTTCACTAAATAATTCAACATGATTTATAAATTATTATCATGGTGTTTTTATTAAATAATTTATTATGTAAAGTGGTGTTTGGATTAATTAAAAGTGTTAATTACATGATTAACCCTTTGACATGGATATTCATTTCTGACATTAATTCTTCTTGAATAATTTTTTTTTATTTATTTAATTATGGATATTACCAAATGGGTATTTTTATGTATCATGTTATAGATATTTTCTAAAGAGAATTTTCATGTATGGGAAAACCATTAGTATTTTATATGGTTCTTAGGACAAGAACCTTATTTGGTTATGAGGAAAATCTCACGAACTTGTTCACTCCTGGTCTTGAAAAAACCCATTTTAGGGTGGTCTAATCATTGTGAGACTTGGAATAGTACTATCATAGGATTTATTCCAGTCTAGGGTGACATTATATCTAGATTCCTAGGTGTAGTTTGATATGATGTTGAATATGAATATGGATCTGATGTGGATTGTGGATATAATTACCGATTTGATTAGTGTGATAATTATTTATTTACCAAGCTTAGTTCCCAAGATACTTTCCCATTTTTCCTTAGTATATTTTTTATTATGACATATTTTCATTTATGTTTTTAACTGTGTACATTAATATTTTGTTCCACATATGAATTTTCAACTAGTCCAACTATGATATTTTTTAAAATAACAGTTAATGTTCTCCATTTCATGTATCATTATTTAAGTAAATGTTTTCATTTTTTATATAAAGTATAAAAAGTTATTTTTCAAGATTTTATTTCATTATATCATGTTTCAATTTTCTAAAAAAGGGAATGTATAAAATATTTTGTGTTATCATACTTGTATTTTTATCACACACAACACATACACCTAAATTTGTATGTATCCTTATCTTCCCTTGGTATATTATTAAAGTATGATGGATGAAATGTTTTTTAAGAGTGGACCATGAATAACTTTTGGTACTATAGTAGTGGTGACATATGAAGAAATTTGTGTTTCCCATGGGGATGATTAATATTTTTTAGTTGTTTTAGAATATGTGCAACAATATTTCTTCTTGACATAAGTTTATTTTTTATTATAATTTCGTAAAACAATGGATAAACCAAATCTTAAGATATGTCACATTTTTTAGATTTATTAGTTAAATATATTACTTATGAAATGAAATATAGTAACTATAAGAAATTACTTAAATGATTTTTATTTATAAGTAATTATGTCTATGTGTATATATTTCCAAAAAGAATTTATTTACAATAATTTGTGTTCTAGCTATCATTTATAAATACTAAGAGTTTTTAATCATTGAGATTGTACAATATTTGATAAAGGGAATATGAGGATTTATAATTAACTAAAATTGAGAGCTGAGAAAGTAATTAAACCAATATATTAAAACTATGATAAAAATGATCTACTTATGGCATATTTCTTGTACTTTCCTTTATAATAATGATTGGGTGGAAGAATTATCATTTTTTATGTATCAGTATTCATATATTTTAATTGAATTGTATATGGACATATATATTGTTGGTAAATTCTAATCCACTAATACCAAAAATCATAGTTTTGAAGATTTTTTGAAGGTAGACATTCAAAAAAATATGAAAAACTATCAAAATTTATACCAATAGAAGATTTTTAACAATTTATAAATTTATATAATATCTTTTCAGGTTTCATGGACGCTATATTTTGGACCATTTTTATGTTTTTTTAACATACTTTACAATGATGCGTAATAATAGAATATATGAGGTTCCTCTAATTAATTTTCATATCATAGAGTGGAACCACATGGAATATGTTGTGTGTCAGTTTGGTTTCATGATAACTATTACCACCCCACCTACACTATTACACACACATGTCCATTTTATATTTAATATTGTATTATTATGTCTTAATTTTAATTTTGAGTGTTTTTAATTTTTTTTATATTGAATTTTCAATGTTCTCCTCCATCGCATGGTTACCACATGATTTATGGGAACCATGTGAATGACTTCTATGTTTTAGGGAAAACTATATAAGTGAGCCTTTATGTATATATTTTCAAAAGTATGCTTCTTTAAGTAAACTATTATAGTCTTAGTGAAAGCTATAAATTTTACTTATACATATCATGTGACTTGAATGTGGGTTGAGAATGGTCTGGTAAACCATTCAAATAAAACCATACATAATGCAACAACTCAATTGGAATGGGGGGTTGTAAAATTAACACATGATTTGGTAAAACATATTTCTCAACCATATGGTGTTGTAGCTCCATTCCAGTTTAGGCAGTATAGTTAGCACATATTTTTGTAAAAAATGAGGCCAAACCATGAGAGTTTCCAAAATTCCTTAAAAAGTGAAATTCCACATATACCTCTAGTCAAATCTTAGTCATTTGGCCTTATATACAGATTTTATCATTTGGATTACCCTAATGAGAGCTAAATATATACTCATTCTTCCTCTTTCATGTCTTTTAAGCCACCCCCTTGATTTTAAGACGTTCTTAAATTAAAATTATTATTTCTTCTCATCAATTTATCCCTCCTTATATTTCCCATTAAATTTATTTTCCACATTTAACTCAAATGGTAATGAGAGTTTAATTTATTATCTAGTATTGGTTTAACCCAGAGGCTTTGGTTTTTTAGGGTGTGTTGCGGTTATTTCCCTTTGAGATTTTTCTTTATTAATTATAGGTGACATATTTTCTCAAGAATTAGGTAGGTTCTTTTATATGATTCCATTATTTAGAAATTTTATATAATTATTCGAATTTATTATTTAATTTATTATCAATTTATAGCTAATATGATTCTTGTAATGTTTTTGAAAACCTTTCAAATGATTTCTAGATTTTTAATTGTAAATTTTCAATGAATTTACCTGTATTTATTTCAAACTATGTTTTTAATTTTACAAGTGTTTGTGAAAATGACTACAAGTCCAGTTTCAAAGGGATTTGAAGATAAATGAAGTGTTTTATCCATTTATTTATTTCTAAAGGATATAACCCATTTTAAGGATTTTTTGTAAAAATAAATGTGCTCTTGGATTTTAAGTGATATCTATGGGAGGAGTATTTTTTAAAAGAGTAGATCGTTGATTTATTTTCTGAAGAATATTTTGTAATTTTAATTCCATATAGGACTCAAAGGCCTATATGGAAATTGATAAAAATATTCATTGGTCCATGCGACTAGTACTATTTTATATATATAAATTATAATATATTAAATTAATCTATACATTTTTGGTTTGTTTCATTGAGTTTTATACATGATCTATACTGCAATCCTATGATTTCTGGTTAGTTTTTGTTATAAATTATATGATACATTATATGAAGAATATGGTACTATAGTTTATAAAATTATAAAAATTTCTCATCATGAAAACTAATTTGTAATGTGTATTTCTAGGTATAGTATAACTCTATAAACTTAATATCCAATTAATAAAGAAAATAAAAGGTTTCAACTTCTTGGATGAATAAAACCCATGGCATGAAAGATATTCATAATGGGAATGTTTTTTATCTACCTCGTTTAAAGCCCATGGATTCATTAAAGATCCAAAAAATATGAATTAAACCTTTAATAATGAGAGATAAAAACCACTTAACACATTAAATATATTATTACTAACATAATAAAATATTTTTATAGAAAAAATAATGTAGTATAAATTATCCCATGAAAACTCTAGACATTAATCCTATTCACATCATGAGTTTACATTTTCTATCTATTTTCATCAACCTCTGAATTTTTTCACACAATTTTTCTTTTAGTTTTTATAACTTTTTATTTCATTTTTCTACTACATATTTAAACATGGATCTATTCTAAAACTCCTTATTTATCCAAACATTTTTATTGAAAATCCAATTTTTGTGTGGAATTTTTATTCTTCATTCAAGTATATTACTTAGTTTGAACTGTATTATTTAATTTTTTCTTTTCTATGATGAGTTCTTTAACTACGATATTGTCTTATTAGTAAATTTATGCTCAACCTTGCATTGTTATACCACAATAGAATAGTTATTGAGGGTAGGGTTATTATCACCTTAACAAATTCTTAAAACATACATGGGTCATATGTTGGTGGGTAAATAAGTTAGGAACAAACCCTTATTTCATCATTATTTATGATTATAATTGGAGGATTGAAAAAATAAAAAACCTAACCAAATATGAATAAATCATGTTAGGACCAATGGATTTGAATTATTTTCCTCTATTAAATTTGTGACTAATTCACCTTAGTTTATAACCATCTCTAGATCAATGAGCGATTTTAATTCTTCGTAGGTCAAATTTGTTTAAAAAAAACAACATATGAATATAAAATACGTTTTTGGCATAATATAATAAATCCAACCATGTTATACTTAAGAATATCACCTTCCCAGGCACCGCAAAATTGATCCCAAGACCTTATTTAATCAACTTAAAGTTAATTATATTATTTTGTTAAAATCCATATCCTTAGAATATGTGTGAGGAATCCACTGAGGACCCAATAATTTGGAAACACCAGTTTTCATAACCTACTTGTGGACTGGACCCCATAATTATACTATTATAGGAATCCTATCAATAGTGTTATTTGGGGTAATTAATATATTTATAATATGGGAGACCTGTGTTGAATTAAAAACCACACGCAATCATAGAAACATTTAGCACCATTTCAAAGGAGATATGGCCATTGACTTCCAAATAAAACATATAATTTCCTCACTTCTATTTCCCATTCCATTTTCTTTCAGTACTTTTTTACATGGATTCATTTCGTATTTATTTCTGAGATATTTGTGTATGAGAAAGACCCCCCAAAACTAATTCAAGAATCCTCTAAATTTTGAACCTCTTTATTTAACACAAAAAATTGAAAGATACATTTTTTTTCATGATGTCACTCTATCATGGATGAGCATAACAATATCAATACTCCAAATCCAAAAAATACACAATTCACGATGCTTAAACAGTAGTAATTGTGAGAACTACTACCATAGTGAACTATTATTGATTATGGATTACCATAAAGTAGTGGTGTTACACCAAAAATTATATATCCTATTAACAAGGAACATAAATTTGATATTAAAATCGCATTAATTAATATGATCTGGAATATGGTTCATTTTAATAGAATTCATTGTGAGGATCTAAATTATCATCTAAAAAATTTCCTCAATGTCTATAAAACCATTAAAAACCAAGGTGTATATTTAGATTTAATTTGGATCAGTGTATTCTCGATCTCATTAAAATATAGATCCACGTATTAGTTAAAAAGTCATGCTACGAAATTAATTAAAACATTGGATGACCTTGCTGAAAAAATCATAGATAAATAATTTTCACCCATATATTTCTTGATGTTTAAAAATGATATTAAAAAATTTTATAATGTTGATAAATAATATTACATATAGGAATGAGAATGTTTTAAGGAACTAACACAATAGTTCACACACCATGGGATCAATGTCAGACTTCAATCACAAACATTTTACCGAGGCCTAGAACCTACAATTCAAACAGTGCTGGCAAATTCCACTAATACCGGCGTCATTTTTAGAACAAATAATGTCGGGAGATACCTAATAAATGAAATATTACATAATGATAGCCTATGGAAATGAGAGGAACTTATAGGAATGGGTTTCACCAAGCATAGGAAACCACCCGTCGAGCTGCCTAGTTTTATGCACTCATAAAAATCTAGATAAATTTTTGTTTCCCTAACAGCATATAATTCCAACTTATCTTATTATAGAAATACAATCACGTGAAATAAGTATATTATAACTCCAAAATAATTACTATTTTAAATGAATTTATTAAAAAACTAAAGAGTTTAATTATGTTAATTATAATCAATCATCAAAACAGTGCTAGAAACCTTACTACTGATACAGGCTAGTTCAACAACAACAGTAGACCAACTAGTGATACAGTTAATAAAAATTCCAAATAATAAACTGATAACATAGGGAACACTTAGGTATCCACCATATAACTAATATCATCAATGAAACCAACCATTTACACATAACTATATCCACCCCTTGGACCTAATAGTTCCAGCCCCAACAACAAAATCTATAGTAAACTCCACCAAGAGTTCCAGAACCATCCCAACCTCAATGATCAATCTTAGAAAGAATTACGACTTAGTTTTTCAAAATTTTGATCAAGGAATGACCACATAAAAAACTAAAATGAAAAATTAAATAGATGGCCTCCATAATCAAAATTATCATGTATGTAAAATTTACTAAACTCTCTCTAATAGACTATATGGTGTACTACTTAGTTATACTGAAACTCATCCAAGACAAGAGGAGAAGGCTATTTTGATTAGAAGAAGAAAATATATGAGGTTTTAGTATAATTATAAAGGTGATGATAATATGGAATATTATCCCAATTAAAACGAGACAATAGTTTAGAAATAACATAATGAAGACAAAAAAATCTGAATAAGATACAAATATTATAACATGAGGAAGAGAAAAAGATCAATAACTAGAGCATCCAATAAAAAAAGAATATAATTAAGTGAAACCACCACCATATAGATCCCATGTTTTATTTCAATAGATGATGAAATAAAAGATGATGGAGGGAAAATATAATAAATTTTTGTACATGTGTAAAAAACAACACATCAATATACCCTTTGCTAAATCCATTTCCTAGATGCCAATATATGGAAAATTCTAAATGTAGTTTCTCTCTAATAAGTGGAAAATAAGAAAAATCGGTGTAATATATTTGAATGAATAATGGTTTATAATGGTTCATAAAAAACTTCCACCAAATATGAGTGACTTGATAAGTTTAAAAAAATATGCCCTATTGACACAATAATTTTTTTGAATGATTTATGTGATATCAGTGTGCGAATTAATCTCATAATGATGAGATTATTTCAAATACTATCAGTTTAGAACAATAAATAATTAATTTTATCACTTCAAACTATTTATAGATCCATAAAGTATACTCACTGGATCTTTAAGGAAGTTTTATTTGTAGTCTAAATGTTGATTTTCCCAAATTATTTCCTCAACCTTGACATGACTGAAGAGGGATATCTCTTTAAAACATTAGTATGGGAAATTATTGTGACAAGTAAAGCATTAATTAGAATAAGTAAATATAGTATTACCTTCTGATTTGGTGATGATAAAATATTTATTGATATGGTAAAACTATCTAAGAAAAGTGAAGAGTCAATTGAGTTTCAACCAATTTTTTTAACTGAAGAAGAAGATGATGTTATGGATCTTAAAGATAATAGGGAGATTTAGTCCCCTAATAAAAAGAATAATAGTGGTCATGAATATGTGAAGTATGTCGAACCAATAAAAAGATACTCCTTCCCCAAAATCAACCCCTCAATCAAATAACTAATAGAAGGGGAACTAAAGACTTTTCAAATAATATTTAAATATTCATTCTTAATTACTATAAAAAACTACCATTTATCATAGGATATGAACTATCAAAATAAAAATAAGATCAATTATTAAAAAAATTAATAGGAATAAGAACTCAATTTCATAGAGTGTGGATGATATCAAGGGGACAATCTCTATAATTTTCACTAAAAATATTATTTAGGATGAAGGATGCAATCCAAGAGGCTAACCCGTAATAATTCTAACCCCAAGAATAAAATATGTGGTCAAAAATAATGTGTTGAAACTTATATAAAATGTAATATTTTATTTTTATTTACAATATATAATGGGTAATCCCACATAAACTCATTCCAATGAAGGGAAATGTTTTTTAATATTGATTAATAAAAATTAATTAAGTCTTAATTAGACTATTACTAAAATGAAATTATGTGTTGACTATAGAAATCATAATTAAACAACATAGAACTACAATTTCCTCTCCCATTTATGGAATAGTTTTTTAGAGATATTACATAGTAATAAATTCTATTATTTTATGGATGGATACTCGGGGTTACAATCAGATTTATATTGACCCGACCAAACATTCAAAGAAAACATTTACATTTATATATGGAACATTATGTTTTTAAGATTGTATTTAATAATGTGTAATTCAATGAAAATGTTCCAAAATTTAAGGACACATATCTTCCATGATATGTAAGAGGATGTTTTGGAATTGTTTTTGATGAATTCTCTATTTATGTATAATTATTCATGGTATGTTTGAGTAACTTAAACATAATGCTTCAAAATTGTGATGAAAAATGTATTTTGAAAAGTTCTAAAATGTTTAAATTTTTTGTGGAAGAATATATAGTACATGGGCACAAATTTTCAATGAATATTATAGAGGTTGAATGATTCAAAATCAATGTTGTTAACGAGTTTTCAGAACCTTATCTTGTAAAAAGAATAAGATTATTTCTAATCTATGAAATATTTTACCAGTGGATTGTAAATGAATTTTGTTAATTAGATCAACAAACAATACACCTATTTGTGGAATATGTACCATTTTAATTTATTAAAGAGTGTTGGTAAGCCTCTGACAATTTAAAAAATATCCTAGTAGAGGACCCTTTAATTATTTCACCTAACTAGGAAATGGATGTTGAGATGATGAATGATATAAATGAATTCGCTATGGGGATTGTATTAGGATAGGGAGATGGTCATATTTTTTGACCCACACACTATTCTAATTATATTATCAATGATTCTAAAAAAATTACAAAACTATATAGAAATACCTTCTTGTAATGGTTTTTACATTTGATAAATTTAGATCATTCCTCATTCTATATATAGTTATTGTTTTTATGGATCTTGAAACATTAAAACATATAATAAATAAAATGTATGAAAATCCATGGATGATACAGTGGATCATACTACTTCAAGTGATTTATATTTTCATCAAAGATATAAACAGGGTCAAAAACATAATTTTTAATCATTTTTCTATAATCTAGTTACCCAATATTGAAGATGAAGAGATGGAAATTTTGGATCAATTCCTTGATGAAACACAAGTTATATGGATATAAAACATCTACTACGATTTTATTAAATGGAAACCCTTTTGGCCAATGGGATATTTTCTCTGCACATTTAATATTATAAAAGGATGATTTTTTTTTAATTCTTTGCACTATTACTTGGATGAGTCACTTCTATTCAAGAAATGGTTTTATTGGATAATTCATTGCAGTTTCATAGAAGATGTTGTCCAAAGTGTACAAGAATTTTCTTCATGCCATTCCAACTAGAGAATATCATGGTTCTAAGAATACCATTTAAAAAATACATCAAAGTGGATTGTTCTATCCCACACTCTATTAGTATGTGAGTGGAATCATGCATGGATATCATCATATATAATGAACATGTATCATTGGAAAGCATAATTAATTGATAAATAAAACCCTACTTGATATGGAATTATCTGATGTATGTAGAGTTTATTTCATGCGACCCTTTACCAATTCTTATGGGAATATATATATTTTGGTGTGTGTGAAATATTTATAAAATTGGGTGGAGGCTCAAGCTACAACTATTAATATATCCAAGGTCGTAATGAAAAAACTAAAGAAAACCATTTTTTTGGGAATCCTTGATTACACATCAATTATTTAGGATAATACGTTAAAAATCATTTGATGAATGATCTATATGGGAATTATTGAGTTCGATGCAACGGTGGAACCGATTACCACCCCCAAAATAATAGGAAAGTGGAGCTGTCTAATCAATATGTCAATTAATTTCTTAATAAGATAGTAAATGAAATTTGAATGGATTATAGAAAAATAACATAATGATGCAATTTAAGAATATCACACTACTTATAAAACAACCATTGAAACCCCACCCTTTTGAATTGTTTGTAAAAATAATTTTCACATACTGGTTGAATTGGATCATCCCTCATTTTGATCGATCAAAAGGATAGACCTGGATATTATAAGACTTGGGAATCAAAGGTTCTTAAAATTATAAAAAATTGAATAAATAATATGGAATAACTATTAACATTACGATATTTTAAATAGAAAACCAAATAGTGGAATGGATGAGGATTTTCTCAAAGTTTATTTAGACCAATATACAAGATCATCTTATATGAATCACGTTGGAAATTATTTGATAGAAAAGATAAATTCTCATGGTTAGGACCCAGTAATGTGATAAAAGTCTTTCACAATAGAATTTTGGAAAGTTCGTAAGGGGAGGAACCATCCTTCAATGTCAAAATAGAATGTATGATGATTTTCCAAGAATCATTTAAATAATAATGTTTTATTTCATTAAAATTCACAAGAAAAAATACGTTTCTACACCATGAATATAAATTATGTGATAACTAAGAAGAATCCCATCCTCATTTTCCTTGATTATTTCTAAATTTTTGAACATATATTGAACCATTTATGATTCTCCTTTATGTATTTTATAAAATGGAAAAGTCATGATGTGAATTCAATATTTACTTTGAGATTTTTACAAGGTTTAAAAGAATTCAAGCACAATTATTAAAATCATGAATTTCTAACTCATGATGTGAATTTCAAAAATCACTAAATCCATATTGTGAAACGTTGTTTCAAAAAGACCATCCACCAACCCAATACTTCTCACTTATTTCCACCCATTCATTAGTTTTTCCCATCTCTTTCACATACTCCATTTTTTTCACTCCCATAATTATGATAAAATATATTATCCTCTTATCCATTTCTTCTCTCTACCACCCAATTTTCATCCACGATTCTCCTTATATCCCCTTACTTCATTCACATATGTGTCTCATACAATGGGTCGTGAAAAGCACTTGACTAAGCACACTGGATAATGAAAGGATTCTCACAAAACCAAGAATAGTAACCATGGTCCTTCTCCACCATCTATAAATCCCTCACATATGTCCTACTAATTAGCAACAACCATCTAATCAAGGAATCATTACCTTACAGATATCTAGGATTTTCCAATTCATCCCTTCCAATAGTTCTCAGAACCAAAACATTATCTCCACTTCATTAATTTATAGTAAAAGCCCATACAATATAATTAAACTCTTCATTTGGAGATGATGTGAAAGATTCATGTGTCTAACAAAGTCATTATGTCACTTTTTTAGATGTATATGGATCATATTGTAGAGGTATGTGTGGAAATGTGATGAGAGATATCTCTCATGTTCTCAATGATCATTGAGTTGGACATTATCCATGTCTCCTTTAGACTATGATTAATGTAGTTTGAGATTACTATAAGAGATTTTAGAGTAATATTGAGAATTTATTCCATATATTTTTCTATTTATCAAACCAAATAATTAGTTTGGAAGGAACCTAAAAAAGATAAATACCCTTAAGAATTAAGAAATAATCACCTGATACAACATGATATTTCATGATCCATGTATAATGAAGAGCATAAAGTTTAGGGGTGATGCATTATAGATCCTTCATTTCATATTGGATAATTATTAGATAACTTAAAGAGATTAACATGTGTATGTCAGTCAGTTAAGGGTACTCATCCTTGAAACTACCATGGGAGACCATCCGTTGAACATGTAATTCCAGTTTTCCCTTTACTTTAGTTATAGGTTGTAAGACTCGTGGAAATTTTATTGGTGTAATCATAAAAACACCACATTTCCAAGAACCTAGGAGCATTATATTCATCATAAAACCTCTCTTAATTGGGAAAGATGCAATCTATTGATATGATAATTCTATATAAGATGAGGCTACTTCAAAAGTTGGAAAAGAATTATTGATGGGAATCTTTATAAGGCCCCAGCCTTAAACCTTACTTAATATTGAATTAAATGAGTAATTCACATTGAGGATCTTTTCAGGTTTAGAGTTTTAGAAAATTAGGACATAACTATTACATCTCAAAAGATTACAAAGTAGTCGCTTCTACTAAATTCCATAAAATAAAAACTCTTAAAAAGAAACATGTATAGTTCCATGTTTTAGGTAGCATGACTTTCCCTTGATCCCATCCTTGACCCTATTCCACGCTAAGTACTATGAAAAACATTTCAAAAACTTAGGATGAGCATAAGAAGCTCAGTAAGGGATACACAAAGAATGAAAACTGTTAGTTTTTCAAAACAACAAGTAAACCATGAATACTTTATCAATGTAATACTTTTCACCTTCATGAGGTAGTAAAAACTCTTCACTGAAAAAAAAGTATCATTACTTACCTTTTTGTAACCAAAGGATTACCATAAAACCCATATAAAGAACACATAACATATATAAAGGTAACTTGGGACATAAACATACTTAAGTTGAATAACCATATGGTCAACTTCCACACTTATCACTTAATGGAATAGCCATACGGCCAATTTCCATACATACTTAATGGAATAGCCACACGGCCGACTTCCTTACCCAATGCATTGGAGTTATAACGTAACCACCCATCCTGGTATTCACGGCACCACCCGTCATAATGTCCAAGTACCATTATTACACATAAAATATGGAAAATATAAACATTTCAATAACAATATTTCATTTGCAATCACAATAAATAATTCCCAGATATTGAATTAATCAATCCATTTTCAAAAACCATTTAAAAGAGATTTTTGAATCAAAGTGTCCCATACCACTTTGAAGCTTTTAATGGAATTATAATTTTAAAACATTAATGTCCATATAAATAAATACTGAAAACCATTTTGAAAACATGGACATTAAAGATAAATATTTAGAATAATAAATCTTTAAAACATTTAAAATTGATATTTTTGTTAAAGAGATTTTAACAAAATGAGAGACTCTTGAATACAAATAATAGCGGAATAACAATTAATACGAACTTTATAATATCATGAGAATAAAATGATTCATGATATAATATGTCAAAGGACAGTATACACACCATATAAGAGTGAATTGGTGCATAACAACAATGAACTTTCAATAGAAATGTCAAATATGATGAAATCCCTTATAAAGAAGGTATCCTTGAATTAAGGACAAATCAATCTCAAAAATATGTGTGACAAATATAAATACACCCAATATAAGTGGATATTAAGTGTAAAACAATAAAAGGTCATTCACACATATTCAATGGATGACATATTCAATGACTACATGTTGAACCAAAAGAAATCGAAATTGGGTTAAAAAGTTCCCTTGACAGCCTAACGGCATCACATCAAAATGAGTTGATGAGATATAAAAAGTGTATATCATCACTTGGACATAAAATTTACATCAATAAGGATATATGAGAACATATCCCAACATAACAATATGTAAATTAAAAGACCCAACAAAAGAAGTCTTTTAAAAAAGAGGAGGGTGAAAGGTTCCCTTACCGACTTGGGTATCTTTCAAAACATACACCCCATGAAAGAAGGACAATATATCATTGATGTAAATACTCATAAACAAAATTATATTACACAAATAGTAGAATAATGGGCAGTACATACACCACTCAAAGGAAATTGTGGCAAATGTAGCATAAATCTCACGGGAATAAAAGTGAGATGAAAAATCCCTTACGAAAAATTCGGCAGCCTAACGGCGCCACTCAAAACTTCCAAAATGGATTAATGAGAGGAAATAGGGTCTCTCATCATATGAACATAATAAGTACAGTAGGAGTAATATAAAAGAACATCCCAATCATAAGAAATATGAGCTTTAAAAGGAATGACATGAAAGAGTGTACTTAAAAAGAAAGAGAGGTGTTGGATCCCTTACCTCGGGTCCGACTTGACTCGATCGTTCTTTAACGTCCTGAATAATATACTTGAGTTAATTTCTATTTTCTTAAGAACCTTTTTCATTTTCATTATTCCTTTTACATCACTTATTTCCACATTATGTAATCATTTAAGTTAATAATGTTTGTTTTGTCGATATTTGGTTCTTAAGTCGAAAGTGGACTTCTTACAATTACATGTTGTTCGTGTGGTCAAAGGTTCTTTATATCCAAAATGACATTCCTGATTTGGATATCATATATATCATTTATATCCAGCATATACATGTATTTATAATATTACATAATCATTTAGAGGTAAGAAATGAAATGCACCATTCATGGAGACGGTAAGCCGTACGTACGCATGAACGCTACTTTCATTTCTTTCTCATATTAATGGAATTAAAATTAAATGAGAGGTATGTATATTTTAATTCCAGAATTATATTCATCATTTAGATGTATCATTCATTATATATATCCATTATATAAATATACTTTTAATAGCACATTACATTTGGGGATAAGAAATGAAATGCACCGTTCATGGAGACGGTAAGCCGTACGTACGCATGAATGCTACTTTCATATCTATCTCATACTTTAATGGGAATAAATAATAATGATATAGAGGTATATTATAATTCCAGTATAACATCATATATAATAACTTTAAATCCATCCTTTACACGTCCCACATATGGCATTAACGAATCACATCACTTTGAGGGGGCGGTAGTCCGCACTTCCTTAAATGAAGATATCGTGTTTACCCATAATGGAAACCATAAAGGTATTCCCAAAATGAAAAATACAGAATATTAAAGAAAAATATAAACATATTATATATCATATATAAAAATAGTGACATCATAATGGCCACCCTTGAAGGTGTTAAATGAGTATTGAACAATCATCGTTTCGGGATGCAGAATTTCGCCATCCACGGAAACCGTATGTTCTTTAACCATTTGATGTAGTTGTGTGAGAGTGTAGCTCGAATAAATCTTATAACAACATCCTAGTATATTTAAGATACTGGTGTTGTTACAAAATAAATAAATAAAAATAGTTTAGGGGGTTGGAGAAGCAAAATAAAACAAATGAACATGAGAGAATGAATTACCATTAAAAGTGTAACTCCTTTTGATTTGAGCCTAAAGGCTTCCTTTGAAAGGATTATGCCCAATGGGAATCCTCTAGGATGAGGAGAGGGATGTGGAGAGAGTAAATGGGCAGGGGTTGGCCGAGCCAAAGGCTTGAGGAGTGTGTGAAATGAGGTAGAGGTGGGGGCCTTTTATAAGATGAGAGGAGGGGCACTTTTGGAAAGTAAAGAAATATTACATTATTTGAAAATGTGTTTCGGTTTTAAAAGGTCCCACATTGATATAATTCGTGGATAAGGTGATAAGGGTTCGAAATAAACTCATACAATTGGTTTTGGACATGTGTAGTTCATAGATTTTACATTATCTTTCCATTTAATTTAAATCTTCAAATAATGATGTCATCGCTGCATCATTATTATGTCATAAATAATTTAATTTATTTAATGTCTAAAAATTATAAAAAAGATACTATGATGTAGGAAATCTTTTTAGCTTTCCAGTGACTATTTATAATAAAAAATATGATCTTTATAACCCCATGTAAAAATTGTTTTGTTAAAACATATTATGTTTGTGTCATTTTTACTTTTACATTAAATAAAAAGTTATTTATGTCATTTCTCAACCAAAGTGTCTCCATGGGGTCCCAAGTTGACCCATGGCTTGTCTTGGTCGGCCATGACACAACCAATGAGGGTATGACATGTGTCAAGCTCATCTTATTTTATTAAAGCATTATTTTTACCATAAACTACACTAATTACCACTAATCACGATTCAGAACTTAATAAGTTACTATTCACCAAAAAATTATTATAATCTCATTGAACCACATTTTACTTCTTAATGACAACCATGTATGTCGGATTTTTGAAATTCAAAACACAATGATGGAAAAATTTCATTTAAATGGAAAATCAGTCTTTATAAGTACCACTTAGTGGTTTCACTATTCATAAAAAATTGAAGTTTTTCAGAAAATTACCAAAAATTCACCCTAAGCTATATTTGATATTCCGAATTCAAAAATGAAGTCTATTTTACAAAATTCAGAACATATAAGTCACATTAATTAATTTAATAATTAATTCCCGCTGTCAGAGCAAATAGCGTGTTTTTATAAAACAATAAGTATCAAAAGATTGGCACCAGTTTAAGTCTAATTTCAAAGTGAAATTGATTCCAATGACCACCATTGGATTAAATGGTAAATATATATTCAGATTACACATTAAGACCAATTCAAAAGATAATATAATCATATAAATAAATTAGATTAAAAAGAGGTTTTGAATTTAAAATACAACATTTTACACTATTCATTAAAAAAAATGAACTTTATCAGAAAGATACCAAAAATTTACACAAAGTAAATTTTGATGTCCCGATTCTCAAGAAGAGTTTTATTTGGTCCAATAGAATGTATAAGAGTGAACAAAACTATATTTAATGATGGTTCAACATCAAAAGGTGATAAGTGAACCTTTAGTGAAAACTAGGGCATATACGCCTAAAATTGAATTCTTTCCGTATTTTAAGCCATTATATTTTATTGGATAAATGTAAAAACATTTAAAAACATATATAATCATATTTTAGTTATTTCTATCCATTCCTGCCAATACAACGACTACATGTTAACTACCATTTAAAATAATATTATTTTATTATTAGAGTGCAACGTAAGATTCCCAAGAAACTCGTTGTTGCGTATTGGGTACGTCATCGGGCATATCATCCCCTTTAAAGTCATATTAATATTTTATTCACAAATTTTCATAAATAAGAAAATGTCATATTCTTTATTTACCTGGGGTGTTACATCCTTCCCCCCTTTTGGGAATTGCGTCCTCGCAATTTTTAAAATTGAGCTTGGAAACATCCTTGAAAGTCCCACATCGGAAGAAGAGTCGGTAAAACAATCACTTTAAAAATAAAGAAAGATAAGTTCAGAGGTCACCCGAGTTAACCCATACTAGGACTCCATGTAGGAAAACATGGACATGGAGGAGAAAACATAGGGTCATGTTCTGATGGAGAGTGATAGAAAACATGTTTAGGAGAAAGTTAACAATAAGAAAATCACAAACTTGTGATGGGTTAAACGGTGTTGGGTTCCCCAGTAGGAAAAGTTAATAGACAACATTTTTGTTTTAAGTTAATTTTTATTGAGGAATTTATTCATAAGGAAACATGATCACTTATCATGTTGACATTCAACTTTTACTAGATTCCTTAATCAAACTCATATTTTTTTCAAAAGATGAGTATTTAGGGAGACTTGTTCGCATTAAGAGTACTATAATCAACTTCTATAGAATCACCTAATCCAAAAAAGATAACTATATACATCCCATGTCTTTAGGCTTTAACCAAAACCAAAACCAAAAAGATTAGTACAAGATCAGATAACCCAGAAAAGGATAACCCATTAGAAAGAAAATCTATTCTTAATCTCCAAAATTTGTCCAACAAAACCCAAAGTTCAACGAGGACCATCCGATAAGCAATTTGTCCATAAAATTCCTCAAAGTAAACCAATCTAAGATTGAAACCCAAACATTTTAAGGATTTAGTCACATAGTCTTCCAAGTTAAATCGTAACATTTTTCTCCAAACAAAATCAGTTGCTCTTAAAGTCTCGCATTGAAAAGTAATTATCCTAATCACATATCCTCCATGATAGGTTAATCATTTTCATAAATAACCCAAAATCAACTTACTCTTAATTCATAAAATCATATAACTAAAAAGAATCATTCAAACTAACTAGGGACTTCACGTAGTCTAGTGGTAGGTGATAAATACCAGTCGCACTTTGGTTGTGGGTTCAATTCCCGTAGCTTTGTCCGACGTGACGGGTAGTCACACGGTCTGCGTGTTGTCCTTTTTCCAAAACTATATAATTCTTAAAACATTCCCCAAAATGAGATAAAATCTTCAAATATGATCATAACATATTTTAACCTCAAGTTTATCTCATGCCTTTCATTTTCCATCATAACATATAATAACCCATAATTACCTCAAAAGTAAGGATCATATAAACCCTAATGGTTACATTAATAATTATTACCTGAATTTCCACATCGAGTTGGCCATCTCGTATATGATGCATTAGAGAACTCACCAAGGTTGGAGTGGTTGATCATGACTCCTTAATAGTTGGTTTAGAACAACCATGAGATTCTTCATTGAATCCCCCATCTCATCCAGTCTCTTAATCAGAGAACCACCACAGTTTCCTTTAAACCCATTGTCACTTTGGTGCCTGCTAGATCCAACCATTTACTAAAACCAAAATGGTAAGTGTGAGTATATCAACAAAACCATCAAGTACCAATGAAAAAGATAAACACTAAGATATACTTACTCATTCACTTTATCTAAAACTAGGACTCTTTCTGAAATCCTAACCATTATGGTAATGTCACTTATGCTTAAAGAATACCCTAACCTCTAAAGTTATCTAAACCGACCTTTGATACCAACTATAAGGCCCCAGCCTTAAACCTTACTTAATATTGAATTAAATGAGTAATTCACATTGAGGATCTTTTCAGGTTTAGAGTTTTAGAGAATTAGGACATAACTATTACATCTCAAAAGATTACAAAGTAGTCACTTCTACTAAATTCCATAAAATAAAAACTCTTAAAAAGATACATGTATAGTTCCATGTTTTAGGTATCATGACTTTCCCTTGATCCCATCCTTGACCCTATTCCACGCTAAGTCCTGTGAAAAACATTTCAAAAACTTGGGATGAGCATGAGAAGCTCAGTAAGGGATACACAAAGAATGAAAACTGTTAGTTTTTCAAAACAACAAGTAAACCATGAATACTTTATCAATTTAATACTTTTCACCTTCATGAGGTAGTAAAAACTCTTCACTGAAAAAAAGTATCATTACTTACCTTTTTGTAACAAAAGGATTACCATAAAACCCACATAAAGAACACATAACATATATAAAGGTAACTTGGGACATAAACATACTTATGTGGAATAACCATATGGTCAACTTCCACACTTATCACTTAATGGAATAGCCATACGGCCAATTTCCATATATACTTAATGGAATAGCCATACAACCGACTTCCATACCCAATGCATTGGAGGTTATAACGTAACCACCCGTCCTGGTATTCACGGCACCACCCGTCATAATGTCCAAGTACCATTATTACACATAAAATATGGAAAATATAAACATTTCAATAACAATATTTCATTTTCAATCACAATAAATAATTCCCAGATATTGAATTAATCAATCCATTTTCAAAAACCATTTAAAAGAGATTTTTGAATCAAAGTGTCCCATACCACTTTGAAGCTTTTAATGGAATTATAATTTTAAAAAATTAATGTCCATATAAATAAATACTGAAAACCATTATGAAAACATGGACATTAAAGATAAAGATTTAGAATAATAAATCTTTAAAACATTTAAAATTGATATTTTTGTTAAAGAGATTTTAACAAAATGAGAGACTCTTGAATACAAATAATAGCGGAATAACATTTAATACGAACTTTGTAATATCATGAGAATAAAAGGATTCATGATATAATATGTCAAAGGACAGTATACACACCATATAAGAGTGAATTGGTGCATAAAAACAATGAACATTCAATAGAAATGTCAAATATGATGAAATCACTTATAAAGAAGGTATCCTTGAATTAAGGACAAATCAATCTCAAAAATATGTGTGAAAAATATAAATACACCCAATATAAGTGGATATTAAGTGAAAAACAATAAAAGGTCATTCACACATATTCAATGGATGACATATTCAATGACTACATGTTGAACCCAAAGAAATCAAAATTGGGTTAAAAAGTTCCCTTGACAGCCTAACAGCATCACATCAAAATGAGTTGATGAGAGATAAAAAGTGTATCTAATCACTTGGACATAAAATTTAAATCAATAAGGATATATTATAACATATCCCAACATAACAATATGTAAATTAAAAGACCCAACAAAAGAAGTCTTTTAAAAAAGAGGAGGGTGAAAGGTTCCCTTACCGACTTGGGTATCATTCAAAACATACACCCCATGAAAGAAGGACAATAGATCATTGATGTAAATACTCATAAACGAAATTATATTACACAAAGAGTAGAATAATGGGCAGTACATACACCAATAAAAGGAAATTGTGGCAAATGTAGCATAAATCTCACGGGAATAAAAGTGAGATGAAAAATCCCTTACGAAAAATTCGGCAGCCTAACGATGCCACTCAAAACTTCCAAAATGGATTAATGAGAGGAAATAGGGTCTCTCATCATATGAACATAATATTTACAGTAGTAGTAATATAAAATAACATCCCAATCATAATAAATATGAGCTTTAAAAGGAATGACATGAAAGAGTGTACTTAAAAAGAAAGAGAGGTGTTGGATCCCTTACCTCGGGTCCGACTTGACTCGATCGTTCTTTAACGTCCTGAATAATAAACATGAGTTAATTTATATTTGCTTAAGAACCTTTTTCATGTTCATTATTCCTTTTATATTACTTATTTCCACGTTATGTAATCATTTAAGTTAATAATGTTTGTTTTGTCGATATTTGGTTCTTAAGTCGAAAGTGGACTTCTTACAATTACATGTTGTTCGTGTGGTCAAAGGTTCTTTATATCCAGAATGACATTCCTGATTTGGATATCATATATATCATTTATATCCAGAATATACATGTATTTATAATATTACATAATCATTTAGAGGTAAGAAATGAAATGCACCATTCATGGAGACGGTAAGCCGTACGTACGCATGAACGCTACTTTCATTTCTTTCTCATATTAATGGAATTAAAATTAAATGATAGGTATTTATATTTTAATTCCAGAATTAAATTAATCATTTATATGTATCATTCATTATATATATCCATTATATACATATACTTTTAATAGTACATTACATTTGGGGATAAGAAATGAAATGCACCGTTGATGGAGACGGTAAGCCGTACGTACGCATGAACGCTACTTTCATTTCTATCTCATAATTTAATGAAATGAAATAATAATGATATAGATTTATATTATAATTCCAGTATAACATCATATATAATAAATTTAAATCCATCCTTTACACATCCCACATATGGCATTAACGAATCACATCACTTTGAGGGGGCGGTAGTCCGCACTTCCTTAAATGAAGATATCATGTTTACCCATAATGGAAACCATAAAGGTATGCCCAAAATGAAAAATACAGAAGCTTAAAGAAAAATATAAACATTTTATATATCATATATAAAAATAGTGACATCATAATGGCCACCCTTGAAGGTGTTAAATGAGTATTGAACAATCATCGTTTCGGGAGGCAGAATTTCACCATCCATGGAAACCGTATGTTCTATAACCATTTGATGTAGTTATGTGGGAGTGTAGATCGAATGAATCTTATACCAACATCCTAGTATATTGATGATACTGGTGTTGTTACAAAAGAAATAAATAAAATGAGTTTAGGGGGTTGGAGAAGCAAAATAAAACAAATGAACATGAGAGAATGAATTACCTTTAAAAGTGTAACTCCTTTTGATTTGAGCCTAAAGGCTTCCTTTGAAAGGATTCTTCCCAAAGGGAATCCTCTAGGATGAGGAGAGGGATGTGGAGAGAGTAAATGGTCAGGGGTTGGCCGAGCCAAAGGCTTGAGGAGTGTGTGAAATGAGGTAGAGGTGGGGGCCTTTTATAAGAGGAGAGGAGGGGCACTTTTGGAAAGTAAAGAAATATTACTTTATTTGAAAATGTGTTTCGGTTTTCAAAGGTCCCACATTGATATAATTCATGGATAAGGTGATAAGGGTTAGAAATCCACTCATCCAATTTGTTTTGGACATGTGTAGTTCATAGATGTTACATTATCTTTCCATTTTATTTAAATCATCAAATAATGATGTCATCGCTGCATCATTATTATGTCATAAATAATTTAATTTATCTAATGTCTAAAAATTATAAAAAAAATACTATGATGTAGGAAATATTTCTATATTTCCAATTACTATTTATAATCAAAAATCTGATCTTTATAACCCCATGTAAAAATTGTTTTCGTAAAACATATTATGTTTGTGTCATTTTTACTTGTACATTAAATAAAAAGTTATTTATGTCATTTCTCAACCAAAGTGTCTCCATGGGGTCCCCAAGTTGACCCACGGCTTTTCTTGGTCGGCCATGACACAAAAAATGAGGGTATGACATGTGTCAAGCTCATCTTATTTTATTAAAGCATTATTTTTACCTTAAACTACACTAATTACCACTAATCGCGATTAAGAACTTAATAAGTTACTATTCACCAAAAAAGTATTATAATCTCATTGAACCACATTTTAATTCTTAATGACAACCATGTATGTCGGATTTTTGAAATTCAAAACACAATGATGGCAAAATTTCATTTAAACGGAAAATCAGTCTTTATAAGTACCACTTAGTGGTTTCACTATTCATCAAAAATTGAAGTTTTTCAGAAAATTACCCAAAATTCACCCTAAGCTATATTTGATATTCAGAATTCAAAAATGAAGTCTATTTTACAAAATTCAAAACATATAAGTCACATTAATTAATTTAATAATTAATTCCCGCTGTCAGAGCAAATAGCGTGTTTTTATTAAACAATAAGTATCAAAAGATTGGCACCAGTTTAAGTCTAATTTCAAAGTGAAATTGATTCCAATGACCACCATTGGATTAAATGGTAAAAATATATTCAGATTACACATTAAGACCAATTAAAAAGAAAATCTAATCATATAAATAAATTAGACTAAAAAGACGTTTTGAATTTAAAATACAACATTTTACACTATTCATTAAAAAAATGAACTTTATCAGAAAGATACCAAAAATTTGCACAAAGTAAATTTTGATTTCCCGATTCTCAAGAAGAGTTTTATTTGGTCCAATAGAATGTATAAGAGTGAAAAAAAGTATATTTAATGATGGTTCAACATCAAAAGGTGATAAGTGAACCTTTAGTGAAAACTAGGGCATATACGCCTAAAATTGAATTCTTTCCGTATTTTAAGCCATTATATTTTATTGGATAAATGTAAAAACATTTAAAAACATATATAATCATATTTTAGTTATTTCTATCCATTCCCGCCAATACAACGGCTACATGTTAACTACCATTTAAAATAATATTATTTTATTATTAGAGTGCAACGTAAGATTCCCAAGAAACTCGTTGTTGCGTATTGGGTACGCCATCGGGCATAGCATCCCCTTTAAAGTCATATTAATATTTTATTCACAAATTTGGATAAATAAGAAAATGTCATATTCTTTATTTACCTGGGGTGTTACAATCTTGCTATGAAGATTCAAAAGAGTAGGTTCTATTTCAAGATATAGAAGTGGACCTATAAGTTCCACCACCACAGACTAGGTCAATAGTTTCACACTCTTCCCTATTATATCCATTTTACATTACCCATGGGTAATGGCTTCACAACTATGGGGGATATCATCAATACCTTTTTAAGTTGTAGTGTTCCATCATCCACTGCTTGGATCTCCCTTTCATTATTCCATTTGAGCTTCCCTTAACTTCACACTACCCCCCACTGCTTCCTCCAGTCTAATCCATCTGTATCTAGACGAACTTACAATACAATAATTATAATTTCAATTATTGCATCAGTAGAACCCCTAGTCTAACTTTTTCCAGAGCTTATAGACTATGCTTCCAAGGTGGGATTCTTAATAGATCATTCAATTCGTGGTAATAGTCCAAATATTGATACCCCTTCAGACATTACATTTATAAATCCTCTTTGAAAACTAAAATCCCAATTTGTATATGTAACTCACTACCACCATCTATTACTTTGGTCTATTTAGTTATAGATAAGCCTAGTTATAGCTCCAAGAACACCGCTTTGGTAATGGATTCATTAGACCCTTCCACCATTCCATATAATTACATTGTTGGGATGTTTAACCACCTAGTCTTGAGGATGTTACAACAAATGCTTCTCACAATGATGTTACCCACCCTTTATAGTTTTTCTCTAGTGTACCATCTATTTTTCTATTTGATGGTGTGTATTTTTCCCTATATTACCTAAATCCAATATTGTAGTTCTATTTCTATATAATTAATGGGATATAATTTTTTTCCTAGTATTAATTTTCCTTCATTATTCATATTTATCAGGCTTGAAAATATTTTATGAATTGATCTAATGATTCCTATATCATGTTTTATGAACCATACCAGAGTCTGTATAGGTTACCTCATGAGATATTTGTTCATGTTAATGAGGATCCCCCTCAGGAGTTTCATTTGAGTATTATTCGGATGCTATTATTTATACATGAGCAGTTTGGTACATGGATTTTCTAGGTTTTTAATCCCACCAAGAGGCAATTAGAGTTATAAAAAACTACACCAAATATTAATAAGATTCCATAAAATAATGATTTTATGGACTGTTATGACTTATCCTCATCTAGTCATCTAGATGATTTTTCACTCTTATCACATAATGAGAGGAAACCCATTGTTCAATATTATAAATTTTAGTTATGACAAATTTGGTTTTTTATGTAGGAATTTTCTTCTAGGTAGTCTAGTGGGACACTTAGTGAAATTTGGTTCAAATATATATGAGATAATATTTATTTTGACTCATATAATCTCATTCCTCATTTACTATTTTCATAGTTTATATATGTTGTGGACCAAACAATTCTCTAATGAATGTGTACCTTTTCTAAACAATTTTTACAGGTAGTCCAACATTCAACTCATCTTTCTACATTATCACCATGGAATTTCATTCATTTATGAGATATTTCTATTTCTTTCAACTAATTAATTCATTATTTAAAATATTTTATCTACATTCCTTTGCATCTCTACCACTTCGATTTCTTAATAGTATATAAACTATTTTCTTTTAACTGTTCAGGGTGGGGGGAGATAATTTTGATCTTTAATAAATTTTCACATTTATTTTTTTATTATCATTAGACTATGAGATATATTATTTATAAAAAATCATCAAAATAAAATATCATTTTAGCAATGATTAAAAAAGAGAATATTTAGACACAAATCATTAAAATAAATTTTTCCCATTTATAATTTTCGCATGGTTGTTTAATTGAGAATTTAAATTATAATTCAAAATTCTTATAATTGTTTATTGAATAACCAATTACATTAACTATTCCCTGAGTAATTTATATTTTAAAATTTTCCCTATTCTTAAGGAATTATGGAAATTGTTTTTCCAATTATTGTCTATGTATATTTATTAAGAGACATGTGGGATAATTATACATATGAGAACATGTAGTGGAATATTATCATGGCTATGAATTAAAAGTACACTTTTAATTTTTTTAGGTAATTTTTTTGTTGAGCCCCATTTTACCTAGGAAATATATGTACATCAACCTTTCTTATCCCATAGTTCCCATGAATTACATTGTTAGTATTAAGAGGTATTTAAATACATTTTATCCCTTCCCACCTGACTCCTTTTTATATTTCATGATTTTAAATTGAATAATTATGGGGGACTAGTTATTTATTCTAATCATGAGATTACTACTATTGAGTAGATGTGAAGGGGAATTTTCATAGGATTTGGGGGATTTGGTTCAGGAATATTTATGATTTAGTTTTATAACTACACAAATTTCCATTAAAAAAAGGAAAAATTGAGAGAAATGGTATATTCATTATGATTTTATCTTATTTTCAGGGGCCAACATTGAGATTTAAGAAGTGCAAAGAGATTTATATTTAGAGGAGGTTATTTATTACATTGTTCATGATTATCAGGCATGAGTTTTCAGAGTTTACCCTCCTTTGCAGCTTTAATTTTTTATAATTTACCCAGCTAACCTCAGCGTTAGAGTCATTTGAACTATAATGTTATGTTCTCGTGATTAAATTTTTATCAATATTTTTTGTGTAGAGATGTCAGATCTGATGCATGAATATTGTTATGAAAATTTATTGAAGGTATGAGAATATATCATGCTCTATTATTCCTTTATTTATGATGTGAAATTCATAGTGAAGTAAATTAAAAAATTGGTATGGCGATCTAAGGAACAATTATGTAATTACAATCAAAGATATATGGGATTCAAATAAGTGACTTTACAATGAGGTATGAATAATTTACCATACATGGATAATTTTGGGGGCATAAAATTTTTCTATTAACTCTTTTTTTATTTTCATGGTTAAATTGATTTTTTCAAATTAATAAATATTTCTTCATAGACACTTGTTGAGATTCATTTTTCTTGAGGATAATAAATTATTCATTTTTGGGTAAATTTGAAAAGTTAATTTCAAATACACATTTTGGGTTTGATTCATAGAGTTTTATATAGTTTTTATAATTTGATATTGTGATTTGTGGATGATTTATATTGGAAATTAGATAATATATTATGTAAAGGATGTGCAGCTAAAATTTCTAAAATTGAAGGCATTTCACATTATGAATACTAATGAGCGACATGAATTTCTAGGGATACTAGGACTCTGTAAGACGAATACACAAAATTTGAACCATTTAAAGGCTGTGAAAAACTAGGATGAAGAAAAATAATGATGTGAAATATGTTGATCATATGAATGTTTTGGACTCTCTCTACGTTCAACCTCGTTAAGTCTATAAATATCCATCAAACATGATCTACGTCGTTAATAGTGGGTGATAAATGTAACTCCCTGAGATTTTATGTGATATATTATTTTTAATTTCATTTATGTCTTCTCTTGTTTGCTACACGAAAGATTATCGTGAGCTATAAGCAACACCGTATTTTCTTGCAGTATAATTAAGAATATTATAGGTTTGTGTTACACACAATTTCATGTTGTTTTGATAGAATTCATTTCACACAAAAATGAGTATAGATTTTTTTCAATGAATAAATGATCTATGTTTAGATTATTTTATACGCAACACCAAATTAATATTTCACTACAAGTGATAATGACTTGGCTTGAATTACAGGGAAGGAAAACCATCCTTGATATCTTGCATTATACGCGATACTGGGTTTCACTAAACAATGATATATTATTATAATATTATACTTTAATGGGATATAAACTAGCTGTTATGAATAGTATTAACCATATCTTTACTTTATTTAACATTATCATTCATCTTACACATTTTCTAGAACATTATACGAGAACAAAATCAAATATTCAGATAAAAGAAGTACATTAAAAAAAAGATGTTTTACCGCCTATTGATGGATCACCCATTTTTATCTAGTTCTGACACTTTTATAAGTTAAATATGATATAAAAAACTTTTTAATTGGAAGAGGGACATAAAAATTTACTTTTTTTGAATTTTTGGTATTTTTCTAAGAAAAATAAATTTTTAATGAATAGTGAAAAATACTGCATTTTAATTCCAAACTTCCTTTTTATCTAATTTATTTATATAGTTAGATTATATTTTAAATTTTTTTTAAAAACTAATTGAATTATATTTTTATAATATAATACAATTTTGGTCATTATATGTAATTTAACATTTAAATTGGACAAAAACACACACCAATCTTTTGATAGTTACTATTTTTTAAAAACCCACTTTTTGGTTTTAACAATTGGAATTAATTTTAATTTAATTACGAAAACTTCTATGTATTGAATTTAGGAAAATTGATTCCATATTTGGAATCATAAGGTTAAAATTGTTCAAATATGTACCTTTTATTTTTGGACATTATTAATTGTAACTTTAGTAATTATTTTATTTACCATGGTTAAAGGGTCAATTTGAAAAATAATGGTAATAATTAATATTATAAAAATATTAAACAACCCTAAAAAAATGTACTAATCCTATTGGAAAATATATTTCTTACCATGGGATTCATTGGGTCTATTTTAGGACCCTTGAATTCACTTGGATGTGAAAATGACATTTTATAAGAATTGATTTAATGAAAAGATAATGATAACATAAAAATATAACTTTTACTAAATCAATTTTAATAATGGGCTATATAACTGATATATATATCTGTAAATAGTACTTATAAATAAAAATCTATTTTTTACATCATGGTATTTAATATATAATTTTTAAACACTGGATAAACAAATTTATTTATGACAAAATTATGATGTAGTGATTAGCTCATTAATGAATGATTGATGTAAATGAATTTAGAAATATTAAAATAAATATAAATTGAACATTTTGAAGAAATAATTGAATTTTATGGATGAAATTTTAAATTATGGATGTTTTAATTCCTTGATTTTGGAGTAATCAAGTTGTTATGATTTTTAAAAAAAAGTCAAGTAGGAATAGTGTCCAAAATTAACATAATTCATAACTTAAAACATAAAATAGTTTATTAAATGATATTAAATTAATAAAAACATAATATTCTTCCAAATGGTTAATATAAGTCCATATATGTAATAAATAACTTTTTTTTGGGTCGGTTGAAATGATATGATAAATACATTAACCCCAAATGTGTAAATAAAAGTATATCATTATAAGATTAAAAAGGTTAAAGCAAGGGTTAAACCAAATAATAAGGATAAAAACATATCCCCAACTTGTCTAAAAATTATTGTTTTATGGTTATTGGAACCAAAATATATTTATATTAAATTTAAATAAGTATTTTATTATTTTTAATCGAGATTTAATTTATAATAAATTAATATTTTGAGATTTTCCTAAGGTGACCATATCAACTCTTAAAAAATGGAACCTCCTCCCTCTCCCATTAACACCATTTTGAGACTGCATGGTCATATAACCCCTACAAATTTTTCTTCTCAAATTATCTAGTTACATTCTATAGGTTCTGTTCTTCTCAAAACACCATCTATAATTCCCTAATATAAAATTTAAATGAGGAACGTCAAGGAAGAGGTAATCTATTCTACCAAATCTCTCAATCTTATTATTCTTCTAATTATTCTTCATTAATTGTTTAATTATAAAATAGTAACATTAGTATCACTCATATACTGATATTTTATTATAAATATGAAACAATACTATTTCAACTTCTATCCATCCTTTGAAAAATGAAATCGTCGCTCCTGCATACATACGTCTTACTGTCTCCACGCCGCGGTGTAATCTGTTTTTAACCACCACATTAATTGTATGGGTATAATGGTAGAAATAATCACTATATATGATTTTTATAACATGATAATAATTATGATAAATTATTACCATCCACTTCGATACCATTTATCAATTATGGGGACAATATCGTCGCTCTTGTGTACGTTCGCCTTATCATCTCCATGATGCAATGAGATTCACTATCCACGTTAACCATTCATGAATGATTATAAATATTATATAATAAATAATCATGAAATATATGACTGAATAATTATATTGTATTTATTAGTATATATATATATTTCATTTACTTATTCCATTCAATTTAATAAGGAATGGAAAACAACATTCATGCATACGTAGAACCTACCATCTCCATGAATGGTGTATTCCATTTCTTATATATATATATATTATATATATTTATATACTCAATATATATGATATATAAAAAAGATTTTACCATCTGGAAGTAATTAAATAATTAAAGAAGTAATATTATCAAGAATAAAAATTCAAAACACAAGCAATAAATAAAACGATTATTACCCAAAACATCGCTTTAACACAGAATTGACCAATGAATGTGTATTATAATGTCTTAAGTGAATCAGATATGATATCATAAATATTATTATGGTTTTGTTACATGTTAATAATATATTTTAACCCCTTTATACATGAGCTTTGGACAGAAATGGAAGAAATCATACCTATAGTAAGGGATAATTTTTCAAATCTCAATTTGATCTGAGATTGTTCATACATAAGTATTTACTATTGATGTATTTATCATCCATGTGAATGTTTTCAAAAAAAAGTTTTAATAAATATTTTAATATACTTATATGTATGTTTAAAATAAATTTTTTTCTATTTTTTACTTTTACAACATGGGATGGAAGGAATCTTTTTTTTTTACCATATGAGGTACTTCTTGACTTTTTCGGCAAAATTATGAGGAGAATGTTTTATTAAATTATACAGCATGACCTGATTTTTACACTTTCATAATAAATTATTTCCATGAATCACAATTTAAAATATTTTATATATTTTTTCAATTAAATTCTTTTCTTTTAAAATCGCACGACATTTTGAGAAAAGAAAACGTTCTTGAAGAATAAATGATATTTTCCTTAGGAATTATGTTCAAGTGTCTTATCAAAATTATATTCCATATAAGATGACATAGGTTTTTGTTTCAATCCCAATTATTACTTTTATTAGATAGTGTTTATTATGTAATTATTTTTATAAAATCCTTTTTATCTTATATGGATTATGTTATGATGAAATAATGCTTAAGAATTCCATTTTTATTTTATGGGCTATGCTATGATGAATGATTTATGTTTTAGTGGAACAAGTAATAATGATTTAATTATGAGATGGGTGGGACCTATATCTCCCTACAATGAATTGGATAAAGATTTATATATCATGATTTTGACTTGACTGGAATGAAAAGTAAATCAGGATCAGAAATACATGGCTGGAATAGTAGGTAAACCCAGTTTAGTAATGAAATTTGTCTACTATGATGGTTTTGGAAGCAATGCCTTAGCTAATATATAATTCATATTATGTGCATATTAGTTTTTTCAAAATTACTTGTTTAATACCAATTTTATTCTATCATGGTTAATTTTACTTTATGATATATGTCTTACAGACTCCCATGATTTATTTCATGACTCAAGATTTTTATGTTTGAACATTATTTTCTTATTTTTATGTTCAAATTTTTATGGATTCCCTTTTTATGTTTTCTTTCCCCCAAGATATAAATAAGGGTTTTAGATATGAAAACAAAAGGAGAAGATCTTTATGGGATATGTTGATGATCTTTTACCATTATTAGAAGATTATGATATGTTTTTCCAAAGACACTAAAATAATATTGTATTTGGGCATATTTTTGTGTCATGTATTATATATTCATAAAGAGTAATGTAATGTCCATGTAAATAATTAATAATTATCTATACTTGGTATCAGATTGTATTTTTAGTCAACCTTTAGAAACTAGTATGTGAAAACATTAGTTAAATCCCTATAGATATTTATAAGGATATTTCTAGAGATGTCCCAAGGATAAGTAATGTATAGGTTACAAACCTAATTTTTTTTGTGTGACAATCATAACTAACCTAGGGTAAAATTGAAGATATCATAGATTTTAATATTATATGTAATTTTTCGTACTTATGTGATTCTAATCTATAATATATATATATCACACTTTGCTTTATGGTCATAGTCAATAACCAGAACTACGTAGAACATAGTTTACCATTGAATGTTTCATATGTGAATATTATGGGAATTATGAAGATCAGTTTCTTAGGTGGAAACATCATGAAGAAAATCATGATGATGGTCTGAGTATTGGTCATACTATTGGGGATAAATAGATTATAAATGACATGAGAAAGGCATGTGACGTTCATCAAGAATTGTTTAAATTAAACCAAATAATATTAAGGGTGATAAACCATAAGACATGATTTAAATGTTAGAAAATACGAATATGATGGATCCTAAGTAATGGTTTATGAATAATGTTGAATTATTGAGGTGTATATGTTTTGGACTTCAAATATTATGGTATATGAATCATGAAATATATAAGGGTTTTTATTATATGTCTTTCATTAATGATTTGAAAGGATATGTTTTTTATTTCTATAGAGACAGAAAATTTATTTAAGGGTATGGTGATATATTTTGAGAACATTTGACTAAGGAAAAGATAACCCTTAAAATGTCCCTTATTTTTAGATAATGGTGTTTGGATAATGATATGCTGGATTTGAATAAGTAAATTGGATGATTCTAGTTTTTGGGGATCCAATTATAGAGTTATTAAAATGTGTGTTATGCTATCATGGATAAAGTATACAAGTTTTTGGGATTAAAGAACATATCTAATAAATTTTGGAATAAGGAAATATGCATGTTTTCAATAAAGATATATTGTAATTTAGATTATTATCATGAATCAAGAGAATTCATGATGAAGTCATTCAAATGTTTGGAATATGACCTACAAGATATATCTTCTGATATAAAGGAGATAAATAATGGTATTCATATGCTTTTTATATGACCTTTATTTTAATTGTTTTTTTGTACTATGAGTTTGGACAAAAGTATTTGGTATAAGCCTAAAGGTTGGAAATAATTAAGTTGTACATCATATTGAGTTATTTACTGATAATATATATATATATATTAATATTATTAATTCAATATTATAATATTATAGTTCTTGAAGAAGTACAACTTATAGGATGGGTAACAACCTATCGCGTCAGATAAGGCTGCAGGAATCGAACCCCCAGTCGAAGAGAGACATGCCTTTATCACCTACCACTGGCCTATGAGAAATATCTTGTTTGTATAAATTAGTTTTATTTTATTTATTTCATATGATAGATGAAGTATAAGTCCATTTTTTGAACCATATATGTTTAATGTTTCTATAGGTGGACTTATACATATTTGATAACCTATTCTAACCCTTTTATTGAGACATATGGAAGGACCTATCATTCTATCACATGATCTATTACCACATCAATAATGAAAAATTAAACTTCATTTCTTTAAATAATAGATGAAGTGGACATTGAATAGGGAACAACCATTGGTGAGATTGTACAGAAATCATGTAAATATCTCTCCTCATGAAAAAAAATAATCAAATTTAGGAAAATGATATTGAAATCAATAATGTTATCCTAATACATTATTATTTGATTAATCAGATGGTACATTAAACCATTACAGATTTATGGCTTTCTGGTAGTTAACTTTCTCCAAACATAATTCTCTATCACTATCCATCTGAACATGGTGGTTAGATTTCTCTTCCATATCCATGTTTTTCATTCCCACATATATTCTCCCATGAGGAAACGCAATGAGGAGATAAATTGGGTAACCCTTACATTTCCTAATTTCATTTTTAAAATGAATTTTTTATCTCTTTTTATGATGTTGGTTTCTATGATAGAAACTTTAAAGTATAAATCCATTTATAACCATGAGGAATTTTGAGGGAAAAATTTATTTTAAGGGGTGTAGAATGTAACACCCTGAGATTTTATAAGATAGATTAATTTTAATTTCATCAATTTCTTGTGTTTTACGCTACACCAAAGATTATCATGTGCTATAAAAAATATCATATTATCTTTTAGTATACACAACATGATTCATGGTTTTTATTACACACAATTTCATGTTCCTTTGATATAATTCATTTTATGCAACACTGAGTATAGATTTTTTTTCAATGTATAATTGAACTACATTTAGATTATGTTATAAACAACACCAAAGGAATATTTCACAAAACACAACACTAACCTGGCTTGCGTTCCAAATAAGAGCGACCTTCCATGATAGATTGTGTTGTACGCGTTACTAGGGTTCACTAAATAACAATATATTATTAGAATATTATTATTTAATGGGATATGAAATAGTCTTTATGAAAATTATTAAACACAAATTGAATTTTATATAACATTATAATTCATCTTTTTCATTTTCTAGAACTTGATATGAGAACAAAATCAACATTTTAGAAAAAAGGAATTTTTTTTTCAAAAAATGCAATTTTACCACCTTCTGATGACACACCCATTTTAAATATAATTTTTACACTTTTATAATTTAAATTTTACCAGAAAAAATTCTTACATAGAAGAAGGATATAAAAATTTCCCTTTCTTTAATTTTTTGTGCTTTTCTAATAAAATTAAGAGTTTAAAGAATAGTTAAATTTTTTGCATTTTAATTCGATATAAACTTTTTATATAATTTATTTATATAGATAGATTTTTTTAATTGATTTTAAATTTTAATTGAATTATATTTTTATCATTTAATCCAATTTTGGTCATTGGAAGTAATTTCACTTTTAAATTGGACATAAACACATGTAAATCTTTTAATAGTTATTACTTCTATAGAACCTCATTTTTTGTTTTGACAGTAGGAATTAATTTTAATTTAATTAATGAAACTTCTGTGTTTTGAATTTGAAAAAATGTATTCCAAATTTGGGATCATAAGGTTCAAATTGTGTAACTAGGTACCTTTTATTTTCGGACATTATTAACAGTTACATCAGTAATTATTTTATTTACCATGGTTAAAGTTTAAATCTAATAAATAAGGGCAATAAAATAATGTTATAAAAATATTAAAAAACCATAACACATGTCTTAATCCTATTGGATGATATATTTCTGAGAATTATAATCCTTGGGTTGATATTAGGACCCCATGTATTCACTTGTATGTGAAAATGATATTCTATAAGAATTAATTTAATATAAAGATAATTATAACCTAAATATATATCTTTTACTAAATAAATTTTAATATAAGGTTATGTAATTGATCTATATATATATAAATATTCTTGAAAAAGATAAAAATATTTCCAACATCATGGTATTTTATTTTCAATTTTTAGACATTAGATAAATATATTTATTTATGACACAATTATTATGTAGTGATTACTTCATTTAAGAAAGAATCATATAAATGAATTTATAAATATTAAAATAAATTTAATTTGAAAATTTTGATGCCATAAACGAATTTTATAGATTAAAATGACATATTATGGTTGAGTTGATTTATATTTTCGAAGTAATCATGTTGTTATGAAATTTTAAAAAAAGTAAAGTATGAATAGTGTCCAAAATTGACATATTTGATTACTGAAAACATAAAATAGATTATTAGATGATATAAAATTATTAAAAATATAAGATTTTTCCAAATGGTTAAAATAAGTCCAAATATTTCGTAAACAACTGTTTTGGGCTGTTTGACATGATATGGTTATTATGTTAACCCATAATGTGTAAATAACCTGATATCATGATAAGATTAAAATGGGTAAAGTAAGGGTTAAACTAAAAAGATATGGATAAAAAATATTAAAAACTTGTATAAAATTTATTTTATTATTGGTATTCAAACTATAATCATATTATCTTCAAATTAAATAAGTTTTGGATCATATTTATTTGATATTGAATTTATAATAAAATAATATTTTGAGATTTTCCTAAAGTGCCCCTCCCATCTCTTATAAAAGGGAACCTTCTCCCACTCATCTTAACTCAATTTTGAGCATTCAATCTCAGCCAAAACCTATAAATTTATCTTCTTAGTTTCCCTAGTATAATTCTGGAGGTTCTTCTATTCTCAAAAGACTATCTCTAGTGCTCTAAAAGGAAATTTAAAGGAGGCATGTCGATGAAGAGGTAATATCTACTACTGATTCATTCATATTTACTTCTTCTTATACATCATCTTCATTAGTTGTTTCATTATAATGTAATAAAATCAGTATGAATCATATAATAATATGTTATTATAAATAAGAAGAAACATTATTTCACCTTTTATCTATCCTATGAAAAATGAAATCGTCACGCGTGCGTACGTATGGTTTATCGTCTCCACACTGTGGTGTAGTCTGTTTTTCACCACCGACTTACCTGGACTAGTATAAAGGCAGAAATAATAAATATATATTATTATTTTAAAATGATACTAATTATGATATATTATACACCATCCACTTCAATACCATTCAACAATTTAGTGAATGATATCGCCGCACGTGCGTACGTACGACTTACCTTCTCCATGACACGATGAGATTGTTTTCTCCATGTTAACCATTAAAAAATTATTATAAAGTGCATATAATAAGTAATCATGAAATATATGACATAATAATTTTACTATATCAATTACTTACTCCAACTCAATTTAATAATGAAATAAAAATAGCGGTCATACGTACATACGACACACTGTCTCCATGAACAGTGTATTCCATTTATTTTATCAATCAATTATATATATATATATACTGAATATATATGATATATAAATCTTTTTCTACATTCTTTATGTAAGTAAAGAATGATATATTTAATAATATCAGGAATAAAAATTCAAAACACGTATGATAAATAAAACCATCATTAAACAATACATTGTTATAACATGGAATTGACAAATGAACGGGTAATATATAGTCGTAAGTGAATCATATATGATAACATAAATATTATTATAGTTTTTTTATGACTTAATAATATGTTTTAACCCACTATACAGGTGTTTTAGACACATACAAAAGAAATCAGACGTTGGGTAAGGGATAATTTTTCAAATCTCATTTTTATTTGATATTGTTCATACGTTAGTATTTACTAGCTATATATCTTTCATCAATGTCCATGTTTTATAAAAACGTTTTCATAAAATTTTTAATATTATTTTATGCATTTTTAATGTCATTTTTACCCATTCATGGCTTTTAATACATGAGATGGAAGGAATATTTTTTTGTTTACCATACGAGGTACTTTTTTGACTTTTCCAGCAAAAGTATAAGGAGAATGTTTTTAAAAATATATGGAATGAATAGATTTTAATGATTTCATAATTCATTATTTCCATAAATCTTAATTTTCAATATTTCATGTTTATTTTCAATTATATTCTTTTCTTTTAAAATTTGACTACATTTTTAGAAAATAAAACATTTTTTACGAAAAATGATATTTTCCTCAATAATTAAGTTCATGTGTTTTATCAAAATTATTTTTCATCTACGGGTGACATAGGGTTAGGTTTTTATCCATATTATTATAATGATTTGATTTTTTTTATGATGGAATTATTTTTATGAAGTCCATTTTATCTTATATAGATTATGTTATGTTGAAAAGAGGTTTATGAATCCCATTTTTATTTCATGGGTTATGTTATGATGAATGATTTATGTTTTTGTGGAACATGTAATAATTATTTCATTATGTGATGGGTGGGACCTATATCTCCCTCCAATGCATTTGGTAAAGATTTATATCTAATGAGATAGACAAGACTAAAAAAAAGTAAATATGGTTTAGTAATATTGGAATGGAATAGAGGTAAACCTGGTTTAGTAATGGAATTTTTCCAAAATGATGGTCTTGGAAGTAATGCTTTGGCTACTATGGAAATAATATAATGTGATTATTAGTTTTCCACAATTAAATATTTTATTCCAATGATACTCTATCATGGTCAATGTTCCATTTTGGTCTATGCCTTATGTATTTCCGATATTTACATCATGACTCATGATTTTGATGTTTAATCATTATGTTCATGTTTTCATGGTAAAATTTTTATGGTTTGTTTTATGTTTTCCACATTTACCATTAATGAGAATTTGGTCTAACTTTTTTTATTTTTTATCTTCCCTAGGATATAAATAAAGGTTTTAGGTAGTCAAACAAATGAGAATGATCATTATGGGAGATGTTGAAGATCTTTAACCCAAATTATAAGATTATGTTCCGAGTTTACAAAGACACTAAAATATTATCATATTCGGGCGTATTTATATGACATGTAATATGTATACTACAAATTTAATGTAATGTAATGTACATGTTCAACAGTCTTTTTATCTATAATAAACACCATAAATGGATTATAATTTTTCATTTATGACATAAAAATGTTCACCACATAAAATAATAAATGAGAAAGGATCCAATGAAAATTCATACTGTTAATCTCATTTATAAAATGATTTTCCCCTGACTATTCAATTATAGGAATCTTGTAATTTTAGTGATTTATTTCTATTTCTATTTTTCTCTCAATTTTTTTGAAACTTTATGTTTGAACATGGCGGCATTCAACCATTCCCTGTTTCTCAAACAAATTTAAAAAAAAAACAATTGCTAAGTTATTTGTTTCTTATTTATTCAAGTATGTTCCTTGGTTTTAACTATCTTCTTTGATAGTTTCACTTTTATGATGAGTACATTAAATGCACTAATGTTTAATAAGTATATTTTTACTCTTACCATGAATGTTTAAATTGTCTTGGGCTAGGGATACAGAGTAAGTTTAGAATCACCTTAATGAATTCTTAAAAAAACTTTGGTAATATGTTGGTCAGGATATAGGTAATGAAAACAACATTATTTCATCCTTTTAAATGATATTCATCAGAGGGATTATAAAAAATGAAGACTCTAATATAATTGGAATATATTTAGTTACGAACAATGTATTTGATTTGTTTTCCACTATTGAATTTGTGCATATTGTGCCTTAGTTGATAAGAATCTCTAAATCAAATAGTGGTTTCCAATCTAGTTAAATTGATTTCATCTAAACCAAAAAAATGGTGGATCTCAAATATCTTTATGTAATAAGCTATCAGATCTTCCAAATGTTATATTTGGAGATATATTTGGAACAATCACACCAAAATTGATCTCAAAACCTTATTTAGTCAACTTTAAGGTAATTTAATTGTTATGTTGAAATCCATCTCCACTAAATCTATGTGAGTAATCCAAATAGGTTCTAATATTTACTTCATAACAATTTTCATCACCACCCTATATACTTGACCCCATACATCCTATTTCTAATAAACCCTCACAATACTGTCAGTTTTTATAATTCATAATTTTTTTAATTTATTATACCTGTGTGAAATTAATGAGACCACACGGGTGCATCAAATTCCATATTTTAAAGGATTGGTTGAAACATTATAAAATTTGATTCCATGGTTATTATGACACCATTATTGTGAAACCATTATGTTAAATATTTTATTGACCATTTTCATTTTTATGGGTAGATAATTAAATTGTGATTTATTTTTTGTATGATTCATAATGGTTTGTGTCATCAAAGGGTGTTATATGTGAGATACGTTTTATTATTTAGTAATTTTATTTATTTTTTGATCATTTTTCTGATTAAATTTTAATTTTATCTTTGAATTTGTGCTAGGATTCTAGGAAACTATGGGAGATATTCATTTTTTGACATACTAACTTAACTTGAGCATTTTTTAGTGAACCCTAGTGTTGGTTATGTAATTTCTTGGGGAGTTATTGGTAATTATATGTGAGATATGTGGGAGGAATTCCTGATTAGACTCTAGGAGACAATCTAGAAAAGTTCCCCAATTAGACTACGGGAGGTAATCAGGATTGGTGCACCCAATTATACTATGCGAGTTAAGGAGTGAATTAGTGAGACCATGAGGGATAACTGAGACCTTATACCTACTTGAAATGATTGATAGACTGATTATTAGTTACTCTTGAGTATGTATGGTACCATATTATATTAGGACCCAAAGAGTTTCCCATGAAACTTATTAATTTGGTGAATAAGTAACTTAGGATACTATTACTGCATAATTTTCTGTATCCCCTTGTGTTCATGTAATTCGTAGAGAACATTTTTCATAATTTTTTTCATATTATGTTTTTTTAAATGATGGTTACCATTAGTTATTTACCTTATTTATTTAAATTTATGGTTTACTTTTAAACTTTTTTGAAAAATGTATTTTTGAAATGATTTGAATGAAGGAAATGCATTTTTTTCTTTCAAAATATTGTAATTCCATTGCATTCAATGTTTTAAAATGTTTCATCTCTTTATATGTCGATTATTCCATTTGGTTGATAAAAAAGATATTTTTGAAATATTATTCTCAAAGGGATGTCTTTCTTGTTTACATGGGATTCAAAACATGTTTTTAAATATAAATGTTTCTTTATTTTGAAACATGTTTTTAATTTCACATTTGATGTAAAGATATATTTATGATATTTTTACCCATTTGCATCTCATTTGTAAAACATTTTTTATATGTTAAAAATAAAATTTATAAAAAAAATTATTATTGGAAATTCAAAAAATATTTGGTGATATCATACTGGACCTGTTTATCTCACACCCTTCATTCACACCCATATGTTTATATGCATCCTTCATATTTCCATATTGGTTTTTCAATAATGATCCCTCTTGGTAGAAGCTCATTTCACTTAGTTAATGTATGTTTTGATATGTTTAGTGATTTTGGGTCACATAGAGATGTATTGGGGCATATTAGGTTTTTATATTATGTTTTATCTTGGAATTTTTATGTATCATACAATAAAACAAGCTTCTTGATATGTATACATGTTCCTTTTTTGAAGGACCTTATTTTTTCATCTTTTATGATGTTCTAAATTTATTTTTAATGTGATTTTTTTAGTTTATATTTTTTTCCATGATTGGAATATTAATTAAAAATATTAATTTGTAAAGATGGATCTCTAATGTATGGATGAACCATTCCAATTTCTTTATATAGTTCTACTACATGTTAATTATTATTTGAAGGTGAAACAAATTTGTGTGATACCTTGGATTTTTTTTACAGCCTATGGAAATCAGGAATATGTATCAGGACGTGTGGAAGATTGTCTTGGGTAACGTATTGGGTTGAGCTTCACTATTTATTTACACAATGAAATGGTTTTATATTATTTCCTAATGATTTTTATGAATCACGATGTAAAATAGAGGTGATCCAGTGGATGATACATAAAGATGTGGGATAGCGGTGAGGAATCTCATTTACCTGGGGAACCTATGATTCACCTATTTTTATCTAATTAATTGGATTATTAATCCTAATATCGAATGGATTCAAATATTTATATTTACTAATATATTAGAGTCCTTCCAAACAAGGTAATAACTCATTACTCTTCTAATTTATTAGTTATTTTTCAATTTTAATTAACTCTTATTTTCTTTATAGGATGACTATATCACATGACACATGAACATGTTTGATCTTATAGAGGGATTCTATTTGAACCTATACTCTTTCACATATCAATAACTAATTTATACAATATATCAATGTATTTTATATGATATGACACAGAATTATATGATACATATTGATGCTACATTAGAAGAGAATGATATGTAGGATCAACCAACTACTCCCCCATCTATTGTTGCAGGATAGCAATGACCATTGCATGAATTTCATTGTAGTTCATGCACAATGTTACTAGTTTATATTTTATAATTTATAGCTTCATCAGCTTTTACATATGTTATTGTAATATGGATGTAGTGTATTTTTCTTTGGGATTCAACTACACTATCCATTCCTCTATCAACTTATACAAAAAATTTATCTAGGGATACTAATAGAAAAATATTTGAGTCACTATTTTTTCTTAGTAGTCAGATGACTATATCATATAACCCATCTTATTTCCATCATTGAGATGTTTTTAACCAATATATGTCTTCTTTATATGTTGGATAAGGTCATAGGTAGGGGACGTAGAGTCCATCACATGTGACATAAGAGGATGTTATGACAGCTTCTCTATATATGGCTACACATGAAGAAGATATTCTAGATCATAAATATCTACTAAATAGTTAAAATAATGTTATTTATATACTAGGATGTGGAGTATAAAAAACTCCCAGACATTTAGGAAAACATTTTTTATTTTATTTTTATTAATCATTAATTATAGACTCTTCCAATATAACTCACTCTCTCTCTCTCTCACCGACACACACAAACACACAAACTTGTTTTTCTTCATTTTATTTTTATTTTTTCATCTTCATAAATGGTAAATATTAGTCAATATTTTTTAAAAACATTTCAATAAAATTTAAACAACATTAATATTATACATGATATTATATTCCGTAAACAAAATTTAATTTTATATCGATCGTTATGTTAAAATTTTAAATGTCATAATAGTGTTGAAATATTTTGACAATACCATATCAATTTTTTTATATTAAATAAATGATATTAAATTTTCATATATTCTTATTTATTTTATCACATTAGTAAAATACATAATATTTATATAAATTAAAATTCCATAAATTATAAAAATGCATGAAATTAATGAAAAATAAAGATAAATATTTTTATAAATAGAAAAAGTATATATTTATATATGTTTACATATAAAAAACCACATCAACATGTATTTTTATAAATAAATTAAAATTTCAATTATGATACCTTTTTAAATTTTTTAATTGAATTATAATAAAAAAATTATAAACAATATAAATAATAACTAAATAAAACAAAATATAAAAATTTAAATAGCAACATACAAGAATGGGGTTTACACAAGTTATATAAATGTTATATTGTTTGTGTCAATTCCATTATCAAAAAAAATATATGTATTAAATGAATATATTTCACACATGAAGTGATCTATATTCATATATAAAATTCATCCAACCCTATTTCCATAATTAAAAAATTTATAAACCCCTCAGAAACCCATTTATTACTTCCCTTCTATAATTTTGATGAAATATTCTCTATTCATATTATTGGATGATAATATCCAAATTTATAACTGTATGAATTTATAATAATGAAATATTAAAATGAAAAAATATCTCATAAGTAAATCAAATATCATATTTTTTATCTTTAAATAGCACAAAATTTATAAATATTGAAACATATTATGATGAAACATACAAAGTTTCATTGTTTTCTTTTTCAATTTATTATTTCACAATATTCTTGTTTCTAACATGAATTTTTTTCCAAATTGTTGGTTGTTTCCTACACTTACAAATATAAATATTTTAAAAAAATATAAGAAATTCATAGAAAGAATAATTAGAATATTAAAAATAATAATATGAAGAATAATAAGAATAATACAAATAAAAATATTTAAATTATACACTCGATCATAATGGAAAAAATAAATATCATATTTACATTTATCACATTTAGAATTTGTGTTCTATAATTTACTCCCCTAAATAAAATCCATGAATTAAAATAATGTTAAAAAATTAGGACTAAGACAATAAAGTCATAGGAATTTGGTAGTGGTTTTTTGTTTAAATTTATTTGACTCGTTCTATTGGGCCCCTATTTCCACCGACAATAGTTAAAGAGACCCACCCCATGACTACCTACAATAGTAATAATCTGCTGACAATAAAAAATTATACAGAAAAAATATGGGTGAACTTATACTAAATCAACATGAATTATATATATAATGGAAAAAATAATTACTTTAAATAGTATGGAATATAAATAATTAACTGAACAGTATAAAACACATGCATGAGACAACCACTAAAAACTTTACATACAACCTATAAAAAACAATGATGAAAATGGGGAAAGACATTAACCCAACAACCATACGAAATAAAATAAAATAAACTAAAATAAAGACCCTAAAACCAAATGGATCTAAATACGAACACTTCTTTATACTATAAACCCGCATCCTAACTAATATCCAGAAACACTAGACCCCTTAATTTCACCATTAACTGTTAAATCAAACAAGTCATACCTTCTCTAATTATACCAATAACATCTCTCAATTGTGGTATATCTACATAGAAACAACATGTGTGGGATCAAATCCCATATAGGGTTGAGTATAAACATACCCTGTATGATTCCATAACAACAAAGAGGTGAGAAAGAACAAACAAGTTAATTAAAGGGCCTTGGTAATAGAGAGTTCAAGAAGGAATGAATTACTGTATAGTCTTGATATTCTAAAAAATTGTTTCATCAAAACATAAAAGTTTTGGTAAGATTAGATCTAACCCATGGTGTTTTAAATATAACAAGAACCTATGGATGACCAGAGACCTAACAAGTGTAAAAAGTTATGAAGTTGATAACCTAACTATACAAAACACCTTGGAGGAAGATCCTAGTACATGAGTAGTGAAAAGTCTTATAGTATCCAATCCTTCTATCCTTACCATAATACAACCACTAGAAGTATGATTGTTAGTCAAGGGGGGTTATTGACCCCTAGAGTTTACAACCACCAACACCATCATTGTTTTAAAAATCCTTATGTAAAATATCATTGAGCATTGATGTTAGTTCATGGGGAACAAATACCTATATCCATAATCACTAAGGCTTTAGGAAAACTCTCATTACTCTGTATTAAACCATGTTGGGGTAACCCATACCTTACTAAGGGAAATGTTATTGGATGAAGGGGACAAACAATCATTGTGTAAGAGATGAACCACATTCATCACATAGAAAATTAGAAAATTATTTGCATTGATATATTGAGAACTCAAAACTTGTGTAGAAAAATTTAAGAACATGATATAAAAGTATAACAATTATTAGGCATAATAAAACATAGAACATTTAAAAATAGGATTCAGTAGAAGAAGGGGATGTATTGAACTTCTAAAAATCTCATTCGCCATGTTAAAACATCAACAACAATCTGATAAAGTCAAATTTTAGGGTCTTTCCATATCACCTCACAAATGGCCTGAAATAGTTGAAAGGATCCCACTGATATGATATATACGTAAAAACATTCGAGAAATGCTATTCATTCACTAAGAACATGAATAAAATGAAACAAAACGATATTTATTCATACCAAACATGAGCGATGCTACACTATGGAACAATACTATCATTACATGATAAGAAATTTTGTTTCACACATAGTTCTTGAATTAATCATCCCAACATCTGGATTATTATTTCACATATGGATTGTCATCTAGCATCATATGAAGAACATATGACCAAAATAGGTAAAAATAATAATAATTATAGTAATAACAAATAAAAAAACAACAATTATAATTTCATTATTTTTTATATGAAAACATAGATGGTTAGGAGGATTGACCTAATAATCATTCCATATGTTACAACCCCACCATGTGATACACTCTTCCCATTCACCACCTAGTCTCTCCTTCCATTATATTATCTACTCAATTCTATTAATTTTTTTTATTCTTATAAAATGAGTCTCAGCTATTTCTTTCCAACATAAATGGATTATACTTATCCCAGATACCTAAATATAGTGGCAGCCTCTATGAAAATAATGACCTCCCCCACTCTTCTTCTTTCTCATACCATGACAACCATATAATCCTTTAATTTTCACCATCCACCTAGTACACATTCACTTCATCTAGACGACTCCACTATGGAGCCTCAAAAAAAATATACCCAAATTTAAACCCCACATGTTTCCTATCTATCTCACTACCATTTACCACCACTAGGGTCTAAATCCATCATTCATACATGAGATGAAAGTATATATATCAAAAAGGATAAAAGAGAGTGAAGAAAATAACTCCACCACTTCTCTAGCGATCACCAACAATAATTATAAAAAAGTTAATGATTTCCAAACAAATGTTAAATCATATGAAATATAAATATTTTTCCATTAAATTATAATGAAAAATGGTATATATTATGGAATAAATTAATATACCATGAATAATTCGGAGTTAAAGAATGACGTTCACAATGGAGAATGGAATAAATTCTAAAAATTAATTCCCAAAATTATTCCATGAAGATCAAAGTATAGAGGGAAATTAAATATACATATCTAAATAGTAAATCTACATTTATTCAATATTTTTTCACACCCATAGGTTTTTTTCATCATAATTTTATTATAAAATCATTATTTTCACTAAATATTCGATCTTCAACCACCAATATTATGATATTTACAAAAAAAACATAGAATATCCCCCCTTTTATCTCTATAGGGTTCATATTATCCACTAGTTGATAACATCAATGATGTTCTATATTAGTTATTTAAATAGTTTAATTTTTGTTGGGTTTTGAACTATTAATAAATTAATTATAAAATAATTAATTTGTAATAATTATAAAAGTTTCGCGAACTGGCTCGGGACCTATGATGTGATCACAAATTATAGCTTTCTTAGGTTATAACCCCCATATTTTATGCAATTTAATTTTTAATTTCGTCATATAAATATTTGTTGAGGAGATATATGAATATCAAAATGATTATACACTTATGGATAAAAAATATTTTAATAATTTAAATATTAAAAAAGGCCCTTTTATGGCTACAATTCCATGTCAGCCTAGCTTAGGGGTCAACACCAAACACCAAAATCAATGACACCATCAAAAAAAATTTAAGTGTTTTTTTACTAGGTTGAATTTTTTACAATGCCTCTAGAGAGGTATTGGTAATTAACATAAAACCAATATAATTCTATCTGGGAAAATTAAGAGTCACTATATCATCCCCACATTAAAACAATCTTGTACCTAAAAATGAATACATTGTAGCTCATCAAAAAAGAATTTTCCAAAACAACCTCATATGTAAAACTACCACCATCATATACATGATAAAATGTTGATGGTATTGAGTATATATTTGAACCAATTTTGTTATTCCTAGAACATATGATAATCATAAACACAATAAACTAGGATACACAACCTCCTATGAATATTTATTCATATATCACCTATCATATGTTTCCATGCGATGGAAATGTCCACAATGATTCACCGAGTATACCACAGTAAGGGTAGACAAAAACTTAAGTGATCTCCTATTAGGATTCTCATCCCTATATATATTATGTTAATCAAGTAAAACCAAAATAACATTGGGAAAGAAGTGGATTTGTTACCACTTTTTATAAAAACCCTCTAGACTGAACATGTGGAAACATCTAGAAATGTATAACCACTAAAATGAATTCTGTACCATAAGCATGTCACACACATGGGAAGTGTGTGGGGGTCCCCACAATCATCCATAGGTGAAAAAAATCTCTCTATCTCAAATAAAAACACTTTACCATAAATCTAGTATATAATGTACTTCATCTATCACCTGGACACATAGTCCTTTACTAAAAACATTAACTCAAACTTGGCTACCTCACGACTAATATATCATGATTCTCCATGATTATGATCTCACAAGGACCAATACCACTATATGAATCTATATTTCACACTATTAGGGGTTACTACATAGCTAATTGTCTCTTGGTTAGAAAAATGAAAATACCTTTAACAACCAAATATTTTCTCTATGAAACAATATAATGGATTTTTTGGTCAAAAAGTCCATAAATTCATAAAATGATAGTAAAAATTCCATTAATATGTATTATATAACAAAACTCAAATACCAAATGATACACACCTATACCTCATGGAAAGGATAACCCATGATACACCCTTTGACATATTTTCATTACTCAATATTCCCAAAAAGTGAATCTATCCTTTATACACTCAGTACATAAAGGTGATTCCTATAATATAATGGGTAGAACACCACACCTTTCAAATGTTGGGATTCTTTTTCCACACTTGAGAAGGACTCACCAACTTCTTGGGGTAAACCAATAATTATTTACTTAATTATTCATCATAATAATGTGGCACGACTGGTACCCAATTCATATTATTAAGAGTACCATTGAATATCCATTCATCAAGGAAAGAATATCATGAAATAACTTTTTATACGCTATGGATAAACCCACCTTATCTAAAGAAGTGAGTGAATATTGATCTCTACCAGTTGAAGCTCTATAAATAATAAAGGATTTGGCTATAAGTCTCACTATAATATTCAATTATTTAATATCTTATTTGGAAATAACATGTCATATATGTTACATCCAGATAAATATTCCTTGAATAATGGAAAAGAATCAAACAATGATCTACACCCACTAGTTCATAACCTTTTCAATATGTCATGAACATATTCCCATTTCTCTAACTTTCAACACTCAATGATCAATAAAGACTAGAAAATGATGTTTTTCTTAGTATTAGACCAATGTATCTTCTGTCTCTAACTATTCCTACTCTACTATCTCATCAACTATATTTTTATCGATTAGAAGCTATGATCATAATAGGTTTTTTCTGGTCACATCACTCTCTCCAATGTAGAGGTCCAACCATAATAATAGTCTAGATGTTGCAGGAAATAATTATTATGTACCCATAAATTGAAGGAATATTCAAAAAATAATCCTTATCTTAAAAATACTCTTTCGGGGTCTCAAGAATATAGAGTTCCATGAAAACAAAACAATTTCTTAACAAGTTCTCCCATGGAATATCTACCTGAAACATTAAAATTGAATAGTACCACCTCAATGAATTTTAGAAACACATTTCAAGGATTCTAGGACTTCAAACCTACCTATAAATGGTAACTCCACCCATTAGATGGTAAAAAATATATAGATAAGACTCAATCTGAGACAATAGATAAAATTTTGGACATAATAGAGTAGTGGTAATGCCTTTTTTTGGAAAACATTATTAACTAACTACTCACTAATTCACAGCAAGACCTCAATATATGAGTCATCATCTAGTTAGTAAATGTCTTAACATGATAGAAACATTAGTCTGAGACTTCTGTTAATCTATAATCACCTGAGGATTAGGTTCACCTTGAACATTAGAAGGCACTCAACATATATATTAATTGATAGTTTTGTCCCACTTAGATGAAAATACCTTCAAATCTATGAGGAATCATTCACAAACTATAATGGGAAGAGAAGAATTCCCAAATCACATGGAAATGATACCAAATAATTGGATCGAAAATTAATTCTTCATATCCCCTCTAGAATTACAATAGATAAGATACACGTCATTGTATCACACAAAATAGATGAGAAATATGATATATAATGAAGAAATCATGACTCATCCCATTGAAAACAATAAAAAATGGATGTACATATAAATTTTATGTATAATGAAGATATGTCTCCTAATGGAATCTCACCCAATAGAAAAATTTATTATTTAAGAACATAGTGTTGGAAAAGAGACCTATAATTTTAAAATCTTACATTGGAGATGAGTGAATAACTCATCATTCTGATGCATAAAGAATATCCCACCCCATATAAAACAAAAATCAATAGTTGAGTTTAGAACACAATAGAATAACGACATATGAAATATGGGGGGAGAGGTACTTATCTCAAGAATGGAAGCCTCATAAAAAAGTTGCCAATGAAAAATGGCTCAATCACTGTATGGTTACTCTGTGACCGTACCATAGAATCTCAGCTGACAAAAAATGTGGTATCCTAAAATAATTAACAAGGTGAACCATAATCATTAATGATTATAAAATGATCATGAATGATATAGACAAGAAAAGTAGTGAACCATTCCTATAAAATTAAAGGGAGATTATTTGTTCCCTTATAAATAGTATTTTAGTATTCTAGGTTGAAAAGTACACTATTAAAGTTGAGATGAATGTATACATCAGCTACCACACAATCATTGTATTCCCTATCTTAAAAATGAAACTGGATACGTGTTAACTCCATTTCCCTAAATTTTTATCCATCCAAAATGAATGATAAACTTCAATATATTTCCCTTAGAAAAAATTATTTAATAAAAATCTTACAAGAATTCTCCCACCAAGTCCCCACCCAGGCCGTTATTAGGTTGAGAGTGAATATAACTAGCCATTTCCTTTTTGGCAGTGATCTTGGGGTGGAACATATGGATTATTGTTGACTAGGTTAGGGCCTCGGTGGGTCACATCATGTGACAAATCTTGGAAATATCTAATGATATAAACCCTTTTGAGGTGTGAGAGGTGTTAATAGAGGTTTAGAATCATGTATCTATAGTTCTCCAGTCTTGGGGGATGATATTTTTTTAAATTTAGATACAAGTCATATTTAGAAGAGGTTAGTAGGTTGAGAGTGAACTTTTTGTTGTAAATTGTTTAAATCGGGTGTCATCATATATTTTAGAGTATTTTGGGAGTATTTTGGAGTTATAGTAGATATATAAAAATTTGGAAAACATTTTAATGTACGTGTCAACATACGTTAGAGTAACATTAGGTGGTGTATTAAAGTAAACTCTTTATATATAAGAGTTACCAAATTAAGGGTAAGGAAAAATGAATATGTATAGTATAAAAGAGAAAATTCCCCCAACATAAAGGTAAATCTATGATGAATATGGGTATCCTATATAATATGTAATAATTACTATAGATTGGACCTATATAAATTAAAGTAACATTATGATAAATGCAATATGTAAGAGTAACTTGTTCATATGTAAGGGTTACCCTAGAAGTCAAAAAAATTTATAAGTGTTAGAAGTACCATATGGTATGTAAGACTAAATAATTTTTGAATAAATTCGTCTATATTTGACCTAAAAATGGTTATATGTAAAAATCCCTTGTGTTACGTAAGATAACCACTTGATATATAAGGGTCTTTCTGCAATAAAGTATGATACATAAGGTTCATTTCCTTGATATATATGGATAATTTCAATTACAATGAATGATATTTAAGGGTAATTTACATGATACATATTGTACATTTCATGATAAACATTTGATATATAAGGGTTATTTTGTGCACCCTATGATAGGTAAAGGAAACAGAGTTTGGAAAAAATAGTTATGTGAGATATGTAATGAAGATCAAGGAGAGTGATATGTAATGGAAATGGGTATACATAAGGGTACTAGTGTTAATAAAAAACATTGTTTTATGAATTTTTTACTATATTTCTCTAAAATCATGATTAATATATTTATTGAGTATAAAAGGTGAAATTCATTTATTTTTTCAAGAATAACATGGGTTTGTCGTTTTTCTCTATCAATATCTCTAAAATTCCCCACTTCTTAAGAAATATTCACGTATTCTTACTTTTTATTCATAATATTTATTATACATAGTATCCAAGTGTGGAACTATCCTTACTTAGGTGTTTATTGTTTCTTTATCCCACTATTCCCTATTTCTCATGAGTAGTTCCCTTATTTACTAATTTTTTAGATTGTTTAATATCATCATTTTAAAAAAGGATAGACCATAATTTTTTGGCAAGATTTTTCCTACTAACTCTAGGTTGGCTATTCCATGATTTTCCCAATATTATATATGTGTTTATATGTAGTTTAATAAATGGGAGAGGGTAGGTATGTGTATGTGTGATGATGAATGAATCAACTTAAGGTTTTAATTATTCCTAATGGATAATTGTGGGTAGAACCAAGTTGGAAATGATACTTTGACCTTATAGGGGGGTTTCAATGGTTTTAGGGTTTAATGGGTATGATTCTGCTATTTGTGGGTTAAGTATTTTTGGGATGTGATGTTTGATATAGTTTTCCTGTGTCATGTGGATAGTGTTGACCATTGTCTTGGTGTGGAAATTTTTTTTTTAGTTGTGGCCTTTGGGATGGTGATTGATACTCATATGAAAGCTGAGATATGATAATGTGTATGGGTCAAGGAAGTGGATAAGATTCTTAGTTGTGGGGGAAGTGTTTGATGATGACCCTCTAGGGTAGTTATCCTAATCAGTAATAAATTTACCTAACATGATGATCTATATATGGAAAATATGAAACTTTATTTCTTATCACAATAACCCTATTGTTATAAGGATTTGTTTTACCTTAGGTGATAGAGTACTAGATTGAGTTAGTATAGAATTATTTTGACTAGAACGAGATAAAACAAGGGTGTAGAGTAAATCTTGTTTTGTATATGATCAGAGGAATGGGAAAATATTAGTGGGATGTACATGTATAAATAGATAGACATGAGGGTATACATGGAAAAAATTTATATTAAATTTCCTGAAGCACATATTTCCCAAGACATTATGGGAAAATAATACCCAAGAGTTTATGAACATGGTGCAGAGGGAGACTTCAGTTATGGATCATACTGGGAGTTTTAGATATTTACAATGGTTTGGGTAGACACCTGAGGGAGATAAGATCATTATGGTTCTCTTAGTCAATGATTATTTAGAAAATGGTAATAGTGTTAAGATGTGCATCATTAGGTTTTCATTATTTTTAGAGGTGCTGGACCAGACACTTATAGAGGAGCGGAATATGGAAGTGTCATATACTGATAATGCCAACAAGGATTGGGATATAAGGGGAAAGGATATAGGGGGTGTAAAAGTGGTTAAAGAAAATTTGTGATGATTCCACCACGAAGTGGGATGTTAGAAGAATGTTTATAGTGTGGGGATTATTGGGATATCTCAGCACAGTTTAATTGAGAACTATAGGGTTTTAGGTATGTATGTAGATAAAAAATATCGAGTATTTATACAAAATTATCTCATAGATAATTGGGGGACATGGAATGGGATAAATCTATACAAATGAGGTAGTGTTAGGAGATGAAAGATGATATATTACAATGCATATGGTTTAAGGATGTGGATAAGATTCCACGTTGTGAAGAAAGTCGATGATGGTATGTGTGACTCTCTAGGGGGATAGGTATTAGGTAGTGGAAAGTTCAGTTATCTATACATTATTGAGCTAATATATTTAAATAAAGGCATATATATTTAAAAAGTTAGATTTATGAATTGAGTATACTCGTTATTGGTATTTTTGGATATATACGGGTGCAAGATATGTACATGTGATCAATACAATGACCAGATGTTCGTTAGGGTGTGGGAATCATGTATAATAGTAGTGTAAGTAAGAAATAGTGTGATGTGGGGTGATGAAAATTTATGACCAGTATCCTTGTGTATATTTATAGTGTGTGAAATATTTATGATGATGGATATGTATGATACTGTTGTTTTATTAGGTAGATTGGTATCAGTGAGGATAATTATGTGATTCTAATTGTGGAGAGTTCCCATAAATTTATCATGAATATTAAACTGTGTAACTAGAATGAACAGGGAATAAAAATTCATGTTCAGTGTCATCTCATTGTTTTAGGAATGTAGTGAGTGGGATGACTATGTTCTAGGGAGAGTTTGTAAGTGGGTGGATGAAATTTGTTGAGGGAAATATATTATATAGAGGGGAGTTTATTCTGTACCATTTATTTAAGAATGGTCTATAGGGTCAGTTTGTGGATAGATTGTGTGACCTAGACCCTATTAAGCTATCTGCATTGTGGTATAGGGTGGGGACTAAGTCATAGAATTTAGCTAGGTTCTATGAATTATTTTCTTGTAAATTCAACTACTAGTCATATTTCAAAGATCTGGTTGGGGGTGAATTTCTGAGAGTGAATTAACGTAATTGGGGGGATAGATATAATTTGTGTCGATTTGAGTATAATTTTGAGTTATATTAGATTTCTCAAATTTTTTAAATATCTGGTACATAAGGGTTAACATACATAAGAGTAAACTTTCATGATATGTAGAATTAAAATCTTCATACGTAAGAGTAAACTCCCCATACAAAAAGGTAATTCTATGATGTGTAAGAGTTACATAGATGATATATAACCATAACTATGGGGTTACTCTATATACGTAAAAGTAACTATATATAAAATAGTATATATAAGAGAAACACATTTACATGTTAGGGTGACCCTATGAGATGATATTTGGTTATCTGTTTCGAGTACCCTATGGTCTGTAAATGTTAATCATTTGTATGTTAGAGCCATCTCAAGATGAGATGAAAAATAGTTAAGTATTGGAAGTCACTATGATATGTAAAGTCAATATTTTGATACATAATGTAAATTTGATACATAAGAGTCTTTTTAGTAATCTAATATATATGTGAATATTTTTCATTGTACAAAATGGTAATTTTCCTGACAATTTATAGTATATAAGGGTCTTCTCAGATATGTAAGGGTCATTATAAAGGAAATGAATGATATATTAGAGTAATCTGGGTTATGTTGTGATACATAATTGTATTCATGTTTGCAAAACAAATTGTGATTTGTGATACATATGGGTCCACAAGAGGGTAAATATGTAAGGGGAAGGGTAATATATAAGGGTTCCATTTTTTATGAAAATTGGTGTTAGATAGCTTTCTTGGAAATTTTTTATAAATTGATTATTAATTGATTTATTAGGTTTAAAAGGGGAAAATTAAACCATTTTATCCAGAATATAGTAGTTGTTTGATGGCTATCATTTCTATCTCAATTCCTCTAGATTCATGAGAAATAATAATTGATTCTTTATTATTCATTATACCATCTATTTAAGGGAGTATCCAATGGTAAATCTAGTTATCCTCAAGTATTTATTAATTGTTTATCTCACCATTTCTCAATTTTGAATTAGATATACCCTAAATTTGGAACATTTATAACTTATTTAATTAATTTTAATTAAATTTTGATTTTCTAGAGATTTCCAATGAGTGGATACCTATTAACTCTTGGTATGCAGTGCCTAGATTTTTTATTTTTTATATTCATGTATATGAATAATGTAATAAATATACAAGGTTAGGGTTGCGTATGTTATACTAGGAATAGAAAAATATACAGTTTTGATTGTTCATAATGGATAACTAAGGTTAGTTTAATGTTAAAAAGGATGATTTAACCTATTATTGTTTTATTTTGTGTTTCTAGGGTTTTACTACTATGGTGTCACACATTTTGGATTATATATTCTAGAGATGTAATGATTGATGTAGTGAGATGGTCTAATGTAGTTGGTGTTAACCATTTCAATGGTGTCACTAGAGGTTCACCAAGGTGTAGACTTTAGGAATAGGATATCTTCTTAACATGTGGCTGATACTATTAGGATCATGTATATATAGGATAGGTACCATGAGGTGTTTTTGACCGCTCGTTATTAATAGAGTATTGTATAGTTTTTGTGACTTAGGGATGATGGTTTTTACAATCGATATGAAGAAGGTATATGCCATTGATGGTTATAAAAGGTTATGAATATCATTATTTGAGAGTGATATGTTAATCAAATTTGTGAGATATGATATGATATAGTTTATTTATTTGTCATAGGGTTGTCATGTATGATTTGGTTTGATGATTCCATGTGAAATAATAATTATTTTAATGTATGACTAGGACACCAATATGGGAATCTATGGATGTATCATTCCACTCCCAATCTAACTGAGGTCGGTAGAGTCTCACTCATAATTAGTTGAGAAAGAATTGATAATTTTTATTTGTGTATTTATTTCCATTTATTATTCATTACATACACATGTATATATTTGGATATTATCAAGGGAAAACATTATTGGTGTCCAACTAAGTTCAAGTTCACACTTTTCACATAACCATTTAGGCTTGGGAAAACATTATGTTTTATAGAAATGTTAAGGTTAAGGATTTTTTTTCTCGAACCAAGTGAAGTTGGATGTGCAGATGGTATGTGTGATGGATGATATGATTTTTTAGGTTGTAAGGGTGGTTCCTCGGTGTTTAGTGGCTTATTCTTTACTTCATATATGTAAATATGTTATTGGTCTATGGTAGATCCTGCTAACCATTGTCTATCTAGAATGAAATTTTATTTCATTACATTACTTATTTATCATATATTTTAATTTTTTGATTCATATTATTTATTATTTATTCATAAAATATTGTATTGTTAATGTTGTTTATCATTAAAGAATAATGTCTCCCCACTATCACCATACAAACCATCAATTTTAGTAGATGTCATTTTCTATATAGGGAGGCTCACTTAACGTTAATTGACACTCATATATTGTTTCTGTATGTGTGAGTTATGTCAATAAATTATAGATAATACATAAAAAACATCAGTTATCAATATATACGATGAAGTTAGATTGTGATTTTTAAAAATTTATTATTTATTTGAGTTTCAATATTAAAGGCATAATCTCTTAATTTGTTTCTTAATAGTTATTAAAAATCATCAATGAAACATTTTTTAATGTTTTTTAATTACTTATTGAAAATTTGAATTTTAATATTTAATTTTCTTAAAATTAATATCATTTCATATCATTTTATATATTTGAAAACAGTTAAATTAAAATATTTTTTTCTTTTCATAAGCTACCATAACATATCTCCACACATCCACTCACTCAACTGAGGCCCAACCCAGCCCAGACACCTTCCTCACCCACCGTAATCAACCCACCCACTAATAAAATTGAGTCATTTTTTTGAACTTGGCCACAAACTATCCCCACCGACCCTCTCTCCTAAAATACATAATAAATTTCCATTATATTCCCTTTATCCATATACCTCCTAAAAATACCTAAAAATCCTAAAAAAAATAAGGGGTGGGATTCGATTGTGATAACTCATATCCTTTAGGCCCCACATATGTTGTTGATGATATTTCAGGTTAACCTTGAATTATACATCCAATGGAATATGGGTTGGTGACTAGAGCCAAGGATATTCAGAATGAAATTTGGGATATAATATCCTCTCGATTTTTGAAAACAATATAAATCCAAAAATCAACACAAAATACTGTTAATAAATATTTCCCAATCCTCATATGAATACATTATATAAAATGAATCTAATGTCCGGAAAAACTAAAATAATCGTACATGTAAAAATCTAATACTACGATACTAAAAAACTACCAAGGGACTTAAAAATTCCTCTAACATCTTACAACCATCATGTCATGAGATTGTATGGTTAATTTTTACACCTGACACCATTTCAAAAATCTATAAAAGTAGAATATGTAGGAATGTATGAATATTATGTATACATTGTAGGTTTCCCCCCAATATGTCTCTTGTCAATGTGAAATAATCATACTAATGATTTGATAAATGAAAAGTGAAACTAATTTGGTATCCCATCCAAGGTTATTGAATCCCATATCACCACTAGAACACTGTTAAAAATTTATATATTGTATAAGTATAGTAATTCATTGAAATATAGAAACCATATTACCCCAAATAAAAATAACCATTAATTTAGTTTCATTAACATACTAACAATATATTTCATGATTTTCCCATCCCTTCCCATTTTTGATTTCACATCGTACTATAATTAGAACCACATAATTCTAAAACAATATCCAATAACACTTTATATTATGTCCATAAATAAAAACAAAACCACAATTATTACCACAACTATGATAGGAAGGGAGAGAAATAAGGTGGTAGTAGTTTACCATTGATTTTCACAATGTCTTGAATGTTGGGGGTTCACCCGATATCAAAATCTACATGATAGTTAACTAGATTATCAGACATGGGAAGTGTTTGGAAGTAATGTTAAATTATATATCATCTAATATTGAAATATAATAAAATATAATGATATATAAAAATTCTCTAAGATGAAACCAGGTTTCAAATCCAAATAATATTATCTAGTGAAAACCAAATACACTCATCATATCAGTCATTCCATTACTTAATTTACATAAAATCACAAATAAATAATTAAAAACTCCAACACCAAATTCTAGATTCATAATTCCCTAGATGAGTTTTTAAAAATCTTGAATATTTAATATATTTCTGCCTTGATATGATCTAATAATAACATAATTAGACTTTTTTTCATTTTACATGATTATAAAATAAAAATCATGATTAAAACAAACACATAGATCAAAAATGATTTGAATATTATAATTTTATCTACTTCTCAATTTTATTTCAGAATAAAACAAACATTTAATCAATAAAATAATTCAAAAATATGGTTTCCTTTTGTATATATCATTTCATAGTAAATCCTAAGAAGACACATAATCAATAATCTGGGTGATCTAAACAACATAGTAAAGTGAAAAAAATAAAAGATTCCAATTAAAGAGTCATTTGTGATTATTAGGATGATCATAAAGTGGTGAGCATAAGAAAAATATACAGGTATGAAAACATGATAAATACACATTGTATAAACACAAAGTAATCATATCAAGAATATTATATAATGTCTAAACATAGACACTGATCATATCATAGAAATATAGGATATACATTATTTTATGATATCATAATTCAAGTATAACCACTTTGAAAATCATAAAACTATGTACTAAGATAAAAACTCATGTCTTATAATATAGAGGACTAGACTAACTGCACATATGTCATAGCATAGTGGACTAGTCTAACTGGATATGTACCATAACATATAAATCACATGAGATGTAAAGTTTTATCTAATAAATTAGTGAGACAAATATTTATGGTTCCACTTGTATCATATTAATATCAATAAAAATGTGGTCTATATAAAAATGACCAATAAAAAATCATAACATGATTCACTCATTAAAATATATTTATTTACATAATAATATTCAATAGTTATATAAAATATTTTCCCAAGAAGATAAATTTAATGATGTTATTAATGTAAATCCTTAGTGAAAGTGAGTCAGTATAACATAAGTAATATTCTGAGGGTATGTTTTAAAAGGATATTGAATAGTTTGAAAATCTTTTAGATAATGAGAATAAATTTTATAAGTTATAAAAAGAATATTATTTTTTTAACATAACATTGACATTCATTACCATATGGAAAAGTGAGGTTTTCATATTAATTTCTTGAAAAAATAACGAACTGAGTGGTTTAATAATATGTTTTCGATAGAAAAACAATTATTAAAATATATAATAGAAAATTTGTAATTTTAAAGTAATTTTGATAATAATTAGAAGATATTTGAAAAAAAATAGATGGAATGTCTTTTAAAGTTTCTTTGTGTATGAAATATATCTGAAATATAAGTAACATAATTTATTGAAAATAAAAAAATTAATTATAATAAAAACAAATAATATAACAGAAAAATATTCCAAATTAATTTAAATAAATTGAAAAAAATGTAAAAATAAGGAATAGGGAAATAAGCTATAAAAAAATTTCAATAGAAACATTTACTTCTATGAACATAAAAAAGAATAAATGGACGAGTGAATAGTAAATAAGTATAAAAATCCCCATGAATTGTTATGAGATAAGGAAAATTGTATTTTAATTGATAATTATATAAAAATAATACAATTTAATATTATACATATATAATCGCATATAACAAGAAAGATTAAGAGAAAACACCCATAAATTCAGACCCATTTGACATTCTATAACCCTCTATATAATCATCTTATTATTATTAATCATCCATATTAGAAAATTATTTATATTTAATTTTTTAGTTTTTATAATTTAAATTCTAATATTACTTATTAATTTTAAATTTAATGTTCATATTGATCATCAGATGGTTATAGTTTAAATACTCTATTCTTTTTTGGTTTATCAGTTTTGGTTATTAGCCCATATTAATAATTTACTAATATTTAAAATGTTCAAGCTACTAGAATTTTAATTATATTATTATTTATAATGTTCCATATTTTTCAATGATAGGTGTGGGTATGGTTCATAAATAGTGTTCAATGAATTATTTGTTGAATTCAACTTATCATTTGTAAAGAGTTATTTTAATCAAATTTTTTACTTTTTATATTATTCTTATAAAAAAAATAAAAATAACAAAAATTAATAATAAATTTCATATATAACAAAAATTTATTTTTTTTATATAACTCATTGATGATACTGATGAAGATAGAGTTTCATTATTTATAATGGTTGTTGAATTTCCCCAAACATGAAATAACTAAAATAAATGTATTACTATGAGTAGATCAATATTTAATTAATATATATTAATGAAAATAATATAATAAATATAATTATATTTAATAACATTTATTATGAATATTTATAAGAAATAAATCTAAAATATGGCATGTCCTACTTAGGATAAATTATATTAACACTTGGAACCCTTCTTTATTTTGAAGGATTTGATACTTTTTTTATGACTAGATGATATAAAAATTGAGATATGATAACAAGAGATAATCTGAAATGATTTTATACATAACTCAAAAAATTTATATTTTTTAAAAATGGGTTGAGGATGGGACCATTTATTGATGGAATCGAATGACATTTTTAAAAATACATATTGTTTAATGGTTCATAAATGTAAATATGGGGATAAATGGATAATAAATGGAAAAAAATTTGGTAATGAATTAATCATTTGAAAAAGTTCATGATAATGTTTTATGTTTTTTATTTAGTTATAAATAATTTTTACCACATATATATATATATATCTTATTTACCGGTCCATTATCACTATTTACCTTTGTAACTTATTCTTTTACCCAAAAAATGATATTTTCCCTCTTACATAATTTTAAAATTTAAATTCAAAATATGGAATCAACTTTTTTAAATTAAAAATATTAACATAAAAAAATTTACTTTCAAATGGGAATACATAATACATAGAAAAATAATTTTATAGATTAAAAATTTCTTATTTTTATGTTAATGTTTATAATATTTTTATCATCACTGTGTAATTACTTCATACATGTCAATTATTTATTATATATGTTAAATGTATTTTTTTCAATATATTAGACACCTATATTTAATAGTTATGTGCTAGTTATAATAATTTTAATATACTCATCGACTATATTCATACCCAATGACTATATATACACCCAAAAAACATATACCAATCACATTAATCTTTTTTAATTCTAGCATAGAACCACACAAACATCTATAAAAATAAATCATTTAATTACTTCAAAAATTATAACATGTTTCTACTATTTTACATTCCTTATACAGTTAAACTAGGTAATAAAGTTTTCATAGGAGATGATGAGGGGGAATACATCAAGAATGTATCCTTTTTTATTTACTTATATCTTTGATACTATTATATTTATCATAATTATGGTTTATAAATGTTTCATTTGTTAATAATGATCAATTAATATGATAATATTCTATATTAATAAACTAAATAATATTAAATTTAGATATTTATAATATAAGAACTAAAATATTCAATTATGAAAAAAAGATAACTTATTAAAAGAAATATTCATGATGAAATATAGCATGATACATTATACTATTTAAAAAATATTGGAAATTAATTACCCAAATTTTAATATTTGAGAATACTTTTGTCTCATTACATGTTCCATTTCCCATGTCACTTCTTAATAATAATTATTTCTCTATAAACCATTCACCATGTTAGTGGGATTATTTTAAAATTATTTATCTCGATTATTTATCATCTTTTTTTCTTCTTCTTCATATGTGAAATAATGATATAGTTATATGTATTATGAGTTAAATATGTTTTATGGATATGGTATTTAATTCATTATATGTGACACATAGAACACATGGTGCACTAGTTAGAGGCATACTTTTTAGTCAATAAGCTATGGTTTTGATGAAATCAAGAACATTTAATGTACCAACTTATCTAGGGATTACAATTCTCTCTTCTCAAATAATATTATCATCTAACATGGTGATATTCTGATTAATACATTTTTATAATATCTTAATCTATATCTCACTGAAAACTATGAACTTATCATTTTGTTTGACATCATGATACTATAATATATTTTAAGATTGTAGTGATTGTATCTATTATTTTCCAAACACAAATAGTTCTGAATAGATTTTCGCTCAATCCTTATCCAATAATTTTATGTTTTTTAAATGTCTTTCCATATATAGATTCAAATTCTTCCATTCAAATGTTCAATAAGAAACTATTTTTATATAAGAACATGGAAAATAGAATATTTTTATCCCAATAACCTTTGAGATCCATCAAGAAAGATATCAATATATATTAAAAAAATTAATGTTCTTTTTAGATTAAAATTTTTTGGTGATCCTTCATTATCAATTTGATACATTTTAAAATGATATGGCATAAAACCTTAGCACTTCCATCATATGTATCATAGAAAGTTTATCGACTTAGAGATGCTTTAAAAAATATATGAAGTGGGATGAATTTTTAAGTAAATTAACGAGAAACATATTGAAATTATTTACTCTACAGGTCTCAGGTATTCCATTAACAAAATCCAAAGTTATATTCTCTTATTTCCACATTGGTATAGGTAATGGTTGAATCATTCTTTTAGACTTCTAATGTTTTACCTTAACTTTATAAAGAACCAAGAATCATTATGTATTCCATATAATATCTCACTTCTTATTATTCATCAATAAGTTCTCTTAGATATACTTGTACATTCAAATTCTTCTTGGATTTACTGAGAAAGATGAGATATATAAATCATCCATAAACTATGTATTATATTATAGAAATAATAGTACACATATAATCATTATAAATATTATGAATCCATCATTTTCATAGGATGAATATAAATTATTTAGAAAAAATATTATGTAAACTCCTATATTTTTGTGCCTTTATGATCTTCAGATGGATAGGCAGTTGAGGAATCATTCAAGAAGTATCAACATTTATCCATTAACCATTGATTTCCTTGCCTCTATTTTCCTATAAATATAGATTATGTTTCATTAAATTTTCACCATGGATAAGGTATAATGATCCTTTATATTGGGATCATCAACCACAATGTTTTCCATACAACAAAAATTATTTATTTTCCAATCATAATCCTTAATATATACTTACTATATCCTTTGGAAAACGTTTAACTACTTTATTTTTGATTTATATTTTAATATCTCAGGATTAGTATATATATCACACTTCTTATAATATTGATAATACCTATAAATATTTAATGAAAACATTACTTCTGGTAACTCGAAATCAAGTATTGAGTAAAATATTTCATGGATAATTAATTGATGTTCGACATCAACTACCACCTACTATACAACCCACAACCTTATTTAAGGAATCAATGTATACCAAACATCCATTTATGTTTAGAGGAATTGTGTGTATATATATAGTGACTGGTATTTATTTAAGATCCTTAAATCCATCTTCACATTCCTCAATCCAATGAATCTTAACTCCCTTATTAATTAACATACTTAGTGGATTTGATAATACTATGAAATTTATCACAAAGTATTGATAATATCCGTCTAATACTTTGAAAATATAGATATCTAATATAGTAGTTAATCTACTCCATTTTTCTAATCTCCATTTTCTTTTAAAGATCAATATATATAACCTCACATGAAATTAAAACACATAAGAATGATACTTTCTATAAAAAAATCATAACTGTTAAATTCAGAAAATATATATCATTTATTAAGATCTTTAGTATTATCATTCAGTTCTCTTCATGTCCATCAATTATCTTGGAATATATAAGAATATCATATATAAATACTACAGAAAATTATTAATCCAATGTCTAGAATAAATTAATTAAATCCATTAATATTATTAATGTTTTTAATGTTCCGAAAACATCACTATGGATCCATAGTGTTAAATTTTTTTATAGAAGGATAACATAGGTAAATAATCACATTGAAAAATTAGTTTATAATATCTAGATTTTCAATCAACATTTAAGATTATTGTGACCTTGTAATTTTACGAAATTATTTTGTTGGCACAAAAATACGAGTCCCAAGACAAGCCTAAGAAGAACGCAATAGGTTGAGGAGAAATCCAAGCTCAAATGGACCCAATATCTTTAAGGTATCTTGTCTTAATAATATGCTTCTTGCATCCCCCTTCCCTCACAAAGGTGAGAGGTTTCAATGGTTGGCTTTGTGAGCCCGATGAGCCCAACAACCACCACAAAGAAAGTTGAATGTCAACTTTGTGAGTCTGATGAGTCCTACAGCTTCCACAATGAAACATCATGGTCATCTCTGAGAGTCCAAAAGCCATAGAACCATTGTAAATAAAGTTGACAGTTGGAACATCCAGTCCGGCGAGCCCCACACCTCTTCAGAAATAACACCTTTTCTTCATGTCATTCCTTTGACTATCATGAGAACCCTTTTCCTATAAAGAGATAGATCACCCCACCCTCATATTCACTATGACTTCGACCTTTTTCATTTTGAGTTCCGTTTTTTCAAATCTCTCATGCACTGAAAACCTGAGATAAAAATTATTTTCCCACAGTAATAGATCATTGAAAAACTCCCTTTCTCTTGTTATGATTTACCCCATCATATGGTATGGATTCCCTTTTTCAAGGCCTATTCCCATCACGAAGGATGAACGACCTTTGAGATAACTGAGGCTTCGTAAAACAGTAAGCCTTTGTGAAGCTATATTTTTACAAAACATGTCTTTGTGAGAAGGTTGGGTAACCCTATATTATAGAGCTCCTATCTTTGCAAAGCCTCTGATCTCTTGGATGCACTAGAGTTTCACAGAGCACCTCTCAGTGAGTCCCCCTTCTTCACAACACCCTCTTTTGTGTGACCCTCTAGGCTTGTACATAGTGATTTTTTACCCCTCATGGGGTGTTCCTTATTCCATTGATTCACCTAATGCTTATCCACATAGGTTCACTAATAGTTATTTCTTCTTCATATATTTATGAAAATAAGAACCCCATGACTGACCACTCATCAACCCCATCATATACTAGAATTGATAATGAAACCACTTCCCCTATTGTGGGTATGCATTTGTTATACTAGTTTAAGGGGTGAGAAGTGATCCCTTATCATCCGAGCTGTAGGTAATTAAACATCAAGCCCCATTATCCTCATCACATGACATTTAATTGTAGCCTCATCCCACAAAATGTAATTGGGGTGCCTCACCGTAGGATTTTTTCCTGCCTATTGATCTCCATCGGGGTGAGATCTTCCTCACATGGAATGAGATCCTCCTCTCATAGAGAGGAATTTTCCACAGGGAAGGGAAACAATCCTGGTGTAAGCCCCTATATTTTATTACAAGACACAATATCCTTGCTCCAATTTTCCTCCTCTATATACAAAGATCAGAGAGGTGATGGGTACATGTGACTCTCAATACCCTATCTATTTCACATTTGGACTTTTCACCATGGGAGTCCCTCTGGGATTAATCCCTAATCTCCATCTCCTAGGGTCTTTAACCATGTGTAATCCCCACGTCATTCCTCACAAATGTATATTTCACAAAATGACCATCTAGTTTAATACTTCCTCTTGTTTCTCACATTGAGTATGAATCACACGGGCATAATGATTGGTAGTAATTAGGACAAGATTTATACAAGAAATCAACCCAGATTAATCCCTATCTTCCACCTTTATGGGCCACTAAGCATGCATAAGCCCTAAATCACACCTTCGAACTTTGCATATTTTGATCCCTATCTTCTACAGAGGGTATGTAATAATCCTCACATAGTTTCAATCCCAACCAATAGTAAACCATGGTATCCTCCTCCTATGGGCTCTCCTTCTAGATCTCAGTATCCACCATCATCCATTCCTCTTACATGAGCCACTATATCTCAAGAAAATTATTCCCCTCCTAGAGGTCACATCACCAACGGGTCTACCTTGGTGGATCACTATGCATATATCGTATCCCCATGTCCCATTTTAAAAGTGATGAAAACTATGAATAAGCCCAAATGCCCCCATCAAAATTATGTTGACATTGATTACCAACCAGTAGGGATACATAAGAAACCTCCATGAGATTCAAGACAACCAGCGTAGTTTCCAAGTTAGTTCCACTTCATCCATTCCATTACAACTCATTTATTCCCCAATTTCAATCTTTATTCTTACCCAAGACAATACATCTTGTTTGAGATCATTCCATCCATAGCACCACATATTCTTGAAGAACCCAAGAAGCTAACCATGTGTAAACCCCAAAAAAAATTTATTCATTCAATTAAGACAACTCCTATTGAGAAGGGAATCTAACCACGAGTATTCCCTAAATCACCCCATAAAACTACATGGGTTTTGGTCCCTGACTTATAAAAAGGGTCCATAGAAAGCCTCCCTGAGGTTTAATCCCATCTAATGGTAAACATTGGGGTCCCCCTTATTGGGTCCACAGTCTCTAACGCACCATCAATGGTGTTCAAATCAGACTTTTTAGTGTGAAACCATCCCTTCATGGGACACACCATTCCTGGGTCCTTATAGTGCATTCTGATCCCACAATATAGTAAACCTTCTATGTTCCCCCTTCAATGGATGCACCAATCTGATCCACCATCATATGTGTTCCAACCAGTCTGATCTGCCTCTACTAGACCCTAGGCTCATAGAGTACACTGTATAAAACATGGGATGTCATAGAAAAATTTGGAAATATTCCTTTTGTATAAGATAACTCAAGATCGATAGGTGAATCCTTGGGTGTTTTCACCCTTAAGAAGCCCTCTGATGAGAAAGAATATAGGTGTTCCAATATTTCAGTGTCCATACATGACACCAATTCCCAGTGTGAATACTCTCATGACCATTGGTTGATTCCCAAACATGACCCTTTAGATTGTCCTTACAGAATTAGCACAATTAACTGGTGTCCACAAAGCGATGGCATCGGGAATGAGTTTCATTAAAAACATCTTAATAGAATAGGGAGACATAGACTAGGTGAATAATTCTGATAAGGAATCCACAGAAGGGAGGAATGACATCCCATAATCCAATTTTGATCAATGAGTATACATCTACGATGAAGTGATGAATCTTGACTGCCTTCGGAATTTAGGAATACAGAGTACAATGCACCATCTGAAAAATTTCATAATTCTTAGGCACATCGCCCTGATGAAAATAATTGGAATGATACATGGTGAAACCGACATGAAACTACTGATCATTAAAGTATGAGGAATAATAGTGCTAGAGACATATATCTATGATAATGTAAACAGATCTAGCTATCTGGCACCAGGTTCGGCTAGGATAATAGTGGTCCTAGAGTGAAACTCACCAAAATTTGGAGAAGTTGATCATTGGGAATTCTGACCTATGGAATCATCATTGTGGATCCCTCTATCCAATAGTAGAAGATTTAACAACAATAGATATTTTATAATTTCTTTACTATTATCTTAAATGATGGTTGAATCTTACTTGTTTTTAGATCCCAAGCTATACAAAGGCAATCAACCCCTTATCGAAGATGCATGGGAAGGAGGAATTACAATACGACTATCTCACATGACTATACCACCACTTCGACATCATCCGTGACCTTGGATACTTGGCTCCCACACCCCGTCTCACCATCAAAAATTATTTATAGGAGGGTGATTGACATTCTTGTCCTTTGCTATGAGAATAAGAGGGTCATTCCTATGAGGGATATGTCTCTCTAGGAAAAGTTGTTCTTTTTCCACACTATCACCACCACCCAAGGGCCATGTAAAGAGATATTTCTCCCCGCACCAACAATCAACCATTTTGATAGCCTATCCTTGGAACATTCGTATGGCCAAGTCCCCTATGCCGATGAGGTGAGTAACGTCCGAGTCATCATAGATCCCACTACCACCCAAGATATTCAAAAGAGGTATCCCATAAATCTGTGTCAACACCACAAATTATTGGTTCTTTAGGCCTACAAATAGAATATTTACACCACTTCTCCACTGGCCCTTGTTCGGATGACCCGATACCAATATCATGTGTATGATCAGAAAGACGCCAATCCAAGGGTGTTATATTCTAAAACATCAATGGCCTATTCCACCCCTGATGCATTATACAAGGTCCCTAGTAATGTATATAATAGCCCCCTTAGTAATGATAAGGATCGAGGCCTTATCCACCCCACTAGAAGGCTTGGTTTTCTCTTTAGGCCATTGACATTTTCCGAAGCTTTTGTAGGATGACCTATGAAAATGAGATCCAGTATAGTGATTCACCCTATATTATCCCTAGCCAGATTGGAGGCCCTCCCAAATCTCATACACAGCATGGAGGTCCTCCCCATGTCACTAGTACCAGTCAAAGTGGAAGTCCTCCTTATCTTGTTAACATCAATTTTGGAGGCCCTCCCCATGCCTATAATTCTAGATACGGAGGTCCACCCCATAAAATATATCGTCAATGTGAAGGCCCACTTTGTGGCATTCCCACCTCAGCCATAGGTCCTTCCCAAAATAGCATTGACTAGAGAAATGGCCCTCCTCACTGTATCACCTACCAATATAGATGTCCTCTCCATGTTCTGAAAATCTTCAGTGGATGCCCTCCTTCCTCCTACAACCATCCAAGCAATTTTCATCTGCACTTCATCTACAGTCAACATGGAGTTCATCCCCATATCTTGTTTGATTAGTATGAAGTCCCTCCTCATGATACCAGTCCCAACAGATATGGTTGTCCTCCCCATGTACGCACCATCTCATGAGAAGGTCCTCCTAGCTCCATCACTCCCATCCTGGGTGGTTCTCCACACAAATCCATCAATCAATAGGGAGGTCCTCCTTGTGTTTCTTTTAATATATGACTAGGTTCCCCTCAAACCTCATCTCACCAAATATTAGGTCCTCACTGCTCCAACGATACCCTTTATGAAGGCCCTCCTTTAATCAAAACTAGCTCAAGAGTAGGTCCTCCTCATTATAGCACCATCTCTAATGGAGGTCCTCCTAGGGTTGAAGATCTACCCTACCCTAATGAACCATCCACACCAAAGAAAGAACTTCAAGGAGTTCGAGATCATTGTCAATATAGTCCATTTCTCAGATTATGAAGCAAAATATGACTCGATGATAGAGCCTTAACCTTGATCCTCTACATCAGAGTCTATGGTAGGAACCCAATATGGCAGCTTCATATTCACAGAAAGTGATATGTACCATATCCAAAAAACACTCCACATTTAATTGTTGGAGGAGGAATATTTGTATCCCTTCATGGGTCTTACCTTGCAGTCTTCTCTAATGTCTCTAAACTCATTCTCTACCACGGAACAAGATCACAAAAAGTTATCCAAGAGCATGGTAGATGAATTTTACCCACTATAATTGATAGAAAAAACCATCTACCTTTCAGATTAGGTGATGGCCGACAACCCGTCTTAGAGAGACATGATGATGTTGTCAGTAACTCCCCCATAGGGACAACCCTGTCAGTAGTGGCCTGTCATATCATGTAATATTATATCCCCTGGCTAGTATACCACCACACCAGACTACATCAATTCAACTTCCAATTACTCAACCATATACAGTCTAATAATGGGTATACTAAGAGTTGGATCCCACCTCTGAATGAAGAATAGTTTTGGACACTCTTACAACAGAGTAGTTATCCAAGATATTATGGATGACCGTGACTCCATACTTTGACATTTTGGAGTCCCAATCCCAGGATGATATATTTTTCTTCGACCAACTCCTATGTGAGCCAAATTTTCCTATCCAGTACCATTAGTTGGATTATTTAAAAATCCAGGAACATCCTGAAGACATCGACCAATAGTGTCACATGGTTGACAAGTTTCACGTACCATGGATCAACACCCCGCTTCACTCAACTGTCACTGGGATATTATATATAGATGAATTTAGAGATTTTTTATGCTCTGTATAATTATCAAAGAGGTGTCTCTGTACATCCTCATTTGAGGTTGGGGGTAGTATGTTACTCTCCATTTTAGTCTGATCCTGTGATTTCCAGAACTACTGGGTGACATTGATGATATGCCTCTAGGAACCATCATATTAAATATGGTCCTACTAAGATATACCCAAAAGAATGTGTTATCTTTGGGTAATAAGAGTATGACCCACCCCCAGGGGTAGAAAAACACCTGAAAAAGCCTGCAGGTGTCCAGAATCATTAGAAAATAAATTTTATTGGCCATGGATAATGTACAAAATCATTTAGAGATGGTTGGAACACCAACAAGGGTAAAGGATTGACTGTGACCTTTAAGCCTTCTAAACTCATCTGGTTCAATTAAAAATATGTATGTTAACTTAGATAGGGCTGCATTGAAAAAAAAAAGATTGAATAGAATGAAAATATAATTAATGAGATTATTATCGAGCACCTCAAAGAACAACATCCGGACAATGGTGATCCATGGCATGATCTCATCCCTTATCTACTCAGGCAGTAGGGGAACCCCACGATTCTTCTCAGAAAGTTGCCTACTGTCAATATAAAAAACCTTGCACACCATGATAGGGTAGAGGATATAGCATATATAAAACAACCACTGTATGTATCTTGGAATCTTCCTAAACTACGTAACAACCCCCAATAGACCAAGATTAGGTTATTCATTTGGCAGTTCCTTACGATGTTCCTCAAGTAGCTCCATAACCCGCTGATCCTACCTATTGTGTTGAAGATCCTGTCAATGCACCAGTGGTTTGGAATCCTCTCCAATATTAGTATCCCCATCAAGAGGATCTGGTGTCCTCTCTCATCACCCACATTGAGAACCTTGAAACAAACATATGGAAATCCCACTTGATGGAATGATATACCCATCATGGGTGGAAAATATGTTGGAACCCCCATATTTTTTGGAATCCTACATTCTCCCTCTTCAATGGGATGATAAATACACTTTATAATCTATAAAAATTTATTTCAATATCTAGGACAATGCTGGGTAATACAACACAACTATAAGATTCTAATCATTAATGTTCTGTGTAGAAATTGGAAGGGTCTACTTTTATCTGGTATAACTATTTACTGATCGGATCCATAGATGTTTGGGAAACCATTCAAAGAGAATTTGTTTTTCAATTTATCTCCACTACACATATGATAATTATCATTTACCTCTTCAAGTGCACACAATATTCAGATGAGTGAGTTGTAGACATTGTTACTAGGTGGATGGGACTCACTTATTCACTTGATATGCCATTGACTCAAGAACAGCTTCAGATGATGTTCATGGGGAATATTAATACTAAATTGGTTCCTTCCCTAATTACTCATAATTTACAAGGTGGATTCTGGTATTTCACTGATAAGGATCCGTTCCTAGAGGAGGCCTTGTATCAAGCCTAGTAGGGAAACAATTTTCCTCCCACAACACATATGAGAAGATCATCCAAGGACAGGACTACTGATGTTGAACAAGTAGCGGCACTCAATCTACTGGAATTGTTACTAAAATATCCTCTTACATAGCTTCATAGAAGATAATAGCCTCTTGTTCAGCATCGCATGCCAATGAATAGGATTCCAACACCTTGTAAAGCAGCACCACCTAGGTGAGATAATCATGTTATGGACCGCAATTAGGGTTGTTCCCCTGGTCAGGGCCAGGATCCCAAGGTCCCTTTCTTGAAAAGAAGAATCATGAAATACTCAATTTATGGGGCCCATGCCCCTAATTATTTCTAAATGTCCTTGGATAATGGAATCATGATGTTTACAGAATGTAGGAGGCCCTAGGAGGCTGATCTCATTGATCACCGAGATTACTGCCCTTCTCACCAATTCCTTGGATACACCATCAAGTGGTCTTATGTGTTTATTTACTAGCTCTATGACATGTTTGATAATAATTTGGTCATATTTGGTCCTTTATGAGTATGGGTGGATTGTATCTTTTTTAATCCTAATAGATATAGAGAAGGTGAGTGGCAATAGGTCTCTAGCCCCGGGTCTTAGAATATGATGACTGGTTAGCCCTCAAAGAATTCTCTAATGCCCATGGTGTCATTTGTGACTATTTGAATTTGATCGAACATGCTGAAGTTACTAAACCTCATCTCGCTACTGATTCTTCATCAAAATCATATCCTTCTACTTATTAATATTGTAGGAATCGACAACACAAGGGAAAGAAAATCCACCACTATTGTTGAACCCATCTCACACTCTTGGAGATATCATTTCCTAGAGATATGAATCACTCCCAAAATTCATCGAGTATTGTTGGAATTAATTGGTGATGATTAGGAATATTCCTCTATGAATACCATTGAGGTAGTGGACCCATACATTGTTATTGAAAATAAGGATCATCGAGTAGATCATCCAAACATTCCCAGTCGAATCCATCATCAATGAGGTCATTGATTTTTGAATTGATGGAATGACCAGGATAGTGATTCTAGCTATGCGATGCATTCTTCCGAGAGAAGATAGTAGTCTCAACATAGGGTTCAACATGTGCAATCCTCTCATCCCATCTCATTAGGTTCAGCACCACTACCTTTCATGATTTTCTACTTAGAAGAGTCACCACAATCATATCATGATCAGTCATTCCCATCTATGGATAGATATGAATCATCAGACAATTAACTGATAATAATTTTTCATGGTTCAGCTAGTAAGAAATGGGATATACCCTATAACAGCCAGAATTCTTTGGTTTGACCAACATCGCCCATCATACCTCCTTCCAAAGAGAGACCTTTCTCCGACATAAATGTGCATCTAGAATGGAATTATGATGTGATTTATAATATTTAAAACACACGCACAATGAAATAAATCCACAAGGACCTCTTCATATCAAAAGTGATCCATGAGGCCCTCATAGATGATTTAAAAATCCCCTCTAGTTTGAGATAGAGGTAGCAGATGCAGAGACCATTAATGATGATGAATGTCGGGAATCAGAGTTCCATTCCATCATATCTTTCTTAGGAGTGGATGATGTCTCCTCTATACAGGGGAACATCCATCCGTTATACATCACATTACATCTAAATGGAATATAAGTCCACTATTTTCTAATTGACATAGGTTCTGAGATCAATCACATCCTAAACCATATTCTCCGCAAGCTAGGATTGATTGTGGCATATTTATCTCCCTATAACATGAAGATAATGGTTTACAACAGGACCAAGCTTATTCCATATGAAATAATCCTAATGAAGCCCTAGTTTGGTGGCTTGATTTCTAGCATTGAATTAATGGGGGTCTCATAGGACACCACCTACAATGTGTTAATGGGTAGATTCAAGATCCATATGCATTATTCAGTTGCATCCTCATATCACCAATGACTCATGCTCTCCTTCAATGGTCAAGTCTGAATGATATAAGGTGATGTATCTCATATTTCCTCATTTTAATCCCACTAACTAGATGATGACTATTAAAAGAGTAAGGACAAATGAGGTTATTAAAATCAGGTTGAGCACACTGCTGCTATGGTAGACCTGTGGGGAGATTTGGACGATGATTTCATCCTCATTAATCACTATTTGGAGGACACAATGCCGGACTTGGTATATTAATTTTTCATTTATTGGATAAGGGGAATAAGCTTTCCCAGGTATAAGAAACACTAGAATATTACCTTGAACTCTTCTATAGGTTGGGCTCGGGTAATACTAGATCCTCTTACCCCTGTTTGGTATAAAGATGTTTCTCCCATGGGAACAAAAATACACCATACCTTCTTATTTCACCATGCCAAGATAAGTGACATAGAAAACCCACCACAAAAATTTTGATATCACCAAGAATGGGAGCCTTTTTCAAAGGCATGATGATATCAATTTGATATCTTTTGTTTCCATGGTTTCAATAATGGCAGAAAATCCTGGTGAAGATTCCACCACCACTCAAGCTGGCACCATCATTCCACCAAGGTTAGTTAACTCAGAACAATTGCATCCTCCCAATGATCTTTTAACCTTTAATGATGGAGTGGAATATGATTATACTCCTCCCACATTTTAATAAGGAATATCCACCAATGTGGATGAGTTGGTACAGGTGAATCTTGGTACCAAGGCAGACCTGGGACCGGCACTGATCGGTGTGGCTATGCCTAAATAGGAACAACGACAATATGAGGATTTATTGAAGAATCATCTTGATGTATATTCCTAGATTTATAATGAGATACCTGAATTATACCCTTAGGTATTTATCCACCATCTTGGTCTCCTGGTGAGTCATTGTGGTTTCAAAAAACATCCAAGGAAGATGCACCCATCCCATGGTTCCATGGTTGAAGATGAAGTTGATAAGATCATAAAATTAAAATTTGTAAAGGAAGTGTAGTACCCTAAGTTCTTAGACAACATTGTCCATTTCAGGAAGAAGAAGAGACATATCAATGTATGTATCAACTTCTGGGATCCCAACATCTATTATCTGAAGGAAAATAATCCCCTCCTAGTGATAGAGCTAATGATTGATGCAACCATATGAATCCATACTCTCTAGTTTGTTGATAGATAATATGGGTATAATTAGATTGGGATGGCCCCAATGAATGGGGAGTCAACCACATTTAGGGAACCACAAGGGACCTACTATTATTAGGTAATTCCATTAAGTTTGAAAAATGAAGGATCCACTTATCAGTATTCCATTCATGTCATATTCAAATAGATCCTTGAGATGCTAGTGGAATTCTATGTGACAATTTGTTTGTCAAATACAACCACCAATAGGACCATCATAGATATCTTTAGTTTTTTTGGCTTTCTCCACACCCTCCATGTAAAAAAGAACCCCTTGATGTGTTCCATAGAGGTTAACTCTAGTTTGTTCCTTGGTTTTATTGTTAGATATAGAGGAATTGAGATCGATCTATAGAGGATAAAGGCCATATTCTGTATGCCTGCTCTGAGAAACCATTGAATGCTCAGAGGTATTGAGGGACACATATCCTATATACACTAATTCTTCCTGTATTTGGATGGAATGTGTAATAACTTTTCTACAATAATGAAGAAGACTTCCCTTTATTAATGGGATAAAGGGAGAAAGACCTCATTTGAGGAAATCAAACATTATCTGCTTCAACCTTCGATTCTGGTCCATTATGTGGCCACAATAGAATGATCCCTTGGTTCCCCTATCCCAAAAGAATAATGAGGGAATAGAGAAAAAAATTATTTTCTCAGTCGCATGCTCCTCGACATAGTGACCATATATTCTTTTTTCAAGAAGTGTTTCCCTGCACAAGATTTCATAGTGAAAAGTTAAGATATTATCTACAGTATCATGAGATACATTTGGTATCTCATATGGATCTTCTAATGTATATTATGAAACTCCATATGATAACATGTCATCTAACTCATTAGGTAGTGATCCTTCAGCAGTTTGACATCATCTTCATTCCATAGAAGGAAGTAAAGGGTTAGGCATTGGAAGACTTTTGGGCCACCATTATTCCCCTCAAAGAGAAATACGTATATATTGATCTTCCATATGAGTTTATCCTATTAGTGGATAAGGGTGTGTTATACTGAAAGATTCATTTCAACAACACCTCTTGAAGCCCCAACAGTATGATGCTCCAAAATCTAATGTTCAACAGATTAAGAATGGGCATTGTCTTCATCACACTTACATAGGTTGCCTTACCATATTTTTTATTGTTGTCATAAGTATTCACCAACAATGAGGTAGAGTATTGGGATCTCATCACTGGTCTCAATTTATATCTCATGATTTTTTCTCCCCACCGACATGTGTAGGGGGACACTGAGCTAGTTATCTAGCATATCAATGGTTAATATATTATAAGGATGCCATAGATCGTAACCATATTAGAGAACACCCACTAATTTATGGTTCAGTTCCCTTCTCATCTAGAGGTCACTCATGTTCCCTGGTCATAGAATGGTCAAGTAGATGCCCTGTATTTTCTAGCTGATTCTCTTGTAGAGCCTGACTATGAGGATCTATTCATGCATGTGGCACATTGAGGGGTAATCACCCAGGTCAGTGTAGACAATGATGAAAACTAATGGGTAAGACACCATGCCCCCAGTGCTTCCACACCAGGTCATCCAGATTCTACTATCAAAGTAGGAAAAAACATTGATAGGAAAACTCCGATAATCAAGTACCTCTAGCATGAAAATCTCGCATTACACAAAGTTGAGAATGAGCGATTCTGTCGGCGTGCAGTGCAGTTCACCCTTTAGAGTAGTTCAAGACTTGTGAAGATCCCATAAAAATGTGTTTGGTAGAATTATTATATATCGTATTCAAGGAGATGAGATTCCCTAGGTTATGAAATAAGGTCATGTTGGTTCTTCCAATGCTCAATAGGATGGTTCGAAGATCTATCACTAGATTTGATGGTTGGGATATATTTATCCTACCATAGTCCACGAATGTATCGAGTTCACCGATAGGTTCCACGCATGTCAGATTCTTACCAACTTTGTGCATTGACCACCAGATCCCCTCCATACCACCATGTATTCTTGGCACATTGTTGTTTGGGGGCTCGATGTTGTAGGATGACATCCGTTAGTGATAGCTCGCAAGTGTTGGTTTTTTCTGAGTGTAGCAGATTTATTATCCTAGTGGGAATAGGTGTCCCCCCTCAATGTGGTCAAGTAATGTTCTAATATTGAGTACGTGATATTCAACATCATCCCTCGATTCAGAGTCCATAACACTATTCTAATCGATAAAAACACTAATTTTTGAGAATCTAAGATAAATAAATTGTACGTCAAGTGCAGAATCTGGTCTGAACACACTTATTTCTTCCATGAACAAGAAAATGGATAAATCAAGTCATTCAACAATTCAATTTATAACATTATATAGAATATATTGGGATGAAACAAGAAGAGTTGGTCAGACAAGATCCACAACACTCTATAGGATTATTGGATGAAAACATTAAATTCCACCCAGGGGACCCCATATACTCTTTTGTAAAGAACAGATGTAGTCCAATCAATCGATATTTAGTTTACATCAATCCATGTATCATTCTATTATACGAAGATGTTAGAAGAAGTGTCATAAGTACATATGACATAATTAAAATCCCTCGACGATAACATGTTGTAGGCCTTGCATAATTTAGAGATACACCAGAACAAGATATCCATAACCTTCAACAAGAAGGTTCATCTCCAATCCTTCGAGGGGAAAAAATATTATATTTGAGTATTAAGATGATACATGTTTGGAATCCATTGAAGTTGGTGCCAAATTGGGAAGACCAAACATCATTCAAAAGGTTTACAATAGTAATGCATATTTTTTGGTCACTATGGATGGTGAGCTATGTACTCCTCCCATAAATTCCATGTTCCTAAATTGGTACCTTTCCTAATAACCCCTTTTTTATCTTCTTAAATAATTTTAAATTTCAGGAATCAACCATCATGATGTGAAAAAACCCTATGATATTATGGTCCGAGTTATACGACAGCAAACAAAGACACCTTTTGTCATGCTGTAGGACCTAAAACTGCATAGCACCATCATCTTAGTTGTACAACATTGAACATCATAACAACATTCATCTTTACCATATGACACTAAATTGCATAAAATTAATGAACTATGTAAGGATTTATTCCCTTTTTCATGGGATAAGTATGGATTCATAAACAATTCATCTATGGTCCAACCGCAAATTAAAATTTTCAACATCATGGCATGAGTTTTTTCTTGGGGGTGTTTGGTGTGATGTTGGGACAACCTTGGTCCTAATTTATGCTAGGTTTCTTTAGATAATGACACTACACAACCCTATGTTGTAATCTTCAATATATGGTCTGAGTTCTATGACCTTAAACTAAGAACCATTTCATCCAATACAAAATGACACTAAACTGTGATACCATGTCCCACACAATGTTAAACCACTGCATACTTCCATCCAGATGTTAGGATACATAGTATTTATGGTCTTTTATTCATGATCTTAAACATATTTTTCCCCTTCATCTTGAATAACACTAAACCACCTTGTCCCACCTGAAATTAATCCACTCTTTCATCCTAGTTGCACGAGGATAAAATTCACAACACTCTAATGTCCACCTTTGAGTGGGAGTAACCTTTGGTATTGGTCACTCACCATACCAAATTCTTGAACTAAGTATATCTTGATTCCCATTATATTGGGTTATGTTGAAAATCATGTACATTTTTTTATGGTAGAGCCATAATTTCCTTCAAAATTCAGACCAAGGGAGTATTTGGTGTGGTATGAAATTCATTGGTCCTCATTCACATTGGGTTGTATCATCAACACCATGTAACTCACTATAGAAAATTCCTCCTGAAACCTTTATCCTTACCACATGTGATTAGACAACATGGAATACAGAGAACTATTTATTTCTTGATTACCATACTTTTGGGATACGAAGAAATGACTAAACATTTTGTGTTTGGCTGTAGCCCAGGTTTAAAACACATTTTTCATAGGAATATGTGGTACGATGAATTTTATCCTTATTCCTCATCCACATTAGGTTCATCACCTCTCTATGCTATGTATACCTATTAGAATGGCCCGATCCTTTTTTCCCAGATCATAAAATTTAAATAGAAATCCCAAGTCCAGGAATTATGAATTTAGACTATGCATTCCATTGAAACATATTGTGTGATAGGACTCTTTAGTCCTTATTCATTCCAAGATATAGCAGGCGTGTCATATGTTAATTTATTAGAAACCTTTCCCCCTTCTTCCTTACCACATTAGGTTGAACTGTATATAATTCAAGAACTATGTGTGTCTTTATTACTATCCTAATGGCATACATAAGAATGTCTGACTATATTGTCTTCGGGTCTGTATTTTCTTCGGGTCCAACCTCAGGTTTATTAACCCTCTTTTATCCCTCTTCTTCTCCATTTGGAATTGGTCTATTACCATGCCATATCTAAGATCCCTCACAAGATTTATTCCCATTAAAGGGGGTTTGGATCCCTTTTTCTAAGGCTCTTCTTTAACATGCTCAGATGTGTTGTGATGTAGGACCTAGAGTGTTGGATTCTTCATGGAAATTCACTCATTCCATTTCCATGATCCATGTGCGCCTTTTTTGGTGTACCTATCATCTTTCACATTTGAAGGGACCCCTTAATGTAATGGTCTCATGATTATTTGTCTCTACAACTATCTTTGTACTATTACCTTGAAAACATTGGATGACATTTTGAGTCAGGTCTTGGTTTCGAATATGGTCATTGACTAACCCTCATTTGTTTATTCCCATTTCAGGTCATGTGATATGGATGCTTTGATTCTAATAAGTCTAGAGATTATCATCCATCATTATTCCACCATCATCATGTCCCAAATATCAGACGCTAGGGTTTATATCTCTTTCCTCGTCCAAATGTATAGTAAGAGCTTAAAAACCCTCACCGTTACCCCTCCATGCACCTTTTCATGTTGAGCAGGCATATCTATATTTTTAGGACACCCTTAACCCAACTTCCCTGTTCCCATGCTAATATGTTCCCATATGTCGTATGAATCCTATCCACCTCTTGTTTCACACACTGAGAATGAATCACATGGTCTTAGGGTTCTTGGTAGGTATTTTATCTTCATGGAATAATTACACCATCCTATGGTCCCAAAACTATGACCCTAAACTAGGAGTTTACGTCCCATGACATGACGTTTAAATGGGAATCCATGTCAAAGAATTATGACTTCATGTTGTGCATGGGTTTTTTTCTTGAGGAATATGTTTTATCAGGATGGTCCTCTTTGGTCCTCATTTAGGTCGGGACACATCTTGGTATCATACTAAAAATTTCCTCATTGGAATCCTCATCATATGGTATGAGCTCTATGAGCATAAAATAAGAACCCCAACATTCTTTTTTCATGATGATAAATTTTATAATATCCCTCTTCCTCCTCATATGACAATAGACTACATATGCAACATCCGATATGTATGATGGTAAACTACATAGCACTGTGATGTCTTCAAATAAGAATAATTTTCCCTTGGGCACTGAATACTAGTGCATTGATTCCAATCCTAATGGGAAATGTAGTGGTTCCAAGGCATCTTTTCCACAGGCCTAGCCATAGAATCATGATAATTTTCACACCCTATTAATATGGGTTTTCTTCTCAGGAATGTGTGGTATGGATCTATTTGATCATTACTCACATCAGGTTATGGTTGCTACGCCATACATATTTCATTTGATGAACCCCTCCTACATCCTCACAACAAGATGTTAAGCTCTATTGAATCTAAGAACTATTTATGTATTTATTCCCATCCTTATGGGATATTTAGGAATGTGTAGACATTTTTCCTTTTTTCCCAGCCATTGTTTGATTCCTTTGGCCCCTTAGCCTGAGTATGAGGAGTTTGACGTACAGTATGGGCCTCATTGGTCCTAATTCATGTTGGGTTATTTTCCACACCACACATTTATCCTTTGGTATGCACATGTCATATTTATATGATGATAAAATGTATGACATTTATGTCCTTATGATAGGATGTTAAACTACACGGGTACATCCCACACACATGACCTTAAAAAAGGAACCTAAGTTCCACATTCTATGACCTTAAACTAATTTCATCTAGTTCAAGAAACATATAGATTATACATATCGCAACACCCCTCAAGAACTCAATCCTTAAGGATGGATCTTATCCTACCTATGGATGTTCAACACATGCATGTTTGAATGTGTAGTGGTTTGAGGCATGGAGCGTTGGATTCTACAAGGACATCCCCCCATCATAAATTCAATGCTTCACCCATATTCTTTTTTAGGTCTAAAACATCTTTCAGGTATTAAGGTACCCCCTAATAGCATGGTTTCTGGACACATGGCTCACATACGATCTTGGGCCATCACCCAAGAACATTTCATATGAAATATTGAGACAAGTCCCATGTTTCGAATATGTTTAGTGGTCGAACCTCATTTTTCATTTCTCATCCAAAATATTGTACACAGTGATTTACATTTTCGCCCTTCTATTCTTATGGATCCCCAACATTTCTGATGTTGTCTCTCTATGTATCTACAAGCATCGAGTGGGAATGTTGGTGTGGTTGGGATTTTCCCACCCGACATTTCCTTTCCCCACTGTATTGTGCTCCCATATGATGGGAAATATTGAAATCACTCTTTATTTCCCACATCGATCATGGATCATGAGGTATTAGGAGTCTTTAAAGGGTTACACCCACATAGAGAGGTTGAGAAATGTTATGGTCCAAATTCTATGAACTTAAACTAAGATCCCCTTCATCCAAGAAACATGATTCTAAACTACTCTACACATCCTACATGATGTTAAACAATTAAATCCATACTGCATTATGTTAAATTTAATGGCCCAATCCTATCATAAACCATAAACAACAACACCATTATCCTGATTGAAAGACAAAAACTGTACCGAAATGTGGTGTTCTAACTTGAGAGCGAAACACCCTTGGAACTAGTCATCCACCATACCAACTATTAAGTCCTACATGAAATTATTCCTATAGTGACCACAAAAATATTCATCCTATTCTATCCACACACAAAAATCTACAAAAACAAATGAATAAACATGAAATATCTGATGCATGTTCTCTCTATGCATCAGTCAGAGTTGCATGAAAAAATTTAATGAACTATGTGTGGATTGATTCCCATCCCAATAAGATACATATTGGTGCTTGGATAATTGATCTCAGGTCTATCCACAACATAATTTCCCCTTTTTACATCAAAACACCATCTTCATAACCACATAATGTTAAACTATAAAAAATTTATAGAACGACATGAAGCTTGATTTCCATCCATAAGGGATATGAAGTGAAACCTAAACACTTCTTATTTAGGACCAGGCACATAAATTATGGTTCAAAACTCTACAACATTAAAATAGGATCCCAATGGAATGAATTCTATAATGTTAAACTAAGAACTCATTGTCCTCAATGTATGACATTAAACTACAACCAAATCCTGAACTCTGGATGTCCCATGATAATACTGGGATTCTTTATCTTCCTCACTAGAGAGAACTTCAACAAGTTGTGTTGGTCTCCAATTACACTATCTTCAAGAAATATATTCATTATGATTCGCCTCCATTCTTGTTATGTTTTGTCCCTCACTGCATTAAAGATGCCTCCTTTCTGTCAATTCCTTGGTATTTTTATGGTTCACAATTCTTATTTGGATAATTTAAAACAGGTTTATCTCATCCATTCCATAATAAAACTATTTGAATATATATCATAGTCTATGTAACATGACTCCAAAACGTTTTCAAAAGGTCCAGACAGTATGACCATAAACTATGCACAAATGTCCTAATCATATGATGTTAAAATATGGGATTTGATGATCACATGAAATTAAAAATTACCATCCATAATCCTCAGTTTCATGATATAAAACTTCAAATAATATCCATCCCTCAGTTTTTTCTCGACATCTGATATTATGCTCCCTTTGGATGTAGGATAGATCTTTAATCAAAACAATGCATTTGGACCAATGTGCTCCAAACCACTGTGGCATAATGTCACGAGTGTTGGAACCATTTTAAAAAATACAACACTACACTTTTTAGCATTGTGGACATTTTACTTTGATCCTTATCCTCTTTCACACCAGATGGGACCCCCTTAATGGTTTGGTCACATACCGATTTATCTCTCATACCATTCCAGGTCCACACCCTAGAGGACATTGGATAACAATTCACGTTTGGTCCCATGTATCAAATACATTCAATAGTTGGACCTTATTTTTTCCCCATTTTAGGCTAGTGGTAATGATACAGTGATTTAAACGTAGTCAGTTGTTATCTCATACCAGCATGCTATCATCATTTTGTTCTAAATTTTGGGCCTACTGATTCACACTTCTCACTCCCCTTTGTTCGGATTGATCATAACACCCCTGGAATATTCCCATTCATGATCTAAAGCACATAAGAAAAGGGACTATGGATTATATAACAACCCTATTATCTAGTCACAACATCCCTAATCCTGAACACTCTGGGTGTTTAGTCAACAATAGTAAACCCTTAGTATTTGATGTTTAGGTGAAACTCTCATAAAAAGATAATGATTATGGGGTCATACCTTGTTTCTCACACCTGGCATGACCCATGTGAGATCATGAAATGATCATTATATTTTTTTAAAATATGATCAAGGTGAAGCATTGAATGTAAGAAAAATTTGTGTTTATACAAATGGTTCAAAATAAACAATGAAAGTAAGAAAATATGTTTTAGATATACAGAAAAACATGGACCCTATGGATTCACCTCTTCTATGGATCACTTTAATTGAACGACAATATTATGTGTGGCCTCCAGGATTTACTGTATTTTCTTAAGATTCATTTATTATTAATTTTCTATTGGGCATCGCTCATCAACTCTAACTAGCGCCCGATCATGTGTAGCTCTAAAGTCATCCACTTGATGGATCACATATTATAATTTCCCCTAAGCTTCTACCAGATGTATGTTCAATTTCTCATTGAGTTATGAATGATTGGTGAAAATATGATACACTATTTCATCTTGTCATCATGGATATGGACCTCTTGTTCAGCCTCCAAGAGATTTTGGATATTTTCAAAGTTCTTTTGACACTAAGAAGCATCCAATTGCTGACTGCTTTTCTATATATTATCTGCAATATATTCCCGAATGAGCATGTGAAAATATTAAACCTACACCCCTCTAGTTTATAGGTCATGTTGACATTGGTGAAGTGATACCATCTAGCTTATCCAATGAAGTTATATAATTTTGGTGATTAAACTCACAAAGAAATTCCATGACCAGTATCAGGTAGGTTGGCTATCCTTGATCACATCAGAGTTAGACTCATCTAGCTCTTCCAGATCTACAGGATCATACTATAGAAATATGGCCACAAATTCAACAAAAGGCCTTCCTATTGTATTATGTTAGCTGGGTTTGTAACACCACAATCTTCCATGGTACATTTCTCTTTGAATAATACAGTAGTGTGTGTTGTACGCAACTTCGAGTTCTAACACACCACAACCAATCCAACTAGCCGTTATGAATAGTAATACCCAAGTTTGGAAATTTCATACATCTTATCATTCAAAATGGACTTCATTTTTGGATTCGGAATATCAAAATTAGCTTAGGGTGAATTTTTGGTACTTTTCTGATAACTTTCATATTTTGATGAATAGTGATGATTAGTAAATTTTAATTAAAAACAACCTTAGAAATAAAATATTATCATTTAGGTCCACTTGGATTAGATTAGAACATTTATTATTATTTAATTCAAGGATGATTAAAAGAGTTAAAATCAAAGTTTATTTACTAAAAAAATTTAATATAGGGTTATACATATTATAATTTCGATTGTAAATATTAACTAGAAATATAAAAAGATTTCCTACATAATGGTATTTTATTTATAATTTTTAGACAGTAAATAGTTTAATTTATTTATGACACAATGGTGATGCAGTAATCACCTAATTAATGAAATATTAAAATAATTTATATTATACATATCAAAATAAATGTAATTTTAGACTTTTTATGAATTCCACTAATTTTCTAGGTAAATATTACATATTAGTATTGGTTATATAAATTTTTTTTGAAGTAATAACGCGGTTATGAAATTATCAAAAACATAATACCCAATAGTGTCAAAATTGACATAAAATAGTTTTTAAAACAAATATTATATTATTATTTTATATTCTATTCTTAAAAATATAAGGTTCGGCCAAAGGACTTTTATCATGATAGTTTCATCATTAATGGACCACTTGGGGGTCTATGGGATGTATATAGTATGTTTATTAACTATATAATATAAAAATACAAAGTGACATGGTTAATGTCAATCTAATTAACTAAGAGTTTAAACTAAAAAATAAGGTTAATATAATGACTAAAACTTGTCTAAAATCTATTGGTTGAGTGGTTTTCGACCTATCCCCACCTTAACCTTTAAATAATCAACTTTTGGAGCCATTAGAAACCAAATATGATTTTATTATAAATTAATACTTTATGTGTTTCCTAAAGAGCCCCCCCTCCCCTTTATAAAAGGACCCAACTTCTAACCAATTATTCACACCTTCAAAGCCTTTTCGATCGGCCAAACTCTACCCAAATGGTCTCTAAACTTCCTTCACTTCAACTTAGAGGCCTTAGTTTGATCATAAAGCCAACCTAGGGAGCCCTTTTGATCAAATCAAAAGGAATAACCCAAGAAGAGGTATTGTTTTCACCACCCTCTTTCAAGTTCCTTTCTTCTTCATCTTCTTCTTTCTTTATTATTTCTATTGTAAAATAATAAATTCAGTATCTCTTATATACTGTGATTTTATTAAAAATATTTTACATCCATATTCATTATTCTATCCATCTTTGAATTACATGTCACCATATGTGCGTACGTACGACTTACCATCTCCATGTCATGGTGTAATTGTTATTCAATACATTATTATTTGGATAGGTATAATAATGAAGTGCATTTGATGTAAATAATAAATACAAAATTATAAGTATTCTATATATATGATATACCATCCAATTATATATTATTTTAATATCAAAAGAATGATATTTTCTCTCGTGCGTACGTACAGATTACCGTCTCCACGACGCGATGAGATTTATTTCCAAGTTTACCATTCATCGACGATTATAAAAATATATATTACTAATAAGTATGTAATATATGACATAATAATTCTACTATATATATATATATTTATAAATATAATTATTTATGTACATACATATATCTTATTCTCTTACTTCCGATCAATACTATATGAAAACAGAAGCCGTGTTTATGCGTACGTACGGACTATCGTCTCCATAAATGGTGTTTTCCATTCCATATATATGTATATTATTCATATTTATATTCTAAATATATATGATATATTTATCATTTTTTATATTCTGTAAGTATTTAAATCATGATTTAAGTGATACAATCAAGAGTAACAAGTTAAAACAGGTACGATAAAGAAATGGATTATTACCCGAAATGTTAATATAACATGGAAATTATTAGTAAATGGGTAGTATAAAGTCATAAATGAATCTTTTATGAAATCATAAATATTAATAAGGTTCTGTTATAATTTAATAACATACTAAAATCTTCATACATGAGGTTAAACGTACTCTCGACTAAAAAAAAGTGGAAGGTAATGGGTTTTCATCTCACTCCTTATTCCCGTGAGATTCATGCCATATTTCCACTATTACCTTTTGTGTGGTGTATGTACTACCCATAATTGTATTCTTTATGTAATACACTTTAATTTATGTGTATTTAAAAATTCATTGTATGATAACTCTTTCATGGGTTGTATGTTTTGTATGTTACCAAATTGGTAAGTGTCTATTTCAAAATCTCTTCATTATCCGAGGTTGTTTATACATAATTATCTATTGGGACATATTTATAATCCACATCCATGTTTCTTAAAAATGTCTTTCAAAACAATTTTACTATTAAATAGAAAATTATTTAAAGTCATTTATACCCTTATTTTACCTTATACATTTTCGAAACGAATATTTCCGTCGTTTTCCAAACAAGTTACTTTTTGACCATTTCAATAAAACTATGGTAAGAATGTTTTTTAAACTTATACGGTAGGTATAGCTATTCTCCACCGTTATTAAACCTTTGAGTCTTAACTTACACTATTATTAAAATATTTTCAAAATAAAGTTTTTCTTTTATAATTATATTATTTTTAAATGATTTCAAAAAAAAAAAGAGATATTTCTCTCAAATATATAAAAATCTAGTGTAAATGTATACGTATTTAACACAAGCTTAAAAATATTTTCTGAAAACATGACTCTCGAGTGTGGTAGATAAGAAGGGATTGGTCTTGGACCCATCATGGCCTATAATTAGAAGAGCGGTCTCAGAATTAGTTATTTTGTTTTCAGAAGCTTGCATAATGTTTTCAAAAAAACAGTGGAGTATATTTGATCAATTTTAAATGTAAGTATATTCTAAAAAAATTGCATCGGTAGGTCTCATGAGACAAACTAGTGTCTTGGCATGAGGTCTTGACAAAATATTATTTTAAGTCTTGGCACGAGGCCTTTCCTACGTGGTTATGATAGTCTGGCATTATGCATTCCGTCTTTATGAAAGTGGTTAGTGATATTCCATGTGATTATTCGACTATTAGAATGTCCATGTGAATAAGTAAATTCCATTATTTCATTTCATTATTTCCATATTATGCTGAAGTTCAAGATTAAAAGTCTTTTGTTTTAGTTATACATTGTCTTAAATGTCTGTGCTTATTTATGAATGTTTCTTCTGTATTGTTATCCTTACTGAGCATTTAAGCTCACCCGTTTCTATGTTTTTATTTTTCCCAGGATTTCAAGAAGTGTATTGTGATTGATTTGCAGGGTTAAGACAAGGGAATAATGGAATTTATAAAGGATTATTTATTTTGTTTTGTATGTTATGAAGTTCAATGTAACATTCATGTACGTAATCTATTTTCCAAGACTGCTAACCTAATCGGTCCTTCGGGACATGATTCCTTGTAATCATGCCAATGTTATATAATAATGCACCGACTCTAGGTAACTGGGGTTGGGGCATTACAGTTGGTATCAGAGTAAGTTTAGCAATAACCTTGGAAACTAAATTTAGATAAACTCTGATTAGAGCACATATCCCTAAGATAGACTTTGAGGATTAGTATAGAAGAACTTCCTAGAATTTTGATATTGTAGAGATTTTGTTAGTTTTCCGAGAAATACATCCATGTCTGGATATGAACAGGTAGAGGAGGCTCTGGTACAGATGTACCTAGGCGTAAAACCGAAAAACACCGCTTTGAGCTAGACTTGAACGGGAACTGGTGCACGACAACGGGCCTTGTTGCACTCTTGGTTACGACACTCCCGGGGGATATGCTTAGGATAATTCGCATTTTCATTACAAACCATTAGGAAGGGTTCATGAGTATATACTTACTCAAAGAAAACATTTTTATGATTATGGATTATATCCATAAACTGTTCAATTTGTGTTAGGAATTTTACAATATTGGAATTATTCATTGAAATTCATAAACTGACCTAGTTTATGCTATTATGTAGAAGTGGCGCCCAGTAGAAGGAATGTGAACTACAATAATACGTATAATCTGAAGAGTAATAAGGATCATATCTTTCATGGTCCTAAGCCAGAATTTATAAGGGAAATAGTCTCCCACGTCTTATCATCATATGACGAAATAGTATCATGTGTTGATAAAATAAGTAAAGAATTCTCAGAGTCCTATGGCTTTGAAGGGAATCCAGAGAAGAAAAATATGGTATAGATAAGGACAGATAAAGGGAATAAGTTAAAGAAGGGTTTTCCCATATGTGATAACTGTGGAAAGAATCACCTTGAAAAATGCTTTAAGGGAATGAGAGTATGTTATAAGTGTGGAGAAAAAGGACACCATGTACGTGACTGCAAGTGTAAGGAAAAGGTTTCAAATGTACAATGCTTCATCTGCAAGGATTTTGGACACTACAAGAACCAATGTCTCGGTCATCAGACTATGCCCCAAATGATGCTATTGGATAATAATCAAGTTATGATACTACCACAGATGAAGAGGAATGACTAGTATTCTTATGTTGTTATTTTAGAATTATTTCATTTAAGTTTTGTATCAATGATGTTTTAAAAATAAACAAGGATTGTACTGAAGTACTATTTCTTTAAATATTTGAGATTTTAAGGTACTAATAAATGTGACTCTACAGCGAGTTAATTTTTTTGGAAATTACATGGTTGAAGGAAAGATAAACTTTAATATGGTCCTAATATTGAGGTAGTTATTTTGGAATATGATATGGTTGATTTTGGTAATTCAGGATGTTACGGTGTTGTAAAAGAATATACGAGGAAGCCATTCACCAATTATTAGCTGGCAACAAGGATCCTCATTATGTTTAACTTCCTTGTAAATTTTGGACTGTGGGTTTGGATAGTAGTATTTTGGATAAGTATAAAAGTTGGAATGGATTATGTTTGAAAGGTTATTTTTGTATTTTTATAAAAGGACAACACACAGACCGTGTGACAACCCGTCACGTCGGACAATGATGCAGGAATCGAACCCACAACCATAGTGCGATTGGGATTTATCGCCTACCACTTGACTACGTGAAGTCCCTGGATTGTATAATGTAGTTTCTTTTTTAAATGGTTCTGATATGTGAATTATAAATTCATTATATTTGGAACCCTATACGATTAGGATAAATTGAGTATTTTCGAGTTGTATTATGTTTTGGAGTGAAATATGAGTTTGTGGTAGAAATTTAGTAATGGATAAAAATCTTATTATTAAGTAAGTATATCTCCTTATGATTTTATCCCATCTCATAAATAAATTCCTTAACATTAAGAAAAGGAACATAGAACAAAAATGTTGTCCTAGATAGTACCTTAGATCATAAAAAATTTATGGATTTGTGATTGTTGGCCTTTATATAGCCATGTCCTCTACCACTCTCCATCAGATATTGATGGTTAGATTTCCCTTTCATATCCAAGTTTTCTTACATGGAACCCGAGTATGTGTTATTTTCGGTAACCTTCATACTTACCACTCATTATTTTAAATATAGGCCTCATTAATACATTTTTAGATATGGGATTTCAACTAAGATTTTTTGAAATGTCAACCCCATGTTTCCAATACCTAACAAAAATTGCGAGGACACAATTTATTGAAGGAGGGGAGAATGTACCACCCTAATCTTCCATGGTACGTTTCTCTTTGAATAATACAGCAGCGTGCGTTGTACGCAACCTTGAGTTCTAACACACACCACAACCAATAAAACTAGCTGTTATGAATAGTAATACCCACTTTTTAAAATTTCATACATCTTATCTTTCAAAATGGACTTCATATTTGTATTCAGAATATCAAAATTAGCTTAGGGTGATTTTTTGGTACTTTTCTGATAACTTTAATGTTTTAATGAATAGTTAAGATTAGTAAATTTTAACTAAAAACACCCTTAGGAATAAAATATTATCATTTAGGTCCACTTGGATTAGATTAGAACATTTATTATTATTTAATTCAAAGAAGAGTTAAAAGAGTTAAAATCAATGTTTATTTACTAAAACATTTTTAATATAGGGTTATACATAAGATAAATTTGATTGTAAATATTCATTAAAAACGTAAAAATATTTCCTACATAATGGTATTTTATTTATAATTTTTAGACATTAAATAATTTAATTTATTTATGACACAATGGTTATGCAGTAATTAGCTAATTAATGAAATATTAAAATAATTGATATTATAAATCTCAAAATAAAAGTAATTTGAGTCTTTTTATGAATTCCACTAATTATACAGGTTAATATGACATATTATTATTGTTTTTATAAAATTTTTTCGATGTAATAATGGTGTTATGAAATTATCAAAAACAAAATACCCAATAGTGTCAAAATTGACATAAAAGAGTTTTTAAAACAAATATTATATTATTAATTTATATTATATTCGAACAAATCTAAGGTTTGGCCAAAGGACTTTTATAATGATACATGTATCATTAATGGACCACTTGGGGTCGCTTGGATGTATATACTATGTTTATTAACTATATAATATAATAATACAAAGTGACATGGTAAATGTCAATCTAATTATCAAAGAGTTTAAACGAAATGTTAAGGTTAATATAATGACTAAAACTTGTCTAAAATCTATTGGATGAGTGTTTTTCGACCTATACCCACCTTATCCTTTAAATAATCCACTTTGGAGCCATTATAAACCGAATATGATTTTATTATAAATTAATACTTTAAGTGTTTCATAAAGAGCCCCTCTTCCCCCTTATAAAAGGACCCAACTTCTATCCAATTATTCACACCTTCAAACATTTTGGTTCGGACAAACTCTACCCAAATTCTCTCTCAACCTCAATCACTTCAACCTAGAGGCCTTAGTTTTATCATAAATCCAACCTAGGGAGCCCTTTTGATCAAATCAAAATGAAGAACCCAAGAAGAGATAATGTTTTCACCACCCTCTTTCAAGTTCCTTTCTTCTTCATCTTATTCTTTCTTTGTTATTTATATTCTAAAATAATAAATCCAGTATCTCCTATATATTGGGATGTTATTATAAATATGGTACATCCATATTCATTATTCTATCCATCGTTTGAATGATATGTCACCATACGTGCGTACGTACGGCTTACCGTCTCCATGTCGTGGTGTAATTGTTATTCAATACATTATTATTTGGATAGGTATAATAATGATGTGTATTTGATTTAAATAATAAATATAAAATTATAAGTATTATGTATATATGATATACCATCCAATTATATATTATTTTAATATCAAAAGAATGATATTTTTGCTCGTACGTACGTACAGATTACCATCTCCACGACGCGATGAGATTCATTTCCAAGTTCACCATTCATCGATGATTATAAAAATATATATTACTAATAAGTATATAATATATGAAATAATAATGCTACTGGATATATATATATACATACATATATCTTATTCACTTACTCCCGTTCAATACTATATCAAAACAGAAACATCGTTTATGCGTACGTACGGACTACCGTCTCCATAAACAGTGTTTTCCATTCCATATATATGTCTGTTATTCATATTTATATTCTAAATAAATATGACATTTCTATAATTCTTTATATTCTGGATGTATTTAAATCATGATCTAAGTGATACAATCAAGAGTAACAAGTTAAAACACATACGATAAAGAAAGCGATTACTACCCGAAATGTTAATTTATCATGGAAATTATTATTAAATTTGAAGTATAAAGTCATAAATGAATATTTTATGATATAATAAATATTAATATGGTTATGGTATAATTTAATAACATACTACGATCTTTTTACAGGAGGTTAAACGTACTATCGACTAAAGGAATGTGCAAGGTAAAGGGTTTTCATCTCACTCCTTATTCCCGTGAGATTCATGCCATATTGCCACTATTACCTTTTGTGTGGTGTATGTACTGCCCATAATTGTATTAATTAAATAATACACTTTAATTTATGTGTATTAACATATTCATTGTATGATACCTATTTTATGGGGTGTATGTTTCTTATGTTACCAAATTGGTAAGGGTCTATTTCACAATCTCTTCGTTATCCGAGGTTATTTATATGTAATTATCTACTGGGACATATTTATCATCCACATCCATGTTTCTTAAAAATTTATTTCAAAACATTTTTACTATTTAATAGACAATGAGTTAAAGTTAATTATACCCTTATTTTACCTTATACATTTTTGAAAATAATCTTTCTATCGTTTTCCAAACAAGTTACATTTTAAACTTTTCGACAAAACTAAGGTAAGAATGTTTTTTAACTTATACGAAAGGTACAGTTATTCTCCACCGTTATTACACCTTTGAAGATTCCCTTACACTCTTATAAGGATATTTTCAAAATAAAGGTTTTCTTTTAAAATTGTGTGATTTTTATATGATTTCAAAAAAAGAGAGAGATATTTCTCTCAAATATATGAAAATCCTGTGTAAATGTATACATATTTAACGAAAGATTAAAAATGTTTTCAGAAAACCCGACTCTCGAGTGTGGTAGACAGGAAGGGATTGGGCATGGACCCATCATGTCCTGAAATTAGTAGAGCAGTCTCAGAATTAGTTATTTGGTTTTCAGAATCTTGCATAATGTTTTCAGAAAAACACTGAAGTATATTTGAGCAATTTTAAACGTACGTATATTCTAAAAAAATTGTATTGGTAGGTCTCATGAGACAAACTAGTGTCTTGGCATGAGGCCTTGAAAAAAATCTTATTTGTAGTCTTGGCATGAGGCCTTGGCTACGTAGTTATGATAGTCTGGCATTATGCATTCCTTCATTATGAAAGTGGTTAGTGACATTGCATGTGATTATTCGACTAGTAGAATGTCCATGTGAATAAGTAAATGCCATTATTTCATTTCATTTTTTCCATATTATGCTGATGTTGAAGTTTAAAAGGCTTTTTTTAGTTATACATTTCCTTAAATGTTTATTCTTATTTATGAAAGTTTCCACTGTATTGTTATCCTTACTGAGCATCTGAGCTCATTAAGATAAGGGAATAATGGAATTCATAAAGAATTATTTATGTTGTTTTGTATGTTATGAAGTGTAATGTAACATTCATGTATGTAATCTATTGTCCAAGACTGCTAAACTGATTGGTCCTTCGGCACTTGATTCCTTGTAATCAATCCAATGTATTAAAATAATGAACCGACTCTAGGTAACTGGGGTCGGGGTGTTAAAGGGTTAGTATCTATATCGTAATTTTGATCTTCATTGCATGATCCCACCTCGATAATATTATATCAATCAAACCCGTCAGATGTACTACAAACAGCTACGATTGAAAAATTATTAGAGTTCATGACCTGGTCAACTTGAACACTTGGATCATTATGAATATGAACCCCTATAAATAAAGGTTCCCAATTACTCTAACCATTTTTACTAGTAGGGAACCTGAGACTTTGAGTACTATTCATACAAGGTCCATGTCAGTCAATCTGATTTGGAAAACAACATGTATAACTTTGTGAGGTTGAAACCAATCATTGGTCAAGTGATGGATTCTCATGCTCTCTCCTTTGTCATTCCAATTCTAGAATGCTAGGATGGGTGAACTACATATGATTATTGGTTTATAAGGTTCCATAGAGGCCACCCCTGCATGTCCATCACTATTGGACTCTGAAACTACTATTTCTATAGATGTGGGTCCGGATGCTTGGTTCTCCACCACTTTCACAATTCCCCCATCTCCATGATGACGGGTCTCTTGTGCACATTTATCCTACACAGAATAGATTTCATTCAAGGAACAAAAATTATCATGGGGGAGATAATAAAACATGTGAATGAATTAGAGCATACTTCAAGAGATTTATCAATTCCTCCAAAATAGTTTCCCCCCTGAAGCTGTAACCTCACATCCCTCCAAAGGGATCCCTTTGTGAGTATCTTCCCACCCGGACCCATGAGACTCCTTAGGCAGGGGAATTCACACCACAAGTTTCATAGTTTATGGTTTTAGTGGAGATGTAGGATGCAATTATACATTAACTTGATCCATCGTTGGATTAATAGTGCCTCAAGAGTACACTAAATTCTCAAGCTTACCCACATAACACTCCCCCTCTTCCTAGGATACCATAAATATAGATTTGGAGTGACCAATGCCCAGAAGATCCAACCCAAATTGGTTGTCCTGGTCCCAAATTTCTATTGAATTTAAGAATTTACACTTGAAATCCCATGAATCGCAAGCTTGGGGGTAGAAAAATCTTTCGTTATATCCACAAAATGTTACCGCTTCCTAAGAGCTACATTGGGAATCCTGTGGAACCTCTTTATGGACCCCCTTCTTCTCGGCTCTACCTGATGGGGGCCAGTAGACCTACTAAAAATTCTCTTCTCCAAGTTCTAGTTGAAGTAGGCCTTCGAACTATTGGCTCGACTACTGTAGATTCCTCACTATGATGTATGTCGTCCCAATAGCCGTGATGTACTCCCATCACTATTTGGCCTCGAACATGATGTAGAGGGGCCACTCCATTGCTAGCTCAGGTGGTCCGTTGTTTCAGAATATCTCTTGGGTTGGCCACCTCCTAGCTCTTTACAAACATCTCGACTAGCTGATAAGTGCATGTATGTGGAGGCATCTCTTTGGACATCCTCACATCCTCTCGCATAAACATGATACAATGATTCGTCATCAATCAACGGTGATCTTCATGACATACCCCTAGGTATTCCTATGAAGTCATTCATTATAAACATCTGAACTGCCTCATGAACTTTTGCAAGGTGTGTTGTTCATAGATTGGTTCTCAATCCACCCACACAACCAATAATACACCTCAAAAGACCTGGATATATGACCAATGGTCTTTAGTTATCATGATTTCGTTAGTGGAAACTCTTATTGGAAAAGGAAATGGATGTAAATCGAATTCATTTTCTCTCAAGATTTTGTTCAGCACCATGTTAAGTACATATTGAATGGGAAACTTCCTATATAATTCAAAATGCCTATTTGAAAGTCCTTCTAAGGATGAGAAATGGGGTTTAGGTAGTCATAACACCCCATATGTGATTCCACCCAATTCTACATGTTGTGGAGTGGTTGGTATATGCGTATTAGTTTCATCCCCTTGATGATATGTCGAAGAACCTTGTAGAAATTTTGTTGCCTCAAAACTCTAAGTTTTATATGCCACCCAATTGCAAGCATTTATACCATGTGATATAGTTTTACTAGACAGTCTAGATAATAAGTCATTACTCATTATCTCACAACACTGCTCTTTTAAAACATTTAAATATTTGTATCAAATTCAATACTAAACTCATTATAATCATAACATATCTACATAACCCATAATTGTACCACCAAAATATTTTAAAAGAACACTTTGTCTGATAGCGCATAAAATACGCACACTAAGCTTAAACAAACCAAAAATATACTATTATGTAAAAATGACCATTATAACCTATCAATTTAAATTTTGTGCATGAAAACAGTTAAAAAATTTATGAAAATATATATAATGTTTTTATATAATAAATAAGTAATTAATTACAAGTAAAATAATTTTTTATTTCAAAAAATACATTTTCAAACAAAATGGATTTTTTTATATTTTTGTGAAAATTATAATTAATTTCTACCACTTTTATAAGATTTATTTTATAAAATGAATATAATTTTTGAAATCATCATATAATAATTATCTTAGGGTGAAGTCTTAGGTTTTTTGGAAGAGTTTTATTGATAGGATGTAAGCCATCCCAAAAAAGGAAAAGTACAATTTATTGAATTAATAATATTACAGATGTCTAAAGAAATATATTTTTTCAATAGTAAAATTTTAAAAAGAAAACGCTCATTAGGAACCTTGCTTCACTATATCAATCAATGAGAAGTAACCCATTTATTAGGAATCCCATAATCAAGATAATACACCTCATAATATTTATGCATGAAAAGATAATTCATGGAAGAACTAACATCTATGAAGTGGCATCATCATATAGTCAATTTCCATTAAAAATAAGTGATTCCATTTTTGATAGACTGAAAAATAGTAGTTAAATCACATTAAAGACAAAAATTGAGAAGCCATGGCTGATTTGAAAAATCCACCGCATTTATGATACAATTAATTTCATCATCAAGGGAAGTGGTGATACCACAAGGACCATAAAATCATCCCACTATTTCCCCACAATTATTCTTGAAAAGTTTACCAAAGTAAGAAGGCATGGATTTACTTTTGTGAAACCATACATGTAACATTAAATCCTACCCAAAATGGAGGAATCCATATGAATTACAAGGTTAAAAATACAAGGTGATAGTTCCATTTAACACAAAAATGCTTAAGCATAGAAAAATTAGGAATTAAATTATCCAAATACCCATTTGGCCTCCATTTTCATATTTCACCAGAGAGAAATTATTAGCCAATATTGACTAAACACTGAAATACACAACCTCATGAATCATTTTAAAATAGTTTCAAAGTAAATGTAGATATACGATATAATTATTAAACTAATTAACTTAAATTCAATCATTTAAATGGTTTAATTAAGCATAAAAAAAATTTATACTTAAAAATTAATTTTTCTAAAAAATAAATTTTCATTGCATTTTTTGTTTTTGTATTAAATTAATATCTTCCACTTATAGAAATTAAATCATTTAAAATGGATTCCATATGTTTAATCACGAGGTTAAAATCATTTTCTATTTTTCTTTTATTCTTGGTTATTATAAATAGTAACTATAGTAAATAATTATCACCACGGTAAGGCTAAATCATGTAACAAGGATAAAAATAATACTGTCCGGACTTAAAAAGACCCTTAAACATTCATTTATGTTATTGTATGAGTGTTGTTGATCCATTTACATTCAATTTCATAACAATTGACTAATTCATTCTATATTTCATTTATTTTTACCATTTTATTTTTAAATCAAAATGTAATGCTAATAATGCCACTTTATTGATTTTAATATCTGTAATAATTTATTATGGGGTTAAATACAACTTATTGTCGATTTTAAAATTTTATTTTAAATATGAATTATTATTTTTATTATGGTGATTAATTTTAAATTTTTAGTAGTTTAATAATTATCTAAAATTAATATGCAACAAAGACATAATATTTATTCAATTAATAGAAAAATAAAATAAATGATTTTAAAAATATTAAATGTTATAAAAATTGGATAATTTCTTCTGTTAATAGAATTTTTTAAAACATATAATATTATAGGTATGTTTTAAAGGATTATATTATAATTCCCACAATATCTTGAAGTTGTTAATGTCAAATTAAATGAGTATTGTTAAAAATAAAATTGATGATATTTTATAATAATATTTTATGAAATGATTTAAAATTAATAAAAATTATATATTCCTAAAAATTAATGGTATATAGATTAAATTATTAAATATTATCCATTTATGCATTTTTTCTTTTATGTTAAAAGCCTTGACCCTTAATGGGTAAAAAGAATTAATATTTCAGTAATTGTCAAAAAGGTAATAGGTGGTTATAACAATATGATAAGTGTGAAAAAATAACAAAAAATTATCCAAATTTTATTATATGAGAGTATTTAGACTCATAAAAATATTATCTTATAGTCATATAATTTTTTTACCAATTTTTAGAAAAAATTACTTTTTATTAGTTCTATAATTTGAGAAATTTTAAGAATATGCCTCCCCTATTATATAAAAGGACTCCCCTTAACTTTTCACTTTACACCACTTTGAGAAAATTATGCAAAAAAAAAACAACCATTCTTCCTTATAAATAAACTTATACATGTTTTAGATGTTATATAACTTTTTATATATAAACCCTAAGTCCGATAAGAGGAGATATAAATGAAGTCTATTAAAGAAGATGTAATTGTCTTTACAGACAGTTTCAAGATTATTTATTCATATACATACAATTAATGGGTTGTAACCATCCAAATACAATAAATAAAATATCATAAATATTCTGATATTTTATGACGATTATGGAAATACTATATTCCATATCATTTCAAGTCTAAAAAAAGTGAAAACATCAATAATTTGTACGTATGGCTTATTGTTTCCACATAGTGATGTAATTATTTTTTATTTAATCAATTTACATGGATGATAATAAATATGTAAATAATTAATATATTTTATTTTCTTGAAATTAATATGATTCAATAATAATAATAATATCATATATACCTTCTTACCTTCTAACCTGTTCGAAAATGATAACATCGCTTGTGCGTACGTGTGGACTACCACATCCACGAAGCAATTTGATAGGGTTTTAAATTTCTATTTTATATGGATGGTAATAAGAAATTATTTTATGAACGTATCAGGTATAAATCATATAAAAATTATCATATAATAGTGAATTATTAATTACATTTCTTTCTTTCTATCCATCAAAAATTGGAAACAACATTTATGTGGATGTATGGTCTACCATCTCCATGAATGTTGTGAAATTTTTTTCTATATATACCTTTTATGGATGATTAGGAATATATATATATATTTATTTAATATATATTATATTAATATAATTATTTAAATTATGGAAATTATGGAACCATGATCAAATTATCAAGACCAAAACAACTGAAGAAAAACATACATAAAAAACTATGTAGTTATCACCAAGAAGAGTTTTTTTAATAAAATATTGTAAATAAATTGGTCAAAAAGGTTATATGAAAATAATATAGTGACTGATATTTATGATTATGGTTTTAAATAAATTTATTATAGATAAATATTATTTATATTAGAGGTTCTAATAGATATATAGGAATTCAAACCGGAGGTAAGTATTCTTCATCCCTAATTGTCTTCTTTGGGATATATGTTAGGTTATATAGGTATATTCTTTTACAAGGATTAAAGACGGAACATTTTGTATTTTATATAATTAATCTTTTTACACTAATAGTATTTAATATTTCATTATATTATATTTAATTCATAGAGGTTATGATTCAAATTTAACAAATTTGAAAGGGTTTATTTCACAATTACATCATTGTTCATGATTTATTATGTTAAAGTATCCATCGGGAAAATTATTTTTTATTTAATTATTTAATCCAATATATTTTATTATATCTATTTATTTTCGGAAAATAAATTTTTTTGCTTTCATTTTTTACTATTTAGGTACTCAAGATATTGAAATTATATTTTCTTAAGGAAAACAAAATATGTTTTTCAACTCGGTTATGACTTTTTTTCAATGTTAATATTTTAATTAAAATTCCATAAAGAGTTCTGTAACTATTATCCAATTATTTATTAAATATATTTTTAACAATTTTTACCTTTTTTAAAAATGGTTTAAAATAAGTCAACCTATCATTTTTTTCGAAAGAGGTACATATTTGACTTTTACCAAAAATTTAAAAGGTATTTTTTGAACAAACATATAATGAATAGTGTTTTCTTCCACCATGACCGCTCTGTAAAAAAAATATTTTTTAAAAAATTTTCCCTGATTATTTTCAAATTAATTTTTTTTCTAATTTTTTTAAATTTTTAGTTTTTAAATGTTGATTTCAAAGTGACCATGTTATTTTCAGCAAGAATGTTTTGAACAACATTTTCACGGTATGTTTATTAATCGTCAACAAAAAATATTATTCTCCACTGGGGATATGTTATAATATAACCTTACATATTCTTTATTTTTATATTTTATATCCTATTTCACTAGGGAAATTATTGATATTCTATATGTTATTTCCTTCTATAGTGATAGTTTTTGAATAATTCATGCTAATTATGTTGTATTATTTTTTATATGATGAATGAATTTGCATAATTTATAGATGGGTGGGTCCCATGAATACACACCCCGCAATGAAATGGTATTTCTCAAGAGACAAACCAATTAGTTAGCCTTGTTAAATGGTTTGTTAATTTTTACCTACCTATAGTTTAAATTATTTTGGCATAAGACCTTAATGGTATGATTTAGATGTTTGAAAGTTTTCATTCCATAATTATGAAATATTTTGTTGATGTGCATGAGATTATTTTAAATAATACCTATACACGAGTTTCATGTTCACGATATAATTTATTTGACATCAATTACTCTTTATTCACCCATTCCATATTATTCGTCATGTTAATGTTATTAATTTAATGACTTGTATTTTCAGTTATTTACCTTTCCACATTGATTATGCCATATTTAATCATGATATTTTTCATTATAAATAAAATTACTAAGTATCTGAGGTCACCCATTGCTTTTTTAATTCAACCCAGTATTATGAAAAATCATTTAATGAGTTCAAGGATGAAAAATATATACTTTTAATATGTTTTGTATTTTTTTAAATATAGTGTGAAATTCTAGTATGTATCAAGTCTACTATGACAACTAAAACTTTCACTCATTTGTGATGAAAAAATGTGTTTCTAGTGTCAATGTAATAAACTAACCCTTATATCCAGGATACTAGATTCTGGGTCATTATGGTTGGTATCAATGAAATTCTAGTAGAAACCTTGAGAACTTGATTTTTTCAAACATAGATTATGGGAAATAACCGAATGAATGAATTTTAGGACAATTATATGTATAAGATAACATCCTAAAAACCTAGTAAGGTAGAGTGTATGTATTTTTCCTAGAAATACATCCCTATCTGAATACTATAATTAGAAATTGTTCTATAACAGATTTATCTAGGGGTAATAACCAAAAAAATTGTTGGTCGAGTATATCTTGGACATCACTTTAGTACATGGTGAGTGTTTACTTACTAAAAACCTTATTTGACACTCTTATTGGTTAGCGCTCGGTTAGTTAAAATTTTATTTATGAACTATTATAATGTATTTGTATAATTGATAACCATAGATAGATTATGTTAAACCTAATATTTTATAGAATGAAAATATGGTTTTATGATTTAGAAATCGTATGAATGATTTTTCATGGTTTCTCAACAAGATTATTTTATCTAGTATAATGGTTTTTTGTTTCATTCAATGAATAGAACCACAAATAACCATGATAACATTAAATATGATGATAAATGTACTGATTATGCTAAAAATTGGGATAATGAGTGGGGTTAAATTTAATATTATTATTCCTAATAAATTATCAAGATATATAAAAAAACATAAACCATAGTCAACTCCCAAAATCTTGTAATAAGGGATGGATATAGTTTACGGAGATCTCAGGTGGTGTAAACCATATATGAGAAAGGACTAAGTTTCATTATGTTAGAAATTTGGAAGGAGACACCCTAGTGAACGTATCAATTGAACATGAATAAGTTTTATGTGTGGAGAATAAGGTCGTAGATCAATAAAATTGCACGGGAAAATGATGTGTATAATGGCATAAAAAATAATCATATATAACCATTTGTGTTCAATGTATTAATTTTATAGAATATTGGATTATCCATGTTAATTCCTAGTTAAATTATTATATAATAGATTAAGGACATATGATATTTAAACTATTTAAGTAAAGGATTGATGTATTTCTATATTGGTATTTAAGAATAATGTTATAGATGTTTTATATCAATTATATTTTTGGTATAAGAATCATGAAATATTTAAGGATTGTACCAATGGTTTTTTATTTAATGATTTGAAAGTGTAGTTTTAATGGTAACGATGTCCTAGAAAAGGGATTTAATGGTAATGAAATATTTTATTTAAAACACATGATTTGGGGAAAGATAACCCTTAATATGTTGCTGATGTTTAAGTAATAATGTTTAGTTGGTATAAAAAGATGATTGAAATTAATGATCTAAATTATGTGGTATTGGTAAAAATGAGAATTACTAGTTATTAGATGAAAAATTAATTTTTAATTGAGTTCATTGAATTTTTTGATTCATTGAATTTATTTGATATTATGGGATTTTATTTAAGGAATAAAGATATAATCAATTTTTGGAAATATTTATCTTTTCATTGAGGTTTTATGTTGATCAATATATTAAAATATTTGGTTTTTGAAACTAAGAGTTACTTTATATCATTCATGGGATAGATGTTATATTAATTTTAGGAATTTATTGATGTTATTTAAATAAATGGATTTTGAATTTGGTTGGACATATTTTGGAAGGGTTTTAATGTTAAATACTTATGGAATGGGTAATGTTGAACTTTGAGTGTTAATATTTAGATTTTATAGATTAATATATTATATTGTATAATATTTTCTAAACATTTTGTTCTTGGTACATATTTATAGATGTACATAAATATTTTTCATTCATTTATGGATCCTATGATCTATTAAGACAAAATTTTAGTTCATCACACATGAAAAATTTATCCTGAATTCTAATCATTTGAACTATGGATAATTTTTTTTCTTCTAATTGATTGATAGTTGAAATTATAATTCCTTAGTAAATATATATACCTAACTTCTTAGTCTATATGGCAATGGAATTCTATAAATCTATGAATCACTAATCATAAAAAAATGTCATCCCATTATGGTCATTTCAAATGAATTAATAGTCTTTTCACCTATACAAAATTTATGGTTTTCTGGTCTTTAACTACTTAAATTACATATGATATATCAATATATATTAGTCTAGGGGAATTATTTTATTCCTCCATGTCTATATTTTTACTTCCCTCTAATGTTATACTATTTAGAAACATAGTTTTCTGTGATTCTAGGTGACCTTCGTATTTACCTTTCCCTCATTTTAAGAGGAAAGTTATTAAAAAAAATTACGATTAAGGTTTTCTAGAATGGAATTTTCAAATTTAAAAATTATCAAAAATTTATACTTCTTGGATGCAACCTATTGGGTAGGGGCAATGTGACATCCTGATATTTTAAATGAATGTTATGGTCGATAACACATACAACACACAACACCAAGCTTAAACAAACCACAAAATAATATTATTTATATATGACAGTTAAAATATATCCATTTAATTGGAGGATACTAATGGGTTTAACCATAGTACAAAAATATTTATAAAGTCTTTATATAATAAATAAAACATAATTTTTAGTAAAATCAATTTATTCTTCAAAAATAAATTTTCTTACAAATTGTTTTATTTTCCATTTTGTGTGTGAGAATTATAATTATTTTCCAATAGGTTAAAAATTTTAATATATAAAATGGATAATTTTTTTTAAATCATTATATCAAAATTAACTTAGAGTGAATTATTTGTATTTTTCAAAAAGGTTTTATTTTTTAAGAAAAACTGAAAAATAACAATTGTCATTGAAAAACTATATATTTGTGTCAAAATTTTACAAAGTTATAATTTTTTACATGATCTATAGTAAAATAAATTCTCTTATATTATTAATAATAAAACTATTTACATTTCAATCAATTTTACAGTTCACTTTAGTATAAAGGAATGTTTATACATGAAAATCATTTTTGGAAAAACTGTTTTTCATTTAATTTTTAATTTTAAACTTAAATTATTTTTTTCTACTCATAAAAATTTAATATTGAAAAATTTAATCCATATTAAGAATCATAGGGTCCAAATTTTTCAATTGGCCTCTTTTATGTTTTCTCATTTTAAATAGTAACCATAGTTTACAAATGTGATCATGATAACGGTTATTGGAGTAGTTATAGTTAAAAAATAATATTATAATGACTAAAAGGACCATAAAACATTACTTTAGATTTTTGTATGCATAGTGTTTGGTAGAATATGTCATTTTTTTGAAAATACGAGGAATTGGTGTTTTATTTATTTGATTTTTACATTTATAATATTTATATAAAAGATAGATCTGAAAATATCACTTTTTTGGTTTAATGTCTATAATATATTTTGATAGGGATAAATAAAAAACATGTAAAAATATAAAAGGTTATTTTAATGATTAATTAATTTTTAACATGATATGTTAATTTAAATATTTAGTGATAGAATAATTGGATTAAATTATTAAGCAACACTGACGTAATATTTGCTAATTAAGTATGAAAATAAAATAAATTATATTAAAATTTTTAAAAATAATAAAAATTTGATGAATTTTTTTATTATTAAAAATTTATAGATTAATTTTAAATTTCAGGGATTTTAAAAATACTATATTAAAATTCACTCTTTGTATTAATTTAGTTAAAGCTAAATTAAATGAATTCTGTAAAAAAGTACATAAATGATATTATATAATAATATTTTTTAAATGATTTAAAAATTATAAAAACATTTTTTCATTAAAATGTATGGTATATGGTTTTAAATATCAAATATGATCCATTAATGTGTTTTTTCCTCTATGGTAACATTCATGACCCATAAAGGGTAAAAACCTTTAATAATTTTGTATTTTTCAAAAGGTTTAATAGGGGTTTAAAACTAAATCATAAGGTTAAAATCATAACCAAAATCCTTATAAATTTTATTATATGAGAGGATTTATAATAAATATCATCATATATTCTACTAATATAGATTTTTATATAAATATATTTTATGATAATTTAAAATAATAAAAAATTTCAAGAATTCTTGTCCCACAACTTATATATGGAATCCCCTTCATATTTTTCATTACATGACACATAGTGAACTAGATCAAAAAACATTACCTTATCAACATTATTATCCTAGATTGAATGGGTTTTTACCTTCTAAATGTCTTGCCCTAGGTCCCTTAGGAGGAGATCAAATGGAAGTAAACCGAATAAGAGTTAATTTTCTTTATCAACTCTTTCATTTTGATTTTTTATTCTACTTCATATTAATGTATATTAAAAATAATAAATTAATAAACATTGTATATTAAATATAATTATATTTTATTAATATTATGTTAAAGCCCAATTCCATTTCTTTTCCATCCTATAACCAGTGAATATATCACTCTTGCATACGTATGAATTATCTTCTCCATGTTCCGGTGTAATTATTTTTTCCATCACCACTTTACATAGATGGTTGTAAAGATGAAAATAATGAATATATATGATTTTTATGACATAAATATTATTATTTAATTATAATATCATATATAAATTCTTACATACAAATATGTTTGGAAATGATTACGTCTCTTGTGTGTACGAGTGTACTAGAACCTCCCTGAATCGATGTGATTCATTTTACATTCCTAATAAATTTTGATGGTAATTAGGAATTAAATAATAAATATATAAGATATATATCATATAATAATGATCATATAATGGTGAATTATTATTTATATTTCTCTTATTCCATTCATTGAAAATTAGAAACAATATTTATGCATATGTACGACCTACAATCTCCAAAAAACAGTGTGATTCATTTTCCTATATCTACCATTTACAAATTATTATATATATAATTAATATCTATAATTTTTAAATTATAATTCAAATTATATTAATTATGTAACCATGATCAAGGTATAATTACCATAAAATAATGAATCAAATCATACATGAAAAATGAATTAGTTATCACCTCAAACACTAATTTTAATAAAGAGTTTTTATGAAATGTGTGAAAATACATTATAAGTAAATAATATGTTGTATGATATATATGATGATGTTTTTATAATATATGTATAGAAAACATATTTTTAAAATAAAATATTTTGAGTCACATATGAAAGAAATCAAACCTATAGTGATGGGTCTTCATAAAAAATTGTCTTCTTTGGAACATTTTTCATGTTATACACATATATTAATTTATGAGGATTATATACTAAATATTTGTTATATTTTATCATGAAAAATATTAATTTCCTGAAATTTGATGTTTAATTTGATTTTATTTCGTTCATGGAGGTAATGATTTGAAAATTACCAAAGTGGTAATGGTTTATTTCACAATCTCAACATTTTTTGAATTATTTTTGTTAAATTATATGCTAGGGGAATTAATTGATCATTATATTGTAAACCAAATATATTTTATTTTATTCTAGTTATTTATATTAATTACATGTTTTACTTTCATTGTCCAAACATTATGTACTCAGGATACCAAAATAACATATAAAAAACATCTTTATTTTTCTACCCGATCTTGAATATTTTTTTACATGTTTATTTTTTAGTTACTTAATTTTTTTTAAATAATGTTTTATCTATTCAATGAATATTTATTAAATTAGTTTTTATCCTTTTTTTATTTTATAAAAAAATTATTAAAATAGAATTTCATATCATTTTCCGAACATGGTACTTTTTTACATTTATATAAAATATGAAATAAATTTCATATTTTAAGAAGCATGGGATGAATAAAATTTTATAAGACCATGAATTATAATTTATATTAATATTACCATACATGTTTCTTTATCTTTTTTTAAATAATTTCTATCTTAATATTCGTTAAATTTGTTTTTCTAAAAAGTGGATTTTAATGTGAAAAGGGTATTTAACTGAATAATGTTGTAATGACCATTTTATGGTATTTTTATTTATCATCAACAAAAAAAAATCTTCTAAATTATTTATATGTTGTAATGATATGATCCTTTGACATTCTATTGATGATTTATGATTGTTTTTATTGGGAAAATTTATAATACCCTATGATTTTTAAATGAAGAAAATCATGTCCGATAACATAAATGGAAAACAAACTAAATATAAATGAGATTTTAACTCCATGATACATTATGATCTATATTTTAAATAGAATTAATTACACACAACAGTGGTATTCTTTCAAATATTTCATTATATGAAATATTGAGTTATTCTAAAAAATATACAATTAATACAATTATTTAATATGATAGTCATCGCCTAGCCAATGGATTGAAAAATATGAATATAATTTAATAAATTATGAATGATATATAGTTTAAAAAAATTAAATTATATATATATATATATTATAAATAAAATAAGAATCGCTTAACTGAAAAAGGGACATTTTATGAAAAAAATATTTTTTTCGAAAAGACAGTTCAATCACTATTTTAAGCATAATTTAAATTTTTTCAAAATTTTAAAAATTTTATTGGAAAAAATATACACATATTTTTAAAATATAATATTTATATTATCTTTGGATTTTTTGTTATTTTTCTGATATCTTTAATTTTTTGATGAATATTGAAAAATACATATTCATTTAAATTATTTTATATTGATAAGTTATATTTTGAATTTTTTCCATAGTAATTCATTAAAATTTTATATAATTTAATATAATTTATAATGTTGGAATATTTTTCATTTTTAAATTTTGATATTAAACATTGTAAACTTTTTAATATTTTTACATTAAGACCCCGCTTTTTTCATTGTGTCTACACGATTAATTTTAAATTAAATTAATCCACATATGTTAGTTGAATTTGGAAGAATGGATTAAATATCATTAATTATACTAATTTATATTATATAATATAAATATATTAAATTTTACCATAATAATTAGTTAAAACAATTATAATTAATTAAAGTTATTAAAGTTAAAATATGGATTTTCACATTACATGTGTTTGTAATAAAATTAATGGTACAAACACATATGAATCTTATTTAAAATGTTTTATTTCATATTTATAATCATTAGGTATAAATTATATAATAAAAATTATTTTAATTTATGTCTTGAGGATAAATTACATAGGTAAATAAAAATATACATGTTACCGTGGTAAAAACAAAATGGGTAAAATTGAGTAAACATAAAGACTATGGAATAACATGATAATATTTTTTTTAATCTTGTGTGTTAGAGGTTTCTATAGAGTTAATAAACCCTAACATACATTATGATACAATTTTGGAGGCACATGAGGTAATAGAAACCTCCAAATAGTGAATACTTTTGGGTATTTAAAAAAATTCCACTCCTTAACTAGACAAGACAACACACTCCCAACACTTATACACACCTCTCAAGCCCTTTGTATAGAATAAAAACTAATGAAAACAATTATCCACTTATCTAACCACATCCGAGATTCCTTATTTTAGGAATAAATATATTCATGGAAGGATTTTAGTGAAATCGTAAGGAGGATACCCAATGAATAAGAGACGTCATTCAACAAGCGTCATTATTTTATTTCTTTCCTCGCCTCATTAAATTATTATTAAACAATTATCATATGATTAAATTAATGTATTATATAAACTGAGATTAAAATAAGTAAATTTCGAAATTTAAATTGTTTCCATATTCTATTGAAAGGGTTAAAAATTCATTAATCGTGTTTGTAATTGTGTACCGCTTGATGAACCGATGTTGTTCATATTTTCATTACCACATCTCATGGTTTGTAATGAAGACAGATATAATGTATAGATATTATATTTATAAAATAATTATTATTATTGAATCATTATATAACATATAACCTATTAAATTCCATTCCGTAGAGGATACAATAACATATCTTTTGTGCACGAAAGACTACTACCTTAGGAAGTGATGCAATCCATTTTTCACTAATACCTTACAAGGATGGTAATAAGTGTAATTATAATGAAAATATGTGATATAAATTATATAATTATTATATTAATGACATGTTTATCATTTTTAAAATATAATATATAATTTTTTTCTACCTTTTCACTCAATTAAAAATTGATAATGTCATGTATGGATGTGTTGACTACTACCTCAGAAAAGTTACGTAGTTTTATTTGTATCTCTACATCGAAAGAATGAAATATATAAGTCAATATAATTAAATAATTTCATATTTATGATATTATGGTATATCTATAATGATAAATTTCACTTACCTTCAATTCATATGTATCATTAGTTCATGTTTCATAACAATTATATTTCTTGTCATCTTCTATTTTATTTGATTTATAGATTTGTTTTCAAGAGTTAATTTTTTAAAAAACTAAGAACCCTACATTCCATTTTTTTGTTTTTCTGGTATTGAAAATCGTTTGTTCAAAATAAAAATGTATTGTTTATTGAAAATGTTATTTTGAAAGAGAAATAGAAATTTAATATTTGAAAGTGATTTTTCATATGAGTTTCAAAGTATTTTTAAAATGATATAATTATTTACTCATTTTGGTTTTCTTGGACATTACATATGACATGTGAGCCCAAATAGTACCAGGTGATCCCATAATAACATAAACAATGGGTGCACCCATAGATCACTCCAATGTATTTGGTAATTATTATGTTATTATGATAATTATATTGGAAGTTGGCCATATGGAACTTTTATTTTGTAATGATTCTATAAGGGTTCTATGAGATGATTTCACAAGGTACATACTTGACATTATTATGCTCTCTGAATAGTTTTCTTGGAAATATTTTTTCTAAAAAAGGAATAGATGATCATTATAAAGAAATGATAATTCCTTTTATGGCAAATTTTTTATGTTTATAAGAAAAGGTCTTTCATAGGTATTAAATATTTTCCATATAATAACGTCTTTCTTATTTTTATATCCCTTACTGAGTGTTTTATGATCATTCCCTATTTTAAAAATGTTTTTTCATAGGATTTAATGATGGTTAAGGGAAATAAAAATGTTAGGTTGATGGTCATGAAGAGTTTTTAGAAAAATAAATCACTTATTTTAAAAAGTTTTATATGGTGAAAAAATGAATATTGATTGGAAGTGTCAGCATTAAATTATATGGTTTTGTTTTGTATCTGTTATTACCGAATTATCAAAAATAATATACCTGAAAAAATAATCAAATTAAAATAAAGTAATTTATTAACTAAAACTCAATATTATGTAATGTTTAAGGTGTATTCCTTATAAAATTGTTGACATTATTTATACTAGTTCTTCCTATATAGTCATTTTAAAAAAAGGAATATTGATTATGATGTATTGCTTATTCACATGTTGAATTAATTGGGCTTATTAAGTGATGGATGGATACTAACAATATGTATCCCCTCGATAAATTGATAAATATTCTGATAAAGTCCAGTTGTCTAGCCTTATTAAATGGTGTTTTAGTGTAAAAAATATGTTAAACTATCATAGAACAAGGCCACGATATTAAGATTCTGATAACTAACATTATGCATTATATCAATATAAAAAAATTTATTATTTCCTATTCAATTATTTTGAATAACATAAATTTATAAGATTTAAGTTCATGTGATTATTTATGTAGAATCATTTGATCTTTATTTACCCCTAAAATATTATTCTTCATGAATGATTTGTTGATTAAAATATATGTTTTTTCAATTATTTACCTTACTATATTGATTTTTCCTTATTTACGGATGATATCTTGCACTGTAGATAAGACATACTAAAAATTTGACATCCCCATATTTTGTTTCCTTTTTTAGGATATGAAAATGTAATATTTGAAGGAGTTTAAGGATGATTAATATTTTCATTCATTATGTTTTTTATTTTATGTTTTCAAATATAATGTGAGATTAAAATATATATCTAGTTTACCAAGCCAACTAAACTATTATCTCCATTGGGATGTGATCGCCTGTATCGAGTTCCAATGTAATAAAATAACCATATAATTTGTGATACAAGATTTTTTTCAATAATACTATAAGATTATCATTGATTATAAAAAACTCAAAGTCATAATTTTATTGGATATTATAATTCCACAATTTATATAATATTTGAAGCACACATGAATGAATGAAAAATAGATACTTTATTTATTATAAGACTATGATTTATTTGGGAACCATTACATAAAATCCAGGGTTTATTTAATACCAAAAGTAATAACATGGCTCTCATAACTATTCTATATTAATGAGTTTTCTATGGACTTGAAACAGTGCTATATAAATCCACCAATCTTTTCAATACAACACCCCTGGAAAATAACTCTTGAAAGAGATGGTATTTATGATAGACATGTTTGGTCCATTAATGGTATTTAAGGTTATTATCCTAAGTAGTAGATCCATATTTATAGTATATTCTAATTTATTATTCAGTTATATTTACCACTATTTAACTAGAAAGTTTCAAAAGGACTTAGGTGGGGGTGAGATTGATATCTTAAAATTTTCACCAACATAAAACCACATTATTAAAATTAAATCAACCCTTTCCAACTATTATATATCAGTTAAAAAAATAAAAAATCAATGAAAAAATTTGGACATAATAATTTTATTGTGGTCTAGTGAAACAGTATCCCCTAGTTCACTGCACTAAAAATCCCTCTCCGCATTTAGTGATTTTCATTACACCAGACATTTTCTAAGTCGTTTCCTAGATGAGTTCATGTATCTGTCACTTATTAGAAAATTATGGAGATCCTTCAACCATGTTATCCATTTATAATACCTATCCATGGCCTTAACAGAACACCTATTACATTATTTTATTACTTACAATAATAAGTAAATGACTAAGAAATGATAAAAACTGCATTTCATAGTTTTAAAAAGAAATTATTAGTTTATGAAGAAATATTCTATTGAAATTTCATATCTTATAAGTGTAGAAACATATAATTTTTCAATAATCTAATAATAATTGAACCTTCGTATTATTAATTTATATTTACATAGTTGTATGAAAATAATTACCAGGAAAACAGGAATTGTTATTTTTATGCTATTCAAAATCCACAATATCTTATCCCACTGTTACATCTCTCTAGTTTTAGAATCTAAATTGTTTTAAATATTTTTCAATGCTTGAGTGAATATAATATTTTGAAAAAAATACCAATTCAGGTATGCGACATTCTTCTCAAAAAATTGAAAAACTATAGGTAGTCATTGAGAGCACCAAAGGTTTTCCTTAGAGCTATACATTTTCTTGTAAATAGAGGCATAATTTAATTAATATTTTCTTCATTAAGATAAATTTATTTATAATAAAATTAAATAATAAATAAAATTTCCCAATACAATTGAAATGGATATAAGCACTTAAAAACAACAATTTAATATTGAAAATAATATTCAATATTAAAACAATTCTGTTGAATGAATTTGTTTCTTAATTCCCTTAATCAATTGACATTACTAATCTTGATGAAGAATTGTTGTCATTAGAATGAAATTATTTTATATGAATATACTGATCTAAGAGTGATATCCAAAGTCTTAATTTGATAATTCCAACTCCTTAACATTTTTTTTGAAGAACTATTCCTTCTAGCTATTTTTTCAATCATAATATAAATAAAGAAAGTTTAATATAATGTAATCACACATTAGTTGGATTCGAATCATGTGAAAAATTGACTTTAATACTATTATAGATTCATATTTATGATCTTTCAGAACAATCTACTTTCAAAAAATATGATTCATAATTCTTTTAATATTTGTAAAATAACTTACATATAATGTCCCCTCACAAGATAATTTAATTCTTACATAAGATAATTTACTTACATCACAAGAAAATTTAGTTATAGAGACTCTAAAAAAGAAAATTTATTTTCAAATAAACTAATTCTATTTCATTATATATTTTTTTATGCATAAGATAAATTATTTTAAAAAATTAAATTGTAATAACTGTTAATAATTTCCTTAGAGAATAGCGTAAATTACTTGGGGAGAAATTATTCAATCATTATTGCCATGTAATATAAATTTATTAATGAAATTTCAACAAAAAATTGATGAAAAAAATACTTTAACTAAATATAATTCAAATGAAATAAATTTAAATAAAAAATGAATTATTAACCATAAATCACATACAATAATCATACAAGTAAAAAATGGGGATTTTGTGACAATAAAAATATATGACGTATTTGGATATGTCGGAACAATATTAGTATGAAAAATAATAACACCATACTTGATGATCACAAACCCCATCAAAGTTTAGTGTTTTAAGGATTTTAATGATATAATCACATAAAATATAGATAATATTTAATTTGATATATAAATTTTTTTACATGTATTTTCTACCCCTTTTGGGATATCCAAGAGAATATAATGTATTGAGATAAGAATTAGTCAATGTAACACTCCAAAATTAGTAAAAATGCGAGAATATAAAGGAATGAACTAATTAATGAATGTGATATATTTGGATGATCATATTAAAAAGAGAATAAAAATAATAAAAATAATAATTCAACCTTAAACATTCATGAAAAATAGAATTAAAAATAAGTCACCAAAATTTTCAGTAATAGAAAAATAAATTGAACATTTTTAAATCAAAAAAAATATTAAAAAAAGGAAGATAATTGATAATTTTTTTCCAATATTTGGATTGGGAGTAGCTTTATGGTTTGGTTTGTTTGGATTAGGGGCCTCCATTCACCTTTTCTAAGTAACAAGATACTTATATGGATGGCCATGACCCAGAGTTCATTTGACTTAAATATATTAATGTGAATCCGTACATAGATTAATTATATAGACAATTTATTCTTTATAGAAATCTCAAATAAAAAAATATTATTTCTAGGTTTCTAACTAAAAATTATAAGAATATATTGAAAATATGATTTATTTTCATAATAAGAAAGCATAGATTTTAAAATATATATCCGAATAACAAATATCCTAGATGAAATAATTTTAGATGGAAAAATAATAAGAACATTTTTTGATTCATTTTTTTCAAGTTTCCTTTTTACCCATTGAAGTGTATATATAAATTACTTCTCTATTAAAGAAACCTAATTCTAAAATTCCTCAGAATAAGAAGTAAATGCATTTTCAACATTAGTTCTGATATCTTTTATCTTATCATGCATGATGAATAAAATTTATTTGAAGGAAGGATCCCACTACATCATCAAATTGATTGTCATTATATGAGATTATAAATTATAAAAATAATACTATTTTAGGGTTGCTTAATATTCTATATCTAAAATATTGAGTTAAAAAATTGATTTATAATGGCTTTAAATTATATTCAATGAAGAATTTTTGGAATACTCAATCTTATAAATGATATATATTTTCAATTTTTAACGTGATTTTAGAGAAATTTAATTATATTTCAATTATTTAATTATACCTAATAATATATTCATAAATTAAGTGAAATTAATCAGTTGTTACTAAACAATATCAAACCAATTATTAATATGGGATGATACAACATATTGAGTAGATAAATGATTCTTTATATACTTAAATTTATATATCACTATTTTATTCATAAAATAAGTATTTTATATGATTTTGGATTAATATATTTATAATAATTTTAGACATAAGTGGAGATAATAAATTTCCCAATAGACAGGTTCTATATAATTTTTGTTATATGCATTAGAATTTAATTTATATAATAAATAGAAACTTGGTAACTGAATTCTCTTTCAGGTATGACACTTGAATTTTCAAACATCCAATATTTAATTTCATAGAATTAAATTGTGATATAATTTTATATAAAACGAATTTAAGTTGAATATATAATTTATTTTTTTCAAACCCTTGAACTACTAGGTAAATTTCTCCCATTTATTTTTCTTCATCATGAGAGAAGGTTCATCTTTCACTCATATTATAGTGATCCTTAAAACTAGAGTATATTTTTTATCTACATTTTTCTAGGATATAGGAAAATATTTTATAAAAAAAATTATCCTTCATTTTCAGAGGTTCTTGACTAACTAATGTTTTTTCAACAGAAAGTGGTAAAACATTTTCAACCAAAACACATGTAGAGAATTTTACAAAATTAAAGGAATCATTTTGAAAATTTATCCTTTCTATCAATATTTTCTACATTGAATGGATTTCTAAGAACAAAAATTAATTCAAAAATATGAATAAATTCATTATAGTGCACTTAAAATATGTATTCTCAGACTTTATATATTCAATAAAAACAATAAAAAAATCAATTTAGGATCAACATGAGAAGTACCATCTTTCTTTTATGTAAAAAATTATCTAATTCATTAGATACAATAGTAATAATAGTTGTAGGAATTTCCCTAAGGATTGATTTTCATAGTTTTCATTCCAAAAGTGGTTTATTTTCTGTTATACCATTTAATTCATCTTCATCAAGATTGAAAATGTATCCATAATAATTAAAAATTATAGATATAGTAACTTTAAAATTTACCATCACAACTACAATAGCTCTATATAATTCTTCTCCTCCAATAGGTTTGTCCTAACCATCCTTAAGAATCCCCCCTTAAATGTTAGTTTGATTTACATTAATATTTTCTTTTAATTCAAATGGTTTTATTATTATAAAAGGAATAATTCAAAAAATATATACTTCTCTTAAAAATTATATCTCTATTAGTTGTGACACCATGGAACTCAGTGGCCATTAAATCACAGAGCATGATCTCCACTATTTCAGACATAATTGATAATATTCATCCAAAATGGTAAAAATTGAAATCTATACTCTAAAAATGGTACTTACACTACAAAATATATATAGATAGACTCACCTAGTTCTAAATAAGGATGAGATGAAATAAATTAATCTCTTGATATAAGACTCTTAAACTCTCCAATACATCGAGTAATAATAGTTTTAATAAACAAAAAAAAATTATATTGTCCCTAGGATCCATAACAGGATTCTTTCCCACAATAGTGCTTCAAAAAAAATTTCATAATCTTAGTTGGGGTTACGTTATTGATAATAACCATAGAGGTAAAAATCTCAAACAACAATTCATAAGGGAAAAAAATCATTTAACTCATTAAAAGAGATTGAGATGTTATTTTAATTTAGTTTTGATACCACCAAGTCTTAATTTTATTCATAGATAAAATCATCATCGTTTTAATATTATATTACCTCATTCTCAAATAAAACTTTTGTTGTTTTCACCTAGTAGAAAAACACCCATCCATAGAAGTTGAGTACCATCTTCAATTAAAAATACATTATTTCGAGACATGTATAATCAAAAACTTTTCCTCTCAACACCTTCCACAAAACAATTTCACTCTATGAGGTACATATAATATTAACCTCTAATATTTTTCATTTCCCCTTTCACAGTGAGATATATGCGATTTGAAGATCAATGAATTTGGTCTAGGGTTAGAAGGGTCAAATACAATAAGGGTGATACTATAGGGTTTTCAAATATCTAAGGATCACATTACAATAATTACATAATCTCATATATGTAATATGATGAGTCCCTTATAGTGACATGATGAAAAATAATGTACATTAAATTATATAATTTAATAGGGGTGTTTTTGACTTTAAAACATGATAAATTATTTTTGTAAATAAATCAAAATTTCAATAGTGAAAAAATGAATTGATTTTTTATTGTTAAAAAAATACCTAAAATGAAAATAACAAAAATTAGAGGACATAGCTAACTGAAAATAAAATAATAATTGAGTAAAATAATTTAAAATAAAACAACCCCAATCAATTTGGTTTAGAAAATAAAATCAATCTGCATTAATTGGATTATTAAAATTTTAAACTAATTTTTTTAGTAAAAATATACACTAATGTGATGTCACATTTTTTTGAGTGATCCCTTAATAAATTATTCATTAAAAAAATATTTTTTCTCAAATAGATTATTATTATTTTTGACTTTATAATTATCGAAGTTTAAGTACATTTTATTTGTATATGGTCAATATTAAATCTAAAATAAATTAAGGTGTTTCATCCACAACACATCTGAACAACAACTACCTGTTGTAATTTACTCATCTCATTTTGTTTCCAAAAAAGTGTTTATTCATTATAGACTAAGAAACCAATGATTGTCCACAGAAGTGGGAATTCCTATAATAATATTTCTATCTAATATACAACCACTAAAGTTATAACCAAAATATTATTGTAAATTAAATCCATATGTTTTTGGAAAAAGAAAATAAAATTAAATATTACCCTTAAAATATATTATTTTTTGGAATCTTTTAAATCATGTTATTGACACGCAAAAAATGAGCATTGGAAAATATGTGAGGGAATAAATACCCAAAGTATGTGAATTATTTTCTCTAAAAAACTAAATAAGATAAGTCTTTAAACTCTCACAGATTATGTTACATTTATAAGTACACATGATCACTTGAACCTCATATGGTCATTTGACTGGATCGTGCTCAACACAAGACCATATTCGATCTTGCAGAGACCCTTTAACATGCCTCCCAATTATTTATAAGGCATCTAGATAAACCTTGGTGATCATGGGGAGCCTTACAGATGAGATACCTCGAATCACATAATATGTCTATAGGTGAACACCTTAAAATCATTCTAACCCATTAATAAAATAAATAATCAAAATTTGAAAAGGAGAAGACCTTATATAGTTGTTTTTTTTCATGTGGAAAGCTTATGCAGTTCAAAAGACTTCATAGAATCCTTATGAAGTATCCACCTTATTGCACATGAGCATGTTTTCATGTCATCATTATCATGGGAATGGTTCCAGATATGTCAATTTGACTCACATTTCCCCTCTGAATACAAGGATAATAAAATGGGTTGTCCATGAATATTCTTGTGAATCACTACAAGACCCATTATTGGTCAAAAGTTTCATCATAGGAAAAAAGAGTGACTATCCTAGACCATAATCACACAAAAATATGAGATTGCATGCCCTGGTAAAAGAAATAAAAAGATAAAAACAGAAAATTTGGAATCTTACCCCAAGGGATGATATACTAGACTTCACATGGTAGGGGTTATATGCCACGGGTGAACACCCTTTATTACGAGAGGCCCCCTCAACAATCAAACCTGATCCCATGAGGTATTTAGATAGATCAACCAGATTTGGTGAAGGCTCTCGTGACAGTACACTTTATCCTCATACATGACCCCAAATAAGTTTTCTTTGATCATGATAAATCCCTCCCACAGGCTTCCTTACATCGCAAAGTATCCTATACATGTAGAAAAAACCATGTGAATGTTTTTTGACTTGTAAAACTGGTTAGGTGAAATCCATTAGATGGATAGGATCCAATGAACATGGTGATGGTTAAACATTCTTGTAATCACTATCATCAGGTGGTTCCAAAAATGATCCACAACATGATAAATCATAGTACGTTATCCCAGAATCCCTCCACCGACTTCAGCTCAAATATGAAACATATTCTCCATGCATGGGGGTGTATAACTGTGATGATGAGGCCTATAAATACTTCCCCATCACGAACTACATAAAAAAGGATCTACAATTATGGAAAATCAATGACTGCTACATGATAAAACATGAGAAGACTTCTCAATATATCCAGTCACATGATTATGAAGGTCTTCTCCATGAAAAATTAAATGATCAAATTAAGGGATCACATGACACGCATAGGAACTTCACATGATCACCCTATATATCATGTGATGGATTTATAACATGTATATTAGATTATGTGAAGGTGGCGCCAGATTTTGTATTAGTCATGTGAAACCGAAAATAATATAAACTTGGACAAACCATGAGGCACAATGAAATAAAGGATGAAATAAAGACTGAACAATATAGAAGACTTATGTGGATACAAATAATCTAATCATCAGGCACTCTGCATGACCTACATAGATTATATGATTTCATCTGGTCATGATGATCAAGTCATGAAAAAAACCATTGACATGCAATTTAGATCATGTTATGCCTCTCCAAAAGGTAACTCAATTCACAGGATGCCCTCTACGAATTGAACCCATTTCATGGAAAGTATTCTAGGAATGACATCCAAAGCTTGCATTATTCTCCAAGACATGTTGGAAAAGTTATGTGAAAAAATAGGCATGTTAGCTAGGCCTCACGATGTAACTAGGACAAGTCATATAAGTCATGAAACACCCTCTAGACATGTCAGCCTTGATCATGCAACACCATCCAGGAAATTCTTCCTTGATCAAGTGAAACCCTTCAGACGTGTTATCCCAGATCATGTGGTACCCTCCATAAATGGAAATCTTCATCATGTGACACCCTCCAGGCATGTCTGCCTTAATCGTGAAACATCCTATAGACATTACATTTAGATATTGTGACTTAATTTCAAAAAATTAAACATTATCATGAGACTACCTTTTGAAATAAATTATAGATAACTAGTAAATGTAAAGGCATCCTCAAACACTTTATATAGACAATCATAACATGTTAGGTAGAAAATTATCCCATTTTAAGAAGATTCCCATGGATCTGATAACCTTTTCAAGTAAATGCATTTTTACATCCCTAAAATGAACTATGATAACCCTGATTTATGATATAATTAGGATTCATAGTATGCCTTTATATGGACCAAACTCAAATGGGTATGATCCTTGGTGTATGTCACCCATGACTCCATGATTTTAACCATCAATACCCAATATCACTAGTGGGATTATCAATATTCTTCATTGACTAGAATATTGGGAAGATAATAGTACTAAGATAACATTGATTGCTATTATAACCAAGACACAAAGTATAACATCACATGTCTCGAGATGAAATTGGCCTCCACCTTAGTGTAAGTTTCCCCGTGTCTCTAAAATTCTAACCATGAAGACCCAGTCTCTTCCATGGCATTATCATTTGTCCCCATCCACTAGTTGATTAGAAAGAAAATTGATCTATGATGACTCTGATTCATTGCATGAAAAAGATACCTAGGACGCCTTCCTAAGGGAAAATATCTATATCAATCATCCATAGGAATACCCCAATAAATATGACCCACATATATATAGAGTGAGATTAATTAATTTCTATCCCTTGTTTCTCACACTGATAATTTCCAACATGGGATTAGGGATTTTAAGTGATCATATCATTCTTTTCATGAACCACCACTATATAGGAAAACCTCATTGTATAAGACATTAATAGTGGCATGGTATGTCTTCTCCCATTCAAGGAAACCCACCTCAGTTAATGTCCCAGGGGTTTGATCAAAATATGTTGAATATGGTTCATTCCATAACCAAGATATATAAGAAACCTCCCTTGAAGATTAAACTCAACACCTTGTTCTTATGTTCCCCAATATATATCCATTACACATGATATTAAGCTACATGTGTATAAAAAACAAGGCGTGTTTTGATTCTTACTGTAATAATGATGCATAGGATACCTCATAAAGGTGTAGTCCCATCCTTGGAGTATTAATATTATTCATGGCAGAAATCCAATGCTAAGATGCATGGTTATATGAATTTAATATATATGTGTCTTCCCGTTAATGGGAAATGGATGAAGAATGTAAGATACATAAATATTAAATCATTAATAAAACTCCCTTTACATATGGAAGGATTAAACACTTGATAATTTGGATAGGGGAACAAGTCTCATATCGTGATTATGATGAGATGATCAAACATATTAAAAATCACTAAGAGATTCCATGAGTATGAAATAATTCACTCTAAAGTGTGTGATGAGACTCAACTCGCACCCTCTCGGCCAATGTGAGTCCCTAAGTATTGTTGGGTCTAGAAACCCAAATGACCACGTTCTTTTGGAAAGGAGGTCCGTACATAGGTATAAATGCAGGAGCCATTGGGAATTTCATTGAAATTTGGATATAGGGAACCGACATGAATGATTTTACAAAAATAAACCCCAACAGTCAAACTGTTGGGTGAAACACACACTATTTTCTATAAAACAAAAATCGGAGAACCCAATGTGAAAATTTGAAATAAAAAAATCATTGGTGAAACGTCTTTTGGTTCATTTTTTCATTAACATGAATCAATAAGGGGGAACTGAATATAAATCTCTCAAATAATAAAAATTATATGTTGACCAAATGTAAATAGGGTTATCATGAAATAAGTGAATCCTTTATCTGACAATACAATGTGAGAGGAGTGGAAAAACCAGGATTATAAAAAGTAAAATTTTGTTGCCTGTGAAATTATGATTGAGAATTTATCATGTTTTCAATGATTCATTGATTGGTGAACCTTTTCCTTTTTTCATTATTGTAAAAACTTCTCTCTCAGAACACACCTGACTAGAGATCATGTCTCAATCCAGTGATCATTCTTGAAAATAAACTATATTTGGAACTCTTGTATATAAAGACCCAAAAATTCCATGTAAATGTTTTTAATTATATGGGAATTTTATTAGTCTGTGAAAATTGACGGCGTGTGATTCTGTGGGCCGGTGTGCCCAGAAAGAATTTCTGAACTTTTTTTAAGTACTTTCAGTAAAGGTACAAGCAGGTTTTTGTAACTTTTGAACTGGTTCTCAAAATTGATATATGAGGCCATCATTTTTTCTAAAAAATTAAATAGATAAACTTAATATTTGGTTTGGCTTCTCATTTGTTTTTGTTGGGGGGGGGGGAATTTTGGCGAAAGGGAGCACTTTGGAGGATCATTCTCTCCCCACAAAGAATGTGCCATCCTCTCCAATGAAGAACTTGCCATCTTCTCTAATGAATAATGTGCCAACTCCAACGTGGGAAATCTTTAACAGTGAATAACCAATGTATGTCCTTTCCTCCTCATCGAAGTCAACAAATATCCAAGGTAGGGGTGTGTGTTCGATTGATCATCGTTAATTTTTCTCTCACGAAATCACCTCCCCTGAGCCACTTTCTACTACTCTAACGCGGAGGGAACAATAAAAACAAACATGGTTCGAACCCTCCACAAGTCATGTTGTTCTTTTTTGTTTTCTTCACGATGGAGTTGAATGGAAATAGTCATTGGTGGTGCTCGGGAATGGCGGTCAGCACCACGGTCGGCCGTAAACATGGTGGTGGAGAAACTGCACTGCCAGAGAAGGGCCGCAACCCATCTGCCAAGGCAGAGAAATGGTGGAGGCCAATAAAGGTCGGCCACATGATAGGGTGGTAGTGCACATTCATGCCGCCCAGTGAGCAAGGGCTGCGGCTTGTGCCATAGTAGCGAAGGGATGGCACCAGACGTTCAGCCGGCCACGGAGGGACGGAGCAGGACGCGCCGCCGGTAGGAAAAGGGGCCGACCGTTACGGTCGGCCGTGTTGAAATGAGTGGGGAATGTGGGACCCACGTGCTACTGGTGACCAAACGACTTCGGCTTTTCAGTGAGTGGAGGCGAGGGGCGTGCAACTACCCACTGCATGCAGCCAATCCGGGCTACCAGTGTGCGTCGGGCCGCCCAGCGCGGGCTGGGCCTCCCGGAGCGGGTCGGGCCAGACCAAGGAGGCAAGGCCAGGGCGGACCTAGCAGGCCTTGTCGACCCGAACCGGTTCGGGTCATCCCAGGTCAGGTCAGGCGGGTTAGTCTGACCAGGTTAGACTGATCCCAAACCAGCTTCGACTCATTTCTTCTCTTTTGGCCAAAAATTTTGCACCGGGCATCTGTTTGACAAAACTTTTATGGAACAAGAAACCTTGGAGCGAGAAGGTACTTTTGGTATAACCCACATGAGATTTGGATAAAGTTGGGGTATGGATGGGTTGGAAAGAGAACGAATCCAACCAGGCCCTCGAAACTTAAAGGCTAATAACTTACAGAACGAGAATCCAATTGACGCATCCGTCTGTTGCATTGAGACCCCTATTATATGGAAGTACTTTGGGATACTTCTTCATGGGATTTTGTGGAAATTGGAGTATCAACCTATGGCTTGAGGAGAGGAACCTCCAAGATTCAAGTGAGCTTAGCACGGGAACCCAGTAGTTGGTTGTAACATGGGAAAGGGATCCTTCGGGGGTCTGTATTTTAGGATCCCACATGGATCTTCTCTAGGAATCCATATGGGACTACTCTTAGATCATGTGTGGGTATGATCTACTAGGATCATGTGTGGGTCTCGTGGTGTACTATGATCTTATGTGGTTCTATTGTACTAGGATCTGGTGTGGGTCTTATGTTATACTAGGATCCTATGGGGGTCTACTATACAAGGATCATGTGTGGGCCTGATGATGTACTAGGATACTACGTGGGTATGAATATTAACAAGGTAATATGATTCAGTAGTTACATATAATCATTTATACCTCTGTAATTATGTTATACCTTGTATTAGATGAGTCTTTAAATTCGTGGTGAAACATTTTTGGTATTCTTCTGTGTGGTGTACATGTGTCGTACTTTCCTTTATGTTAATACCTTGGTGGTATTCTTCTATGTGGCGTACCTGTGTGGTACTTCCATTCATGGTGTTCCATCCTTTGTGGAATAATTGAGATTTGGGATTTTGAGTTGGATCCTGTGTTTCCTCATGATTGAGATGGTTATACTTTATAACTTAGGTATATGTATGGGAATATACCTAAGTAGGGTTGTTAGTTGATTACATGTTGTGTGGTTTATCCATGGTGGATTTTGTGAGAACTTGATGGTCTCAGGGTTCTTACTGAGTACTGTTATACTCACACCTACATAGGCTATGCCCTCACCTTTTTGTGTTTGGTGTAGACGACAGACAATGCTGACTGAGGATGAGAGTACCAGGACTGGAGGTAGCTCAAAGGTGTAAATTATACGAGGCGTACCATAGAGACGACTATTCATGAGTTGTACCTACCCTACAGGTTGGATCTTTGGTGGGTGTTCACAGGAGATGTACCAGTTTACTTGTACTTTTTAGTTTCTCATACTTTCTAGATGGGCTTGTATTCTAGCCCCTTTAACTACTATACTCACTCTATTTACTATTCATCTTACCTTGTGTTTGTATCCAGATGTGTGCTTGGATGGGTTTTTTATAGGTTATAAAGGAAATGTCTTTCCGGTTATAGGAAAATACCCCTTCGGTGATGGTCATTTTCCCCTGGCCTATAGAAGGCGGGCTTGGGGTAGTCACGGTACGGGCCCTGGGGGACGGGTCATGAAATATTTGTATTAGAGGAGTCGATTCAACCATAGAACATTGGAATATGATCTTTTTAATGATAATAGGGTTATGTGTAGTGACTGTGGTTATTAGTTTCAGGAATCCAGTGTTGGTATGGTGGCTGGCGTATCCATACACTAGGACCCTGAATTTTGATTTCTGACTTAGTGCACGAAAACACTGATTGCGTGTTTGTTTCAAAAAGTTTTCTTTTTTATCTCTTTGTGTGATCTCGCCAATTATAACTTATTATCTATGGCGCACCTATTTCTTTTCAGGATGCCTCCACGCAGACATCCAGCTAGGGTTCCAGGTCTAGTATGCACTGATAGCCCACTGAGCGACGAGGCCTCAGTGTAGGGCCCTCTTCTAGTAGAGGCACCAGCGGTACCATTACCCATTGGTCCACCATTGCCACTAGCCTGAGGAGAAAATAGTGCACGCCTCTTGAGCGTGTTTCATGAGTTCTAGCGCCAGAGGCCACTGAGGTTCCAAGGAGAGACAGACCCACAGGCGGCAGAGGATTGGCTGGAGGCCATGGTGAGAGTCTTCCGACTGGTAGGGACAGCAGCTAATATCATGGTGATTGATGCCTACAGTCTCCTACAGGCAGCAGCAGGAAGATGTTGGAACTTGATGCTCCATGTTCACAAGGAGGTGACACTCCTCTGGGTTGGCATTGAGAGCCGGTTTCGGGCAGAGTTTGTTCGAGCAACCCTTCACGTATTACTCATTCAGAATCTTCTTCATCTGTAGCAGGGCAGTATGATTGTGGCTCAGTACTCAGTGATGTTCACTGACCTCTCACGCTACTCCACTGATATGGGGCGGGACCCATTCTTCAGGACCCAAACATTAGATAATGGACTCAAGAGGGAGATCATGGTTTCAATGATTTCTCTTAGCATCCCGACACAGGCGGGGGTGTTAGAGCGTTCCCTCTTAGTGGAGAGTTTTCTTGAGGATCAGTCACTAGAAGCGATACCCACCACTAGGAATCACTTAGAAGAATCATCTACAGATAGTAGCTGACAGATGTCAGAGAGTTCCAAGAATACGAGACCTAAAGGGGGACGACTGCAAGATTCAGTGTTAGTTGTGTGGGGCACCGGAGACAGATCCAGTCATGCGAGGAACAAGCAGTGTTACAAATGCAGCGGCTAGGGTCACATGGCTCGAGACTTCCCATTTTTCCATACAGATGATCTATAGATGGTCAAAGGACCACCCAAGAAGAGATAATGGTTCGACTGAGGAGGTCCGCAGGGAGAAGGCAGACGTGGCAGAGGAGCTGGTCATGCAGCTGGTGGTGGGCGACGATTTGAGATGTTACCGCCACCACCACTAGGAGGTCCACCCCGACCACATGGAGAAGGTGGAAAGGGGAAAGCTCACCTCCATGTATTTGAGGCCTATGATCATAGCGCTATGGAGATGATACGAGGTACCATATGTGTCTACTCTACCTTAGCTGCAGTACATATAGTCATAGATTCTAGTCATTCTTTTATTGCCACTGCCCTTGTTTGGAGTTCAAAGATTCTGATAGAGCTGTTGGCTCGATTCATATGGACAGTGACTCCTACAAGAGGGGATTCGATGATTACCCACTAGTTCCAGCAAGGTGAGATTACTCTAGGAGGTGAGAGCTTCGGTTCAGATCTCCTAGTAGAGGCGTCGCGGCCTTATGACGCCATCTTCGGTATGAGCTGGTTATCTACCGTCCATGCATAGATTGACTATATTAGGCGAAAAGTGTGGTGTGTCCTCATGGATATGACCATTTTTACCTTCACTGGTGATAACAGAGCCTTTGCAGCATGGGATGGACTTACCCGAAGAAGAGTGCAGCTGATCACTCATTAGTTGGCTAGCCTTACCCTCACATCGGTTGATGTGGAGAGTCCGAGCAGTCTCGTAGTGGTGGAAAAATATGCAGATGTCTTCCCTAATAATGTTTCGGGTCTACCTCCTCAAAAAACGGTGAAATTTTACATTGACTTTTACCTCCGGATGACACCAATATATACACTAGCGTATCAGATGGCTCCCGTGGAGCTTCATGAGCTGCAGGTATAGCTGGCAGACTCACAGTGGAAGGGGTTCATCCGGCCAGGTGTTTCTCCATGGGAAGCCTCGATTTGGTTCTCAAAGAAAGAGGATGGGAGATTCTTACTTTGTCTTTATTATTGGTGCATGAACTAGGTGACCATGAAGAAGAAGTACCCACTTCTGAGGATTGACGACCTCTTGGATTAGCTGAAGGGATAACGGTGGTCCTCGAAGATAGACCTCATTTCAGGCTATCACCAGCTCATAGTGCAAGATGAGGATGTGTATAAGATGGATTTAAGATGTCGATACAACAATTATGAGTTTTTGGTCATGTTGCTTGTTGTGACCAACGCTCCAGCATGTTCATGGGACTCAGGAACAAGATCTTCCATCCATACCATGATTGCATTGTAGTAGTCTTCATCGATGACATTCTGATCTACTCAGCTACCGAGGAGGAGCATGCCTATCATTTGCAGATAGTTCTAGACACACTCTGAGAGCACCAACATTATGGTAAGATCTCGAAGTGCCAGTTATGGATCCCCGAGGTTCAATTTCTAGGACATGTCATCTCGAAGGTTATATTTGTGGTGGATCCTGTGAAGATTGAGGTAGTACTTGCTTGAGAGCCAATCAGGAGTGTGACGAAGGTACGAAGTTTCTTGTGTTTGGCTGAATAATACCAAGGGTTTGTGCCATATTTCTACAGAGTTGCAGCACCTTTATCGTCATTGAAAAAAAATGGGAATCCCTTCGTTTGTTCGTAGTGATGCAAGCAGAGTCTTCGGGAGTTGAGGCAGAGGCTGACTAGTGCCCCCATCTTGAGGCTACCAGAGGAGGGCGTATGTGTTCGTTGTCTACTGTGATGCATCAAGTAATGATATTGATTGTGTCGTGATGTATAATTGGTCAGTGATCACATATTGTTCCCAAGAGATGATACATCATGAGCAGAACTACGCTACCCATGACCAGGAGTTAACAATAGTGGTCTTTGCCTTGAAGATGTGGCAACATTACTTGATGGGCGAGTGTTTTAAAATATACTCATATCACATGATTCCCAGGTATATCTTCTATCAAAAGGACCTGAACCTGAGGCAGTGACGATGGATTGAGTTCCTCCATGACTATGACTTCTAGATAGTCTATACTCATGGGAAGGGGAACATTGTAACAGTTGCACTCAGCAGGACATCTGGTGTACCATACGAAGTAAATAAAGATCATGAAATTTTTCATATTAATTAATACTTGTGAATTTAATATTAATTCTACTTAAAAGGGGATGCTATGTTCGATGACGTACCCGATGCGCAACAATGGATTTTTTGGAATCTTACTTTTCACACTAATATTATAATATTATTATTTTAAATGGTTGTTAATGCCTAGCCATTATATTGGCAGAAATGAATATAACTAACTAAAATATGATTATACAAGTTTCTTGAATATTTTTACATTTATCCAATAAAATTTACAGTCTTAAAATAAGTTAAGAATTTGATTTTATGCATAAATACTCTAATATTCACAAAAAGGTGGATTTACCGCCTTTTAATGGGGAACCCTCTTTAAATCTGGTTTTTATCACTTTTATATGTTCTATTTGATAAAATAAAATTCTTATTTAGAATCTAGACACGAAAATTTACTTTGGATGAAATTTTTGTATTTTTCTGATAATGGTTATTTTTTAATGAATTGTGAAAAATACTATATTTTAATTACAAAGTGCCTTTTAATATAATTTATTTATATGGTTATATTATATTCTTAATTGGTTATAAAGTTTAATTAGAATATATTTTGACCATTTAATCCAATTTTGGTCATTGAAATTAATTTCACTTTGAAATTGGACATAAACAAGTGTCAATCTTTTGATAGTTATTATTTCTTAAAAACATGATTTTTGTTTTAACAATGGGAATTAATTATAAATTATTTTTTACACTTCTGTGTTTAGAATTTGGAAAAATGGATTCCATATTTGTAATTAGTAGGTCTAAATTGTTTAAATAGGTAACTTTTATTTTTAGACATTTTAAATATTAACTTCAGTAAATATTTTATTTACCATGATTAAAGGTTGAATATAATTAATAAGGATAAAATATAATATTATAATAATATTTAATTATCCTAAATTTTTTACTAATCCTATTTTTTGATACATATCTGACCATGGGCATCCTTGGGTTGAATTTGGGACCCCATGGAGATACATGGCAGTAATAATGAAACTTTATATTAGGTAATTTAAAGTAAAGACACAAATGACATAAACAAATATATTTTAGTAAATAAATTTTTACATGGAGTTATATAAGTTATATATTAGACTAAAAACATTATTTGGAAATGTAAAAATATTTCCTACATCAGGGTTCTTTTTTATAATTTTCTGACAACAAATAAATTAAATTATTTATGACACAATAATGATGCAATATTTACGTCATTAATAAAAGATTTAAATAAATAAGATTATAAATATTAAAAGAATATAAAAAACCTATCCAGTTATTATTGGATTAACTTATTTAGACCATGTGTCATCTTAACTTTGAATTTAATGATTATTTGAACTTTTGAAACTGAATATGTGGTTATAATAAAATAATGGCATCAAACATTCCTAAAGATCCCCTCCTCTCTGTTATAAAAATCCCTCACTTCTAACCAATTCCACACACATATCAAGCCTTTTGTCTCATATAAACTCTGCCAAATTAATCTTCCTACATACCTATCCTCTTCATATAAGCCTTACCTTATAAAAAGGCACTTCAAGAAGACCTTTTGGTTCAAACCAAAAGGAGATACCCAAATTAAAGGTAACAGTTTCTCTTAAATTCTTTTCTTTTATTTTAATTCTCCAACCCCTAAATACTTATTATTAATTTCTTTTATAACAACAATAGTATCATAAATATACTAGTATGTTGTTTTGATAAGTATTAGAACAATACTTACACACACCTCTATCTAATAGGTGAAGAACATACAATTTCTGTGAATGGAAAACTAACGCCTCACAAAGCGATGATTGTTCAATTATCATATACCACTTCTTATGGTGGCCATTAAGATGGTAGTATATTTATATATGATATATATTATGTTTTTTTATATATTCATCTGTAATTTTTATTTACAAACATACTTTTATTCTTTCCAATATGTGTAAACACGAAAATTTCATTTGAGGATGTGCAGACTACCACCGCATCAAGGTGATATGATTCGTTCAGGACATACATGGAACATATAAAGATGGAGTTAATGAAATTATGTAACATAAATATCATATGATATTATACTGGAATTATAATAAACCCATGTATAATTATGTTTTCATTCAATTAAATATTAAATAGAAATGAATGTAGCGTTCATGTGTACCTACGACTCATTGTCTCCATAAACGTTGCATTTCATTTCATATCTGCAAAATTTTATGTACTTTTATAAATATATATATATATATATATACTTGATATATATGATATATATGATATCTATATCATTCATATCATTATGTAGATAATATAGTTTTGACCACATGGACAAATTGTAATTATAACAAGTTCATTTTTAACTCAAATTCTGAACATCGACAGAATGTCCGATATCAACTCAAATAATTAACTAACTATTATTGAAAGGTAATAAGTGATATAAAAGTACTAACAAACATTAAAAAGTTTATTAAGAAATTGGAAATTAACTTAAGTTTATTATTCAGGAATAACAAAGAACATATGAGTCAAGTTGGACCCGAGGTAAGGGATTGCTTATATCACTTTTAATTCCGTGAGATTTCAATTGTTCACCACTTATTTTTTTAATGTGGTGTATTGTGTACTAATATTTGATATATATTATCATGATTCTATTTATATTTATGTTATTATGTGATTAATTTTGTGGTTATTAACTTTTGTACATATGACTCGACTGATTACAACGTGGTAAGGGTTTTTTATCTCACTTTTTTATTCTCGTGATATTCATGTTATATTAGCCACTATTTCCTTTTGTGTGGTGTATGTACTACCCATTATTACATTCCTTGTGTAATTTTTTTTAATTTATGGGTATTTACATATTCATTTTGTGATCTTTCTTTCATGGGGTTTATGTTTCATAAGTTACCAAATCGGTAAAGGAACCTTTCACCATCCTCTTTTTAAAAAAGACTTCTTTTTATAAGTATTTTAGTTTACATATTTTATGTTGGAATATGATATTCTATATCCTTATTTATGTAAATTTTATATCCATGTGATGAGATATCATTTTCTATCTCATCAAAATATTTCTGAATTTTAAAGTGACATTGTTAGGCTGACGAATTTCTGTAAGAAAACTTCTTAACCCATTTTCAATTTTTGGGTTAAACATCAACTTCTTAATTATGTCGTGATATGAATATATTTGAATAACCTATGATTTTTTTACACTTAATATCAACTTATATTGGGTGTATTAATATTTTTACACATAATTATGTAATTTATTTGTCCTTAATCTAAAGCTACCTTCTTTATAAGGGATTTCGTCTCAATTTACATTTCCATTGAGACTTCATTGTTGATATGCACCAATTCACTCGTATATGGTGTATATATTGTCTTTTGGCCTATTATATCATGGATACCTTTATTCTCATGATATTATTATGTTCTGATTATATTTTATTCCTCAATTATTTTTATTCTAGGATCTCTTATTTGGATAAAAATTCTTTAAATAAAATATTGTTTTGTATGTTTTCAAGGTTTATTCTTCTAAATTTTTCACATTAATTCCCATGTTTTAAAAATGGTTTTAAGGATTTATTCATATGGGAATGAATGTTTTGAAATTGAAATTTTTTTCAAAAGCTTCAATGTGTTATGGGAAACTTTGATTCAAAAATCTCTTTATTTAATAATATAAATGGTTTTGAAAATGGTTTGATAAAAGCTTTGATTTTGTAAATATTTTGAAATGATATATTATGAGTGAAATGTGGAAATGTTATATTTCCATTATGTTTGTTTTATGGGTTATGAATATGTTATGGCTATTGGGAATTGTTTACATATATGGGTGGTTCTGGGATTAACCTAGGGAGGTTGAACCCGAGTTAGCTCACCAATGCATTGGGTAATGTAATGGAGGTAAACATGAATGTTTCTCCTAATAAATTCAGGGAATATACTGTGATGGGTATTCAAAATGTGACTCCCTATGTATCAATGATAGCTACAATGTAAGTTTGATATATATTCCACTATTTACCTTTATGATTTATGAATTCTATGTGTTATTTCATAAATCACATGATTTCATGAGGTATGTTATGATTGAAAAGTATGATTTCATTGTTTTGTATTTATTTATGGGCTAATGTTTTCATTCCTTACTTTATATCCCTTAATGATCTTTTTATGCTCATCCCAAGTTTTTGAAATGTTTTCCATACGACTTAAATATAAATAAGTGTCAAGGATGGGATCAAGGAAAAGTCATGTTGTCCAAAACATGGAACTAGTCATGACTCTTTGTTTTCAAGAGTTTTTATTTTATAGAAAAAATAGATACTTAGTAGAATTGTCTATATGTAATATTCATGTTGTTATGTAAATGTTATGACCTAATTATCAAAAACTCTAAACCTGAAAAGATCTCTAATGTGAATTATCCATTTAATTCAAGATTATATAATGTATAAGGACATGTCCTTATAGTTGGTATGAGAGGTAGGTTTATATAAAATTATAGGTTAGGGTGTTATTTAAGCATAAGTGACATAAAAATAATTTTAATCATATTAAAAAGAGTAATGGTTATTTTAGAAAAATCAAATGAGTTGAAGATAACATGAATAAGTATATCATTGTGTTTTCCCTCCTTATAAGGTAATACATGACTATTTTATGGATAAACTCACAGTGTCCTTTTTGGTTTTAGTAAATGGTTGGATCTAGCAGAACCAATGTAATAATAGATGTGAAAAAAACTATAGTAGATTTCTTAATGAGATACTGAATGAAATGGGAGCTGCAATTAGAACTCTTGTGGTTCAAATATGTTATGGTTATTTTTGATGAATTTATCTCATTTTGGATAATGTTATAAAATTATATAGTTTTAAATAAAGGACAACTTGTAGGAAGGGTGAAAACCTGTTGCGTCCGGTAAGGCTGCGGGAATCGAACCCACAATCGAAGGGCGACAAGGGCGTATCGCTTACCACTAGCCGACGTGAATTCCCTAGTTAGTATGACTAATTATTTAGGTTAAATGATTTTATAGATCAAGAATAATTTGATCTTATGTTTTATCAAATGGATATCCTTATTATAGAAATGATTTGGTAATTAAGTGATAAAGGTTATTTTGGAAGACGTTCTCTCTTTTGGGAAAAATATATACCTAAGGAAAATGGAATACTATGGGATTTAAAATGTGGAGTAATGGTTGAAATATTATTTTTGGAAGAATTTATGTTTTATTTTTGAAATTCGGATATTTGGGATATTTATGGAAATAACTAACCTATTATAGAGAATATGTGATTAGGTTAACTACACTTCTGTATAAGACTTTAAGAGTATTCAGTGCTATTTGCACTACTACAAAAACGGGCAAGGGAAGCGCGCCCTTATAACAGCGCTAAGAGAAACCGCTGATAAAGGATACCCTATATCAGTGCTAAAATTACAGCGCTGAAAAAGATAATGTTTATCAGCGCTTTCTTAGCGCTGATACAGTTGGTCTTTATCAGCGCTCAAAAAGCACTGATAAAGGTTCACCTATATAAGCACTAAAAAGTGCTGATAAAGAACACCTTTATCAGCGCTCAAATTTCAGCGCTGATATAGGGTATCCTTTATCAGCGCTCAAAAAGAGCTGATAAAAATTATCTTTATCAGCACTTTTCTAGCGCTGATAAATCATAATATTATCAGCGCTAGAAAAGCGCTGATAAAGTTAGATTTTATCAGCGCTATAATTTTAGCGCTGAAAAAGGTAGCCTTTATCAGCGCTTTTTTAGAGCTGATAAAACCTTAGTCGACTTTTTTATAAAGTCGGTCGCACAGTGCCCTCGTTTTATCGCAGCTAAAGCCCTCGCGGAACCGTAACCCTGCTACTCTTCTCCCGAATACCGCTGCGGTGTTCGCTTCACCGGAGCTTGCCGCCCTCGGTACACTCGCCGTCCTCCGCCGCCCGCAACACCCTCGGCCGACCTCCACCGCATGCCGCCCTCAACTGCCAGCAACGCCCTCAGCCGCCGTTCTCTGCCACCCTCGGCCGCCCTCGGCCACCCTCCGCCGCCCTAGGCCTCTCTCCGCCGCCTCCGCCGCCCTCCGCCTTACTCGGCCGCCCTCGGTCGCCCTCCGCGGCCGCCTTCCGCAACCCGCAACGCCCTCGGCCGCCGCCTTAAGGTAACAATCTATGAAGAAGATGTATATTTTTTCATATAGATAGATTGTGTATAGCTGATTCTCTCTAAGTGTACTCATGATGATGTCCAGATGTTGGGAATGATCATCATTATTTTGGTATTACACCAATATGTCATCCATAAAACAACTACAATCTGGTCTAGGTACAAGTGAAATATTCAACTCATCAAGAGAATAAATGCCATGAGGAATTCTTCAACACAAATTTTATTACGAAGAATTCATAAAAACTATACATGATTTCAAAATTAGTTTATAGTATATCAGAATTTCTCAACCTCAAATGATGATAAACAGACCTTAGATCAATCTTAGAGAACAATATAGAACCCCTCAGCTGGTCAAATAGATCAAAAATACAAAGAAGTGGATATCTGTTCTTAATTTTCATCTGATTCATATTCTATTAATAGAAAAACATATGTAATGTTCTGTCATCCTTCTTGGAAAATAAAACATGAGATCCCCAAGGTGACATACTCAAGCAGATGCACCATTCATAATCTAACTCCTCTCATTGAGTTTTATGTTCCTGAATCTATTCTTGTTTCATTCTGAAAGGCGTTATATAAAATGGCTCAACTCCACACATCATCTCAATCATGAACTCAAAGTCTCTTTTAGGTGGTAGCCCTGATCAATTCTCATGAAACACATCCTAGAACCAGTCTACTACTGGGGGAAATATTTCTTGTTTCAATCCATTATCATCAAGAAAAATATTCGTAAACTGGTCTATGTTCTCACCTAGTTGTGGAAGAACTGGTCCTACATGGTCTACCAAGATATCCCATTCTCCATAAAAGACATGGGCTCTACCCTTATGAGGCATGGCGATCACTCATCTACGGTAACAATCAATGTGATATTGATTAAATACCAAAAATTACATCATCACTATCTATTCAATACATATCATATCAAGCATGTATAAATCCAAAATGAAACAATACTCACAAACCATGAGGGAACATCCCTTACGAAGACAGATGCCTTCTAATCACACCCCCAATGGTGTGTTGACCAACATGATCCCACAAAAGTACTCTAACACAAAACAGAAACCATTTACCAAGAGATAAGATATAAAATAATGAGAGGATCCCCTATTACAAGTCTCCTTTATGTTCCCCTATTCGGTGCTCTGATAAAGGTATCTCTCATCGATTGGAAATCCTCTATCTCCTGTTATATCCTCCTTATAGAGTGATAGATAATCATCTTTTTAGTTAATCTAATATTCTTTTTTATGAATATTGATTGTAGGTTAGACTACTTGATCTCCTTCCAAGGAAGTGGTTCCCTTCTACTGTATTTGGAAGTCTTCTTTTGTGTACTTGAACCATAAACACTAATATTTGAGATTCAAATAGGATGAAGATGAATAAAGATTGGATGGATTCTAATCATTTAACAGTAGAGTACGAGAATGGAGTGAAAGAGTTCATCAAGTTTGCAAAGGATCACACAAAGGATCCTTCTCAAATCCGTTGTCCGTGTTTACGTTGTTGTTATTCTAGACTACTTACTCCAGAGGAGTTGGAAGAACATTTGATATGTCACAGAATAGATCGGAGTTATAAATGTTGGAATAAACACGGAGAAAAAGCGAATGTAGCTACTGGCTAGGATAAAACTGTGTTTTATGGATCGTCAGATATGAATACAAATATAGATAATGAAGAAGACTGTATGGAGGATGTGATTACAGATGTCAATGATGATGAAGACCGTATTGAGGAAATGACAAAGACAATTCAAGATTAACCCCGTGATTTCCCAAAATTGTTTGAGAAGTTAAAGAGTTGTGCAAAGACGCCATTGTATGCTGCTTGCACTAAGTATACAACATTGTCAGCTGTACTGAAGTTGTATAAATTGAAAGCAGGCAATGGATGGAGTGATGTCAGTTTTACAGAACTACTTGCTCTCTTGAATGACATGCTCCCGGAAGATAATGAGCTCCCAAGCCGGACATATGAAGCTAGACGAATGCTACGCTCGATGTGAATGATTTCTGAAAGAATACATGCCTGCCCGAAAGACTGTATATTGTTTCGAAAGGAGAACAAATCACTTACAGAATTCCCAAAGTGTGGTGCTTCTCGATATAAGAAAGATAAATCCAATCCTACGAAAGTTGTATGGTACTTTCTAATCATTCCAAGGTTTAGGTGTTTATATGGAAGTGAAGAAACTGCAAGACAATTGTCGTGGCATGCAGATAAAAGAAATAAAGATGGGTTATTACGTCATCCGGCCGACTATCCTCAATTGAAGAAAATTGATCATGAGTATCCTGAATTTGGAAAAGAGCCGAGAAACCTTCGTCTTGCGTTATCTACAGATGGAGTGAATCCTTTTGGTTTTCAAACCAACACTCATAGTACATGGCCTGTTATGTTGCTAAATTATAACTTGCCACCCTGGTTATGCATGCAGCGAAAATTCATCATGTTATCTATGCTTATATCAGGACCAAAACAACCAGGTAACGATATTGATGTTTATCTGACTCCTTTGATCGAGGATTTGAAGTTATTGTGGGACTCATGTGTAATGTTGTATGATGCTTATAAAAGTGAATACTTCACGTTGAGAGCGATGTTGTATGGGACAATAAATGATTTCCCTGCTTATGGAAATTTGTCAGGCTATAGCATTAAAGGAACTCAAGGGTGTCCCGTGTGAGAAGAAGAAAATAGCAACCCTTGAAGAACAATTTCAATGGCAGGGAGAGTTGCTAGCAACTTTTATGGGTGGGAAGCAAAGGGAGGACACAACTCAGGAACAACCACCGCATGAACATCCTGCCCCAACCCCCACCAGCTTTGAGGCGAGCCATTCACCTAAAAAAATGTCTTAGCCGTGGTAATCAACATTCTAATAACGGTTCCCATGAAATATGAATCAGACAAACACTGATAATTTATCTGTACTGATCTTCTACAGGGTGATAATGATTGTGATTTATATCTGTCAACACCCACCTATCACCTTGTAGCGAGGGATACAGTGTTCAATATCCCAGATGCCACACTGCATAATAGACCACTTTCAAAAGATCATCTGAAAGTGACGATTACTGTAGCTCATGAGCCAAATGCAATGCTACCTATTCCACATGATGACGATGATATTCATACGGTCAAAAAGGCTATTGGGACATTCATTGCATGGCCGACACAACTTGTAAGAGTACATGCAGACAAAGAGGTATTTATTTCCTTTTATTTTCAAGCTAAACCCTTAACAATTAATGAAAAGAGTGTCTGAATCAATGATTGTTGTTATAGACGGAGAAATGAAAGGGGGTGACTAACATCGGCTCGAAACCATCTAAAGGATCGACCAATCGATCCCAAGGAGCTACTGAAAGCACAATAACACCACCTGTTCTCTTTCCACATTTACTATCATTGAAGACTCATGTGGATACGAAGCTAAAAGTTGGTAATAGTCATATAGTGATTTTTGAAGATAATATATACGGAGAGGAAAGTCAAGATTTCGTTGCTACTGAAAATGTAAATGAAATCCTTGAAAACGGTTGGTTAGGCGTCACTGTTGTAAATGTATATATGAGGTATGTTTCCATGAATTGATTTTCTAAAAGCTGATCTAATGTGCAAATTATGACTAAATGCATTTTATATTTTTGACAGACGCATTTATGAAAAACAGTTGAAGGGATTTTCCCATGAGCCAAGATTTGGACTGGTTAGTCCTCATATCACATCAACACACCAAAGGGTCGCTCTCTTGTTTAAAATGGACACCACTTTAATTGGAAACAACAACTGACCTACGGAAATCCGACCGGACGCATCCGGATTGCCTTCATTCTTTAGGAGAACGATCCACAGGTCCTTGGTGACGTGTACATGTCAACCCTGCCTCAATCTGAGGCACGGTGTGACCGCTACAACCCAAAGAGTTGCTCTCTTGTTTAAAATGGACACCACTTTAATTGGAAACAACATCTGACCTACGTAAATCTGACCAGACGCATCCGGATTGCCTTCATCCTTCAGGAGAAGGATCCACGGGTCCTTGGTGACGTGTATGAGTCAACCCCGCCTCAATCCGAGGCACGGTGTGACCGCTACCACCCAAAGGGTCGCCCTCTTGTTTAAAATGGACACCACTTTAATTGGAAACAACAACTGACCTACGTAAATCTGACCAGACGCATCCGGATTGCCTTCATCCTTTAGGAGAAGGATCCATGGGTCCTTGGTGACGTGTACGAGTAACATGCAAGAATGATGGACCACATTTCTTTTCCCTTTGGATAAAAAAACCAGTAAAATCTCCAAAATACCTTCATATCATGCATGAACCAGTAAAATCTCCAAAATACCTTCATATCACGCAGTTCTGAAAAGAGTCACTATTTAAAAGAAAGTCACAAATTTAGATACATCTCGAGATGGTCAGTTTAAAGACATTTTGAGGGACACTACTAAAGACATTCTCAGATATGCACACATCCCCCACTTTTAGATCGTTGTCTACTACAATGATCTTCCAAACAAGATATGCATTAGAACGCTCATGATACATAGAGCAATTCACTGGCCACCTTCGAGAATGATCTGAAGCAAAAACCATGACAGCATTATGTTTTTCCTTGAAAATTCTCTTGGCGAACTGGAATGGCAACTCACTCTTGTGATTTTGCGTCTCTACTTGTCTCTTCATGTGTGCAGCTATTTCCATTCCACTTCGCTAAGAGAATTTTCAAGGAAAAACATAATGCTGTCATGGTTTGGGATTCAGATCATTCTTGAAGGTGGTCAGTTAATTAATCTATGTATCATGAGCGTTCTAATGCATATATTGGTTGTCCTTAAGTTTTAGCAGAATCCGAATGCGTTTGGTCGGTTTTCCGTATGCCAGTTCTTGATTTCACTTAAAATTAAGTCCATTTTAAACAAAACATAGACACTGTGAGAGGTGTCGGCCACATCGGGCCTCAGATTGATGTGGGGTTGACTCGTACACGTCACACATGAGTCATGGATCGTTGTGTAAAAGTATCAACACAATCATAAGCCTTTAGATCGGTTTGGCGTGTGTACGTAAAATATTGTCCCTTTTAAACAAATTACATACACTTGGAGTGATACCGGTCACACCACGTCTCAGATTGAGGCGGGGTTGACTCGTACACATCACATATGACCCATGAATCGTTGTCCTAAAATGTCAACACAATTTGAAGGCGTTTGGTCGGTTTCCCGTATGTCAGTTGTAGATTTCTCACTTAAAAATAAGTCCATTTTGAACAAAACAGAGGCACTTAGAGTTGTGTCAGCCACAACAGGCCTTAGATTGAGGCGAGGTTGACTCGTACAGGTCATATTTGAAGGTGAGTATGCATACACGATAGTTGACCTTCTTAGTGAAGAGTTTCTGGAAGAGTATAAAATACATGAAGCAATGAAGATCATTAGAGTGTTGGAGCAAATGTGGTTGCTACAAACAATGTGGAAATCAGCTTTTGCAAAGCGACCTAAGTTACAACTTGCAGGTATTGTACTCTATTCCAGTTCGCCAAGAGAATTTTCAAGGAAAAACATAATGCTGTCATGGTTTGTGCTTCAGATCATTCTCGAAGGTGGCCAGTGAATTTCTCTATGTATCATGAGCGTTCTAATGCATATCTTGTTTGGAAGATCATTGTAGTAGACAACGATCTAAAAGTGGGGGATGTGTGCATATTTGAGCATGTCTTTAGTAGTGTCCCTCAAAGTGTCTTTAAACTGACCATCTTGAGATGTATCTAAACTTGTGACTTTCTTTTAAATAGTGACTCTTTTCAGAACTGCGGGAGTTAACATTTCTCCAACATATTCACACACAAAATCACCCTTCGACATATCCTACAATGTCTTCAGACCCCACCCTTTCCCCTCGGCTGTCAAAAAAACCTAAAAGACAATGGCTAGCAATGAACATTCCAAAATGAATTTAAACTGAAACCTTCCAGATAAAAATAGAGTACAATACCTGCAAGTTGTAACTTAGGTCGCTTTGCACAAGCCGATTTCCACATTGTTTGTAGCAACCACATTTGCTCCAACACTCTAATGATCTTCATTGCTTCTTGTCTTCTATACTCTTCCAGAAACCCTTCTCTAAGAAGGTCAACTATCGTGTATGCATACTCACCTTCAAATGTGACGTGTACGAGTCAACCCCGCCTCAATCTGAGGCCTGTTGTGGCTGACACAACTCCAAGTGCCTCTGTTTTTTTCAAAATGGACTTATTTTTAAGTGAGAAATCAACAACTGACATACAGGAAACCGACCAAACGCCTTCGGATTGTGTTGACACTTTAGGACAACGATTCCTGGGTTATATGTGACGTGTACGACTCAACCCCGCCTCAATCAGAGACGCGGTGTGACCGGTATCACTCCAAGTGTATGTATTTAGTTTAAAATGGACAATATTTTACGTACATATGCCAAACTGATCTAACGGCTTTTGATTACATTGATACTTTTTCACAATGATCAATGACTCATGTGTGACGTGTAAGATTCAACACCGCATCAATCCGAGGCCCGGTGTGGCCGACACCACTCACAGTGTCACTGTTTTGTTAAAAATGGACTTAATTTTAAGTGAAATCAACAACTGACATACGGCAAACTGACCAAACACATTGAGATTCTATTGAAACTTAAGGAAAACTATCCATGGGTCAAATGTGACGTGTAAGATTCAACCCCGCCTCAATCATAGGCGCGGTGTGACCGGTATCACTCCAAGTGTATGTATTTAGTTTAAAATGGACAATATTTTACGTACATATGCCAAACCGATCTAACGGCTTCTGATTGCGTTGATACTTTTTCACAACAATCAATGACTCATGTGTGACGTGTAAGATTCAACACCGCATCAATCTGAGGCCCGGTGTGGCTGACACCACTCACAGTGTCACTGTTTTGTTAAAAATTGACTTATTTTTAAGTGAAATCAACAACTGACATACGACAAACCGACCAAATTCATTGGGATTCTATTGAAACTTAAGGACAATGATCCATGGGTCAAATGTGACGTGTACGAGTCAACCCCGCCTCAATCAGAGGCGCGGTGTGACCGGTATCACTCCAAGTGTATGTATTTAGTTTAAAATGGACAATATTTTACGTACATACGCCAAACCGATCTAACGGCTTCTGATTGTGTTGATAATTTTTCACAACGATCAATGACTCATGTGTGACGTGTACAATTCAACACCGCATCAATCCGAGGCCCGGTGTGGCCGACACCACTCACAGTGCCTCTCTTTTGTTCAAAATGGACTTATTTTTAAGTGAAATCAACAACTGACATGCGGAAAACTGACCAAACGCATTTGGATTCTGTTGAAACATAAGGGAAATGATCCATGGGTCAAATTTAACGTGTAAGAGTAAACCCCGACTCAATCCGAGGCCCGGTGTGGCCGACACCACTCAATGTTCCTCTATTTTGTTCAAAATGGATTTATTTTTAAGTGAAATCAACAACTGACATACGGGAAACCGACCAAACGCCTTAGGATTGTGTTAACACTTTAGTACAATGATCCATGGGTCATATGTGACGTGTACGAGTCAAACCTGCTTCAATCCGAGACGCGGTGTGGCTGGTATCACTCCAAGTGTATGTATTTTGTTTAAAATGGACAATATTTTACATACATACACCAAACTGACCAAACACATCCGGTTTCTATTGAAACTTAAGGAAAATGATCCACGAGTCAAATGTGACGTGTACGAGTCAACCCCGCCTCAATCCGAGGCCCGGTGTGGCCGACACCACTCAAAGTGCCTCTGTTTTTGTTAAAAATGGACTTAATTTTAAGTGAAATCAACAACTAACATACGACAAACCAACCAAACACATTCGGATTCTGTTGAAACTTTAGAACAACGATACATGGGTCAAATGTGACATGTACAAGTCAACCCCGCCTCAATCTGAGGCCCGGTGTGGCCGACACCACTGAAAGTGCCTCTGTTTTTGTTAAAAATGGACTTAATTTTAAGTGAGAAATCAACAACTGACATACGGGAAACTGACCAAACGCATTCGGATTCTATTGAAACTTAAGGACAATGATCCATGGGTCAAATTTGATGTGTATGAGTCAACCCCGACTCAATCCGAGGCCCGGTGTGGTCGACACCACTCAAAGTGCCTCTGTTTTGTTCAAAATGGACTTATTTTTAAGTGAAATCAACAACTGAGATATCCACCTCACATGTAGTGTAGACCCTCCCCCAAGACTTGGCATGAATTTTGGAGATACACAAACATGGGGTGGAATACATGGCTTTCCTACATGGAATATATCCCACTACACGTCTTTAATGAGCCAGCTACGCAGTTTATCCCTTGTACAGATACACAGGAAGAATCACACGAGATCGATGTCATGTACTAACATAGGGAAAGGGTGCATAAGAGGACACAAGAACAAAGGGTAAAACTTATATGTTTTTTAACATGCCATGTAATTTTCTATTGATATGACATGTATATTCACACAGGCAGCTGAACATTGGAGTTATCCAGGGTAAAGAGACAAGGCATGTGACCCTTTAAATGACACATAATTTTATGTACCATGATTGATCTCTTTGAACACTATATCAAGGACATATTTCATTAGGGTTGGCTCCCATGATCCTTCCTAGAATGGTTTTGGTATCTTTTCCGACTTATGGTAGTACGATCGCTTCAGCAGGACGTCCTAGACATAGTTGGAGTCTCTCTGAAAGTCCTGGAGTGAGATCATATATCTATTTTTGAGGTCCAGGTAGAGTCATGTATCAACGCAACCAATCCTACCAGACATCGATCCTATATATAGAATGTTAATCTTGATATCTCATTACAGTCCCCCAATTTATGATATGTTACCTTTTTTGTATTAATATACATAATTACTAAGGGTGATGGTTGGGAGAGTTAGGATATCCTTTTTATGTATTGCAGAATGATTCAAGGAGCACGGGCTCTGCACGATTTGTCAAAACCAAGTGGAAATCCAAGGAGAAACAATGCATAGTGGAATGTTCTAGTATTTATCTTCTGAGTTGTGTAGGAATATTTTGTGATACTATGTAATGAGGTAGTTTTGGTTTCTGGGTAGATGGTATCTAACTCATGGTAAGAACACTGTTTGGTTGGGTTGTGATCGGTTGATGACATGCTTGTGGTTGATATACTGGTTTTTGTGCAGGTCTGCTCGGCTGGCTGTACTAGTGCAGGTTTTTTATTAGCAGCAGGCAGGGATTTAACAGCGCTTTTTTAGCGCTGTTAAAGGCGACATTTAACAGCGCTAAAAAAGCGCTGTTAAATGCAACATATAACAGCACTTTTAGCACTGTTAAAGGTATCCTTTAACAGCGCTTTTTTAGCGCCATTAAAGGTGACATTTAATAGTGCTTTTTTAGCGCTGTTAAAGGTGACATTTAACAGCGCTAAAAAAGAGCTGTTAAAGGACCCCCCCCCCCTTATCAGCGCTAAGCTTTACAACGCTTTTCTAGCGCTGTTAAATCCCGATTTTAGCGCTGTTATTGCCTATTTTTGTAGTAGTGTTGGAGATAAATGTTAATATTTATTGTGGAAGACTATTGGATTAAATCCTTCCAAGTTTTGGATTTCAATCTTATTTTGGATTATTTTTGAATAACTTAAAGTAAATTATTTATTGAACGGTCTTTCATGAACTTTGGATACTTTTTGTTGAATTTTTGAAATTAAGAGTAGTATTTTTTTCATAAAGTATTATCCTATTTTGGTATTGTCTGATCTTGCACTAGCCATTTCGGTTTTGGTTGATGTTTAAAGACATGGAAAATATACAGTTAAAATTTTTTAGATTATGTGAAACTCTATAAGTTGAAAATAGAACTTTTAATGTGACCAAGTTGGTTTGAATACTCATCGTTTGGAGAAAAGATGAGTTTGTGGTAGAATTTAATAATATATGAAAGTCTATATGACAAGTAAGTATGTTTCATTATGTTTTTAGTTAATCTCATAAATAAATTACTCAATGATAAGTAACTTGAAACAAAAATGTTTTCTGTTATCTTTTCTTACTGGGGAATCAAGGACTATTTAACCCATCACAAGGTTGTGATTTTCTAGTGGTTATCTTTCTCCTAATAATGTTTTCTATCACTCTCCATCAGAACATGATGGTTTTTTTCTCCTACATATCCATGTTTTCATGAAATCCGATTTTATATTTTCTTAGGTAACCTTTGTACTTCTATTCATTTATTTTAAAGTGATAGGTTTATTGACTCTTTTTCTGATGTGGGACTTTCAATCATGTTTTCGATCCCAGCATTAAAATTGGAAGGATGCAATTTTCAAAAGGGGGGGGGGAAGGATGTAACATCCCAGGTAAATAAAGAAAATGAAAATTTCAATATTTATTAATATTTGGGAATTAAATATTAATTATACTTAAAATGGGACGCTATGTATGATGGCGTACTTGATGCGCAAAAATGGATTTCTTTGGAATCTAATGTTGCACACTAATAATATAATATTATTATGTTAAATGGTAGTTAAAGCCTAAATTTTGTATTGGATTAAATTAATATAACTAACTACAATATGATTATACATGTTTGTTGAATATTTTTACATTTATCCAATAAATTTAGAGGCTTAAAATAAGTAAAGACTTCGATTTCAAGCACAAATACTCTAATAATCACTAAAAATATGATTTACTACCTTTTAATGGAGAACCCTCTTTAAATATAGTTTTTATCACTTTTATATGTTCTATTTGAAAAAATAAAATTCTTATTTAGAATCAGTACACTAAAATTTACTTTGGATGAAATTTTGGTATTTTTCTGATAATATTCATTTTTTAATGAATAGTGAAAGATACTGTATTTTAATTCAAAATTGCCATTTAATCTGATAGATTTATATGGTTAGATTATCATTTTAATTGGTTATAAAGTGTGAATAAAATATATTTTTACCATTTAAACCAATATTGGACATTAGAATTAATTTCACTTTGAAATTTGACATAAACAAGTGTCAATATTTTAATAGTTATTATTTCTTAAAAAAATGCTTTTTTGTTTTGACAATGAGAATTAATTTAAAATTATTTTCTTTTAGTTCTGTGTTTTGAATTTGGAAAAATATATTCCATATTGAAAATTAGTAGGTCTAAATTGTATAAATTTTTAACTTTTATTTTTAGACATTTTAAATATTTACTTCAGTAAATATTTTATTTACCATGATTAATGGGTAAATATAATAAATAATGGTAAAATATAATATTATAATAATATTAAATTACCCTAACATGTTTCCTAATCCTATTGGATGATACATATCCAACTGTGGGAATCATTGGGTCAAATTTGGGACCCCATGGAGCCTCATGGGAGTAATAATGACACTGTATATTAATTAATTTAAAGTAAAGACAAAAATGACATAAACAAATATATTTTAGTATATCAATTTTTACATGGGCTTATATAAGTTATCCTTTTGACTATAGGTATTCTATTGAAATATAAAAAGATTTAATACATCATGGTATTTTTTATAATTTTTGGACATCAAATAAATTAACTTATTTATTACACAATAATGGTGCAATATTTACCTCATTAATAAATGATTTAAATAAGTATGATTATAAATTTTAAAACAATATCCAAAACCTGTAAAATTATTTTTGGATGATTTTATTTAGTCCATTATTAATCTTAACTTCTAATTTAATGATTATTTGACCTTTTGAAACCGAATATGAGGTTATAATAAAATAATTGTTTCAAACTTTCCTAAAGAGCCCCTCCTCTCTCTTATAAAAATCCCTCACATATAACCAATTCCACACACCTCTCAAGACTTTTAGATCATCCAAACTCTGCCCAATTAATCTTCCTACATCTATCTCTTAATATTATAAGCTTTACTTTAGGCAGAAGGGACTTCAAGAAGTCCTCTTGATTCAAACCAATGAGAGTTACCCAAATTAAAGGGAATTGTTTCTCTTAAATTATTTTCTTTTATTTTTATTATCCAACCACTAAACTCTTTTTATTCAATTATTTTATAACAAAATCAGTATCCTAAATATTCTAGGATGTTTTTTAGAGAAGGACTCGAACAAAACTTACACACACCTCCATCTAATTGGTGATGAACATACTGTTTCTGTGAATGGAAAACTAATATCTCACGAAGCGAGGATTGTTCAATTATCTTCTACCGCCTCTTATGGTGTCCATTAAGATGAAATTGTATTCATATATGATAAATATAATGTTTTTTCTATATTTTACTATAATATTTATTTACAAACATACCTTTATGCCTTCCAATATGTGTAAACATGATAATTTCATTTGAGGCAGTGCGGACTATCGCACCCTCAAGGTGATATGATTCATTCATGACATACATGGAATGTATAAAGATGGAGTTAATTAAATTATGTAACATATATATCATATGATATTATACTGTAATTATAATATACCTATGTATCATTATGTTTTCATTCCATTAAATATTAAATAGAAATGAAAGTAGCGTGCAGGTGTACGAACGGCTTACCGTCTCCCTGAACGGTGCATTTCATTTATTATCTCCAAAATGTTATGTGATATTATAAATATATATATACACACTGGATATATATAATATATATGATATCTGAATCATTAGTATCATTCTAGAGATAATTTATTTTTTACCACAAGGAGAAATTGTAATTATAACAAGTTCATTTTTAACTCAAATTCAGAACATCGACAAAATGTCCGATATGAACTCAAATAATTAACTAACTATTATTTCAAGTTAAGAAGTAATATAAAAGTAATAATAAACATTAAAAAGGATATTAATAAATTATAAATAAAATTATGTTTATTATTCAGGAAGAACAAGGAACATACTATTAATGTTGGACACGACGTAAGTGATTTCTTATCTCACTTTTCATTCTGTGACATTTCCATTGCTCATCACTTATTTATTGCATGTGGTGTATTGTATACTGCCATTTGATATATATTATCATGATTCTATTTATATTCATGGTATTATGTGATTCATTTGGTGGTTATTAACTTTTTCTCATATGACTTGATTGATTACAACGTGGTAAGGGTTTTTCATCACACTTTTTATTCCTGTGAGATTCATGCTATATTAGCCACTATTTTCTTTTGTGTGGTGGATTTAATAACCATTATTGTATTACTTTTTTAATATACTTTAATTTATGGTTATTTACATATTCATTGTGTGATCGTTCTTTTATGGGGTTTATGTTTCATAAGTTACCAAATCGGTAAGGGAACCGTTGAACCTCCTATTTTTTAAAAGGCTTCTATTGTATGTCTTTTAATTTACATCTTATTATGTTGGAAAATGTTTTTATATATCCTTATTGGTGTAAATTTTATGTCCAAGTGATGAGGTATTATTTTCTCTCTCATAAACTTATTATCTGAATTTTAAAGTGACATTGTTAGGCTGTCGAATTTAAGTAAGAAAACTTCTTAACCTAATTTCAATTTTTGGGTTAAACATATACTTCTTGAGTATGTCGTGCTATGAATATTTGTGAATAAGATATGATTTTTTTACAATTAATATCCACTTATATTGGTTGTATTTGTAATTTTAACTCATAATTATGTAATTGATTTATCTTTAATCTATGGATACCTTCATTATAAGCTATTTCATCTCAATTTACATTTCCATTGAGACTTAATTGTTGATATGCACCAATTCACTCTTATATGGTGTATATACTATCCTTTGGAATATTATATCATGAATACTTTTATTCTCATGATATTATTATGTTCTGATTAAATGTTATTCCTCAATTATTTGTATTCTATGATCTCTCATTTTGTTAAAAACTCGTTAACTAAAATATCGTTTTGAATGTTTTAAAGGTTTATTCTTATAAATACTTTAGATTAATGTCCATGTTTTAAAAATGGTTTTAAGGATTTATTCATATGGAAATGAATGTTTTGAAATTGAAATTTCTTTCAAAAGCATCAAAGTGGCATGGGACACTTTTATTCAAAAGTATCTTCATTTATTATTTTAAATGGTTTTGAAAATGGTTTTAGAAAGTCATGGATTTCGTCAATATTTTGAAATGATATATTGTGATTTGAATGTGGAAATTTTATCTTTCCATTATGATTGTTTTATTGGTTATGGATATTGTACGACTATTGGGCATTGCTTACGTGTATGGGTTGTTCTGTGATAAACCTAGGGTGACTGAGCCCGAGATAGCTCCATAATGAATTGGGAAACAAGATGGAGGTAAACATGAATGTTTCTCAAAAGAGATTTAGGGAATATACTATGATAGGTAATCCAATTGTGACTCCCTATGTAACTGTGATAGCTAAAATGTAATTTTGATATATATTTCATAAGTTACCTTCATGATTTATGATTTATGTGTGTTATTAATAAATCTTATGATTTCATGACGTATGTTATGATTGAAAAGTATGGTTTTATTGTTTTGTATTTATTGATCGGATAATGTTTTCATTCCTTATTTTATTACCCCTTACTGAGCTTTTTATGCTCATCCCAAGTTTTTGAAATTTTTTCTTCATGAATTAAAGATGAATAAGGGTCAAGTATAAGATCAAGTAAAAAAGCATGATGTATACGACCAACCTTGCAGATCACATTTGTGTTGGACTGACCCAGGGGAGTCATCACTAGTGGGACCAGATATGGTATGGACCACCACGGAGAAGGTTCAAATCAAGGAGGAGTGGATGAAGACTGCATAGAGTAGGAATAAGTCTTATGCTGATAGGAGACAGAGACCTATGAAGTTTGAGGATGGTGACCACGTCTTTCTACGGGTCTCACCCCGATGGGGTTTTGTGGAGATTTTTTCGGGGCATCAATTTATATTTGAGGTTCATTAGACCCTTCCAGGTCCTCATCAGAGTTGGCGAGGTGGCTTACCACTTAGCAATTCCCCCTCAGTTGCACTGGGTGCACAACGTCTTCCACGTATCCCAGCTGAGGAGATACGTTCACGACCCAGCACACATCGTCGACCAAGGTGAGTTGGACATCGATGATGGGGCGTCGTTTATGGAGGTTCCCATGGAGACTGAGGATAGAAAAGAGAGTGTCCTTTTTGGGCGGTCGATACCTCTAATGTGTGTTCGCTGGCAGTATAGAAACCTTCAGGAGAGAACATGGGAGTGGGAGTCTCAAGTTCGTTCTCAGTATCCCCACTTGTTTTCCTAGGTTTCATGATTAGGATTTTGGGGATGCAAATCCTTGAGGTGGAGAGAATGTAAATATCTTTAAATTTTATGTATTGTTTTTAATTATATGTTAATTTTATGAGTCTGTAAAAATTGACGATGCATGATTCAGAGGCCTGGTGTACCCGAAAAGAATTTCTGAACATTTTTTTGGTACGTTTAGTAAACGTACGAGAGGGTTTTTGTAGATTTTGAACCGGTGCTCAGAATTGAAATCTGAGGGCATCGTTGAACTTGGAGAACCAATATTCACTTAAGGAGTCTTTCACCTCGACCGCAGTTGGTCAAGGGTGAAAGTAAGTTTTTGTTCTTTCTCATGGAAATAAAAATAAAATAATATTTTTTTTTATAATCTTCTATTTGAATGCTCGATGGTGGGGACCACCCAAGATAGAAGAAACCCCAATTTAAATTTATGGTTGTGGGGACCACCAAAACCCCTCTTAATGGGGGGGGGGGAACCACTCAACTCCCCATTAATTCGTTCCTCCCAGTTAATTGAGCCAATTAATTATGCCAACTCCATTTGTACAAAAAAATTAAATTGATAAACATAATATTTGTGTTGGATCCTCATTTGTTTTTGTTGGGGAGGGATTTTTGGAAAAAGGGAGCGCTTTTGAGGACCATTATCTCCGAACAAATAACACACCATCCTCTCCAACGAAGAACATGCCATCATCTCTAATGAAGAACATGCCACCTCTAACATGGGAAATCTTCAATGACAATGAAATGACGTCTGTCCATTCCTTCTCATCGATGTCAACAAATCTATGAGGTAGGGGTGTGTTTTTAATTGATCATCATTAAATTTACACTCATGTTGAATCACCTCCCTCGAGACCCTTGATATCGCCCTAACGTGTAGGGTACGGGACAAAAAAACATGGTCCGACCCCTCCTAAAATCTTGTTGTTATTTTTTTGTTCTTCGCGATGGAGGAGGATCACAATCGTCATCAGTGGGGATCAGGAATGGTAGTTGGAACCATGATTGCCTGACCCATTTGTTGTGGCGGAGCAAGGGTGGTGGCTAGTGGAGGTCGACCGCACGATGGGGCGGCGGTGCACGTCTGCACCGCCCAGCGAGCAAGGGCTGCGGCTTGTGCTGCGGCGGTGAAGGGAGGGCGGATGATCGTGGAGGGGTGGCATACGATGCGCCACCGACAAGCAAAGGGACCAGCTGTTACAGCCGTTCGGGTTGAACTGAGTGGGACCCATGGGTCCCATGTGCTGCTGGTGACCGAACAACTTCGGTCGTTTGGTGTGTGGTGGTGGGGGACGTGTAACTCCCCTCCCCCATGCATGTGGCTAGGTCAGGCCACCAAGCTCGGGCTGTGCTGGCAGGTTGTGTCGGAACCAGTGGGCGCGGCTGGACTCAGGGAGTTGGTCCATGCCAGCGGTGCGGGCTAGGTCAGTTTGAACTGTTCGGACAGGAGGTGGACTAGCTTCAACCCATTTCCTCTCTTTTGGCCATAACATTGGCACTCGGCGTCCATTTGATGAACTGTATAAAACACAGAAAACTGTGGAGCAAGATAGTCCTTTTGGTATACCCCTCTTGATATTTGGATAATGTTGGGTTATGGTTGGGTTGGATCGAGCAATAATCAAAATGATCCCTTGGGACTAAAAGGCTAATAACTTACAGACTGGGTGTCTGATCGACACACCATCTATTGCGTTGAGACCCATATTACATGGCAGTACTTTGATATACTTATTCATGCAACATCAAGGAAGTTAGAGTATCGACTTGTGGCTTAAGGAGTGGAACCTCTCAGATTCAAATGAGCTTAGTGCAGGATCCCAGTAACTGGCTGTAACAAGAGAAAGGGATCCTTCGTGGGTCGGTATTTTAGGATCCCACATGGATCTGCTCTATAAATCCATGTGGGAATACTCTTGGATCATGTGGGGGTCTGTTGTACTAGGATCATGTTTGGTTCTGATGATGTACTAGGATCTTTTGTGGGTCTTCCTCTTATCAGAGTAAGATGATTCAGTAGTTACATATAATCATATATACATATGTACTTAAGTTATACCTTGTATGAGATAAGTCTTTACCTTCGCGGTGATACCTTTGTGGTATTCTTCTGTGTGGTGTACCTATGTGATACTTTCCTTCATGGTAATACCTTGGCGTTATTCTTTTGTTTGTCTTAACTATGTGGTACTTACCTTCGCGGTGTTCCTTCCTTTGTGGAACAGTTGAGCTTTGGGCTTTTGATTTGGACCTTGCGTTTACTCATGATTGAGATGGGTATAATTGATAACTTAGGTATATGTATGGTAATATACCTATGTAGTGTTTTAATTTTATTACATGTTGTGTGATTTATCTTTGGTGGGTTTTGTGAGACCTTGAGGGTCTCGGGGTCCATAATGAGTATCTTTATACTCACCCCTGCACGAGTTATGCCTGCACCTTATTGTGTTTGGTGCAGATGACGGACAGCGCTGACTGAGGATGAGAGTACCTGGACTAGAGGTATCTTGAAGGTGGACATTAGACAAGGCATACCACAGAGATCACCATTTAAGAGCTATACCTACCCTACAGGTAGGATCCTTGGAGAGTGTTCACAGGAATTGTTCCAGTTTACTTGTACTTTTTAATTTCATTTACTTTTCAGTTGGGCTTGTATTCTAGCCCCTTTACTTATTGTACTCACTCTATTTACTATTAATCTTACCCTCTGTTTCTATCCACCTATGTTCTTGACTGTGTGTTTTTATAGGTTATAAAGGCAATGCCATCCCGTTTATAGAGAAATACGCCTTCGGTGCTGGTCGCCAGCCCCTAGCCTATGGAAGGCGGGCTTGGGGTAGTCACGGCACAGGCCTCGGGGGATGGGTAGTGACACTATAGGTCACATAACAACCTCCCTCACCCAAAACCTTCAACATTGGGACACGAATTAAATGTTCTTGGAATAACATAGACATGATACGATACCGACCCATGATGTTAAATGCATGGGCCTCCAAATATTAAAACAGATGAATCCACATCATCCAAATCAAGCTATAATAAAGACAATAGTGATCGTTTCCACCACCAACCACATTAGAATACTATCCACCGAGCATGAATCTCACTATGTTAAGTATCAATTGAATATGAACCAATGATCTTACTATTGATTTCTTCGGGTTTATGATCCATAAAAGAATGCTCTTATCAACTACTGTCACCAGCGTGATCCTTATGTGCCCATCATTCAACTACGGGGAGAACTAACTAAAAAATTGAAACCTAAGAATCCCATGAATTGTTAATAAGGAAGACACATTCATTATGGAAATATTTCGATAACTATTATTAGGATCATATCCCCACTTCTATGGTTGATTCTTGTTGATATATTCTAGCGGTAGCAAAAGGGAAGGCTCATATCCCTAGCCCCTCAGATCAAGCCTGTGGGAATATTCATACAAAACCATGGGGTACATGCATATTCTTACCCCCATGAATAAATCCCACGAAAAAATTTGAAGGGAAAAGGAGAAATGAAGTGGGGTCATATCCCTATTTCAATAGAAGATCTCTTCATGTACATATTGATGATTTTTAATGTGCAAGATTACATTCCAGTGAAAAATGTACAAAAGTGTCACTACATTTTATTGAGAACTAAATAAATTCATGAAAATATTACTGAATTGGTAAAGACACAGGGATAGGCTCATGTACCTATATTTATAGAAAGGGTAGCATAAAACATCAGTCAATATGAACAATTGGTGTCTTTGAAGCAAGAAAAAATTATTTCTCCCTTATAGAATGATTATCATCATATTAAAGAAAATTAAGAGGCACAAAACTAGGATCATATTGTCATTCAAATCAGGTCGCACCATGTAAAAGTGACACATTATTTGTTACAAGCTCATATTATTGTTGTATAAGACTAAATATATTCTCCAAAGGCACAAGAGAGTGTTCATATCCCTACTCTAACCGGGGTTCACCATGTGAGATCCAAAAATGTCATAGGATAGGCACATATAGCTATTGAAAAATCTTGATGTCTTACTCCAAAGGCATTGTACCAGGAAAATATCTAAACTCCAACCAAGGCCCACTAAGCGAGAGAGGATAATTCCTTGAGGCAGGGTTATATTCATGTTAGTGATGGTACTTGGCATATTCTAATAGCCCAAGGAACATCAGATCATATCCTTGATTTCATCAACAAATGGGTACATAAGAATAATTGAGAGGCTATACATGAGAAGTATAATATTCTTTATCCCATGAAATAGGTTTTGTAATATATTAGGATGGAGAATTCTATATGAACCTTGCTAATATTCCCATTTCACTCACGACGGATTGACCTATTCTTGTAATCACCTACATGTAGGATCATATTTCTATCTATGATGAAGAAGATCAATGTCAAAATATAAAGACTTATTTTAAATGAGATTATATTCCCAAATAACCAGAATTTTATCAAAATAGTTATATATTTTTCATGCAGTGGGATCATATCCCTACACAATCCCAAAATATAGGTCGACATATTGTATCTGCGATGCTGAATGAGGCTTATATCCCTAATATTTTCAATGTAAGTTTCCTTTATTTTGTTCAAGAAACATTCTCAATACACAAAGTGTCTGGTAACTCATTGAATAAATATAAAGGTGATCATTAATGTTATATTTCTCATTGTTCTTGTGTGTAGATGGATCACATAGACTTTGCACTGGACATCCACCTTGTTCAACATCTCCATGGTAATATCTCCCATGGAAAATAAAATCATTAACCTTCCTAAACATCTCAATATAGGTAGGTGATAAAATCTTAAACAAATTTTTATAGTGATGTTTTCAAAACAGTGATGTCAACTATATATTGTTCCCTATAAACTACCAACAACACTTCAACCTGTTTAGCAGGAAACCCAAAGAAGAAACATTTGTGGCATGACCTAGTGGTGGCTTGTTGGTTTCATGAAGAGAATTACAACATTGATATATTGAGAGATTTACCTAAAAAATACCCCCCACCAAGTTTTTTCCCTCTCCAATTTTGACTAGGGGATCCACGACAATCTAGAAAAAGAGTTCATGGATTACATGCACAAAAATATATTGTAAAACCATCAACGATTAAGGTATGGCACATCCCTTATTCAAGATACGTGGGTCACTTGCAGATCATCAAGATAATATTTTCCGAGATAGACCATTCAACTAACTTTATGTCCATGGACCAGAAACAAGAAAATCATGTTGAAAATCTACATCAATATTTCATTCATTACCTCACAACTCTTATGAAATAGATTGATGAAACCTCACCTTGTATCTGTATCCATAGATGGGGAAATTATGAAGTGTTTGACTTTACCACCCCCTAGAATATCAGAAAAACATATATCATCTTGTTATGTCATAAACTACAGAGAAATTATGAGGCATAATAACGTGCGATCAAGTTATTCACTACAATAAAATTAGCCCAATTAAATGATTAAAAGATATAAAAAATAATGGTATTTTATTCCCTGTATATATTTGAACTACAACCATCCAAGTATTGAGAAATCGTTTCAGAAATAGAGGTTAATGTTTGGGTCAAACCGATAAACTCAAATACACAATGACTCCCACTAAAAGATTCTATTTCAACCAACTCACACAAGATAACATATACTCCCAGTTAAGAGGGTTGTAGTAGTAGCTTCCATAACAGTTGTCCAAGAGATAACCCAGCCCAACGGTATTGGGGAATATCTTAAACCACTTCAACCCCTTGAATCATCAATTCCTAAGAGTATTCCGGACATATTGGAAGTAGCATTATACCAACCCTAGGACACTGGGTTATGACCATTTTTATCTCAATAACCACGACCAGTATTATAACCCCCTATACGGGTCCTAGAAATATCAATGATGGTTCAAGATCAACCCTAACCCACTAGGTTGAGGTCTTATATATCTCAATGGACGTCAAAAAAGTTATCATATCCTTGACTAGAATCACTAATTATTCAACCACATAATCAAAAAATGTTAATTATATCCATGAGTAGTCTAAAACCCACATGGATTGTGGGATTTTTATAATAACCATCATTTGAGAGGGAATTAGTATTCTCCATGTTCGGAGTTAAATATTATTAGTTAATATCCCATTCATTCTGAATAATGAAAGATGAACATTTACTATTTAGGTCCCATCTAGAAAATATGATTATAAACTATGACAAGGAAACTATCCATACGATGATATAAGAGGAACATATGGAGAAGGTAATCAAACCACATTGGGTTCAAAATAAAAAATGGCACAATAAGGAAAAAGATTTCAAGAAACAACCCTTATACAAGATGGGAAAATATTCCAATTATGTTAAGAGTAATGTGACACCAATCATTGATTGGTATACCTTTTTGAATGTCTTCAACATTAGAAAATAGATAATGTGGAGAAAATCAAATGTATTATGATGAAATAAATGAAATATACCTTGAGAGGTGGAATGGATGACCCCATTGAGGATGTGTGTGCCCAAAACAAGAGGAGAAATAAAAACCTTGTATGTGTGAGTATTGAGTTTCCACCTCTATGATAGAACACTACCAAGGAAAAGGGAAAAGGTGTATATGTCATAATCATCACCTTGAAGAGCTGAAATTCCTTCCATGTAGGAGTAATGGGCACAATATGAGAATGCGATAAAAAAATCTGAGATGACTCGATGATGAGATACTTATAGTAAACATTCCCAATGGGTGTCATATTTTGGTTGAGATTAATATCCCTCATGTAATATATCACTAAATAGCTGATCCAACTAAAAATTAACATACCCATGTGAGAACGGCTCTAGACCTAAGTAATTGGTCTAAATAAATGATGAAGTCAAAGATGGTCATGACATCCCTATATTTAGGAGACTCCATACCCCCCACCAAGGTTGTAATATAGTCTTAAAATCAATTGAGAATCATTTTCATATGAATTAAGGGTCACCTTATCAAGCCCTCTCATTTCCGGTAGATATGAGGTAGCTCATACCACAATACCTCCATAATTTCTCAATGTCATAAGTCCCTAACTACTCATATAGAAGACATCGAAGGGAGACATCAACTTATGAAACCTAAGAAATATCCATATCCCAAATGTGTGTATGAATTCCCCCCATCTAATTTATAAAATCATACCTTACCAATATTGGACATTCTAGGAGACCCAAAACAACATCTCCCTCACTTCTTGTCCCTATAGAGTCTAATGATTGGCTCTCGAGATCAACATGAGGTGGCCAAGATAATTTATTTTATATTGAATTTCATAGGGACATGATTTTTTTATACAATAGACTTATTGAAAAATCCATTGCAGGATGGGAAGACCTTCATCATCAATTCTCTTACCAGTTCATCTCAATTTTATGTAAAATAATAATTATTGACCTGAACACTACAAGAAATATGAAAATGGGTGGGTGTTTGATTTCATTGAAATATTGAAGATATTAAACTATTCACTCAGCATCCCTCTATCACACTATAAATTTTAAAAAATATATGCTAAAAATATCTAGGATGAGCTGTAGACACTTTTAATCATGATGAAATATCTAGGTGAATTCTACGAGTTTGCAAAAATGATACACTATTTGGAATATTCCATTTAGTAGACTTGAGATAATCCTCAACTCATTCCCTAAACACATTGTAAAAGGATCCAAAAGGAATAGACCACTAATATTTCCCTAAAATTAGTAACATTTTACATATAAGGACATAGGTATGCCCCGAACATCCCCAAACCTCTAATCATGTTTTTGTAACTATGAAATCGACCTTGTCTAGAAGTAAACATATTTGTTAAGTAATATTACAAAACATTATTATAAATGAAATAAAAGTAACAATAAACTGGAAAAATGTTATGATGTAGGATAATAATTAACCTAAGTTTATTTTTTATGAAGATAATGACCCATGGGGAAAGACAAACTCAACATGAGGGACTTCATCTAAATCTTCTTTCATCAAGTCATATCATGATGTTATGCACGAGTATTATTTTATAATGTTTATATAATCACATATGACTTGTAATATCACAAATTATATCTATATTCACAATATTTACGGTTTCTTAGATGTTATTATCTAATTATTTTTATTATTAAAATATTTCTAAATGGAATTCGACAGTTTGATTTAAAAATATCTTTTTAAAAGTTTTAAGATTTAATTTCAAAATATTTTCATCCATGTCGATATTTGTGATATAAATTTAAATTTTTATTAATATAAAATGATTATAAATAATATTTTATTTCTATTTTTAACTTTATTACATGGTTATCAAAATGGACCCTTGTTATGTGTTTTATATGGAATGTTTTTACAAACAATAGAGTGAATGTTCTATTATTAACAAACATGCTGACAATGATTTTTTCACTACTATGGAAATTTATTTTTTTAGATTCACAGTGATGATTTGAGGTTTTATTAAATGAAAAAACATCATTAATTTTTTGTTTATTTTGGTATTGAATATTTTTAATGAAAATGACGTATTTGTATTGAAAATGTGTTCTCAAAATAAAAGAGTATATTTTTATCAGAATGTTTTTTCATATTGGGTTTAAAAGAGTTTTTAAAGGTTTTTATGATGGGAGTATTTTACTCTTGATATTTTACATCAGAATTATATGAAATGGGTCAGCTTGATATAGATTATATAAAGGGTTGATCCTCATTATAGCTCAAGAGAAATGGGGGATCCTGATACATCATGTAGGAATGGTTGATCCACAATTTAGCTCACAGGTGATCCTGATAGAATATATGAAGAGTGATCCCTATTATATATCTCTAATTCATTCGGTAATGATAATTTTGGAAGTTTTACTTATGATTATTACAATTAAAAGGGGTTTTAAAGGGTTTCATGTACGTAATTCTCTAATTAACCTATATGATTATTAACTGATTACAATTTCTTCTATTGATTTTCATTGAGAAAATGTTTGTTTCTTTCTAACATGAACATTTTTTATTTCATATTTTCAAAGAACTCAAAATATAATGGAAAATTTTATATTTCTTTTCAATTTATTACCAAAATAACAATTTTCTCTTTTTTATATCCCTTACTATGATTTTTTGCACATCACATGTTTTTGAAATGTTTCTATAGTATTTCTAGATGAGTAAGGAAAAGGAAAAACTCAAGTAAAAATTCATGGATATTTTCCATGAAAATAATTCATGCATAATTTTGTATGTTTTTTATTATGGGGAAAATGGATAGTGATCTAAAGTGTCCACATTGTATTTTATGGTTTTGTTATGTATGAGTTTTGGACCAATTATCTAAAACTATAAACCTAAAAATATCCTCAATGTGGATGAAATTAAAATTTGTGAATAAAACTTATGATTATGTAATGTTTAGCTCCTGATCTTTATATTTGGTATCAAATTAAAGGTTTAAAAAGTTTTAGGGGTTATAATAAAGTTAATAACATTCAAGTAGTAAATTCTACTTTATGGATGAGTTGAAATGATATAGAATTATAAAATTTCCATGTTTCTATATTTAATATATGTTTTTCAGAATAGTTTTTTCACAAATGAAAAAATAAATATATAGTGGGAATGTATAATAAGGGAAATATCCTTGATATTCAATATCTCATGATTGTTGGAAATGGATCAGAAATATTGATGTATTGATGGATCAGTTGACATAAGATACAAATGGTGTTAGTATTAATGCTAGAGAGGAGGTCGATGAACAATTAAGGAACTTTTCTGTAGTGTAAAATTTCACGAGGCAACATCCCCCATAATTCATTAGATCATATTACTCATTGGTATCCAAATAATTGATCAATTCCATAGAAAAGATATTTGATGTAATGGGATGTTCAAAACATCAAAATAAAACTCAATTCATCTATCATTTTTATGGTAATTTTGATCAATACATGTCTTTAGTGATGAGTACTACAGAGAAATATGATATTGATTCCATGGAATGGGGAATATTAAAAGATATTTTACTGTAAAAATATTCCCCAGAGGTTCTTTAGCTTAGGATAGAGATGAAATTCATGTAATTGTGTCAAAAAGATAAATATTTTGTTGATTTATATTAAGAAAACATCACAAGATTAAACATGTATGTTCTAGGTTTTATTATATACATGTTAGGTAAAATAAATATTTTTTACTCCAGATTGAAACCAAGACCAAAAAGAGATTTATACTCATGATAATTTAATATTTATAAAAAAGTGGTTCATTATTATTATAAAGTTGAAATAGTATTTCCTGACACTAATGTGCGACAAGATAAAAATATTATGAAATGGTCAACGTGGCCAAAAATGTAAAAGTAAAAAACCTAGAATTTTGGATACAGTACTATAACTTGTTCTGAGCTTCGTAAAATAAATTTTATGGAATTTTTTTCTGGAACATGAAATTTTTATCGGTGTTGTATATTGGGTCACATGTTTCGTGATTGAAGAAAAATTGTCCTGAATAATCAATTAGAGAGAAAAAAAATATCTAGAAAATAGTATGATTATTTAGCTAAAACTAGTTAAGAAATCATAAAAATATGTTTCTAAATAAACATACTTATGGTGGAAATAATCTTTATATTAATAAAAAAGTGATGGTGAAATCATTCTATACTTTTACAGTTGATGTTGGGCTATCTAGTGAAGTGGTAAAAGCTTTAGGAATCATGGTATTTTTTGAATGATGATCATAATAAAAATATCTTAGGAACCACCTTTTAATGTTTTATATAATTTAAATACCTTGAGAGACATTTATTAGGTTTCTATATATTAATGAGCAATATGTTTTAAAGTTTTTTGAGGAATAATACCACTACTTATTTTGACATAAGTTTAATTAAATTGGTGACCATTATGGTTAAATATCTATAGAATTATTTAGTTGTATGTTTGGGTATTACTTTTAAATATTAATGTATCATATGATGGTTTAATTTTTTTGAAAATTATCCTACCTTTTCCAAACCATTTTAGTTTTTTTAAATTTCTAAAGACAAGTGGAATATTTTAACTATACTTTTTACTGTTAAGTGGTATTTTGAAGATGATTCTAGTATTTTAGGAATGAAAAGTAATCATGGACACTAATTATTTATAGAAAGAGATAAATATATGGTGGAAATTGATTAAAATATGAATATCTAATTGTTAAGTATGTATATTTCCTTATGCACATAGTATAGATGGTGATATAATTCTTCCACTCTAATAAATGTATCCCGAAATAAAATGTTATCCTATTACCATACTTTCAGATGATATCAATGAACTTTTCCTAATCTATTTTTATTATAGTTTTTTTATCATTGTCTTCCCCTTGAACATGTTCTACATCAATCTCTATTCGTAAATGAGAATTCGTTTTCCCTTCCTAATACATAATTTAATTTCCCAGCAATGTTCTCCCAATATGAAATCCTAGTTATGCGTAACATCTGATGAACACTATTTTTTCCCACATTCCAGTTTTAGAAGATTATTCCTTAACCCTTTACATGAGCTGGGTTTCAATAATGGAACTCTAGAAATGGTATTAATTTGATTATGAAGATTAATTTCTTGGTTGAAATTAATTTTAAGGGGGGTCTGATGAAATATCATTAGATTTTATGAAATATATTAATTTAAATTATTTTAAATTATTTAATATATTGTGTTACATGAAATAAATAGTTTATCTTGCATCACATGATACACCATGTTTATATTTTGTTTCACGCAACAACGAGTTCCTTTGATGACTTATGTTACACACAATCTCGAGTCTTACGCAATAAGAATACACTATTAATATTATTATGATAGTTATCACCTTATTGTGGAATGATACGAAACAATGATATTAAATAAAGTATGAAATTATAGTTCACATATGGGTTTAAAATTAATTCATTGGTTACCAATTATTTATAAATGAAATAAAGTATGATTTTCATATAAAGGATACATTTTTATGAAAAACATTGTGTATAACAAAAATCGTATTTTGTCATAATTAATTAAATCAATCAATATTAGTGAATGATGTTGATGAAATTTATATATTATATATTTAATATTTATTATTGAATATTTATCCAACATGTGTGATAGTCTTAATATAATAATAAACCATCTTTTAAGGTAAAAAATGTTATATTCTTAAAAGGAAGTTTAACGCCTCTTAATAGATCACCAATTTTAAAACTATGTTCCATCACGTTTATATTTTTTATTTCAAAAAATTATATTAAATTTTTAATGAGTAATATATTAATATATTTTGGGTATGTTTTTTTATTTATCTAATAAGTTTCATATTTTTACGAATTGTAAATAATACTGAATTTTAATTGAAAACCACTTTTTCACCTAATTTATTTATGTAGTCAAATTATTTTTTTTAATGAATAAATGGTTTAATTTTATATATATTAATCAAATATAGGTGATTTTGATTATTTTATATGTTGAATTTAGATAGAAAAACATTGTAATATTTAGAATATATCCACTTTAAAACCCTTCTTTGTCATTCCATATCAAAGATTAATTTTAAATTAAATTATGGCACTAGTGTAAATGGAATTTGGAAAAATGCATTCCATATTGGTAAAAAGAATAAATTATAATTTATAACATGTTTAAATTTGTTTTTGACCAAAATTATTTTTCAAAACAATTAAATTTAATTATAGTGATTAAGGTAAAAATGTGTTTATTTAGTGGCTAAACTATATTCTTAAGAGTCCACATGACCTATAAACTTGTACAAACCCAATTTAATAAAAATTATTCCATAATATCATATATTTAGTATAATTTGGATCATTATTGGGTAAGATTATTTAATGGAGACCTCCCAATAACATTTTACTTTTTATATTTTCAAGAATGCCACCCACTATCCACTATAAAAAGGCAATCACCCACCACAGTTATTCACACCTGTCACTCCCTATGGATTATCAAAAACCTTCCCAAATAATCTAAAAACACTGATCATATCATCATATATTCCAAAATTATGTAATAATGCAATCCAAATAATCCATTTGGGGAAAACCACAAGGTGTTAACTGAATAAGAGGTATTATTCTTCAATGAGCACTTTGGGTGAATTTATTTATACACCTATAAAATTATTCATATTAAATTACTATATAACTAAAATAATTATCCTAAATTTATTGATATCTTATTATGTTATTGTCTCAACATAAAAAAAACACATACATCTATCAAATGGATATGCAATCATTGTTCTTATGTACGATATACTACTGCCTCACAAATTGATGTCATTTGTTCTTACATTACCACCTAGGAAGGTTTTCAATAATGGTATAATCACTAATATTATATTATATATATAATATATATTATATATTCATAATTAAATAATTATTATATAACGCATACCTTCATACTTTTCATTTTTTGGTTATACGATAACATCATTTATGGATGTGTGCGCTACCACCTCTTCAAAGCGATGTGATATGTTCACTCATAAAGTAGAAATTTTTAAGGATTGGTTTAATTAAACATATTTAAAATAATATATATACATATTATATTCATTTAATAATTATCCTTATAGAAATAAAATATATAATTTTTTTAACACCTTCTAACACACAGAAAAAGTGATAATGTCCTTCATTAACATTTGGACTACTGCCTCCACGAAGCGATGTAATTCCATTTAAATCATAAGAATTATATATATAATTATATTTAATTAAATATAATATTTTTATGAGATAATTATACTTCTAGAAAGATTAATTTTACTTATCTTATATCAATAATGATCACTGAAAAATGGGAATGGTACTCATACCTATATACGACCTACCATCCCCATGAATGTAATGTTGTTTCATTATTATTATTAATTATTAATTTTTTGGTTTAAAAGTATAATTTTTGTATAAATATGATAATTATTTCATTATAATTATTTTTACAAAAATTAACAATGACCCACTTGAGATAGTAGACCTACCAAATTATTTTTTAACAGAGAAATTGAATATGGTTAAAACCCCTAATGTTACCTTAATTGTTCATGTTATTGTAAAATACATTGTAATTAGTGAAATAAAATTTATGAAAAACATTAAAATGGTTATAAATAAGTAAACAATTAGAATTTTTTAATTATTCAAGAGGATAAATACACCCAGGACATGTCAGACTCATGATAAGGGACTTTGTCTCAATCTCCTTTTATTAAGGAATATCTTGATGTTATGCACCTTTATTATTTTGTAAGCTGTACATAAAACCCATTTGAAAAGTAATATCACGAAATTTATCTATTCTAATGATATTTAATGATTTTTTAATGTTATTATTTTATTATTTATATGATTCAAATAATTCAAAGGTGTATGGGACACATTGATTTAAAATTATATTTTGAAATGTTTTAGGATTTAATTTTAAATTGTTTTCCTCTATATTAATATTCATGATATTATTTTATATATTTTTATATATAAAAGGATTAAAAAAAATTTATATCAATTTTTATTTTTAGTAAAATTCATTCAAAAGTAAATAATATTATGTGTTTTATATGGAATGTTTTGACAAAATATATAATAAAAGATCTATTATTAACACACATGATGAAAATAATTTTTTCACTGATATTTCAATTATTATATTTTTGGATTCTTTAAAAATATTTCATGTTTCCATAAATTAAAAACCTTCTTTAAAAAATTTGGGTATTCTGTTATTGAAAATGGGGTTTCAATGAAAATAGTGTTTTGTTATTGAAAATGGATTCTCAAAAGAAAAGGGTATTTTTTAATTTGATTTTGTTTCAATATTGGTTTAGAAATTGAATTAAAATGTTTGATAATTATGTTGTCTTACAGATGACATGGTACATTAGATTAAATTGAAATAAGTCATCCTGATACATGTTATACAAATGTTGATCCCCATTATAATTCATAGTTGAGCCCGATATAGATTGCACAAAGTGTTGATCCCCCTTATAGCTCATCGGAAATGAGTGAGATGTGTATAGATTATATGAATGGTTGATCCCCATTACACCTCATAGGTGATCCTGATATAGATTATATTAATAGTGATCCCTAGTATATATTTCTAATCCATTAGGTGATGATAATTATGCAAGTCATCTTTATAGGGTTTCTAATTAAAATGGATTATATATATGATGCTCGAAGTCAACTAAATAAGTTTTAATTGAGTGGTATTGGTTTAAGTGATTTTCATTGATAAAATTGTTTGTTTTTTATTTATGTGAAAATGTTTTATTTTATATTCTCAATGAAATTTGATGATAAAGGTAAATGTTATATGAGTTTTCATATTTTTACCAAACTAATAGTTTCCTTTCTTTTTAAATCCATTATTGAGATTTAGTGATCATAAAATGTTTTTAAAATGTTTCCATAGGTTTTATAGATGGAAAAGGGTAAGGAATAAGTCATGATAGAAGTTTTGGATATTTTAGATGAAAATAATTCATGCCTTATTTTAAATGTTTTATATTATAGAGAAAATGGATACTTATCAGAACTATCCACTTGGTATTTTATAGTTTTATTATGTATTAGATATGTAATATGATTATAAAACACTAAACTTGAAAAGTTCCTAAATGTGAAGGAATGTAAAATACTTGAATAAAACTCTGGATTATGTAATTTTTTAGGATTCATCCTTATAAAAATCAATCTGAGAGGCACTCATTGAATCCCTATAGAGCCCACAGATGATTGAGATAGAAACCACTATAACTGAGGATTACCATGCATAGAATATTCCATCAAAATTCCATGTATCTATCTATTTAATAGAGTAAGATAAGAAATATTTCATACAAGGTTACATCAAACCCCTATATATTTTAGGCGGACTCAATAATGTCTAATTATAGATGAATCTAATTAAAAATTGTTTCAGGATCAACCTCTTCTAGTTTCAGACCCTTCAATGTTTCTGATATATTGAAGGGGAATTATATCTCACAAGGTTAACCATTCAATGGAATGATAAGGTAGAGGAAAGTCCTATTTGGAAGATAAAGATGAAAGATCTGTTTGGGGATCTCATATCCAGAACAATGTTCATTCCTATCCGGTAAGAAACTACATATAATATTATACTCAAATGGACAAGGATTTATTACCACGTGGAGGTACCTTAAACATTTCACGAGTTTTTAAAACACCCAATCATTATAAAGTTTAATATACTACATGGTGATATCACTCCCTTAGAGTATTTAGAATCCATATATGCTGAGGTGGGTTCAAAAAAATGGGATGGAAAACAACCAATGTTGGAAATAAATTATAGGGTTTCACCCCCAAAAAATTGGGGACCACCACTACAAACCCTAGAGTCTGCTCGACAGTGATTATGTGCTACCAATAAATATATTATTGGAAATTGACTCAATCCTATATTTACAAGATCTATATATCCCTGATGGTAGTGTAAAAGAAATTCATCCCTAGAATCGATAGGAATTGACTTTGGAAGTATCGAATGAAAATGTATCTTCCCATGGCCTCTCTCATCCTATTAGTGATTGAGATTCTCTTAAATTGTCTATATCATATGAAAATTATTCCATAGACTGATAGGTGTATGAATAAGAGGATTAACATAGGAATTCCCCTTAAACATTTGAGGATGGAATATCCACTCCCATTGATAAGCTCTGGAAGGTAAATCATGGAATATAAAAATACATGTGACCTACATTTATTAGTGTCTCCTTTCCTATTGAGGAGAAATAGATGTAAAATATGTTTAGAAAGAAGAATAAATATTTTTTTCTTGGAATGATACAGAAATTCCTGGACTCATCCTATATATGGATACACACCATTTAGGCTTATATGATGACCATATTGGATTCATGAAGGAATCCACGAATATAGACCCATCTAATGCTAATAATTTAGAGGTGGAAATTGAAAAATTGATCAAATAATTTTTTTTCTATGAAGTGAAATACCCAATATGGATCGCAAAAATCATCCCTATCATGAAAAAAAAGGAAAAATTAGGGTATGAATCGATTTCAGAGACCATAACTAATAATTAAAAAAGGATTAATTCCCATTAATGATCACTAATATTTTGGTCGATGAAACAACTAGATCCCAATTAATTTCATTTATTTATGGGTACTCAAGGTACAATCAGATAAAGATAGCCCCTAAAAAAGAGGAAGCCACTTCCTTTAGAGCCCCCATGGGATCTTTTTCTATCATTTCATGACATTTAAATTAATGAATGAAGGTTCTAATTATCAAAATAAAATACATCATATATTTTATACCTTACTAGTATGAATAGAGGAATGTTATTTCAATATCTTGGAGGTAAAATCATAGTAGTAATGTGTTCACTTTAGAGACATTCAAACAGTCCTTGACAAGTTGCAATAGCACAATCTAAAGACGAATGCACTAAAATTTTCATTCTGGGTAATTTCATAGAAATTATTTGGATTTGTGGTATTCCACCATGACCTCATGGTTGACACTGAGAAGAATATTGATATCATAGAAATGTCAGATCATTATTATATGAATGAGCTGAGGGTTATCCAATAGAATATATCATACATTCAATATTTCATTTACACCCTTTTTATAAAATATCTCCACATAACAAAGATAATGAATAAGGTAATCTCTTACCAATGGGATGAGGACTACCAAGAATACTTTGAGAGTTTCAAGTGGTACCTAATGCACCATCCAGTCTTGATACCACTAGTGGAATGATGGAAACTCATCTTATATGTGGACACCATGGAACAATCACATGGCTCTCTCCCCACATAAACAAATAATGCGAGAAATGAGAAAAATATTTACTACCTCAGCTAAATGATGTAAGGTATTGAGTCCTGATATTATAATGATGATAAGAACATCCTCACACTCATTTTTTGTGGAAAAGGTGATGCACTACTTTCATCATGTAGTCCACATGGTCTCTTTTATTAATGAACTCATTTATATACTTGATTTTCCAATGATAACTACGATTTTGGACTAATGGGTGGTTATTCTTCAATAGTATGACATCTAGTTCATGTCATAGAATTCATGGAAAGGGTATTCCCTAACTGATCTCCTTAAGCAACATCCCATCCTAGAAACTACACCACTAGACACTGAGCTTCTGGATGAGGAGGGTTTCTACACCCATGACACTCTTAATACATGGGATATGTATTTTTGTACTGCATCCAAAAGTCATATAGGCAAGAAGCTAAAAAAACAGAGGCTTAATCAGGTTAACTTAGGGATTGTGTTTGTTTCTCCTGAAAAAGAAATTATTCTTTACCATTTCTCACTAATTGAAGGTTGGAAAACTAATGATGAAAAATTCCAATCCCTCATCAATATATTTTAACTACTCCTATATCCATAGACAACTTACTTGAATATGAATGAGGATTCAAATTTAGAAATAATATAGAGAAATAGTGAATATTCCATAAAAAAGGAATATTTTTTCCATCTCAATGGATATGTCAGTGGACTAATGAAATATTTCCCATTTGATCCCACATTGTATATTTCCTATGACTGTAGAATATTATGCCAAAATATTGGCTAATATAACAATAGTCATGGCTGAATATGATCCTGAGGAAGCAATATTCCACATCACACAATGAAGGATGGTCTCATAAATTATCAACTGGGACAAAGAATAAATAAATTATGTCAAATCCACCCTAGAGATTGATAAACCAAAATCCACAACTGTATGGATGTATCATGTAATTTGTTATCTAAAAAATGGGACTCCCCCAATGTACCGAGCCAAAAGGGAACAAATTTAACATCGGGTAGCGAACATTACCCTTCAAGATAGTGCCAAATGTGTAAAACGTCATCTATAAGTGTGGATTAAATTAAATAATACTTATAGAAACAAAATAATGGGATATAACCCCCACTGTTTAATAATTACATGAATGGTCCTATGGTTCTCATTGGTCAAGGACTGGCCTCTCCCTCTAAATTAGGACTCTAGGATATGACTGTAAAACCCCGATACATGACTTTGTAAAACTCACAAAGAAATTTCATGCATGAAAAATTAATGAAAATATCTTCCATAAACCCCATGAAATGTCTATATATAGATAAATATTTATATTAGTTTTCTGAATGGGGAATGGAATTTGGGGGAAATATCCTTCAACCATAGTTATATAGTTTGTTACCTTACTGCTAGTGACTTGTTTTCAAAATGGGTTGTGGCAAAACCACTTAGGGTAGTCGGAAAAAATAATATCATTAACCTCATTAATCATAATATTTTAACCAAAATCAAAGTCCTTCACATGATACTAATTGTTAATGACACCAACTTCTAATATATTCAGTTGATTAAACTTTACAAAGAGTACAACATTAATTCCAATCACTCAACCCGATATCATGCTATAAAAATTAAAAAAATTAGTCCTTTAATTAGACTCTTTCAAATACACTTCAAAAGATGATGAATAATTAAAGGAATTCCTTTACAATTAAATTCATCTACACTTTATGAGTAAAATGTGAAACCATGCATATTACTACAAAAGAAACTCTATATTCATTAGTTTATTGTATTGATAAAGTGTTTCCCATATAAGTACATTTCCCCCCACATTGAATAGGTATTTCTAGAACATTATTAGATGATGAGAAATCTAAAAAGAGGATGGATGAATTTGAGAAACTCGATGTGAAGAGGTTTCTTATGTTGAAAACCCTTGATGTCCCTCAGAATTAGATCACATATACCTTCAATAAAAATGTCTTAAATTATTATTTCTTTAAAGGATTAATTGTATTGGCTCATAGGACTGCAATGACAATAGTTAATAAGACTCCTAATATGGAAACAAAATGGAATGGAATTATATCATAAATAAGTTATATTAAAATAAAGCTTACTAACTATTTGTAATGGAAGGGAATCATGTACTAGATCCTAAAATTTAGGGGTTCATAAGAAATATTTTCCAAGGATTTCATTTTCATTACCAAATGAATTTAAAATTAATGGAGCACATCCAGACTTCATGAAAATAAATTGTACATAATACATCCTAACCACATGATGCTAAACTATATATAATATTTCCCCACCTCGCAACATTAAACTATATAGGAAGCATCATGTCACAAATTAATTTCCCTACATGGGATAGATATGATAAAATGTGAAATGAAGTGCCACCATACATATGTGTGTGTTAGATCCACAATGGGAATCTCTCATCTGTGAACTACACATTTTTTTTCACATTGAGAGAATATTGAACCACTTATTCATGACTCCCAATGTATTAGATAGCTAGATACTTTTTAATGTGTGGTTTTAAAACTCTAATCAATCTATATATTTTTTTGATCAATTTTGATAACAAAAACTGGGGTGTGTATTGAACGCCTTGTGATGTTTTCATCATAAGTATTGATTGATTCACCTTGATTTTTTATTAGCTATATGAATTCACTCTCTATATTTGTTCATAGTGTTCCAATGAAATAATAGTTGTGAAATATTTTCTTAATGTCTAACCACTATGTATATTCTATTTCATCCCATTTATTTGTAATTTGTATCAATTCCCAGTACTGATTGACTTATATAACAAAAAAATAGATTAATAGAGTAAAGTTCTTTTTCTCAGAACAGTGGAGTATGGAAAAGATCTTCTCCATTGATTTGGACCATTGTTCCACAACTGGTGGATCATAATATCCATTAAACAACAATGGTTGTTACTGTATAATGGAATTAAGTGCTTGTTTTTCCTTATTGGGTGGGGGAAGTCATTTCACATGGTTCATGTTATTATTCAAATCATGGGATATCTAGGTAATCATTACCATGATGCTTTAAACTCCACCTCCCATGGAATTGGGGATGTCATTTAAGAAATGATTTCATTTTACCGCACATGATATTTTTTCCATGTTTCCCTTGGTTCCCACTATTTCCTAGAATTGAAAAGGTTTGAAAAAATGGCAAGTCATAAAATCATGAATAAATACACTGTCATTTTACATAATTACATGTAAAGTCATATCTTATGGGATCCATATTTTTTTATTTTTATAAAACAAATATTCTTAGAGGTTTATATATGCTCTATCTTATGTAAGGTTTTCCCCTAAAATTCTCTAATATTAATTCCATTATTAATTAAACCATGATCTGATACAAACTATAGTGAACCAACTTTTTATAACTTGACTATTGCATGATTTTAATTATAAGGAAAATACTAGTTCAAAAAAACAAGATACGAAGGTATAGTGTCTTCAGAAGATTAAGCTCATACATAATTTCTAAAAAATAAAACATAAAAAATTATTTCAATCCTTTTTATTTATCCTTCTAAATATTGATTTCACCTTATTACATGTAATCAACTAAGGATATACATCAATGAATCAACAGAACCAAAATCCAAATAAAAGGATGAATAAGGGACTTGAATCAATAAAAATTGATGGGAATAATAATCATCATCATAAAATAAGTGCATTAACATCACAATAATCATGAGAGGAAACATTAAAAAAATGAATGTAAAGTTAGAATTCATAAAAATGAAACATCATGCCTTAGTTTTAAAATTCCATACATTGTTGGAAACAACGATAACATCATTTTCACACATAACATATGATCATAATCATAATGTCATATTTGTGAAAATATATACAATCTTTTTCATCCATAATACACATTATCTCATGAGATACATCACTTTAACCAATGCATTGGAAGGAAATATAATTTAGGTCCCACCTATTACATCAAAACATTTACATCATCATGAGTTCCACATATAACTTATCACGATCTTAGAAATAAAATAAACTATGGAATGGATTTTGTTTCATATGAATTTTACAAAAAATAAATTCCAGAAATTTGTTCTAGGTCCCAAATTAAATGGAAAAAACATACATTGTATAAGAATCAACAATTTTATGTGAATAAGAAATTGTCTCAAGAGGAGTCAAGATGTGATTTGGGATGAAGATTTCTCCTGGAAAATCATTATATTTTTAAAAAACCATGTTGGACACATGTACTTTCTTAAAAATAAGTGGTATGAAAATTGAAATTATATTTAAGTGAAATTAATGGAATATCCACACTGAAATTTAGCATGAAATAGGTATCACATAATTAAGGGGAGTTAGGTTACAGAATCACCTTACCTTATTTCCAATTGCATTCTGCACTAGAAATTAATGTACTGAATAATCAAATTAGATTCATTAATTACATATTTCATAACCCCTTATATATTTATTTAAATTAATATAATTTTATTATGTTCATTTACATAAAATTTTATGAGTTATAGAGTTCAATTTCATCAATACAGGAGTGTTTATTTTATCATTTTTCATGATTGGATCACTTGTATTCAGGTATGTAAGTTCATGTAAAATGACAATAATTCTTTATAATTATTATTATATGTTATTAATGAACTTAAAGGGTTTGTATGGACATCTATATCAATTTTTCTGATATGAAGATGATTCCTTAGATAAAACATTGATGATAACCATTTATAATATTTTGGGGACTTTTCAATCATTGTAAAATAGTTTTGTTTTAATATTTTATATTTTGTATATATATTTGGTCTGTATTATAAAAAAATTATAATATTAATTTTAAAATATTTTTTAACCATTATAATTATTTTATGACCATCCTTGAAGGTGGTAATGTAAAATTAAAACTCTTCATCCACGAAGGTTGTGAATCAACACATGATAGATGATGTTTTCATTTTTAGAATAAAATGAGAAGAGAGGGGATTATATGGTGGATATTCAATTAGAAAAATAACATTCCATTACATGTATGTTACTTTAGTTACTATTTCACATTGGATAGCGGGGAAATGATGAGGTAGAAAAATAAATAATTTAAAAAATATAAGGGTGGATAATTTTACCTCTTGAATATTGTCTCATTGAGAACCTCTTTAAGGCACTTGGGTTTTTTCTTTTGTGGATAATAGAAGATCCTAAATTTGGGGAATATGCTTAGGAGTGTGATGGGTTGTATTTAGAGAAGCTACATGTCTTATGAGATTTGAGGACAATGAGTGTGGAGGGGTCATATTTATTTAGGGATGACAGGGGTGTTAATGATTATTATATTCATTAGTTTATTATTATTTTTCAAGAATATCAATAGTGTTGATTATTATGACTAAGTATAGTAAATAGTGAATGGTGGTATTAAATAATGTTGATAACAACATTCATGAATAAAAAATTCATGTATATATCTTTCAAATGATGTAATAGTCAAGTACTAAGGGTAATTATAGTTGGTATCATAGAATGATGTAGTAAATTTATGAATTAAGATTAGAGAAAGAGAGTGAAAAAAACTATAATATAATAATGATAATATATAAACACCTTAGAATATTTGTTTTATAAGAATTTTAAACATCGGGATACCATTGGATACACCATTAGAGTAAATTATGTAAAATAATAAGGTATTTAATCATGATTTGATGACATAACTTATTTTTCAAACCTTTTCTATTTCTGAATATTGTGGGAACCTGAAGAAACTAGGAAAAAAATCATGTGAGGAACAATGAAATCATTTCCTTCATGAAATCCCCAAGTCATGGGAGGTGGAGTTCAAAAATTAATGGAGATGGTTACCTAGATCTCTTAGGATATGAATAATAACATGAACTTGGTGTAACATCTTCATTCACCCAAGAAACAGAAACTAGACGTTGAGTCCTTCATACAAAAATGACCACTGATTATTAATGAATCATATGATTCAGTAGTCGTGGAATAATGGTCCAATTCATTGGAGACAATATTTTTTGTACTCTATCATTTTGAGAAGAAGAATTTGACTTTATCCATCTATTGTTTAGATGGATAAGTAGATCAGTGGTGGGATTTGATACAGAACATTGAGAAATGGGATGAAATATAATATATGTAGTTGGATGTCTTTAAAAAAGTATTTCAAAACAAGTATTCACCAAGAACATTTTGAACAAATATATAGATAGAATTTATAGACTTGAAGAAAAATGAATAATAATATGTCACTTCTTATAAATAAACCATCACAAGGCTTTCAAGACACATATGAGGTTTTTTATCAATAATGAATAAAAATAGATAGATTCATCAGTGGTTTAAAACCAAACATTCTAAAGGATCTAACTATCCAAGATGTCTGAATTTATGAAGAAGTGGTTCCATATTCTCTCAAAGTGGAGATGAATTTGGGATAATGGTCCCATTCATATGGAGTTAAGAAATTAAATACGGAATTTCTTGATAAAGGGTGTAATGAAAAAGGTCGAAAGAAAGATCAACCACCCACATTTGAATAATGATAGAAGAAGAATCAAGTGAACTACATAAATGGGAAATATAAATTCTTTAAGTGTGGGATATAATCCAACTGAGCTCTTGAATGTTGAATAGACTAGAAGAAGATGGAGAATGTGTTGGAGGAATGCAGAGCACCACCCATGGTTCAATGCTTCATGTATAGGAAAAAAGGTAATTATTCAATCCATTTCACTAAACCATAGGACCTTTAGGGGAATCAATTTCAATAGCCACCAAATATGATGAAATAAGGGAATTCATATTCCATAAATACTATTAAAGTGGAGTAAAAAAATTATGTCTTGCAAGGTAAAATTTATTTTCACTAACGAGTGAAAAAAATTCTTATTTGTTTCTGAGTCTATGAATTCCTTTATATATTTCTATTTTTAGAACAATTTAATTAATTACCGAATATGTTGAAGTGGAGCTATCTAAAATAACATTTAGTGGTGTTATAATTACAACCTATGTATTGGAATATTATCCTTTTGGAATATGTTGGAATATTCTTCCAATAAAACATATAATACTTCCATTGAGGGAATTCAATGCTATACTGGGCATAGATTGTCTCTTATCATATATATGAACATAAATTTATGGGGAAATGATATATATTTTCATATTCTTAACCATACCATTATCCTCTAAAAATTAAAGTAATATCATGAATCTCTTATAGATAATTCTTCAATGATGTGGGTTCAAATGCTCTATGAAGAAGTGTACCTCATTCAAATGGTTGAGTTGAAGGAGGTGATCAACCAGGAGGAAATTTCTATTATGAGGGAATGCACTAATGTATTTCTTGAAGAGATACCTTGATTTACCCTATATCATGAGGTTGAGTTAACAATATAAATTATATATGGATCCACTAATATTTCAAAATTTACCTACAACACGGCCCCTATCAAACTAGATGTGTTAAATAAGTAGCTATAAGAAAACTTGGATAAAGGGTTTATACATCATTGTGCATCACCTTGGGATACACCAATTCTATTTTCCAAAAAAATGATGGATTAATGTGACTGTATAAAGATTTTTGGGATCTTAATGAGATCCTGATAATGAAAAGTATCCTCTAACAAGTATTCATTACTTCATTGATCAACTATGAGGAGCCTAAGACCTCTCAAAGGTGGATATTTATTTGAGATATCTTCAAATAGAGATGAATAAGGAAGATATTCAAAATTCTAGTTTCTATATAAGGAATGGACACTATGAGATTATAGTGATGACCTTCATACGTACTAATTCCCTTGAACTCTTCATTAATATAATGTACAGTGTCTTTAGAGACTAGCCTGAAAAATTTGTGGTATTGTTTATTGATGATATTATCATATACTCAATGATCATGGAGGGAAAAAATAACACCCAAATATTTTGTTAGAGAAATTAAGGAAGGATAAATTGTATTCCAAATTCTGAAAGTGTGAATTTTGGATACATAAAGTCACATTATTGGGACGCGTGATTACACTTGAGGGATGTTTTGGGGACCCATAAAAAAATGTATTTAAAGAATGACCCAGACCCACTAGATTAAAATAAATCCATATTTTTCTTGGATCAATAGGGTATTAATAAGTTTTTTTAGTAATTTATTATTATTTTCTAGCCAGATAACTATTTTAACAAAAGGGGTAATGTATGTCCAGATTAAAAAATTTGAGAAATATTTAATGTGATATTGGAGAGGCTAATCACTGCACATGTACTCATACTACCAGCAAGTGGAGAATGTTTTTCATATAAAATGATGCTCCAAAAAAGTTCTTGGTCTATTTTCCCATAAATAATGATAAATCAATAGCCTAAAAAACACATAAATTGATGATCCATGAGAAGAATTACCCAAAAAAATTTGGAGCTTGAAACTATGATTTTTCCCTCATAATCTAGTATAAATACCACTATAGAGATAGGTCTGAAACATATACTGACCAAAAGAGTATAAAGTATATTTTCCTAAAAAGGTATCCCAACGTGAATCAAGTTATATGGTTAGATACAATAAAGGAATAATATTTTTCAATTCCTTACAAACCTAAGAAGGTGAACAAGGTGGAAAAAGCTCTTGGTATAAGAGGACATGATACATTATCCCTAATGTGGATCGAAAAAGACCACATATTAATGGATATGAAATTTATAGATTTGGAATAATAATAGTAGTGAATATATCCTTCCTTTACCAAATTATTTCCTGAACATATTTCAAATGGAATATCAATGAGGCACAAATGAATGGCATGGAGATTCTAAACAAGGTGAAAGCGATAATAGAAGGGAAGATACACAAATTACATATTGATGCTGATGGTGTGATTAGGTTGGGAATAAGGATTTTTTTACCTTTATCACCAGTGATAAATAAGTATCTACTAGATAATGAACATATCTTATCTTTCTCTCTCCATCTTGGAAGTACCAAGTATACCTTGATATTCGAGAAAAATTATGGTAGGAAGTCATGATGAAGGATACATTGGAGTATATATCAATGTTCATGGTATGACTAGAAGATAATGTTGAAACATATAATTCCAATTGAATTATGATAAAATAGAATATTTTATAGTGGAAATCGGAAAAAATCACCATTGACTATGTCACTAGTATCACAAAGACATAAAAAGGAAACAATGAAATATGGGTAGTAGTGGACCGACTCACCATGACTTCCCACATCATTAATATTTTGGAATATGTGTTTGTTGAATAAGTTTCCAAGATAAATGTAAATGAAGTGTTGAGGCTACATGAGGTTACAATTTTGATCATCTATGGTCAGGATCCAAGGTTTAGATCTTAACTCAAGAGAATCCTTCAATAATATTTGAGTACTGAATTCAATTACAGCATGTCCTATCACCCCCAAATATATAGCCAATACGAAAGGACTACTCAAATGCTTGAGGACATGCTGAGAGTCTTCTCAATGGAATTAAAAGGAGGATGGGATGAACATATCACATTGGTTGAGCTCAAATATAACAACATCTTCTACTCAAGTATTCATATGGCTCCATATGAAGCTCTATATGGGAAGTGATGTAAAACTACAACTTATTGGGATGAATTTGGTGAAAAAAAGCTACATGGACATGATCTTTTGAATGAGATTATAGAGTAGGTTTTACCCATCCAAAATTACATAAATGCTTCTCAATGTTAGTAGAATAGGAATGCTGGAAACCATAAAAGGGATTTTGAAATTTCTGTTAGAGATATTTTTCCTTCGAATAACACCATGGAAGAGAGTATTACGATAAGGAAAGAAAGGGATGCCTAAAAATAGGTACATTGGCCACATTGAGATCTATAATATCATAAGAGTAGTAGCCTATTGGCATGAACTTCCACCAAATGTGTCTCAATTTCATGACATTCTCTATGTATCTATATAGAAGAAGTACATACTAGATTCCTTACTTCTATTGAACTTAGAGGTGGTACAACTGAAAAATCATCTCTCTTATGAGGAACTGACAGTGATGATATTAAACTATAGAGAAAAAATTCTATGCAACAAGACAATTCACATTTTAAAGAGTTGTGAAGGAGCCCTAAATATGTAGAGGTGACATGAGAATTTGGGTATGTTTTGAAGGGGAAATACCCTCAATTGTACCCACAATATTTTTCAAAAAAAACTTTCATGGAAGAAATTTGTAATGGGTGGAAGAACGTAATGACCCAAAATTTTATCAATGGAATTTCAATTATTATAATTATGTAATATTTTATAAAACACATACATCACATATAGAAACCAATAAAAATATTATTATCACAATGAAAAATTAAATAAGTGGTATATATAGAAATTAAGGCACCTATAATAATGAAAAAGTAACATGACCATTGGAATAGTAACATTACCATTTGGAATACTAAACTGGATGCTAGAATAGTAACCCTCCTAATGAATTTATCAATAAAATTTAGTTATCTTATATGTTAAAAAATGAAGTAATTATATCATGTTATAAGAAAATAAATCTTTTAGAAATGATAAAATAAGTGTTGGTATTTTTGTAAAATGTATCTTTTTAATAGGAAATTTATAATTTATATAATGATTTGAAAAAAGAAATTATTTTCATAAAATATATTAACAAATTAATATTATATCATATTATTGTTATATGATAATTAGATGAGGCCTTAATTATTATTTCAAATGATCCTAAAATAAATTATAATATTAAAATCGATATTTTTCGAATAAATGTTGATTTTATTTAAAAATTAAATTTCTCAAAATTAAAAAATTATTTTCATAAAATTACTTCCACTTATGAAATCACCATATAAAAAAATTTAGTGTCACCTTTTGGGATTTTTCTAAAATAGTTGATATTTTAGTGAATAGTGAAATACGATAATTTATGATATTGAACATTTTAAGCCAAAGACATGAATTTTTGAGTCATAAATGATGTAATAAACCATTATATTGAATCAACATGCACTATATACTATAATCAGTCCTAATAATCAACAATATTGATATTCCTAAGCTAAAAATAATAAAATAATGAATATATTAATGAAAAACACCCCTTTATCCCCATATAAATACCACCCCTTAACCACCCATTATACTCACACATACTATTACTTTTATATTGAATAAATAATACCCAATTATGCTACCAATTATCTTACCATATTCCAAGAGAATATAGTAAATAAATAATTACAAACCTAATTTCAAAAAAAGAGGTTCTCAATGATATAATGTTGAAGAGGTTGAATCCTCCACTTTTCCCTTTTAAATTGTTGTACTATTCAACCTTATCATTTAAAAACTATAATAAATGACATTATAAATATATAATAATACATATACAATAATTTTATTGTGATAATGGATAATCCATAAACAAGTCATTGACTTCTCCTTTTTTTTAAATGAAAACACCATCCGTGATGTGTTGATTCACATCCTTTGTGGACGATATGTATTTATTTTATATTATATAATTAATTTATGATCATAAAACCATTATAATGGTTAAAAAATATTTTAAAATGTATATAACAACGTATTTTATGTTCTGGAAGTAATATATATATATATAATATTAAATATAAAAGTAAAACTAGTTCATGATGGTCAAAAAACCGAAAATAATCTAAACAATTATCATTAAAGTATTATATAATGAATTCTCCTAATATATAAAATAATGATATATAATATAATTAAAATTAATTAAGTTAATTAATAAATTATTATTTTCAATTGTAGATAATTATTCTCATTTTACATGAACTTCTATACATGTGTACAAGTGAACCAACCATGAAAACTAGAAAATGAACAATCCCAGAAAAACAAAATTGAACTCTATCACTCTTCAAAATTGAAGTAAATGAAATTAACAAAATATCAGTAAATAAAAAAAAATATGTACAATAGGTTTTGAATTATGTAATTATGGAATATAATTTTATTATCCATGTCATTAATTTCAAGATCAAAATTCATCCTGACATAAGGTAAAGGGATTATCGATCCCAACTACCTTTCTTTGGATTATACACCATTCATGAAAAATTTATGTGTGGATATTATTTTTAATATTCATTAAACAAAATTTCATTGTTGTTAAATATTCTTTTATATGATATGAATGTTTCTAAATTGGATTTATGAAAAATTTAAGGATATTCCAAAATAACTCTTCATCACAACACATTCTGACTCCTCTTAAGATTGTTTCTTCTCAACTCAAGATTAATGATCCATATTCCAAATGTTATTTTTTAATTTTTTTTGGAATCCAAATTTTTATTCATGAATTTATTATTTATGAAATCCCAAAGAAAATCAGTCATTTTCGTGGGTTATTATATGACAACAATTTTTATAAGTTCTATGTGGCATGCATGATTATGTAAATGTTATTATGTGATTGTTATGGCCAGAATTATATAGCCTCGTCAATTCATTATTAAATGTGATTTATATCAAGAGATTGTGTGTATTATGTGTTAACATGAATTCATCTTTGATTACAATGATGGTGTTATGATTATTCACATGTGTTATGTTTGAACATGAGGTTGTATTTTTTCATATGCATGTGTTTTATTTGACCACTAAGACATGATATTTCATTTTTATGCATTTATACTTTACATGAAGTTATCTAAATTTTCATCTCATGATTATGATAATGATCGTGTTCTTATATTATGATGATATTGATTATTCTTACCCATGTATTATTGATTCAAGTCCCCTATTTATCCTCTTACTAGGATTTTATCTTAGCCCTTTCATTGATTTATATCATAAGTTGATTACCTAGACTAAAGAGAAACAATATATAACGAAAAAATAAAAAGGATAAAAATAAATGATTATGGTTTGTTATGTAAAATTTATGTATGAGGATAATTTTCTGAATACACTAAACCATTAGATCCGAGAATTGTAATACTATGATTTTTTAGTATTAAAATGATGTAACATCCAAGTAAAAAAACAATGTTTTCTATAGAGTTTCCCACTCAAGAACAATGGATGGCTTGGTTTTTTCCATTTCATGATACATTGTGGTTCTCAGACCTCCATTATTGGGCCCAGTCACAATATCCCCTTTTCATGTCTAGAAGCTGATGTCCCTACCACATGATTTTACACTACCTGGTTTCTTAAGAACTAAATGTGGATTGATTAATGTTTTCATAGGGTGCCTAATGATTCTTATATATCCAATATTGGGTCCAAATATAATAAACAATGTGAACAAAACCACCCTCAGTGTATTGGGCAGACCTGCGTATAGAGTTTCCTATTCAATAACTACATGTTCCAAGATTACTATCATCACACAATATATAGTGAAAAATTGATATTCAATTATTTAGTCCATACATGATAAAATAAGTCTCGTATCCCTATGAACAAGTCAAAAATTCAAAGGGAAATTTCAAACATGAATTATGTTTGGATTGATTCCATTCATCCAATGATAAGTAGAAAATCACATATACTTGATCATGGGGTTTTCCACAACATATAATATGAGATAAATGCACCACTAACATCATATGGTTTGGACATACATCCGAGCTGCATGATGTTAAACTGCAGGAAAAGAGAACATCACATTGAATATACAATAAAAATATCATACACTTCATTTCAAATATGGGCAGGTCATATACACTCGTTCTCCCTACACACATGTCAGATAAATGTATGAATTTCTTGTACACATGATATATAAATAGAAGAAGTGGTTTATATTATGGCTTCCCAACAATAATCTTTAGCTTGGATAAAATATTCTTGCTACATTTAAATTCCCCTGACCAGTTAAATGTTTCCCCAATGATATTATTCACAATTTTCACAACGGCTTCCACATCCTTACCACATGAAATTAAACTAAAAGTAAAGGAAACATCCTTAATGCATGATGTTAAACTATATGGAATGGAAAACATACTTGTCGCATGATGTTAAACAACATATTAGACACTTACCCACTACAAGATGTTAAAATGTGCTGGTCGTCACCCATCATTATCCCTTATCAATGTATCATAATAGCCTAGCCCCAGTCAACTAGTGTACATGGTGATTCTATTATATTATAGTCTCCTCCTCCCATAAATCTCACTTTATGTATTGAGCACCTCGAGTCACCAAAAACCTTGCACGGACCTCAGAAAAGAAAATATTTTCTCTCTGTTTGACCTTAATATTGATTCATAAGGGCCTTGAACTTCCAACAATAGACATCTTGGCCCTATAATAAGGGTTTTCTGATCCATGTGATCCAGAAATAACTATGGTGGGGCTCATCACCTGTGGGAGTTCTAAGATATCCCATGCATGATTCTCCCATATCATTACCCATGACATGAGAGCCTAGAGCCATGATTTTCTTCATTTTTATCTCCAAATTAAAAGGTTGTTGGAGTACTCTATACCCTAGGAAACCAAATTAGGCTATTGTGTGACTTTACCAACGTACCAAATCTTTACAGCATGATATTAATCTATAAGAAACATTTCATATCCAAATATGTACATCCATAAATTTGTTTCGTTTTCAGTCCAAATCAGAAGACAATATAATAAAAGTAAAAGAGACACCAAACTTGTTAGGTTATAAACCCATAAAGGGAGTCATGAGAAAGATTCAAGTATCTACTCACTAAAATCATCATATCCTGATTTTAGGTAAAAATAAATGTGTAAATGAATATGTAATTAATTCCATAGGTCCAAATTTTTGGCCTTAAAAATGTTGATCCATTATCACTAGTCCCACTAGTATAGAAAAATGATAGAGTAATTATTCATCACATCTCCTCACCAAAAATATGTATTCTCTACATGGTGAAACAAATTTTAGGGTGCTTGAACCCTTCTTGAATATTACACTTTAAAAAAACAAAATTTATTCTAGGAGAAATTAATATCACAAAAAAACTTCCATGTCTCTTCGAAAATGATACTCTACTTCATGAGACCTGTTTTGTTCTTATACATGTATGGATACAGATCATGTATAGTAGGTTTTACCCATTAACTGAATACTTCATTGGCCTAAAAATTGGGTTCTTATCCCTATGAGACTTTATGTCACTATGGTGTAATGAAACGCCTTTTTACAGTGTTTTGGGTAATTCTTGGAATGATTTTACCATATCATACACATGACCTGATCACTTTGGATCATTATTTACAATCCCCATAACCTTACTATTCAAGGGGATTCCACATCCTCAACGTTACAAAACCGTATATTGTATTTTTTATTAAAATAAAAATTCAAAACTCTATTCCAAATCATTTTAATGTCCCAAACCCCATGAATCAAATCCACAAGGTGAATATATCCGGATTCCCAATAAATATGTAAACATCCTTGGGGTGCTTAAACTCTTCCTCAATTGCTTTCACTCCTCTTCCCACTTCGTCATCCAGATGTTTGAGTCTTTGAAAATCTTTTATATCCCTTAGAAAATAGTTTGGAAAACTCTATTTGACCATGATATTGATAGATAAGGTCATTGACCTCCCAATTAGAGCCATCCCCTACTTTCATGAATAGAACTCCAATACTTTCAATCCATAGTACCACAGTGGTAGTACCTGATATATTGGGGTGTTTGGGACAATCCATGGTATATCTGACCTATTCCATATTTCTCAATTCGAAATTTAAGGTCATAACATACTCAATAAATATTCCAACTATCTAGGAGGACCTGGATTCCCTAATATTTCACACATCACCCATTCCATTTCCCTATTTTTTCAGTGTCCATGGAAAAGTGTGGGGAAAACTTTATTTGACCATGATATAAATGCATAAGTGCTTTTACCTACACACTATATATGTACTCTCCTTATCAAAAATAAACTCCAATCATCATAAGCCCTGAAACCCCCACAGTGGAACACAGAACAGTATGGGGTTTTGGGTCTTCCCTATAACGTCTTCCCCATATTCTATAATCATAAATCTAGTTCGAGATAAACATCCATTAACTAAAGTAATATGAGGTTCAAGATAAAATACCAAAAAATAAAATAATACATGGTTCATGATAAAAGTCCCTGATCTACAATAGAAGATGTTCTGAGCTAAAAGACCTTAAACTAAATAAATAGAAGGTCTTAAGTAAGTGGCCCTAAACTACAAAAATAGAAGGAATGAGTTAAAGAACATAAAATATATAAATATATGGTATGATATAAATGACCATGAACTACAACCCAATAATGGTATATTTTTCATTAATTAAAGAGATATAATTCTTTCTTGGTTGAAAAACTTATTAGGAAATCCTAGAAAAAATTAGGGTCTCTACTTACTATATTTGCACATTGTTTGATCTATGAAATATTGAGCACTCATAAATAAAAAAGGACTAAAAATGGTTTGATTGAAAACCCATAAGAGGGTGGTATAAGAAAAAAAATCCATGTCCATGCCTACTGAACCTTCAATATCTGACGCTTAAGAAACATTTAGGGCAATGTAAAATAAAAAGATTCAAATCTTGTAGGAAACATCATTTACCTTAGAAAGTATCATGTTGTTATCACTAAGTACATTGACCCAAGGAAAATATAGAGTGTTTTCCCTCTACGTCATATATTTTACCCAAATTAGCCTTTTTTGAATCTTGTGATCTCAAGGAAACTAGATCAGATACATCAATGATGAATCACATGTTGGTATGCATTCATGATAATTCCTTGAGAAACATTTATTGTGATATAAGAATTTAAACAAAGGTATTCATATTTATCTTATATTATGATAATGATATGTACTTTTTATTATCTACGCAACATTAGATCATTGAAATTTCATGAACGTCATTGATAGAAGAAAATTGGAAATGAAATGTAGAGTTTGAAATATCTATTCATTGATATCATGTAGAATGGGGAATCTCAACATTTAGAAGCCTATACAAGGATTTAATTTAAATATAAAATTGGTGATTATAAAATAGTAATATATGATTGTATTAATAATTTATTAAGGAAAGAGTCTGAAAAGAAGAATCGATTGATCACCAAATCACCCCTCTCCACACTTATTCTACTACTACCCATTGTTGAAGGGTCGCGATAAGAGTATACAACTACATAATTCATTTTTGAGTATTTTATAATGTGGATGATGATGCTAAAATATAATAATTTGATCAAGGTGTGATATCATCATTTCATTCTATTTATAAAATTAAGACATCCATCTGGGTATGAAGCTCCGATATAATATTATGAATCTCTTCCAACACCTCATAAGATTCTCTCATTATCCTGTCCTTGGGAGTCACATCATTGAAATTATTGAATCCCCTCTCACTAGTATCCAACTAATATTATTTATAGAAAATCTATCATCTGATGTCATTTTGCAGCTAGAAATAAATGCCTCCCACCCCCAAATCATGAAAGATCTTAAGAAGATGTTCTTCATGGTCATAAAATGTTTCCAATGGAGTCTCTTTGATCAATGTGTGAATATTATACCTCATTAGTATACAACATGTTTGATCCTCTAAAACTACTATGGTAGGTACATCAGAATGGGAAAAAACTAGCTGATAAAATGAAGAAGCAATAAAGGAATACCTTTATACTATTATCTCAAAAGATACATGATATATAGTACGTATTTAAGTAATAAATTCCTTGAAAAATTATGGCTCACTATTGGGATGGTCATCACTAGGATAGTGATTCTTCCTTGATGAATTTCCCTAATATTGAATCAAATATAGTGACCCTATCCTTTTCTCATAACAATACATAATTTTAAGCATAATTATACAATAGAGTACAAGAAAAGGATCATAAAGTCAAGTGTATTAGAAGAATAGGTACACAAAACTGAAAAATGGAACTAAATATAAAATTTCATTATTAATTTTTTATAAAGATACCCTAACAACCATTTTTCTCGGATATCTGTATTGGATAACCTGGGGATAACATGAACAAAGGGATGAGCTTAAAATCCCAGTAAGGGAATAACCACAAGTAAAAAGCATTAACACAAGGAATGGAATGAATGATATGATGATATAAAAAGACATTTAACATATTGAACCGTAACATATAATCATAGAATCATATAAAAAATGAGTAATATAAATTTGGAATCCACATAAAATTGACTTTAGTATGAGTCAAGGCTAACCACCAAGATCCTTTCACACAGTGTCACAATTTATGGCTAACCGCCAAGACCGTCACACAAAACATATCATGATACTTAACATTATTAAATTCATTAGAGTTATATATGGGTGAACCAATATTAACATATCATGGATATGTTTTCTATATAAATAATCATAAATAATAAATATTACATAAACATAAGGGTTATCCATGGAAGGAATTGGGTACTACAATCATGTCATAAAGCATAACAAATGGGAATAACATAAAAGTGTCCATGAAAAATATAACTAAAGTATACATAAACATTAATAAGATATGTATGTATATATATATGTTATGTTGAGTGATCTAAATTATATGTGACAAAATTTATGAAAATTATTCAAGAAATTTTTGCATAAAAACATTTTTGAGCAGTTTTAAGGAAAATACTATAGAGCCTTTAAAATTGAAAAGAGAAATATCATTTATTAAAAAATAGAAGTGAACCAGGAATTTTTTCATAATTAAAATAATTATTTAAAAAATACAATGATGGATTAGAATAGAAGATATAGTTCACTTGAAATTAGGTAAGAATTCGGGAAGCTCCCTCAAAATTGGATTTCTTATCATGAAGTATTAAAGAGGGGATGAGTTAAAAACATGGATATTATAAAAAGAGAATGATGGAAGAGTATTGATAAATGGATTTTTTAAATGAAAAAAAAATATTTAAAAATCACATAAATATATAATAAATAAAAAAAATTATAATTAAAGATATGGGAACCCGAAGGAATAAAAGAGATTCAGGTAGAATTCCGTACGGATTATCGGCATGGTATCAGGTGTATTTAAGAGGGATTCATGATAGAGAAATGGGTTTCTATTCACTTATAAATAATGAGGGAATTATGGGGAGGTTTGAAATCATACTAAATAATTAGTTATTACAACTAAAATTGTATATCATAGAGGACATTCTTGAATAATGGATAAAGGGAGAGGATTCCTAACCTTATGTTTGAAGGTGCTCTTACCTTATTTTTAATGAACTGAATAAAAAAGTAGGTTTAATAATTAATAAGTATATAATATATTCTATAAGTAATTGATTTATTATACCATTATTAGGTTCATTCATTGATTTTTTAATGGGTTAAGTCATTCAATTTTATTGTTCAGGAATGTTCGTTTTTATTGTTTTCTAGAATGGTTCTCTTTGTTCATGAATGAAAGTTCATTTTAAACGTAGATAAACATCTAGAATTTTAATTATATGTTATTTATTATGTTAAATATCTTTAAATATACTTATAATTAATTTTTTTATATACCATCGAAAAGAATCATTATATTAGAATTTAGTGATGATTGTTTGGGTTAATTCAATGGGTTTTTTCTACCAAAACGAACTTGTTTTGTTTATTAATTTAGTAATATGTACATAAGTTCATTAAAGAAAATTACATATAATATAATGAATATAGAAATATCTGGTTCAACCATAAAAATTGTTTCATGACTAGATCTGAAGGTTGTAAAGAAAAATGAAAACATGTTGTTCTTGAACGTGATAAATTAACACCTCACAAACAACGTTTTCTTTCCTAAAATAAAAATAAGAGGATAAAGTGGTTTCATGATATATTATACCATTAGTATAATAAAATTACCATATATGTAAGATACTAGAGTTACCATACCATGTTTATGAGGATATGTGGGGAGAGGTTTACGAAAAGAACATGAAATTGAAAGACAAGTAAAGGAAAAGAGGGAGGGGTGAATTACCTCTTGAATCCTCTTTAAGGCACCATGGATTGGTCTAATGATTAGACCAGAATATATTGGACTTTGGGGGAGGGGATAGGGAAGTTTATTTTAGATTTTAGTCAAGTATTTATGCTTGAGATGTGTGAGGAAATGAGGTTGTGAAAAGTGGTATTTATAGTTTAGGGGAGAGTGGTTTTCAAAATACTATATTCATTAATTTGTTATTTCTCCACAAGAGAATAAATAGTGATGATTCCATGACGAATAATATTAATAAGTGTATGTGATTTCGAAAAAATTTCCATTTAAATCATCAATGACAAAATCATGATGAAAAAATTCATATATTTAGCATATTTTTTAAATTATTGAATTTCACTATTCACTACAAAATCATGTATTTCAGAAAAATCCCAAAAATTAACTCTCACAATTTTTCAATATGTAGAATCAAAAAATGAAATAAAATTTTCAAAAATAAGTTTCTAAATATTTTTAATTTAATTTTTAATTAAAATCATAATTTACTCGAAAAACAACAATTTTAAAACTCTATTTTCATATTCCTAGATTTAGGTATGTCGTACTCCCACTCGAATCTTATTTATATAATATCATAGGTAAGATTAATATTGATTAAGCTATATCACTATTCATAAGGGTTATATTACTATTAATAAGGTATGTTACTATTCTAAAAAATAAGTTGGTGGTATTAGACTACAAGTAACTTACTTATCACACCCGTTTATGTGATATTTTCAAAATTAAAATTACAGAAGAGAAAAAATTATGTTTAAAGTTCACATAAGACATAGTAGTTCATTATTCTTTAATTTCACATGATTATATGAAATATTTATTAGAAATTAATTTCCATTGAAAAACAATGGGTCATTACATTCTTCCCCCTAATGAAATTCTACCCTTGAAATTTCATTTTACATTATATTCTATAAACCGGTGTGGGTACTTTTCCTTCATTACCTCCTCCTATTCCCATGTTACCTCTTCATACTTATAGTGTCACCATAGTAATTTAACTAGGAGAGTAGAATTGTTATGTAGAACTTTTTCTCTATAATCCAAGATCTTCACTAGGTTCTCCTCATAATAAAGACCATCCACCTACTTTACCACCTCTAAATAGTGTACATGTAAAGGATATAGTTTGTACATCCTTAATAAGGATACATGAAAGACATTGTGTACATTATACATGGTAGGTATAATTTTTAGTCAATAGACCACAACTCTGACTCGAACAAGGATCTCAAAGGGGCCGATGTACATGGGACTTAACATTTATTTCTTCCCAAACATCATGAAATTCTTCCATAGATAAATGTGTAGGAATACCATGTTTTTAATGACTCAACCCTATTTTCCTAGAGTCATTTCATTATCACATAACATTGGCATGATCACAAGGGATCAAATCCCAAAAGACCGATCCTTTTAGTAGCCTTGTAAGTACCACATACAAACATAAGTTTAAAATTGCATTGTGAAATGAAAAAAATAACATTTTGTATCCTTTTAAAAAATTCATCTCACTTAGACTATGACTATTGGACAATCATACTATACTTCTTTGCATCTTGGTAAAAATAAAACCTAGAAAGGGATGAGCTTATGTGATCAGTAAGGATAATAATATAGTGGAAAATTCTAAAAATAAGCATAAACATTTAAAAAAATGTATAAGACTAAATAAAAATCCTTTTAAACATAAACTTCAACATAATATGGAAAATATAAATCAAATAGTTCTATTTACTTTTTCACATCGATATTCTTGTAGTCAAAAAATCACATGTAATATCAATAGCCAATATCACAATGATGGAATGCATAATGCCAGACATCATAACCACATAGTCATGGTATCGTGCCAAGACTACAACTAATATTTCTTCAAGGCCTTCTGATAAGACACTATTTTGTCTCATGAGACCTACCGATGCATCAAGGAGAAATAACGCGCTCCACCTATCACTTACTAAGTCCAATACATTCCTCATATGAAAAGGTTGAAAATAACATAAACATTAATATTAAAAATAGAATACGAAATGTTAAAACATTAACCATAAAATATTAATGGTATTAAAAAAATCCACATTGAAACATATAACAAAAACATCAATACAATTTTTAATATTGTATCATAATAAACCAACTTCAAACAAGTTTAAAATCCCTCAAAATATGTTGACATTGATGAAATAAAAACTATTTGAGAGAAATATATATTTCTATTTTGAAATCATTTAAAGTTAATGTAATTATAAAATAAAACATTTATTTTGAAAATATTTTTGTAAGATTGAAAGGGAATATTCAAAGGTGTTATAATGAAATAAAATAGTTATACCCTCCATATAACATAAAAAACATTCTTACCTTAATTTGTCGAAATGGTCATAAAGTACCTTGTTTCGAAAACGATTGAAATATTCCTTTCAAACCAATTTATAAAAATTAAAATTATGGTATAAATTAATTTAACCCATTAATAGTAAAAAAAATTGAAATATATTTTTAGGAACCATAGATGTGGATGATAAAGAGGTCCCAGTAGATACTTACATGTAAACAACCTCGGATAATAAAAAGATTGTAAAATTAACCCCTAAACTGGAATTTTCCATTATCGAGGGAACATTAACCTCCTGTATAATAGTTAAATCATTGTTATTAAATTATAAAATAAACACATACATATATATGATATCATATATGATCTTCTAATATTTAATTGTTAATAATATTTCAGTAGTATCATTGCTTTGGGTGTTAACTGATTATTTTTCCATTATATTCTTGGTTACGTAAGCCATGTTTGTTATGTATGGGATGTATATTATTCATATATAGAATGATATTAAGTTCTTAAACATTATTTTTAATAATCAAATGAAAATTATTAGTGAATGGTTTTGAGGGGGAATAAACTTCATCGTGTTCGTGAAGACGGTAATCTGTACGAATGTACGAGCAAAAATATCATTCTATTGATGGTGAAATAGTATATATTGGGATGGCATATAATATATAAAAAATACTCAACATGTTTTATTTATTATTTACATTAGTTATAATCATTATAAAAAACATGCAAATAATGATGTTTTTGAATAACAAACTACACCACAACGTGGAGACGGTAAGCCGTATAGACGCACATATAATGACTTTTCATTCATAGGATGGATAGAATAATTAATATGGTTGTACCATATTCATAATTACATCACAACATGTATATTGTACTAGAGTTATTGTTTTGGTATGAAAACAACAAAGAAAGAGGATGTGGAAAAAGAAAACAACTTAGAAAGAGGTGATGAAAATATTACCTCTTATTCGGGTGCTTTCTTTTGATTTGATCAAAAAGGATCCTTAACATGGATCTATGATCAAATGAAGGCCCCTATAATGAAGTGACGGTAGTTGTAAGGATATTTGGGGAGGGTTTGGATAAGACAAATGGATTTTGTGGTGTTATTTTGAGAGAAGTGTAAGTACCATTTTATAAGAGTGGTGAGGGTCACTTTAGGAAAACCTTGAAATATTATTTTATTATTCAATCATATTCAGTTTATAAGGGCTCCAAAAGGATTTATTTTGAGGAAATGGTGGGTATTGATCAAGAAAATCTCATCCAATAGGTTTTATATAGGTTTATTTCACCATATTTGTAGATACCCGAAGCTTTACGTACATGGACATTACATTACTTTTGCGGAATACTTAATACATAACAAAAACAGACACACAAGGACCATAATATTTTAGTGTCTTTGGAAACTCGGAATATAAACATCTAATCATGTTGAAAGATCTTCACCATCTCCCATAAAGATCCTCCCCTTTTCGTTTACTTACCTAAAACCTTACTTTATTTCCTAGGGAAAATAAAACATAAAAAGGGTGAGCTCAAATGATTAGTAAGGGAAAACATAGAGAACATAAAACAATCCATAAACATTTGAATGAAAAAACCTGAACATGAAATCTAAACCTTAAAACCTCGAGCAAATACATAAATCTTGGAAGTATGTAAGGTATTTATCATAAAGGAACATCAATCACGATAAAATAGCATTGGAATAAAACATGTAATTGTGGCAACCATTCAGCACATGTTATGATTTCCATATTAGCCAAGGCACTGCTTCCAAGACCATCTTAGTGGACAATGTCCCTTTCTGAATCGAGTTCACTCCTCGTTCCAGTCCTGTAATAATGAACCGGATTAACTTATCGTTCCAGCCATGTCTATCTCTTGAGATATAAATCATTACCCAATGAATTAGAGGGAGATATAGGTCCCACCCATCTCATAATTAAATCATTCTTACTTGTCCCACAAAATAAACATACATCATTCATAATAACCCAACGAATAAAATGGGTTTCATAAACATAATCCCATCATCAAATAATCCATATAAAATAAATGGATATCATTTCATTATAAGAAAATTGAAACCATGTAAACCATAGAGACATTATACTTAAAACATACACATATGAAATAATGTCATCTTATATGGAAAATGGTTTTGATAAAACACTTGAAATGAATTCTTGAGGAAAATATACTTTCTTCTTCAAAATAATTTTCTTTTCACAAAATGTCATGCAATTTTAAAAGAAAAGGATTTTGTTGAAAATAATAATGAAATATTTTTTAAGAAGATTCATGAAAATATGTCTTTATAAAACCTTAGTAATCCATTCACACCGTATAAGTTAAGAAAACATTCTCCTCGTACTTTCGTCAGAAAAGTCAAAAAGTACCTCGTAACGTAAACAAAAGAAAGATTCCTTACATACCATGTAGTAAAAGTAAAAATGGGTAAAAAAGAAATTAAATATACATAAAAACACTTTTATAAAACATGTACATTGATGATAACAATAACCCCAGTAAATACTTACGTATAAGCAATCTCGGATAAAAATGAGATTTGCAAAATTATCCCTTACCTTAGGTATGATATGCTTCATACGTATCCAAACCTACTTTATAATGATTTAAATAAGGTCATTGAATTATTAAAGAATCATATTCATTGTTATTATATCATATATGGTTCAATTATGACTTTATAGTACCCGTTCTATTGTAAATTCATGTTAAAGTAGCGTTTTGTGTAAAATCGTTTCATTTTTCGTTCGTCTTTTGGCTTGTAATTATTCATATGATTACTTAGATCTTGATTACTTACATCCAGAATGTAAAAAATTATTTATATATAATATATATTCAAAATATACATATATATAATAGATCGATAAATGGAAATAAATACACCGTTCATGGAGACGGTAGGCCGTACGTACGCATGAACGCTGTTTTCGTTTCCTTATTGAATTGAATGGAATTAAGTAGATGACATAAATATATATATACATAAATACAGTAGCATTATTATGTAATATATTTCATGATTACTTATTATATATAATTTATAATCATTCTTGAATGGTTAACATGGAGAGTGAATCTCATCGCGTCGTGGAGACGGTAGTCCGTACGTACGCACGAGCGATGATATCATTCCCAAGATCATGGAATTGTATTAAAGTGTATTTATAATATTATATAATCAATATCACTTTACAATAATCATATATGTTCATTACTATCACCATTATACCCATCCAAATAAGGTGGAGGTGGAAAATAGATTACACCACGGCGTGGAGACGGTATTCCATACGAACGCACGCGTGGTGATTTCATTTTCCGTAGGATGGATAGATGGTGAAATATGGTTGTTTCATACTTATAATAACATATCATTATATTAGTCATACTGAAGTTATTACCTCATAATGAAACAACTAAAAAAGAAGAAGTGGAAGAAGAAATAAAGTTGAATGAATCGGTAATGGACATTACCTCTTCTTTGAAGCGCCTCTTTGAGACCTCCTCTTAGGGCACTAAAATTGGTCTTTGATGAATACCAGGACCTCTAGGATGTTTCTATGGAATTTTATAAGATATTTTGGCAGGGTTTGTCCGAGCTTGAAGGCTCAAAGTGGTGTGAGGAAGAGAGGGAGGAGGTGCCCTTTTATAAGGGAGGAGAGGGGTACCTATAAGAAATATTAGTTTATATTAAATCCCATCCCCACATAAAAACTTCCAAAATGACTCGTATCCTAATATTAGATGAGATAGGGTTGTAATCTCATCAACAAATAAAATATAGACATGTTATGAATTTATTTCAAACATTATCAACAGGATTTTACCTTATTTAATCAATTTAATTTTATTTGTGGTAATAACATTCTAAATTATAAATTACAACAAATAATTACTAATTTGTTGTAAATTGTCCATAATTGGATACTTTATAACATTTTAGACCATATAAATTTAAATTTATAATTTTTAAATATTTTTGTGACTTTTAATCAATTTTATAATTTTTTATTTTTATAAAATAACAATAGTGTCAATTTTGACATTATTCAATTATTTGAATTTAAATAAAATATGTACAGAAGATATGTTGGATGTATAATCCTTAATAGATTTAAAAAAGGTCATATGTATCTATAAAATTAGTGGATAACATTAAATAGTTAATATAATATTTATTTTATTACTTTTAAAACCATTTATTTGGTTTATCTCTTAATAAAATAAATACTACAACATTTTTGTATAATTATTTAATATACTTATTTGTTGCATAAAAATTAAAAATAAAATCCTATGATGAAGATAAATTTATTACCTTTCACAATAATACTTTTAATATAATTTATCATCTTAAAATAACAATATTTAAATTGTTATATTTATTTAATTATGAAGATGACAACTTTGGCATCATTTAAAATAAAATAATATAAGTGTCATAATCGCTTTTATAAGGCTCAAAATGGTCAAATATTCGACCATTGGATGATTCTGGTTTACATTTACATGACCAATATGTTTTGGTCAGGTTTTTGTGCATTTTATGGTCACTATTAGTTTAATAAAAACTATATTCTTGATTTTTAACTAGATAAACAATTTCTGCATCACTATTGTGTCATAATTAATGTTAATTATTTAATCCCTAAAAATTATAAATAAATTCATATGATGTAGATAATTTTATTAGTTTTCTAGTGACTTTTCATGTTTTATGTTTCATGACGTTTATCACTAAATTAAAATTATTATACTTATAAGATTTAAGAGAGTGACATGTTGTCACTTTCTTTGGTTTTAATAATAATTAAATTATTTTCATGGAAAAAAGACCATTAAATGAATCTAATCCGACCCTTAGGTGATATGGGTCTACTTATAGTCATATAATAGAATTTTGGCATGTGTTAGGGTAATTTTATAATATTATATTTACCCTTAATTACCTGATTTACCTTTAACTATGGTAAATAAAATTTACCGTAGTTACTATTCATAATTCCCAAAAATAAAAAGTAGCCTATTAACATAATTTGGACCCACTGAATCCAAATATAGAATCCATTTTTCGAAATTCAATACTAAAAAGTTGCATAAATTAGATTAAAATTAATCCCGTTGTCGAAAGAAAACATGTTTTTGTTTAAAACATTGTAAAAGATTGAATTTATTTAACCTACGAATTCAATATAAAATCAAGGATAATGACATACATTATATTAAATGGTAAAAATATTTTTTATTAATAATTTTAAACCATTCAATATTATAATTTAATCACATAAGTTATTATGATGAAAAAAGTTGTTTTTAATTATAATATAGCGTGTTTTTACTATTCATTAAAATATGAAAGTTATCAAATTAATATGAAAAATTCATACAATGTAAAAATTTATATCCTGATTCCAAATAATAATTTTTTTTTGTAAAATTGAACTTATAAACATGTCAAAAACTAGATTTAATGTGGGTGCGCCATCAAAAGGCGGCAAAACTGCATTTTTTGAAAAATACTTATTTTACCCGAATAATTTATTTTGTTCTTATACAATGTTCTAGAAAATGATTAAGATGAACAATAATGTTATAAAATTCAAATTTTAGTTAATACTATTCATAAAGGCTTGTTCATAATAATATTATAATAATATATTGTTGTATATTAAAACCCGGTATTGCGTACAACACATGCTATTGAGGATGGTCGTGATTGCGTGTAATGAAAGCCAAGTCAGGGTTGCGTGTAGTGCACAACTACTTTGTTGTTTCATATAACAAAATCCAACCATATTTCATTAATACATTGAATATATATATATATATACTCAATGTTGTGTAGAATAACTACCATTAAACAAACTTGAAATTGTGTGTAACACAATCTAAGAATAGTGTTGTGTATATTTCAAGCTAATATAGTGTGGCATATAGCACAAGATAATCTTCTTGTAGAATAAAATACATGACATAAAATAAATTAAAAAGAATACTTATCATAAAATCTCAGGGTGTTACATTCTACCCCCCTTAAAATAAATTTATCCCTCAAAATTCGTTAGGGTTATAAATGGTTTACTACTTGAAAGTTTCTTTAATAGAAACCCACATACTAAAACATAATTTTAAAAAGTGATTTATGAAACATAACAGATTCCCAAATTAACTCATCACTGGGTTTCCTCGTGGGAGAACATAGGTGAAAATATGGATATGGAAGAGATATCTAACCATCAAGTTCTGATGGAGAGTGGTAGAGGACATGGTTATGAAAAAGACAACAATCACAAAGCCATATATTTGTGATGATCTAAGGTACCATCTGATTCATCGGATATAAGGGCACTAGGACAACATTTTTGGTTTTAAAGATCATTTCCCTAATGTTGATGAAATTGGAATTAGAATAAATATTTCGTGATTTTGGTACAGTCTCACCATTGGTCGTTCTTTGGACAATTTCCAATTCATCACTTAAAGAAATGAAGTTGAATTAGTCATTCATGAAGTGTTAGCAGATCATGTGATAGAATGATGGGTCATTCCATCTGTCTCAAGCAAAAGGTTATAAAAGTTATCAAAAATACATAAGTCCATCTATATTGAGATTAATCATATATGGTTTCCAAAATGGACTTATACTTAATATATCATACTACTCAATATAATAAAACTAGTTTCTACTAAACAGTTACTTCTTATAGGCCAGTGGTAGGCGATAAAGGCCAGTCGCACTTCAGTTGTGGGTTCAATTCCCACAGCCTTGTCCGACGCAATGGGTCGTTGCCCGTCCTACAGGTTGTCCTTTTTCTAAATTTACATTACTATAAAATCCCATCAATACTATCAAAAAAAGTTCTTTCCTTAAACAATACTAACTTATGTCCAACATAATCCATTCCAATATTTAGGTTTATCAATAATACTGTAGTCCACTCTCATATTATAGTGAAAACGATTACCATAGATTTCATATAACATGCATGTTAATACCATCGTTGATCCCCATATATCATAAGACATGTCTTGTTGGTCACATTCGAATCATTTGAAGGCCTTAATCATGTATTCTCCTGAAAAAATGAATACCCATTTAATCTTTGCGAAAACATGAGAGCAGTTAAAAGTTAACACTTTCTACATACTAAAATACTCAAAATTCTATATACTCAAACCATGATATCACTTAGTCCTTATATCAATCATGAGCTCATGAATACTATCAAACATTTCATTTTTTCCTTATCCCTTCATTATTCCCATATCATCTGCTTTCCAAAATATTTGAATCACTTTTCATGGTTACCAGTACCATAAAATTATTGAAAACCACAATAGACTAATAAAAAAATATTCTAATACACCATAAAAGTACCTCAATAACATTATTCTTGGATACCAATACAAAAACACTGCAATCCATCATCTTCAATGATTTTCCTGGAATAAGTCCTTCCTTGATTTAGAAGTATCTTTTTAGGTCAGGGCATTGAGTTTGGTAGCCCATGTTCTCCACAAATAAGACATTGAACTCTAAAATAGTTTGTCACTCTATGACCCTTTTCTCCACACAGATAACATATGTCCCTCCATTTGAGGTATTCCTCAAGGTTCTTCTTCCCGTATTTAGAAATCTCAATCTTCCTTTCTTTATGCTCCTCAACATGCGAACATGCCTAAAAGTCTATCTTCCTCTTATGTGATGAATTAGGTATACCACTAAATTTCACTTTGTTAATCATATATCGTGATGACTGATTCAGCATAACCACAAAATCTTTCTCTCTAGGCATTACACAATTTTGTTGCTCATAGTCACCAATTTGTCCATTTGATTCAATGTTAACCGAATTCCTTCTAGTTCCCTGCATTGACTAAAACACAAAAAGAATTATGTGAGAGGCAAAAATCATACAAGGAAAATAACATAATCAAGGGGGAGTACCTTAAACATCTAACATCTTAGGTTTAATTCTAATATCGTTACCGTAATTCCTGGACTATAAACTATACTTATACTTAACCTTAGAGACATCCCTAGACATACCTTAGAAATATCTCTAGGGATCTCACTAAAGTTTTCGCATCATAGTTTCCAAAGGTTGACTAAACCTTTCCTCTGATACCAACTGTAGTGACCCGATGCTTGACGTACATAAACATTACATTATTTTTGTGGAATACTTAATACATAACAAAAACAGACATACAAGGACCGTAATAGTTTAGTGTCTTTGAAAACTCGGAATATAAACATCTAATCATGTTGAAAGATCTTCAACATCTCCCATAAATAACTTCCCCTTTTCATTTCCTTACCTAAAAACTTTCTTTATTTACTGGGGAAAATAAAACATAAAAAGGGTGAGCTCAAATGCTCGGTAAGGGAAGACATAGAGAACATAAAACAATCCATAAACATTTGAAAGAAAAAACACTAACATGAAATCTAAACCTTAAAACCTCGAGCAAAGACATAAATCTTGGAAGTAAGTAAGGAATTTATCATAAAGGAACATCAATCACGATAAAATATCATGGGAATAAAACATGTCATTGTGGAAACCATTCAGAACATGTTATTATTTTCATAGTAGCCAAGGAATTGCTGCCACAACCATCTTAGTGCACAGAGTCCCTTTCTGAATCGAGTTCACTCCTCATTCTAGTCCTGTAATACTGAACTGGATTAACTTACCGTTCCATCCATGTCTATCTCATGATATATAAATCTTTAACCAATTCATTGGAGTGAGATATAGGTCCCACCCGTCTCATAATGAAATCATTCTTACTTATGCCACAAAATAAACATACATCATTCATAATAACCCAACAAATAAAATGGGTTTCAAAAACATAATCCCATTATCACATAAACCATATAAAAGAAATGGATATCATTTCATTATAAGAAAAGTGAAACCATGTAAATCATAGAGACATTATACTTGAAACATACACATATGAAATGATGTCATCTTATATGGAAAATGGTTTTGATAATACACTTGAAATGAATTCTTGAGGAAAATTTCTTTTCTTCTTCAAAATCATTTTCTTTTCACAAAATGTCATGCAATTTTAAAAGAAATGGATTTTGTTGAAAATATTCATGAAATATTTTGTAGGAATCTTCATGAAAATAAGGCTTTATAAAACCGTAAAAATCCATTCACGCCGTATAAGTTAAAAAACATTCTCCTCGCACTTTTGTCAAAAAAGTGAAAAATACCTTGTAACGTAAACAAAAGAAAGATTCCTTACATACCACATAGTAAAAGTCAAAATGGGTTAAAAGGAAATTAAAAATACATAAAAACACTTTTAGAAAACATGTACTTGGATGATAACAATAACCGCAGTAAATACTTACGTATAAGCAATCTCGGATAAAAATGAGATTTGAAAAATTATCCCTTACCTTAGGTCCGATATGCTTCATACATATCAAAACATCCTGTATAATGATTTAAATAATTTCTTTGACTTATTAAAGAATCATATAAATTGTTATTATATCATATATGGTTCACTTATTACTTTATATTACCCGTTCTTTTGTAAATTCATGTTAAAGTAGCGTTTTGGGTAAAATCGTTTCATTTGTCATTCGTGTTTTAACTGGTAATAATTCATATAATTACATATATCATGATTACTTACATCCATAATGTAAAACATGATTTATATATAATATATATTCAGAATATACATATATATAAAAGATCTATAAATGGAAAGAAATACACCGTTCATGGAGACGGTAGGCCGTACATACGCATTAACGCTGTTTTCGTTTCATTTTTGAATTGAATGGAACTAAGTAGATGACATAAATATATATATATACATAAATCCAGTAGAATTATTATTTAATATATTTCATGATTACTTATTATATATACTTTATAATCATTCTGGAATGGTTAACATGGAGAGTGAATCTCATCGCGTCGTGGAGACGGTAGTCCGTACGTACGCACGAGCGATGATATCATTCCCAAGATCATGGAATTGTATTAAAGTATATTTATAATATTAAATAATCAATATCACTTTACAATAATCATATATATTCATTAATTTCACCATTATACCCATCCAAGTAAGGTGGTTGTGGAAAATAGATTACACCACGGCGTGGAGACAGTATTCTGTACGTACGCACGCGTGTTGATTTTGTTTTCCGTATGCTGGATAGATGGTGAAATATGGTTGTTTAATACTTCTAATAACATATCAGTCTATGAGTCATACTGATGTTATTACCTCATAATGAAACAACTAAAAAAGAAGACGTGGAAGAAGAAATAAAGTTGAAAGAATCAGTAACGGACATTACCTCTTCTTTGAAGAGCCTCTTTGAGACCTCCTCTTAGGGCACTAAATTTTTTTCTGAATAAGACCAAGAACTCTATGATGTTTCTATGGAAGTGTAGAAGAGAATCTGTCAGGGGTTGGCCGAGATTGAAGGCTCAAAGTGGTGTGAGGAAGAGAGGTAGGAGGTGCCCTTTTATAAGGGAGGAGAGGGGTACCTATAAGAAATATTAGTTTATATTAAATCCCAACCCCTCATAAAAACTTCTAAAATGACTAATATCCAAAGATTAGATGAGATAGGGTTGTAATATCATCAACAACTAAAATTTAGACATGTTAGGAATTTATTTCAAACATTATCTACTTGATTTATCCTTATTTAATCAATTTAATTGTATTTGTGGTAATAACATTCTAAATTTCAAATTATAACAAATAATTACTTATTTGTTGTGAATTGTCCATAATTGGATACTTTATAACATTTTAGACCATATAAATATAAATTTATAATTTTTAAATATTTTTGTGATTGTTAAAAAATTTTATAATATGTTATTTTTATAAAATAACAATAATATCAATTTTGACACTATTCATTTATTTGAATTTACATAAAATATATACAGAAGATATGTTAGAACTAAATGATTTAATGGATTCATAAAAGGGCATATGTATCTAGAAAATTCGTGGATCACATTAAATAGTTCATATAATATTTATTTTATTACTTTTAAAACCATTTATTTGGTTTATCTCTTAATAAGATAATTACTACAACATTTTTGTATAATTACTTAATATACTTATTTAATGAATAAAAATTAAAAAAAAATTCTATGATGAAGAAAAATCTATTACCTTTCAAAATAATACTTTTACTAGAATTTAGCATCCTAAAATCACAATATTTAAATTGTTGTATTTATTAAATTATGAAGGTGAAAACTTTGGCATCATTTAAAATAAAATAATATAAGTGTCATAATCGATTTTTTAAGGCTCCAAATGGTGAAATATTCGACCATTGGATGATTGTGGTTTACATTTACATGACCAATAAGTTTTTTTCAGGGTTTTGTGCATTTTATGGTCACTATTAGTTTAATAAAAACTATATTCTTGATTTTTCACTAGATAAACAATTTATGCATCACTATTGTGTCATAATTAATGTTAATTATTTAATCCATAAGAATTATAAATAAATTCATATGATGTAGATAATTTTATTAGTTTTCTGGAGACTTTTAATGTTCTAAGTTTCATGATGTTTATCACTAAATCAAAATTATTATACTTATAAGATATAAGAAAGTGACATGTTGTCAATTTCTTTGGTTTTAATAATAATTAAATTATTTCCGTGGTCAGAAGTCCATTAAATGAATCTAATCCAATCTTAGGTGATATGGGTCTACTTTTAGTCATACAATATAATTTTGGCATGTGTTAGGATAATTTTATAATATTATATTTACCCTTAATTACCTGATTTACCTTTAACTATGGTAAATAAAATTTACCGTAGTTATTATTCATAATTCCCAAAAATAAATAGTAGCCTGTTAACATAATTTAGACCCACTGGTTCCAGATATGGAATCCATTTTTCGAAATTCAGTACTCAAAAGTTGCAGAAATTAAATTAAAATTAATCCCGTTGTCGAAAGAAAACAGGTTTTTATTTAAAACATTGTAAAAGATTGAATTTATTTAACCTACGAATTCAATGTAAAATCAAGGATAATGACATACATTATATTAAACGGTAAAAATATTTTTTATTAATAATTTTAAACCATTGAATATTATAATTTAATCACATAAGTTATTATGATGAAAATAGTTGTTTTTAATTATAATATAGCGTGTTTTTACTATTCATTAAAATATGAAAGTTATCAAAATAATAGGAAAAATTCATCCAATGTAAAAATTTATATCCTGATTCCAAATAATAATTTTTGTTTGTAAAATTGAACTTATAAACATGTCAAAACTAGATTTAATGTGGGTGCGCCATCAAAAGGCGGCAAAACTGCATTTTTTGAAAAATACTTATTTTACCTGAATAATTTATTTTGTTCTTATACAATGTTCTAGAAAATATGTAAGATTATTTATAATGTTATAAAATTAAAAAATTAGTTAATACTATTCATAACGGATTGTTCATAATAATATTATAATAATATATCGTTGTTTAGTAAAACCCGATATTGCGTACAACACACGCTATTGAGGACGGTCGTGATTGCGTGTAATGCAAGCCAAGTCAGGGTGTGTGTAGTGTACGACTCCTTTGTTGTTTCATATAACAAAATCCAACCATATTTTATTAATACATTGAATATATATATATATATATATACTCAATGTTGTGTAAAATAACTACCATCAAACAAACTTGAAATTGTGTATAACACAATCTATGAATAGTGTTGCGTATACTTCAAGCTAATACAGTGTGGCATATAGCAGAAGATAATCATGTTGTAGCATAAAATAAATGACATCAAATAAATTAAAAAGAATAATTATCATAAAATCTCGGGGTGTTACAATATTAACCACATCGTTTAGATTTTACTCCTAGTTAAAAAGTTTAACTTTTTCCATGTATTCTTCTATTAATCTAATAAATTGTTAATAAATGTACTATAAAATGCCAAGATACCCCAAGTGGTTAATTAATGATATATATGTAACCTTATCTAAGTATTTTTACCTAACCTTATATTTTTAGAATACTATATCAATTAATAATATAGTATTTGTTTTAAAAACTCTTTTATGTCCATTTTGACACTATTTGGTATTTTCTTTTAGTGAAAGTCATAACAAGTTTATCACTTAGAAAAAAAATTATGAAATAAAGCCTAACATTTCATATTTACCTAAAAATTAATGGGACTAATAAAAACTCTCAATTTACATTTATTTGGATATTTATAATATCAATTATTTGAATCATTCATTAATAAGGTTATTACTACATAACCATTGTGTCATAAATAAATTTAATTATTTAATGTATCAAAATGATTAATAAAGTAGTATTTTGTAGGAAATATTTTTAGATTTATAATGAATATTTATAGTCAAATTTATCTTATTTATAACTCTATATTAGGAATTGTTAAGTTATTAAACATTGAATTTAACACTTTTATCTCTTCTTTAAATAAAATAATAATAAATATCCTAATCTAATCGATGTGGGAGAAAAGGATCATATTTTATTTATAAGGTAGATTTTGGACGAAATAAACTTATCCAATAGAATTAGGACTTGGGTTAGGGTAATTATAAAATCATTTTTTACATTTTATTATTTTATTTACTTTTTACCATGGTAAATAAAAGTCAAGGGACACTATTCACCAAAAAAATTCATCTTATTGAAACTCATTTTATTTAATGATTTCAACCATGTCTTTCTAATTTTTGAAATACAATTCAAAGAAGTGGTAAAATAACGTTTTATATAAATTTGTAAATGTGCCTAGAAGGTGGGTAAAAGACGGCAAAAAGTTCAATAAAATTTTATATATCTAATATTATTATAAAATGAATCAAATAAATTACATGGAATATATATAGGTATTATGTGTATATTTTTACCTAAAATAAATATAAATAAAATAATTAATTATTTAAATATATATTCATTTTTAAACAATAACATTGTATTTTTCACTATTCATAAAAAATTGAAAGTTTTTAGAAAAAAATCAAAAATTCACCCTGAGCTAATTTTAATATTCCAAATCCAAAAACGAAGTCCATTTTGAAAAATAATATTTAAAAATTTTCAAAAAGTGGGTATTACTACTCATAACTACAATTTTGATTGGTCGTGGTGTGTTAGAACTTGAAGTTGCGTACAACTCCATCTATTTTATTATTCAAATAGAAGTGTACCATGGATGTTTGGGGTGCTACATTATTTCCACCATAAAATAATTCCATCCTCAAAATTTCTATAATACTACTACATAAAATTTTTTGGGTGGTTCTTTATCATAAGCTCCTCAGGTTCCCACGTTGCCTCTTCTATCTTATGGTTTCTCCATATAATTTTTACAAGATGAGTCATCTAGTTTCTATACAATTTTTCTCTAGTATCAATCATTTTGATAGTCTCTTCCCAATAAGACAGGTCAGGTTCTAGATCTATTTATTCATAGGTGAGTTTATGCATTGGGTTACACATGTATTTTCACAATAGTGATACATGGAACACATGTTGAACTTTGGAGAGACTTGGAGGCATTTCCAAACGATAAGATACAAATCCAATTCATTCTAAAATTTAGAAAGGTATGATGTACCTGGAACTTATTTTACCCTTCATACCAAAACATATAACACCCTTCTATAACAACACCTTAAAGAAAACATGATCTCCTACTTGAAATTCCAAATACTTCTTTAGGTTATCATCATAGATCTTTTTCTTAATTTGATCTACCTGGATGTGGGTTTGGATAATCTTCACCTTTTCCATTATTTCCTCAACAGGTTCTGGGCCTACGATTTTTCTTTCACCAACATCATCCCAAAAGTTGGTTTGCGACATCTCTCCACCTATAACATTTCATATGGTTCCATCTGAAAACATTAATGGAATCTATTATTAATTTTTTTTTACGAAAGGTAAATATTTATCACATATAACTTGAATGTCATGTTAAGAAGATCTCAACATATATTCTAAGGTTGGAATATTTAGTTCTGATTTTCCATTATTTTGAGGGTGGTAGGCAGTAATCAAACGAAGTTCAATATCCAAGGCCTTCTGAAGACTTTTCTAATCATGATGTAAAACGAGGATCATAATCAGTAAAAATTGATAGGGGTACTCTGTGAAGTATTACAACTTCATTAATATATATTCTTTCCAAACATTCATGTGGTAAATCTTCTCTTATAGCAGGATATTGTGCTGACTTTTTAAGATGATCAACAAGGACTCATATTGCATCATTCCTTCTATAATTATTTGGTAGTCCCATTAAATATTCCCTCATAATATCATCTCATTTCCACTCAGGTATTGGAATAGGTTACATGAATCCTATAGGATGTTGTCTTCCAGCCTTCACCTGTTGATAAACCACACATCTTGATATATAATCATCAATGTCCCTCGTCATGTTTTCCGAAATAAATGTTCCTTCAAATATCTCTACATCTTAGTGATACTAGGGGTGTATAGAGAAACTGGAGCTATGATCATCATCCAATGATTCCATTTTTAAATCTGGTATGATAGGAAAACAAGGTATCTTCCCAAATTTCAAGATCCCATATTCATATATAAAGTCGATCAATATCTCATCATTCAAAGTTTTCATTTTCTTTTGAAAATCCTCACCATCAGTCTGAGAACTTTTTATCCTTTCTAACAAATTGGGATTGGCAACCATACAAAAAATTATTGATGTTTCAACTTCTATGAATATTCCCATATCCATCATTACTAGATTCATGAACATAGGACCCCTTTAAAATATCATCTTGTTCAAAACTCCATGGTCTTTCCTGATCAAAGCGTTTACCACCTTATTTTCCTTCCTCGGGTGGTATTTTATGGTGAAATCATAATCATTGAGTTGTTCAATCCATCATCTTTTCCTCTTGTTGAGTTATTTTTGTGAGAAAATATACTTAAAACTCTTGTGATCGATATATATATAACATTTTCACCATATAGATAGTCTTTCCATATCATCAAATTAATGATTACATCTGAAAACAAAAGATCACGAATAGTATAGTTTTGTTCATGATTTTTTAGCTTTTGTGGTGCATTTGAAATAAACCTGTCATTCTGCATAAGAAAAAAACATGTCCTTTATTTGACGCATCACTATAAATAACTAACTCATCATTCCCTGATAGTGGAGTCAAGATAGAATTATTTACTAATATTCTCTTCCGTTCTTCAAAACATTATTTACACTGTTTTTTCTGAACAAATTAAACCCCTTTAAGTGTGATCTTGGTTAATGGGTTAGCCAATTGGGCAATATTCTGGACCAAATTCCGATAATAACCTAAAAACCCAATTAAACTATGTACCACATTTATACTCGTCAGTGTTTGAAATTCATGTATTTCTCTTGTCTTAGAAGGATCAAAAAATATTTTAAACATAAAGATAATATGTCCATGAAAATAAATTTTCTAATGCCAGAATTCAAACATGCTAGACATTCCATATAATTAATCTATTGTGAGGGTTTTTAGAATAGTGCACAAGTGATTTTTAGGATCTTCATAGCTTTTGGAGTAAACCAAGATATCCTCAAAAAATACCACTACAAAGTCATCAAGATATTCCTTGAAAAATCTATTCATTAGATCCATGAAGACAGAGGGTGTATTAGTCTGTCCAAAAGGCATTATTGTAAGCTCGTAATACCTATACCTAGTATGAAATGTTGTCTTCATAATTTCTTTCTTCTTCTCACACAACTGATGATATCTAGATCAAAGGTCAGTCATTTAAAAATATTTAGCTCCATGAGGTTTATCGAATAAATCATCAATACTAGGTAGATGATACATGTTTTTTATTGTTATAGCACTGATCTCCTTGTAATGAATGCAGAACCTAAGAGATCCAACTTTCTTTTTAACAAAAAGAATAGGGGCTCCACATGGAGAAACACTATGGATAATAAATCCTTTATTAATCAATTCCTCTAGTTGTTTCATTGATTATAATTATTCCACAGTGGCCATTCTATAAAGGGTCTTTGATATGGGCCTTGAACAAGGAGTTAAATAAATAGAAAACTCAATTTCTCATTTTGGAGGATGTACAAGTAAATCCTATAGAGACACTTCAACCTATTCATTCAAAATAGTTACATACTCTATTTGATCATTCTTTTCATCACCCATAGTTATTTCATTCTCTTCCTACCCAATAATTTAATTTAGTAGAGATACTGGGGTGGATCTAGATATGAATGAGATGGTGAGATTTTTTCTCTAAAGATAGGGTACTTCTTATCATAATCAAAAGTTGTAACCTCCCTCTTCTTACAATACATTTTCACATCATGGTTTGAAAACCAATGCATATCGAGGATTATATCAAATTCAATCATGGGTATGATGATGAGATCAACAGATAAAAAACATTTATATGTGAAAATGGGAACCGATTCACAAAATGTTGTTGCAATGATACTTCCCATAGGGGTTTTGACTGACTACTCCCTCGTTAAATCAAATTGGAAATATCTAATTTTCATATAAAACTGGTATGATATGAAATAATGTGGTGATCCATAGTCAAATAAAGAATTGGATAAACATGAAGAAACCATTAAATTACAAGACACCACATCATTCAGAGCTTCAACCTCAATAGTAGTGATCACATAAGCTTGGCCTTGCTCCCTTGGCCTTTTCTGAGGTAATTTTCTTTAGGGACTAGGAAATTCATTTTCATAATGCCCCATTTTTCTAAAATTGTGGTCTTCAACATTGATATCCTATTTCTTTCCCTTACAATCATGAGTTTGGTGGAATTTTTCACCACAGTTGTAACAGAGTACCATTCCTTTCAGGAAAGTATCAGGGTGTTTCTAAACACATTTACCAAAGGATGGAAATTCAAATTTTCCATTATTTACCTTATTTCCATTTCTAGATTGTTTAGTAGATCTCTTCTTCTCATACTTTGCTTTAAATTCGTAATACTTGGAGAATTTTGTTTCTGTCTTGATAGCACATGAAAAAGTATCTTTGTATGACGAGAAAGATCTTGAGACTAATTCTCAATAGAGAAATAGTTTTAACCCATAAAAGAAGTGATAAATCTTACTCATTGGGTTTTGTATATAATCTGATGCATGCCTTTCTATCCTTGTAAATTTACCCTCATATATTGCGACATTGTCATCCTTCTTTTGCCTAAGACTTAGAAATGGACTTCCCATATCTGATCTTTGGTCACGAGGAATGTATTTTTATAATAAAATATATTTTAACTCCCTAAATTCCATATTTGAATCTTCTCCATATTCATTTGTGTTTTGAATTAATGACCCCCATTGATATGCATCTCCCATGAGACGATAAACTGCCCTGATAACTTTTTCCCTTTTGTTACTCCCCAAAGCATGAAATATTTTCTCTATGGAACATAATCATTTCTCAGTTAAAAATGGATTTGTAGTCCCATTGAATGTTGGTAGTTGATACATCAAAATGCAGTATAACATTGATCATCCACGTTGTGGATCAGTGTGCTCCATACAGGTAAGGTTATTATTCATAATCTGAGTGGGTTATCCTAGTATGGTGATAAGCTGATCAGCACCAATTGTATCACCAGATCCACATTAATAATATTTTGTAGGAGGGAAATCCATACATGGATTATGTGCTTTGATACTATTTCCATTCTTTCCACTAGGTTCTATTTATAAATAATGGTATACACTAGATTATTTAATGAATTACAATACATAAATAAAAACTTGTAAAACACTTAACATAAATTGAATAGTTTATGGATATAATCCATAATGATAAAAAAACTATTTGAGCTGGTATATACTCATAAATCATTCATAATGGTTTGTAATGAAAATGTGAATTATCCAAATCATATCTTCTGGAAGTGTCGTATCCCAGAGTGCATCCAGACCCATTGTTGTTTACTAGGAAACCTCGGGTCAAGCCCAAAACTCCTTGTCAGAGTTTTCACTCCAAAGTACATCTATGCCTGAGGCACCTCTATATTCTCGTACCCAAATAGGGATTTATTGCTCGGAAAACACAAAAAATCACTATATTACCAAAATTATAAGAAGTTCTTCTATTCAAATCCCCAATGTCTATCTTAGGGTAATGTTCTATAATCAGAGTTTTTCTAAATCTAGATTTCAAGGTTTGTACTAAACTTCATATGATACAAACTATAACACCCTGGCCAAAGTTTCCCAGAGTTAGTGCATTATTAGATAATATGGGAATGATCACAAGGGATCAAATCCTGAAAGAACGAACAATTTATAATCCTTGGAAGTACTGGATATAGAAATAAATTTTACATTACATTATGAAATGAAAAAAACTTTTTATCTCCTTTTAACACATTAATCTCTATTATTCTATCCCTCTAGGTCAGTCATACTATTCTTCTTCGCATCATGGAAAAAATAAAACATTGAAATGGGTGAGATCAGGTGCTCTGTAAGGATGAAAATATAGAAGAAACTTTAATAAATAAGAATAAACTTTTAAGGAAATGTATAAAAGTAAAACAAAAGACTTTTATACATAATCATCAACATAATATGGAAATTATAATTCATATAATTCCATTTACTTACTAACATGGATATTATACAAGTCGAATAATCAAATTAATATCAATATCCTATTTTATAATGGTGGAATGCGTAATGCTGAACGTTATTACCATATAGTTAAGGGCTCATACCATGACTACAAAAACTATTTTGTCAAGGCCTTGTTCCAAGAAAATATTTGGTCTCTTGAGACCTAATGAAGTATCAAGGAGATATATCAAGATCCACCTGTCACTTACTAAGTCCAATGCATTTCTCATATGAAAAGGTTGAAACATAACATAGACATTCGTATTAAAACTAGCATACGAAATATTAATTCTTTAACCATAAACCATGAATGGTATAAAAATTACACATCCATAGTCAAACATATCACAAAACCATAAATACAATATGGAATATTGAATCATAATAAATCAACTTCAAAGAAGTGTAAAATCCATCAAAGGATATTGACATAGATGGAATCAAAACTATTTGAGAGAAATATCACTTTCTATTCTGATATCATTTAAAAGTCGCGTAATTATAAAATAAGATATTTATTTTGAAAATATTATTATAATATTTTAAGGGAAGCTTTGATGGTGTTATAACAGCATAAAATAGCCGCACCCTCTGTATAAGTTAAAAAAACATTCTTACCAAAATTTGTTGAAAAGGTCATAAAGTACCTTTTTGGAAAATGACGAAAATATTCCATTCAAACCATTTATATAAATTAAAATGAGGGTATAACATAAATTAACACATTAATATTAAAAATTATTTGAAATAAATTTTTTTGAATCGTCGATGTGGATGATAAAGAGCTCCTAGTAGATACATACATATAAACAACCTCGGATAATAAAGAGATTTTAAAATTAACCCTTACCTTGTTCTTTTCCTGGATTTAGGGTATGTTAAATCTCATGTATTATAGTTAAATAAATGTTATTAAATTAGTCAAGAACTGCATACATAAATATGATATCATATATGATCTTCTAATATTTATTTTTTAATAATATTTTAGTAGTATCATTGTTTCGGGTGTTAACTGATTCATTTTCATTTATATTTTTGGCTACGTAAGACATGTTTTTTATGGATAGGATGTATCAGATTCATATCCAAAATTATATTAAGTTATTAAATATTATTTTTAATCATAAAATTAAAATTATTTTTGAATGGTTATGTTGGGGAATGAATTTCATCACGTTCGTGGAGACGGTAATCCGTACAAATGCACGAGCGACAATATCATTCTATTAATGGTGAAATAATTAGTATTTGGATGTTATATCAAATATAAAGAATAAATAAAATTTTATATTTATTATTTATATCAGTTATACTAATTATTATACTTATCCAAATAATTAATTATTTTAATACCAAAACTACACCACGACGTGGAGACGGTAAGCTGTACGTACACACATATGTTGACTTATCATTCATAGGATGGATAAAATATTGAACATGGTTGTACCAAATTAATAATAACATCAATGTGTGTATAAAGTACTAGATTTATTATTTTGGTATGGAAACAACAAAGAAAGGGGATGTGGAAGTTGAAAATAACATAGTATGAGGTGGTGAAATTATTACCTCTTCTTCAGGTTCATCTATTTTATTTTATCAAAGGGGATCCTTAGGTTGTCTATATGATCAATGTAAGGCCTCTATAATGAAGTTAGGGTATTTTAGAGGATATTTGGGTAGGGGTTGGCCGATCCCAATGGATTTGGAGGTGTGATTTTGAGAGAAGTGGAAGTTCCCTTTTATAAGAGAGGTGACTGTCACTTTTGGAAAACATTGAAATAGTATTTTATTATACAATAATGTTTAGTTTGTAATGGCTCCAAAAGGATTTATTTCGAGGCTAAGTTGGGGATGGTACACTAACCTCTCAACTAATAGGTTTTAGATAGGTTTAGGTCACCATATTAACCTTAACTTTTATATTTTACTCTAAGTTAAATAGTTTAACTTTTACCACGTCTCTCAAATTTTTGAAATTCAATTTACAGAAGCAGTAAAATTGCATTTTATGAAAATTTTCAAATGCTCCTAGAAGGTGGGTAAAAGGCGGTAAAAGGTTCAATAAAATTTTATATATCTATTATTATTATAAAATGATTCTAATGAATTACATTGAATGTATATAGGTATTATGTATCTATTTTTACCTAATATAAATTTAAATAAAATAAATAATTATTTAAAAAAATCGGTTTTAAATAATAACTCAGTGTTTTTGACTATTCATAAAAAATTTAAAGTTTTCCAAAAAATACCAAAAAATCAAACTAAACTAATTTTGATATTCCAAATCCAAAAATGAAGTTCATTTTGAAAAATAAAATTTCTAAATTTTCAAAAAGTGTGTATTGATATTCATAATGACTAGTTTAATTGGTTGTGGTCTGTGAAAACTCGAAGTGGTGTATAATGTAAGCTATTTTATTATTCAAAGAGAAGTGTACCGTGGAATCTTGGGGTATTACAATATCTCCAAAATTGAACACAAGGTCTCATAGATGATTGTTTGAATAAATATTTTTTTTGAATTTGGGTTATCTTTATGTCCTGCTAAATGGTTTTCACCTTCTCTACCATTTCTTCGACCATTTCAGGTTCTATAAGATTACTCTAAAAAAAAATCATCCCAACACACTGGTGTTCTATTGCTTTTTCCATAAAGGGCTTTATATGGGTCCATTTAGATGCTTGAGAGGAAACTGTTGTTGTAGGAGAATTCAACCAGTTGAAGATGTTGGTCCCATCATCCTTTGAATACCATAGATCAACCTCGCAACATATCTTCTAGTTTCTGAATAGTTTTCTTATATTGGTCTGCAATTTGAGGATGATCATTCGTGATAAAGTTTAGTTCAGTGCTTGGAGCATGTGGGACACTTTTCTAGATCTTTTATGTGAATCCCATATCATGATCAAGTATAATATATAGTGGTACTACATGCATATTTATCACATATTTGATTCAAATCCAAGAAATTGGATCCAATGATTAGTTCTCTAGAACTGTGATAAAGTGAGTTGTCTTCATAAGAAGATCCTCAATGACCCATGTATCATTTTTTCGTTTGGATTCCCTTAAATGTTTAGTGAAAAATTCTATGGTATTGCTCTTACTCCTCCATTATAGTATGTGTAGTTTTTGCATTATCCACTTAGAGTTCTATCTTTTAGCTGTCACTTATTTAAATACCAAGCACTTTGGTGTATACTCAACAATCTCCTTCATTATATTGTCCTACAAAAAAGTTCTCTCGGAGATCTCAATACATCTTTGTGCTCCCTTGGTGGATAGATAATGATGAGCTATGTGCATCATTTAGATGATCCTTCATTATCTCTAGATTGGATGGTCAACATAATTGTGACCCAAATCTTACAACATTGTCCTTGTCAATTTTGAAATAGGTGGATTTCCCATTTCTGATAGCTTCACCGTTTTCTGAATTTCTATATATTTTCTTTGAGCATCCTATATTTTCTCCATGAAGTATGGTTGAGAAATAATTTTAAAAAATATTGATGTTGTTCCTTCCTTAATGATTCCCTTGTCCATCCTCTGCAAACCTTAAAAGATCGGATCCTTTTCAATTCTCATCATAGATAAATATGATGGATCCATTCTACTAAGAGCATCTTCCACCTTGTTTGCCTTATAGGGATTGTATTATATTGAGTATTCATAATCCTTAATTATCTATATCGATATTCTTTGGCACATATTAAGATATTTTTTTTGAATATATATTTGAGACTCTTGTGATCATTATATATCTAACACTTCTCCCCAGAGAGATAATGTCTCTATATTTTTAATGTAATGATCCCATCTACCAAATCCAGATCATGCATGGGATATTCTTTCTCACTTATTTTTAATTTTCATGAGGCTAAGGCTTTCACATTAACATTTTACACCAGCAAACAACATAATCTTGCCATTGAATCATCACTTTACACCACAATGATTTATCCACTTTTTGGGAGTGTGAGTACTGGTGATGTGATAAGCCTATTTTTCAAATCCCTAAATCATTCTTCACATTCCTAATTTCAGAAAAACATTACTCCCTTATATGTCATCTTTGTCATTGGGTTTTAGCATCATGAAAAATTCTTCACAAATCATCGATAATACCCATCTAGACCCAAAAAGCTGCGGATCTTCATTAAATATGTTAGATGAGGACACTCTTCAATTGAATTTGTCTTGGAAGGGTCTACAGATATCCCTTTACTAGTGATAACATTCCCCAAGAATGATAATTAATCTATAAATCACATTTACTATACTTTGAATTCAACTTCTCGCTTCACAATTTCATTAACAGAATGGTTAAATACTCCTCTTGTTCCTCATTTCCCAAAGAGTATATCAGAATATTATTGATAAAGACTACCAAAAATTTGTCGAGGTAATATCAAAAGTATCTATTCATTAAATCCATTAAAATTACTTTAGAATTATTGATTCCTAAGAGAATAACAATGAACTCATAATGTCCATAACTTGTTCAAACAACAGTCTTGGAAATAACTTGCTTCCTCCCCTTTAATTGTAGATATCACGACTGAATATCCACCTTAGATAAATAACTATCCCCACGACACTAATCAAAAAAGTCACATGTCTGAGGAAGGGGATACTTATTCATTATCATGATTTTATTAATCTCATGATAATCAATGCAGAGGCATATTTAACCATCACTCTTCTTGATTAATAGGACTAGCGCACCCCACAGTGAAGCACTTGGGTGTATAAAACCCTTCTCCAGATTCTCTTATAGCTGCTTCTTCAGCTCTTTCATCTCTACAGTGGCCATTCTATATGGTGTATTTCATATTGAAAGATATCCAAGAATATGCTCAATTGAGAACTCAACCACTCAATTAGGATGAAGACCATGAAACTCTTTAGGAAATACATCAATGAAATCCCTCATGATGTCCATGTCTTCAATCATGATTCTCTCCATTGTCTCAATAATTTGTGATATAAATTATCTCTCATAAGGAATTAATATCCACACTTGAGACAATGATTCTAATGTAGATTCATCTTCCTCCTTACACATATAAAGAATTTGAGGATGCTCTAGTTTATGAAGATTGATCATTGTTTCCCAATAGTTGATGTTGTCTTTTCATAATGATAGAAAATCCATTTCCAATAATGCATCGAACTCCACTAAAAGATGTTTGACTAGATTTCCTAAGAGGTTCATCCCACAAAGGTTAACCGGGAAGGAATTATAAACCATGGATGGAATAATAATCTCATTCTCTATTCTCTCAAATTATTTATCCTCAAAATTTTGAGGTCATGTTTGAATAGTTCTACTAATATTTCAAGATATGAAAGAATGCATAGAACCAAAATCAAATAGTACATTCACTATTCTTGAATGAATGACTTACACATATTTCACCACATCATTGTCCGGATCCACCTCACCAGTAGTGATTGAATAATCCACTACTTATTTCCTTAGAGGTTATTGTTGATTGCCATAGACAACCTTTGGCTTAGTGAAATGTTTTACATAATTCCCATTCCCCTTGCAGTTGTAACACTACACTACCAGCTGGGTGTTGATCTGAACCTTCCTTTCTTCTTCCACATTAACTGGATTCTTCATATCCCATCAACATTTTTTATCAAGATGTCCCAACCTTCCACACTTAATAATATTCTTGGTTCCATTTAAACAACTCCCAATATGCTTCTTCCCACAAATTTTACAAGAGGGATAGTTAGAATTATTTCCATCATGTGATTTTTTTTATGGAACAACAACTGTTGTTCTAAATTTTTCACTTCTTTCCACTAAGCCCACAATACCACTGAAATTATCCAATATCCATTTCAACCTTTAGGGATAAACATGCAATCTCATCCTAACTGTCAAAGTATAGAATCTCTAATTCCTTTCATAGACTCGACATTAGTCTGATAAAAAGGTGATCCACCTTACATTCAATGTTCATGAAAACTCCAGAGATGTATTTTCAATTCTTGTAAGGTTTTCATCATATGCCCCGATGGACTCATCTTCATTCTTCTTAATTCTGAGGAACTCTCTTTTCAACATGAGATGGAGGGTTAGAGGAAAATATTTAGTGAAAAAAATTCTCTTGAATTCCTCCCAATATCTGGAATCTTTTTCCTCTCAGGGATTCAAATTCTTGATAAGTTTCCTCCACTAATCAACAACCCCATCAAAACACTAGACTACCATTATGAATTTCTCTTCTTCTGAGCACTGGAGGATAGAGAATATAGTTTTAATGGAGTTAATCCACTATTACGTGAGGAGGGGAACAGAAGATCCACAACAGATGGGAGACATTTTCCGCATGAAGGATTCTACATTGACATTATTTTTCCTTGGAGGGGTAGGGTGTTCCACATTATTCAAATTATTATTCATAACTTGATCTTGGTGAGAAAGTACTGTCAGGATTTTTTGATCATGTGTTCCCATCATTACAGACATATCATTAGGGTATTCTTCACATTTCCTATCACATTGGTTGTTAGAACATGTTCTCCAATTTCACACAATTAATGAAAAAAATAAAGTATAATTATTGGTCTTGAATACTTAGTTAGAGAACATAAAAAAGGAAAATTTTTAACAGAAATGGATAAACATGTAAAGGACAAATATATCCTAACTTTTGATTTTTAAGGTTTAAATCTTGGTTATCATCGATCTATTTCTTAACATAAATTATTATGTGAATTTTTATTCCTTTAATAATTGTTCTTACTAAGCTCATGAATTTTACCAAAGCATATCCCACGAGAGTATCAATCCTAGTGTCTAGTAAGGCCCATTTTCGGGTAGCAGGATACCCCAGGTTAGGACCGAAACTCCTTGTCGGAGTTTTCACTCCTAGAAACATGTATTCCAAATCCTCCTATAATTGTTTGTATCTATATAGGGATATATTTTCTTAATAAACCACTTAATCAATAATTACAAAAATTTAGGGATATTCATGTATACATAGTCTCATCCTTAAGGTTCCCACTAAGGTGATCTATAATTAATCTCCAAAAATTACTTGACCATTCTCTGATACCAACTGTCGTAACCTTATCCTTTTCACATGAGAATACATTATTTTAAGCGTAATTATACATAATAATACATGCCAGTGATCCTGAAGTCTGGTGTCTTGGACGACTAGGTACATAAAACTGAAAACATGAAACTCATTATAACATTTATTTATTTAGATTCCATAAAGAGACCTTAACTTCTATTATTCTCATTCATCTTCTTAGGATAACATCGAGATAACATAAACAAAGGGATGAGCTAAAAATCCCAATAAAAGAATAACCATATGAACAAAGCATTAACACATGGAATAGAAGGCATGACATGATGATATAAAAATGAATTTAACAATTAGATCCTTTAAATATAAACATATAATCATATTAACATGGAGTTGTAGAAATGTGGAAGAAACATAAAACATGAAAATAGTATGAGTTAAGGATAATCGCCAAGAAAGTTTCACATAGTATAATAAGGAAAGGCTAATCTCCATGTGAATGAGGATCGGTGTGGTGATATTTAAGAAAGGAACTTGAAATTGAAAGGAAATTATAGGAAATTAGACAGAGGGGAATTACCTCTTGATTCCTCAAGGAACCTTAGATTGGACTTTTGATGAGAATTGAACCTCTTGGACATGGGTTAGGGTATAAGGATGTTTAGTGGGAATATTTTAGTCATTTATTGAATCTTGAGAGGTGTGAGGAAATGAGGGTGTGAAGGGTGGTGTTTATAGAGGAGGGGAGAGGGTTTTACACAATACTATATTCATTAATTTATTATTTCTCTACAAAACAATAAATAGTGATAATTCCATGACAATAATAGTAATAATTTCATGTCAGTTAAAACCAATGGCCACTTACATTATCCATGACTTAATCATGAGGCATAAATTCAATTATTTAGCATATTTTGTATATTATTGAATTTCACTATTCACAAAAAAATTATGTATTTCAGAAAATTCCCAAAAATTCACCCTAACCATTATTCAATGTGTAGAATCCCAAAATGAAATAAATTTTTGAAAAATAATTTTCTAATTATGATTAATTTAATTTTTAATAAAAATTATAATTTATTCAAAAAATAGTAATTTCAAAACATTTATTTTCGTATTCCCAGATATATATATATCATAATCCCATTTGAATCTTATTTATATACTATCATATGTAAGGTTAATATTCATTTGGTAATTTCATTATTCATGTTGGTAACACAAATATTCATAAATGTATGTTACTATTCATGAAAAAATAAATTAGGCATATTAGAATCCAAATAACATACTGATCGTAATTGTGTATGTCATATTTTCGAAATTCAAATAATAGAAGTGACAAAATTATGTTCAATGTTCACATAACACGTAGTGTTTTATTTTTTTAATTTCACATGATTATATAACATATTAATAATAAATTAATTTCCATTGAAAAACATTGGGTCATTACATCAACTCCATTGTTGTTATGGACAAAGGGGTTAGTGAATCATATGATCTTTCAACTTGATAGACTTGTCTATTCAGCACAACACACAAGAATGCTCCCACCCAATCAGTGGAATAATCAAAAGATATGAAGATAGGTGTGTCCACATGTGGGAGGATGATATTTTCATTTGTATATTCACATATTTATATAATAAAAAATTAGAGGATAATTAGAGGATATCATTTTCCCCACATTCCAAATGAGGTGAGGGGGAAATCCAATTTGATGGAGACCGGTTGGAGGGAGAACTAGTACGGGGTATATGGATCACAAAGAATATAATCATTCCTCTATTCCATGATAATACCATCCTAAATGGAGATCTGTATGTTCGTTCATCAAGATATATGTAACCACATTATCAAGAATTGGCCTAGGTGATGTAGGATTAAAAATGAAATTGAAACAATAAATATGTATCAGCATGTCAGTAACCTCATAAAGACCTAGTAGTGTTTCCTCAACCCTAGAAAATTTTATATTCTTGGGGAAGAGTGAGGGATATGGTTTATTATAGTGTTGTATTATTTTTAATAGAAAAAGTATCCCCCTATCTATCCGAAAAGGAATTGAAAAGGACCACCAGTCCTATAAAATACATTTACATATTGTATATGATCTAGAAGCTAGTATAGGTGTGAAAGAGTTGGTATGAATAGATTCATAGGTCTGACCTCAACTAATTTATATTCCATTATTGAATGCCAACTCATATTCTTATGCATGCTTCCCACGCCAAGAAAACCTACCCGTTCAGGAAAATTTTCATGAAACCTAATAGCCTATGGTTCATGTATACATCTATTCTTACCTAAAATATCCATTTGGTATATTCCCCGGTTTTATAGATTTCCCAATATAAGAAAACAATATAACAATATTGTTGGTATGGGAATCAGTGAGGGAATATAGTAGCTAGTTGAACTCCGCTTTAACAAAAAAAAATTTATCCAATAATTAAGGAAGACGAGTGAGCACCTATTTATGTTCTTACTTAACATTTGTTTCACCATGTTTTGAATTTACCGTTCCAAAACTAATTTTTTTGTAGGGTTATACCAGACATACATAGTATGAAGGAACGGATCATACATCTCCCTAAGGGGGGATATCTCGCCTAGTATATAGATATACCAAAGGATGATTCATGCTTCCCTATGGGATAAATAGAATGAATTTATATTGTGGAAGAAAATACTAATAATATCTTTGATACGATCTAATGGATGGTAGAAAATGAACAGATAAATCCATAAGGCCTCATAAAGATGAATATTTTGTATCTAGTTAGCCAATTAAGAACAACAATTTATAACCCTAAATGTCCATATTCATTCATTAGAAAAATGTATACCATGAATGACATCCCAATTCATGCTCATGTCCCCAAATAGAGTGTTCAATTAGGAGACTGACATTCACAAATATCTTTTATAAGTAGGCTGGTGTGTGAAATCACAATTGTTCGGAAGTAGAGGGGAGTTCCCTAATATATATGAAAACCCTTGGAACCAAGATACAACACCTCGTCCGTCCTATGAAACAATTTTCTCAATAACATAGAGGTAATATGAAATCAAACATGCTCTATTATTATAGTCAAAAGAGGGAATGAAGACATCATACAATTTCCAAGTGCATATAGGGGAATCTAGTGTGATAAAGGATAACTTTGATGGTCATAAGAGATAAGCTTCTTCAAAACCTAATTGTCAGAATGCACATTATATTTAGGGAAAATTATATGATTCCTAGAAATCATGTCCCTATGGCAAGTTGTATTGGGATACATATGGTATTTAGAATCCATCTGAAAGAATATATATGTCCTATACCTTGAAAAAGAAAATGAAATATTGTGAATCATGATTAATAACTCCAGAAACATCATGAAAATTGAATGAACCATGAAGGGATTCAAGAACACATGACCTAATAGAAGTATCCCAACCCACATAATCCATGGAGATCTGTTAGACCATTTGACCCATGGGACATCTCATGACTGCATGACCAGTTATAAGACTCGTCAATGTTTGATCGTTACATAGTCAACAAAATTATATAATGATCAAGAAATCATATGACCAAACTAATAAATCATGTGAAGCATTTAAAAATTTCATATGTCTAAGGACCTAATTCAATGTTCATGTAATTAAGAAGAATAAATTTATGAATGATTTGAAGTAGTGTTGTGGAAAAGAATGTCTCCTCATCAGATCACGCGAAATAGTCTTTCGAACAGGTATCACAACAATGTCTCATAAATAGATCAAGTGAGTGGGATATTATGGAAAGGTATTGTGAAGTATTCACATGATAGAATTGATCAAAAAATATCTGAAGAGTAAAATTCACTAATGAAATGATCCACTCCTTAACCCCTATTTATAGGGTACTCCACATAATACCAATAGTTCTAACATGAGACAAGACGTCTCCCAAAACACTGACTAATAGTATCCCCAAAGTGTCATGTAGGCTTTTAGATTCCTTTTATATGAGTCCTTGTCCCTATAGAAATTATTTTTAGGGGGTTGATTCATTCTAATTCAGCATCAAAAAATCTAGTAGGAAATAAATACTCAAAGTATGTGTATTATTTTCTAACCAAACAATGGTGGAGAGAGAAGATGGCACTTGATGATTGCTTAAGCATTATAAGGATAGATGATCGCATGTCCCTCATAATTTCATGTGATCAGATTATTCATAGTGTATGATCTTATTTTATCAAATAGAGACCTGTTTTGATGATTCCCTATTAACAAGATGGTTTTTGATAAGAATTTATGATAATGTTGAGGAATCTAGATGAGATCCCCCAAATCACTTGATTTTTCCACAAGTGAATGCTTGACAATCATCCAAAGCCCTTTCTAAAAAAATTAATATTAATATATTAAAGTACGAGACCTTATGAAATCAATGATTTTCATGTGATAAGATTATGTGGTTAATAAGATACCATATATCCATAGTGAAATATACACCTTATTTTATAAGAGAATGTTTGGATTTTACCTTCATCATACGAAGAATATTGGATATACCCATTCGATTCTTCATTTCCATTTTCGCTCCACAAACAAGCATATGGGTTTTCTATGACAATGCTTGCTCATCACTACAAGACCCATTATTGGTCAAGTGAAACCAATTAGGAAATAATATTGCTTTCCCTATATAATCCACACAAAAATTAATGAAATTATTTGCACTTGTAAAATAAATGGGTATATAATAATGGAAAACAATAAATATTCTTGTGGATGGAATATACATTGGCCTTCACACGAAAGGGGTTATATTCCCCAAGAGATAAGCATTGGTCACACAAAAACCCCTCAACAAGACAACATGATCTCATGAGCATCCATAGAGTTGTAAACATTATCAAGTAAGGACTCCCTTGATAAGACTCTTTAGTCTCATATATGACCTCATACAAGTCATATTTGATCAAAAAAATGCCTTTACACGTGCATTCTAATTTCACAAAAAATCATAGATTTTCATAACTAACCATATAGAAAAAAATTAATTGTAATCGTTGTTAAGAAATATAATTTCGATCAGCCATGGTCCAATAAACTTGGAAATGGTGTGAAATTCTTGTAGTCATCATCATGAAGTTGTATGATGGATGACCCATGCTAGGATCAGGAAAAGTGCATGATGCCAAAATCCCACCACTAACTCCAGCTCAAATATATGAGATATGATCTCAATAAGGTGGAATAAAAATGAGGTGATAGGGCATATCCATACCTCCTAATAATAAATGAATACAGGATCCATTACCTATGAATAATGGTGATTGATAAATAGAAGCATAGGAGAAGACATCTCAAAGAATCAAGTAATGTGATCGCAATCGTATTAAAATAGGTAAAATTCAGGGAATGACCTAAGGGATAATTTTACATGCATAGGAGCCTTTCATGATCATTATATAGACCATAAAAGGAATTATGACATGTTTACATGATTATGATAATGATTACCCACATGGAAACTGGGTTATGTTAAACTTAAAATAAGATGAAATGAGATTAAAATTGAGGCACATATTCTATAAAGGATAGAATAATTACTAAAAATTATGATTGGATTATTTAAATATGGATATTTTAATATTCATGTTATTCACATAACCTACCCATATCATGAAAAAAGACTAGGAAACATCAGTCAAGTCATGTGGTACTCGCTCAACATGCCATTTGGATTATGTGATTTCCCTCATATATGTCGATAAATTCCCACAATTTCCTTTGATAATTCCACCCATGTAGTGTGAAGTCATACAGGAATTCCATCATAAACATGTGATGTCCTCAAAGACATGTCTCCCAAGTTATGCAGTGAAACCATGGTATGCCATCTAGGTCCTGCGATGTCACCATGAAAAGTCATTCTGGTCATGTGACACCCTCCAGGTGTGTTTTTTTGGATCATGTGACACACACCATACATTTCATCCTTGATCATGAAACACGTAGCAGACATGTCATCCCAGATCATGTGACACCCTCTAGACATATTATCGTTGATCATGAAAAACCCTCCATACATGTTATCCTTAACCATATGATTACCTCTATACATAGAATTCAGATTATGAAACATCCTTTGAACATGTCAATTGGATCATGAAATTTTTGTTAAACATGTATTGTAGGTGACCTGAACATGTAAACAAGTCACTAAATACATGAGAAATACTATATGAAAATGTCTGATAGACAATGAGGCTATGTTAAGAAGACATCCTGAGAAATTATAACCTTTTCTAGATAATATATTTGAACATGTACCAAAATGAACTATGATAAATATGATTCCTTTTATAACTATGACATATAGGATGCCTTCCTAAGGCCCACACTCAAATGGGAATCCACCTTGTTGTATGTCCGCCAAAGTCTTTGACATTATAAAAATCAGGATCCAATATATCACATAGGCTTATCATTATTTAACATACACCAGTCTATTAAGATGATAAAGTAAATTTGAGAACTATGAATCCAACTATAACTATGAACTGTTTGATTCCTTTTTAAGGCCTTAGATCAAATGGGAATCCACCTCAGTGTAAGTCCCCCCATGTATCAAATGTTATGTCCATTGGGATACAATATCTCCATTGGTCTTATAAATTTTCCTCACCCCAATAGATTAAGAAGGCAACTGAACAGTGATGAATCTGATTCATTCCATTTCGAGGATACATATGACACCTGTTTGAGGTCGGACCACTATATCAAACATCGAAAGGGATGGATGAGCACATAATCCATGCATCCATATTGAGTGAGATTTATTACTTACTATCCTTTTTCCCACAAAAAATAATATATCATACGAGATTAGGGATTTATAGTGATCGTATCATTCACAAAACAAACCACCACCATCCTGGGATGCCTCAGTGTGAAATCATTGATCGATGGAATGATATGACTACCCCCACACAATATAATCCACCCTTGGGTAATTCCAACCGGCCTAATTGAATTGTGATGACTCTGATTAATCCCACTATAAGAACACATAAGATGCCTTTATGAGGATCAAAATCAATACATGATGCCTACATCCTCCCATATGTTTTCTTTTTGGCATGGAATTAAACTCCATGGGTTTAATGAATTGTGTGGGTTATGATTCCTGCTATAATAAGGATATGTGGGACACCTTTAAATGGTTCAATACCATCCTCAAAATATTTATCATCTCCCTAGATAACAACAAATTATGGGTTTCTTGGTTGTAACACTTCAATCTTCCATGGTACATTCCTTTTTAAATAATTAAATAGCTTGTGCTACACACAACACCGAGTTCGAGTGCATCACAACCAATAAAACTAGCTATTTAAAAAGATATTATTAATATTATTAACCACATCATGAATTTTTATATCCCCTATAATTTTAAAATTCATCTTATTTGTTTATTAGACATTATATACATTCAAATTCAACACATTAGATAATATAAGTATTTTTTTAAATGCAGTTTTCCTCCTTTTAATGGATAACAATTTTTTATATCCAATATTTGAATCTATTATATATTAAATTTTACAAAATGAAATCATTATTTAGAAGTAGGACATAAAAATTTAGTTTGGATAAATTGTTAGCATTTTTCGGATAACATTCATATTTTAATTAATAGTGAGAAATACTGTATTTTAATTCAAATTAGCATTTTCATCTAATTTAATTATATTTTTATATTATCCATTTTGCTTATTATAAATATAATTAGATTATGTTTTTATAATTTGAAATAATTTAATTAATTTTAAGTAATATCACATTGAAATTTGATATAAACTCGTATCATTTTCTGATGGTTTTTACTTTTAGTAACTCGTTTTCTTATTTTGACAATGGGGATTAATTTTAAATTAATTAATACAACTTATATGTTATGAATTTTTAAAAATGGATTCCATATTTTTAATTAGAAGACCCAAATATTTTATAATAATTTCATTTCTAAACAAATTTAATTTTTTTTCTCTATTTTTCTTTTTACAACCCCATGTTAAGCATATGCTACACACAACAACGAGTTGTCTTCCACAAGGCAACGTTTTACCGAACAACAATATATTAATAAAATATTATTATTTAATATAATATATAACCTAGTTGTCAAATTAGCGGTTATGAATAGAAAAAAAAATTAAATATCATATATTCCTTATAATTTTATCATTTATCTTATGTATTTTCTAGTCATTATAAAATAATAGATTCAATTTTTTAGAAAGAAGATATATTTTTTAAAAAATCTATGTTTTCCACCTTTTGATTGAACACCCATTTAAAATATAATTTTTGAAACATTAATTTATTTTATATATGCAAATAATCTCTTTTTATGGAAAGAGGATATAAAAATTTACATCGAATGAATTTTTTATATTTTTCTGATTAGTTTTATGTTTTTCTGAATAGTAAAAATATCCTAAATTTAAATTGAAAAAAAAAATCATCGAAATAAATTATGCAGAAAAATTATATTATTGAATTATTTTAGAGTAAAAAAGATTATATTATTAATAGTTAATTTAATGTTGGAAATTTTCATTAATGTTACAATGTATTTTTATGTAAAAATATTTTGATCAATTTCCATATTTTAATATTTAAAAAACCATTTTTCATTATGAAAATAGAATTAAGTTTAAATTAATTACTAAAATTTCATTGTTTTTTAATTTTGGAAAATGGATTCTATATTTGGAATTAGTGGGTCATAATTATTAAAATAGGTTCCTTTTATTTTTTGGTATTATAAATAGTGTCTTTAGTAATTTTTTTCTTACCAGTTAAAGGTAAATCAGGTTATTAATGGTTAAGATAATATTATAAAATTATCCTAACACATGTCAAAATTACATTGGATAATAAAATTAGTCCCTTATCAACTATGTTTCTAAATGTAATCATTTAATAGACCCTTATCACAGAGGGGTTTCATCCAGTGCTAAAGAGGGGTTAGGTAGGGTGATCTTTTATCTTGATTGTTAAATTCTTTTAATGAGGACTATCTAAGTTAGTTCCTTCATGACCTTGTTAATATTGGCTTGTATCAAAAAATGATAGTTGTAAGGAATTTACTTTCACCCTCACACATGATCTATGCAAATAATATCATGTTGTTTTGTAACGATGACAGACAAACCATCTCTTGTATTAAGAACATTTTCTCACACTATGAAGAGGTTATAGGTTTGGTAATTAGTTGTGATAATCCCTTTTATATTTTTTTAGAAGGGATTCACATCTCAAAGGAGAATAAGGTTTCTCAAAGACTTAGTGTGAAATAGGTTTCATTGGAATTATCTTATCTTGGAATTCATCTCATTTGGGGTAGGGTGAAATGTTTTAACTTAGAGAGTATTTCTTTGAAAATTACTAATCTACTCTCAAGTTGGAAAGGGAAGACTATATCTCAAGCAGGTACAATTTGACTTTCCAATTCTGTTAATACCTCAATGTTTTCATACATTTTTTTGTATAGATGGTCCGGGTCCCTTGTTAAAGAGTTGAATGGAAGTTTTCATAACATTATTTGGACTGGTTTGATTTATGAATGGAAGCTTGTCACAATTTACTAGAAGGAGTGTATCAAATCGGTGGGTTTTGGTGGATTGGGAATTAAAGACCTTATGATTTTTAATGATTATTTTCTTTAGAACTTTACATTAAGGATTCAATCCATGCCTGATTTCTAAGTGGAGTTTCTAGTTACCAGATTTTTTGATAGGCTGCATAATGTGTATTCTATGTACATGCAATCCTTTGTTTGTCCATAAATAAATAAGACTTACAAAATTATCATGGAACAATCCAATGACTAGTTTGTAAGAATTATCCTTTATACTATTGGACGACCCATTGGCTGTACTCTCCCATTAATTATAATATTTTTATCCATTCATCCTTGAGGAATCATTCTATCTCAGCATTACAAGATAATCTGAATGCTCGTGATATTATTCCAAGTAAGTTTCACAAGGAGATATCCAAATATGAGTATTAAGACTATGAAATATTGGTCTGGATGCCTTCTCTTTATGGGAAGTTTTTCATCCATGAATGTTAAAATTTTAAATGTGGTACCTCATCTGGGATCCCTTCATGGGTGGCCGGATTTTGCAAACTGTTTATTTCTCTCTAATGATTCACTTCTTGTCTGGAAAATATGTCCTTTCTACATTTGTTTTCTTGTTGCAGGTTTACCAGTAGGCTGGGGAGCAATGTGCATGCCCTATTTCAGTGATCCTATATCTTTGTGTTCATTGAGGCACTACTCACTTCGGTTTGCGAGGCAGACTGCAGTGACCAGGTGTAATCACTCATTCTTGTAGCAGCTATCACTATTTTATCTTATACATTTAAGGTATATAATAACCTGATTTTTAACAACTGTAAACCATCCTTCCATGGTGGCATCTTATCTATTCATCGTAGTTTTATACTTTAATTAAAGATTCAATCTGAATCAATGCACAATAATGTTTCTAACCTTACTATCTTGAGGCCACATGGTGTTAGTGTCCTGGAAAGGAAACCATGTGTGGTGAAATATATCTGATGAATTCCACTGATATCTGATTGGATTATGGTAAATGTTAATGGGGCCGCCAATGGTGCAACATGTATTGTAGGTTGTGGGGGAATTTTTTTACACCCATCTAGGCTTTGTTAAGTGATGTTTTCCACTTTATTGGCAATTTTTTTCTACTGAAATAGAGCTATCGGCTATGATAAAAGAGATAAGATATGAAATCGATTACGGTTGGCATAAATTATGGCTTTAGCCAAACTCATAATTTGTTGTGAAAATTCTCAAAGATCATTCAAGGAATGTACCTTGGAGGATATTATATCCATGGATATCTTATCTTTGTCTGGCTGAGTCAATATCAATGGATTTCTCTCATGTTTATAGATAGGAAAACTAGGTTGCTGATGCTCTTTCTAAATGATCCATTATAGAGGTTAGTTTTAGTTGGTTTTTTGTTTTCCCACGTTACAGTTCTAGTCTGGTGCAGATGGTCTATAGTGGTGTGATGCACACCTGGATTTGTAATACTCCTCTAATTTGATTTGTTTGGTACAATTTATTTTATAATAATTTTTGAGGATCAGGCTTTCCTGCCTCCTAAACAACCTAGCTATCTTATGAGAAATCCTTATCATCAATTTTCATGTTTTTTAAAATGTATTTCAAAATATTATTGACATTTTTTAAAGATATTTCTACCCATTTTGATAGTGTTATATAAAATGTTATCAATGAAATATTTTTGTCATTTTAAAAATGAGTTACATTATGACCTTTTTAAAAAAGTTATGGTAATAATGTTTTTAACTTTTATAGATTAAGTGGTTATTTTCTACCATTATCACAGCTTAACATTTTGGAGATTCACTTACAATGTTACAAATTTTTTTAAAATTCATTTTTTACTTTCATATTAAATTGCTTTTAAATGATTTGAATGTAAAAAATGGGCATTTCTCACAACGGGTTTTAATGATTTTATTAGATTATTTTCATCTATGTCGACATCTTTTAATGGATTTCATTATTAATTGTGGTTGATTATTATGATACAATCTTCCATATTTCATTTGAAACTTTATGACATATTTGACTGTGGATGTACTATTTTGATACCATTCATGGTTTATGGTTTAAGTATTAAAATTTTTATAATAGTTATAATATGAATGTTATTGTTATGTTTTAGCCCTCTCATAAAGGAATTCATTGGACATTGTAAGTGACAGGTGGGGCCTGCTATAGCCACTAGATTTAATGGTAGGTCTCATGAGATGATATTAGATGGAAAAAAACCCTTCGCGTTTGTTTTGAAAGTAGTTTAATGTTGTCAAGAAGATAGATCTTAATAAAAATCAGATAGTTTTCTACCCAAAAATGTAAACTTTTATGCAAAGAAATCTTGATTGTAGTTATGTCGAAAATAAATTTTGATAGTGGAGTTGTCCAACATTATTAATTCCTACATTATAATGATAATTTTGGATATTCCATGTGATTATCTAGCTAGTATAATATCAATGGATATGCATATTTTATATTTAATTATTTATTCTATCCACATTATGAACAAGATTATGTTTAAATGGATTTTTTTCCATTATACTTATAGACTTATGGTTTAGGATTATTTATTCATAATAGCTTATGTTGTATGTTTACCCTTACTAAGCATATAAGATCTCCCATTTATTATGTTTTATTTTTACAAGATTCAATTAAGTGTATTATGAATGATATATAAGATTAATCTTGGAGAATAATGGTGTTCTCAAAGGATTATCTATGTTTTATTTTATGTTTGAAATTGTAATGTAAATTTCATGTTGGTAATATTTTTTCCAAGACTGTTAAACTATAAGTCCCTTGATGATTTGATTCTATGAAAACATGAAAATTTATTAAAATAATGCATTGGCTCTAGGCTTATGGGGTTGGGGAATTACTGGATCAAACTTACCAATATTTTCCTTTTTATTCAATATACAAACTTTAAATCCTTTTTTGAAGTATCCATCCATTGGTTTTATATTATTCAAATACTCATAATACATTTTATTCAAGATATTACTTATTTAATAACTCGTAATGTAATATCATGCCCCGTTAATTAATTCAACCAAATAATGCATTGGAACACCATATTCACATAAAATGGTTCTTGAAATTTATTGCATAATATTATCCATCCTTTCAAAAAATCCATTTTTAAGGTTTACAAGGGGTAGAAAAGGTGTTTTTAATCCCATGATTTATGTAATATGGGTAGAATTCATGATTATGAATCACTACCCCATGGTATGTTCTCAAGAAATAAATATATCATATTTTTAATTTTATACTAATATGAAAATGTTAATAAAAATATAATAGGAATCACTCCTAATCCATAAAAACTAAAAAAATTAAAATATTGAAACATCATTAAATAAATATAAAAATGAATTTCCACCTTGGTTTTATTTTTATATGGTCTAAAATAATCCATGTAGATATAATCTAATTGTATAGATATTAAAACCTATATGAATTTTTGAAGTATGAATTTTTTTGCATCCCCATTTAGCATGAATCAAACATTTTCTTTTTTCCAATTTTGGTTGAGGAAAATAAAAAATAATAACATTATTTTTAAATTTTATCTTGAAGTAAAAAGTATATCGTAGAATAATTCTATTCCAAATCCGTCACTCATTAAATTTATCATTCAATCAACTCACATTTTATTTGGTTAAGGTATCCCCTTAGTAATTAAAATTGTAGAATATTTCTGAGAATTTACATCATTGATTAATTACCATATTTTACTATCATAGTTAGAAAAAATATAAATAATTTTATGTAGTATTAATTTTGGTTTTCAAATCTATTTGTATTTTTGTAAGTTGAATGAAAAATGTAAATTTTTTAAGTAACATGTGATTCTTCTTAAGAGATTCATAATCAACTTCAAATATAAAAATTTATTCATTTTTAATTAAAAGAATAATTTTCAAAATCAATTTCATATTTATAAAAATAAGAATAAATATTATGTTCCTATTATATATGATGAATAATGCACATCTTATCCATTTGATATGAAATATTATTTTCTGAATCATAATGTGAATCATTACTAGATTCATCAAAAACCACTTTATGTGGCATGCGTATCCTTATTATCTTTCTTATTGTAACCTAAATTTCATTTGAAATTATGTATAGATGTATTTATATGTTTAAATCGATGTAAATACAACATGATAATACTAGGATTCTTATTTTCAAAATATACGATTTCCTTTGAAAATCTATTAAATATCTTGTGTTCGATAATTTTTTTCTGGAATACTCTTCAATAATTATAAAACATTTAGAATTTTTGGGAAGACTAATAAAGTTCACTATAAAAATATATGCATCTTTACTCTTCCTCATAGGATGAGTATGATAATATGTTTCCTTATATATCATTGCATCTATAATATTATAAAATTTCAAGAATTATTTTCAATCTTGATTATATTTTTATCACCAACCCTTGATTTTAAATTTACCTCATGAAATAGAAGAGAGTCAATCATGTCCTTTAATTTTATATCATTTTGAGGTGTCTAATCATTAAATAGAAGATATTTTCCACCTGATTTCAAAGGAAAAACTCTAGGAAATTTCAGCTCCTGATCTGATTTTGAAACATTAGTTCCCAAAGCAGCATTGTCATTTATAATTTTAGTGATTTTCCCAGGCATTAGAGCTATGATTTCACCATCTGTCATCTTAGATTTGAAAAAATAATCTTAGTAGTGTCATTCCTTAGTTTCCTAATATCGTTAGTTACAACATAAGATACAATAGTATTTTACAACTTCTCGTTTTCGGTAGGGAATTGTGTTACTCTATTTTAATCCTTCGGGTCCATACCATATAGAATAAAATTCATAGATCTTGAATTCATATCATATTTCATTTATTGTGGAATTTTAAATACCTCTAACCCACATGTAATAAGTTTTTATGGTTCGATAGATTTTAGGTAGACAATTATACCAAAATTCATGAAATATAATGTCATCCGGGAATTCCTACAACCATATTACAGTCTAAGAAATAAGGATATATTTTTTATAGACATTTATATTCAAGGGTTTTTGGTGTGTTGTTTTTTTCCATATCTTTAATATTTTATTCTCATAAATGCTACATTCCCATACCAACTAGGGTTGTTTTCAACAGGGATAAAATTAAGGAGTCATTTTATCACATATTTATTATTGTCTTACTATTATATATATAATGGGTAATTTATATTTCAGAAAAGTAACTATTTTAATTTCCTAAACCAACATAACTGAAAATAGGATTAAACAAGTAGTAGTTTGTAATGTAGAGTGATATAAGAAATTAAATAGTATCTTTTCCATGTGAATCTCCTAGTTTATCAATTATTCATTTTTAAATGACTTCCACTCTATAAAATATCTCAACACATAATTAAAGATCTCAAAACATGAACCTCATTATATTTTAAAATTTGAGGTTAAAAACAAAGATATCAGTTATTTATTTCCTTTCATTACGAGATTATTGAAGCAATAAACTATCCCTAGGCCCCAAACAATAATCAGGCTCTCACTATGCACCCAATTCTTGATTGATAATTGAGAAGTTTAAAAATGAATGTAAAAATTAAAAATACTAACCAATATTAATTAATAAGATTCACTTGAGGAACAAAACATATCAATCGTCCATATACCAGTCAAATGTTTGATGAGAGAGAGGAAAATGAAATTACAGAATAAAAAATCACGAAACATAAATCGACTATTTAATGATCACAAGTGTTGATAAAAATTTAAAGATCAAAATAAGATAATGAATCTAGCAAAAGAATAACTAGTAGAAAACACTACATATGACCACTAAAATACTTATACAATTATATTAGAGGAATGAAAAAGGTCTTTAATATTCATCTCCATAATCATCAGTTGGATTGTTTATGGATCATCTTTAAGAACTCTATATAGTCTCATAGTTTTTTTCTCCATTACTTCACTCTAGAAATTGTGTTTGAGTCTCTATATACTCCCTACATCATAAAAATATCATGTTTCATGCTCTATAAATTTGTTTTAATATCCTCTATATTCTATATTATCTCTTTATTATTCTCTTTAATATTTTCACAATATCCCTTGGTGAAAACATCCCTACCATTGATTGGAGAGAGAAAAATGGGAGAGTAAATTATCCATCATTCAATTAATGAAATTTTTACATCAATAGAAGTGTTAGACAAAGTCTTCTACTACAACCATTTGTCTAAATTTATTGCTCCTTCTATCAACAGACAATTTATCAACTTATTTAAATAAAATTCTATCCAGATGGAACATTTGATAACTCTTTAGATTTATCCCATCCTTAACAAATATTACTGTAGAATTTTTTCAAATAGGATATTTGCATCCTGATTCATCTACATAGATGAAACATTGTAGAATATAGAGGCCATTGTAATTTATTCTTCACTATTAATTCTATTAATAGAAAATTTCAATAAAAAAATTCTCTCCAAACCACGTTCATTGAGCGTGATAAATCATCAAAATATTATTTTACTTATTTATTATGACTACGTTTCTAAAAATAAATCATCAGCATATCATTAGTGGCTCGAATAGGATAAAAAATTGGCATCACATGTAAAAAAACATAGCTACGGTTCATCAAATTTATGTCATCGATCCTAGTCTGAGGTTTGAGTTTTTTTTTTCTTGGTAGGATTCTTCCAAAAAATTTCTATCAAGAACATCATTTTCATCAAAAATTCGAGATACCATGTTCAAAATTTCATTGAAATCTCAATTAGTTTTCAAAAAGTGACGTTTAGATTTCATCATCAGTTGACCTTCTATTTTGTAAAATCTCTTTGTTTTGATCTTAAATTTTTTAATGGATCCATTCAACAACATATGTGGTGGTAGTTTCAAGAGAACGAGAAACAAGGTTCTTTATTAATATTCATGGGTTATGTAAGAAAGTATTCATTTCATGACACTCAGATTGAACATTATTAATTCCCTACATAAATACACACTAAAATTATATCCATTTATGGGATCCTGTGGTATTATTCACTAGGGATACCGACTCAGAAAAGTATTGGATTTGGTTTTGTATTCGTTTTAATGTTGCAAGGATATGTAATATTAATTTCTAAGATTCCTCTAAAATCATTACTGAAAACTAATCGAGATAAATAGTTCATTCTTATGTGAAACAACATCATATCTGATCTGGTTTCTATTGAATTCTATAGCTGACATATATGAAATAAAAGAGGTTCATTGGTTAAGGAATACTTAGTTATTCCTAGTCACAACCTGATCATGCTGGTTTTTCTACTTACAAGGCTTAAAATTCATTATCACAAGCTTGGGGGTAGTGTAAGAAACCTAAAAAATGGTAGTTTAGCTTTGGTGGTGGCTTCGGTAAAAGTCATGAATTTGTTATTGGCTTCAAAGATAGATACAATGGGAAAAAATTTAGAGAAACTGGTCATTTTACTCAAATGGTGGCTTTAAAATTATAGAGACATCAGTTGGACCAAGAATAATGATTTTGTTCCCTAAATGATGGCATTGAAATCCGATTAAAACAATAATAATTAGGATCTCGACTATGTCTGGTGTTCATCTTCACAAGCTCATATAGCGACTTCAAATTGAACTCACTTGAGAGGCTCATTCTGTTGAGGGAGAAATCAGGTACAAGAGAAATTCATAGACCTAATTATTTGAATATTTGAATATAATATGGCACATGGTTCCTCATAAAATTAGGTGTATAACATGTTGCATAATGAAAATTTCTATATAGGCTATACATAATCCCCTATGTGTATCACTTCCCAAATTAATGTAAGTGATACAAGTTGAAAATATCTTGGTAGAGTGTTGTGATCATTATCTTTGTGACAAGTGGTAGAAATTTGGATATGTGGAATAGATTTCACAAAAAATAAAAAAACAAAAAAAAACTACAAATTAAAATTGAAATACAGAAATAAAAAAATTAATAATTTTTTCATGAAAATATATAATAAAAAACTATAAAAGTAGTAAATTGAAAATTAAAAAAAAAATATGAAAATATCTTTGTAATTCAATATAAAATTGAATTAATGTATAACTAAATATTTAAAAAGACAAATAAAAGATAAATTAAATTAAAACAAAAAATAAATTAAGTATTTTAAATAATAAAATAAAATAACGATTAAATTATTTAAACAAAATATCAAATTAATGTCTTCGTATAAATTTTTTAAATAACAAATTGGAAAATAAATAAGAAAATAAGAAAATAAAGTATGGATTTTACAAATAACTCATTTATTTATACATTAACACAAATAATATACAAATTAAATAAACATTTTCACATTAAATTAAAAAATTTATTATATTTAAGATAAATTATAATTATTGAATAATAATAAAGTTTTATAAATTAAAACATAATTAATTTAAATAAAAAATGTGGAAAATATTATAATTAAATTCCACATAAAATTCCCTTACATAATGATTTTTCTTTTCCTTGAGAAAAAAATGTTTCAGATTATATAGAATAAATGTGTCTTAAATATGATATATTAGATAACTATAATTTTTTTTAAATGACCCCCCTTAGAATCACATATAGTATTGAAAAAATTTTCCCTTAAAAAATTAATGTATATTTTTTGTGAAAAGAATATTCTTATTTTATAAAGATTTTTGACATTATGAATCTGAAAATAGATTAACTAATATAAATTTATATTCAATTTAATGTTCAAACTTATCATTACCTCCAGGTGAAACATAATGTGCAATAAAAATTATTTAGGTCCTCTGTTTGGATGAGAGATATTAGTAATATAAAAGGTAGCATAAATAATACAACCTGAAGCTTAAAGAATAAAAGAATGAGTTCAACATAGATTATTATTTTCATTTTAAAATTAAAATAATTTCATATTTTATGAGTTCTAATCCAAATCAAATAATTCATAAGAAATAATATTTTTATAAAATATAAACATTCTCTTACCAAATTCAACAACTTTTGAAGAGGGAAATTAATTCTATTTTACCCAAATAAATCCCAAAGCTAATATAGAATTAAACTATTATATGTGGCTAAAAACACTAAAATTTCAGAAATATTTAAAATAATTAAAAATAATTTATTGAAACTTGAAATAAAAATAAATTATAAATTTTTTATAGATTTTTATTTGATCAAATTGTTGTAAATATTAGTACATAAAAATACCTTTCCCCCATAATAAAACTAACCATTATCCTCATTGTTGAATCAATGGTAGAGAACCATATGAATTTTGTTTTATTTTTAAAAATATATTTTAGAATTTTCTATATTAAAATAATGTATAAATGGTCGTAATAATGATTAAGGTGTTTTTATCCACAAAAAACTAATAATTATCACCTTAAAAATAATATATGTTTACAACTGACTTCCAGTTCAACATTTTAGTTCAAGAGTAAGGTCAGTATGCTTTTTCATTTTTATGTAAGAGTTATATTCATTAACAACCAAAAAAATAATATCCATCATGAAATGAAACTTAGATAAAATAAAAATTGATGAATTTAATGGTTGTAACTATCATATATTAGTAAAAAGTTCTACATGAAAAATCACGTCAATTTCATTTTTTCTATTCTCAAAACAAGAACCAAATAGTAGAAACAACATGAAAGATTTAAAAGAATGAAAATGAGATTAAATTTGAGAAATTACTCTAAATAAGAATATATATTTGTATTTAAAGTCATTTGAATACACCCCATATTCACTTTGACAAAGATACATTGGTTAGCTTGAATCCATTTAAAATCGAAAAAATATTAACATTTGATTCAATATCTATAACTTGAAGTAAAATCGAACTAAAGGATAAGAATTAAGGGTGTCAATCCAATAGTTTTTTATCTTGTTGATTCTATTGGTTATGGAAATTGTAATGAATTTTCCACAAAAACTGTAAAAATGCCTCTAGGAGATTTCTCATGATTAAAAACGAACATAAAATGTCGAAAACATTTTTTTACATCTTATTTCCGACAATTAAAATTTGTAAATTTTAATATTTTAGTAAAATGTTAAAAAATTGCAATAAAATAAAATGAAAAATGAAGAGAAGGTATGTGAAATCATGGGTTAAACCCCCCAATAGGAACTCCATTTTATAAATTCTATCGTTGGAAAACCTATTAATCACCCAAAATTCATTAGTAGATGAGGATTGGTTGGTAAAAACCTCCACGTGTTCTGTTTTTATAGATATGAAACTTTATTTGATTTATGAGGTCCCCTTAGTAAAATTTTAGTGAAATAATCCCCCTTATATTGTCGTATAATTCATTAGTTGTGAATGAAAGGATAAAATATGGGACCCCTCTTTTAATTTCAATGATTTGTTCTGTTAGTGCCTCCTAGACTTCTTGGGACATCCATATTAGATAGAAAAATATTTATTTGATTTAAAATGGACACACATCCCTATATTTCTTACCCCAAATATTATTATATAGATATAATCTCATGTTTCAAATCAATCTCCTCCATGATTTCCCCATAATTTTTACCTTCATCCAAAACTAAATCTAAATATTCATGGGACATATAATTGGATATAATATAATTAGTGTATCAACAAGGGTATCATGTTAATGTTTCATATTAAGAATGATTTAAATAATAATGCTAAAAAATATTGAAATATACCATAATTGAATCAATTTATTATACTTTTATTTCTGTTATATCCTATGAAAAAAATATATTTGGGATGTGGATGATCAATATGTTCTGCGCCAACCTCTTGGACTTCACCTTCAAAAGTTTAAAATTTACGCTCTCCTAAATGGAACCTAGGAAAAAATTATGAAAACTCATGAATTTATGTAACAAAATATTTCTATACTTATGGAATTAAATATTATCTATATTCTTAAATAATTTTATTAAATTTATTTTCACTTATAGTCTATAAAACTCTCTTTTTAGGGAAAATATCTAACAATATTTTACAAATGTGGGACCGATTCCATTTTCTGTTCTTGAATTATATAGTTTAATATTTTTCCTTTTTAAATTTACTAGTTTAATAATTTTTATTTAATTTTTTTTAGACTCATAGGAAGCCTCCTTGGAAATGGAACTAATTGAATATTGGGTTTTTGTGTGTGTTTTTTCACACTTTAATGAAAATTATTTTCCCTTAAACACTACAGTACAATAGAAACCAGGGTTTTCTCCCTATGAGGTTTCTTTTAAGGAGTTTATTTGTCATATATTTTTTATTTTTTCACTTATATATTAATAAGGGGGATTTATAAGTCATAAATGTAATTATTATAAATGAAACAATGACCATTCCTTTTGAATCATTATGTTAATCAATTCATCACTACTTTAAAAAATATTCAATCTATATATTATCTCAACACAACGTTCATGGTATCAATCCATGCATATCATTATGTATAAAAATTCAAGGTTAGAAACAAAGATCTTATTTATCCAACTCCTTTTTATAAGTTCCGATCAAAGCACTTAATGATTGTTGAGTACCAAAGAAAAAATAAAGACCCTTTTATGCTCACACTTCTAATTTTAGAAATGATATGTTTAAACAATGGAAATCAATATTCAAACACGTAATGAGAATGAGTAACACTCCACACTCGATGAACAAAAAATGATGAATGCCTATATGTTAGTTAATGAATGGAAGAGAGACTAAAATGCAAATATACATGAAATAATCATCAATCATCACTTTATTATTTAATGATTGCAAATATAGAGAAACTTTTATATTATTAAATAATAAAAGGAAGCTCAGAAACAAATCACATGTAGAACACACTACGTATATTTATTGATATAATTAGATGAACGTAATGAAGGAATGAGATGTGTGTTTGATATTCATATACATTTCACCAGCATGATCATTGATGTATCTTCTTCAATATCATTGTAATATCTCTTCTTTTTTACCTTAGTTTCTAAAAACTAGAAAACAAATTGTGAGATTAAATAAACTCCAATCTTCAGAACAATATATTGATTCTTACTGAATGAATATGTTTGTATACCCTCCATATTCCATATTTCTTATCTTTTCTTATATTTAATATTTTTTCAATATAGTTTGGTGATAAAATAATAACCTTTCTTCAGTAACAACAGAAAGGTAGTGTGAATTTCACATCCTTTAGTCACAAAAAATCACACCTTAACAGAAATCTTAAACCAACTCTTCCACTGTTACCACTTATTGACATTTCATTATCCTTCTGGAACAAGTAAAAATTTTCATCTTCTTTAACTAAAATTCAATCTAACTAGAACATTTGATAACTCCTTAGGTTCATACTATCCTCAATGGAGATGATTGTATAATTTTTAAAAAAAGAATGTATATATCATTTTTCATATATAAATTACAAATGTTTAAGAGTACTGAACACCATAGAATATTTTATACTCTATCGATCATTTAAATAGAAATTATTAAAAATTAAAAACACTGTTTCTCTGAACACTATTCATTTGACCTGGTCAATCATCAAAAAAAATTGTATCATCACCATAACTAGGAGTTTAAAAATGAATCCGCAAATGATCTTCATTGGAAAATTATGTCTTTGAAACCTAATTCTTATGAAAGAAACACATCTCTAGTTCATCACACATAGGACGATAATCCTAGTCCTATATTATATTTTAGTTTATCTTATCCCTATACTTCCATTTGTTTTTTATCAATCACATCATCTTCGTAGAAAATATGAGAAATACATGTTCAACACCTCAGACAAATATTAACTTGTTTTTAATAGGAGACATCAAGACTTAATCCTCATTTGAGATTATTTTTTTGGTAAATACCCACGTTTTGATCCATAAAAGGTCAATGTATTTGTTAGGAATCATATATATAGGTTGTTTTGGGAGAAAGAGATATATGATTATTCAAGAATATGCATTGATTAGATCATAAAATTTTATTCATGATAATGATATTGAACATCACGTAAATATCAATTGCAATACACACACGAGGTGTATACAACCTTACAATTATTTTGTTTTATTTTCCAAAGATCTTGATGGAGATATACCGGAAGATAGTTTCTATAGAATCCCTCTTTTTTTATCACATAAACATTCATTACATTTTACAAAACCGATGATCTTTAAGGTTTAGTGTCTTGGAAACCAGGAACATAAAACATGAAAACATAAAACATTCTTCTTAAACACTTGAAAGGATTATCCTTATGTTCATCCTAGGTTCATTACTGCATCCCATAACCTGGGGACATACATCAAAATAAAGGGTGAGTAGAAGGCCCAGTAAGGGAAACAAGGGGAAACATTTAACATGTGAACTTGAGATACATCAACAATGTCATGAAAAAGAACTTTAAGGCATGAGAAAGAAATAATGATTCATATCATAATAAAAATAATCTATTTCATAACTTGAATATGTGGCTACAAAATATAATATTGAAAATCATTTCCTTTTCACCATGGTCCATCCCCAAGGTGTCAATAACAATTACCAAGGTTATTCACCAAGGTATCAGTCTAAAAGGTCATCTCTAGAGATTAAGTCTTTACCCAATGCATTGGAGCTCTATCAGGGTGCACCCTTAATTTGTCTTTGTTATCATTTGAGCCACATATATCATCATAAATAATTTCATAAACAACCCATATAACATAAAATAAATGGGTTTCATTTCATAATCATAACGTTTTAAAAACTGCTTTAAAGACATGATCTTTATGTCACTTTAAACCCATAGAAAGGGAAATCGGGTCTCATGTATGTAAATCCCAGAATCTAAAATAGAAAATTTTGGTATATATGTGAATACCCCTTTAGAAGAAAGATATTTGAGTATTCACTAAATAAAATAAAAGAATTTGAGAACAAGAGAGAGACATTTTGAGACGGATATTTTGCAGCATAACGACTATGTAATGAGGTTTTAGAAAACATTGAAAAGAGAGGGGACAGGGGTCACCAACTAATAAATGATCCATAAAACAGTAGGGGATAGAATATAGAGGATTTAACAACATGGTAATGAAATTTTAAAGATATACCATATGAAATGAAGAACATGAACGGAAGACAAAAATAAGATTTCTCTTATGAAAATTCAGCAGCCTAATGGCATCACTTAAACTTCAAAAAAATGAATTGCCGATATCAAATAGGGTCTCTCATCATATGAAAATAAATGATAAGTATTATAGATATAGAGATCATACCCCAACATAATAAAAAGGATCTTTAAATAATTTATAAGAAGATAGAACTTGAAAATGAGAAGGGTGAACGAATACCTTAAAAATTCGGCAGCCTAACGGCGTCACTTAAACATCAAAAAAATGAATTGATGAGATAAAATAGGGTATCTCATCATATGAACATAAAATATTAGTATGATAGATATAGAGATCATACCCTAACATAATAAAAAGAAATTTAAAGACTTGATAAGAAAATAGATCTAGAAAACGAGAAGGGTGAAAGAATCCATTAAAAATTCGGCAGTCTAACGGCGCCACATTAACATTATTAAAATGAAATGATGAGAGAAAGAGGGGGTATCTCATCATATGAACATTAAAAGCGCAGTAAGATGAATATTAAAAAAACATCCTTCAACATAAGACCATGGAGCATAAAAGAAATGACATAAAAGAGATTATTTGAAAAAAAGAGAGAGGTCCGATCCCTTACCTTAAACGTAACTCTTAAAACTCAATGGATGGGACCTTGAGGGCTTGGGAGAACCTTGGGAGGACTCCTTGGGAGGTATGGAGACCATAACTTCGTTGAGGATGATTTTGGTGTTTAATGGATGATAGGATGGCTTGGTATTTATAGAGAAAGTGAAGGGACAAGACATTAATGGCCAACGGACACCTCATTCGTGGTTTTGGAAAACCCATGGGCTTGCCCATGGTATTTGCCCATGGTATTGGCCACATGGGACACCTCATACCTTATCTTACTATTCATAAGTCTACCATATTGATTAAATAGTTAATACATCATTTAATGATGTCATTAAACACCCGTAACTTAAAAACTGTATTTTCACTATTCATCGAAAATTCAACTTTCTCAGAAAAATCCAAAAATTTCACCTTAACCAAATATCAATGCTCTGATTTCAAAAATTAACTCCATTTTATAAAAATAATTTTCTAAATATTTTTAATTTAATTTTTAAATAAATACACTATTCACCAACAAGTCAATTTTTCAGAAAAATCCCCAAAAAATACCTTAACATAATATTGATGCTCTGAGTTCAAAAATGAAATCCATTTTATAAAAATAATTTTCTAAATTTTTTTAATTTAATTTTTAATTAAAAAACACTATTCACCTGAAAAAACAAATACTTGACTAAGAATTTATGAAACCGTTACTTAACCATTTTATTGAATCACGTTACTTAATCAAGGTGCCTAGATCATATTAATACTTTCTTTAAGTGCGATTACTAATCCATTTGGTCACATTACTAATCCTAAGAATAAAATCACTATTCATAATTTATTATTCAACAAAAATTAAGTTGATCTTATTAGACTCTAAATTTTGTACTGAACATAATTGTAGAAGCCCATTTTTTCAAAATTTGTACTCATTTTTAATTATTTAAGGTTTAAATAATAATTTTTTAAATATCCTTTCTCGAAAATTCATCAAAAATATGCATACTATATTTATCCGAACTTTAAAAATTCATAATCATTAACATAAGAATAAATAAAAAATTATTTAAAACAAAGGATTACACAAGGCAGTTACGGTCTCCTTACATAACCCCTTATCACACCATCATAGGACCTAGGTGTAAGGTGTGCTAAGGTGAGAGAATATGAGGGTGGCTCGGCCAACATCACACGAGTAGTAATTTCTATGAGTTTGAACGTCTCGCGAAGGCGATTCCATTCTAGCTTCACATGATGAAGTTCGGCTTGGGTTTGGTCCAGAGAAAAGCCTAGTGGTGATACCTCCTTCCCAAGTTATGTTAGATGGGATTCGATCGGTCCAAGACTACTAGGTGAGGCCATCGAATCTTCTTTCTATATTAATTAATCAAGATCACTTTTATTTAGAGACAATAATCAAAATGGTTAGTTTCCATTTGTCATATTGACAGATGATCATATAATAGTAAAAACCCAACAGTATCATTTTAATTATACTCATGTTATCAAATGAAATATGTTTTTTGAGTATAAAATAACACATAAAATTAGGAAACAAGATTTATTCAAAATTTCGGGTCATTATAATCTTCCCCCCTTAAGAAATTGCGTCCTTGAAATTTTTTAAAATTAGGTTTTCGAATTTCATTGAAAGTCCCACATCGGAAAAGAGACAGTAACAATATTACTTCAAAAGAAAGAAAAGGAAGTAAAAAAGGTCACCCGAGTTAACCCATACTAGGATTCCATGTAGGAAAACACTGACATGGAGGAGAAAACAAAGGGTCACATTCTGAGGGAGAGTGACATAAAACATGATTACGAGAAAGTTAACAACAAGAAAATCACAAACTTATGATGGGTTAAACGGTATTTGATTTCCCATTAGGAAACGTTAACAGACAACTTTTTTGTTTTACATTCCTTTTCATAGTTTTGAGGAATTCATTTACTACATAGAATAAAACAGAAGGAAATACACCTACCTTCAAGTAGAGTTTCACCCTTTAATAAGATTCTACCAATACTAATCTTTTCTCCAAATGATGAGCATTCAAAACTACTTGGTCTCATCAAATCACAAGAATCATCTTCTAGAGAATCACATAATCCACTAAAGATTAACTATCTATTTCTTCTATTATCCCAAAAATAGAAAGGGTAAGATAAAACAACTCTTCAAAAAGAAATAATCCCATAGGAATAGAAACTTCTTTAAATCTTCAAAATTTCACGGTACTACCCAAAGTTCATCATAGACCATTCCATAAATAACTGTCCTTAAAATTATTCAAAATAAACCAAACTAAGATTGAAACCCAAATACAAGAAAGATTTGTTAACATAGTCTTCCAAAATAAACCTCATCATTCATCTCCAAACAACATCAACCACTCCTAACATCGTATAACAAAAGTAGCTAACCTAAACATATTTTCCCCAAGATAGGTTTATCATTTCAATAAGTAACCTAAATTACTATAATTCCACCTTTAATTCATCAATTCTTAAAAATATAAGTTAACCTTTAATCCTAAAAAAATAATGTAGTAATCTTTTTACCTCGATCAAATAGGGTTCCCAAAATAGTGAACATCTTCCAAAATAATAATCATCTTTTAATCCCCTAATCACCTTTTTTTAAAGAATAATAGCTTCAATACATAAAAATGTGTACATAACAATAGATGTATTCCTTAATGGTATAAAATCATCTTAGGTAGTGACTCGAGGATCTTATAAAACATAAAAGATATACTCATAGAGCACGAACTAAAATACAACATGACATAGACAATTATTGCGAAGAAGTTACATGTACTTCAGTCATCATGATCCATCTCATCATAGGACTTGGATTGTTCCCTTGTCCTCTAAGATTATCGATCCTCATCATGCTTCTCACACATTCCAACAAATCATTGCCTTGGATAATGTCTAACTTCTCCACATTTATGACATCGAAATGTATAAGGTACATTTGATCTAACCTTATCTCCATTCATCACATTATCCATTTTTAATGTAATTGGATACTTTATGTCCTATCTTCCCACACACAAAACATCTCTCGGTTCCTTTGTGACATTCTCCTTGATGCCTCTTACCACACTATTTGCAAAAAAAATTGAGTCTTCTTCCCTTATCAACTTTATCAGATGAACATCCTCGAGACTTTGTCTTCTTCTTCCTTAATGAATTTGGGCATTAAACTAGGTACCAATTATTAATTGTGATTTTTGATAGCTGGTTTGGCATAATCACAATATATTCAACTTGACCTCTCATCATCTTTGTCACATTAATAGGGAAATCGTCACATTTCCTATCACATTGGTTGTTGGGACATGCTCTTCAATTTCCCACCATTAACTACGAAAATAACGTATAATTAGGGGGCTTAAATACATAGCCAATAATCATGAAAAGGAATCATTAAGCATAAAAGGATAAACTCGTAGAAGGAAAGTATATCCTAACTTGTGATACCCTAGGTTCCAATCTAGGTTATCCATGATCATATATTCTTATGTGAATGTTTATTTTATCTTTGTTCCTTTAATAATGGTTCATACTAAGATTATGAATTTACCAAAGCAGATCCCCCGGGAGTGTCATAACCAGGAGTGCAGCAAGGCCCGTTGTCGTGTACCAGTTCCTGTTTGAGTCTAGCTCAAAGCGGTGTTTTCAGGTATTACCCCTATATACATCTGTGCCAGAGCCACCTCTACCTGCTCGTATCCAGACAGGGATGTATTTTCTTGCCAACCCCTTACTCAATACTCACCAAAATACCAGGAATATTTCCTTTATATAAACTTTTCTATAGGCTTCTTCATAATGTTTTCATATCCTAATTTCCACGAATAACTAAATCATCCTTTGATACCAACTATAGCATCCTTCCTTTTTATCACATAAACATTCATTACATTTTACAAAACCGAGGATCTTTAAGGTTTCGTGTCTTAGAAACCAGAAACATAAAACATGAAAACACAAAACATTATTCTTAAAAACTTGAAAGGATTCTCCTGATGATCATCCTAGGTTCATTACTGCATCTCATAACCTGGGTACATACATCAAAAGAAAGGGTGAGAAGAAGTACCAGTAAAAGAAACAAGGGGAAACATTTAACATGTGAACTTGAGATACATCAACAATGTCCTGAAAAAGAACTTTAAGGAATTAGAAAGACATCATGAGGCATATCATAATAAAAATAACGTATTTCATAACTTGAATATGTGGCTAAAACATTTAATATTGATAATCATTTCCATTTCACCAAGGTCCATCCCTAAGGTGTCAATAAAAATTACCAACGTTATTCACCAAGGTATCAGTCTAAAAGGTCATCTCTAGAGATTAAGTCTTTACCGAATGCATTAGAGATCTATCAGGGTGCACCATTAAGTTTTCTTTTTTATCATGTGATCCACATATATCATCATCAATCATTTCATAAACAACCCATATAGCATAAAAAAATGGGTTTCATTTCATAATCATAACATTTTAAAAACTGCTTTAAAGACATGATATTTATGTCACTCTAATCCCACAAAAAGGGTAATCGGGTCTCATTTATGTAAATCCTAGAATTTAAAATAGAACATTTTGGTATATATGTGGTTACCCCTTTCGAAGAAGGAGCTTTTAGTATTCACTAAATAAAATAAAATAATTTCAGAAAAAGAGAGAGACATTTTGAGACGGAAATTCTGCAGCATAACGGCTATGTTACGAGGTTTTAGAAAACATTGAAAATAGAGGGGACATGGGTCACCCACTCATAAATGATCCATAAAACAGTATGAGGACAGAATATAAAGGATTTATGAACATGGTAATGAAATTTGAAAGATATACCATAGGAAATGAAGAACATGAAAGGAAGACAAAAATAAGATTTCTCTTATGAAAATTCGGCAGTCTAACGGCATCACTTAAACTTCAAAAAAATGAATTGACGAGATCAAATAGGGTCTCTCATTATATGAAAATAAATGATCAGTATGATAGATATAGAGATCATTCCCCAACATTATAAAAAGGAACTTGAAATACTTGACCAGAAGATAGAACGTGAATATGAGAAGGGTGAACGAATCCCTTAAAAATTTGGTAGCCTAACGACGTCACTTAAACATCAAAAAAATAATTGACGAGATAAAATAGGTTCTCTCATAATATGAACATAAAGTATCAGTATGATAGATATAAAGATCATACCCCAACTTAATAAAAACGAACTTGAAAGACTTGACAAGAAAATAGATCATGAAAATGAGAAGGGTGAAAGAATTCCTTAAAAATTCCGCAGCCTAACGACGCAACTTTAACATTCATAAAATGAAATGATGAGAGCAACAGGGGGTCTCTCATCATATGAAAATGAAAAGGAAAGTAAGATTAATATAAAATAACATCCTTCAACATAAGATCATGGATCATAAATGAAATGACATAAAAGAGATTACTTGAAAAGAAAGAGAGAGGTCGGATCCCATTCCTTAAACGTAACTCTTAAAACTCAATGGTTGGGACCTTGAGGGCTTGGGGTAGCTTGGGAGGCCTTCTTGGGGGGTAAGGAGACCAGAACTTCGTTGAGGATGATTTTTGAGTCAAATGGATGATAGGATGGCTTGGTATTTATAGGGAAAGTGAGGGGACAAAGCATTAATAGCCAAGGGACACCTCATTCGTGGTTTTGGCAAAACCATGGGCTTGCCCATGGTATTGGACACTTGGGACACCAAATACCTTATCTTACTATTCATAAGTCGACCATATTTATTACATACATAATACATCATTTAATGATGTCATTAAACACCCGTAACTTAAAAACTGTATTTTCACTATTCATCGAAAATTCAACTTTCTCAGATAAATCCCAAATTTTCACCTTAACGAAATATAGATGCTCTGATTTCAAAAATGAACTCCATTTTATAAAAATAATTTTCTAAATATTTTTAATTTAATATTTAATTAAATACACTTTTCACCGAAAATTCATTTTTTTCCGAAAAATCCCCAAAAATTACCTTAACATAATATCGATGCTCTGAGTTCAAAAATAAAATCCATTTTATAAATATAATTTTATAAATATTTTTAATTTAATTTTTAATTAAAATACACTATTCACCTGAAAAAACTAATACTTGACTAATAATTTAAGAAACTGTTACTTAACCATTTTATTGAATCACATTACTTAAACAAGCTGCCTAGATTATATTAATACATTCTTTAATTGAGATTACTAATCCATTTAGTGACATTACTAATCCTAAGCATAAAATCACTATTCATAATTTACTATTCATAAAAAATTAATTTGATATAATTATACTCTAAATTTCGTACTGAACATAATTGTAGAAGACCATTTTTTCAAAATCATTACACATTTTTAATTATTTAAGGTTTAAATAAACATTTTTCAAATATCCTTTCTCTAAAATTAATCAAAAATATGCATACTATATTTATCCAGACTTAGAAAATTAATAAACTTCAACATAAGAAGAAATCAAAATTTTTATTTAAAATAAAGGATTACAGAAGGCAGTTACGGGCTCCTTACATAGCCCCTTATCACACCAGCATAGGACCTAAGTGTAAGGTGTGCTAAGGTGAGTGAATCTGAGGGAGGCTTGGTCAACATCGCACGAGTAGTAATTTCTATCAGTTTTAACTTCTCGCGAAGGCGATTACATTCCAGCTTTACATGATGAAGTTCGGATAGGGTTTGGTCCAGAGCAAAGCCCAGTGGTGCTACCTCCTTCCCATGTTCTGTTAGATGGGATTCGATCGGTCCAAGACTACTGGGTGACACTATTGAATATTCTTTATATATTGATTAACCAAGATCAATTTTATTTAGATACAATAATCAAAACGTTTAGTTTCCAGTGGTCATATTGACCAATGATCATATAATAGTCAAAACCCAACTGTATCATTCTAATTATACTCATGTTATCAAATGAAATAGTTTTTTTGATTATAAAATAATACACAAAATTAGGAAACATGATTTATTCAAAATTTCAGGTCGTTACAGTTTCATCTACAATGTGAGGCTGGCCAGACTATTAATATTTATTTTATATCTTCATCTCGAATCTTTAGTCAAAAAAAATCTATATCTATGGTGTGTTATTAGGCACATGAATATCATCAGATGTCTAGTTTCACATGAATTTTAGGGCCAGTATCTATGAGACTTAAAAGGTTAATCGAACTTGAATTATTTATTTTTTCATAGCTACATATTGACTAAACAAGTTCATGTGCTTCAATGGTTTCAAATTCTTTATAAGGATTTTGGTGGAGAAATCATTGACCTTAATAATAATTTCATAGCTTTATTGGTGGATTATGTAAAAGGTGAGAACTATTTCATTGGATTCAATAATTATGATGGTCATGATTTTGGTAGTGGAACTGAAATCTTCTACAAACTGCATCTTCACTGTGGTAATGGTGTTGGTCATCTCAAAAATGAAGAACATATTCCTAAAGAGATTAAATTTTCTTCCCCTCTAAATGGTGATGCTTAGAAGCTTGAATTTAACCTAGGTACATCCTCAAAATCTCAGATGGTGGCCTTCAACTAAATTCGATTTGGAATCTCAATATCTTCTAGAGAAATTGGGTACATGAGATATTCACATACCTGATTATTTGGATACATGAATTGCATCAGGTATATGATTCCTCCAAAAATAAGGTACATGAAATGATGATTAGAGAAAACATATACTTGGGATATACATAATCCAATACATGGATCTCTTTCATGATTTAAAAATGTGATGTAGCCTCTAAATTGGAGACATAGATTGATAGAAACATTGGATACATTACTTCTTGTGGAAATTTGGATACATGGAATTTTCTTCACAGGAATTTTTTAAAAAAATCTATAAATTAAAATTAAAATTTTTAATTAATTAATAATTAAATATTTAAATGAAGATATAATAAACAATTACAAAATACCAAATTTTAAATTACAATTTTCAATTATAAAAATGTTTGATTAATTCAATTAAAAATTAAAACTCCAACTAAGTAATTAATTAAAAAATGAAATAGAATGAAAATAAATTTGAATAGAAACCGATGAAAAGTTAATTATTTTTTATAAACAAATAAAAATTATTAAATAAATTAAACAATATATAAAAAATAAATTCTCAATATCATTATTAAATTTTTAACAAAATAAATAAGATATAAGAAAATAACAAAATGATTGAAACATTAACAAATTAATATATACATTAACTGAATAAAAATAACATTAAAATTTTAAATACACAATTAAAAATAATATTATGTATTTTATTAAATTGAAAAAATCTAATTATTCAAAAAACGTAATTTTTTCAATTAAAAAGTAATTAATTTAATGAAATAATGTTGAAAAATACTTGGACAATATAATATTCACTCACTTAGGATGCTTACTATGAAAGGTTTAGTTAATGATATACTCAAACTAGAGTTCCCAGATGATAATGTTTGTATGTCTTGTGAAATAGGTAAATGAAAAAACCTTTATTTAAAATAAAATATTGATGTTTCAAATTATCATCTTCTTGAGTTGTTTCATATGGATTTATTTGGACTATATAGAGTTTATAGTCCAAATGGGAAGCAATATATCTATGTATTAATAGATTAATTTTCTAGGTCTACTTGGGTTTTCATTGTAGCTCACAAATGTGAATCATATTATTACATTTTCAAGTATACTAGATCTGTAGATGAAATAAGTAAACTTTTAATTAAGACCCTATGATATGACCATAGCATTGAGTTTGGAAATAAAGACTATGAATATTTTTTCTCATGAAATATCTATAGTTATAACTTTTATGCTCCTAGGAACCCTCAACAAAATGGAGTTGTAGAAAGAAGAAATATAATAGATTAAGAAGTAGCCAACATAATGCTAAATGAATATGGCATACCTGTATACTTTTGGGGAGAGGATATGAATACAACCTATTGCATTAAAAAATGATTAAATTAGAATAATCTTGAAGAATAACCCTTATGAGATTTGGAATAAGATAAATCATATGGTTAATTACATTAGAGTTTTTTGTTGAAAAGTCCTTATTCTGATCATTAAGGATAATCTAGAAAATTTTACTAAAAGTGTGATGACGGAATTTTTAAGGGTTATTTAACCTTCAGTAGTGCCTATAGTGATTGTAGTAAAAGATCCAATATTGTCTATGAATATGATTATACCATTTTTTATGATAAAAATCCACCTGAGCCTTAAACATATTTAGAAAACCTTAAGCCTGATTTATCACCTCTGAAACTAAATACATAACTAACAAATTGTGATGAAAAATATTCAGAAAAATCATCTAGTACTGGGGAATTTCTAGAACATCTAAAACCTGAACCTATAGAAGAACCTTAAGAGAATAAGACTACTTTTTGTAGAGTTTTTTTGACCCTTAAGTATGATCCTTTAGATTTTTTAGTTGGAGATCTAGATAGATGTACAAAAACTAGATCTTCTATGAGAAATTAGGTTGAAAATCAAGCATTCTTATCTCAACATGAACTATCTAACATTAATATTGTAATCAATTATGAATTCTGGGTAATTAAAATACAAGAATAATTAAATCAATTTGAAAGAAAAAAATGTATGAGAACTTGGGGATATAACCGAGGACACCTTGACTATAGGAACTAAATGGGTATTTAGAAACAAGGTAGATGAATCAAGCACTATAGTAAGTAACAAGGGTGGACTAGTTTCATTAGGATATAACCAAGAAGAAGGAATAGACTATAAAGTGACCTTTGTATTAGTATATATACATGAATCCATCTGAATAGTTCTAGATTATGTAGCTCATATATAAATCAAAATCAATCAAATGTATGTCAAGATTTCTTTATTAAAATGGTATATAGATGAGTATGCTTTTTGAATAACCCATAGTTTTAAAAGTACCCATTCTTCAAAACAATTTTATAAATTTAAAAAAGCATTATATTTTTTGAAACAATCTTTTAGAGCCTATTATGATAGGATCAATACTTATATTATTTCAAATCTTTTTTCCAAAATGCATATATGATCCTACCATTTTTATAAAATGGATTTAAAAAGATTTTTTTTGTTTAAAAAATCAACATAGATCATATTATTTTTTGATCTTGTAAGAATCGATTATGTATGGATTTTTTTGAAATGAGGCAAAACTAATTTTAAAAGATTTTAATGGGTAAAATCAAATTACTTTTTTGATTTCATATTATTTTTTAAAAATTGAATATTTTTTAATCAAAGTAAATATACAAAGGATATATTATGATGTTTTAATTTGGATTTCATTATGACTAGTGAAAGTCCTTCATATACCAAAAGTAAATTGGATCTCGATGAGCCTGGGAAACTAGTAGATCAACCCAGTTATAGAGGTATGATTGGAAGGGTAGTACCATAACCCTAGATATCTCAAAGATGGTTTCTGAAAATAATTTCATTGACATGATTACAAGGAATAAAATCCTAAAGGACATAAGAGTTTAACAGTCTTGGTAATCTAGATACATAAATGAGTCCTATATTACAAATGAATACACTAATTACAATATTATTTTTCTTCTTTCTAGATAAATAACTTCTAGAATAATAACTTTATTCCATAGAGATTAACCTTTCATATTTTTCTTAGTATTCCTCTTGGATTACTGGGGAATAAAAAATAATAAGGGTGAGATAAAATACCCAATAATTGTAAATTATAGTAGAAGAAATAATGAATCAATGAGAATAATAATTATGGAATGATAAATAATAGAACAAAGATAACATAAAACGAAAAAACTAAGAAGGAGGTGTTTAAAAATTATATCATGGTAATAAATGGAAACAAATTCCATTCAAGTAACATGATAAGAAAAAATATATATGGCATGTTAAGAAACTGAAAACACATTATATTAAATCAATAAACTATGATTGAAATGAATCCTTAGATTTTATCGTGTAAAAATATCATGGATAATAAATAATGAATCGAAACGAACGAAATACTTAATTATTGGAGATCATGTCTCAAGAATATGAAAACCTCTATAGTCAAGATCTATCCACTGGAATGTTTAAAAATATAGATGGAAACCCATTTAATTTTTTCAACTTATTTTCTCATGCAAACAAATCGATTCATTAAAGATATTTAAAATTTCTGGGCTCCATCAGTCATTGCCTATACAATGTATTATTAATATTGAGTAATTTATTTAATTAATAAAAAATATACCATATCAAATATCCTAATTCAATAATGGAAAAAAAATTATCAATATTTCCCCAAATAATAAAATATTATCAAAGTAGACACCGTATTTAAAGGGTAATTTGGATCAGGCAATAGTGTAGACTATAAAAAATAAATTGGATACTTTAGGGTAACTTCAATGTTCAATTATTAAAGAAGATTTAACATTTAAATAAGACATAAAAATGATTCATGTAAGTGAATTTAAATATTATGCAAGGAAAACAAATCAAAATCATTTAGAAGAATAAATAGGATGCTGTTAATACAACAAATCTAAAGGGAAATAAAAATAAGGGGTGTTTTCATTGAATAATAGATATAATATAAAACAATATTTTTAAAAAATCTGAGTAAAATATACATTTATTATGAATAACCTTGAGAAAAAATATTCCTTTGGAAATAACTTTTTAAAATATTATCTTTAAAAATAAACCTTCTAAACCTGGATATAAAGCCTCAAAGAAATGACGAAGGGTAAATTCATAAATGTAATTAGAGGGAAAAAGAACATTCATTTTAAATAGTTAATGATTATAAAAATAGATTATTTGGAAAAATTTAATAATATTCCTTTCAAAACATTGTTAAAATACAAAAAAAGGAAAAATATTTATTTACCCAATCATTTAAATAACTAAATTGAAAAAAAACTATTCATAAAACATGGGTTTTATAAGAAAATAAGTCGTTCGAATAAAGAGAGAAATAAAGATGGATTTTCTAGAAAACAATTTGGGTAAAAAAGGGTAGAAAAAATTGAACTAATAATTAGAAAGGTTCATGAATAAACTGAGAATAATTAAAGGTTTTTTTATCAATGGTTATATTATTTCCTCAAATGGAATTTTTATTGAATGTTCATTAGTATTAGTCATGAAGAAAGTAATCTTTAAATATACCAAAGTGTCTAATACCACGTTGAAACATTTAAAATAATAATACTCATGGTATAATAATATTAAAATAAATTTATAATATAATGGAAATAAATAGATTTAGGATATAAAATTTTAAATGAAGTATGTACACCATATAAAAGAAACTAGGTTCAGAACAACAATTATGTTTCAATGGAATTTAAATTGAGAAACAAATACATTAATTTGTGTTTCCTTTCAGGTGAATGTAATTTATGTTAATATATAATAAACTTATGTTAATTATATTCTCTATTGAGAACCTTTTTTTAACATTACTTTTATTTCACATATTACTTTATTCTGTACAACTACATAAACAATTAATTTTATATCAGGGGTTTTGACTAAACTTGGTTTACGTGTCAAAACTACTTAGGTTGGTAAACTATAGTCAAAAGGTAATAATATAATATAGAGATAATAAGAATAATAACATAATTATATTATATATATTTCAATTGTAATTTTAAAAACAATCATTAAATATGGTTATGAAAAATGAATCAACGTTACAATCATGGAAACGGAAGGTCGTACGTGACCATGAGTAACGTTAGAAAATATCAATGATCTTTATGAAAAAAAGATAAGTATAATTATATCATTCCATAATGATAAATATATCATAAATATCATATTATTTAGTCATATATACTCATATATATAATTCATGTGATAAAAATGGAATCACATCATGTTAAAGAGGTGGCTGTCCACACGTCCATGATTATGGTTATCATATTTTAGTGCGTGAAAGGGTTATAAAAAATGATATATATATATATATATATTAATAGAAATTTATTTGTATAATTAATTATTTATATATGTTATTATGTCTCATATTTTTAATTATAATCATCTCTTTTACATTCCTTTTAGAGTGTGAATGAATCACACTACTTTGAGAGGGTGGTAGTCTACAATTCCACAAACAATGATATCATTTCTATATAAAATGGAAATTATAAAGATATGTTTTGGAAAATAATAAATATGATTACATAAATAATAAATATAATATATAAAATATATTAATATATTTTACATAAAAATGGACACCATGAGAGGGGGTAAAGGAAAAAATGAACAATCATAGTTTCATGAGGAAGTCCTGCATCGTGCACAGAAATAGTATGTTTGTTACCCATTATATGAATGAATGTATAAGTGTAGATATAAACCTTAATAAAAAATTATTAGTATATTTTGTGGAATTTTGATATTATATGAACAAGGAATATGAATATCTATGGTTGGGGAAGAGTAAATGAAATAAAAGAGATCTTTGGAAAGCATTACCTTAAAAATTGGGTAACTCCTATTGGTTTATACCCTAGGAATTCATTTCAAGGATTAATGGATTGTTGTAGTGTAACACCCCGAGCTTCCACGATATGCTTCTCTTTCAATAATGCAATAGCTTGCATTGTACGAAAATTCGAGATTCTAACACACCGTGACCAAACAAAATAACCATTATGAATAGTAATACCCACTACTTTAAAAATTATATATATTTTATATTTCAAAATGGACTTCATTTTTGGATTCGGAATATCGAAATTATCCTATGTTGAATTTTTTGTATTTTTCTGAGAACTTCCAATTTTTTATGAATAGTGAAAAATACGTAAAAACAACTTTTTTAATAAAAATAATTTATAGTGATAAATTATACTATTGAGCAGTTTTAAATTATAATTATAATATATTTTTACCATTTTATCCAATGGTTTTCATTAGAATTAATTTTACTTTGAAATTGGACATAAATAATTGTCAATCTTTTGATATAAATTGATTCTTAAAAACACGCTATTTGTTGTGGCAGTGGGAATTAGTTATAAGATTAATTAATGCAACTTATATGTTTTGAATTTTGTAAAATAGACCTCATTTTTTAATTCGGAATATCAATTATAGCTTAGGATGAAATTTTGGCATTGTTCTGAAAAACTTCCATTTTTGATGAATAGTGAAACCATTAAGTGGTAGTTAAAAAACTGATTTTTCGTTTAAATGAAACATTACTACTTCTGTGATTTGATTTTCAAAAATCTGACATACATGGTTGTCATTATGATGTAAAATTTGGTTCAATTGGATTAAAATAATTTTTTGTGAATAGTAACTTTTAAGTTTAATTAATCGCGTTTAAAGGTAATTAGTGTAATTGAAGGTAAAGATAATATTATAATAATATTAAATTCCATTTAAACTTATCCTACCCCTATTGGATGAGTCATGGCCGACCAATACAATCCATTGGTCAACTTGGGGACCCCATGGAGCCACTTTGGTAGGAAAATGACATTAAAAACTTTTTATTTAATGTTAAAATAAAAATGTCACAAACATGAGTTGTTTTACTAAAACAATTATTACATGGGGTTATATAAGGTAACATTTCTACTAAAAATACTCATTAGAAATCCAAAAAGATTTCCAACATCATGATATTTTTTTTATAATTTTTAGACATTAAATAAATTAAATTATTTATGACACCATGATCATGCATCGATTACCTCATTAATTAAAGAATTTAATAAAATGGAAGGATAATGTAAAATATAATAATTACAGTTGTCCAAAGCCTATTGTATGAGTATATTTCGAACCCGTATCACCTTATCCTCAAAATATATAAGTTTGGGACCTTTAAAATCCGAAACTCATTATATAATAAAGTAGCATATCATGACTTTCCACGAGTGCCCCTTCTCTCCTCTTATAAAAGGCCTCCACCACTACAACCTTATTCACACCGTCAAAGCCATTTGTCTCGGCCAACCTCTTCCCAAATACTCTCCCAAATTCCCTATCTTACTCCTATAAGCCTCACTTTGATCAGAACCCTTCCCAAGGTAGCCTTTAGCTCAAATAAAAAAGAGTTACCCGATTTTAAAGGTAGTGTTTTCCCTTGTGTTCTTATGTTTTATTTTTCTTCTCCAGCCCCTTAAACTCTTTTTATTCCTTTATTTTGTAAACAAAACAGTATCTTCAATAAACTAGGATGTTGTTATAAAAAGTATTCGAGCTACACTTACACACACCTACATCTAATGGTTAAATAACATACTGTTTCTGTGGATGGCGAATTTCTGCCTCACGAAACAATGATTGTTCAACACTCATATAACACCTTAAAAGGTGGCCATTAAGATGTCACTATATTTATATATGATATATAATATGTTTATGTTTTACAGAAGCTTCTGTAATTTTCATTTATGGCATACCATTATGGTTTCCATTATGGGTAACGCGATATCTTCATTTTAGGAAGTACGGACTACCGCCCCCTCAAAGTGATTTGAATCGTTAATGCCATATGTGGGATGTATAAAGGATGGAGTAAATGATAATATATATGATATTATACTGTAATTATAATATACCTTTATATCATTATGATTCATTCCATTAAATACAAAATAGAAATGAAAGTAGCGTTCATGCGTACGTACGGCTAACCGTCTCCATGAACGATGCATTTCATTTCTTACCTCTAAATGTTACGTAATATTATGAATGAATGTATATTCTGGATATATATGATATATATGATTTATACATCATGAATATAATTATGGATATAATGGCTATTCTACCTCATAAACAACTTGTAATTATAAGAAGTTTATTGTTGACTCAAGTACCAAAGATCGACAAAACGACCGTTATTAACTTAAATGACTACATAATTTTCGTAACATTGTAATAAGTGATATAAAAGGGATAATGAACTTGAAAAAGGTTCTTATGAAAGTATATATTAACTCTAGTTTATTATCAAGGAGATTAAAGAACGGTCGAGTCAAGTCGGACATGAGGTAAGGGAACTTCTTAACCCAATTTCTATTCTTTGGGTTAATCTCCTACTTTCAAATTATGTCATGATATTATTATGTCATATCTTGTATTTGTACCTTATTTATGTGTACTTATAGTGAATACACATAATAGGTCTATTTTATTAAAAAAATTATCATTGTAAGGGCTTCGTCTCAATCTCCTTTTATTGAGGCATATTTTGTTTTATACAAAACTTTCTTTTATACTGTGTATAAACCCCTTTGACTTTTACTTTTATTCAAAAAGAATCTTTTTATACGAAGCGTTTTTACTCAAAAACAAAAGGAATGTTTTTTCTTACGTATGCGGCGACAACGAATTCTCCACCGCCGTGACTATTATTTGAGTTTCTGCTTCCTCTACAAGCCATAACTTTTTTTTAAATGAAAAATAAATACAAAGTTTTAATTTTCTTTTATTTTGGTATTGAAAATGGTTTTAAAAGTGTTTTTATTATATCAATGTGTTGTATTGATATCTTGTGATTGAAATGTTGAAATGTTATGTTTTATATATGCATGTTTTATGTGATACGATTATGTTATGGTTTATGATATGTTTAAAGGAAGGGGAGTTTGTTATAAATGTGGAGAAAAAGGTAACCAGGCACATGATTGCAAGGGAATGAAAGAGGCTATCAATGTTGAATGCTACAATTGTAGGGAAATGGGGCATTATGCAAATGAATGTCCTAAGAGTCAGGGAAACTTACCTCAGAAAAGGCCAAGGGATCAAGGCCAATTTTATGTTGTGACTACAGTTGAAGCGGAATAATTAATGTATTGGTGCTTTTGGACTCAAGGATTATATTTTGGTTATAAGAATAATGTGATATATATAAGGATTGTACTGCAGTACTTGTTGTTTTCATTATGGTTTTAATATGATGAAGGTAATCATATTTTAAGTATGTTGAAATAAGAGAAACATTACTTTGTTCGGGGAATCTGATGTTACAATTGATTTTGGAATTTAGAGACCTTTTTGAGAAAGTCTGGACATAGGTATTTTGGATAACTGTAATGGTTGGAATGGATTATGTTGAACCTTGGATAGTATTTTTTAAGATTAAAACATTTCTGAAGATTATTTTTTCAATATTATAATACATTAGATTTAGGAAAAGGACAACCTGCAGGTTGGGGGATAACCCGTCGTGTCAGACAAAGTTACAGGAATCGAACCCACAACCATAGTGTGACAGTCCATTAATACCTACCACTAGCCTACAGGAAGTCCCTGGTTATTAAAAAATCGTTTTCTTAATCTATATGGTATGTGTTAATATTTTTAACCTTTTACAATTAGGATAAATATAATATTTTTGAGTTCTATTATCTTTTTGAGTAAAATATGAGTTTGTGGTAGAAATTAGTTGAAGGTTGAAACTCTACTTTTCAAGAATAAATATATATATACCTATCTCTTATTCTGTGAATAAATTAATTCTTAAACTTTAGTAAAAGGATATTAAAACAAAAAATGTGTTATCTTAATACCTTATGTCTTATTGAACTGATAATATTTTAAATCAACATGGATTGAAGGCTTTGAGGCCCTGAATTTTACACTTGTTAGTGATTGATTACTTCAATCACTCCCTACAAATATTTACATTTTTCCTCCAATTATATGTCTCTAATTTCCACCAATTTTCTCCTTATCAAGATCATAATTTTGTGGTGACTTTTTCATTTCCCTATCCCTCTTATTAAGGCTAAATTTTATTAACCTTATTTCCGATATGGGTTTTCCAGAAAAGTATTTTCTATTTTCAACAATTTATTTTCAAAGAAAAATTTCAAATTGAAAGGATGCAATTTATTGAAGGAGGGGAGAATGTAACACCCCGAGCTTCCATGATACACTTCTCTTTCAATAATGCAATAGCTTGCATTGTACGTAAATTCGAGATTCTAACACATTGCGACCAAACAAAATAGCCATTATGAATAGTAATACCCAATTTTTGAAATTATATATATTTTATATTTCAAAATGGACTTCATTTTTGGATTTGTAATATCAAATTTATCCTATGTTGAATTTTTGGTATTTTTCTGAGAAATTCCAATTTTTTATGAATAGTGAAAAATAAGTAAAAAAAACTTTTTTAATAAAAATAATTTATAGTGATAAATTATACTATTTAGTGGTTTTAAATTATAATTAGAATATATTTTTACCATTTTATCCAATGGTGTTCATTAGAATTAATTTCACTTTGAAATTGGACATAAACAATTGTCAATCTTTCGATATATATTGTTTCTTAAAAACATGCTATTTGTTGTGACAACAGGAATTAGTTATAAAATTAATTAATGCAACATATATTTTTGTAATTTTGTAAAATAGACCCCATTTTTTAATTCGGAATATCAATTATAGCTTAGGGTGAAATTTTGGAATTGTTCTGAAAAACATCAATTTTTGATGAATAGTGAAACCACTAAGTGGTAGTTAAAAAACTGATTTTTCGTTTAAATGAAACATTACTATTTATGTGATTTGATTTTCAAAAATCCGACATACATGGTTTTAATTAGGAAGTAAAATGTGGTTCAATGGGATTAAAATAATTTTTGGTGAATAGTAACTTTTAAGTTTAATTAATCACGATTAAAGGTAATTAGTGTAATTTAAGGTAAAGATAATGTTATAATAATATGAAATGACCTTTACACTTGCCCTACCCCTATTGGATGAGTCATGGCCGACCAAGAAAATCCATGGGTCAACTTGGGGACCCAATGGAGCCACTTTGGTAGGAAAATGACATTAAAAACTTTTTATTTAATGTTAAAATAAAAATGTCACAAAGATGAGTTGTTTTACTAAAACAATTATTACATGGGTTTATATAGGGTAACATTTCTACTAAAAATATTCATTGGAAATCCACAAATATTTCATACATCATGATATTTTTGTTATAATTTTTAGACATTAAATGAATTAAATTATTTATGACACCATGATGATGCAGCGATTACCTCATTAATTAACGATTTTAATAAAATGGAAGGATAATGTAAAATCTAAGACTTACACTTGTCCAAATCCTATTGGATGAGTATATTTCGAACTCATATCACCTTAAACTCGAAATATATAAGTGTGGGACCTTTAAAATCTGAAACTCATTATATAATAAAGTAACATATCATGACTTTCCAAGAGTGCCACTTCTCTCCTCTTATAAAAGGCCCCCACCACTACAACCTTATTCACACCTTCAAAGCCATTTGGATCGTCCAACCTCTGCCCAAATACTCTCCCAAAATCCCTCTCTTACTCCTAGAAGCCTCACTTTGGTCAGCACTCTTCCTAAGGAAGCATTTGGCGCAAATAAAAAAGAGTTACCCGATTTTAAAGGTAGTGTTTTCTCTTGTGTTCTTATGTTTTATTTTGCTTCTCCAACCCCTTAAACTATTTTTATTCATTTATTTTGTAACAAAAGCAGTATCTTCAATAAACTAGGATGTTTTTATAAAAAGTATTCTATCTACACTTACACACACCTACATCTAATGGTTAAATAACATACTATTTCTGTGGATGACGAATTTCTGCCTCACGAAACAATGATTGTTCAACACTCATATAACACCTTCAAAGGTGGCCATTAAGATATCACTATATTTATATATGATATATAATATGTTTATGTTTTACTTAATCTTCTGTATTTTTCATTTATGTCATACCTTTATTGTTTCCATTATGGGTAAACGCGATATCTTCATTTTAGGAAGTGCGGACTACCGCCCCCTGAAAGTGATTTGAATCGTTAATGCCATATGTGGGATGTATAAAGGATGGAGTAAATGATATTATATATGATATTATACTGGAATTATAGTATACCTTTATATCATTATGATTTCATTCCATTAAATACGAAATAGAAATGAATGTAGCGTTCATGCGTACGTACGGCTTACCGTCTCTATGAACGGTGCATTTCATTTCTTACCTCTAAATGTTATATAATATTATGAATGAATGTATATACTAGATATATATGATATATATGATATCTACATCATGAATATAGTTATGGAGATAATGGATATTCTACCACATAAACAACTTGTAATTATAAGAAGTTTATTGTTGACTCAAGTACCAAAGATCGACAAAACGACCGTTATTAACATAAATGATTACAAAATTTTCGCAAAATTGTAATAAGTGATATAAAAGGGATAATGAACTTAAAAAAGGTTCTTAAGAAATTATATATTAACTCTAGTTTATTATCCAGGATATTATAGAACAGTCGAGTCAAGTCGGACACGAGGTAAGGGAACTTCATAACCCAATTTCCATTCATTGGGTTAATCTCCTAATTTCAAATTATGTCATGATATTATTATGTCATATCTTGTATTTGTACTTTATTTATGTGTACTTATAGTGAATACACATAATAGATCTATTTTATTTAAAAAATTATCTTTGTAAGGACTTCGTCTCAATCTCCTTTTATTGAGGCATATTTTGTTTTATACACAGCTTTCCTTTATACTGTGTATAAACCCCTTTGACTTTTACTTTTATTCAAAAGGAATCTTTTTATATGAAGCATTTTTACTAAATGACAAAAGTAATGTTTTTTCTTACGTATGCGGCGACAACGGGTTCTCTGCCGCCGTGACTATTATTTGAGTTTCAGCTTCCTCTACAAGCCATAACTTTTTTTAAATGAAAAATAAATACAAAGTTTTAATTTTCTTTTATTTTGGTATTGAAAATGGTTTTAAAAGTGTTTTTATTATATCAATTCATTGTATTGATATCTTGTGATTGAAATGTGGAAATGTTATGTTTTCTTTATGCAAGTTTTATGTGATACGATTATGTTATGGTTTATGATATGTTTAAACCTGTTCATATGAGGAATGCATTGGACTTAATAAGTGACAGGTGGAGCCCGCTATAGCTCCTCGATGCTTCGGTAGTTCTAATGAAACAAACTAGTGTCTTGGCACGAGGCCTTGACAAAATCTTATTTGTAGTCTTGGCACGAGGCCTTGGCTACATGGTTATGATAGTCTGGCATTATGCATTCCATCATTATGAAAGAGGTTACTGATATTGCATGTGATTATTCGACCAGTAGAATATCCATGTGAATAAGTAAATAAAATTATTTAATTTTACCTTTTCCATATTATGATGAAGTTCATGTTTAAAAGGCTTTTGTTTAGTTATACATTGCCTTAAATGTTTATGTTTATTTAGGAAATCTCCCGCTATATTGTTATCATTACGGAGCATCTGAGCTCACCCCTTTCAATGTTTTAATATTTTCCAGGATGTAAAGAAGTATTTTATGATTGACCTGCAGGGATAGTCAGAAAGGGATATGAGTGTGGACTATGAAGACCATGTTATTATAGTTTTTTTTACTTTATGATGTAATGAAAGACTTATGAATGTATCTAGTGTTTCCAAGTCTACTAAACTAATCGGTCTTTTGAGACTTGATCTTTGTGATCATTCCATTGTTACGCAATAATGCACCGACTCCGGGTAACTGGTGTCAAGGAGTTACAGTTGGTATCAGAGGCAGTTTAGTACTAACCTTGAAAGCTAGATTTAGATAAACTCTGATTAGAGAACATAGCCCGAAGATAGACTTTGAAGATTAGTATAAAAGAACTTCCTAGAATTTTGGTATTATAGATATTTTGTGAGTTTTCCGAGAAATAAATCCCTGTCTGGATATGAGCAAGTTGAGGAGGCTCTGGTACAGATGTACCTAGGGGTAAAACCCAAAAACACCACTTTGAGCTAGACTCGAACGGGAACAGGTGCACGACAACGGGCCTTGCTGCACTCTTGGTTATGACACTCCCGGGGGATATGCTTAGGATAATTCTCATTTTCTTTACAAACCACTATGAAGGGTTATGAGTATATACTTCCTCAAACAAAACATTTTTATTATTATGGATTATATCCATAAAGAGTTCAATTTATGTTAAGTATTTTACAAGTATGGAATTATGTATTTTGATTCATAAACTAATCTAGTTTATGCCCTTGTTTAGAAATGGCGTCTAGTTGAAGTAATGGAAACTGTATCAATGCACGCACTCCGTGTAGGGATTGACCTCCTGCTCAAGATAATTATTGTGGATCTGGAGATACAACTGGTGCTGATCAACTTATTACCATGTTGGGACAACTCACTCAGGTTATGAATAATAACCTTACTCGTATAGAGCACCCTGATCCGCAACGTGGAGGATCAATGTTATACCACTTCATGAGGCAACAACCTCCAACAATTAATGGGGGTACAAATCCATTAGTAGCTGAGGAATGGATAAAATCCTTAGAGAAAATATTCCATTCCTTGGGGAGTAGCGAAAGGGAGAAGGTTGTCATGGCAGTATACCGCCTCACTGGAGATGTCGATCAATGGTAGTCGCTGATTCAAAACACAAAGGAAGATGAAGAAGTATTAAATATGTAATGGAGGGAGTTTAAGGAAATTTTCTTTGAAAAATACTTTCCACATGACCATCGAGCAGATATGTAAAGGCAATTTCTGAGTCTGAGGCAGAAGGAGGATGCGAATTTTGCAAAGTATGAGCCTAACTTTACAAGGTTAGCGAGGCATGCTGCAGATTATATACGTAACCCAAGAAGTAAGATCGATCGTTTCTTTGATGGGTTAAAACCGTTTCTCCATCGAGCCTTAGTCTCAAAATCTTTCTCTTCATACGAAGATATAGTCTCGTGTGCTATCAAGATAGAAAAGGAATTTTCCAAATATTATGACAACAAATTAAAGAAATAGAAGAAGAGAATGGTGGAACAAGAGACAAATAAAAGGAAAAAGGGAAATAAGGATTTTCCATTATGCGATAATTGTGGGAAGAATCACCCCGGTACTTGCCTGAAAGGAAGGGGAGTTTGTTATAAATGTGGAGAAAATGGTCACCAGGCGCGTGATTGCAAGGGAAAGAAAGAGGCTGTCAATGTTGAATGCTACAATTGTAGGGAAATGGGGAATTATACAAATGAATTTCCTAAGAGTCAGGGAAACTTACCTCAGAAAAGGCCAAGGGATCAAGTCCAATCTTATGCCGTGACTACAGTTGAAGAGGAATAATTAATGTATTGGTGCTTTTGAACTCAAGGATTATATTCTGGTTATAAGAATAATGTGATATATATAAGGATTGTACTGCAGTACTTGTTGTTTTCATTAGGGTTTTAATATGTTGAAGGTAATCATATTTTAAGTATGTGGAAATAAGAGAAACTTTACTTTGTTAGGGGAATCTGATGTAACAATGGATTTTGGAATTTGGAGACCTTTTTTGAGAAAGTCTGGACAGAGGTATTTTGGATAAGTGTAATGGTTGGAATGGATTATGTTGAACCTTGGATAGTATGGTTTAAGATTAAAACATTTCTGAAGATTATTTTTGGAATATTATAATACATTAGATTTAGGAAAAGGACAACCTGCAGGTTGGGGGATAACCTATCGCATCAGACAAAGTTGCAGGAATCGAACCCACAACCATAGTGTGACAGGCCTTTATTACCTATCACTAGCCTACAGGAATTCCCTGGTTATTAAAAAATATTTTTCAAAATCTATATGGTATGTGTTAATATTTTGAACCTTTTACGATTAGGATAAATATAATATTTTTGAGTTCTATTATCTTTTTTAGTATAAGATGAGTTTGTGGTAGAAATTAGTTGAAGGTTGAAACTCTACTTTTCAAGAATAAATATATATATACCTATCTATTATTCTATGAATAAATTATTTCTTAAACTTTAGTAAAGGGATATTAAAACAAAAAATGTGTTATCCTAATACCTTATGTCTTGTTGAACTGATAATATTTTAAATCAACATGGATTGAAGGCTTTGAGGCCCTCAATTTTACACTTATTATTGATTGATGACTTCAATCACTCCGTACAAATATTTACATTTTTCCTCCAATTATATGTCTCTAATTTCCACCAATTTTCTCCTTATCGAGATCATAATTTTGTGGATACTTTTTCATTTCCCTCTCCCTCTTATTAAGGATAAATTTTATTAACCTTATTTCCGATATGGGTTTTCCACAAAAGTATTTTCTATTTTCAACCATTTATTTTCAAAGAAAAATTTCAAATTGTAAGGATGCAATTTATTGACAGAGGGGAGAATGTAACACCCCGAGCTTCCACGATACACTTCTCTTTCAATAATGCAATAGATTGCATTGTACGCAAATTCGAGATTCTAACACACTACGACCAAACAAAATAGCCATTATGAATAGTAATACCACTTTTTGAAATTATATATATTTTATATTTCAAAATGGACTTCATTTTTGGATTCGGAATATCGAAATTATCCTATGTTGAATTTTTGTTATTTTTCTGAGAAATTCCAATTTCTTACAAATAGTGAAAAATACGTAAAAACAACTTTTTTAATAAAAATATTTTATAGTAATAAATTATAGTATTTAGTGGTTTTAAAGTATAATTAGAATATATTTTTACCATTTTATCCAATGGTGTTCATTAGAATTAATTTCACTTTCAAATTGGACATAAACAATTGTCAATCTTTCGATATATATTGTTTCTTAAAAACTCGCTATTTGTTGTGACAGCGGGAATTAGTTATAAAATTAATTAATGCAACATATATGTTTGGAATTTTGTAAAATAGACCCCATTTTTTAATTCAGAATATCAATTATAGATTAGGGTGAAATTTTGGCATTGTTCTGAAAAACATCAATTTTTTATGAATAGTGAAACCACTAAGTGGAAGTTAAAAAACTGATTTTTCATTTAAATGAAACATTACTATTTCTGTGATTTGATTTTCAAAAATCTCATATACATGGTTTTTATTAGGAAGTAAAATGTGGTTCAATGGGATTAAAATAATTTTTGGTGAATAGTAATTTTTATGTTTAATTAATCGCGATTAAAGGTAATTAGTGTAATTTAAGGTAAAGATAATTTTATAATAATATGAAATGACCTTTACACTTGTCCTAACCCTATTAGATGAGTCATGGCCGACCAATAAAATCCATGGGTCAACTTGGGGACCCAATGGAGCCACTTTGGTAGGAAAAGGACATTAAAAACATTTTATTTAATGTTAAAATAAAAATGTCACAAAGATGAATTGTTTTACTAAAACAATTATTACATGGGGTTATATAGGGTAACTTTTCTACTAAAAATATTCATTGGAAATCCACATATATTTCTTACATCATGATATTTTTGTTATAATTTTTAGACATTAAATAAATTAAATTATTTATGACACCATGATGATGCAACGATTACCTCATTAATTAAAGATTTTAATAAAATGGAAGGATAATGTAAAATATAAGAATTACAATTGTCCAAACCCTATTGGATGAGAATATTTCGAACTCCTATCACCTTATCATAGATATATATAAGTTTTTTACCTTTAAAATCCGAAAATCATTATATAATAATGTAACATATCATGACTTCCCAAGAGTTCCCCTTCTCTGCTCTTATAAAAGGCCCCCACCACTACCACCTTATTCACACCTTCAAAGCCATTTGGATTGGCCAACCTCTGCCCAAATACTCTCCCAACATCCATATCTTACTCCTAGAAGCCTCACTTTGGGTAGAACCCTTCCCAAGGAAGCCTTTGGCTCAAATAAAAAAGAGTTACCCGATTTTAAAGGTAGTGTTTTCTCTTGTGTTCTTATGTTTTATTTTGCTTCTCCAACCCCTTAAAATATTTTTATTCATTTATTTTGTAACAAAACCATTATCTTCAATAAACTAGGTTGTTTTTATAAGAAGGATTCGTGCTAAACATACACACACCTACATCTAATGGTTAAATAACATATTGTTTCTGTCGATGGCGAATTTCTGCCTCACGAAACAATGATTGTTCAACACTCATATAACACCTTCAAAGGTGGCCATTAAGATGTCACTATATTTATATACGATATATAATATGTTTATGTTTATTTAATCTTCTTTATTTTTCATTTATGTCATACATTTATTTTTTCCATTTTGGGTAAACGTGATATCTTCATTTTAGGAAGTGCGGACTACCGCCCCCTCAAAGTGATTTGAATCGTTAATGCCATATGTGGGATGTATAAAGGATGGAGTAAATGATATTATATATGATATTATACTGGAATTATAATATAACTTTATATCATTATGATTTCATTCCATTAAATACGAAATAGAAATGAATGTAGCGTTCATGCGTACGTACGACTTACTGTCTCCATGAACGGTGCATTTCATTTCATACCTCTAAATGTTACGTAATATTATGAATGAATTTATATACTGGATATATATGATATATATGATATCTACATCATGAATATAATTATGGAGATAATGGATATTCTACCACATTAACAACATGTAATTATAAGAAGTTTATTGTTGACTCAAGTACCAAAGATCGACAAAACGACCGTTATTAACTTAAATGACTACATAATTTTCGCAACATTGTAATAAGTGATATAAAAGGGATAATGAAATTGAAAAAGGTTCTTATGAAAGTATATATTAACTCTAGTTTATTATCCAGGAGATTAAAGAACGGTCGAGTCAAGTCGTACCTGAGATAAGGGAACTTCTTAACCCAATTTCCATTCTTTGGGTTAATCTCCTACTTTCAAATTATATCGTGATATTATTATGTCCTATCTTGTATTTGTACTTTATATATGTGTACTTAAATTGAATACACATAATAGATCTATTTTATTAAAAAAATTATCTTTGTAAGGACTTCGTCTCAATCTCCTTCTATTGAGGCATATTTTGTTTTATACACAACTTTCTTTCATACTGTGTATAAACCCTTTGACTTTTACCTTTATTCAAAAGGAATCTTTTTATACGAAGAATTTTTACTAAAAGACAAAAGGAATGTTTTTTCTATCGTATATGCCGACAACAACTTCTCTACCGCCGTGACTATTATTTGAGTTTCGGCTTCCTCTACAAGACATAACTTTTTTTAAATTAAAAATAAATACAATGTTTTAATGTTCTTTTATTTTGGTATTGAAAATGGTTTTAAAAGTGTTTTTATTATATCAATGTGTTGTATTGATATATTGTGATTGAAATATGGAAATGTTATGTTTTCTTTATGCATTTTTTTGTGATACGATTATGTTATGGTTTATGATATGTTTAAACCTGTTCATATGAGGAATGCATTGGACTTAATAAGAGACGGGTGGAACCCGCTATATCTCCTCGATGCATCGGTAGGTCTCATGAGACAAACTAGTGTCTTGGAACAAGGCCTTGACAAAATCGTATTTTTATTCTTGGCACGAGGCCTTGGCTACGTGGTTATGATAGTCTGGCATTATGCATTCCATCATTATGAAAGTGGTTACTGATATTGCATGTGATTATTCGACCAGTAGAATATCCATGTGAATAAGTAAATGGAATTATTTGATTTTACTTTTGCCATATTATGTTGAAGTTCATGTTTAAAAGGCTTTTTTTATTTATAAATTGCCTTAAATGTTTATGTTTATTTATGAAAGCATACGCTATATTGTTATTCTTACTGAGCATCTGAGCTCACCCCTTTCAATGTTTTAATATTTTCCAGGATGTGAAGAAGTATTTTATGAATGACCTACAGGGATAGTCAGAAAGGGATATGAGTGTGGACTATGAAGACCATGTTATTGTAGTTTTTTTTACTTTATGATGTAATGAATGAATTATGAATGTATCTAGTGTTTCCAAGGCTACTAAACTAATCGGTCTTTCGAGACTTGATCTTTGTGATCAGGCCAATGTTACGCAATAATGCACCGACTCCGGGTAACTGGTGTCGGGGAGTTACAGGTAGGATTCAAGGTAATGTATAAGTATTTTTGGAAGATATTTGGATAGATCTTGGATGAACATAAGTGTTTTGAGAGGTGTGAGTTATGGGGAGAGGTGATGGACTTTTATAGTTGAGGAGGAGTTCCACTTTTGTAATATTTTGATAATAGAATTCCTACCATCTTATTAATGTAGAAATTGGATCCAAAAATGATCCCAATTATATCCAAGGTATTATAGGGTCTATATATGGGCATTAAATTGATTTTGGACAATTGGATAGGTCATTTTTTCCCTTAAGTTAAATGTTTAGTCCTCTGTTAAGATAATTCTTTCCTTAATAATTGTAATAAATTTTAATTATTTTTACTTATATTTTTTGTCTCAAAATAAGATTAACATATTTTAAATTATAAATTATACTGACTCCAAATATGGAATGAATTTTTATAATTTCCAATAATATAAGTGACATAAATTAATTTTAAATTCATCTCGCATGTGTGATATAAATGCAGGTTTTTAAAGTAAAAACGTCCGAAAGATAGCTTTGTTTTTATAATCAATATAAAGTGAAATTTTTTTCCAATGAAATAAATTGAATTAATTTATAAAAATATTATTTTATTAAAATATAATTCCTATTAATATTATAATTTATCCTTATAAAAAAATTAGATGAAAATGCATTTTTGATCTAAAATTCTATATTTTTAACTATTCATTAAAAAATTGAAATGATTCCTAAAAATATAGACAATTAAAACTAACCTAATTATTATTGTTTAGTTTAAAATATAAATATTATTTTTACATAATATATTAATTAAATTTTCATATTTCTGATTTATTATATTTTCTCCATTAAAAGGTGATAAAATTACATTTATAAAAATATAGGTTTTTATGTGTGGAATATGGTTTTTTCTTAACTTATTTATATCAAAACTAGTAGTTGAATATCATTAATGTTTTTTCAAATATATGAAATATATATTTCATTAAAATAGTTAACTAATTATAATTAATTATGTTGATTAAGTCTAATTCATTTGTAAGCATAAAAAAAATATTTCTTTTTTGATATGTTTAGTTCTTATTTTTGTATCTCATAAATTGGTATCCCATGAATTCATATTATATTTATATAAACCAAACATTTTCATAATATGTTTAATAATATTCATAATTTATGGTTTATATCATAATATGCTATATAATATTATTTTATTTATATATTATTGATATATTACTATTCAGTAAAACTTGGTCTTGCGTGTAACAAAATCTAACTCAGTGTTTTATGCTTTGAAATATATAGAATATTTTTTAAATATTAAATTTATTATGAATTATCTAGATAGTATATTCTCTTATGAAAATGGTGTTTTGTTTCATACACACTATTGAATACCATGTTCTTACAATATAATTTCAGGGTGTTATACTCTCCCCAACACAATTAAATTGTATCCTCACAAATTAAAATCAATCTTTCAGATAGATTATTTGATCTTTCCTATGTTGAAATAAAACATCGTTTGAAGGATTTTTAAGACACACTCCAGAAAAAAGTTAATTGGAATTACAACATTTACATGGACATACATATACCTAGATATCTATATTGGAGAACATTATAGGGAATTAAATATACGTACTCAGAAGAAAAGGGTAAATATTAATAGTGACAGATTGAGGTCATCAATCATAATCAAGTGAATGATAAATATAAAGTTGAGGGGCTTAAGGATAAAAATATGTGATGATTTATAAGGCCATAAGTTCAATAAAAAATAATATATTAGGATAACATTTCTTTTTGGAGATATATTTACTAATGTTGACGTATTATTTTATTTCCTATGTAAACTTACATGACATATTTATATAAAACTGTTTTGTCATTTGGTTGGGATTTTTTCGATTTTCCAATTCATTAAAAAGTTTCTGTTGATTAAAGAAATATAAAAATTTATTTCTAATGGATCATAAGGCTCATAAAAGAGTGACAAGTCTGACTATTAGTCGGTAACTATCTTCTAAAACCTATATAGTTAATATATTAATATCTAATCTTCCAATGTGATACTAATGGTTCATCATTAGTATTTTTCCATCAAATATTTTTTATTAAAACAATGAAAAATTAATCAAGAAATTTTTTAGTTCAGTAGTTGGAGTGAATCTCTTATCATCCTTTGTTCGTGGTTTCAAGACACAGGACCTATTCAGATGTGGTTGGTTGTCACCAGGCATACAAGTTATTATTTTCTAAAACAAATTTAATAAAATTTATAAAATTAATATGAATTAATTCCTTGAAAAAATATTAATAACTAAATATCCTTTAAATAAGGTTTTCAATGTAACCCTAACACATAAATACTTCATCAATTTATTTCCCCATAGGTCATTCATTGGTCTAAAATTTGTCCATAAAATAATTTTTATGATTTATAAATCATGAGAGATTATAATATATCTAAAACCCCATTGGTTTAACCTAGTTTAATTATTATATATTCAAAACCATTTTAATGAACTATAAGGAAAATGTGAATTATCCTTTGAAAATACATTGCGAGTTTCAAACCAGTTTTAAAGTAAGGCCCATTGTTGTGTACCAGGTTATCCTAATTCAGGCTCACAATGCCTTTTTAGAGTTATTACCCCTTAGTATATGTGCTCCAAAACCATTTCAACTTGTAGTATCCATAGAGGGATGTGTTTCTAGGAAGTCCTATATAATATCTAACTTACCCAAATTCTAGGATTTTATTGTATACTTATCATCATATTATACAATAGGTTTATGTTCACTAACCAATGTTTTCCTAAATTTAGTTCCCAAAATTTCTATTAAACCAACTTTGTTATCAAATATAGCACCCAAACCCAAGATATCCTAAATTCATTATCTTATACTAATTATGCTTGAATGATTATAAGGAATGAAATCCCAAATGAACGGAGAGTGTAGCAGTCTTAGTAAAATATATACATAAATGTGAAATGAATTAAAAATTAATATACTAATTAAAATATATTTTTTAAACTTTATAAATAATGAACATTGAGAATAATTACATTATTCCATCTATCATTTTCATGCATATCATTGATAGTACGCTTCTTGGATTCCATCTAAATGAAACCTAATAGGGGTGATCTCAAATGCTCCAAAAGTGTCATGTATATTATAATAAATAATGAATCAATGATAATAATAAATATTAAATGGTAAATAATAGAACACATGTACCATATAATGGAAAAACCTTAAAGTATGTGGTTAAACTATATGGTAAGGTAATAAATGGGACCACAATCCGTTCATATAACTGTGTAAGGAAAAATAAATATGGAAAAGTAAGAAATTGAAAAAAATTCCATTTGATCAATAAAATGGGAATGAAATTCATCCTTAGAATTTATCATGTGAAAACCTCATCGATAATAAATAATGAATCAAAATTATGTTAGTGCTTTATTATTGGATTTAATGTCCTAGACAAAATAAAACACCTACTATAAAAATCTGTCTGTCAAAAAATTTAAAAATTCAGATAGAAACATGTTTAATTTATTCAACTTGTTTGTCTCATGAGAATCTATTAATGCATCTAAGATCTATATAATATCCAAGCTCCACCCTTCATTTCATGTCCATATAATTCTTTTACCGAGCAATTTATTTAATTAATTACAAAATATGTCTTATAAAATATCCTTATAGAAATAAGAATAAGTATTTATAATTTTTTATGAAAACAATCAAATATAATTAAATTAGACACTACATGTTATTAGGTATAGGTTTTATGAAATTTTAATATCTATGAAAAATTAAATGGATAATTAAGTGGAAATTCAATGTTAGATGATCATAGGAGATTTACTGTTTTATGAAGACTAACAAATGAATCAATGGATTTACTGTAAATAATATCATAGGAAAAATAAAAAAAAATACAACTATAGTAACAAATATGATGGATTCAATACACCATATCCCATGTAGAGTAAAAATAAGTGTTGTTTTCCTTAATGAATAGAAATACTATAAAATGGTCACTTAAAAAAATTTTCAGGAAAATACAATTCTATTATGAAAAAACAATTAAAAACATTCATTGAAAATCACTTTTGATAATATTTTATTTAAAAAGTATCCTTTTCATCATGAAAAATAATATTAAATGAAATTAATATGGTTAAATTTTTATAAGCCACTCGATGTAAAAAAGAACATACCTTTCATAAGGTTAAATGGTATAAAAATGCATTGTTTGGAAAGAGAAAAAAAGATTCATTTGAAAAAATTAATAAAAGGAATAAAATCGTAAAAATTCGTTTAAACAGTCATTTTAAAAATATTTTTGAAAATATTTTAATAAAAAAATGTTTTTATTAGAAAATAGGTTGTCTGACCGAAGAGAAAAATAATGTCGGGTTTTGTGAATAATATTTTCTAAAACACATTGAGTTACAGAGGATGGAAATTTTGTACGAGTAATAGAAAATGTATATGACTTACCATATAATAACTGAATGGTTTATTGTAAAATTGTTATATAATTTCATAAAATGGAAAATCCATTGAAATGTTACTAGTATTTATCTTTAGGAAAATTATCTTTAAACATCCTAAAGTATCTTATACCACTTTGAAACATTTTAATTCATAATCCTCATGAAATAATATTATTAAAAAAACTAATCACGTCATTATAATAAAGTTATTCATGGTATAAATTTTCAAAGGTAGTATATACACCGTATAAAATAAATTATCTCCATAATGATAATTAATTTTCAATGGAATGTAAATTGAGACAAAAAACCATTACCTTATATTAACTTTCAGGTGAATGTACTTTAAATTGATATATAATAATATAATGTTAATTATTTACATTATTTATAATAAATTTATTTTTCATGACTTCTTTTATTTTACTTATTACTATATTGTGTACAGTTACTTAAACAATTATGTTTATGTCAGGTGTTTTGACCAAATTTGGTTCATGAGTCAAAACAAATTTGTAGGTAATCTATGGTCGTAGGGGTAATTATATAATATTTTCAAAATAATATTAATAAATTAATTATAATATTTATAAATCAATTATTCTTTTAAAAACATTTACTAAATATGTTTATGAAAAATGAATCAATATTACGATCAGGGAGATGGTAGGTCGTATGCACGCATGGGTAACATTCTCATTTTTCAATGATCATCATGGAAAAAAGTTATGTAGAATAATATATTTATATAACGATAATTATATCATAAATAATATATTATTTAATCATATATACTGAATTATATTGTTCTTGTGATGTAAATTGCATCACAACACGTCGAGCAGGCAGTAGTCCACACATCCATGATCAATGGTGTCAATTTCTTTGTGTGTGAAAGGGTAATAAACAAAAGGATATTTATTTATATAAAGGTAATTATGTATTTAATATCGTATATATAATTTTATGTCTTATATTTTTAATTAAAATTATCTTTTATACACCCCATTTTTAGTGTGAATGAATCACATTGATTTGAGGGGGCGGTAGTCCACACTTCCACAAACGATGTTATCATTTTTACAGAAAATGGATGGTATAAAGATATGTATTGTAAAATAATTAAATAAGATTAAATAAATAATATATATAATATATATAATATATATAATATAGTTTCCATAATAATGACCACTATGAGATCTCTGGTAATGGAAAAATGAACGATCATCATTTTGTTAGGAATTTTCTTGTCGTACACATAAACAGTATATTCAATACACATTAAATAAAAGTGTGTGTAAGTTTAGGTAAAACAATTAATATAAAAACATATAATTATATTTAGGATATTGGTGTTACTATATGAACATGGAATAAAAATAATTGAGTTGGTGTAATATTACATGAAATAAAATATAAGATTGGAAAGTGGTACCTTAAAAATAGGGTAAATCCTTTAGGATTATACCAATGGGCTACCTTAGAAGGATTTATGAATAAAGTGGTGATTCAAAAATTTGGGTTGTGATGTCAGGAAGATATTTGGGCAAGTATTTTTGAATAGTATGTTATTTTAGATGTGTGGGTAATGGGGAGAAGTGGTGACATTTTATAGCGGGGGAGGAGTGACACTCTTGTGATATTTTGAAAAAGGAATTCACTCCACGTATTTCATGTTGAAAGTGGAACAAATAATAAACTAAATTTTAATAAAGGTATTATAGAGTCAATATATGTCCATATAATGACTATTTTACATGTTTATATTCCACTTTTTACCTTAATTTAAAGGTTTTGTCCATTGTTATGATTAATTTTTCCTTAATAACTGTAATTAATTTTAATTACATTCACTATTATTGTTGGTAAAAAACAATGTTTAACTTGTTAGAAATTATAAATTATTTTTATTCAAATTATGGATTTTATTTTCCCAAATTAAAATCATATTATTGGAATAAATTAATTTAAATCCATCCTGAAGGCGGGACGAAAATGTGGGTTTTTGAAGTAAAAATATCTGAATATTTGTTATGATTTTATAATCAATTTCAAAATTAAATTTAATCTAATGAAATAAATTATATTAATTTATAAAAATATTATCTAATTTAACTTTAAAACTAATTAAAATTATAAATTTAAATTATACATACATTATAATAAAAATAAGTTTCGAACTTAAATTCAGTATTTTAGACTAATCATTAAAAAATAAAATGTTTCAGAAAAATATCAAAAATTAATCCTAATATAATTATTATGTTTAACTATAAAATATGAATTTTATTTTGACATATTAAATCAATTAAAGTTTCATAATTCATATTCAAAATATTCTCTCTAATAAAAGGAAGTAAATTTAATTTTATAAAAATATATGTATTTTTGTGTGAAATATGGTTTGTTCTTATCTTATGCCTATAAATCCATATGGATGGATATAAAAAAATATTTTATTTAATATATAAATAATTTATTTCCTGAAAATAATTAAATAGTTTTAATTAAACCTATTTATTATGAAAAAAATACTTTGGAAGTATAAAATTTACTATATTTCTTTTTATATCGAATTGGTTCTAATTTTCCTTTCTCATTAATTGATAAGAAATAATTGAATTTATTATTTATATAAACCAAAAAATTTCATATGTTAGTTAATATTATTCATAACATATATTTCATATCCTATTATATTAAATAATTATATTTTAATAATATATTATTGTTCGGTAAAACTTGGTATTATGTGTAACCCAAGACATCGAAAAATGTTTCTCTTGTGTATAGGACACAAAAACTCGATGTTGTAAGCATTGAAATATATTGAATATATTTTAAATAGTAAATAATCTATAAAAAATCTAGATATTATATTCCCTTACATTCATGGTGTTGTGTTTAATACACTCTATCAAATACAAGGTTCTTACTTTTGAATTTCAGGGCATTATAGAATGTTTTTTCTATATTAATACTAGATATCCTCATATAATGATCAGTGTGTTTATCTGTGATTTCTTTAAAGATAATACAAAATATTCACACTAGGATTATATAAAAAAATTTCAAATACATAAACTATACTACCAATTTTTTATTTTCTTATACAAGAGGACAAGCATTTGACTCACTCAGTTATTTGGATATGGATTTTGGTAGATGAAAGTTAGATAGAAAAAGAACCTCTGGAAAATATAACTCTTTAGTAAATTCTCTAGTTTCTTGGTGTATTATCAAGAAACATTATGTTTCACCATACACTACTGTAGTTAATTATATAGCTGCATGTAGCTATTGTAAAAAAAATTGTGGATGAAACATACATTACTCAAATATTGGTATCAATTTCGACATGTTATTATATAACATGATTCTACAAGTGCTATATATATTTCTAATAATCTCATGACACATTCTTGAACAAAAAAATATTTATATAAGACATCACTTTTCGAGAGATCATTTTAAAAAGGGTTATATCACCCTGGAATACATTGGTATAGAATGTCATCTTGAGGATATATTCAATAAAACTATCTATTCGAAGTGAATGAATTACATCAATACTGAATTAGGTTTGACCATTTTTTGGTTAAGTTCAAATTTCTTCTCTCACCATTGTGAATGTCTCGCCGTTGTGGATGTATCACTATTGTAGACTTCTTAATATTAAATAATTCTCACAACTTTTTAATTCTAACCATTTTATACATCTCACCATTGATACATCTTAGAGTTGGTATGTATCAATATTCGGATGTTTCATGCGTTTTTCATTTTTTTCAATTCATTGATTTAAACTGAAAGTTTTTATTTTAGTTACAATTTTATTCATTTTTATAATTTGCATACAATTTTATTTTGGTCTTAAATTTATCCTGATTCCCAAATTTTACGTACTAGACCTCTAAAACCCGCAAGGATAAATGCTATATTTTTTTAGTTTCAATTAAAGCTATTTCCTTGTTTCTTTTCTCTTGATCCTTGTGAGATCATTCTTTCCCAAACATTCAAACTTTAAAATTCCCTTTGTAATGCCCCGACCTCAGTTACCCAGAGTTGGTGAATTATTTTAATACATTCGTATGATACAAAAAAATCATGTTCTGAAAGACCGATCAGTTTAGTAGTCTTGGAAATAGATTACATACATCAACTTCACATTACAATTTCAAACATAAAATACAGAATAGATAGTTATTTGAGAACATCATTATACCCTTTTAGTTTAACCCTACATATCAATCATAATACACTTATTAGAAATCCTGAAAAAATAAAACATAAAAATGGGGTGAGCTCAAGATCTCAATAAGGGTAAACAATTTAGCGGAAGATAACATAATCAATAGGCATGATGAAATAATTAAAATCACATTCCTTTTTAAATAGTAAACATGAACACTTTATGGCAGAAATATGAGATGAGTAAATAATTCCATAATAAAACCTAGTCATGGGTATTCTACTAGTCTAATAACCACATGAACCATCAATATTATTTTTCTAATGAGGGAATGTATAATTCCATACATTTTGAAACATTTTGTCAAGGCCTCGGCCAGGATTTCTAAAAATGATTAAGGCCTTGGCCAAAACCGTAAATTAAATTGGGAAAGGTCTCGACCAATTCCACGTCTAATTGTCTCATGAAACATACCGATAAATCGAGGAGCTATAGTGGGCTCCACCCATCATTTACTATTTCTAATACATTCCTTATATGAAAATGTTGATACATTACAAAAACATTCGTACTAAAACTAGCATACAAAATGTCAATACTTTAACCATAAACCATGAATGGTATAAAAATAACACATCCATAGTCAAATATATCACAAACAATTCAATACAATATCGAATATTTGTATCATAATAAATCAACATCAAAAAATTTAAAATCTATCAAAGGATTTTGACATAAAAGAAAATGATTTGTAAAACTCTTTGAGAGAAATATCCATTTTTCATGAAAACATTTAAAAGTCACACTTTTATAAATAAAGATATTTAAAATAAATTTTTCAATCAAAGTGTCCCATACCACGTCGAAAATTTTTATAATAATTATCATTTCAAAATATTCATGTCCATATAAATAAATCTTTAAAATCATTTTGAAAACATGGACATTAATTAAAATGATTTAGAATGATAAATCCTTAAAACTTTTAAAATAATGATCTAGTTAAATAGACCCTCCCATAAAACCATAAATGATTCCTCTTGAAATCATTTTTATGAAATATAGGTATCGATGATAAATATGTCCCAGTTCATAATTACACATAAACAATCTCTGATAATAATGAGATTGAGGAAATAACCCTTACCTAGCACATTCCTTTGGTTGGGGGTACATTTATCCTCTTATATATTGACCATTGTATGTTACTAAATTACACTAGAACTATATTAATATTTATTATATCAATAATGATTCATTTATGACTTTATAAATCCCATTTAATAATTATTTCCATGTTAAAATAACATTTTGGGTAATAATCGCTTTCTTTATCGTACGTGTTTTAACTTTTTATTCTTCATCATATTGAATAGATCATGATTTAAATACTTATAGAATATAAAACAAGATTTATATATCATATATATTTTTAATATAAATATTTATAATTGATAGATATATGAAATGGAAGGCATATTTTATGGAGATGGTAGGCTGTTGGTATGCATAAACACTGTTTCTGTTTTCATATCATATTGAACGGGAGTATGTGAATAAGATATATGTATGTACGCACAGACACATATATATATATATTTATATTCAGTAGAATTATTATGTCAAATATTAAATATTTATTAATAATATATATTTTTATAATCATCGTTGAATGGTGAAAATGGGAATTAATCTCATCGTGTTGTGGAGATGACAATCCGTTCGTACGCATGAGCGACAATATCATTGTATTGATAGTGAAATCGTATGTAATCAGTTGGTATATCATATATATACATAATAATTAACATGTTAAATTTATTATTTAAATCTGTTATACTCATTATTATACCCATCCAAAAATTGATGTGTTTTGAATAACAAACTACTCCACGACGAGGAGACGGTAAGCCGTAAGTACGCACGTATGGTAACGTTGTCATTCATACGATGGATAGAAAAATGAATATGGTTTAAAATTTTTCTAGTAACATCATAGTATATATAATATACTTGAGTTATTATTTTATAATGGAAACAACAAAGAAAGAGGATGTGGAAGAAAAAAGAACTTGAAAGAAGTGATGAGATATTTACCTCTTTTCGGGATCTTCTTTTTGATTTGATCAAAAGGGATACATAGGTTGGATTTATGACCAAAGTAATGACTCTAAGATGAAGGTAGGGAAGTTGGGAGTATATTTGGGTAGGGTTTTTCCAATCCAATTGGCTTTGGAGGTGTGAAATTAAGATATGGGGAATTACCCCTTTATAAGAGACGTGAGGATCACTTTAGGAAAAGCTTGAAATATTATTTTATAATAAAATAATTTTCATTTTATAAAGGCTCAAAAATGTTTTATTTAGATTATAAGGTGGGTATGGGTCGAAAAAATCTCAAAAAATAGTTTTTTATAGGTTTTGGTCACCATATTAACCTTATCATTTTTATTTAACTTTCAGTTAAATAGTTTGACATTTACCATGTCACTTTGTATTTTTATATTATATAGTTACTAAAATTTGTATAACAAACCATGAGAACCCCATGTTCTTCATTATTAATATATATACCATTATCTATGTCTTTTGGCTGAACCTATTATTTTTAAGAATATTATATTAATTAATAATATAGTATTTGTTTTAAAAAATTAATTATGTCAATTTTGACACTATTTTGTATTTGGTTTTTGTGAATGTCATCACAACTTGATTACTTCGAACCAAATACATTTAATCAATCATAAAATGTTATATTCACCTTTAAAATTCATGGAAGGAATCAAAACGTTGAATTTATATTTATTTTAATATTTACAATACCATTAATATGATTTTTTCATTAATATGGTAATTATTACATCATCATTGTTTCATAAGTAAATTTAATTATTTAATGTCTAAAAATTATAAATAAAATTTCATCATGTATGAAATACTTTTAAATTTCAAATTAATATTTATAGTCTAAGATTTAAATTATTTAACCCTGTATAAATTTTTTTTACTAAAATATACATGTTTTTCCTATTTTTTTTCTTTACTTTACATTATTTAATATAAAATGTCATTATTACTCCCACGTGGCTCCTTGGAGTCCCAAAATCGACCCAAGGATACCCATTGTCAGAAATGTATCATATAATAGGGTTCATACATGTTTTAAGATAATTTAATATTATTATAATATTATTTTTACCCTAATTTACCGGATTTTCCCTTTAACCATGGTAAATAAAATATGTACTAAAATAAATATTCATGATGTCTAAAAATAAAAGATACATATTTAGATAATTTTGGACCTCATGATTCCAAATATGGAATCTATTTTTCCAAATTAAAAACACAGAAGTGGCAGAAATTAATTTAAATTTAATTCTGGTTTTTAAAACAGAAAATGTGTTTTTAGGAAATAATAACTATCAAAATATTAACACTTTTTTATGTCCAAATTAAATGTGAAATTACATCCAATGACATAAATTATATTAACTAATAAAAATACAGTCTAATGATACTTTAAAACCACTCAAATGTATAATTTTAAAAAATAATTTATTTCAATTACAAAAGTTGTTTTTAATTAAAATTTAGTTTTTATTCACTATTCATCAAAATATGAAAGTTATCAGAAAAGTACCAAAAATTTATCCAAACTAAATTTTTATGTCCCTCTTATAAAGAAGAATTTAATTTTACTAAATTGAATATATAAAAATTTCAAATATTGGATTTAAAAAAGGCTTCACCATTAAAAGGCGGGAAAACTATATTATTTTAAAAAAACCTGTTTTATCTTAAAATTTGAATTTTTATTATATTATGCAAAAGAAACAGAAAAGATAAATGTAAATATTATAGAGGATATATAAAATTTAAAATATGGAAAATACTATTCATATCCTATTTTTTGAATGGCTAGTTTGGTAAGTCGTGGTGCCCTCGAACTCGATTTTGCGTGTAGCACAAGTTCTTGAAATACTTTGAAGATATAACATACGATAAAATATTAGGGTGTTACATTCTCCCCTCATTGAATAAATTGATTCCTCTCAATTTGAATTTTTTTTCAAATATATAATGTTAAAAATAGAAAAATACATTTTTTAAAAACCCACATTAAAAATTGGGTTAATAAAATTTAGTCTTAATAAGAGGGAAAGGGAAATGAAAAAGTCACCACTAAATTATGATCTATATTAGAAGAACATTGGTTTAAATTAGAGAGGCATAATTAGAGGAAAAACGTAAATATTTATAGGGTGTAATGACCCTGAAATTCTATTTAATTTTTTTAATGTATGGGAATTTTATGAGTCTATAAAAAATGACGGCGCGTGATTCCGAGGCCGAGTGTGCCCAGAGTGAATTTATGAACTTTTTTTCAGGTACATTCAGTAAGCGTACGATTGGGTTATTGTAACATTTGAATTGGTGCTCGAAATTGAAATCTTAGGGCACCGTTGAACACATAGTGCTGGTATTCGCTTAAGAGAACCTTCACCTCGACCGCACTGGGTCGAGGGTGAAAGATAGTTTTTTGTGTTTTTTGTGAAAGAATAAAATAAAACAAAAATGTGTAACAAATTTTTTTGTTTAATACTTCCATGTGGATGTTTCAATGGTGGGGACCACCAGTTCTAAAATCTCTAAACATAAGATATGGTGGTGGGGACCACCCGAGCCTATCCTCCCATGTGGGTTATGGTGGGGGGGACCACCCGAGACATAAAACCACTTGAACCCCTTTGAACTCCCTCTTAATGGGGAGAAACCTCTTGAGGTACCCCACTTAATTATGCCTCCTCTCCCCTTTAATTAATTAATCCAACCCATCAATTAATTAATTAAGCTATTCTGAAATTATGCCAACAAAAATAATAGATAACTTGTTCTATTATGTGGCTTACCTTCCATTTTGGTGGAATTGGGGAGAGAAAAACTATTGGGAGAAAGCTCTCCAATGATGAACGAACCAACGATCAAGGAAACGCCAATGTCACCGATTCCTGTCTATCCCCAACGACATCGTCTCCTTCGTCACGGCCTCCGTCAATGAAACTTTGAGGTTGGGGTTTATTTATTAGTGATTATCACATCCCATGTTCTTCCCTTCTAAACTAATTACGCGGATGAACTCTCATAAAATAGTTGATCCGCATATGTTTTCTTTTGCAGGATTGGGAATAGTGATTGATGAAGGTTGTGGGGATTGTTATTTTTAAATATCTTCCATACACATTCTTGTTTCAAATTTGTGAACCCCTTTCTACCACTCTAATGCGGAGGGTGCGGGCTAAACAAACATGGCCTAAACCCTTTGACATTCTTCTTTTATGCATTCTTCACGATGGTGATGGTGACCGGTGTCGGCTTTTGGCACCGATGGAACACGAGAACGGAGGCCGGCACCGCCGCCAGCTGCGATGAAGGAAACGGCACCACCCTATGGCGTCGCAGCCTCACCATGCTACCCCGGGGCCCCGTCACGCAACCCACGGCCCCGCCTCGCTATCAGCAGCCCCACCATGACGCCCGCGGCCTCGCCTCGCTACCCCACTGCTCTGCCACCCCATGGCCCCGCCAGGCCACCCGCGACCCTGCCTCCCTCATGGCCCCACAACCTCCAACCTCACAGCCCCGCCGCCTCCGCGCTGCCGGGCCGAGCTTCCCAGCACGGGCGTTACCTCCCAGTGTGGGCCGGACCCCCAGTGGGCCGGGCCACCTGGTGCGGGCCAGGCCAAACCAAACATGTCAGACCACCTAGCGGGTTGGGCCACAACTTTCAATGGTCCAAACATAGCGGGTCGAGTCGGGTCGACCCAAAATGGGTCGGGCCGGGTCAGTACGACATGGTCGGACCAGACCCAGAACCACTATATCCCATTTACGCTCTTTTGGCCATAACTTTGGCACTAGGCGTCCGTTTGAAAAACCATCAATAGCACTGTAAACCTTGGAGTGAGACATTCCATTTGTTATACCCCACTAGAGTTTTGGGTAAAGTTGTGGTAAGGTCCAATTGGACCAAACATGAACCTAACTGGGCCCTCAGAACTAAAAGGCTAAAAACTTATAGACCGGGCATCCTATTGACAATCCATCTATTGCGTTGAGACCCATATGATGTGGTGGTCTTTTGAGATACTTCTTCGTGAGACTTTGTGGAAGTTGGGGTATTGATCAGTGGCTTGTGGAGTGGACCCTCGTGGATACAAGCGAGCGTAGTGCGGGAACCCTGAAGTAGTTTGTGACGTGAACAATGAAGAGAGATCCTGTGTGGGTCAGCACCTAGCGATCTTGTGTGGATCAACACCGAGGGATCCTGTGTCGGTCAGCACCAAGCGATCCTATGGGGGTGAGCACCGAGAGATCCTGTGTCTGTTAGCACCGAGCGATCCTATGTGGGTTAGCACATAGCGATCTTGTGTGGGTCATCACTGAGCGATCTTGTGTGGGTCAGCACCAAGCGGTCATGTGTGTGTCATCACCTAGAGATCTTGTTTGGGTCAGCACCAAGCGATCCCGTGCGGTTCAGCACTGAGCGATCATGTGGGGGTCTGCCTCTTAACAGAGTAAGATGATTCAGTAGTTACATCTGATCATCTCTACAATTTTACTTAAGTTATACCTAGTGTGTGCTGATTCTGTACCTTGTGGTACTTTGCTTGATGGTAATACCTTGGTGTTATTCTTTTGTGTGGTGTACCTATGCGGTCTAACCTTTGTGGTTTTCATTCCATTGTCGAATGGTAGAGCTTTGCTATTTGGAGTTGGACTCATTGTTTTCCTCATGATTGAGATGGGTTTACTTGATAACTTAGGTATATGTATGGGCATATACCTATGTAGGGTTATCAGTCATTTCCTTCCATTGTGGTTTATCCATTGTGGATTTTTTGAGACCTTGTGGGTCTTGGGGTCCCTACTGGTCGTTATACTCACCCTTGTACGGGCTATGCCCGAACTTCATTGTGTTTGGTGCAGACGATGGACATTGCTGACTGAGGAAGAGGGTACCAGGACTGGAGGTGACTCGCAGGTGGGTGATAGATGAGGCAAACCGTAGAGATAGTTGTTTGTGATTTGTATCTACCCTTTAGGTAGGATTCGTGGTGGATTATCCAGGAGCTACTTTTCACCTATCATTTTTCTTATACATTCCAGTTTTTTTGTACTTTCCACATGGGATGGTATTATGTCCCCTTTTACTTACGACACTCACTTTGTTTACTATTCAGTTTACTTGAGTTTGTATCTTTCTATGTGCTTGGTTACATGTGCTTATAGGTTATAAAGGCAATTCATTCCCAGTTTTTTGGAATACGCCTTTGGTGCTAGTCTTCAGCCCCTAGCCTATGGAAAGAGGGCTTGGGGTAGTCACGGAATGGGTCTCAGAGGACGGGTGGTGACAAATTGGTATCAGAGGAGTCGGTTCTACTGTAGAACATGGGACTATGATCATTATTTTAAATGGAAATAGTGTTAATTTTAGTGAGTGTGGTTATCAGTATTGGGAATCTAGTGTTGGTGTGGCGGCAGACATATTCAGACACCAGGACCCTGACATATGATTTATAACTCATTTCATGAAAACACAGATTGCGTGTGTGTTTTGAAGAGTTTTCATTGTGATCACTTTGAGTCAGCTCACAATGTATAACATTTTGACTGTGGCGCACCGGTTTCGTTTCAGGATGCCTCCACAAAGATATCCAGCTAGGGTTCTGAGAGTAGTACACACTGATAGCCCACTGAGCAATGAGGCCTTGGTGTAGGGGCCCTCTTCCAGTAGAGGCACTAGTGGTACCATTACCTGTTGGTCCACCGATACCACCATCCCCAGCAGAAGAGGGTGTATGCAACTTGAGTGTGTCACATGAGTTCCAACGCCAGAGGACACCAAAGTTCAGGGGAGAGACATACCCACAGGCGGCTGAGGATTGGCTAGAGGCTGTGGTGAGAGTTTTCTTGACTGGTAAGGACACCAGCTGATCTGATGGTGAACCTGCCACCAACCTTATACTGGAAGCATCAGGTAGATAGTGGGGCTTGATCCTCCATGTTCGCGATGAGGTGAAACTTCTCTGGGCGGACTTCAAGAGCTAGTTTTGGGAAGATTTTGTCACACTGACTCTTCACATAGTGCGCATACAAGAGCTTCTTCATCTGTAGCAGGGAATCATGATTGTGGATCAGTACTCGGCGTGGTTCAATGTCCTCTCACGCTACTCTAGAAATATAGTGCATGACCCATTCTTCAGGACCCAGACCTTTGAGCAGGGACTCGGCTAGGAGATTAGGGCTTTGATGAGCTCTCTTAGCATCCCGAAACTGGTGGGGTGTTAGAGCGAGATCTTTTAGTGGAGAGTTTCTTTGATGAGTAGTCACCAGCAGTGAGACCTACCACCAGTCGTCATGTAGCAGAGTCTTCTGTATCTGGTAGAAAAAAGATGTCGTAGAGGTCTAATAGGACCAAACTTACAGATGGATGACTGCATCATTCAGGGTCAGTTTTGCGGGGCACCTGATGCAAAACAAGTCATGCAAGGAGTGGACAGTGTTACTCATGTGGCGGGTAGGGCCCCATGGCTCATGATTGTATGACCCACCATACGAATGATCAGTTGACAGTTGAAGGACTTCTCAGGAATATATAGAGATTCAACCAAGGAGTTCCACGGGGAGAAGGTAGACATGGAATAGGATTTGGTCTTGCAACTGGCGATGGGAGTTGATTCGAGATGTTACCACCGCCACCACCAGGAGGTCCCCCCCCCCGACCATAAGGAGCAGGTGGACTTGGGAGAGCCCAGATCTAGGAAGATGAGGCCTACGATCATGGTGCTCTAGAGATGATACAAGGTATGATCTGTGTCTATTCCACCTTAGCTACAGTACATAAAGACACAGGTGCTAGTCATTCTTTTATTTCCACTGCCCTCATTCAAATCTCGGAGATTCCGATGGATATGTTGGATCAATCCTTATAGATACAGACTTCTATGGGAGGTGATTCGACGATTACATACTAGTTCCAATAGTGTGAGATTACTCTAGGAGGTGAGAGATTCAGTCGGGATATCTTAGTATCAGCATCGAGGGCTTACGAAGCCATCTTGGGTATGGAATGGTTATCTACAGTCCAGGCTTAGATTGACTATATTAGGTGAAATGTGCGGTGTTTCCGCATGGATGGGACATGGTTTACCTTCACCGGCCAAAAGGGAGCCTTTTCAGCACAAGATGGACATACCCAGAGAACGATGTAGTTTATCACTCATTAGTTGGATAGCCTTACCCTTAGAGTGGTTGATGTAGAGAGTATGAGTTATCCTGTAGTGGTGGACCAGTATGCAGATGTCTTCATTGATGGTGTTCTAGGTCAACCTCCTCGCATATAGGTGGACTTTTACATTGACTTGTACCCCGGGACAGCACCGATATCTACCCCAGCATATCGGATGGCTCCCATGGAGCTTTGCGAGTTGCAAGTACAGTTGGACGACGTACATCGGAAAGGGTTCATCTGGCCCAGTTTTTACCCTTAGTCAGCCCCGATTCTATTTGCTAAGAAGTTGGATGGGAGCTTGAAGATTTTTGTTGACTATCAGCACCTAAACCAGGTGGCCATGAAGAATAAGTAACCACTTCAGTGGATTTACAACCTCTTTGATCAGATGAAGGGATCATAGTGGTTCTCGAAGAGAGACCTCAGATCAGGCTATCACCAGCTCAAAATAAGGGATTTGGATGCGTAGAAGATGGATTTCTGATGTCGGTACGACCACTACGAGTTCTGGGTTGTGCCATTCAGTATATAAAATTCCTCAGCATTTTTCATGGGACTCATGAATAAGATATTTCAGCCATACCTTGATCTCTTTGTATTAGTCTTCATCGACGACATTCTGATCTACCCGACTACTGAGGGGGATCTTGCTTATCATTTTCAAGTAGTAATATACACACTCTGAGAGCACCAGCTTTATGGTATGCTCTAAATGTGCCAATTCTAGATCCTAGAGGTTCACTTTCTGAGAAATTTCATATCGGAGGTTGGAGTTACAGTAGATCCAGCGAAGATTTAGGCGGTACTTGCTTGGGAGCTACCCAGGAGTGTGACGAAGGTACGGAGTTTCCTGGTATTGTCCGGTTACTACCATAAATGTTTTTCCAGATTTTTCCAGAGTTGTAGCACCACTCTTAGCATTGATAAATAAGTGGTAACCATTCATGTGGATGGATACATGCCTGTAGATTTTTCAGGAGCTAAGGCAGAGGCTGACTACTGCCCCCATCTTGAGGCTTCTAGATGAGGGCGTAGGGTATGTAGTCTACTGCGACGCATCAGGGACCGAACATGGATGTGTCCTGATGCAGAGGTGAAGAGTGATCTCATATGGTTCTCGACAGTTGAGACAACATGAGCAGAACTATTCTACCAATGACCAGGAGTTAGCAGGAGTTGTCTTTGTCTAGAATATGTGGCCACATTATATGACGAGCGAGCGTTTTACAGTGTACTCTGATCACAAGAGTCTCATGTATATCTTATCTTATATGGAACTGAACATGAGACAACGATAATGGATGAGTGCCTCTAGGACTATGACTTTGAGATAGTCTATACTCCTCAGAAGGGGAATGTTGTAGCAAATGAACTCAGCAAGTGATCTTGTATACAACTTCTAGGTGATGCGACAGAGTAGTTGGCTACTTTGTAGATATATTTTGTGGATTGGGATGGAGCATATTTTCTTCAATCTCTTATAGTCACTCCCCCACTTCTTCAGTGATTCAGGGAGGCGTAGTGTGGGGACACATACTATGAGACACGATGTGCTCATATATCCATAGGGCTGGCACCTAATGGATTTTTTGAAGGTGGGGAGCACATCATCTTCTTTAGAGGAAATACCATGGTACTAGTGTCACTTCAAGAGGAAGTGTTGAAGGGATTCCAAAAAACCCATCTAGTGGTACATCCAAGAGTGGTGAAGATGTAACAGGATCTTCGACGACAACCCTGGTATCCAGGAATGAAGAAATCAGTAAAATAGTTTGTCTTTCGGTGCCTCACTTTCCAGAAAATGAAGGCAGAGCATTAGGTACCAGTATCCTTGGTTCAGTGTTTTGAGGTCCCAAAGTGGAAGTGGGATGGTATATCCATGGACTTCTTGATAGTACTAACACATACATCCAAACCTCATGACACTATCTCGGTGATCGTCGACCGGCTCATCAAGTCGTACCACATCCTACCAATCAGAGAGAAGGGTTCAGTAAAGAGATTGGGATGCCTCTATGCATAGAAGATTGTGTGGCTACATGCAGTACCCACAATGATTGTATTTGATCGTGATACACATTTTACTTCCCGGCTATGGAAGGGGTTGTAGAAGGCTTTTGGGACGTAACATTGTTTGAGAACTTCCTTCTATCTTCAGACAGATGGCCAGATTGAACAGAAAATTCAGACTCTCAAGGATATGATGTGTGCTTGTGTCCTCTACTTTGGTCACAACTGGGAGTATCACTTGCCTTTGGTTGAGTTTTCATACAACAACATCTATCAAACTACCATTGGGATAGAACCTTTTGAGGCTTTGTACGAGTGACCTTACAGATCACCTTTGTGCTGAAGTGACCTAGGGGAGTCAGTACTAGTGGGACCAGAGATAGTACAGACTACCACAAAGAAGGTTCCAATCATCTAGGAGTGGATGAAGACTACACAGAGTAGGTAGAAGTCATATTATGATAGGATATGGAGACCTCTTGAATTTGAGGATGGCGACCACAACTTTCTATGAGTCTCACCTTGACGAGGTTTGCAGAGATTTGGCCAAGGCGGTTAGTTATATCTGAGGTTCATTGGGCCCATTCAGGTCCTGAGCAGAGTTAGAAATGTGTCTTACCTCTTAGCTCTTCAACCTTAGTTGCACTGGGTGCACGACATCTTCCATGTATCCCAGCTGAGGAGATATGTTTATAACACTTATCACATCATCAACCATGGCGAGCTGGATGTCGACGATGGGGAGAATTTTACGGAGGTTCCATTAGAGATTGAGGATCGATAAGACCGGGTCCTTCGTGGGTAGTCGATACCTGTGGTACACATTTTCTGGCAGCATGAGAACCTGTAAGAGAGCACATGGGAGCGGGAGGATCAGATACGTGCTCAGTACCCCAAATTTTTTACCTAGTTTGTGATGTGTCTTATAGGGACGTAAAGCCCTGAGGTGGGGAGAATGTAAAGTACTGGAAATTACATGTATGTTTTTTTATATATGGGAATTTTACGAGTCTACGAAAATTGATGGTTCATGATTCCATGGCCCAGTGTTCCTGGAATAAATTTCTGAACTCTTTTTCTTGTACGTTCAGTAAATGTATTAGTGGGTTTTTGTATCTTTTTAACTGGTGCTTGGAATTGAAATCTGATGGCACTGTTGAACTTGTAGAGCCTATATTCACCTAAGGAGACCTTCAACTCGACCGTAGTGGGTCGAGAGTGAAAGATAGTTTTTATATTTTTCATGAAAGAATAAAATAAAAAAAATGTGTAACATTTTTATTTTCTTTTGTTGAAACCTTCCATGTGGATGTTTTAATGGTGGGGACCACCTGTACTAAAACCCCTCAACATAGGATATGGTGGTGGGGACCACCCGAGCCTACCCTCCGATGTGAGTTATGGTGGTGGGGACCACCTGAGACTTACAACCCCTTGAACCCCTTTGAACTCCCTCATAATGGGGAGAAACATCTTGAGAACTAGCACTTAATTATGCCTACTCTCCACATTAATTAATTAAGCCAACCCATCAATTAATTAATTAAGCTATTTTGAAATTATACCAATAAACCAAATAGATAACTTGTTCTATTTTGTGGGCTACCTTTTATTTTGGTGGAATTGGGGGGAGAAGAACTATTGGGAGAAAGCCCTCCAACGAAGAAAGACAACGAGGAACATCTCCAACAATGAAAAAACCAGCGATCGAGGAAACGCCTACGTCACTGACGTCCATTTATCCCCAATGACATCGTCTCCTTCCTCACAGAATTCTTCAAAGAACCTTCGAGGTAAGGGTTTATTTATAAGTGATTATCACATCCCATGTCCTTCCCTTCTAAATAAGGAAAACACATCAACTCTCATAAACTAGTTGATCCATGGATGTTTTCATTATGAGATTGGGAAGAGTGATTGATAAAGTTTGTGGGGATTAATGTTTTTAATTATCTTCCACACAGGTTATTGATTCAAATTTGTGAACCACTTGCTACTGCTCTAATGTGGAGGGTGAGGGCCAAACAAACATGGACCTACTCCTCCGTCGTTCATCTTTTGTGCATTCTTCATGATGGTGATAGCAACAGGTACCGACGTTTGGCACTGGTGGAACATGAGAATAGCGTCCAACACCACCTCTAGTTGCGACGAAGAAATGGCGTAGCCCCACAGCACCGCACCGCCCAATGGCCACCACAGCCTCCGCCGTCTGCGGCCGGTGAGGCCTCACGCCCTCACGCCGCATGTGGCCCTGTCATGCCGTCCCACGGCTCCACCACCTCGTATCCCGGTCATACTGCCCATGGCCCCGCCGTGCCATCTGTGGTCTCGCAGCGCTGCCCGTAGCCCTGTCACACTATCTGCAGCCCCGCTGCGCCACCCCATGGATTCACTGCCCTCACGGCCCCACAGCCTCTACGCCGCCCAGTGTGGTTTTGGTCGGACCCAGCAGGCTGGGCAACCTAGTGGGCCAAGTCGTGACACATGCCAGGATGGACCCACTGGGTCTGGCCGGCTTGACCAAAACCGGGTCGGTCTGGGTCAGACCGGACCCAGACCCACTACAACCCATTTACGCTATTTTGGCCACAATGTTGGCACCAGGTGTCCCTTTGAAAACCCATCAACAGCATTGTAAACCTTGGAGTGAGATTGTCTCTTTGGTATACCCCACTAAAGTATTGGGTAATGATGAGCTATGGACGAGTTGGATCGAGCACGAATCTAACCGGGGCCTCGGGACTAAAAGGCTAATAACTGAGAGAGCAGGTGTCCAATTGACACACTATCTGTTGCATTGAGATCCCTATGACGTGAAGGTCCATTGAGATAATTTTTCATGGGAATTCATTGATGTTGGAGTATCGATAATTGGCTTGTAAAGCAGACCCTACTAAAGACAAGCGAGTGTAGTGCGGGAACCCTGAAGCTGGCTGTGAAGTGAAGAATGAAGAGAGATCATGTGTGGGTCCACACCTAGGGATTCTGTGAGGGTCAGCACCAAGCGATCCTATGTGGGTCAGCACCTAGTGATCCTGTGTTGGTTAGCACCAAGCGAATCTATGTGGGTTAGCACCTAGAAATCCTGTGTGGGTCAGCATCAGGCATTCCTGTGTGGGTTAGCACTGAGCGATCCTATGTGGGTCAGCACCTTGTTATCCTGTGTGGGTCAGCACCGAGCGATCCTATGTGGGTCAGCACCGAGCGATCCTGTGTGGGTTAGCACCGAGCGATCCAGTGTGGGTATTCCTCTTAACAGGGTGAGATGATTCAGTAGTTACATTTGATCATCTCTACTACTGTAATTGTGGGAAATATCCATTTTTAATGAAAACATTTATAAGTCACAAATTTATAAAGGAATTAATTAAATATATATTTTTGAATCAAATTGTCCCATACCAATTTGAAACTTTTTAAAATAATTATCATTTCAAGACATTCATGTCTGTATAAATAAATCCGAAAAATAATTTTGAAAATATGGACATTAATTAAATGGATTTAGAAAGACAAATCTTTAAAAAATTTAAAATGATGATCTAGTTAAATAGAAGATCACATTAAAACATAAAATATTCCTTATGAATACATTTTTATGAAATATGGGTATCGATGTTAAATATGTCACTGTAAATACTTACACATAAACAATCTCAGATAATAATGGGATTGAGGGAATAACCCTTACCTTACACTTTCCTTTGGTCGAGGGTACATTTAACTTCCTATATATTGACCATTGTATGTTATTAAATTATTCCAAACCCATATTAATATTTATTATATCATACCTTATTCATTTATGACTTTATACTACCCATTTAATAATTATTTTCATGTTAAATTAACATTTCGGGTAATAATCGCTTTAATTATTGTACATGTTTTTACTTATTGTTCTTGATCATATCATATAGATCATGATTTAAATACTTCCAGAATATAAACCATGATTTATATATCATATATATTTAGAATATAAATATTTATAATTTATAGATATATGAAATGGAAGGCACCGATTATGGAGACGGTAGACCATACATACGCAAAAATGTTGTTTCCGTTTTCATATTTTATTGAATGGAAGTAAGTGAATAAAATACTTATAAGTACAGACACAAAAACCTATATATATATATCTATATATATCTAGTGTCATTATTATGTCATATATTACATACTTATTAATAATATATATTTTTATAATCATTGTTGAATGTTGAATGTGGGAATTAATATCATCCCATCGTGGAGACGCTTATCCGTACGTACGCACGAGCGACAAAATCATTATATTAAGGGTGAAAAAATATGTAATTGGATGTTATAATATATATATAAAGAATAAATAACATGTTATATTTTTTATTTACATCATTTATAGTCATTATTTTACCCATCCAAAAAAATATGTGTTTGACTAACAAACTACTCCATGACGTGGAGATGGTAAGTCATACGTACCCCCATATGGTAACTTTGTGATTCATATTATGGATAGAATAATGAATATGGTTTACCTTTTTTATAATAACATCATAGTATATATAATATTTTGCATTTCTTATTTTATAATGGAAACAACAAAGAAAGAGGGTGTGGAAGAAGAAGAGAACTTGAAAGAGGTGATGAAATATTCACCTCTTCTTTGGGTTCTTCCTTTTGATTTGATCAAAAGGGATCTATAGATTGGATTTATGACCAAAGGAATTATTCTAGGATGAAGGGAGGAAAGTTTGGAGTATATTTGGGCAAGGTTTGGCCCAGAAAAATGGCTTTGGAGGTGTGGAATTTAAAGAATGGGAAGTACCATTTTATAAGAGTGGTGAGGGTCACTTTCGGAAAAGGTTGAAATATTACTTTACAATAAAATCATTTTCGGTTTCTAATGACTAAAAAATGTTTTATTTATAGTATAAGGTGTGGATGGGTCGAAAATATCTCAACCAATAGGTTTTTAATAGGTTTAAGTCACCATATTAACCATATCTTTTAGATTTAACTATTTGATAAATAGTTTGACATTTACAATGTCTCTTTTGTATTTTTATATTATATGGTTAATAAAATTACTATAACAAGAAAAGATAACCCCATGTGGTTAATTATTGATATATATAACCTTATCTAATTATTTTGGATGAACCTTAGATTTTTTAGAATATTATATTAATTAATAATATAGTATTTGTTTTAAAAACTCAATTATGTCAATTTTGACAATATTTAGTATTTGTTTTTTTGAAAGTCATAAAAAAATTATTAGTTATAACCAAATACATTGAATCAATACTAACATGTCATATTCACCTAGAAAATTATTTTATTGCATCAAAACATTGAAATTATATTTATTTTAATATTTACAATACCATTTATGAGATTCATTCATTAATATGGTAATTACTGCATCATTATTATGTCATAAATAAATTTAATTATTTATGGAATAAAAATTATAAATTAAATATAATCATGTATTAAATATTTTTTTGTTTCAAATGAATATTTATAATCAAATAGATAAATTATTTAACCCAATATAAAAATGTTTTACTAAAAAATACATGCTTTTTTATTTTTGTCTTTACTTTATATTAATTAATATAAAATGACATTATCACTCTCATGTGGATCTATGGGGTCCAAAAATCAACCCATAGATGCCCAAGGCATGACATGTATCATCTATTAGGGTTAAGGCATGTCTTATGGTAACTTAATATTATTATAATATTATTTTTTACCCTAATTTACCATATTTACCCTTTAACCATGGTAAATAAAATATTTACTGAAGTAAATATTCATAATGTCTAAAAATAAAAGTAACCTATTTACAAAATTTGGACCTCATGATTCCAAATATGGAGTCCATTTTTCTGAATTAGAAACACAAAAGTGGAAGAAATTAATTTAAAATTAATTCACGTTGTTAAAACAGAAAGCATGTTTTTAGGAAATAATAACTATCAAAATATTGACACTTGTTTATGTCCAATTTAAATGTGAAATTACATACAATGACCTAAATTATATTAAATGATAAAAATATAGTCTAATGATAATTTAAAACCACTCAAATTTATAATTTATCACTACAAATTATTTTAATTAAAAATGTTGTTTTTAATTAAAATTTAGTATTCTTTCACTATTCATGGAATTACCTCTGAGTGGCGTCTCACCCCCTATCGAGCGGCTAGGGTTTTTTTAGCGGGATTTATCCTTCCTCCTCCAATGCGTCGGTTTTTCTGTGCTTCGACGCTCTAGATTCTGGATCGGAGTGGGCATGGTCTTCGGATGCTTTAGGCTCCCAGTCTAGTATTGGCGGATGGATCTTGGATCAGCAGGCGCTGGTGTTCTGGATCGATGTTGGCATCCGGCATCCGGATCGTGCCTTGGTGTCAGCAAGGTGAGGTATGCCCAGTCGTGGCTTGGTGATGGCCTCTGGGCTCCAGATATGGGCTCGGACGACCTCTTACTTCCCGTGGTTTCTAGTGCCGCTCGACGTCTTCTCCGATTCGACTCAGAGGGGGGAGTTTCTTCTTATCTTTCATTTATCTTCAATGTGCCTTTGGTGTTATTTTAGTGGTGTTTTGTCTGGATGGTCCCATTTTTCTATTGATGTGATTTGGATCTGGATGTGTCTGTTCCAGATGTGATTCCATGGAGGAACCAGCGGTGGATTTGGTTCCAATAGTTTTATTTTCTCTCCTTGCTGGATTGATGCGTCTGTGGTTTTTTTGTCTACTCTGATGGTGCGGCTGGGGGATATGGTTAGCATATGGAACCTAAACGGTTTTTTTGGAACTACTGAGTTGTCTGTGGGTCAAGGTGCTAAAGTTGTCAGGATCTGGTTATCTCATTCTGGTTTCTTTGAAGTCCTTTGTGGATGGATGCTTTCTGGGGTCCATTTCATATCGTTTGAAGGATAGGCGAATTCCTCTGGAGTTTGCTGATAGGAGGATTAGGGTCGGTGTGGATGGACATGATGGGGACGTTCAAGGTAACCCTTTCTGAGGTTTGGCCAGAATTTCTGATGTTATTCTTCCCTGGTTTGTGGTTTCTTGGACATGTTATTTGGTTTTTGGTGTTTTTGTGTAATGGTTAATGTGGTGAAATTTTTTGTTTGGGAACCATGTAGTGGGGGTACCGGGAACCCATAAACCAGCTTCTGAAAATGGAAAAAATGATTTGCAGTCACTATTCATCAAAATATGAAAGTCCTCAGAAAAGTACCAAACATTTATCGAAACTAAATTTTTATGTCTCTATTCTAATGTAGGATTTAATTTTACAAAATTTAATATATAAAAGTGTCATATATTGGATTTAAAAAGGCTTCTCCATTAAAAAGCAGAAAAACTGCATATTTTGAAAAATACCTCTTTTATCAAAAAAAACATTATTTTTCTTATATTATGACTAAGAAACACAATATATGAATGTTAATATTATATAGGATATATAAAATTTAAAATGTGGTTAATACTATTCATAACCTCTTTTTGGAATGGTTAGTTTGGTAATTCATGGTGCGCTCGAACACAATGTTGTGTGTAGTGCAAGTTATTGAAATACGTTGAAGAGATAACCTACAATAAAATCATGCGGTGTTACATTCTCCCCACATTCAATAAATTTCGTCCTTTAAATTTGAATTTGTTTTTCGAAAATATAATGTTAAAAATAGAAAAATACATTTTTGGAAAACCCACACTAGAAATTGGGTTAATAAAATTTAGTCTTAATAAGTTGGAAAGGTAAATGAAAAAGTCACCACTAAATTATGATCTCAATTATGAGAAAATTGGTCGAAATTAGAGAGACATAATTGAATGAAAAATTTAAATATTTATCGGGATTTATTAAGGTCATCAATCATAAACAAGTGTACAATTGAAGACGTCAAAGTCATCGATCTATGATGATTTAAAATATCATTTGTTCAGCAAAACAGAAGGTATTATGAAACCAAAATTTTTAGTTTACGATAACATCCTTAAAATTTAAGAATTAATTTCTTCATAGAATAAGAATAAAAACTAATACATAACAATTATAATTCCATCTTTCAATTAATTTCTACCACAAACTCATCTTTCACTACAAACGATAATAGAACTCAAAATTATTCTATTTATCCTCATCGTATAGGGTTCCAAAAATAGTTAATTTATAATAAATTTTTAGAATATAATTTAAAAAACTACATTATACAAACTAGAGAATCACGTGGGTCAGTGGTAGGTGGTGCACCCTTGTTGCTCTTCAGTTGCGGGTTCAAGTCTTGTGGACTAGCCCGATGCGACAGGTTGTCTCTCGACCTCTGGGTTGTCCTTTTTATAAATATACAAAAATAATCTTATGAAATTATTTAACTTTAAAAATAGTATCCAATGTCAAACTTAATTTATTCCACCCTTTAAACTTATCCAAAATACTTATGTCCAAACTCACAGTCCAAAATTTACAAGGAAGGTAGACACACTGAAGATCCTTTTTTCCACGTAATAATATGTGAATACCTTCATTGTGTATTCTTTTAAAACATGGTAACACCATGAATTATCATAAAACCTTATTGACTACATTCATGATCCCTAATTCCTTTTAGAATACATGATATACACTTTCTATCAAAAAATTTGTCAACTCCAAAAATGATGGAATATACAAATCATTAATCAGTTTCAAGGTAGTCAAGAATATCCAATAAAATTTATCCAAATCAATCATATATTATTCTAAAATCACTACCTCAGTATCAGAACCATATTACGGTTTATCATTCTCTTAACTATATATTTTCCAAAAAAATAACTTACTATTGAGTCACTTTTCATGGTTCTACACAATCTCAAGTCCTTAAAAAATAGTACTACCGTACAATCCTTATATACTCTATAATTCTTATAACATGCACATTATTAATTAAATACTCAAATGACACTATAATTTAATAATAACATATGAAATCTAATAATTCCTCTTCGTCTTCAGTATTATCATAACTTGATTATTATCCAATATCAGCATTTGGGGTATAATCTGATGATTTGTACATTTATTTGCATAGTGTCCCAAATCCTTGCAGATGAAGCATTGTACATTTGAACCTTTTTTTATCCTAGCAATCACTTACTTGGTGTCATTTTTTTCCACACATATAACAAACTCTCATTCCCTTCATGCATTTACCAAGGAGATTCTTTCCACAGTTATCAGATATGGGAAAATATTTCTTTACCTTATTCCCTTTATCCATATTTCTCTATACCATCATTTTCGTCTCTTACATCCAATAAAATCCATAAGACATATAGAATTTTTCACATATATTATTAACACCTGATATTATTTCTTTATATGATGAGAGTACACATGAGGCTATTTCCCATCTAAATGATGGCTTAAAACTATGAAATATATGATCCTTGTTACCCATTGGATCATTCATATTGCTCGAGTTCTTATTCCTTCTATTGGGTGCCATTTCTAAATGATGAAACCGACTAGGTTAGGTCATATCATACAGTATAATCCAAAAACGAGAAAAAATCTCAACATTAATTGAATATCTTCACCTATCTCATCTCATAATCATAAAAATTGTTTCTTTGCGGGAATATTTACTCATATATCCTTAATAATGGTTTATAAATAAATTGGGAATTATCATAAGCATATCCCCCAGGAGTGTCATAACCAAGAGCGTAGTAAGGCATGTTGTCGTGTACCAGGATACCGCGGGTCAATCATGATACTCCTTATCAGAGTTTTCACTCCTAGGTACATCTGTTCCAGAGTCACCTCTATCGGCTCATATCAAGACAGGGATGTATTGCTTGGAAAATACACAAAATATCTACATTACCAAAATTTTAGGATGTTCATCTATACTAATGTCACGACCCAACCCTACCCGGGCTCGAGCCGCAACTACCCCAATCCCCTTCTATAGGCCAGGGGCTGGCGACATGCTCATAAGTCAAAACAACTCGGGGAGGCCCTTTCCTGAGCATCTGTACACACACACACAGCCCACTCCATGTAGAAGTGTAGAGTAAAAGGAAAAGTAAAGTACTAACTACTATAAAAAACCACAAAAGTTCATCGACCTCTAAACAGTACAAATTAAATGCTGAAGGGAAACTAAAAAGAAAAGGGAAAAAACACGCGCCCAACCGGAAAAATTCCACAACCTGGCAATAGGTAAAAAAAAGTGAAACAGCTGGAGGGTCCCTCACCTAGAACCTGACTATGACCATCATACGTGGTCCAAGCTCCCAAACTCCTAAGCTCCTTTGACGTCGCGACCAACCCGTTCATTGTCTGTAAGGTCACACCAGGTGCGGGCAAAGACCAAGCAGGGGTGAGTATAAAAATACTAAGTAGGATGCCCTGAAGGCTCTAGGGAGAAACAAAGGAGGTACTGAAGAGGGGAGCAGCAGATCATATAGGGAAAAGTAAAGGAGTACAACTAAGAGTGCAGTAAAGAGTACAACAGAGTAACAGCTCAACCCAATAAGAGAAATAAATTAGACTCATCCAAGCATAAGGAGCATGAAACAGTGAAAAGATGAACATCTCGTTGAGTCTTCGCTACCTATAGAAGAAGAGTAGACGCGTCCATCCATGGGAATCTAGACACGGAAATCACTTGGCATGCCTCGTGCGTCTTTGCCTCTCTTGGAAAGAGAGTACCTAAAACCCCAGAGGTGGGTACCGGAACAAGGTATATATATATATCTATATGCTCAAACTAGAAACCCGAACATGATCGTAATGGGATCTCCATCTCATAGATTAGCCTAAGAAAGTGAGTCTCCAACAGTCCCAGAAGAAGAAACCATTGATGGCCATCATCCTACTCGTCTGCCCTGAACTAAAATTCAAGGGTCTCAAATCACTGCACATTGATACTAACCTTTTTGGGCAACACTGACTCACCCTCATGGTTTTAGGTCATGTCACAAGGACGCGTCTCGGTGGGGAAAGTGACCATCGTACTTGAGAGTTCTGGGCAATGTCGAACTACACCTCGTCACTTTCACACAGTCGATAGGTCTTCTCAAATCCAATTTTTTCACATAACTAACCCGTACAACCAAGGGCCCCGCTCCGGTAGTCACGGATAAAAGTCACGGACTAGCCTAGTTGAAAGGACTCAGTATAAAAGAAGTCATCGGGTAACCCACTGCCCAGCCCCGCTGGAGGGTAAACCCTAACAGGTCATCAGGTAACCCACTTCCCAGTATCTACTGGAGGGTAAACCCTAAGAGGTCATTGGGTAACCCACTGCCCAGTCTCTACTGGAGGGTAAACCCTAAGAGGTTGTCGTGTAACCCACTGCCCAGTCTCTACTGGAGGGTAATCCCAAAGAGGTCATCAGGTAACACACTGCCCAGTCTCTTCTGGAGGGTATACCCTAAGAGGTCTTCGGGTAACCCACTACCTAGTCTCTACTGGAGGGTAAACCCTAAGAAGTCAATGAGAAACCCACTACCCAGCCCCACTAGAGGGTAAACCCAAAGAAGTCGACGAGCAACCCACTGCCCAGCCCTACTGGAGGGTAAACCCAGAACTACTCTGGACATCCCTAATGGATGGTACAACACTGGCCAACAGAACACGGAGTGGGTATTGCATAACCACCCAACTCCGGAATAATTCACCTTGTATAGGTTCAACACCCGTGTAGTGTGGGTCACACTAATACCTAGAACTCTGCATAGGGAATCACATCACTATAGATCACAGAAGGAGGATATGATCTCAATACTCAACTAGGTAATCTATGCCCAGGATCACTGGGGCTCCTTACCCTACTAGAAACAACCTCTTGGGCAGAGGATTAGTGCCCGCGTAAAGTATTGGTCACACTAGAATCCACAATAACCCTACCAGGGAACACAAAAGAATGTGATACTGAAATCCCACACGAATAAAGAAACAAGGAAACCCAAACTTCTCTGCCGATAAAACCTTCAAGAACAGAACTAGGGGAAACCACTCAACCCTTCTAGTCTAAATCATCATTAACATAACGACCCTCTGCTTCACGACAGGTCAAAGGTACATAAAGAAGAATATGGTACGCACAATGGGCCCACACTATGTGTGGCCCTATCTTATCTCCGAACCACAGACATAAATGTTCCTGGGTACAACTACAAAATGTACCTCCCATCATTTTTGTATACTTCTAGAATATATAACATCTCTATCCCAAAGGCTATCAAGCACACGATGTCCAACATCAATGCAAAAAGGGTGAAAATGTAATTTCGCCAACATGCTTTCTCCACGGCCCTAGCACGACCAAACACACCTCTTCAAACATTTACATCACTCTCACATGAGTGAACATGACCCCACACCAAGGGTGATCTACAAACACCGTAGGATGAACCTCCACTGGTACACCCTTTTATATTGCCACATTTTATGAGATCTTGAATGATTCTCCGCACATCCAAATGGATCATTCCATTGTAATCCTTGTGAAAAAACACGCGTTACAGACTATTTACTCGCCTCCTATAGACATCCGACGTAAAAGTCGTTCAACCCTACTTTACGCCTGAACGGTGTCCCGGGGTCCCGAGCCTCGGCCCCGAAAACATTCGGGCACATCACACCATTGGGATCCCCTTGGGAAAACACATCAAATTGACTGCTCACTTGAGCGAAACAGATATTCAGCGAAAGAAAAAATTTCTCCGTACTGCACATGAGTGGTGCTATGTGGTACCCGTATATCGGTCCCGAATTGCAATGAACAGGTCGCACCGTTGTGATCCTCTCGAAAAAAGTACACAAGACTGACTATCCATTTGTCCGAAACTGACACCCGGTGATAAAGATAGAAATCACCGCCAACTACAAAAAACAGCCCTCATGGGGCCCGCACCATCGTGAAGAATTAAAGCGGGCGGATTGTTACATTGCAATTCCCTCAGAAAAACACCCAAAAATGACTTCTTGCATGCCCCGAACGGACATCCGATGAAAAAGTTACAAAACGCTGCTCGCAGCTTAAAAGATGGGTCATGTGGCCCATGCCTCAATTCTGGTTTCAATGCCTGAAACCACCCTGGAAAACTCCTCCTCGGAACCATGGTCTCAACGCTGCTGACGGTGCTCAATTCGTACATTGGATGTGTCTGTGCCATCGAAAACAAGAACCCCCGGGAAAAATGTCAAACCGCTTTAATGCATGTCGCGCCACCGAGCCCCCCCCCCCCCCGTTTCAGGAATTAAAAACCTCTAGAACATCTCAAAATATTCTTCTCGACAATGGGAATTCACTGCCGTAGACATCACTCAAACATACACCCATAGCAAAAATTACGGGTGTTCGAAGTCGGAGGGGGGGGGGGGTACCCCTTGGGCTGGACCAGCCTGGTCCGCCCAGTCCGCCCAGTCAGGGCCGGCACGCGCCGACCTCTGGGTCATCCACGTGGGCCAGCCATGGAACCATGGTCCACCCTCAGATTTTCCCTCGTGGTCGGTCGTCCCGCGTGAAGACCCTCAGGACGCGGGTCATGGTTCCCTCACGGGGTCGTGCGCCGCGACCCCGGTCCACCCACACCGTCGTGCCCCGGCGAGCTCGCCCACCACCTGGAGCCACCGCCTAGAGCCCGTTCCACCTTTCACCTAAATCCCGGAGCCCATGACGCCTGTTTCCACCATCCCAGAGCCCACGCTGCCTACTTCTGCTATCCCGGACCGTCGGAATTCCGCCGGACCACCGCGGAACCGCCGAAAAACCTTAAAAAAGGCCAAAAACATCACTGGTCAATTATGGTCACCCCGTAACTCGGAATTCAAATCCGAAAACTAAAGCGGAAATCTGAAGATTTAAACTACTAAAATATGTGATTCTCTCTACAATTTGATAACAATTCAATGTATTTAATTCAATTTTACGAAGATTTCGGGAATTGAAACGATAAAAACACGAGCCTACCTCGTGGGGCATAGCCCGACGCTTCAATAATGATCCACTAGATCCACCACACCTTTCCCGAGAGATGGAGGAGAGAAAAGGAGTTCCTAATTCGTTGGGAGAACTTCCACTATGGAGATGCAAGGGGGAGAAGAAGAGGGTGGGTGTGGTGTTTAAATAGAAAACACTTAAACCCCCCGCCCATAGGCCATGTTCCTGAACCCTCAATGGGGTTGAGAATAAGACTCCCCTTGGGTAAAAACCATGTTCTGAGTGCAACAACGGTCACAAAAGTTTAATATGAGCCTCTGTTCAAAAGTTATAAATTTAACGCTCGAAGCCTCTAAATTATGGAAACTCCCCTGGGGCCATTTTCCACAGAAGGGTCGCACCCCGGAAAATTACACCCATCCTAGGGTAAACGGCACGCTCCGGACTCAACGGTGCCCTCGATTATCCCATCCAAGTAACCGTTTAGGAGGTATTTTATTTATTTGGCATTCCCATTGTGAACACACTGAAAATTTAATTCCGACCACACCGGGGCTTGGAATCGCACGACGTCTGAAAGCGCTGCTCTGGAATAGAATCAAAAATATTCCAATGTATTTTATAGCAAAAATCGGGTTCTTAAATCATTCCGTCCTTCATTATTTTTCTCTCCAAAAAGCAAAATCAGGGAACAAATCAGGTACCGTGTCACCATAGACAGACCAAAGGATTTGATCTGTTCACGTGAGGTCTTCCCTCGTCGGTGACCTGCATAAGGGGATGCACACTTCCTCTCAGGTGAGTCATGCAGGAGACTCCGTGAACCCACTCCAGACATTGGGGATTGGGCAAGGTGGTAGGGAACCACTCCATCCCTTAACACAAACTCAAAGTACCCGAAGGACCATTGGTGTAGCTTACCTCCCCAGTCGAACCTCTACGTCCCACACCACGACTGGAATCACCTCTTGGACATGGGAAAAAGCCCAGTGATTCCATCCTTTAGAATATCCATATGGGAAAAACCCAAGGATATCTGATTACACAAGATTTCATAGTCGTTGTCCCATGACCAAGACAATCATACATGCTCGAAAGGAAAATGAGTCACCACCATCGACTAAAGAGACAGGTTCCACACCTTCTACTCTACTGACACATGGTTACACCAATGCCCAGTGTCACCCTCCTATCACCTCATGCACTGTAGGATCGTAGACATCCAATTCTCACGGCTGTCTATGGTGCCAACTGTCTGCTCCCAGAGCCTGACGTGGACTGACTGGTGGTGATTGGAAGACCTCGTAATGTCGTCCCCCAATTCTAGCTCCTCCCACTCCTCTACTAGCACCACCTCTCTAGGCACTACTCCGGTCATGGTGCTGCCTCTTCCTTGGTGGTGCGCCTGCTACCTGCCCAAAGTTCTCATCACACCTGGTTGGGTAGTCCCATGATAGGTTACCACGTCCATCACTAGCATATCACCAGCGCTCTCCGGCCTTCCCTGGTGCACTGTGGCGCTACTGTAGTGAAAGACCACATCTCTGAAACCAGCAGGTGGAAGGACGCATGTATCAAGGTTCTGTCTGCTGACGCCTTCTAGCTACGGCATACGTCTCGACTCTATCATTCCTACAACCAGCATCAGCTGTAAAGCGCGACAAGAAGCTCACTTTCACCAACACCTGTTCCAACACCACAACATAAGTGGGAATTCACAAGGGCACTATGATAGCACACATCTCTCTACAGGGACCCTACTCGAACTTCTGCACTCGGAGGCTGTCGTCATGGACCATGTCCGGGTAAAAACATGCATGGTCCGCGAACCTAGTCGCATACCCATCCACCGTCATTCCTCCCTGCCGAAACAGCAGGAGCTCCTGGATCCGAATGCAGCGTAAGCAAGAGGGGTAAAACTCCTCACGAAATAGCAGCTGAAAGTCATCCCATGAAAGCGACAACTCATCGATTAACTGAGTTACAAGACTCTACCAACGCCCCACTGCTCTGTGGAAAAGTCTGGCAGCCAAAGCCACCATCTGATCTGCAGGTGTTTGTACAAGGCTGAAGAGGCGAACCACTGTCCCAAGCCAAACCACTACTGCCTGAGGGTCTGGGTCACCGCTGAACCTCTGCGGTCTATGCCGCTGGAACCCATGATGTGCACTCAACCTGCAATCAATATTTGTCTGCTCTGCAGGAGGTGTCTACAACTCACCAGGTGGGGGTGCTGCTGCTGGCCTACCCGGAGAAAGGGACTCACATGATGGGTCATGGACTGAGACCTCGTAGCTCATAGGGTCATCATCACGAACCAAAGCTGGTATCATGGCTGGCTATCTTCGCGGAGACATCCTGAATGTTATCAAGGAGTTTTGTGGTCAGATGAGCATATTTGTATATAATAGTAACAACAATGGGGAGATGACTCAAGAAGGATAGTCAATAATCTATCCAATGTGATGCACAAACCAATTTCCCTCCAACGTGGGTATCAGCATGCCGAGTAGACAAGCGGGTTATCAAGGTCCTGGTGAATGGATACGTCAACCGCTGCACCATCACTGGACTTTCTATCCTGAGAGCCGCTCTCGAGACACATTCAAACTATTTCCCTAGATCCCAACCAATTACTTTTTATGGACATCCTAAGAATGTCCCAAGGAACGAACCACCTCTGATACCACTTTGGCATGACCCACCCTACCTGGGCTCGAGTCACAACTACCCTAAGCCCACCTCCATAGTCCATGGGCTGGCGACAAGAGCCAAATGCTAAACAACTTGTGGAGGTCTTTTCCTGAGTACCTGTATACACACACACAACCCACTCCATGCATATGTAATGATTAAAATGAAAATTAAAGTACTAACTATGATAAACAACCACAAAAGTGAATCGACCTCTAAACATTACCAAGTAAATGCTGAAGGTAAAATGAAAATAAAAGGGAAAAACACACGCCCAACTAGAAAGTGACACAACCTGGAAAATTGTAAACAAATGTAAAACAGCTGGAGGTTCCCTCGCCAGGAACTCGACTAAGACCACCATACGCGGTCCAAGCTCCCGAACTCCTAAGCTCCTATGATGTCACAACAAACCTGTCTTCCGTCTATAAGGAAACACCAAGTACGGGAAAATCCCATGCAGGGCTGAGTATAAAAATACTCAGTAGGATGCCTCGAAGGCTTGAGGGAGCAACAAAAGAGGAACATAAGAGGGGAGCAGTAGATCGAATAGGGAAAATTAAAGGAGTACAACTGAGAGTGAAGTGAAGAGTACAACAGAGTAACATATCAACCCAATAAGAGAAAGGAAGTAGACTCTTCCAAGCACAAGGAGTTAGAAATGGTGAGAAGATGAACATCTAGTCAAGTCTTCACTACCTATAGTAGGAGATTAGACTCGTCCATCCATGGGAAGCTAGAAACAAAAAACATGTGGCATACCCCGCGCGTCTTCGCCTCTCTTGGAAGGAGAGTAACCAAAACCCAAGAAGTGGGTACCAGAACAAGGTATATATACATATCAATATGCACAAACTAGAAACCCAAACAATATCATAAGGGGATATCAATCTTATAGCTCAGCCCAAGAAATTGAGTCGCCAACAGTCCCATAAGTAAACACCATCGATGCCCAGCATCTTACTCGCCTGCCCTGAACTACAAGTCAAGGGGCTCAAATCACTGCACCTTGATTCTATCCACTTTGGGCGACACTGACTCAGCCTCATGGTTTTGGGTTGTGTCACAAGGACATGTCTCGGTGGGGAATGCACCCCTCGTACATGAGAGTTATCGGGAAATTCAAACCACGCCTCACCACTATCACACAATCGAGAGGTCTTGTCAAAGCCAAACCTGTCACATCACTAACCCGTACAACCAAGTGTCCCGATCCAGTTGTCACAGAGAAAAGCCACAGACTAGCCTAGTAGAAAGGACTCAGTCTGAAAGAAGTCATCGGGTAACCCGCTGCCCAGCCCCGTTGGAGAAAAAACCCTATGAGGTCGTCGGGTAACCCACTGCCTAGTCTCTGCTGGAGGGTAAACCCCAAGAGGTCGTCGAGTAACCCACATCCCAATATATACTAGAAGGTAAAACCTAAGAGTTCATCGGGTAACACACTACCCAGTCTCTGCTAGAGGGTAAACCGTAAGAGGTCATCGGGTAACCCACTGCCCAGTCTCTGCTGGAGGGTAAACTGTCACAAACCAGTCCGAGTCGACCCTGAACTGATCACCCATGCCAGTTAGTGACAAGTCCTGAGAGGCATTCCCGATCCTCCTGGGATGGAGACAACCACCAAGGGCATCAATATAGTACACAAGGGAATGATTTATCCCATATATGAACCATCAAACAAACAACGGAAAGAAATGGACATCCCAAAATACATTTATATAAAAATTGAACTGAACATTATTTGTACCAGAAACTGAACGTAAAACTAATCCAACAACTCAACTGACCAATCCCGATAACCAACTATCTCCATGTGACCCCACTGGTCACCCTCCAAAAAAATGATCACACATCTCCCAAGGTGATTAAACTCAAGATGAAACCTACACAAGGGATGAAAATAGAACAATACTATAGGCATGAGTGTTAAAACTCAGTAGGTTAGCCCAATATTCTATTCCTAATGCACATCCTTTAAAATAAAATAAAAATCAATTTCATGTTTTAAAAAAAATATAAAGTTATGTCTTCCAAATGAGGTCCCATGCTGTAATGAAATTACCAGATAAAAACTTTCATGTTCTATAAACAAGAATGCAAGTATCAACTTTAAAAGTGGTGAAACTTTAAAATGAAAGTAGTTTTCAAGAGGGATGAATTAAAGAATTTTAACTTTTAAATAAATCACACACACTACTGAATTTACCAACCAAAAATTCCATATTATGACGGTGAGTACAAAATATCCAATGAGCACTAGTCATGGGAACACCCCTAGGCACTAATTAGTTGTGAGCTCCAGGTACCTCATACCTCGGTGAAAGTAACCATAATAAATATATATTCTCATGCACACGAGCCACTATTAGGGAGCATACCCATAACCTATTGGCGCCACAACATCTTCATCATCATTTTTTGGTTAGTTTTGTCATCGTCAAACATGCAATGTGAAATAGGGGCAAAACCCCACAGAATCACTAGCATACTCGTACACATTCACCCACCCAGATACCCGAGATTCCCTTTAGTTCTCAATAAAGTTACACATATTATAAAATACACATTTCATATCCAAATTTAATTCCCAAACCATAAAAACAAAAACAAACCTTATACATTTTTCACATTTCTTTCATGAATCAACAAACCACTACAAATTATCGTAAAACAATTTCAAGGATATATTGAGGCTATGCAGATAAAACTCATTCAAAAACACTATTTGAATTATAAACACACAACAAGACCATACCCAACCATATTTGGCAGCCCTAAATACATTTAATAAAATCATTTCACGTATTATAAGACAATCCAAATTGGCACAACATGCTATATACAAGTAAAACACTCATTCTTCATTTTTAGGAAAGGCCAAACATGCCTTTAAATATTTTCCCAAAAAAATCATTTGAAAAAGTTATGCATTTAAATTTTTTTATAGAGGTGTATAAACACCATATAAATCATCAAACCACATTCATAAATCCCATAAGACACTCAGGTTACATATTGGAATCACAACCATTTTCATAAGAATGTGAAACATGCCATTTTCCTGCAACATGGGCCAAAACATGTTGTAAACCAAAATCAATTTATTTTTAAAACAAAATACAAATTGGAAAGCCAGAAAAGGATCCCAAAATAATTTTTTACATGCTTATAATTTATTTATTAATCCAAAAAAAATCATTTTAAATTGCACTAGAAACATAAAATCCAACAGGACAATTTACAGAATACGTGGCATGTACTCTTAAAAGAACAACTTATGTTAAGCACTTAAAAGGGGATAAAATACCATTTTCATGCCATAAAGTTATTAAAGCTACTTAAAAATATTCAAAATAAAATTAACCAAGTGCAGAAGCTCATGGAATAATTTATCAAACAAGAGGAGTGCACATTTATACAAAAATAACTATATTTTTTACAAAATAAGTCATAAAACGTAATTTTCAAACAAAAACATTAAATCCAAGGTTTTACAGTAGTAAATATGATATAAATAATTTTATAAAAGTATTATAATGATGAAACTTAAATGATAAAGGCTTTTTCAAGGGACATCCTACCTCAAATCTTTGGCGTAATTGAAACGCACACCCGAAATCACCAACCGCGGAATTATAAACACTAAAAATATGTAGACCAAACCTAAATGAATATAAAATACATAAAAAAAATGTAATAACAAAACCCTAGGTCTATTAGGAATAGGGGATATTATAAAACCGAAAAATAATGAAGGGAGGAAGAAGAGGGAGGATAAAGGAGAAGGAATCTCACCTTTCAATTAAAAAAAATCATTGTATTCCATTATATCTGCACCCCTAGAAAAAATGGAATTGGATGACACATCTTGGTATGTCTAATATGGTCTGGAAGAACCAGGGAAAGAATATTTTTTTGATGTAGAGAAATAATTAAATGAGTTATGTATAAAACAGTTTACCTTATCAATTCTGGGCGATTTGAGGTAATTTGAGAAATTTCTCCCTAATCTGTGACCCATATGATCTAAAAAGAGGGTAAATAGATAATGGGGGTGAGTTTAGGGATATTATATTCTAGGGGGTGGTTTAATAAACGAAAAATATTAAAAATTTAATTAGATATAAAAGAAACAAATATTTTTTTTAAACGGAGAATAACCCCATGGGTTGGCCCAATACCTAAATAAGTAACCCCAATTCACCATGATTATGAATTTATATGGGGTCAAAAAGGATAAGTAGGTTTTAATATATCAGTATAGGAAAACTGGGAAGTATAATGGGTTAAAAATGATTGAAAAAATGAGTTATAAAAGAAACAAATTCGGTTTTCTTAAAACTGGAAATAGGCTCATGGTTGGCCCAAATCATGAAGTAACCACCCTTTCCTCAAAAATTCCTAAAAAACAATGGTTAACCCAAATTAGGGTGATTAGACATATATGAAACATTAAAACTCAAGATTCACCTCACCAAATACCCACGAAAATGATCCGGATTTCCAATGGACTAGATCAATATAAAGACAAAAAACCGGGTGTGACAAATCTCCCCACCATTAAAGATTTCTGCACTCGGAAAGCCATAACACTTTCCGGCTGAAAAATCAACAACTAAGAATTACCTATCGACATGATCCATACTATAAAGAAAATGAGATATAATCAAACATAAATTGATGTTAATCCTATAGCTCAAGAAAAACACACTACTCACAACCCCTTCAAGAATATCATTGAAAATATCAAGCCACCACCTCCACAACCAAGACAAGAACCCAATTGTTCGGACTTCTCCCAATAAATCCAACCATCACGTAAACCATAGAGAACTCATAAAAACCCAATATTCTAGGGGATTCCATAATTTAATCCCCACCATCAATAAAAAAACTAGAACTAAAAAAGTTCTTAGGATGAAATTCCATAGAACCCATAGTGAGTCTCTCCACTATTAGAAACCAACTAGAAACGAACAGACAAGAATTCAACATGAGCTATAATTTGGCCTCAATAACTCAAGCCCAAAAAAACTCTCCTACAAAAACATACAATACCATGTTAATAGTGTTAAAACATGGACATCTAAACCACCCACTCTCGAATGGAGGGGACAAGAACTGGGCCAAGACATTCAGCACGGATATGGACCCCTACCACTCAAGGAGGGGAGGGAAGGGGACCCAATAATTTGGCCATTGAAACTACAAAAGAAACAATGTAACTACCCAAAACTCTCCACCTATGAATAGATAACACAAAGACAGCACCCGATTTTCATAGGAGGTCTACACAGGGACATTGATTTCAAACCCACATCCATGAATGCATAACCATAAAACTGTGTGAGGGGTAATTCCCCAACCCTTGTTCTAAAGAAGAGAAATTCACATTAATGAGGAACCACAATAGATTCGTAGAAACTACCATAACACAATGGTGGATACAGGAGCCTGCTCAAGCTCCCCATACCGCTAGAGATTTCCTAACTACGTGAAAAGTATCACATCGAGGCCTATGGCTAGAGTCCTAATTCTTGAAACATTTTCTGCACCGCAGTCAGGGTTCTAAGGATTACACCGCTAAAAAAACTAAAATGCTCAAAAAAACCTTCATCTAAACGGATGAGTCTCCGCACATCCAAACAGATCATACCATTCTAATCCTCATGAAAAAAACATGTGACATAGACTATTTACTCACCTCCAATAGTCATCCAACGTAAAAGTTGTTCAACACTGCTTTACGCCCGAACGACGTCCCGTGGTCCCGAGTCTTGGCCCAAAAACAGTGGCGTGCATCACACCATTGTGATCCCCTTGGGAAAACACATGAAATTGACTGCTCACTTGAGTGGAATGGATATCCGGAGAAAAAGATGTATTTCACTGTACCGCACACAAGAGGTCATATGTGGGACCCGCATCTCGGTCTTGAAGTGAAACAAATGGATACATCGTTGTAATCCTCTCGAAAAAGTACACCAGATTGACTATCCACTTGTCTGAAACAGACACCCGGTGATAAATATAGAAACCACTGCCAACTCGCAAAACGGTCCTCATGGGGACCACACCGTCATGTATAATTAAAGCAGGCATATTGTGCCATTGCAATTCCCTCGAAAAAGCACCCAAAAACGACTGCTCGCATGCCCCAAACGAACATCCGATGAAAAAATTGTTAAACGCTGCTCCCAGCTTAAAAGAAGGGTCGTGGGGCCCATAGTCAATTATGGTTACAACGCCTGAAACCACCTAGAAAAACTCCTCCTCGGCACCAGGGTCCTAATGCCGCTTACGGTTCTCAAATCGGACATCGGATGTGTCTGTTTTATCCAAAACAAGAACCCCCGGGAAAAACGTCAAACCGCTTAAAGGCACGTCGCGCCACCGAGCCCCCCCCCCCCCGTTTCAGAAATTAGAAATACCAAGACCATCTCAAAATATTTGTCTCAATTCCGGGAATCCACTTCCGTAGACGGCACGCAAAACAGACCTCCATAGCAAAAATAACGGGTGTTCGAAGTCGGAGGGGGAGAACGCCTTGGGCTGGACCAGCCTAGTCAGGCCGGACCGCCCGGTCTAGGCCAGATCGCAGACCCAGCCCACGGTTCAGCCGTGCGGGCCGGCCGTGTACCCGCAGTCTATGCTCAGACCATCCCTCTTGGCTGGTCGTTCCGCGTGACGACCCAGTGGACACGGGTCTTGGTTCCCCTGCGGGGTTGCGCACTGCAACCCCGGTCCACCCGCTCCTTCGCACCCCGACGAGCTCGTTCTCCGCCTGGAGCTGCCGCCTGGAGTCTGCGCCACCTGCCCCTTGAAGCCCAAAGTCCACACCGCCTGCTTCTGCTATCCTGGAGCCTGCGCTGCCGACTGCTGCCATCCCGGACCGCCGAAATTCTGCCGAACCACCGTGGAACTGCCGGAAAACCTTGAAAAAGGCCAGAAACTTCGCCGGTCGATTGCGGTCACCCCAGAACTTGGAATTCAAATCCAAAAAGCAAAGCAGAAATATCAAGATTTAAAATACGAAAATTTGGGCTTCGCTCGAAAATTAGATAGCAATTATACGCAAGTAATTCAATTTGATGAAGATTCGGGGAATTAAAACGATAAAAACACGAGCCTACCTCGTTGGGTGTAGACCAGCACTTCAACGATGATCCATCAGAGCTGCCACGCCTTGCCGGTGAGATGGAGGAGAGAAGATGAGTTCTTCATTCTTTGTTGGGAGATCTTCTTCCAGGGTGAAGCAAGGGGGAGAATAAAAGGGTGGGGGTGGTGTTTAAATAGAAAACACTTAAACACCCCGCCTGTAGGCCCCGTTCTCAAACCCTCAGCGGGTTCGAGATTAAGCCTACCCTAGGGTAAAAACCTTGTTCTGAGCGCAACAACGGTCTCAAAATTTAAATCTGAGCCTCCGTTAAAAAGTTATAAAATTTAACGCCTCAAGTCGCTAAATTATTAAATACACATTTCACATCCAAATTCAATTCCCAAACCATAAAAACACAAACACCCCTCTTACCTTTTCACATTTCTTTCATGAATCAACAAACCACTACAAATTTTCGTAAAACAATTTCAAGGATGTATTGAGGCTCTGCACATAAAACTCAATCAAAACACTATTTGAATTATAAACACACAACAAGACCATACCCAACCATATTTGGAAGCCCTAAATACATTTAATAAAGTCATTTCATGGATTATAAAACAATCCCAATTGACACAACATGCTATATACAAGTAAACAATTTCTTCTTCATTTTTAGGAAAGGCCAAACATGCCTTTAAATATTTTCCCAAATCAATCATTTGAAAAAGATATGAATTTCAATTTTTTTAATGAGGTGTATAAACACCATATATATCATCAAACCACATTAATAAATCCCATAAAACACTCAGGTTACATATTCAATACACAACCATTTTCATAAGAATCTGAAACATGCCATTTTTCAGCAACATGGGCCAAAACATGTTGTAAACCAAAATCCATTTATTTTTAAAACCAATTAAAAATTGGAAAGCCATAAAAGGATCCCAAAATAATTTTTTACATGCTTAAAATGTATTTCTTAATCCAAAAAATCATTTAAAATTGCACTATAAACATAAAATCCAACAGGCCAATTTACAGAATACATGGCATGCACTCTTAAAAGAATTACTTATGTTAAGCACTTAAAAAGGGATAAAATAAAATTTTCATGACATGATGTTATTAAAGCTACTTAAACATATTCAAAAAATAATAAACCATGTGCAGAAGCCCATGGAATAATTTATCAAACAAGAGGACTGCACATTTATACCAAAATAAGTATATTTTTAACAAAATAAGTCATAAAACGTAATTTGCAGACAAAACCTTTAAAACCAATGTTTTACAGTAGTACATATGATATAAATAATGTTATAACAGTATTATAATGATGAAAACTAAATGATAATGGTTTTTTCAAGGGACATCCTACCTCAAATATTTGGCGTAATGGAAACGCACACCCGAAATCACCCGCCGTGGAATTATAAACCCTAAAAATATGAAGAACAGAACTAAATGAATATAAAATACATAATGAACAATGAAATAAAAAACCCTAGGTCTATCAGGACTTTGGGATATTATAAAACCGAAAAAAATGAAAGGAGGAAGAAGAGGGAGGATAAAGGATAAGGAATCTCACCTTTCAATTAAAAACATCTCTTCTTATTCCATTATATCTTCACCCCTAGAAAAAATGGAATCAGATGAATCTTCTTGGAGAGTATAATATTTTCTGGAAAAACCAGGGAAAGAATATTTTTTTGAGCTAGAGAATGAATTAAAAGAGTTATGTATAAAAAAATTTACCTTATCAATTCAAGGAGACTTGAGGTAACCTGAGAAATTTCTCCCTAATCCGCGACCCATATGAGCTAAAAAGAGGGTAAATCGATAATGGGGGTGAGATTAGGGATATTTTCTTCGAGGGGGAGGTATAATCAATGAAAAATATTAAAAATTAAATTAGATATAAAAGAAACCAATATTTTTTTAAAAAAAGGAAATGGCCCCATGGGCTGGCCCATTACCTAAATAAGTAGCCCTAATTCACCATAATTATGAATTTATAAGGGGTTAAAAATGATAAGGATTATTTAATATATCAATATAGTACATGTGGGAAGTGTAATGGGTTAAAAATTATCGAAAAAAGGAGTTATAAAAGAAACAAATTTGGTTTTCTTAAAACTGGAAATAGGCTCATGGTTGGCCCAAATCATGAAGTAACCACCCTTTCTTCAAAAATTCCTAAAAAAACAATGGGGAACCCAAATTTTGGTGATTAGACATATAAAAAACTTCAAAAATAAAGATTCATATCACCAAATACCCATGAAAATAATCTGTATTTCCAATGGACAGATCAATACAAAGACAAATAAACCGGGTGTGACAAATCTCCCCACCAATAAAGCTTTCCACCCCCGGAAATCAATAACACTTTCCAGCTGAAAAATAAACAACTAAGAATTACCTATCAACATTATCCTACCTTTAAAGAAAAGTAAATATCATCAACCAAGAATTGATTTTAATCTTATAGCTCAAAATAACACACTACTCACAACCACTTCCAGAAAATCATTGGAAATATCAAGCCACCACCTCCACAACCAAGCCAAGAACCCGATTGTTGGGCCTTCTCCCAATGAACCCAACCATCACCCGAACCAAAGATCACTCATGAAAAACAAATATTCTAGGGTATTCCATAATGTACTCCCTACCATTGATAAACAACTAGAACTAGAAAAGTTCTTAGGATGAAAATTCATAGGACCCATGGTGAGTCTCTCCACTATTAGAAACCAACTATCAACGAACAGACAAGAATTCAACATGAGATATAATTGGACCTCACTAACAGAAGACCAACAAAAATATCCTACAAAAACCTACAATACCAAGTTAATAGGGTTACAACATGGACATCTAAACCACCCACTCTCGAATGGAGGGGACAAGAACTGGGCCAAGACTTTCAGCATGGATCTGGACCCCCACCACTCAGGGAGGGGAGGGAAGGGGACCCAATAATTAGGCCATTGAAACTACAAATGAAACAAAGTAACTACCCAATACTCTCCACCTACGAATAGGTAGCACAAAGACTGCACCCGATTTTCACAGAAGGTCCACACATGGTCATTGACCGAAAACCTACATCCATGAAGGCATAATCATAGGAACTGTGGGAGGTGTAATTCCACCACCCTTATTGTGAAAAAGGTAAATTCACAGTAATGAGGAACCACAATAGATACATAGAAACTACCATAACACAATTTGGGAGACAGGATCCTGCTCAAGCTCCCCATACCTTTGGATATTTCCTAACCACGTGAAAAGCTTCACATCGAGGCCTATGGCTAGAGCCCTGATTCTTGAAGAATCTACTGCATCGCAGTCAGGGTTTTAAGGATTACACCGCTAAAAAAACTCAAATTCTAAAAAAACACCTTCATCTAAACAGATGAGTCTCCTCACATCCAAATGGATCATACCATTGTAATCCTCACGGAAAAACACGAGAGATAGACTATTTACTTCCCTCCAACAGACATCAAACATAAAATTCGTTCAACCCTGCTTTACGCCCAAACGAAGTCCCATGGTCCCAAGCCTCAGCCCCGATAACAGTGGGGCACATCACACCATTGTGATCCCCTCGGGAAAACACGCCAAATTGAATGCTCACTTGTGTGGAACAGATATCCAGTGAAAAAGATGCAGTTCACCGTACTACACACATGTGGTGCTATGTGGGACCCACATCTCAGTCCCGAATTGCAACGAATGGATCACATCATTGTGATCCTCTCGAAAAAGTACACAATATTGACTATCCACTTGTCTGAAATAGACACCCGGCGATAAAGATAGAAATCACCGCCAACTCCCAAAACAGTCCTCGTGGGGCCCGTACCATCATGTAGAATTAAAGCGGTCGGATTGTGCCATTTCAATTCCCTCGGAAAAGAACCCAAAAATGACTACTTTCACGCCCCGAACTGACATCCGATGAAAAAGTTGTTAAACACTACTCGCAGCTGAAAAGACGGGTCGTGGGGCCCACACCCCAATTATGGTTTCAATGCCTAAACACACCCCAAAAAACTCCGACTTGGCATGAGGGTCTCAATGCCACTGACGGTGCTCAAATCGGACATCGGATGTGTCTGTGCCATCCAAAACAAAACCTACTAGGAAAAACGTCAAACCGCTTAAAGGCGCGTCGTGCCACCGAGCACCCACCCCCCCCCCCCATTTTGGGAATTAAAAATCCCAAGACCCTCTCAAAAGATTTTTCTCAAAGTCGGGAAAGCACTTCCATAGACGGCACACAAGACAGACATCAGTAGCAAAAATTACGGGTGTCTGAAGTCGGAGCGGGAGAACCCCTAGGGATGGACCGGCCTGCTCAGGCCGGTCTGCCCAATCTGGGCCGGCCCGCGCCTTCTGGCCTGGCTCACAGTGCCGGCCCATGGTTCAGCTGCGCGGGCTGGCTATGGACCCATAGTCTACCCTTAGACTATCTCTCTTGGCCGGTCGTCCCGCGTGAAGACCCGCTAGACGCGGGTCGTGGTTCCCCTACGGGTCGCGCACTGCAACACCAGTCCACCCGCTCCATCGCACCCCGGCGAGCTCACCGCCGGTGAAGCCACCGCCTAAAGTCCGTCCCACCTGGCCCTTGAATCCCAGAGCCTACGTCGCCTGCTTCCGCCATCCCGGACCGTCGGAATTTCCCCAGACCACCGCGGAACCGTAGGAAAACCTTAAAAAAGGCAGGAAACTTTTCCGGTCGATTGCGGTCAACCTAGAACTCAGAATTCAAATCCAAAAAGTGAAGCAAAAATCTCAAGATTTAAAGTACTCAAATATGGGATTCCCTCAACAATTAGATAGCAATTCTACGCAAGTAATTCAATTTGAATAAGATTGTGGGAATTAAAACGATAAAAACACGAGCCTACCTCGTGGGTGTAGCCCAGCACTTCAACGATGATCCATCAGAGCCCCCACGCCTTTCCAGAGAGATGGAGGAGAGAAGAGGAGTTCCACTATCTTCGTTGGGAGATCTTCTGCCAAGGAGAAGCAAGGGGGAGAATAAGAGGGTGGGGTGGGGTTTAAATAGAAAACACTTAAACCCCCCGCCTGTAGGTCCCGTTCCCGAACCCTCAGCAGGTTCGAGATTAAGCCTACCCTAGGGTAAAAACCATGTTCTTAGCGTAATGGCGGTCTCGATATATTAATTCGAGCCTCTGTTCAAAAGTTATAAAATATAAAGCCTGAAGTATCTAAATTATGAAAACGCCCCTGGGGCCATTTTCCATAGAAGGGTCACGCCCGTGAAAATTACACCCCTCCTAGGGTAAAAGACACACTCCAGACTCAGCGGTGCCCTAGGTTTTTCCATCCGAGAAACCGTTTAAGTGTTATTTCATTTATTTGGCGTTCCCAGTGTGAACACACTGAATATTTAATTCCGGCCACCCTGGGGCTGAGAATCGTATGCCATCTGAAGGCGCTACACTATAATAACATCAAGAATATTCCAAAGTCTTTTTTTGAAAAAACCAGGTTCTTAAAACTAATCCTCAGAGTCTGCATTAGTGTAATGTTATCGAGTTAGAGTTCATCTAAATTTATTTCCAAGGTTATTTCTAAACTTTATCTGATACCAAATGTAACACCCTAACCCCAATTACCCAGAGTCGGTGCATTATTTTAAAACATTGGAATGATACAAGGAAATCATGTCCTGAAAGACTAATCAGTTTAGAATTCTTTGAAATATATTTCATACATCAACTTCACATTATTATTTCTAACATAAAACAAAACATCAATAGTTCTTTGAGAATTCCATTATTCCCTTTTAGCTTAACCCTACATATCAATAATAATACACTTCTTGGAAATACTGGGAAAATAAAACATAAGAAAGAGGTGAACTTAGATGTTCAGTAAGGGTAAACAATTTAGTGGAAGATAACATAATCAATTGGTATAGTGAATAATTGAAAACACATGCCTTTTCAAATAATAAACATGAACAATTTATGGTAAAAATATGAGCTGGGTAAATATATCCATAATAAAACATAGTCATGGGAATTCTACTAGTCTAATAACCATGTGAAAAATTAATATTATTTTTATCATGAGGGAATGTATAATGACAAAAATTCTGAAACATTTTGTCAAGGCCACGACCAAGATGTCTAAAAATGATTAAGGCCTCGACAAAAACCATATATCAAATTGGTAAAAGCCTCGGCCAATTCCACATATAAATGTCTCATGATACCTACTGATGTATCGAGGATCTATAGAGGACTCCACCTGTCACTTACTATCTATAATACATTCCTCATATGAATGGTTAAAAAATAACATAAACATTCGTATTAAAACTATCATATGAAATGTCAATACTTTAACCATAAATCCTGAATGGTATTAAAATAACACATTCACAGTCGAATATATCACAAAACATTCAATACAATATGGAAGATTTGTATCATAATAAATCAACTTCAAAAAAGTTTAAAATCCAACAAAGGATGTTGACATAGATAAAAATTATTTGTAAAACCATTTGAGAGAAATTTCCATTTTTTCATGAAAAAATTTATAATTCACACATTCATAAAGGATGTAATTTAAAATAGATTTTTGAATCCAAGTGTCCCATACCACATTAAAACTTTTGAAAAGAATTATCATTTAAAAACATTCATTTCCAATTAATTAAATCCTTAAAATCATTTTGAAAACATGGACAAGAATTAAAAGGATTTAGAATGATAAATATTTAAACATTTAAAATTATGAACTTGTTAAATAGAACCTCCCATAAAACCTTAAAATATTCATTTTGAAAACATTTTTATGAAATATGGGTATCGATGATAAATATGTCCCTATAAATACTTTCACATAGACAATCTCAGATAATAATGAGATTGAGGAAATAAACCTTATCTTGAACTTTCCATTGGTCGAGGGTACATTTAGCCTCCTATATAATGACCATTGTATGTTATTAAATCATAACAGAACCATATTCATATTTATTATATCATACATTATTCATTATGTCTTTATACTACCCATTTAATAATTATTTCCATGTTAAATTAACATTTTTGTTAACAATCGCTTTCTTTATCATACGTGTTTTAACTTTATATTTTTGATTTTTTCATATATATCATGATTTAAATACTTCTAGAATATGAAACTAGATTTATATAGCACATATATTTAGAATATAAATATTTATTATTGATAGATATATGAAATGGAAGGCACAATTTATGGAGACGGTAGGCCGTACGTATGCATAAACATTGTTTCGGTTTTCATATCGTATTGAACGGAAGTAAGTGAATAAGATATATGTAATTACACACACACACACATATATATATTAGCATTATTATTTCATAAATTACATAATTATTAATAATATATATTTTTTTAATCATAGTTGAATGGTGAACATGGGAATGAATCTCATCGTGTTCTGAAGAAGGTAATCTGTAAGTATACACAAGATACAATATGAATATATTAATGGTGAAATCGTATGTAATTGTATGGTATATCATATATATACAGAATCATTAACATGTTATATTTATTATTTACATCAGTTATACTCATTATTATACCATCCAAAAATGAAGTGTTTTAATAATAAACTACACCATGATGTGGAGATGGTAAGTCATATGTACACACATATGGTGACTGTGACACCCCAATCTTCCATAGTATGTTTTCCAATGAATAATACAGTAGATTGTGTTGTGCACAACTTCGAGTTCAAACACACCACAACCAATCAAACTAGCCATTATGAATAGTAATGCCCACTTTTTAAAATTTTATAAATTTTATCTTTCAAAATGGACTTCATTTTTGGATTTAGAATATAAAAATTAGCTTAGGGTGAATTTTTGGTATTTTTCTGAAAACATTCAATTTTTGATGAATAGTGAAAAATAATGAGTCGTTGTTTAAAACCCACTTTTTATTAAAAAAATTATTTATTCTATTTAAATTTATTTTATTTAAAAATAGATACATAATACCTATATATGTTCAATGTAATTCATTGGAGTCCATTTATAATAATTTTAGATATATAAAAATTTTATTTAACTTTTTAACGTCTTTTACCTACCTCCTAGGAGTATTTGAAAATTTACATAAAACATAATTTTACCACTTATGTGAGTTGAATTTAATAAATTATAACTACATGGTTTATATCAGAATGAAAAATGTGGTTCAATAAGATGATAATAATTTTTGGTGAATAGTAACTTCTTACTTTTATTTACCACGGTTAAAAGTAAATAGGATATTTAAGGGTAAAAATGAAATTATTATTACCCTAAAAATGTCCAAATTCTATTGGATAATTATAATTCGACCAAAAAACCATAGGAATAAAATATGAACCTCTTTGGTTCACTTGGATTAGATTAGGAAACTTATTATTATTTTATTTAAAGAAGAGTTAAAAGAGTTAAAATCAATGTTTAATAACTAAATAATTTATAATATAGGGATATACATAAGATAAATTATACTATAAATATTCATTAGAATACTAAAACGATTTCATACATAATGGTATTTTATTTATGTTTTTTATACATTAAATAATTTAATTTATTTATGACACAATGATGATGTAGTAATTACATAATTAATGAAATATTAAAATAATTGATATTACAAACATCCAAATAAATATAATTTGAGATTTTTTTTAAATTAATCTAATTTTAAAGGTTAATAATACATATTAGGGTTGGTTATATGAATTTTTATCAAAGTAATAATTCTATTATGAATTTATCAAAAATGAAATACCAAATAGTTTCAAAATTGACATAAAAGAGTTTTTAAAACAAATGTTATATAATTAATTTATATTCTATTCATAAAAATATAATGTTCAAAAAAAGACATATATATTAATATTTGTATAATTAATGAAATACTTGGGGTTCTCTTGGATGTATAAAGTAATTTTATTTACCATATAATATAAAAATACAAAGAGACATGGTAAATGTCAAACTATTTAACTAAGAGTTAAATCAAAAAAAGATAAGGTTAATATAATGTCCCAAACATGTCTAAAACATATTGGTTGAGTGGTTTTACATGAATCCCCTTATTATCTTTTAAATAATACACTTTTTAACCATTAGAAACTGAAAATTATTTTATTATAAAATAATATTTCTAGCTTTTCCTAAGGTGCCCATCACTCCTCTTATAAAAGGGCACTCCCCCTTCTCTCTAATTCACACCATAAAATCCATTTGGCTCGGCCAAACCCTACCCAAATACTCTCGAAACTGTCCTCCATTAATCCTAGAGGCCTTCCTTTAGTCAGAGAGGGAACCTAAGGAGCCATTTTGATCAAATCAAAAGGTAGAACCCGAAGAAGAGGTAAATATTTCCTCACCTCTTTCAATTTCCATTCTTCTTCCACTTCTTCTTTAGTTGTTGTTTATATTATAAAATAATAACTACATTATCTTCAATATACAGTGATTTTATTATAAATATGGTACAACCATATTCATTATTCTATCCATCCTTTGAATGACATGTCACCATACGTGCGTACGTACGACTTACCGTCTCCATGTCGTGGTTTAATTGTTATTCAATACATTATTATTTAAATGGGTATAATAATGATGGGTAATTGATGTAAATAATAAATATAACATGATAATTATTCTTTATATATTATAAACCATCCAATTATATATTATTTTAATATCAAAACAATGGTATTGTTTCCTGTACGTACGTACGGATTACCGTCTCCACGAACGCGATGAGATTCGTTCCCCATCATATCCATTCAAGACTAATTTTCATTAGAGGATTAAAAATAATTTTTAAAGACTTAATACCACTATGAATATGAATTATATACATCCTATCCATAAAAAGAATTACTTATGTAACAAATCATATAAAGGAAAATGAATCAGTTAACACCCGACACGATGATAATGCTACAATATTATTAAAAAAGCAATATTAAAAGATCATATGTGATATGATATTAATGTATATGATTCTTGTATAATTTAATAACGATTATTTCACTATTATACATGAGTTTAACCAACCCTCAACCAATAAAATGTACAAGGTAAGAGTTAATTTCACAATCTCTTCATTATCTAAGGTTGTTTATATGTAATTATCTACTAGGACATCCTCATCATCCACATCCATGTTTCTTAAAAATGTATTTCAAAACAATCTTTATAATTTATAGACTATGGGTCAAAGTCATTTATACCATTTTTTGAATTTTATAAGATGTTTATAAAGGAATCTTTCCGTCATTTTCCAAATAAGGTACTTTATGACCTTTTCGACAAAATTAAGGTAAGAATGTTTTTTAAACTCATATGACGGTTGCGGCTATTTTCCGCTGTTATAACATCATCAAAGCTTCCCTTATAAGCTTATAAGAATATTTTCAAACATAAATGTTTTCTTCTATAATTACGTGACATTTAAATTATTTCAAAATAGAAAGATATATTTCTGTAAAAAGTTTTTGATTTCATCTATGTCAACATACTTTGATGTATTTTAAGTTTGTTTGAAGTTGATTTATTATGATTAAAAAATTACATATTTTATTGAAGGTTTTGTGATATGTTTAACTATGGATGAGTTATTTCAAACCATTCATGCTTTATGGATAACATATTTACATTTTTATGCCAGTTTTAAAATGAATGTTTATGTTGTGGTTAAACATTTTTTTTATGAGGAATGCATTGGACATAGTAAATGACGGGTGGATCCCACTATAGCTCCTCGATGAATTGGTTGGTCTCATGAGACAAACTAGTGTCTTCGAACAAGTCCTTGAGAAAATATTATTTTTAGTCTTGGAATAAGACCTTGACTATGTGGTTTTGAAAGTCTGGCATTATGAATTCCATCATTATGAAAGTGGCTATTGATATTGCATGTGATTATTCGACTAGTAGAATATCCATGTGAGTAAGTAAATGGAATTATTTGATTTTATCTTTTCCATATTATACTGAAGTTAAAATTTATAAGGCTTTTGTTTTAGTCTTATACATTGACTTAAATGTTTATGAGTATTTATGAATGTTTCCACTATATTGTTATCCTTACTGAGCATCTGAGCTCGCCCCTTTCTATGTTTTTTTAGGATGCGAAGAATTATTTTATGACTGACCAGCAGGGATTGTTTGAGGGGATATGAGTGTGGTCTATGGAATCGATGTTGTTGCAGTTTTTCATTTTATGATGTAATGTAAACCTTATGAATGTATCTACTACTTCCTAGTCTACTAAACTAATCAGTCTTTTGAGACTTGATCTTTTGTGATCGTGACAATGATATGTAATAATGCACCGACTTTGGGTAACTGGGGTCGAGGCATTATAGTTTGTATCAGAGGAAGCTTAGTACAAACCTATGAATCTAGATTTAGATAAACTCTGATTTGAGCACATTACCCTAAGATATACTTTGAGGATTGTTATAAAATAACTTCTTATAATTTTGGTATTATAGAGATTTTGTGAGTTTTGCAAGAAATAAATCCTTGTTTGGATACGAGCAGGTAGAGGCGGCTTTGGCACAGATGTACCTAGGGGTAAAACTCAAAAACACCACTTTGAGCTAGACTCGAATGAGAACTAGTGCACGACAATGGGCCTTGGTGCACTCTTGGTTATGACACTCCTGAAGGGATATGCATAAGATAATTCTCATTTTCTTTAAAAAACATTATGAAGGGTTTATGAGTATATAATTCCTCAAAGAAAACATTTTTTATGATTATGGATTATATCCATTAACTTTCCAATTTAAGTTAAGTGTTTTACAAGTTTGGAATTATGTATTTCGATTCATAACCTAATCTAGTTTATGCCATTGTTTAGAAATGGATCATAGTGGAATGAATGGAAACCATATCAATAAACACACTCCATGTAGGTATTTACCTCCTACTCAAGATAATTATAGTGGAGTGGGTGATACAACTGGTGCAGATCAACTTATCAATATATTGGGACAACTCACTCAGGTTATGAATAATAACCTAACCCGTATAGAACAACCTGATTCGCAATGTGGAGGATAAATGTTATATTGCTTCATGAGGCAACAGCCACAAACATTAAATGGGGGTACAAATCAACTAGTAGATGAGTAATGGATAAATTCCTTAGTGAAAATATTCCACGCCTTGGGGAGTAGCGAAAGGGAAAAAGTTGTTATGGCAGTTTACCGACTCACTGGAGATTCTGATCAATGGTGGTCATTGATTCAAAACCCAAAGAAAGATGAGTAAGTATAAAATATGGAATAGAGGGAGTTTAAATTGATTTTCTTAGAAAAATAATTTCCTCATTACCATCGAGAAGATATGGAGAGTCAATTTCTGAGTCTGAGGAAAAAAGAGGATGAGAATGTCACAAAGTATAAATCTAAATTTACAAGGTTTGTGTGGCATGCAGAAGATTATATACGTAACCCAAGAATTAATATTGATAGTTTCTTTTATGGGTTAAAACCATTTCTCCATAGCGCATTAGTCTCACAGTCCTTCCTACCGTATGAAGATAATGTCTCATGTGCTATGAAGACAGAAAACAATTCTCCATGTGTTATGAATTTAAAGAAAAGTAAGAGAAGAAGAGATATTCCGAACACTTTGGAAATGGAAATAAGGGGAAGAATGGAAAAGTTGAATATCCATCCTGCAGTAAATGTTGGAAGAAACACCCTAGTACATGCCTGAAGGGAATAAGAGTCTGTTTCAAGTGAGGTGAAAAAGGCCACCAAGCTCGTGATTGCAAGGGGAAGAAAGAGGTTGTGGATGTTGAATGCTACAATTTTAGAGAAATGAGAAATTATGAAAATTAATTTCCTAAGAATCAGGGGAACTTATCTCAAAAAAGGCCAAGGGGTCAAGTTCGAGCTTATGCTATCACTATTGCTGAGGTTTAAGCTCTGAAAGACGTGGTGGTAGGTAATTTAATGGTTTCCTCATGTTTTTCCAATACTTTATTTGATTCTGGATCATCACATTGTTTCATATCATCCAAGTTTTCTATGAAAATTAAATATTTCCAATTTTATTTACCAAGGAAGTTGTCAGTCAAAACTCCTAAGGGAAGTATCATTGCTACAATGTTTTGTGAATCATTCACCATTAGGGTATATAAATGTTCTTTATCTGCTAATCTCATCATCATACCCATGATTGAATTTGATATAATCCTCGTAATAGATTGGTTATCATACCATGTTGCAAAAATGTATTGTAATAAAGAGGTTACTATTTTTTATGACGATGATAAAGAATATCTTATCTTTACAGCTGAATTTTTACCACCTAATTCTTATCTAGATCCACCCCCAGTAGCTCAAATAAATTCAATTATTGGGGAGGAAGAGAATTAAATAACTGTGGGTGAGGAAAATAATGTTCAAATAGAGGATGTACCTATTGTGGAAGAATATGTTGATGTGTTTCTAGAAGATTTACTTGGACATCTGTTAGAATGAGAAATTGAGTTTTCCATTGATTTAATTCCTAGATCAAGGCCCATATCGAAGACCCCTTATATAATAGCCAGTGTGGAATTAGTGGAACTAAAGAAACAACTAGAGGAATTGAGAAATAAGGGATTTTGTCACCCTAGTGTATCTACATGGGGATCCCTTGTCCTTTTTGTTAAGAATAATGTTGGATCTACGAGGTTGTGCATTGATTATAGGGAAAAAATGTTATAACAATAAAGAACAAGTATCACCTACCTCACATTTATGATTTATTCAAACAACTTCATAGAGCTCAATAATTTTCAAAGATTGGCCTTTGATCTGGATATCATCAGTTGTGTGTGAAGAACAAATACATTTCGAAAACAGTGTTTCAAACCAGGTACGATCATTATGAGTTTACATTAATGCCTTTTGGATTGACTAATTCACCTTCTATCTTCATGGATCTAATGAATAGAGTTTTCAAGGAATAGCATGATGACTTTGTTGTGGTATTTATTTATGATATCATAGAATACCGCAAAATCTACAAAGAACATGAAAGTAACTTGTGAATTATCTTGAAGACTGTTAAAAGAAATGAATTATATGGGAAATTTACCATGTGTGAATTTTGGCTTCAAGAGATTTCTTTTCTTGGCCATATTGTCTACAAGTATGGAATCTCTATTGATCCTTCTAAGACCAAGGCAATCCAAGAATGGCTAGCACCGACGAGTATAAATGAGGTATGCATTTTTATTGGATTAGTAGGTTATTATTGTTGTTTCATCCATAATTTTTCCTGGTTGGCAAAGCTATTAACAAAGCTAACACAAAAAGGGGTTAAATTTGTTTGGACAAAAGTGTGTGAAGAATGTTTTGATGAATTGAAGAGAAGATTAGTTAATTTTTCTTTTCTTGACTCTACCATCGGGGAATGATGGGTTTGTTATTCATAGTGATGCTTCAAATAAAGGACTTGGTTGTGTCCTTATGCGGAAAGATAGGTTTATTGCCTATGCATCACGACAGCTAAAAATTAATGAGAAAAATAATCCTACTCATGATCTTGAGTTAGAAGCTGTAATATTTGCTTTGAATATATAGAGACATTATCTCTATGGTGAAAAATGTGAGATTTATACTTATCACAAGAGGTTGAAGTATATTTTCTCACAGAAAGAACTCAACATGTGGAAAAGGAGTTGTCTTGAACTACTCAAGTATTATGATTTCACGATACACTACCACCCGAGGAAGGAAAATAAGGCAGTAGATGATTTGATCAGAAAAGATCAGGGAGTGTTGAACAAGATGAGTGTTGAAAAGGATCCGATATACATGGATCTATTAAAGATGGGTATGGTAATAACCATGGAAGGTGAAACATCAATGCTTTTTCAAATGATTTCCAAACCATATTTACTAGAAAGAATAAAAAGTTCTCAGGCTGATGATGAGGAGTTTCAAAAGAATATTAAAGCTGTGAATAATGGAAGATTGAGTGACTTCATATATGAAGATGGAATTTTGAAATTTGAGAAGAGACTTTGTGTTCTCAATATACCTGATCTAAAAAGGGAATTGCTGGATGATGATCATAATTCCAATTTCTCTCTACACCTTGGGAGCACCACAATTTATAGATTTTTGAAGGAAAATTTTTGGTGGGACAACATGAAGAGGGAGATTGCTAATTTTGTGTCAAGATGTATGGTTTTTCAACAAGTGAAAGCTAGAAGGTAAAATCCTAGAGGAGTCATGAAACCTATTCCCATACTAGAGTGGTAATGGGATAATATTATGATGGACTTTGTCATGGGACTACCAAAGACTCCTAGAAATAATGATGCAATACGGGTCATTATTGATCGTTGTAACAAGTCAGTACATTTTCTTGTTATAAGGGAAGATTCACCACTTGAAAGATTGGAAATACTATATATTAATGAAGTTGTAAGACATCATGGAGTACCACTATCGATTGTTTCTGATTTTGATCCTCGTTTTACATCACGATTCTAGAAGAGTCTTCATAAATCCCTAGATACTAAACTTCATTTGAGCACTGCCTACCACCCTCAAACTGATGGAAAATCCAGACGAACTATTCAAACCTTAGAAGAAATTTTGAGATCAAGCTCATTTGATTTTCAACGTATGTGGGATCAATATTTACCTCTGGTAGAATTTTTCTATAGTAATAGCTTCCATTCAAGTAGTCAGATGACACCATATGAAGCTTTATACTAAAAGAGATGTCGCACACCAACATGTTGAGATGATGTTAGAGAAACAAAACTCGTAGGCCCAAAACATTTGGATGAAACGATGGAAAAGGTGAAGGTAATTCAAAACCACATCAATGAAGCTCAAAGTAGGCAGAAGAGCTATGACGATAACCGAAAGAAGGATTCATAATTTTAGGTATGAGATCATGTTTTCTTGAAAGTATCTCTATGGAAGGGTGTTATACGTTTTGGTAAGAAGGGAAAATTGAGTCCCAGGTACATTATACCTTTTGAAATTCTAGACCAAAATGGGGATGTAGCTTACCATTTGGCAATGCTGCCAAGTCTTTACAAAGATCACGATGTATTCCAAATATCACTTTTTGAGAAAATAAATGCCTAACCCAACACATGTACTCACCTATGAGGAATTAGAACTGGAACCATGCATTTCTTATTGTGAAGATCCTGTCAAGGTTTTTGATACAAGAGAACAAGTGTTGAGAAATCCGATGACTCTTCTGGTAAAAGTTCTATGGAGAAACCATAAGATGGATGTAGAAATGTGGGAACCTGAGGAACTTATGATGAAGAACCACCTGAATCTTTTTACATAGTAATATTATAGATATTTTGAGGATGAGATTAATTGAAGGAGGGGTGAATGTAACACCCCAAGCTTCCACGCTATGTTTCCCTTTGAATAATACAGTAGCTTGTGTTATACGCAACTTCAAGTTCAAACACACCAAAACCAATCAAACTTGCCATTATGAATAGTAATACCCACTTTTTAAAATTTTATAAATTTTATCATTCAAAATGGACTTCATTTTTTGATTCGGGATATCAAAATTAGCTTAGGGTGAATTTTTGGTATTTTTCTGAAAGCATTCATTTTTTGATTAATAGTGAAAAACAAAGAGTCATTATTTAAAACTGAATTTTTATTTAAATAATTATTTATTTTATTTAATTTTATTTTAGGTAAAAATAGATACATAATATCTATATATGTTTAATGTAATTCATTGGTGTCAGTTTATAATAATTTTAGATATATAAAAATTTTATTGAACTTTTTACCTTCATTTACCTACCTCCTAGGAGTATTTTTAAATTTACATAAAGCATAATTTTACCACTTCTGTGACTTGAATTTCAAAAATCCGAGACACATGGTTGATATAAGTAAGAAAAATTTGGTTTAATAAGATGAAAATATTTTTTGGTTAATAGTAACGTTTTACTTTTATTTACAACGGTTAAAAGTAAATGGGGGTATTTAAGGGTAAAAATGATATTATTATTGCCCTAAAATATGTAATAATTCTATTGGATAAGTATAATTAGACCAAAAACCTTGAGAATAATATATGACCCTATTTGGTCCACTTGTATTATATTATGACACTTATTATTGTTTTATTTAAAGAAGAGTAAAAAGAGTTAAAGTCAAAGTTTAATAACTAAAACATTTTTAATATAGGGTTATACATAACATAAATTTGACTATAAATATTAATAAAGAAAGATAAAAATATTTCCTAAATAATGCTATTTTATTTATATTTTTTAGACGGTAAATAATATAATTTATTTATGACACAATGATGATGTATTAATTATTTAATTAATAAAAATTTAGAATAATTGATATTATAAACATCCAAATAAATGTAATTTGAGACTTTTTATGAATTAAAATAATTTTATAGGTTAATTTTAAATATTAGGGTTGGTTAAATGAATTTATTTAGAAGTAATAATGTTGTTATGAATTTATCAAAAACAAGATACCAAATAGTGTCAAAATTGACATAAAAGAGTTTTTAAAACAAATATTATATTATTAATTGATATTCTATTCCTAAAAAACTATGGTTTGGCCAAAAGACTTATATAATGATAGGGGTATTATTACTGAACCACTTGGGAATATCATGGATTTATATAGTAGTTTTATTAATCATATAATATAAAAATACAAAGAGACATGGTAAATGTCAAACTATTTAACTAAGAGTTAAATATAAATGATAAGGTTAATATAGCGGCCCAAACCTATATAAAACATATTTTTTGAGTGGTTTTCGAACCATAACCACCTTATACTTTAAATAATCTACTCTGGATCCATTAGAATCCCAAAATTATTTTATTATAAAATAATATTTCTAGCTTTTTCTATGGTGCCCCACACTCCTCTTATAAACGGGCACTTCCTCTTCTCTCTAATTCTCACCTTAAAAGGCATTTGGATCAGCCAAAAACTACCCAAATACCATCTAAAATATCCTACCTTCATCTTAGAGGGATTAATTTAGTCATAAATCCATCCTATGGACCCCTTTGGATCAAATCATAAGGAAAACCCCAAGAAGAGGTAAATATTTAATCACCTCTTTCAAGTTCCATTCTTCTTCCACATCTTCTTTATTTGATGTTTCCTTTCTTAAATAATAACTACAGTATATTCTATATACTGATATGTAATTATAATTATTTTACAACCATATTCATTATTATATCCATCCTTTGAATGATATTTCACCATACGAGCGTACGTACAGCTTACTGTCTCCACGTCGTGGGGTAATTGTTATCCAATTCATTATTATGTGGATGGGTATAATAATAATGTGTAATTGATATAAATAATAAATATAGCATTATAATGATTCTTTATATATGATATACCATCCAATTAAAAATTATTTTAATATCAAAATAATTATATTGTCGCTCGTGCGTACGTACGTATTGCCATCTCCATGAACGCAATGAGATTCATTCCCCATCGTATCCATTCAAGACTAATTTTCATTAGATGATTAAAAATAATTTTTAAAGACATAATATCATAATTAATATGAATAAGATACATCCTATCCATAACAAACATTACTTATGTAACAAATCATATAACGTAAAATGAATCAGTTAAAACATGAAACGACGATAATACTAAAATATTATTAACAAAGCAATATTAAATGATCATATATGATATCATATTAATGTATATGATTTTTGTATCATTTAAAAACAATTATTTCACAATTATACAAGAGATTAACCTACCATAGACCAATGAAAAGTACATGTTATGGGTTAATTTCACAATCTCTTAATTATCTATGGTTGTTTATATGTAATTATCTGATGGGACCTCTTTATCATCTACATAAATGTTTCTTAAAAATGTATTTCAAAACATTATTACTATTTTATAGACTAATGGTTAATGTAATTTATACCCATGTTTTACTTTTATATTATTTTTATAAAGGAATCCTTCCTTCATTTTCCAAACATTTTACTTTATGTCTTTTTCGACAAAATTAAGGTAAGAATGTTTTTTAACTTAAATGGTAGGTGCAGCTATTTTCTACCTTTATAAAATCGTTGACGATTTCCTTACAATCTTATAAGAATATTTTTAAAATATAAATTTTTTCTTGTATAATTAAGTGACTTTTAAATGATTTCAAAATAGAAAGAGATATTTCTATAAAATGGTTTTTATTTTATCTATGTCAACAACCTTTGGTGGATTTTAAGTTTGTTTGAAGTTGATTTATTATGATATAAAACTTCCATATTGTATTGAAGGTTTTGTGATATGTTTGACTGTGGATGTGTTATTTCATACCATTAATAATATATGAATAAAGTATTGAAAATTTGTATTCCAGTTTTAATACGAATTATTATGTTATGTTTAAATCTTTTCATATGAGGAATGCATTGGACTAATTATGTGATGGGTGGATCCCACTATAGCTCCTTGATGCATCAGTAGGTCTCAAGAGACAAACTAGTGTCTTGGAACAAGGCCTTAACAAAATCTTATTTGTATTCTCGGAACAGGGCCTTGACTATGTGGTTATGAAAGTTTGGAATTATGTATTCCATCATTATAAAAGTGGTTATTGACAATGCATTTGATTATTCGACTAGTAGAATATCCATGTGAGTAAGTGAATGGAATTATTTGATTTTATCTTTTCCATATTATGTTGAAGTTTCAATTTAAAAGGCTTTTGTTTTAATCTTATATATTTATTTTAATGTCTATACTTTTTTATGAAAGTTTCCACTATATTTTTATCCTTACTGTGCATCTGAGCTCACCCCTTTCTATGTTTTATTTTTCCAGGATGCGAAGTAATATTTTATGACTGACCTACAGGGATAGTCTGAGAGGATATGAGTGTGGTCTATGGAAATAATGTTGTCGTAGTTTTTTATTTTATAATGTAATGTAATCCTTATGAATGTATCTAGTACTTAAAAGGGTAATAAACTAATCGTTCTTTCGAGACTTGATCTTTTGTGATCATGCCAATGATACGTAATAATGCACCGACTCTGGGTAACTGGGGTCGGGGTGTTACAGTGACTTTTTCATTCATATGATGGATAGAATAATGAATATGGTTGTACCATTTTTATAATAACATCATATTATATAGAAGATACTGGAGATGTTATTTTATAATGGAAACAAAAAAGAAAGAGGATGTGGAAGAAGAAAATATCTTGAAAGATGTGATGAAATATTTACCTCTTTTTTGGGTTCTTCCTTTTGATTTGTTCAAAAGGGATCCTTAGGCTGGCTTCCTGGCCAAAGTAATGCATCTAGGATGAAAGGATGGAAGTTGGGAGTATATTTGGGCAGGGATTGGCTGAGCCAAATGGCTTTGGAGGTTTTAAATTAAGAGAAGGAGATGTACCCTTTTTTAAGAGAGGTGAGGGTCACTTTAGGAAAAGCTATAAATATTATTTTATAATAAAATCATTTTCTGTTTCTAATGGATCCAAAATTATTTATTTATTGTCTAAGGTGGAGATGGGTCGAAAACCTTTCAACCAACGGGTTTTGTACAGGTTTAGGTCACCATATTAAAAACATATTTTAGATTTAACTCTTAGTTAAATAGTCTGACATTTACCATGTCCCTTTGTATTTTTCATTATATGGTTAATAAACATACTATAACAAGACAGGAAAACCCCATGTGGTTAATTATTAATATATATAACACTATTTATGTCTATTTTCTGAACCATTGATTTTTAAGAATATTATATCAATTAATAATATAGTATTTGTTTTAAAAACTCAATTATGTCAATTTTGACACAATTTAGTATTTGGTTTTTTTAAAGTCATCACAACTAGATTACTTTGAAACAAATACATTTAATCAATACTAACAAGCCATATTAACCTATAAAAGTATTTTATGGATTCGAAACATTAAAATTATTTTAATTTTAATATTTACAATACCATTAATGTGATTATTTTATTAATAAATTAATTATTACATCATCATTATTTCATAAATAAATTTAATTATTTAATGCCTAAAATTAATAAATAAAATATCATCATATTGGAAAATATTATATATATATATATATATAATTAATATTTAGAGTCGAAGAGATAAATTATATAACCCCATATACATTTTTTTTACTAAAAGATACATTCTTGTGTTATTTTTGTCTTTAATTTAGATTAATTAATATAAAATGTCATTATCACTCCCAAGAGGCTTCATGGGGTCCCATAATTGACCCAAAAAATGACCATCATCGGAAATATATCATCCAATAGGGTTAGTACATGTGTTATGGTATTTTAGTATTATTATAATATTTTTTTACCCTAATTTACCAGATTTACCCTTTGACCATGGTAAATAAAATATTTACTGATGTAAATATTCCTAATGTTTAAAAATAAAAGTTACCTTTTTACTCAATTTGGATCACTTAATTCAAAATATGGAATCCATTTTTCCAAATTCAAAACACATAAGTGGTAGAAATTAATTTAAAATTATTATCTGTTGTTAAAACAGAAAGGGTGTTTTTAGGAAATAATAACTATCAAAATACTAACCCTTGCTTATTTCCAATTTAAATGTGAAATTACATACAATTAACTTAATTATATTAAATGTCAAAAATATTTTTAATGATACATTAAAACCACTTAAATGTATAATTTAACATAATAAATTATTTCGATTAAAAACGTTTTTTTAATTAAAATTTAGTATTTTTTCCACTATTCATCAAAATATGAAAGTTATCATAAAAGTACCAAAACATTATCCAAAATAAATTTTTATGTCTCTATTCTAAATAATAATTTAATTTCACTAAGTTGAATATATTAAAGTGTCAAATATTGTATTTAAAAAGGGTTCGCCATTAAAAGGCGGAAAAATTGATTTTTTTTAAATACATCTTTTATCTTAAAAATTGAATTCTCCATATATTATTTCTAAGAAACCCAAAATATTAATTTTAATATAATATAGGATATATAAAATATAAAATTTGGTTAATAATATTCATAACCTCTTCTTTGAATGACTTGTTTGGTAAGTATTGGTGCGCTCGAACTCGATGTTCCATGTAGCGCATGTTATTGAAATAATTTGAAGAGATAACATACTATAAAATTATGGGGTGTTACACCATTCACCATCGACCGAACCAAACTAGCTGACCATCATATCCAGATTGAAGAGAACATCATATTCTTCACCAAAAAGTTTAGTTCTATAAGGAATCAGAAAAGGGAATTGAGTTGTCCTGCCCCAGTAGAACCAATAAATCTGAAGCTTTCAAAAAGAGTATTCATTCCTGAGAAATAGATTCAAGGGTAATGTTTGTTATCTATAAAGTAATTATTGTTGAATATTATACATAACCAATTATGGATTTAATTTTTTGCCTCAAAGAATATACCTCTTTATCATAGGTTTTTTAAATCGGTTTTATATGTATTTGGAGTTTGGTTTTGAAGAAGAGGAAGTGTATTGAGTGTGAAGTAGGGTTAAAGCTCATAGAATAGTCTTTTATTTAAGGTAGTGGGTAGTTGTTTAAATGACCCACATTATGGTATGTTCAATGAGTTCCAAGTAATGATTCCATTTTATGGTGGTGATTTCATCTATAAAGAATCCCTTGCTAAGTTGAATGGATATGAAATATTTATAAGGATGAATTCCTTTGCTTTAGATGGTGAATTCAACTGCTCTTAAAATTTATCCATCACATTTTTGTGTCCAATAAATTGATAATTTTAAACATTAAGGTATAAATATGTGTATTTGTTATGTATTATGAAACGAGGAAAAAGGTAAACCTTTGCAGATACATTATGCTTCATATAATGGAAATGACCAAGAAAAAATCTAGATCGAATTATCATATCTAACCGAAGTTTATTTTGGCTATGCTTAAATCCAATGGTTTAGTTAACAAAAATGATGAATCCATAGTGTAATGTGGTGTAATTTGTGTCACTTGAATAATATAAATATGGATAATGACTAGGTTTAAGACACTGAATAAGTAATGGGTAAATGATAATGAAAAAATATATAATGAGTTTGATCTGGTTGACCACCCATCAAGACTGAGAGACCCTTTTTACATTGGTCTAAATCCTAATGACATTATCGAGTACATTGATAGTGATATGAAAGAAGAGGTTTCTACCTATAGATATGAATTGGAGAAAGAATTTTCTATTAATGAGGAAGATGAACCTAACCTATCTCATAGATCTCATACTGTCACATATAGATCTCATAGTCTACCATGGACTCCCAATAAAGAGGATATATTAAAAAGTGATGATGAAGAGACTGAAGTCTTTAGGTAAGATCTGTTCAATGGTAGTTCTAGGTAAGATGAAGATAATGGCGATGATGCATATAATGATGGAAATGGAAATGGAATTAGAGACAAAAATTAGTATTATAATGGAGATGATGATGCTAAAGGACCGTATCTAGATGGTTCCTGTGTGAAAATCAGAAGAGATGATGTGGAGATTCCTTATTTTCTTCTAACTTATCATGGTGGTTCGATTTCTAAATTATAAGATAGGTTCATTTTTTGGTGATTTGGATGTTTTTTCTGAGAAAAATGAGATGCATCGGTTTGAGGGGATAAATACCCATGTCATGGAAGTTATAAAATTATTGATGATGTTTATGGAAATCATGTGTCAATTACTGATGAACAAATAGAGTTATATCATTTTGTTGTTGAGAAAATGATAATTATTTCTGATGTTGAGTATATTGGGTGAGAATAGTTGTAAGTAGAGAATTTAGAGAATATTATTAAAGAGTAGAGATCTATTGAGACCCGTGCTAATGTATATTTGAGATATGTAGCTTCATCTAGTTAGATCTCTCCTATAAATACTCCATATATATTTCTGTTTACAGCTACTAAGACTTCAATGATTGATCTTCTTCCTAACTCTTAAAAAATATGGATGGACACTATGTATGAAGAATGTGGTTTGTTTTTCAAGAGTTCACTGAATAAAGGTGAACCTACCATTAAATAAGATATAAATCATTAAGTATCACTGATATATAAAATTGATGTTACTATTTTGGTAGAATGATTTACCCCTGTTAGATAACCTGAACCCACTGTCCATCTTAGTTCTGTTGATGTGATAACCAAGGGTGAATTGGCTGTTTTCATAGAAAAGATATTTTTGGTTTGGGAATGCATTTTAAAATTCAAGAAAAAATTCATTCTAATCTATGTAAACAATATGTGAGACATCATTTTGAGTTGTTTATTCGTTACATTAAACCTAAGATGATCAACCAAATCCATGAAATATAAACTGAGAAGATAAGTTTAGAAATTGATTTCGAATCTGTAAAATCCATTGTTGAATGGAGGAAATATACATTTTTAGCTTCTACGGATACCCTAATTGAGAGAGTTTAAAAAATTACATCACTATCTTCTAGTTCAACTTCTCTTCCTCCTCTTCATATTTTTTATGGTGATTTGATTAGGCGTGTGATCAAAGAAAATAATTCAGATGATTCATATAGTATTTGAAGTGATTCTACTGCACAACCACAAAAAACCATAATCATAATAAGGTATAATAGCGATCATGTTCTCAAGATGATTACGGAATATTCTAAGGACATAATGTCAGACTGAGAGACTATAACCCTGGAAATAAATTATTATCTCTCAAGGATATATATTAATTATTCTATGGATTCCAATTTAATGATTACATATGAGAGTCTGAGGATCCCTCAGGTGGAATGATATCTCATGGAACAAGTTGATTAGTTGAATGTATTGGATCCTCTATTGATGTTTTATTTGGAAAAACGGAAATAATTCTTTTGTGAAATGGAGTAAGGTGGAAATATTTTAATGGAATTAATACACCAAACAAAAAATGTTCTTCATGTGCATGGTACTTCTATTGTATATCATGAGTCCATATCTATTACTTACCACCTAAAACCTCGTACAACTACCAAAAGGTACTTTTGGTCTATAATGGCTAGAGACCCTCATGTATGACTTCCAACTATTTTATAGTTATTTTTTATCACTCACAGGAATATAGTACAACATCTTTAGACAATCCTTATTTGAGAGCCTCAACCTCCCTCATCCATTGTCGATGCTCCTTCATCTATCCCTTTAGTTCCATCAACCATTTCTATAGTATATTCCTAGCCTTTTTCTAGGCCCTCTACCCAAGCTAAGAATAAGGGAAAATCACTATTGGATACTTTCAATGAGCTAGATAAGAATCATTGATTTGACTTTGTGTTTTTTATGGGAATAATTTTATTGTAATATTTTTGCATGAACTTTTTGACTATACCATCACTTTATTTTTCAATATCAATTATCATATTTCTCTTATTTTTTTTCATTTATATTATTTTTTATCTTGGATTTATTATTTTAACCATATTATATTATTTTTTCTATTTTATTTTTTAGTTATTCATAATCCCAAGAGGGGGATAACTCTATTATGGAATTTATTTCATGGATAATTTTCATTATAGTTGTACTGCCTCATATGTAATAACAGGGTCCAGGTGATAGCACAAACACCCCACATTAACATGACTGTTGGGTCCTAGCCCGCCAGGTACCACCGGTTGCCCCGCAGACATGTGGTCCCCACCCAAGGGTCTACCCACATGTCTGAACATGTCATTTGACTAATGACTATCCCCACAGGCCAATACATGTCCTTTCCAATGTGTTTCTCCTCACAAACACACACCCTGGGAAACTTCCCAGAAGTTCACCCATCCTGATCACTACTCCAGGACAAACATGATTAACTATGGTGTTCTAACTAGGTAGGCTCCCTAAAAGGAAGTTTCACCTTGTTGACATGAGTCGTATCATTTTTTCATTTAACCCTTTATCATCCGGGTGTGTTATAATCACCCACCTTTAGCACACAATGTCCTCAATGTGGGTCCTAAATCTCAACCAAGGAAGTGCACTGGACTTAAGGATGGGTACCACCTCTGATACCAAATTTGATTTGTATTTCCCATGTTCTTACCTTTTAAACAAAGAACGCGGATCAAGTCTCTCTAACTAGTTGATCCACGAATGTTTTCTTTTGCGGGTATGGGAATATTGATTGACAAAGGTTACGGGGTTTTATGTTTTATATATCTTTCATACACGTTCATGATTCAAAATTTTTGATTTACTTTCTACCCATATACCGCGAAGAGTGCGGGCCAAAGAAACATGGCCCGACCTCTCCACATTTTCTAGTGATTATTTTTTTGTTCATCACGACGAAGGTGACAGCGCAAATGCACTGCCCAACGAAAGAGAAATGCAGCTTGTTGTCGTAGCGGTGAAGGATGGACGGCTGGCCGAACTGGCCGCTGGTGAAGGTGAGGTGCATGCTGCACCTCTCTGAGAAGAAGGTCAGCCGACAGGCCAGCCGCATCAGACCGTCGTACTGCATCCTCCCTGCGCCGCCCACAACGCTTGCCCCGCCCCACGGCCCTCGCGCAGCCCCGTGGCCCCCGTGCCGCCCCGTGGCCCTCGTGCCGCACAGCGGCCCTCACGCCACCCCGCGCCGCTCTCTGGCCCCCACGCAACCCCATGGCCTCTGTGCCACACCACGGTCACCCCACCTCCAGGCTGGGCCCGACCAACCTGGTCGGGTCGGTCCGACCTGGTCGGACCAGACCCGGACTTGCTTCGGCCCATTTCTTCTCTTTTGAAACTAACTTTAGCACTGAGTGTCCATTTGACGAACCGTCTGCACCTCTGGAAACATTGGAGTGAGACGGTACCTTCAGTATACCCCACTTTAGATTTGGATAATATTGGAGAATGGTCGAATTGGATCGAGCACAAATCCAACTGAGCCCTCAGAACTAAAAGTCTAATAACATACATACTTGGTGTGCATTTGATGCACCGTCATTTGTGTTGAGACCCCTATGATGTGGCGGTCCTTTGAGATACATTTTCATGGAACATCATGGCAGTTGGAGTATCGACCAGTGGCTTGAAGATTGGACCCTCCCAGAGACGACCAATCTTAGTGCGGGAATACTGTAGCTGGATGTGACGATATACTAGTATCCTATGTCAGTCTAACGATGTACTGATGATGTACTAGGATCCTGTGTGGTTTTGACAACATAAAATAGATGTACTAGGATCTTATGTGGGTCTGAGGACATACTGGAGATGTACTCGGATCCTGTGTGGGTCTGACGACAACACTGGTGTCTGGGAATGAAGACAGTAGTTGCAGAGGTTATCTCTTGGTGCCTCACTTGTTAGCAAGTGAAGGCAGAGCATCATGTACCAGCAGGCTTGGTTCATCCTTTAGAGGTCCCAAAGTGGAAGTGGGATAGGATATCCATGGACTTCAAGACAAGACTTCCACGTACATCTAGGGGACATAACTAGATTTGGGTGATCGTCGACTGACTCACCAAGTCGTCCCACTTCCTACGGATCAGAGTAGGGTTCAGTAGAGATCTTGGGATGTCTATATGTGTAGGAGATGGTATGGGCTACCACAGAGAAAGTGAAGATCATCCAGGAGTAGATGAAGACTGCATAGAGTAGGCATAAGTCTTATGCCGACAGGAGACAGAGACCTCTAGAGTTTGAGGATAGTGACCACGTATTTCTACGTGACTCATCCCAATGAGGTTTGCAGAGATTTGTCCATGGTGGCAAGTGAACATTGAGGTTCATCAGACCTTCCAGATCATCATCAGAGTTGGAGAGGTGGCATAACGCTTAGCTCTTCCAACTCACTCGCACCGGGTGCACGACGTCTTCCACGTATCCCAGCTGAGGAGATACGTGCACGCCCCTTCTCACATCATTAACCATGAAAAGCTAGACATCGATGATGGGGAGACTTTTATAGAGGTTATAGTAGAGATCGATGATCGAATGGACCGAGTCCTTCATGGGCAGTCGATACCTCTGGTGCGCTTTCACTAGCAGCACAGGAACCTTCAGGAGAGCACATAGGAGTGGGAGGCTCAGATTAATGTTCAGTACCCACTTCTGGTTGTTTTTCCATTGTTTTAGCTTTCAAGTATATAAAGACCTATGGTGGGGAGAATGTAATGTCCGGGAAATTATGGATTGTTTTTTTAAATTGTATGGAACTATTTCAAGATCGCTCAATCTAACGGCACATGATTTTGAGTCCTGGAGTACCTGGAATGGTACGTCGAAGTTTGGTTAAACTATAAATAGTGCGCGTAAGAAGTTTTCTTAAAAAAGTGTAATAAATCTTAAAATGTTATTCAGATCAGAAATCTGAGGGCACCATTGCATTCAGGATGGCGGGTTTACCCTCTACGTGACCTAATTTTAGTCGGTGCGGGCATCCTGTGAGAAAACCCAAAAATGGCATAACTGTAAATTAAATTATTAAATAAATTATTTTATTTTTCAAATTCTTAGAACTCAAAAATGGTAGCTCTGACTAAAAATATTAGACCACCGATGAAATCATGAGGGAATGCTTTATTTATGTAGATACTAACTTTGGCTGCCGCGGGCCACTAGTAAAAGTTAGTTTTTGGCAGTAAATAAAATAATTAAGTGACAATTATTTTATTGTAAAATACATAAAATGTAAACGGTAACTCGGATTGTAAATCCAAGAGTACCATTGAGTTCATTGGGGCATGTTTCACTTGGGAAAAGCCTAACCTCGACTGGTGTGGGTCGAGGGGGATTGTTAATAATTTTTCGAACTTTTTTTCAGGTATGTTCAGTAAACAAGCAAGCGGCATTTTGTATGTTTTGACCTGGTGCTTGGAATCGAAATATGAGGACACTATTGAAGTCGTAGTTCCGATATTCGCATTAAGATACTTTCACCTTGATGGAAGTTGGTCAAGGGTAAAAGTTAATTTTTCCTTTTTCGTGGGAATAAAAATAAAATAAATTTTTATTTTTATCATCCCAACTGAATGTTAAAGATGTAGGGAGCACCTGAAATAAAACCTCCCACTTGTTATTTAAGATGTGGGGACCACCTAAACTAAAACCCCATTTTTGGGAATTCATGGTGGTGGGGACCACCCAAACCCCTCTTATATGTGGGGATGTCCCTTGGAATCCTCTAAATTAATTTCATCAACGTAAATTAATTTTATTGATTTTTTTAAATACTATATAACAGAGTCATTGGAATTTATAAAGGTTCCTAATAAATGAACCATCATAAATTACATGATCCTTAATTACCTCCCCCCTCCTATTTATATGGAGCTTTGGAGTAGGATTTAGGAAAACGTCACCAAGTGATGAAGCACTGGTAAAGTCCCGCGACGACCAACACTTTGAGAAACATTACACTTCCCCAACGAAGAACTTCTTCAACAAAGATCGCACTCAAGAATTTAGGAAAAAGAAAACCAACCCCAAGCCGGATCAGAATCACCTTGTGGAGGCAACCAACGTAGAACTTCTTCGACGACAACGAACCGACGATTGGGGAAACACCGACGTCACCGACTTCATCCCTTCCAACGTCAGCGAGAAATCAAGGTAGGTGTTTATTTCTATCTGATTAATATTTCCCATGTTCTTCCCTTATAAAAAAAGAACGTGGATAAACTCTCTCTAACTATTTGATCAGCGGATATTTTATTTTGCAGGTTTGGGAATAGTGATTGACAAAGTTTGTGGGCTTTGATGTTTTAAATATATTCCAAACACGTTCTTGATTCAAAATTGGTGACCCACATACTACCACTCTAAAGTGGAGAGTGCGGTCCAAACAAACATGGTCTGACCTCTCTGCATTTTCTGGTGATTATTTGTTGTGTTCTTCGTGATGAAGGAGACGACGTGACCACACCACCCGACGAAAGAGAATCGCGGCTGGTTTACGCAGTGGTGAAGGATGGACGGTCGGCCGAACCGGCCGCCAATGAAGGCGCAGTGTGCGCCGCATAGCGCTGGTAGGAAGGTCAGCCAACCGGCCAGCCATAGCGGACCGTCGCACCACATCCACCATGCGCCGCCCCGAGGCCTCGCGCCGCTCCGCGCCCATCGTGCTGCCCCACAGCCATGAGCCGCCCTACGGTCTCGCCCCACCCCATGGCCCCTAGCGCCACCCGGCGACCCCCATGCCACCCCGCCGCCCCTGTGGCACACTGCGGCCCCTCCTCCACCCTACCGCCCCGATGCCACCCCACCGCCCCCACGCCGCACTGCGGCCCCGACGCTACCCCGCACCGCACCCCGGCTGCCCCGCCGCTCGCCCGGGCTACCCAGCACAGGCAGGGCCGGACCCAGTGGGCTGGGTCGACCCGAACAGGGTTGGGTTGGATCAGGCTAGGTCTGACTGGGTCGGTCTGACCGGGTCATACCGGACCCAGACCAGCTTCGACCCATTTCCGCTCTTTTGGCCATAGCTTTGGCACCGATTGTCCATTTGACTAACTGTCTAGGGTGCTGGAAACCATAGAGCAAGGCGATCCCTTTGGTATACCCCACATGAGATTATTATAATGTTGGAGAATGGTCAGGTTGGATCGATCACGAATCCAACCGGGCCCTCACGATTAAAATTCTAATAACTTACAGACCGGGCGTCCGTTTGACACACCGTCAATTGCTTCGAGACCCCTATGATGTTGGAGTCCTTTGGGATACTTCTTCGTGGGACTTCCTGGCAGTTGAAGTATCAACCAGTGGCTTAAAGAGTGGGCCTCCCAGAGAAGATCAAGCTTACTGAGGGAATCATGTAGCTGGATGTGATGATGTACTAGGATCTTGTATGTGTTTGACGAAGTACTGATGATGTAGTAGGATCCTGTGTGGGTTTGATGAAGTACTAGATATGTTGTAGGATCCTGTGTGGGTCTGGTGATGTACCGGAGATGTATTAGGATCCTGTGTGGGTCTCACGACATACTGGAGCACCTAGCACTACAGGAAAATGAAATATTTGCGACGAGCGATTTGCGAGGGGATCCCGTCGCAAAAGACCTTTTGCGATGGGGCGCCGTCGCAAATCGCCCGTCCCCGAAAACAGTGTCGCAAATAGGTGTTTTTGCGGCGGTTCCTTCGCAAAAATAGTATTTGTGACGGTATTTTTCCCCTATCGCAAATTGGTTTTCGTTTATATATAAAAAAGGTATTTGTGACGAGTCGTCGTAGATATATTAGTTGTGAATGGTTTCTGACCCGTCGCAAATGGAAAATTTAAAAAATATTTTCGATGTAGGTATTTGCGACGGACCGTCACAAAAATAGTTTTTACGACGGGTATTCTTCCGCTCGCAAATGGGACAGTAAAAAAATATTTACGACGGGACACCCCGTCGCAAATACTCCCATCGCAAATACTAAAAAAATAAAAAAATAAAATAAGTAATACAAATCGCATAATATTATATAAAAATAATAATAATAATTATATAAAAAATTTCAATTATTATAATATAAAAAAATATATAATATAATTATGATATATTAATATAAAATTATAATATTATGAATATAAATAATATAATACTATATAATAATACTAATATTAATAATAATAAAAATTAATATAATATTATTATTATTAAATTATGTATATAATAATAATAATAATAATATGAATAATATAAAGAAATTATATTATTATAATATTAATAATAAAAAATATATATAATATAATTATGAAATATTAATATAAAAAAATAATAATAATATAAATATAAATAATATTATATTATATAATAATAATACTAATATTAATAATATAAAAAATTAATATAATTTTATTATTATTAAAATAAACATACATATTTATGAAAAAATAATATTAATAATATTAATTTTAATAAAATTCAAAAATTATAAACTTCTCAATATTTACAATAAATATAAAATATTAAAAGTAATATTACTAAAATAAACAGACATAAAAAATAATACTAAGAAGTAATAAAATATTAAAAAAATAATAACAAATTAAATCATGAAATATTCATACCAATATGAAAGAGGAATTGTAAATAGTAAATATGACAATAAACTACGAACTCCAATGTTTATTACATGTAATAAAATCACTGGGGGTGGATAATCTGGAGGACCATGAGGAGGTGGTAGAGGAAACTCCATCCCTAAACTATGAGTCAGACGATTCATATACTCTATCTACTCCTGATGTTGCTCCTCATATCGACGCCTCTCTTCATCCTGCTGTTGACGCATCTGCTCCTGCCATCAACGCATCTTCTCATCGTGCGGCTAACGCATCTGCTCCTGCCCCTGACACAAATCCTCTATAAGGTAAATCTGAGCGTGCAGCTGCTTCTAATACTATGAGGCAGAAGATGATGTCTATCCACGAGCTCCTCTCAAGCCGGATGCCAACATCGAAGCAGTACCATAATAAGCTTCAGGAGACAAATGAGGTCCGATACCAACTACTCAGCCCTTTTCGAAGCCATACTGGGTCGCCTGCATCCATTTCGTCTCATCAAAATGGTGGGCACTAGTATGATCACCCATCTCGTCATGACTCTCAGCCTCTGTCTGAGATGTCACAGCCTCATATGACACCTTAATTTTCAGTTAGAAATCAAAATAATGAAAAGATTATATGCATTTAATTTGAAAACTGAAAAGAAAATAATACTGACCACAATATGACACTAGCGGTCACCTCTGATCTCTCTAGTAGCCGGATCAGTGTACATCCTCCGATAAACATCGTACGTTTTAATACCGGGCTTCTCGGCTTCCTATATGAATATAAAATAAACTCTTTATATTTAAAGTTGTATAAAATGTTAAAAAAAGTACTTACCGGATTCTCTCTTAGCACACTAAATGTACGAATACCGGCTCGATCTGTCACCGATTGTCTCCCCCGATTCTGTCGACCCAATGCAGATCTCCTCTGAAACCCACCACCCAACCAGTGTGTACATAATCCATCGCAAACATGAGATGAAATGTACTATGGTCGGTGGGATCTTCAGGACTCATCAAATTCTGTCACTTCGGCTTTCCTCACAGCCGCCTTTCTCAAATTATGCAAAAACTGACGGAAACCGTCACGCATAGACACCACCCATGCCTCGTGGATAGTGGCACGCATGATCTCGTCGATGGGATACCATAAGCCCTAATATAAAGTTATTAATGAATTAAATTCTAAAATAAATAATATTTAATTACGTACCAGCCAATGATCGAACATGTCGGCCTGCACATCAGCAGGAATATGATCCCATGTGAGCCAGGGTTGAGAAAAATCATTGCGTATGATAGCGCTCCCCTGTCCAATAGCTATATGCATAAAACTGTGGAAAAAGAACAAATAATCAAACAATTAGAATATAAATAAATTATAATGAAAGATAACTAAAATACACAGGTTACCATACGACCGTGTGTGCGCATCAAATCCAAGAGGTGGACGTCGCTCAGGGATAGGATCTGGAATCATTAGTCTGGCAAGACCACGCCCCCTCTGAGTGTTCCCTGTAGTTCCAATAGCCTGAGGGTCAGATGACTCAAGAACCTCATCATCCATAGGTAGCTCAGCCTCCGGAAACTGACGATACATTTCTCAGTCCATATGAAACATGAAATGATTGTTATTAGCAAACAATTGAAAATATCTATTATGTATAGATATATATTTGTAATGATTCTAACCAGAATTTTACTGTGTCAATATTCATCATCATCATCATCATCATCATAGTTTTCAATGTCAATGTATTAATCTTCCTCATCAACATCATCAATTCCATATTAGTTTCACTTTCATCATCTCTTGTCATTTCAAATTCAGTTGTAACATCATTGAAAACATCGTCACCATCGACCCTTAACTGTGGGGTGTCATCCTCGATATTCATGTGTCTTTGTGAAAAAGATGTGTTTTGAAGAGTGTCCTGAAAAATTTCATTTCCTTGCACTTCAGTGGAACCACATTCAGTTTGAGAATACTAATTTTCTCAAGATTTAACTTTTATTATTCTCCACCAATCATCCAACACTTTTACAGTAGCACAGTATTTTACATAATAAATTTGATGTGCCTGATGAGCCAATATAAATGGTTCATTTACCGCAAGAAGACTTTTATGTTTAATATCATCAATTTCATGAGTCTGATGAATACGAAAGCCTCTCATAGTATCCATCCATCGACATTTAAACATTGTTACATAATTCTGTCCCAAATAACATAGTTCAATAATTTCTTCAAGCATGCTGTAAAAGTCAACTTCAATATCTCTATGATGTGATCACTTCAAACAAACACCACTATTCATTGTTTTCTTTGACTCCCCATATGCACGTGTATGAAAGAGATAACCATTCACCACATGTGCATTATAAGATTTAACCATTTTGGATGGTGGGCTACTCAATATACGCAATTGACTGTCAATCTTATCAGCATGTAGAGATACCTGAAAATTTGTAAAACATTTATCACTATTACATGTAATAAATTGATTTTATATGTAAAACCAAAAAAGAATGTACATTACCAGTTTTTGAAACCATTAGGAATTTTTTTTCCGATGTTCTTCTAAGACTGCTGCTGTAATTTGTGAAATTTTTTTCTTGATATGATCATCATATAACCTACAAATACTATATTATTAATTTACTGTAATAGAATCTTTAGAATAAGAGATAAGAGCACTAACTATACAATTGGTTACATTTCTTCATAGTTGAGTAGAACATATGTATGAGCTCTATGATTTTCATCATCTGAAATTCATCTATCATGAACTCCACCAAAGCCCAGTTCGGGCTGATTGAGAACTGATAATTGATTGTTCATATCATCATCAACATTACCCTCGTTCCGGCCCATGCCGTTATTTTTTTTTGGGATTTTCAGATTCAAAATAATGAGAGTAGAATAAAGAAATTTCCTTTTGCAAATAAGCTTCATCAATTGAGACTTCAACTGATGCTTTGTTACGTACATTTTTCTTCAATTTCGGCATGCATCTCTCAAATGGGTACATCCATCGAAACTGAACCAAACCTCCACATTTTGCTTCATGTGGGAAATTTAATATCAAGTGTTCCATTGAGTCAAAGAAATCCGAAGGAAATATTTTTTCCAGTTTGCATATAATTACAACAACATCTTCTTCTAGTTTGCTTAATTGTCCCTTCTGAAACAAATTCTGGGTTTAATGATGCAAATGATAAGAAAGATTCAACACCATCAACATATAAAAGATTTAAACCAGAACCGTTTGGATTTCTGCGCAGATTTATCCAAGCGCGATCATCTGATAATGATTGATGTCGATTTCCTTGTTCCATATTCATATATATGTTTCTACAAAATTTGTAACCATTACTGTTGTTAAATAATTATATATATGAAAAAAAATACTAAAAAGAGAAGATACATAATTATAATTTTTTTCCTTGTAATTACCAATAATTATAGGCAACACAGTTAGTTTGAAATCATCCCCACTAATTATTATTAATTTAACAATACTTATTAATACTTGGAAAAATTAAATATGCTTGAATAATGAAATAAAATTTTGTAATCATCATTGTGGAGATTATATTACTTATTATTCATATTTTTTTCAGCGGATTGGTGGCAGCTCTTTTTTCTAACGACTCATCTCCTTGCAAGGAGATGAGTCGTCAGGGAAATGAGCCTCTTTTGTCCGACAGCTCATCTCTTTTTAACTTTCTCCTGATTGAAATTAGTATGAAAACATGCTCTGACATACGTTAGAGAACATTTTTCATACTTATTTTAGTGGGAGAAAGTATCAATGATATGAGACGTTGAACAAAAGTTAGTCGCCAATCCGCTGGAAATTGTGCTAATTTATAACCATGTATTCGAATTTATTTGATTCTTTATTAATTATTACTCATTATTACAAATTATTACAAATCTCAATATTTCCAACAGATTTTTCTCTATTCTTAACATGTTTAAATCTTAAAGGGTCGTCAATTTTCAGGTCATGCCCAATAAAATGTTTGTGTCATCCATGTCCAATATAAACTCTATAATTATCCTTACATCGTTGATCATCTCACAAGTAGTGTTACAATAGGACGACACAAGTAATGTCATTCTCGTCTTTAAGAATCATTTCGCATAAACCATTACATTGATCAATCTTCCTTGAAAAATTAAGAGAACATCAATATCTTTCCCTTAATTTTTCAAGAAAAAATGATCTATGTAAAAAGTCATGTGATATGATTCTTATAGATGAGAAAGACATGACTTGGGTTGTCCTATTGCAACGCTACTTGCGAGGTGATAAACCAAGAAAAAATAATTATAGAGCTTACATTGGACACGGTTGACGCAAAATTTTTATTGGGCATGACCTGAAAATTGGTGACCCTTTTGAACATGTTAAGAATAGAGAAAAACCTGTTGAAAATATTGATAATTGTAATATTTTATAATTTTTTTATAATTCTAATAATATTAATATTTTTTTATAAATATTAAACATATAATAATAAAATAATTATATTATTAGTATTATTTAATTATTAATATTAGAGTAATATAATATTTTATATTATGTTACTATTTATGTTAGTAATTATATTACTAATTATGATACTAATTTGTAATGTGAAGATATGCATATAGGTCGGGTGGTTAATCAATCATTGAATAAAAAAACAAACGTGATTGACTGCTCATCTACCTCAATTTTCTTTTCATATGTGTGTTGAGGTTGACAGGAAACTTCTACCTCCACATGTAACATTTTTTTTACTGTCAAAATTATAAACCTCCTCACCTCTATGCTGGCGAGGAGGTTGATAATTTTGACAGTAAAAACAAATGTTACATGTGGAGGCAGAATTTTCCTGTCAAGCCTCAACACACAAATGAAAATAAAATTGATGTAGATGAGTGGTCAATCATTCTTGCTAATTTTACTAATTGTTTTATGTTGTTTCATAATTATTTTTATTTTTTTACTAATTGTTTTTAATTGTTTACTAATTGTTTTTAATTGTTTCCAAATTATTTTTAATTGTTTCCTAATTATTTTTAATTGTTTCCTAATTATTTTTAATTGTCTCCAAATTATTTTTAATTGTTTCCTAGTTATTTTTATTTGTTTCCAAATTATTTTAAATTGTTTCCAATTTTTTTTTAATTATTTCCTAATTATTTTTAATTGTTTCCTAATTATTTTTTATTATTTCTTAATTATTTTTAATTATTTCCTAATTATTTTTAATTTTTTCCTAATTATTTGTAATTGTTTCCTAATTATTTTAAATTGTTTCTTAATTATTTTTATTTGTTTCCGAAATATTTTTAAGTTTTTCCTAATTATTTTTAATTGTTTCCTAATTATTTTTAATTGTTTCCTAATTATATTTAATTGTTTCTTAATTATTTTTAATTGTTTCTTAATTATTTTTTATTGTTTCCTAATTATTTTTAATTGTTTTCTAATTATTTTTAATTGTTTCCTAATTATTTTTGATTGTTCCCTAATTATTTTTAATTGTTTCCTAATTATTTTAAATTATTTCCTATTTATTTTTAATTGTTTCATAATTATTTTTAATTGTTTCCTAATTATTTTTAATTGTTTCCTTATTATTTTTAATTGTTTCCTAATTATTTTTAGTTGTTTCCTAATTATTTTTAATTGTTTTTTAATTATTTTTAATTGTTTCCTAATTATTTTAATTTTTTCCTAATTATTTTAATTGTTTTCTAATTATTTGAATTGTTTTCTAATTATTTTAATTTTTTCCTAATTATTCTAATTATTCTAATTATTTCTAATCATTTAAATCTAATTATTTCCTAATTATTTGATAATTATTTTAATTAAATCTAATTAAATCTAATTATTTCTTAATTATTTGATAATTATATAATTATTTCTAATTAAATATAACTATTTCTAGTTATTTATAATTAAATATATTTATTTCTAATTATTACCAAAACATCCTCCGGGAGTGTCGAACCAAGAATGGAGCAAGGCCCGTTGTCGTATACCAGCTTACCCCGAGCCAAGCTCAAAATACCTTGTCAGAGTTTTCATTCCTAGGTACATATGTGCCAGAGCTGCCTCTAATTGTTCGTATCCAGACAATGATTATTTGGCAAAACCACTTAATATAATTATATTATATTGCTACTAAACATTCTATTAAAAAAATTAAAATTAACAATTAAAAATAAAAGTTACAAATAAAAATAATTTAACAATTAAAAATAATTTAAAAAAAAAATAAATACCTTCGATATTTTGAAGTAATTTGCACCTCATAACTCCTTCTCTCCTCTTCTCGTAAGAAAAAATTAAAACGAAAGAAATTATCTACTTAGAACTGGAAGTTAAAGAGATAGAGGAAGAGAGATATAAATAATTTGGAAAAAACGTGTGGGGGTATATATTGGTTAGATTATTTGCGACGGACTTATTTACGACGGAATACCGTCGCAAATACCTTTGCTCGTATTAATTACGGGCAGCGGTTAAAAGGTTTTTTGCGACGGGCCCATCGCAAATAGCTGCATGCCGACATACCATTAGCGACGGGCGGATATTCCCATCGCAAAAACCTATTTACCACCACCGGTATTGGCGACATGCCCTGTCACAAATACCTTCTCCCGCATTCGTTACGGCCGGCAGTTGAAAGGGTTTTAGCAACGGGCCAATCGCAAATAGCTACCTACCAACATACCATTAGCGACGGGTGGATATTCCCATCGCAAAAACCTATTTACCACTGCCGGTATTGGCGACGGGACCCGTCACAAATACCACCTGCTGAATATTTTTTTGCGACGGGACAATTACCTATCTCAAATAGTATTTACCACCGCCGGGTTGTTGCGATGGGTAGAAGGCGACCGTCGCAAGTAGGCTTCCCGCGTTTTGGCGCGCAAACAACACCATATCTATTACGATGGGTCCTATATTACCATCACAAATAACTGACCATTTGCGATGGGAATATATTCTCGTCATAAATACGCTTTTAATCATAGTTTTTGCGATGGGAATAAATGCCATCGCAAATACCCCGTCGCAATAATCAGTTTTTCCCGTAGCGTAGCAATCCTCTGTGGTTCAGCATCAAGGGATCATGTGTGGTTCAACATCGAGAGATCCTATGTGGGTCAGGACAGAGCGATCATGTGTGAGTCAGCACCCAGCGATCCTGTGTGGGTCAGCACCGAGCCATCCTGTGGGGGTCAGCACCGATCGATCCTGTGTGGGTCAGCACTTAGTGACCCTATGTGCGTCAGCACCTAGAGATACTGTGTGGTTCAGCACCTAGTGATCCTGTGTGGGTCAGTAGCAGAGCCTCTTAAAAGAGTAAGATGATTCGGTAGTTACATATTATCATTTTTACTTATGTACCTAATTTATACCTTGTGTGATCTGAGTAGACTATAAAATTATCACCCATTAAGTAATGTCACCACATATTCAAGGCGAAGACCATTATTGCTAATTCAAGGTCATGGGTACTGTAGTTCTACTCGTGTTGTCTCAGTTTTTGAGAACCATATGCAATCCCTACTCGCTCATGCATTAGGACACATTCGATCCAGATCCCTAATGCATTGCAGTAGATTATGTACCCTATGCCCATCTCCAGTAGCCTCAAGTTGGGTGCACTAGTCAGCCTCTTCCTAGCTCCTGAGAACTCCGTTAGCATCTCTCTGAAGAGACGAAGTGTTTCCCCTTCTTCGTCAATGCTGATAAAGGTTCTGAAACTCTTGAGAAATTCGTACAAATCTCTGGTTGTACCTAGACAAAGTAGACGTCTCTCTCCCTTCAAGGAGGAATTCCTGGAAACATCTTTTAAAAAGATATCCCCATGCTCTGCCACTCTTGTATGGAACTGAAAACTCAAAAATCATATGCATGAGTTTATCATGTGCTGCTCGGGTTTTCTTTTTCGCTGACCAAGGAAAGCCCCATTCCAATGTTATAGGTAAACCACATCCCTTTTTCCTAATACAGTCAATCTGATAATGTACTGTGGATGTACAGTCCATGCCCAAACTAACATCATAAGGCCTTGACACTGCCACCAAGATGTTCTAACCGAAAATCTCACCTCAAGGGTTAGATCACACCATCGACATATGTGTGATTATCGAGTCTCCTCCCAAATGTATCTCCATATGTGAGGGTCAAGTCAACGGTTTAACCGGAAACTCTAGGTCTTGGACAAGATTCTTGGAAGGAATGAGTGATTGTTTCCTATTTCTATTGATACAATAGGTAATAGTAGACACAAACCATACCTCAAATCATTCCTAGAGCCCTTTGGTCGCACTCCTTGACCACATGCAGCTACTCTCTTCCCCTTTCCTCCAGCCCCTAAGCCTGGTGGGGTCCACAAAAAGGGGGTGGTTTTGACCTGTTGAAATGTACACCACCTCATGTTGCTCTCATAGCTCTGCTTCCACGTCTGCTGCCCTGTATATTTATTTTTCCCTGTCACATCCTCTTCCAAAAACATCTTACATTCCCAAGTCTCTGAGACTAGCGCCAATTTCCTACTTTCCCACTGCTAACATTCACTAGCTGTATTCGCTCAGCCAAATAACATTCAACCAAAAAGGTTGTCTCTATCACCCTAACATAAGTAGGAGTGCATAGAGGAATAGTGATGGCTCAGACATCCTTAAACATACTGTGCTCGAAAGTCCGAGCCCTGAAGCACTTATCGCATCGTATTCATCAAGTACCAGGAATGATCGATACGCCTAAATGAATAATCAGCTAACAACATGTCATGCTGCCAAAGATGTAGATGCTCTAGAGAACTCTCAGCCTCCACCTCATAATAGTCATCAACTACCTTTGATTAGGGCTCTTCTCAGAACATGAGGAGTATCTGATGTTGAGTCACACGTAAGGCACTAAGCCTATAAGTGTCCTCTACTGGTACCTCCGGTTGTAACTACTAACCAACGGGCATTGATATAGATGACACACTACCCAAAGGTACTATCTTGGGTAATGGTCCACGTACCGAAGCCTCATCACAATTCGGACCATCCTCATGGTCACTCACTGAAAAAGAATAATAGCTAAGATCACCATCTGCTCTAATGGTGTCTCAACTAGGTGGAAAGTTCTAACAACCACCTCCAACCTACCCTCAGCTACATGGGATTATTTCTCACCTCCAAACCTCTGAGGCCACTATTTTAGGAACTTGTGCAATGTGCTCAGTCGGTGTGCACACTCCTCCAGTGCAGCTAGTGGTAACTACTGCCCAATGGGTGGTGGTACTGTTGGTATACCACATGATGGTGCCAACATAGTAAGAGGTTCCTGCACTGGATCCTCGTCACTCTTTAGCCTTCATCATGTACTCTCATGAGAATCCCAGCTGGTTGTCTACACAGCAGCATCATGATAAGAAACTGGTATGCCAAGGTCATTTAGTTATACCTCATGAGTTGACTCAAGGAAACATAGGAAAAAATTTCAAAGCCCACACGCAATCAATTTTTTCATGCACTGAGTTGGAAACAGGTGCACCATGGTCGAATAAGTTATACCTCGTGAGATGACTCAATGAGTTCACAAAGAAGACTTTTGAAAACACAGACACAATTAGTGTTTTCGTGCACTGAGTCCGAAATCAGAAGTCAGGGTCCTGGTGTATGGAAATGTCGGTCGCCGCACCTACACTGGATTCCCTAGACTAATAACCACACTCACTACACTTAACACTATTTCCATTAAAAATTTCAGAGTCTAATATTATATCATAGAACCGACTCCTTTGTTACCAATTTGTCACGACCCATCCCCTGGGGCCCTTGCTGTGATTTCCCCAAGCCCACCTTCCATTGGCTAGGGGATGGAGACTAGCATCGAATGGTGTAATCCCTAAAACTGGGAAGGCATTTCCTTTATAACCTGTAAAAACCTGTAACCAAGCACACAACAAGATACGAACATAAGGGAACTGAATAGTAAACAGAGTGAGTACAGAAAGTAAAAGGGGATAGAATACAAGACCAACTGGAAAGTACATGAAACAAAAAGTACAAGTAAAATGGAGAAAAAAAAGAAGATAGTTGTTGGGACATCCTCCAAGGATCCTAGCTGATAGGTAGGTACAGATCGCCTCCTCAGCACTCCATTTTTGCATGTCTCCTCCATGTATTAACTCGTCATAAGGTCCGGCTCCGGGCACCGTCAAGTCCCTGTACCCTCAGTCACGATCAACAATGTCTGATGTCTGAATGAAACACAATAAACTGTGGGTATAGCCTGTGTAGGGGTGAGTATAACGATACTTCGTAGGGACCCCGAGACCCTCAAGCTCTCACAAAATCCACAAAGGATAAACCTCAAAGCATGAAGTCAATTTCCAACCCTACTTATGTATATTACCATACATATAACTAAGTTATCAAGTAAACCCATATCAATCATGAGGAAACACAAGGTTCAACCCAAAATCCTAAAGCTCAACTGTTCAACAAAGGAAGGAAAACCACAAAGGAAAGTACCACACAGAAGAATACCACCAAGGTATAACCACAATGGAAACTACTACATAGGTACAAAATTAGCTCACACCAAGTATAAAATAAGTGGAGTAGTAGAGATGTTTAAATGTAACTACTAAATCATCTTACTCTGTATAGAAGTTGACCCACACATGATTGCTTGGAGCTGACCCACACAGGATCGCTAGGTGCTGACCCACACACAAACACTAGGAGATGACCCACACATGGTCACTAGGTGCTGACCCACACAGGATCCCTAGGAGATGACCCACACAGGATCCCTAGGAGCTCACCCACACAGGATCACTAGAATCTGACCCACACAGGATCACTAGGAGCTAACCCATAGAGGATATCTAGGATATGACCCACATAGGATCGCTAGGAGCTGACCCACACAGGATCACGAGGTGGTGACCCATACAAGATCACTAGAAGCTGACCCACATAGGCTCACTAGGAGCTGACCCACAGAGGATCGCTAGGTGAAGACCCACATTGGATCTCTATGAGCTGACCCACACAGGATCGCTAGGAGCTGACCCACATAGGATCGCTAGGTGTTGACCCACACAGGATCACCCTTTATTCATCTGGTCACAACCAGCTACTTGGTTCCCACACAATGCCTGATCATCTCAGGAAGGATCCTCTCGACAAGTCACTGGTTGATACTCCAACTTCTATGATGTCCCATGAGGAAGTATCACAAAGGACCACCATGTCATCTGGGTCTCAATGTAATAGACAGCGCGTCATTCGGACACTGGTTCTGTGAGTTATTATCCTTTATTTCCGGAGGGCCCAATTGGATTCTTACTCAATCCAACTCGACCGTTCCCCAATTGTATCCAAAACTCCAGTGGAGTATGATAAAGGTACCGTCTTGCTCCAAGGTTTCCGTCGCCATTGACAGTTCGTCAAACAGACATCCGGTGCTAATGTTATGGCCCATGATAAGTATAGGGTCGTATATGGTCCGGGTCCGGTCTGACTTGGTAGGACCGACCCGGCCCGACCCACTGGGCGGCCCGGCCTGCTGGGTCCTCCCTGGCAGGCCTTGAGGGCCACGATGGGTCATAGAGGTCGCGAGTGTCGTGGGGCGGTGGAGGCCGCGTGTCGGCTCAGCCGCGGATGGCGGCTCGGCCGCAAGGGTGCAGCGAGGGCGCGGGGTGGCTCGGCCTGGCCCAGGGCGGTGCATTCGAGAGGGTGGAGGCTGCAGGATGGATCGGCAAGGCTGTGGGAAGAACGGTGGGGCCACTGATGGTAGAGTCGTGGGGCGGCACAGTAGGGCCACAGACTGCGGAGCCTCGGGGCGGCACTTTTGGGCAACAGGCGGCGGTGGTGGCTCAGGTGGTGAGGCTGTGGGTGGTGGCTTGGTTGCGGAAGGCGGAGGCGGCTCGGGCAGTGGCTTGACCATGGGGCACAGAGGTCGCAGAGGGTGGAGCTACAGGGTGGAGGGGCATCGTGCATTCTCCAGTGGCTGGTTTAGCCTGCATCTCTCTTCGTTCGTCGTTGTGGTGTAAGACACCTTCTTCCATCGTGAAGACCACAATAAGGAAGAACGACAGAGGGGTCGGGCCCTGTTTGTTTGGCATGCCCCATCTACGTTAGAGCGGTTGCAAGTGGATCACCATTTTTGAATCAAGAATGTGTATAGAAGATATTTAAGTAAATCAATCACCACAAGCTTCGTCAATCACTATTCCCAACCCCTCAAAAGAAAAATTAGAAGGAACAAAAATGGGAATATAATCGCACTCAAATTAAACCCCTACCTCATTCGTTTGACATTGTCGATGAGGTGTAAATAACAATCGTCGATTTAAGACCTCCCACATTGGATGATGTACCAAGGAAGAAGTCTAAGTTGTGCGTTGGCGTTCTTCGTTGGAGGAACGTTCTTCATTGGAGAAGTGTAATCCTCCCAATATATCTACTCTCTCAATTCCACAAAATTTCAAAGTAGCCAACTTCAGATATGTTTCCCCAATTTAATTGATGAAATAATTTAAGTTGGCTCCTCTTAATTAATTGATGAGGTTGGCACAAAATTAATTTAATGGTGGTGGAACCATTACAGTGGGGGAATTTTAAAAGGCTTCCCCACACTTAAGAGGGAGTTCAACGGGGTTTAGACTCAGGTAGTCCCCACCGCCATAACCTCTCATGGGAGGTTTAGGCTCGGTGGTCCCCACCTTTATAACCACTCATGATAGGTTTTAATTCATTGGTCCCAACCTATGAAACATCCAATTGGGAGTTTCAAAACAAAATTAGATAAAATGTTACCTAAATTTTATTTTATTTTATTCTTTCACAAAACCCCAAAAATTAACTTTCACCCTCGACAAACTTCCTTCGAGGTGAAAGTCTCCTTAAGAAAATACTGGTGTTGTGAGTTCAATGGTGTCCTCGAATTTTAATTCTGAGCACTTTTTCAAAAGATATAAATACCCATTCACACGTTTACTGAACATACTCGAAAAAATGTTCAGAAAATCATTCCAGGCACTCTAGGCCTCGAAATCACGCGCCGTCAATTTTTGGTGGACTTGTGAAATTTCAATTTAATAAAAAAAATACTTGGGATTTCCAGGTCTTTACATTCTTCCCACATCAGAGCTTTACGTCCCTGTAAGCCAAATCTAAAACTAATGGAACATGTGGGGGTAGTGAGAATGCATCTGAGCCTCCCTCTCCCATGTGCTCTCTTGGAGGTTCCTGTGCTGCCAGTGAATTTTCACCAGAGGTATCGACCATCCATGAAGGACCCGCTCCTGTCAATCCTCAATATCAACTGAAACCTCTGTAAAGTCTTCCCTATCATCGATGTCCAGCTCGACATGGTCGATGACATGGGATGGGTCGTGCACGTATCTCCTCTACTAGGATACATGGAAGCCATCGTTCACCTGGTGCAATTGAGGTGGATGAGCGCAGCAGTACGCCACCTCTCCAACTATTCAGAGGACCTAAAAAGTTCCGATGAATCTCAAAGATAAATTGCTACCTCGGCCAAATCTCTGCAAACCTCGTCTAGGTGAGGCCTGTAGAAAGACATGGTCACCATCCTCGAACTCCAAAGGTCTCTCTCTCCTACCAGCATATGACTTCTGCTTGTTTTATGCAGTGTTTATCCACCCTTGGATAATCTGCACCTTCTCAGTGGTATCTTATACCATTTCTGGTCCCACTAGTGCTGACTCCCTTGGGTCATTCCATCATAAAGGTGATTTGTAAGGTTTCACATACAATGCCTCAAAATGCGCCATCCACATGGTGGAGTGACAGCTTTTGTTGAATGAAAACTCCACCAAAGGCAAGTGCTCCTCCAAGATACGACCGAAATCAAGGACGCAAGAACACAACATGTCATCGAGGGTCTGAATGGTTCGCTCAGTCTGGCCATCCATCTGAGGAAGGAAGGCAGTGCTCAAACGAAGTTGTGTCCCAAAATCCTCCTAAAACCCCTTTCATAGATGAGAAGTAAGACATGAATCAAGATCGGAGACAATCTTTCATGGTAATCCATGTACCCGCACAATCTTATGCACATTGAGGCATTCCAAGAACTCTACTGAAACATGCTCTCTGATCGGTAGAAAGTGGGCTGACTTGGTGAGTCGGTTGACGATCACCCAAATCGAGTCATGGCACCTAGATGTACGTGGAATTCCTTTCACGATGACCATGGATATCCTGTCCCACATCCACTCTGGCTTATCTAAAGGCTCAACAAAGCCAGCTGGCACCTAATGCTCTCCCTTCACTTTCTAACAAGTGAGTCATCAAGAGACAAACTTTTATACTGATTTCATCATTCCCGGCCACCAGTGCTATCATCGTAGATCCTGGTACATCTTCGCCACTCCTGGATGTACCACTAGAGGGGATGTGTGGAACTCCCTCAACACTTTCGCCTGAAGCGACACTGGTACCATGGTACGTCCTCTGAAGAGGACGACATTCTCCCCGCATTCAGAAAATCCATCAGGTGCCTATCCTATGGATATCTGAGCACATCATGTCTCGCAGTAAGAATCTCCACACTATACCTCCCTAACTCGAAGAATGTGTGGGTGAGTGACTATAATAGACTAAAGAAAAGATGCTCTATCTCTATCCACAAATTATATCTGCAAAGCTTCCAGTTGCTCTGTCGCCTTGTGCAGCAGCTGTATACCAGACCTCCTGCTGAGTGCATATACTACAATGTTACCCTTACCAGGAGTATAGACTATCTTGAAGTCATAGTACTGGAGGAAATCAAGCCAAAATCGTTGTCTCAGGTTCAGGTCCTTCTGAGAGAAGATATAACTTAGACTCTTGTGATCCGAGTAGACTGTAAAATATTCTCCCATCAGATCGTGCCGCCACATCATTAAGGCGAAGACTACTACTGCTAAATCCTGGTCATGGATAGCGTAGTTCTGGTCATGAAATCTCAACTCTTGTGAACCATATGCGATCACTACTCGGTCCTGCATTAGTAAACATCCATGCCCGGTCTCTGATGTGTCGTATTATACTACATACCCTACGCCCTCCTCTGGATGCCTCAAGCTGGGGGCACTCGTCAGCCTTTGCCTCAGCTCCTGAAAACTCTGATGGAATCTCTCCGGCCACATGAAAGGTTTTCCCTTCTTTGTCAACGTCGATAGAGGTGACGAAAATCTGGAGAAAACTAGCACAAACCTTCGATCGTATCCAACAAACCCCAGGAAACTTTGTACCTCCATCACACTCCTAGGTGGCTCCCAAGTAAGTACTGCCTCAATCTTCACTGGATCCACTGCAAATCCAGCCTCTGATATGACATGTCCTATAAAGTGAACAACTCGAATCCAAAACTCGCACTTCGAGAGCTTACCATAAAGTTGTTGATCTCATATTGTGTCCAATACTACGTTCAAATGATTGGCATGCTCCTCCTCAATAGCTAAGTAGATGATAATGTCGTTGATGAAGAATACTACAAATAAATCAAGGTATGGATGAGAGATCTTGTTCATGAGTCCCATGAACACTGATAGAGTGTTGGTTACACCGAATGGAATAACCAAGAACTCATAATGGACATACTGACATCTGAATGTTGTCTTCCGCACATCCCCATCTCGTAATCTGAGCTGGTGATAGCCTGTTTTGAAGTCTATCTTTGGGAACCACCATGATTCCTTCATTTGATAAAATATGTCATCAATCCTCGGAAGTGCGTACTTATTCCTCACGGTCACCTAGTCCAGGTGCCGATATTCAACACAAAGTCTCAATCTCCCATTTACCTTCATGGCGAATAGAATCGGGGCCCCCAATGGGAAAAACTGGGCCAAATGAATCCCTTCCCCTGCAAGTCCTCAAGTTGTACCCAAAACTTACGAAGCTCCGTGAGAGCCATCCGATATGCTGGTGTAGATATCGGTGTCATCCTGGGGTACAATTCTACGTAAAATTCCACCTCTTTGTGAGGAGGTAGACTTGGAACATCGTCATGGAAGACATACACATACTGGTCCACCACTACAGGATAAATTGGACTCTCCACATCAACCACACTGAGGGTAATTCTATCCAACAGATGAGTGATCGACTGAACTCTCCTCCGGGTATGTCCATTTTGTGCTGAAAGGGCTCCCTTCTTAATAGTGAAGGTAAACCTGGTCCCATCCGTACGGACACACCACACTTTTCACCTAATACAGTCAATCTAGGCATGGACTGTATATAACTAGTTCATACCCAATATGATGTTTTAAGGCCTCGATGTCGCTACTAGGAGATCCCAGCCAATGCTCTCACCTCCTAGATTAAGCTTGCACTACTGGAACAAGTGTGTAATCGTCGAATCTACTCCCATTAGAGTATCTAGCTGTAAGGATCGAGCCAACAACTCCATCAGAATCTTTGAGATCTAAACGAGGGCAGTGGCAACAAATAAATGACTAGAACCTATGTCTATAAGTATTGTAGATAAGGTGGATTAGACACAGATCGTACCTCATATCATCTTTGGAGCACCGTAATCGTAGGCCTAAACTTCCTAGAGCTGAGCTCAACCCTATCCTCCTGCTCCCTATGGTCAGGGTGGAACACCTGGTGGTGGTGGCGGTAACATCTTGAATCGTTACCCACCGCCAGCTGCACGACCAGCTCCTCTGCCACGTCTGTCTACTCCCTGCGGACCTCCTCGGTCGAACCTCTGTCTCTGCCTGAGCTATCCTTCGACCATCTGTTGATCATCCATACGATGGGTCGGATAGTCACAAGCGATATTACCCTGCCCTCCTCATGCGTAACACTGCTCGCTCCTGGCATGACCGTCTCTACCTTGGGATCCTCGCACAACTGACCCTGAATCCTACAGTTGTCCACCTATAGGTCGGGTCCTCTTGGACCTCTATGTCATTTGTCTGCTGCCAGATGCAGAAGACTCCACTACATGAAAACTAGTGGTGGGTCTCACTTTGGTGAATGATCATCAAGGAAACTCTCCACTAAGTGGTCTCGCTCTAACACCCCCTCCTACGTTGAGATGCTGAGTGAGATCGTCGAAGCCTTTATCTCTTGCCTAAGCCCCTGCTCGATGGTCCGGGCCCTGATGAATGGGTCCTGAACCATATCTGTGGAGTATCATGAGAGTTTAGTGAACCTCGCTGAGAACTGAGCTAAAGTCATGTTTCCCTTTTGTAGATGAAGAAGCTCATGTATGTGCACTTCGCAAAGAGTCGCTAGAACAAACTATGTCCGAAACAGGCCCTCGATTTCTGCCTAGAGAAGCGTCACCTCATCGTGAACATGGAGCATCAAACTCCACCATCTTCTTGCTACTGCCTGTAGAAGGCTAGTTTCCAGGATCACCATGAGATCATCTGGTGTCCTTACCAGTCGGAAGACTCTCACTACAGCCTCCAACCAATCCTCAACTACTTGTGGGTCCGTCTCTCCCATGATCCTAAGTGACCATTGGAACTCGCACTCATGCAACACATTCAGGCGGTCTGCATCATCTACTGATAGGGCTAGTGGCATCAGTGGCCCAATAGGTAATGGTACCACTGGTGCCTCTTCTTGTGGTTCTACTAGAAGAGGGCCCCGTACTGAGTCCTCATCGCTCGGTGTGCTATTAGTGCGTACTATTATCGGAACCCTAGCTGGATGTATGCGTGGAGGAATCCTAAAAATAAAAAGGTGCACTATGGTCAATAACTTATACCTGGTGATCTTACTCAAATATTTCACAAATAATACTCTTGAAAACACACTTGCAATCAATGTTTTCGTGCACTGAGTTGGAAATCAGATATCGGGGTCTTGGTGTATGGATACGTCAGCCACTGCACCAACACTAGATTCCCTAAACTGATAACCACACTCACTACACATAACACTATTGCCATTAAAATTATCACAGTCATATATTCTACGGTATAATTGACTCCTCTTATACCAATTTTTCATGATCTGTCCCTTGGGGCCAGTGTCGTGACTACCCCAAGCCCGCCTTCCATAGGCCAGTGGCTAAAGACTAGCACCAAAAGGAGTAATCCCTAAAACTGGGAAGACATTGTCTTTATAACCTGTATACACACACAACCAAGAACACAGTAAGATATGAAAAAAAGAAAACTGAATAGTAAACAAAGTGAGTATAGTAAGTAAAAGGGTCCAGAATACAAACCCAACTGGAAAGTATAAGAAAATGAAAGTACAAGTAAAAAAGGAGAAAAAAACAAGACAGTTATTGGGTTGTCCTCGGAGGTTCCTACCTGAAGGGTAGGTACAGATCTCCTCCTCGTCACTCCATGTGCATCTGTCTCCTCCATGTACTGACTCGTCGTAAGTTCCTCCTCTGGGCACCATCAAGTCCCGGTACCCTCGGTCTCGATCAATGCAATCAGACATCTGCACTGAAAACAACAAAGTGCGGGCATAGCTCGTGTTTGGGTGAGTATAACGATACTCATTAGGGACCCTAAGACTCTCAAGGTATCACAAAATCCACAAAGGATAAACCTCAAAGAATGAAGTCAACTGTCAACCCTACCAAGGTTTATTCCCACACATATACCTATGTTATCATTTAAACCCATCTAAATCATAAGGAAACACATGTTCCAACCCAAAAGCCCATATCTCAACTATTCCATAAAGGAAAACCACAAAGGAATGTACCACATAGGTACGCCACGCAGAAGAATAACACCAAGGTATTACCACAAAGGAAAGTACCACACATGTTCGAACTCATCTCACAGCAGGTATAACTTAAGAACAATAGTAGATATGTTTATATGTAACTTCTGAATCATCTTACTCTGTAAAGAAGCTGACCCACACAAGATCACTAGAATCAGACCCACATAGGATCGCTAGGTGTTGAACCACACAGGATCGCTAGGAGTTGACCAACACAAGATCGCTAGGTGCTGACCCACACAGGATTGCTAGGAGCTGACCCACACAGGATCACTAGGAGATAACCCACACATGATTTCAAGGAGCTGACCCATGCAGGATCTCTAGGATCTGACCCTCACGGGATCACTAGGAACTCACCCACACAGGATCGATAGGTGCTAACCCACACAGCATAGCTAGGAACTGACCCACACAGGATCTCTATGAGTAGAACCACACAGGATTGCTAGTTACTGTCCCACACAGGATCACTAGGAGATAACACACACACGATCCCTAGGAGCTAACCGACATAGGATTTCTAGGTGCTGACCCACACATGATCGCTCTTCATTCATCTCGTCACAGCTAGCTACTGGGTCCCCGTACTAAGCCTGATCATCTTAGGGAGGATCCGCTACAAAAGTCACTGGTCGATACTAAAACTACTTCTATGTCCCACAATGAAGTATCCAAAAGTACTGCCTTGTCATAGGGGTCTCAATGAAACAGACGACGCGTCATTCGGATGCCCGGTCTGTGAGTTATCATCCTTTTTGACCCAAGGGCCCGGTTGGATTCATGCTCGATCCAACCCGAACATTCCCCAAATTTATCCAAAACTCTAGAAGGGTATATCAAAGGGACCGCCACACTCTAAGGTTTATGGCATCATTGATGGTTCATCAAACCAACGTCATGTGCCAAAGTTATGGCCCAAGTTAAGTATAGGGTCATATCTTGTTCGGGTCCGGTCCGACTCGGTCGGACTGACCCTGCCCGACCAGATGGGTCCATACTAGCCTGCTGGGTGGCCCGACCCATTGGGTCTGGCCCGTTCTATCCCGCTGGGTGGCCCGGCTCGCTGGGTCCAGCCTGGAAGGCCGTGAGGGATGTGAGGGGTAGCGGAGGCCGCGGGTGCCACAGGGCAGCGGACGTTGCGCGTCAACTTGGCCGCAGACGGTGGTTCAGCCACGGGGGTGTCGTGAGGGTGTGGGGTGGCTCCCCCCAGTGTAGGGCGGCTCGGCCGGGAGGGCGGAGGACGAGGGGCGGCATTGCCGGGGGGTGTCGTGAGGGCGCAGGGTGGCTCAGCCTGACCTAGGGCGGCTCATCTGGGAGGGTGGAGGTTGTAGGCTAGCTCGAACGGGGTGGCTCGGTTGGGAGGGCGGAGGCCACGGTTGGCACAGTGGGGCTGCAGACGGCGGAGCCGCATGGCGGCACGATGGGGCCGCGGATGACGGAGTCTTGGGGCTATGCGGCGGGGTCACGGACAGCAGCGTCAGCTCAGGTTGCGAGGCCGCGGGCAGCAGCTCGGCCGCAGACAGTGGAAGCGGCTCGGTTGGAGGCTCGGTTGTGGGGCTCAAAGGTCATGGATGGTAGAGCCATAGGGTGGAGGGGCGTCGTGCCTTCTCCAATGTAGATTTTAGCCAGCCTCCCTCTTCATTCATCGTCGTTGTGTACACCACCTTCTTGCATCGCGAAGAACACAATAAAGAAGAATGACAGAGGGGTCAGGCCATACTTGTTTGGATCGCCCCCTCCACATTAGAGCTGTAGCAAGTGGTTCACCATTTTTAAATCAAGAACATTTATGGAATATATTTTAGAAAATCAATCCCCACAACCTTCTTCAATCACTATTCCCAACCCCGCAAAAGAAAAATTAGAAAGGAAGACAATTGGAATATAGTCATTCTCAAATTAAACACCTACCTCATTCTTTTGTTGTTGTCAATGATGCGGAAAGAATGGTTGTCGATTGAAGACGTCACACATTGGATGATGTCCTGATGAAGAAGTCATAGTTGTGCGTCAGCATTATTCATTGGAGGAACATTTTTCGTTGAATTTTTTTAATATATAGGAATATTACGAGTCCGCCAAAAATGAAAGAGCGTTATTACAAGGCCCGGTGTGCCTGTAATGAATTTATGAACTTTTTTTGGGAATGTTCAGTAAATGTACGAGCATGTTTTTCTAACTTTTGAACCAGTGCTCAGAATTAAAATCTGAGGGCACCATTGAACTCGCAGCGCAAGTATTTTCATAAGGAGACCTTCACCTCGACCGCAGTAGGTTGAGGGTGGAAGTTAGATTTTCAAATATTTGTGAATGAATAAAATAAGATAAAATGGTGTAAATTTTTATTTTATTTTTATTTGGAATTCCCCATTTGGATATTTCATAGGGGGGGACCACCTGAACTAAAACCTCCTATGAGAGGTTATGGAGGTGGGGACGACCAAGCCTAACCTTCCATGAATGTTTATTATGGTGGGGACAACCAGAGGTTTAAAAACCCATGAACTCCCTCATAAGTGTGTGGGGGGATCTTAAAATTCCTCTCTTAAATGGTGCCACCCCCTTAAATTTATTATGCCAACCTATTTAATTAATTTAGCCAAATTAAATTTTGTTGAAACAAACTAAAAATTAGATAACATAATCTATTATTTTTTCCTACCATTCATTTTGGTGGAATTAAGGGAAATGTCATGTAAGAGGGGGGAACATTGGAGACTTGCGAGAAAGATCTCCAATAAAGAACTCTGATGCATGAATTTTTCTTCGGGATATCCTCCGACATGGGATGTATTCAACCGACGTCTGTTCTTTCCTCCTCCTAGACGTCATCAAACAATAAAAAGAGGTATGGGATTTTTTATGTATGATTATTTGCGGGAAGTTATCAAGTGGTTGATTGAAATGATTCTCTTTTACACATTCTTGATTCAAAATGGTGAACCGATAGCTACCGCTCTAACGCGGAGGGGGAAGGAAAAACAAACATGGCCTGACCCCTCCATCATTCTTCCTTATTGTGTTCTTCATGATGGAAGAAGGTGGATTACACCAGGACGACGAATGGAGAGAGAGTCCGGCTAAAACAGCCACTGATGAAGGCCCGATGCCCCGCCACCCCATGGCCAAGCCGCCGCCTGTGACCTCGCCTCCCGAGCAGCCAAGCTGCCTCACATGGTCGCGCCCCACGAGCCCCCGCCGCCGTCTACGGCCCCACCGTGCCACCCCGCGGCTCCGCCTTCTATTACCTCTCCAAGACACCCCATGGATGCACAGCTCCGTGGCTGTCTGCGCCGCCCCATGTCCTAGCCATGCTACCAAGTTCCTCTGAGCTGCCCCGCTGCCCCGCGCCGTCCGCGGCCTAGTCGCGCCGCCTGCGGCCCTCCGAGCCGTTGCATCCCTCCGTGCCGCCCCATGGCTTCACACCGCCCGCGGCCTCCAGAGGCCTTCCACAGCCCCCCCCCCCCCCCCTCGCGGACTTTCGACCTTTACGCCCCCCCACGGCCCCTCGCGGCCCTCATTGGCCAGGTCGGTCCGACCGGGTCGGACCCGACCCAGACCCACTACGACCCATTTACGCATTTCTGGCCATATCTTTGGCACCAGGTGACCATTTGACGAACCGTCTACGACACCAGAAACCATAGTTCAAGATGGTCCCATTGAGTATACCATACTAGAGTATTGGGTAATGTTGAGCTATGATTGGGATGGATCAAGCATCAATCCAACCGGGCCCCTGGGACTAAAAGGCTAATAACTCACAGACCAGGCGTCTGATTGACGCGTCGTCTATTGCATTGAGACCCCTATGAAGTTGCAAACCTTTGAGATACTCCTTCACGGGACATCGTGGAAGTTGGAGAATCGACCAGTGGATTGGGGAATAGACCCTCCAAGAGATGAGAAAGCCTATTGCCGAAACCCAGTAGCTGGCTGTGACGTGAAGAGTTCTCCTAGTGATCATGTGTGGGATAGCTCCAAGCGATACAATGTGGGTCAGCTCCTATCGATCCTGTGTGGGTCAGCTCCTCTCGATCCTGTGTGGGTCTGACCCTAGCGATCCTGTATGGGACAACTCCTAGATATTCGGTGAGGTTCAGCAGCAGAGCCTCTTAACAGAGTAAGATGATTTAGTGGTTATAAATAATCATATCTACTGCCGTACCTAAGTTATACCTGGTATGATCTGAGTTCGTACCAGTGTGGTAATTTCCTTCGTGGTAATACATTTATGGTATTCTTCTGTGTGGTGTACTTGTGTGGTACTTGGATTTGTGGTTTTACTTCCATTGTGGAATAGTTGAGCTTTGGGATTTTGCGTTGGAATATGTGTTTCCTCATGATTAATATGGGTATACTTGATTAATTAGGTATATGTATGGGCATATACCTAAGTAGGGTGGACAATTGCCTTCTATCTTGGAGGTTTATCCTTTGTGGATTTGTGAGACCTTGACGGCCTCGGGGTCCCCACTGAGTATCATTATACTCACCATTATATGGGATACACCCACACTTCATTGTGTTTGGTGAAGACGACGAACAGAGATGATTGAGGACAAGAGTACCTAGATTGGACAGTACTCGGAGGTGGACCAAACGGCTTGTCGGTACGCAGAGGAGACAGGTGTACATGGATTGGTGAGGAGGCAATCAGTACCAACCCTTTAGGTAGGAACCTCGGAGGATGATCCAGTAGCTATCTATCTCTTTCTTCAGTTGTATTGTATTTCAGTTGTACTTGAATATTCCAATTGGGCTTGTATTCTTTCCCTTTTTACTTTCTGTACTCACTCTGTTTACTATTCAGTTTACTTGTGTTCGAATATTCCTATGTGCTTGGATGCATGTGATTATAGGATATAAAGGAATTGTCTTCTCAGTTTTAGGGATTATTCCTTTCGGTGCTAGTTGCCAGCCCCTATCCTATGGAAGACAGGCTTGGGGTAGACACGGCACGGGCCCCGAGGGACGGGTTGTGACAAATTGGCATCAGAGGAGTTGGTTCTACCATAGAACATAGGACTCTGATATTTCTTTTAACAACAATAGTGTTAAATTTAGTGGGTGTGGTTATCAAGTTTAGTGAATCCAGTGTTTGTGTGGCGGCCGATGTATCCATACACCAGGACCCTGACTTCTGATTTTCGACCGAGTGCATGAAAACACTGATTGTGTGAGTGTTTTCAAAAACATTCTTTGTGGTATTTTGAGTCATATCACCAGGTGAAACTTATTGACCATGGCACACTTGTTACTTTCCAACATGCCTCCATGCAAACATCCAGCTAGGGTTCCAAGAGTTGTATGCACTAATAGCCCACCGAGCGACGAGGCCTCGGTACAGGGCCCTTTGCCACTATAGGCACCAGTGGAGGAACCATCGGTACCATTACCCATTGGGCCACCGATTCCACCATCCCCAGCAGTAGAGGGTGCATTCCGCTTGAGTGCGTTGCACGAGTTCTTACGCTAGAGGCCACCTAGGTTCAGGGAAGAGACGGACCCAAAGGAAGCTGAGGATTGGTTGGAGACTGTAGCGAGAGTCTTCCGACTGGTAGGGACACTAGCTGATCTCATGGTGATCCTTGCCGCCAGCCTTCTACAGGCAGCAGTGGGAAGATGGTGGAGCTTGATGCTTGAGGTTCACGACGAGGTGACGCTTCTATGGGTAGACTTTGATAGCCTATTTCAGGTAGAGTTTGTCCCAATGACTCTTCGCACAGTGCACATACAAGATCTTCTTCATCTGTAGCAGGGTAGCTTGACTGTGGCTCAGTACTCAGCGAGGTTCACCGAACTCCCTCTTTACTCCACAGATATGGTGCAGGACCCATTATTTAGGGCTCATATCTTCGAGTAGGGGCTCAGGAGAGAGATCAGGGCTTCGATGATCTCACTCAACATCCAGACGCATTTGGAGGTGTTAGAGAGATCACTGTTAGTGGAGAGATTCCTTATTAAGAAGTTACCAGCAGTGAGATCCACCACCTGTCATCACATTGCAGAGCCTTCTGTAGCTGGCAGCAGACAGATGTCACAATGTTCCAAGAGGACCAGACCTATAGGTGGACGACCGCATGACTCAGGATCTATTGTGAGGGGTACCCGAGGCAGATCCAGTCATACCAGGAGCGGGCAGTGTTACACATGCGGTGGGTAGGGTCACATGTCTCGTTACTGTTTGACCCATCGTACAGATGATCAGCAGATGATTGAAGGACTGCCTAGGCAGAGACAGAGGTTCTAATGAGGACGTCCTCATGGAACATGCAGACGTGGAAGAGGATCTGGTCGTGTAGCTAGCGGGGGGCGATGATTCGAGATGTTACTATCACCACCACCAAGAATTCCACCCCGACCATAGGGAGTTGGTGGATTGGGGAGTGCTCAACTCCAGGAAGCTGAGTCCTATAATCATGACTCTCCAGAGATGATATGAGGTGAAATATGTGTATACTCCACCTTAGCTGCAGTACTTTTAGACACAGGTTCCAGTCATTATTTTATTTCCACTGCCCTCATTTGGAGCTCGGAGATTCCTACGAAGCTGTTGGCTTGATCCTTACGGCTAGAGACTCCTACGGAAGTATATTCGATGATTACGAACTGGTTTCGGCAGTGCGGGCTTACTATAGGAGGCGAGATCCTTGGCTGGGATGTTCTAGTAGAAGCGTCAAGGATTTACCACGTCATATTGTGTATGGACTGGTGATCTACAGTCCATTCCCAGATAGATTGTATTAGGTGCAAAGTGTGGTGTGTCCTCACGGATGGGACAATTTTCACCTTCACCAGTGATAAGGGACCCTTTGTACGGTAGGATGCACTTTCCCAGAGGAGGGTGCAACTAATCACTCATCAGTTGGCTAACCTTACCCTCATAGCGGTTGATGTGGAGAGTTTGAATTATCTAGTAGTGTTGGAATAGTACGCGGATGTCTTCCCTGATGATGTTTTGGGTGTACCTCTTCACAGACAGGTGGAAATTTACATTGAATTGTATCCCAGGACGACACCGATATATACAACAGCGTATTGTATGGCTCCTGTGGATCTTCATGAGCTGCGGGTATAGCTGGAGGACTTACATGGGAAGGGGTTCATCTGGCCTAGTGTTTCACCATGGGAAGCCCTGATTCTGTTCGCCAAGAAGGTAAATGGGAGTTTAAGGCATTGTATTGACTATTGGCGCCTGATGAAGGTGACCATGAAGAACCAGTACCCACTTTCGATGATTGAAGACCTCCTTTATTAGATTAATGGAGCACGGTGGTTCTTGAAGACAGACCTTAGATCATGCTATCACCATCTCAGAGTACGAGACGAGGATTTGCATAAGATGAATTTAAGATGTTAGTACGACCATTATGAGTTATTGGTTATGATATTAACTGTAACCAATGCTACGACAGTGTTCATAGGACTCATGAACAAGATCTTTCAGCCATACTTTGATCACATTGTTATAGTCTTCATCATCGACATTCTGATCTACTCAGCTACTAAGGATTAGCATGCCTATCATTTACAGGTAGTACTGGACACACTCTGATAGCACAAGCTTTATGGTAAGATCTTGATGTTCTAGTTATAGATCCGAGAGTCTCACTTTTTGGGACATGTCATATCGGAGCCTGGAGTTGCAGGGGATCCAGTGAAGATTGAGGCAGTATTTTCTTGGGAGCCACCCAGGAGTGTGACAGAGGTACGAAGTTTCCTAGGTTTAGCCAGATACTATAAGAGATTTTTTCCAGATTTCTCAAGAGTTGTTGCACCAATGTCAGTGTTGACGAAGAAGGGGAACCCCTTTGTGTGGTCAGTGAGATCCCAACGGTGTTTTGAGGAGCTAAGGCAGAGGCTGACTAGTACCCCCCATCTTGAGGATTCCAGAAGAGGGTATAGGGTACGTAGTCTACTACGACACATCAGGGACTGAGATCAGATGTGTCCTGATTCAAGAGCGTGTGGTGATCACATATGGTTCTTGACAGCTAAGACAAAATGAGCAGAACTACGCTACCCATGAACTGGAGTTAGCAGTAGTGGTATTTACCTTGATGATGTGGCAACATTACTTGATGGGTGAGCATTTTACAGTGTAATCTGATCACTAGAGTCTCAAGTATATCTTCTCTCAGAAGAACATGAACCTGAGATAGTGATGTTGTCTTGAGTTCCTGTAGAAATATGACTTTGATATAATCTATCCTCATGGGAAGGGGAATGTTGTAGCAGATTTACTCAGTAAGAGGTCTGGTATATAACTGCTAGATGAGGTGACAGAACAGCTAGCCACTTTTCAGATATCCTTCATGGAGCGAGATGGAGCATCTTTCCTTCAGTCTCTATAGTCACCCCCCACTTCTTTAGTGAGTCAGGGAGGCACAACAAGTGGATGCTGACTTCGAGGCACGACGTGCTTAGATATCCAGAGGACAGGCGCCTGATGGATTTTCTGAAGGCGGGGAGCACGTCATCCTCTTCAGAGGACGTACCATGGTACTAGTGTCACCTCAGAAGGGAGTGTTGAGGAAGTTCCACACATCCCCTCTACTAGTTCATCCAGGAGTGGTGAAGATGTATCAGGATCTTTGACAATAGCAGAGGTGGAAAGGAATGAAGAAATTAGTAGCAGAGTTTGTCTCTCGATGCCTCACTTATCAGGATGTGAAGGTGGAGCATCAGGTATAAGAAGTCTTGGATCAACCATTATAGGTCTCAATGTGAAAGTGGTATTGGATATCCATAGACATCATGACAGGACTTCCACGTATATCTAGGGCTCATGACTCGATTTTGGTGATCGTCGACCGACTCACCAAGTCGGCCCACTTGTTACTGATCAGAGAGTAGGGTTCAATAGAGAGCTTGGGATGCCTCGATGTACAGAAGATTGTATGGATACATGGAGTACCCATGATGATTTTCTCTGATCGTGATGCACGTTTTACATCCACACTATAGAAGGGGTTGCAGGAGGCTTTCGGGATGCAGCTTCGTTTGTGCGCTGCCTTCCATCCTCAGACGGATGGTCAGACTGAGTAGACCATTCAGACCTTCGAGGACATGCTGCATGCTTGTGTCCTCGACTTTGGTCATAGATGGGAGGATCACTTGTCGTTGATGGAGTTTTCATACAACAAAAAATATCACTACACCATTGGGATGACACCTTTTGAGGAATTTTAACGGAAACCCTGCAAAGCACCATTGTGCTGGACTGACCCATGGGAGTTAGCACTAGTGGGACCAAAAATTGTACAGTATACCACTGAGAAGGTTTAGATCATCCCAGAGCGGATAAATACTGCACAGAATAGGCAGAAGATGTATTCCAGTAAGAAACAGAGACCTCTGAAGTTCGAGGATGGTGACCATGTCTTTCTACGGGTCTCACCTCGATGAGGTTTGTAGAGATTTTTCAGAGCTGGAAAGTTATCTCTGAGGTTCATCAGACCTTTTCAGGTCATTAGAAAAGTTGGCGAGGTGGCATACCACTTATCTCTTCCACCTCAGTTGCACCAGGTGCATGATGTCTTCCATGTACCCCAGTTGAGGAGATACATGCATGACCCTTCTTACATCATCGACCATGGAGAGCTGGATGCCGATGAGGAGGAGACTTCTACAGAGGTTCTAGTTGAGATTGAGGATCGACAGAAGCGGGTCCTTCATGGATGGTCGATACCTATGGTGAGAATTCGATGGCAGTACAATAACCTCAATGAGAGCACATGGGAGCAGGAATATCAGATGCGTTCTCAATACCCTCACTTGTTTACCTAGTTGAGTTGTGGCTTACGGGGACATAGAGCCCCGAGTTGGGGAGAATGTAAGGACCCAGAATTTCCATGTAATTGTTTTTAATATATGGGAATTTTACAAGTCTGAAAAAATTAACGGTGCATGATTCTCTGGCCCGGTGTGCCCAGAATGAATTTATGAACTTTTTTTCAGTTACGTTTAGTAAATGTGAGAGCGAGTTTTTCTAACTTTTGAACAGGTTCATGGAATTGAAACTTTAGGGAACTGTTGGACTTGCATTGTTGGTAATCTCTTAAGGAGACCTTCACCTTAACCGCAGTAGTTCGAGGGTGGAAGTTATCTATTCTCATATTCATAAAAGAAGGAAATAAAATAAAATGGAGCAACTTTTTATTTTATTTTTCTTTGGAATTTCCATTATGGATATTTCACAGGTGAGCCCACCTAAACTAAAACCTCCAATGAGAGGTTATGGAGGTGGGGACCACTAAGCATAACCTCCCATGAGAGGTTATGGTGGTGGGGACCACCCATAGATTAAAACCCCCTGAACTCCCTCATAAGTGTTGGGGAGCCTCTTAAACTTCCCCACTTAAATGGTGACACCCCTCTTAAATTTATTATACCAACCTAGTTAATTAATTTATCCAATTTGAATTTTATGCCAACAAAATAAATAATTGATAACATAATCTATTATTTCGAGAAGCCTTTTATTTTGGTGGAATTTAGGGAAAAGGATTGGTAAAGGGGAGAACATTGGAAACATGGTAGAATGCTCTCCAAAGAAGAACGTCGATGCATGGCTTATTCCTTGGTATATCCCTCAACGTGGGATGCCTTCAACTGACATCCGTTCTTTCCTCCTCTTGGATGTCATCAAACAATAAAATGTGGTTGGGGATTATTTGTGTATGATTATTTTCAGAAGTTGTAGGGTGGTTGTTTGAAATTATTCTCTCCTACATGTTCTAGATTCAAAAATGGTGAACTGCATGCAACTGCTCTAACATAGAATGGGCGGGCCAAAAAAACTTGGCCCGACCCCTCCGTTGTTATTCCTTAATGTGTTCTTCATGATAGAAGAAGCTGGATTACACCCCAATGAAGAAAAAAGAGAGAGGCTAGCTAAACCAGCTTCCAGAGAAGGCATGGCGCCCTGCCGCCCTATGGCTGAGCTTCCGTCTGCGGCCACGCCACACGAGCGGCCGGACCACTACCCGTGACCACACCACCTGAGCCGTCGCCCCCCATTTGCGGCCATTCCGCTTCGCCCCACAGCTCTTCCATCCTCGGCCTCGCCGCGCCACCCCACAACCAGGCTTCCCCATGGCCCTCCAAGCTGCCCCACGGCCATGTGCCGTACATGGCCTAACCACACCTCTCATGGCCCTCCGAGCTGCCGCAGCCCTCCAAGCCACCCTACGGACTCGCGCCGCCCGCAGCACTTCATGGCCCCCTCGCGGACTTGCAGCCTCCGTGACCCCCACAACCACACATGTCCCTCACGGACCGGGCCAGGCCCGTCCAACTGGGTCGGACCGGACCAGACCCACTTCAACCCATTTACACATTTTCGGCCATATCTTTGGACCCAGATGACTGTTTGACAAACTGTTTGAATTGTTGGAACCCTTGGAGAGAGGCGGTCCCTTTGAGTATACCCCACTGATGTTTTTGGTATTGTTGAGGTATGGTCAGGTTGGATCTATCACGAGTCCAATTGGAACCCCAGGACTAAAAGGCTAATAACTCACAGACTGGGCATATGACTAATGTGTCGTTTGTTGCATTGAAACCCCTATGACGTGACTGAACATTGAGATAATTATTCATGGAACATCGTGGGATTTGGAAAATCAACCAGTGGCTTGGGGAACGGACGCTCTCGGAGATGAGAAATCCTAGTGCGGAAACCCAGTAAATGGGTGTGACAAGAAAAGTTCTCCTAGTGATCTTGTGTAGCTCAGCTCTTAGCGATCCTGTATGGGTAATCTCCTAGAGATCATGTGTGGGTCAGCTCCTAGGGATCCTGTGTGGTTAGGTCCTAGCGATCCTGTGGGGGTCAGCTCCTAGGGATCCTCAGTGGGTTAGATCCTAGAGATCCTATGTTGGGAAGCTTCTAGAGATTTTGTGAGGGTCATTAGTAGAACCTCTTAATAGAGTAAGATGATTTAGCTGATATAACTAATCATCTCTACTATCGTACCTAATGTATATGTAGTATGATCTAAGTTCATAACTGGGTGTTAATTTCATTCGTGGTAATACCTTGATGATATTCTTCTGTTTGGGGTACCTATGTGGTACTTTTCATTGTAGTTTTCCTTCCATTGTGGAACAATTGAGCTTTGGGATTTTGGGTTGGACCCTGTGTTTCCTCATTACTGAGTTGGGTATTCTTGATTACTTATGTATATGTATCGGCATATATCTATGTAGGGTTGATGGTTGACTTCTTGATTTGATGTTTATCCTTTGTGGATTTGTGAGACCTTGAGGGTCTCAGAGTCCCTAATGTGTATCATTATACTCACCCCTACATGGGTTATGCACGCACTTCGTTGTATTTGGTGCAGCCGATGGATTGCACTGACTGAGGAGAAGAGCACCTGGACTGGAGAATACCCGGAGGTGGACCATATGGCATGTCGGTACATAGAAGAGATCAGTGGACGTGGAGTGATGATGAGACGATCGGTACCTACCCTTCAAGTAAGAACCTCTGAGGATGATCTAGTAGTTGTCTTTATCATTCTTCAGTTGTATTGTATTTTAGTTTTACTTGTGATTTCCAGTTGGTCTTGTATTCTGGCCCAATTTACTTGCTGGACTCACTCTATTTACTATTCATTTTACTCGTGTTCAAATCTTGTTGTCTACTTAGTTGTGTGTGATTACAGGTTATAAAATAAATGACTTCCCAGTTTTAGGGATTATGCATTTCGATATGGAAGGCAGGCTTGGGGTAGTCATGGAACGGGCCCCATGGGACGGGTCGTGACAATTTGGTATCAGAGGAGTCAGTTCTACCACAGAACATAGGACTCTAATATTTATTTTATCAGCAATAGTGTTAAGTGTAGTGAGTGTGGTTATCATGTTTAAGGAAACCAATGTTGGTGAAGAAACCAATGTATCCATACACCAGGACCTTGACTTTTGATTTATGACTCAGTGCATGAAAACACTGATTGCGTGTGGGTTTTCAATAGTTTTCTTTGTGATCTTTTGAGTCAGCTCACCAGGTACAACTTATTGATTGTGGTGCACCTGTTACTTTTTAGGATGCCACCATGTAGACAACCAGGTAGGTTTCCAAGAGTTGTATGCATTGATAGCCCACCGAGCGACGAGGCCTCAGTGTAGGGCCATGTTCCAGTAGAGGCACCAGCGGAGGCACCATCAGTACCATTACCCATTGGGCCACCGAGGCCACCAGCCCCAGAAGAAGAGGGTGCACATCGCTTGAGCGTATTGCACAAGTTCCAGTGCCAAAGGCCACCCAGGTTCAGGGGAGAGAGATACCCATAGACAACTGAGGATTTGTTGGAGGCTGTAGTGAGAGTCTTTTGACTCGTAGGGACACCAGCTGATCTCATGATGATCCTTTCCACCGGCCTTCTACAGGCAACAGTGGGAAAATGGTGTAGATTGATGCTCAAGGTTCACGATGAGGTGACTCTTCTCTGGGAAGACTTCGAGAGCCTGTTTCAGGTAGAGTTTTTCCCAGAAACTCTTCACCCAGTGCGCATACAGGAGCGTATTCATCTATAGTAGGGTATCATGACTCTGGATCAGTACTCAGAAAGGTTCACGAATCTCTCACATTACTCCACATATATAGTGCTGGACCCATTCATCAGAACACAGACCTTTGAGTAGGGGCTTAGGCGATTGATCAGGGCTTCGACGATCTCACTCATCATCCTAATGTAGGCGGGGGTGTTTTAGAAAGACCTCTTAGTAGAGAGTTTCCTTGATGACCTATCACCAGCAGTGAGATCCCCCACCAGTCATCATGTAGTGGAGTCTTCTGTAGCTGAAAGCAGACAAATGTCACAATGGTATAAGAGGACTAGACCTACCGTTGGACGATTGCATTACTTAGGATTGGTTGTGTGGGTTACCTAAGGCAAAGCTAGACATACCATGAGCGGGTAGTGTTACACATGCGGCTGGTAGGGTCACATTGCTCATAATTGTCCGACCCGCCGTATGGATGATCAAAAGTTGGTAAAAGGACCGCCCAGGCAGAGATAGATGTTCGACCAAGAAGGTCTATAGGGAATAGACGGACGTGGTAGAGGAGCAGGTCATGCAGCAGGTGGTGGTTGACGATTTGAGATGTTAACTCCACCACCAACAGGAGGTCCAACCCGACTGCAAGGAGCAGGTGGACAGGGGAGAGCTCAGCTCAAGGCAGGCGAGACCTACGATTATAGCACTCCAGAGATGATATGATGTACAATTTGTGTCTACTTCACCTTTTCTACAGTACTTATTGTCCCAGGTGCCAGTCATTATTTTATGGCCACTACCCTCATTCGGAGCACAGAGATTTCGAAAGAGCCATTGGCTCGATCCTTAGAGATAGAGACTCTTACGAGAGTGGATTCGATGATTATGAACTGGTTCCTGTAGGGAGAGTTTAATCAAGGAGGTGAGAGCTTTGGCTTGGATCTTCTTGTAGCAGCGTCGAGGCCTTACAATGTCATCATGTGTATGGAATGGTTATCTACAGTCCATGTTCAGATAAATTGTATTAGGTGAAATGTGCAGTTTTTACACACGGATGGGACCATTTTAACCTTCACCGATAATAAGGGAACCTTTTCAGTGCAGGATGGACTTGCCCAGAGGAGGGTGCATCTGATCACTCATCAGTTGGCTAGCCATACCCTTAGTGTAGTTGATGTGGAGATTCTGAAGTATCCTATAGTGGTGGACCTGTACGCGGACGTCTTCCCCAATGATGTTCTGGGTGTACCTCCTCACAGAAAGGTGGACTTTTACATTAAATTATACCTTGAGATGACACTAATATCTACACTAGTGTATTGGATGGCTCCCGAAGAGCTTTGTGAGCTGTGAGTATAGATGGAGGACTTATAAGGGAAGGGGTTCATCCGACCCAGTGTTTCACCATGGGCGTCCCCGATTCTGTTTTCCTAGAAGGCTAGTGGGAGCTTGAGACACTGTGATGACTATTGGCGCCTGGACCAGGTGACCATGAAGAACAAGTTCACACATCCAAGGATTAAAGAACTCATTGATCAGCTGAAGGGAGAACAGTGGTTCTCAATGATAGACCTCAGATCCGGCTATCACCACCTCGAGGTGTGAGATGAGGATGTGAAGAAGATGACCTTTAGATGTTGGTATGACCAATATGAGTTCTTGGTTATGTCATTTGGTGTAACCAATGCTGTAGCAGTGTTCATGGGACTCATGAATTGGACCTATCAGAAATACCTTGATCACTTTGTTGTAGGCTTCATCGACGACATTCTGATCTACTTCTCTAATGAGGAGGATCATGCCTATCATTTACAGGTATTACTGGACACACTTTGAGAGCACCATATTTATGGTAATCTCTCGAAGTTCTAGTTTTGGATCTGAGAGGTTCACTTCTAGGACATTTCATATCGGAGGATGGAGTTGAAGTGGATCCAGCGAAGATAGAGGCAGTACATACTTGGGAGCCACCCAGGAGTGTGATGGAGGTACGAAGTTTCCTGGGTTTGGCCAGATACTACCAGAGATTTATGCTAGATTTCTTCGGAATTGTATCACCACTATCAGCCTTGACGAAGAAGGGGCAAACCTTCGGGTGGTCGGAGAGATGACAGTGGAGTTTTCAGGAGCTCAGGTAGAGGCAGACTAGTTCCCCCGTCTTGAGGCTTCAAGAAGAGGGCATGGGGTACGTAGTCTACTGTTATGCATCAGGGACTGGGATCAGATGTGTCCTAATGAAGGAGTGAGCAATGATCACATATGGTTCTCGATATCTGAGACAACATGAGTAGAACTATGCTACTTATGACCTAGAGTTAGTAGTAGTGGTCTTCACCATGAATATGTGAAGAAATTACTTGATGGGAGAGCGTTTTACAGTGTACATTGATCACAAGACTCTCGGGAATATCTTATCTCAGAAGGACCTGAACCTGAGATAACGATGTTGGATTGAGTTCCTCTAGGACTATAACTTTGAGATAGTCTATACTCCTTGTAAGGGGAATGTGGTAGCAGATGCACTCAGCAGGAGGTATGGTATACAACTCCTAGGTGAGGTGAGAGAGGAGCTTGACACTTTGCAGATATCTTTCATGGAGCGTGATGGAACAACTTTAATTTAGTCTCTTACAGTCACTCCCCCACTTCTTTAGCGAGTCAGGGAGGTGCACTATGAGCACATAGACTGCGAGGCATGATGTGCTCAGATATCCACAGGATAGGCACCTGATGGATTTTCTGAAGGTGGGGAGCATGTAATCCTCTTTAGAGGACGTACCATGGTACCAGTGTCACTTCTGGAGGAAGTATTGATAGAGTTACACACATCCCCTCTAGTAGTAAATATAGATGTGGCGAATATGTACTAGGATGTCCGATGATAGCACTGGTGTCCATGAATGAAAATAGTAGTAGCATATTTTTTCTCTTTATGCCTCACTTGTCAGCAAGTGTAGGCAGAGCATTAGGTATCAGTAGGCTTGGTTCAACCTATATAGGTCTGAGAGTGGAAGTGGGATAGGATATCCATGTACATCATGATTGGACTTCCATATTCAGCTATGGTTCATGACTCAATTTGGGTGATCGTCAATCGACTCACCATGTTGGCCCACTTCATACCGATTAGAGAGTAGGGTTCAGTAGAGAGTTTGGGACGCCTCTATGTACATGAGATTGTACAGATACATGGAGTATTCCCAATTATTTTCTCTGATCAGTATGCACGTTTTACATCATGGATATGGAAGGGGTTGTAGGAGGCTTTTGGGATGCAGCTTCGTTTGAGAACCGCCTTCCATCCTCAGACGAATGGTCAGAATGAGAAGACTATTCAGACCCTCGAGGACATGTTGTGTGCTTGTGTCCTCGACATCGGTCATAGCTGAGGGGACAACTTTCCATTGGTAGAGTTTTTATACAATAACATATATCACTCCACTATTGGGATGTCACCTTTTGAGGAATTGTACGGGAGACCTTGCAGATCACTTTAATGCTGGATTGACCCAAGGGAGTCAGCACTAGTTGAACCAGAAATGGTACAGGCTACCACTGAGAAGGTGCAGATCATCCAGGAGTGGATGAAGACTACACAGAGCAGGCAGAAGTTATAAGCCGACAGGAGACAGAGACCTCTAGAGTTTGAGGATGGGGACCATGTCTTTCTACGGGACTCAGCTTGATGAGGTTTATGGAGATTTTGTCGAGGCAAGAAGTTATCTCTAAGGTTCATTGATCCTTTTAAGGTCCTTAGTATAGTTTTCAAGGTGGCATACCACTTAGATCTTCCACCTCAATTACACTGGGTGCATGACGTCTTCAACGTATCCCAGTTGAGGAGATACATGCACGAACATTCTCACATCATCGACCATGGTGAGTTGGACGTTGACAATGGTACGACTTTTACATAGGTTCCAGTTGAGATTGAGGATCGACATGAGTTGGTCCTTCATGGATGGTCGATACCTCTAGTGCACGTTCATTGTCATCATGAGAACCTCCAGGAGAGCACATGGGAGCGGGAGGCTCATATGCATTCCCCATACCCCCACTTGTTTATCTAGTTTTAGTTGTGGCTTATGGGGACGTAGTGCCCTGAGGTGGGGAGAATGTAATGACCATGACATTCCATGTAATTTTTTTTAATATATGTCAATTTTACAAGTCTACAAAAATTGACGGGGTGTGATTCCGAGGTTCGGTGTGCTCGAAATTAATTTTTGAAATTTTTTTCGGGTACGTTCATCAAACGTTCGAGCGGGTTTTTCTAACTTTCGAACACATGCTCAGAATTGAAATCTGCGGGCACTGTTGAACTCATAGTGCTAGTATTCTCTTAAGGAGACCTTCACCTCGATTGTAGTAGGTCGAGGGTGGAAGTTATCTTTTCACATATTTGTGAAAGAATAAAATAAATTAAAATGGTTTAACTTTTTATTTTATATTTCTATGGAATCCCACCTGTGAATATTTCACAGGTGGGGACCACATGAACTAAAACCTCCAATGAGAGGTTATAGTGGTGGGCACCATCGAGCCTAACCTCTCATGAAAGGTTATGGTGTTGGGGACCACTCGTTGTTTAAAACCCCTTGAACACCCTGATAAGTGTGGGGGAGCCTCTTAAACATCCCCACTAAAATGGTTCCACCCCCCTTAAATTTATTATACAAACCTAGTTTATTTATTTAGCCAATTTGAATTTTGTGGTAACATACCAAATAATAGATAACATAATCTATTATTTTGGGCTAAATTTCATTTTGGTGAAATTGAGGGAAAAGGAATGGCATAGGGGATAACTTTGGAGACTTGGGTGAAGGCTCTCCAATGAAGAACACTGACACACGACTTCTTTCTCTGTACATCCTCCAACATGGACATCTTCAACCGACGTCTGTTCTTTACTCCTCTTGGAAGTCATCAATCAATCAAACGAGGTAGGGGTTTATTTGTGTATGATTATTTTCGGGATGTTGTAGTTTGGTTGTTTGAAATTCTTCTCTCTTGCATGTTATTGATTCCAAAATGGTGAACTGCTTGCTACCACTCTAATGCAGAGGGGGTGGGCCAAACAAACATGGCATGACCCCTCAGTTGTTCTTCCTTATTGTGTCATTCATGATCGAAGAGGGTGTCTTACACCATGATGATGAAAGAAGATAGATTCCGGCTAAAACAGCCACTGAAAAAGGCACAACGCCCCGTTGCCCCGTGGCCAAACTACTACCCATAGCCTCCCCTACCCCAACCCCACCTTCCATAGGGCAGGGGCTGGCAACTAGCACTGAAAGCTGTATTCCCTAAAACTAGGAAGCCATTGACTTTATAACCTAAAAACTCTTGTAACCAAGCACACATAAATATATGAACACAAGAAATTTGTATAACCAAAAGAGTGCTGCAAGTAAAAGTGGCCAGAATACAAGCCAAATAGTAAAGGTACAAGTACAACTGAAATACAATACAACTGAAGAAAGATAAATACAACTACTAGATTGTCCTCCGAGGTTCCTACATGAAGGGTAGTTACAAATAACCTCCTCAGCACTCCACATCCACCCATCTTCTCTGAGTACCGACATGCCATATGGTCCACCTCCGGGCACTATCCAGTCCTGGTACTCTCATCCTCAGTTAGTGATCTCCGTTGTGTGCACCAAACACAACGAAGTACGGTCGTAGCCCGTGCATGGGTGAGTATAACAATACTCAGTAGAGACCTTGAGACCCTCATGGTCTCACAAAATACCCCAAGGATATACCAAAAGTCAAGTAAACCAGTGATAACCCTACTTAGGTATATGCCCATACATATACCTAAGTTATCAAGTATTCCCACCTCAATCATGAGGAAACAGAAGGTCCAACTAAAAATCACAAAGCTCAATTGTTCCACAAAGGAAGGAAAAACCACAAAGGAAAGTACCACATAGGTATTCCACACTGGATAATACCACCAAGGTACTACCACGAAGGAAAAGTACCACACAGGTTCGGGTCAGACCAAACCTAGAACAACTATGAGATTTTTGTCTATCGGCCATAACTTTGGCACTAAGCATCCGTTTGAAAAACTGTCAATGAAGATATAAAACTTGGAGCAAGACGGTCCCTTTGGTATACCCCCAATGGAGTTTTGGGTAAATTTGGGGTACGGTTAGGTTGGATCGAGCATGAATCCAACCGGGCCCTTAGGACTAAAGGTTAACAACTTATAGACTGAGCGTACAATTGACGCACCATTTGTTGCATTGAGGCACCTATGATGTGGCTATCCTTTGAGATACTTCTTGATGGGACTTTGTGGCATTTGGAGTATCGAATAGTGGATGGAAGAGAATACTCTCCCAGAGACGATCAATATTAGTGCGAGAACCCAGTAGCTGGTTGTGACATAAAGAATGAATAGTTATCCTTTGTAGGTCAGCATCAAGTGATCATGTGTGGGTTAGCACCGAGCGATCCTATGTGGGTCAGCACCTAGCAATCTTGTGTGGGTCAGCACCGAGGAATCCTGTGTTGGTCAGCACCAAGCTATTCTGTGTGGGTCAGCACTGAGAGATCCTGTGTGGGTCAGCAGTAGAGCCTCTTAACAGAGTAAGATGACTCAGTAGTTACATATAATCATCTCTACTACTATACCTAAGTTATATCTGGTGTGAGATGAGTCTATACCTATGTGGTAATTTCTTCATGGTAATACCTTGGTGGTATTATTCTCTGTGGTGTACCTATCTGGTACTTTCCTTCATGGTATTTTATCCTTTGCAGAACGGTTGAGCTTGGGTCTTTGGAGTTGGACTCTATGTTTTCATCAGGATTGAGATGGTTTTACATTATAACTTAGGTATATGTACGGGCATATACCTAAGTAGGTTTATCATTTGTTTCCTTTCTTTGTGGTTATACTTTGAGGATTTTGTGAGACCTTGAGGGCCTCGGGGTCCGTAATGAGTATCGTTATACTCATCCCTGCACGAGCTATGCCCGCACTTCGTTGGGTTTGGGGCAGACAACAGACAATGCTAACTAAGGACGAGAGTACCTGATCTAGAGGTGCCTGGCGGTGGACGTTAGAGAAGGCTAACCATAGAGACATCCGTTCATGAGCTATAAATACCCTTCAGGTTTGATTCATGGTGGATGATTCAGAAGTTTCCTTTCACCTATCAGTCATCATGTACTTTCAGTTTCTTGTAATTTCTAGTTGGACATGTATTCTAGCCCCTTTTCATATTTTACTGACTCTATTTACTATTCAGTTTACATATCTTGTTGTGTGCTTGGTCGCATGTGCTTTCAAGTTATAAAGGAAATTCCTTCCCACTTTTAGGGAATATGCCTTCGGTGCTAGTCGCCAACCCCTAGCCAATGGAAGGCGGGTTTGGGGTAGTCACGTCACGGGCCCTAGAAAGTACAAGAACAAATGAAATGTAAAAGACGACTAATAGGTGAAAAGAATCTCTTGGATCATCCACCTAGATTCCTACTGGATGTGTACGTACAGATTGCCTCCTCAGCACTCCATGTCCACCCATCCCCACTATGAACCGACATGCAGTATGGTCCACCTCCAAGCACTGTCCAATCATGGTGCCCTCGTCCTCAGTCTGCATTGTCTATTGTCTGCATCCAACAAAATAAGGTGCTGGAATAGCCCGTGCAGGGGTGAGTATAACGATACTCAGTAGAGATCCCGAAACCATCAAGGTCTCACAAAATCCACCAAGGATAAAACACAACGTTTGAAATCAACAGATAATCCTACTTAGGTATAAGCCGATACATATACCTGAGTTTTCAAGTAATCCATCTCAATTATGAGGAAAACACAGAGGTACCGACTCAGATCACACCGAGATTTCTTCTTGGGGTAGTAACAAATAACATCCCCAGTCACAATGTCCAACGCCTCAGCTGTTGGAGAACTCCTCCTCTATCGAGTATAGTTGTCCTGCCATGTCAGTCGAGCCGCTTCCCACTAACCATTAACTACTGCGGTACACCTTCCCATCACGTATTGTGGGTCTTCCGTGTCACACAGAGCAACCCACCCCATCTTGGTCTTATAAGGTACTCCTCCCCATCGCGTATTGTGATAGCTCCCCACCGTGGCCCACCAGGTCACACAAAATAATACCACCAAGGTATTACCATTAAGTAATGTACAACAAGGAACAGACTAAGCTCACACCAGAATTTATTCTAGGGGATGTAACAAATAACATCCACAGTCACAACGTCGAACGCCTCAACTGTTGGAGAACTCTTCCTCTATCGGGTATATTGGGCCTACCATGTCACCACGAGCTGCTTCTCACTAACCTTGATCTACTAAGGTACACCTCCACATTGTGTACTGTGGGTCTATCAAGTCACACCGAGCCACCCACCCCATCGTGGTTTGCGAAGGTACTCCTCCCCATCGCCTACCACGACCGTTCCCCACCATGCCCCGCCAGGTCACACAGAACCACCCACCCCCATCGTGGTCTACTAAGGTACTCCTCTCTATCATGTAAAATGGTCGTCGAGTCACTCAGAGTCGGAAATTCAACAATCGTCAGGTCTCATCCAGTCGTAGGGTTTCATACATAGTGCTCTTAGGAGAAACGCTCCCCAAGCCATTATTCATATCTCAACTAGAACAAAGTCTCACAAAGAAGTAATTTGATGATCCGCCAATTCATAAGGGTTGTAACGCAGTAGATGACGTGACCCTACTTAGGTATATTCCCATACATATACCTAAGTTATCAAGTATGCCCATCTTTTTCATGAGGAAACACAAGGCCCAACTAATTAGCTCAAATCTCAACTGTTCTACGAAGGAAAGAACACCATGAAGGTAACACCGCAAAGGTAAGTACCACATAGGTAACGTCACATAGAAGAAATACCACAAAGGTATCACCATGAAGGAAATTACCACACAGGTTCTCCACATAGAAGAATACAACCAAGGTATCACCACGAAGGAAATTACCACATAGATATGCCACAAATAAGAATACCACAAAGGTATCATGATAAAACACTATTTTATTGAATATTTTATTGATAATAAATGATATAATTTCCTCACATTGTGTTAAATATGTTTATTTATAAAATATTTGGGATTTGATCATTCATTTGAAAATTTGGTGAAAATTCCAGTTTTACCCTTAATAGTGCACTGTATTATTTCGAAGATAAATATTTCTATATTTATTATTTGAATTTGAAATTTTGTAACAGTGTTCCTAACTTAATTATCTACAACTTTTATTCAGGACACTAAAGCTAACGAGTTAATTTGGTTGTTGAAATTGGGCCATGAAGTCAAAGTTGGGCTGGGCTCGCCAGAATGGAGAAGGTTCTGTATTTGGGCCATATCCTCTACATACGGGCTTGGATTGAGCCCAAATTTTGAGGAAATCTCGGGGACATTCTGTGACACAAATCATCCGTCTGGAAGGCCGGTCAATTCTCGCGTTTTGGAGGTCAAATGGGCGGTGCAAGTTTCATTAAAATATTTGGCCGAGATTTTGCATTCACACTTGAAACCACTTTAAACCTAGCCTCCCCTCCACTCTATAAATTAGTGATTTTCTCATTTGGAGAGGCTGGTTCGTGCATTGGGAGATTGGAGGCAGAGGAGAATTGGTTTCAACCAAATTCTACAACCATTGTAAGAGAGGTAGCTCTTGAAGCAAGGATCCTCTCATCGAAGCCTCCTTCTCTCCTTCATGTTGTAATTGTTTGTTTGTGTAATAAACTTCTTTGTTCTTATTTTATTTCTTCTCTTTTCCTCTGTTTTATTTAAATTTATTCTTCTCTTAATCTTCCTCTTGGGGCTGGAATTCTTGAGTAGAAGCGATATTGGGTTATACCCATTATAAACCTTTGCACATGCAAAACGCTTCTACGATGATTACGCCACCCATGGAAGAGTAGTCTTTTAGTAATCGATCTATCTTCTACCCTCTTCATTTAATTATTTTGAATCAATGAGCTACTGTAATTAACATAATATGATCCATGAATTGTGTTTTTAAATTGTAAGAAACTAAGCAAGCAATTGAACAATTAACACAAAAACACGCGAGGTCGGGATTTTGTGTAAATTGTGAGAGCGCGATCTTAATCTGTAATACAAGACCACACGGGATAAATTTGTAGAGTTCAAATATAATCCCTAAACAAAATTCATCCTCATTTCTAGAATGGATATGTGCCTTAATTTACCACTGATCATAAGCTAATCTTAGAACATCAATCAAAGCAGGGTGCTGCGATTGCACGTTCCAAAGTTAGCCTAGGTTTAAATTCACATCATCTTTGTGGTAAAGTTAATTCTCGTAGGGTTCGGGATTTAACATATTAAGGGATCATAATTAAGTGAATGTTAATTTAAATGATAATGATTAATAATAAAGTGAAGAGGTAGAGTTAGATCGATTACGCTTTTTAAATAGATTTCTAAAAAAAACATCTTCTTGTTGTGTCATTTAAATTGAAATTAATTTCAAAACTAAAAACAAAAAAAATTATACAATCTTCTTCCAGCAAACTTCTTCTAGATTCATAAACTACAACAAACCCCAATCCTTTAAAGTAGTGTTTTTATTCCCTTTTATTTTATTTTTAGAATACCTCTAATAAGATGTTTTAATTCACTTCCTCCTTTGAGAGACGACCTTGGTTAGCCCCCTATGCTACACCAAGTAAACTAAACATTAGCTTCATGGAGTGTTGTGCTTGGAGTTTTATCCAACGTAACTCACTTTTGAAGTTCTTTTGAGAGCGCGTGCGACAACGCTCTTTCAAATTGGCGCCGTTGCCGGGGAGGCAAGTAATTATTTCAACCAACTAGAGGTATTTATTTTATTTTACATTTTATTATTTTCCTCTCTTCTTTCTTCCTTCTTTACCCAATCTTATTTTTCATCCTCTTCTTTTATTTTCTCCTACTTCTTTGTGGACCATCAACTCAAACTTCTCATTTTTATTTTACTATGGTCCACCTTCTTTCTTTTCATTTTTATTTGATCTATGACACGAACTAATCCTGAAGATCTCTTAGATCTTGACCCTGAGATTGAACGTAGCCTTAGGGCACGAATCAGACATTCTCAGTCTACGGGAAGTTTCAACATTCAACCAGTTGGAGAATTACTCCAATATCAGAACATTGAAATTGGAAGCAATTCAAATTCAAACATAAAAGAGGAACCAATGGCTGATAATAATGGAAATGAACTTAATAGAACCATTCGAGAATTGGCTGCACCTGATATTAACTATCAACCAAATTGTATTGCATACCCAAATCTCGAATCGGACTTTGAACTAAAATCAGGGTTAATTCACTTACTTCCAAAGTTTCATGGCCTCTCTAGTGAGGATCCGAATAAACATTTGAAAGAATTTAATGTGGTTTGCTCAACCCTAAAACCTAGAAATGTCTCTGAAGATCAAATCAAACTAAGAGCATTCCCATTCTCACTTGATGGAGCTGCAAAAGATTGGATGTATTATTTACAACCCGAAGATGTAACTTGTTGGAACGATTTGAAACGTCTTTTCTTGCAGAGATTTTTTCCAGCATCAAGGACCACATCCATTCGAAAGGAGATATCGGGGATCAAGCAAGCACAAGGGGAGTCCATGTATGAGTATTGGGAGCGATTCAAGAAGTTGTGTGCAAGTTGTCCACATCACCAAATCAGTGAGCAACTCCTCATTCAGTACTTCTATGAAGGACTCACAGCTATGGAGAGAAGCATGGTGGATGCCGCAGCTGGAGGGGCATTGGTGGACAAGACACCAATAGCCGCACGTGCATTGATTGACAAGATGGCCCAAAACTCCCAACAATTTGGCGATAGAGGTACACTACATGTCAGGGGAGTACATCAGGTAAGTCCTTCTTCTCTTGAGAGTCATTTGATTGATACCAAGTTAGAAGAATTGACAACTATGGTAAGGAATATTGCTTTGGCACAAAAGACATCTTTACCTCCTCCTTCAAGGCCTTGTGGTATTTGCACTGAGACAAGCCACCCAACTGACTGTTGCCCACAACTCCAAGAAACAGAAGATTGTGCAGCAGTGTTCCCTGGGAGACCATATCATCAGCAGCAGCAGCAACAACCATATCCCCAGAAGAAGTTCGATTCAACATTCAACCAAGGGTGGAAAGATCATCTGGACATGAGGTATGGCTCTGGACAACAACAAAGGCCCCCCTTTCAACAAAACTTCCAGCAGCCTCCACCTTACCAACAGGGTTTCCAACAACCCCAAAGGAGATTTGAAGCTCAAACATCAACAAGTCAGCAACAAGGGAATCTCCAACCCAAGGTAGACTCTAACACTGATGATCTTTTGAAACAAATCGTTCTTAATCAACAGAATGAGCTGAAAAGTCAAGGTTCGGAGCTGAGGGAGTTGAAGACTCAAATGAGCCAGATTGCCACCGCCCTCCATGAACTTGTAAGTAAGAATTCTGGAAATCTACCTTCCCAACCCACTCCAAATCCAAAGGGGAATGTTAGTGCCATAACATTGAGAAGTGGGAAGCAAATGAATGATACAGCTGTACCTACCATTCCACCGGGAGTCACCTCAACTTCAGAGAAGCCACATTCCATACCAACTGATGAACAATCCAAGGAGAAAGATAAAGGTAAGAAAAAGATTGATGATGTTCCTCCTAAACCACTTCCTTTTCCAAACAGGGTTGTTCAAACCAAGAAGACGGCTGAAGAAGCAATGAAAAAGGAGGTTTTGGACACATTCAAGCGTGTGGAGATCAACATTCCTCTACTCGAAGCCATTAAGAAAATCCCAAGGTATGCCAAATTCTTAAAAGAACTTTGTACCAATCGAAGAGGGCTCAAGGGAAATGAGAGGATCAACCTTGGAAGGAATGTCTCAGCACTCATTACACCAACTCTAGCAATGCCAACAAAGTGCAAGGATCCCGGGACATTCACCATCCCATGCACCATAGGGGAGTTTCACTTCTCTGATGCTCTTTGTGATTTAGGAGCTTCAATAAATGTGATGCCTCACTCTGTTTTCTCTTCATTGCAGATTGGTGAGCTCAAGCCTACAAGGGTAGTGGTGCAGCTAGCGAATAGAGCTACAGCATATCCGGCTGGTGTCCTTGAAGATGTGTTGGTAAAGGTAAAGGACATGATCTTCCCTGCTGATTTCTATGTACTAAACATGGAAGATGACCAGGTAAGTTCTCATGCCCCTATCATTCTTGGTAGACCCTTCCTCAAAACTGCTAAGACCATTATCAATGTTCATGAGGGTACTCTTTCCATGGAATTCGGGGATGAAATCGTGAGGTTTAAAATCCTGGATTCTATGAAGTACCCACCAGAGGAACACTCAGCATTCTTTCTCTCTCATTCTGAGTCTCCATGTGATAGTCCCTCTATTTTTGATTCCCAATCTCTTGGGGACTATTCACTTCTTAATGAAATAATGAGTATTGGGTCCAACTTGATGTCTCATTCTACTTCATCCCCTTTAATTCATGATCTTTCTGATCTTGGGATTGGTTCATTTGTCCAATCATATTCGAATTCTGAGCATGTATACTCTGATTATGATATGGCTGCTAATTTTTCTGATGGATTTGATGCATTGTTCTCTCATTCATATGATATGTATGATTGTGCACAGATGTCTACGCCACTCATGCTTCCATCCATTCAGCAGCCACCATCACTGGAACTAAAGCCATTGCCACCAAATCTCAAATACTCATACTTGTTAAGTGGTGAAAAATTACCTGTTATCATTGCTAACAATCTCTCTTTTGAACATGAAGAAAAACATTTGAATCTTTTGAGGGAGAACATCAGGGCAATCGGGTGGACCTTGGCTGACATATCAGGTATTAGCCCCTCCATTTGCATGCATAGGATTCTTTTGGAAGATGGAGCTAAACCGGTGAGGCAACCACAAAGGAGACTCAATCCAACCCTTCTGGAGGTTGTTAAAAAAGAGGTTGAAAAATTGCTCGAGGCAGGTATAATCTATCCCATTTCAGATTCTCAGTGGGTAAGTCCTATTCAGGTTGTGCCTAAGAAAAGTGGTGTTACTGTTGTTAAAAATGAGAAAGATGAGTTAGTTCCAATGAGGGTACAAAACAGTTGGCGCGTGTGTATTGATTATAGGAAACTAAATCATTCCACTCGCAAAGATCATTTCCCCCTCCCATTTATTGATCAGATGCTTGAGAGACTAGCTGGGAAGACACACTATTGTTTCTTGGATGGATTTTCTGGATATTTTCAGGTTCCTATAGCTCCGGAGGATCAGGAGAAGACTACATTCACCTGTCCCTTTGGGACATTTGCCTATCGAAGGATGCCATTTGGACTTTGCAATGCCCCAGGTACCTTCCAGAGATGCATGGTGAGTATTTTTTCTGATTTTATTGAGACCTGCATGGAGGTATTTATGGATGATTTTACAGTGTATGGATCTTCATTTGATGAATGTCTATGTAGTTTGGAAAATGTGTTGAATCGTTGTATTGAGAAGAATCTAGTCCTGAACTTTGAAAAGTGTCATTTCATGGTAGAGCATGGCATTGTCTTAGGGCATGTAGTGTCAAAACATGGGATAGAGGTTGATAGATCTAAGGTAGACATCATTTCATCCTTACCCTACCCTTCATGTGTGCGTGATGTTCGATCATTCCTTGGACATGCTGGATTTTATCGACGCTTCATCAGAGATTTTAGTAAGATCGCTCTACCCTTATCTCGATTGCTTCAAAAAGATATTGACTTCAATTTTGATGATTCATGCAGGGTATCATTTGATGAGCTAAAGAAGTGTCTGACCACTCCACCGATCATACATCCCCCACGGTGGGAGATTCCTTTTGAGCTTATGTGTGACGCCTCCAACTTCGTGGTTGGAGCTGTCTTATCTCAGAGGGTGGAGGGACGTTCACATGTGATCGCCTATGCATCGAGGACACTAGATTCAGCCCAATCAAACTACACCACAACAGAAAAGGAGTTTCTTGCTGTTATATTTGCTTTAGATAAATTTCGTTCATATTTATTGGGCTCTAAAGTAGTTGTTTTTTCTGACCATGCAGCTTTGAGGTACCTCCTAAAGAAGCCAGATGCAAAGCCACGACTTATCCGTTGGATGCTACTTCTTCAAGAGTTTGACCTTGAGATAAAGGACAAGAAGGGGTCAGAGAATTTGGTGGCAGACCACATGAGTAGGCTTACTCACACACTAGAGGGTGACACCTTGGACCAGGTACCACTTCGGGACACTTTCCCCGATGAGCATCTCTATACCATCTCAGGTAAGCATCCTTGGTATGCTGATTTAGTTAATTACATTGTTGGCTCTGAAATCCTAGTAAATTTGAAGAAGCATCAAGTCCAAAAATTAAAAAGTGAGTCTAGGTATTATGTGTGGGATGATCCATACCTCTGGCGCATGTGTAGTGACCAAGTCATTAGGAGGTGTGTTCCCGATCATGAGTTTGAGTCTGTTTTGCATTTCTGTCATACACTTTCTTGTGGTGGACACTTTGGACCCCAACGGACAGCTAGGAAGGTTTTAGACTCAGGATTATATTGGCCTAGTTTATTCCATGATTCCCATGTATTTTGTAAGTCATGCTCTCGTTGCCAACACACTGGAAACATTTCAAGAAGACACGAGATGCCCCAACAACCCATTTTATTCTGTGAGATTTTTGACGTTTGGGGAATTGATTTTATGGGACCTTTTCCTAGTTCATTTGGTTTCTTGTATATCCTTGTTGCTGTCGATTATGTGAGTAAATGGGTGGAGGCCAAGGCCACCAGGACTGACGATTCTCATGTTGTTGTGGATTTTGTCAAAGCACAGATTTTTTGCAGGTTTGGAGTACCAAAGGCCATCATCAGTGACCAAGGGACACACTTTTGCAATAGGAATTTTGCTTCCCTCCTTCGGAAGTATGGGGTGACACACAAAACATCAACACCATACCACCCCCAAACAAATGGCCAGGCTGAGGTTTCAAATCGTGAGTTGAAACAAATCTTGGAGAAAACCGTGCAGCCAAATAGGAAGGATTGGAGCAAGCGCTTGGATGATGCATTGTGGGCTTATAGGACAGCATACAAGACCCCCATTGGTATGTCCCCATTTCGGATTGTTTTTGGGAAAGCGTGTCATCTCCCCGTGGAAGTCGAGCATCGGGCATATTGGGCTATAAAGAAATGTAACATGGATTTGGCCCAAGCTGGAATTCAAAGGAAGTTGCAAATTCAAGAGCTTGAGAAGATTCGCCTGTCATCATATGAGAACTCAAGGCTCTACAAGGAAAGATCAAAAGCAGCTCATGACAAAATGATCCAACAAAGGGAGTTTCATATTGGAGAGAAAGTCCTTCTCTATAGTTCACGACTGAAGTTGATGTCTGGTAAGTTGTGTTCCAGATGGTTAGGTCCTTATATTGTGTCTAATGTTTTTCCTTATGGTGCAGTGGAGATCACACAAGAGGACACTGGAAGGAGCTTTACAGTCAATGGGAAACGTTTGAAGAGATACATTGAGGGACATCCTACTGATGCAGTGGATTTTATCACACTGCATGACCCCATCATCACTTGATCACATCAGGCTGTTCCTAACCCTTTCACTTTTATATTATTTGTCCTATTTAAAAATTCTGCATTTCATGTGCATATATCATCTCACGGGTTCACATTGAGGACAATGCAATATTTTAAGTGTGGGGGAGGGAACCTTTTAGTTTAGTAATTTCAATTGTTTTCCTGCTAAAAAAAACCAAAAAACAAAAATTGTGTGTTTTTCAAAATTTGTGTGTTTATTTTACAATTTTCTGTGTGTTTTTGAAACTTTTGAGCTGAAATGATTCTCATCACCATTTTTAAATCCATATCAATAAGTGAAACAATTTACCCCTTGAAACTAAGCTTAAATGAATGCTGAAATGACTTTGTTTCAAGTTCAAATATTTAGTAATTTCATGCAAAGTACGCTGAATTTTGAATCCCATGCCAATCTCACTGTCTTTATATTTGAAATCACTTTCCTGTGAGGCTTCTAAACCATTATTTTCATATTCTTTACATTCACCTCACTTCTTGAGAGAACCAAACCATACTTGATTTAACCAGAATTTGATCTATTCCTGTCAAAACTTGAGGGTTTGAGGTACTTGTGTTTAAATGATTGAGGCATTTGTTTGGTATTAAAGCCCCCTTTTCAAAGAATCCTTTTTTATAATGGCCTACCTTGAATATTTAATCCTTGTATCCCTTAGAATCCATGCACAGCCTGTTAGGTTAAGCCACATTACAAGCCAATTTTCCCTATCCAACCAACTCTTGAAGTGAAATTGCATAATCTAGTTGAGCTTAAGTGTGGGGGAAGCTGTCTTATGTTGTGCCACCACATTATGTGATACTTTGGGTGGAAAATTAAATTCTGAAGAGATGTGTTTGCTGCTAAAGAAAGTCATTATATTGAAAGCTGTGCCTTTTCTGGAGCTTTCGTGACAAGTGAAGCTGTGCCTTTTCTGGAGCTTCTAATTGATGTGGAAAGCTGTGCCCATCTGGAGCTTTCAAGAAAATCATGTTTTAGAAGATTGACATTTTTTATGCTGAAATGATGAATGGTTTAAACCTTTCATGACTTTTCATGATGATGGAGCTGAATTGATACTATGGGGATTGAAGAGAAGACCATATTTAAGTGAAAATTAGATTAATGCAATTTTGCTTTAAAAGAGTCAAGCCCTCCTCATTCAGCCTCAGAGTTTTTCACATCTTAATCCTACCAACCGAAAGCCACAGAACAACCCTGAAAAGTCCTCATGATAAACATATGTCCTTGACTCACATCGGGTAGCGATGTAGAAATCTATCAAGCCTATGGTGACCCTTGTATGAGTTTGGATGAGAAAGACATTGCAAAAAAAATTGATATTTGAGTGATGAGAGAAAATTCAAGCGAGGTAAGTGTTTTGTGCATGGGTGGATAAATGAAGTGGAAATATATTGAATGATATAAATGGAGAACCTGAAATAAGGTTTTTTATGAGGCATGATATCTTTTTTATTCTTGGTGTGAAATTGATTGATCTTAAAGATATGTGTTTTAAAATTGGTTTTGATTTGATATTGATGTTTACTTGATATGAGGTTTTGCCCAGGTGTGCAAAAGGGTAAGTGTGGGGGAGTTGATAAAACACTATTTTATTGAATATTTTATTGATAATAAATGATATAATTTCCTCACATTGTGTTAAATATGTTTATTTATAAAATATTTGGGATTTGATCATTCATTTGAAAATTTGGTGAAAATTCCAGTTTTACCCTTAATAGTGCACTGTATTATTTCGAAGATAAATATTTTTATATTTATTATTTGAATTTGACATTTTGTAACAGTGTTCCTAACTTAATTATCTACAACTTTTATTCAGGACACTAAAGCTAAAGAGTTAATTTGGTTGTTGAAATTGGGCCATGAAGTCAAAGTTGGGCTGGGCTCGCCAGAATGGAGAAGGTTCTGTATTTGGGCCATATCCTCTACATACGGGCTTGGATTGAGCCCAAATTTTGAGGAAAGCTCGGGGACATGCTGTGACACAAATCATCCTTCTGGAAGGCCGGTCAATTCACGCGTTTTGGAGGTCAAATAGGCGGTGCAAGTTTCATTAAAATATTTGGCCGAGATTTTGCATTCACACTTGAAACCACTTTAAACCTAGCCTCCCCTCCACTCTATAAATTAGTGATTTTATCATTTGGAGAGGCTGGTTCGTGCATTGGGAGATTGGAGGCAGAGGAGAATTGGTTTCAACCAAATTCTACAACCATTGTAATAGAGGTAGCTCTTGAAGCAAGGATCCTCTCATCGAAGCCTCCTTCTCTCCTTCATGTTGTAATTGTTTTGTTTGTGTAATAAACTTCTTTGTTCTTCTTTTATTTCTTCTCTTTTCCTCTGTTTTATTTAAATTTATTCTTCTCTTAATCTTCCTCTTGGGGCTGGAATTATTGAGTAGAAGCGATATTGAGTTATACCCATTATAAACCTTTGCACATGCAAAACGCTTCTACGATGATTACGCCACCCATGGAAGAGTAGTCTTTTAGTAATCGATCTATCTTCTACCCTCTTCATTTAATTATTTTGAATCAATGAGCTACTGTAATTCACTTAATATGATCCATGAATTGTGTTTTTAAATTGTAAGAAACTAAGCAAGCAATTGAACAATTAACACAAAAACACGCGAGGTCGGGATTTTGTGTAAATTGTGAGAGCGCGATCTTAATCGGTAATACAAGACCACACGGGATAAATTTGTAGAGTTCAAATATAATCCCTAAACACAATTCATCCTCATTTCTAGAATGGATATGTGCCTTAATTTACCACTGATCATAAGCTAATCTTAGAACATCAATCAAAGCAGGGTGCTGCGATTGCACGTTCCAAAGTTAGCCTAGGTTTAAATTCACATCATCTTTGTGGTAAAGTTAATTCTCGTAGGGTTCGGGATTTAACAAATTAAGGGATCATAATTAAGTGAATGTTAATTTAAATGATAATGATTAATAATAAAGTGAAGTGGTAGAGTTAGATCGATTACGCTTTTTAAATAGATTTCTAAAAAAAACATCTTCTTGTTGTGTCATTTAAATTGAAATTCATTTCAAAAATAAAAACAAAAAAAAATTATACAATCTTCTTCCAGCAAACTTCTTCTAGATTCATAAACTACAACAAACCCCAATCCTTTAAAGTAGTGTTTTTATTCCCTTTTATTTTATTTTTAGAATACCTCTAATAAGATGTTTTAATTCACTTCCTCCTTTGAGAGACGACCTTGGTTAGCCCCCTATGCTACACCAAGTAAACTAAACATTAGATTCATGGAGTGTTGTGCTTGGAGTTTTATCCAACGTAACTCACTTTTGAAGTTCTTTTGAGAGCGCGTGCGACAACGCTCTTTCATATCACCATGAAAGTAAGTACCACATAGGTATGCCACACAGAAGAATACCACAATGGTATCCCCACGAAGGTAAGGAATCATCTAAAACAACATATATTTTAAGTATAGTGTTAGAGATGATTAAATGTAACTACTGAATCATATTACTCTATTAAAAGGCTCTGCTGCTGACCCACACAAGATCACTCGGTGCTGACCCACATAGGATCGCTCGGTGATAACCCACACAGGATCAATTGGTGCTGACCCACACAGAATCGATAGGTTTTGAAACACACATGATGGCTCGGTGCTGACCCCCACAGGATCTCTAGGTACTGACTCACACAGGATCGCTCGGTACTGACCCACACAAGATCGCTATTCATTATTCATGTCACAGCCAGCTAATGGGTTCCCGCACTAAGCTTGATCATCTCCGAGAGAGTCTTCTCCTCATTCCACTGGAAAAAACTCCAAATAACACAATGTTCCATGAAGAAGTATCTCGAAGGACCACCACATCATATGGGTCTCAAGGCAATAGAAGGTGCGTCAATCAGATGCGCGGTCTGTAAGTTATTTTACTTTTAGTCTCGAGGGCCCAGTTGGATTAGTGCTTGATCCAACCCGACCGTATCCCAACTTTATCCAAATTTCATGTGGGGTATACCAAAGGTACTGTATTTTTCCAAGGTGTAGAGCTGTCACAACCTATCCCCAGGGGCCCGAGCCGTGACAACCCCAAGCCCTCCTTCCATAGGCCAGGGGCTGGCGACTAGAACCGAAAGGACTAATCCCTAAAACTGGGAAAGGCATTACCTTTATAACCTGTAAACATACACAACCAAGAACACAACATGATACAAACACAAGTAAACTGAATAGTAAATAGAGTTAGTATAGTACGTTAAAGGGGCCAGAATACAAGACCAATAGGAAATTACAAGAAACTGAAAGTGCAAGTAAACTAGAGAAAAAGGAAGAAAGATATTAGGCCATCCTCTAAGGTTCCTACCTGAATGGTGGGTACAAATAACCTCCTCATAACTCCATGTCCATCCATCTCCTCCATGTACTGACTCATCGTAAGGTCCTCCTTTGGGCATCGTCCTGTCCTGGTACCCTCAGTCTCGATCAACGATGTCTGACGTCTACACAAAACACAACAAGGTACGGGCATAACCTGTGTAGGTGTGAGTATAAAGATACTCAGTAGGGACCCCAAGACCCTCATGGTCCCACAAAATCAAAAAAAAGGATAAACCTCAAAAAATGGTTTCAACTGTCAACCCTACTTAGGTATATGCCTATACATATACCTACATTGTCAAGTATACACAACTCAATCATGAGGAAACATAGGGTCCATCCCAAAATCCCAAAGCTCAACTGTTCCACAAGGTAAGGAAAAACACAAATGCAAGTACCACATAAATATTCCACAATGAAGTATACCACTAAGGTATTACCACAAAAGAAAATTTCACACAGATATGAACTCACCTCACACCATGTATAACATAAGTACAGTAGTAGAGATGATTAGATATAACTACGGAATCATCTTACTCTGTAAAGAAGCTGACCCAAAAATGATTTCTAGGAGCTGACACACACATGATCTCTAGGAGCTGACCCACACAAGATCACTAGGAGATGACCCACAGAGAATCACTAGGAGCTCACCCACATAGGATCGCTAGGACCTGACCCACACAGAATTCCTAGGATATGATCCACACAGGATCCCTAGGAGCTGACCCACACATGATCGCTAGGAGATGACCCGCATAGGATCTCAAGGAGCTGACCCACATAGGGTCTCTCTCTGCGGACCCATACAAGATAGCTCTTCATTCTTCTTGTCACAGCCAACTACTGGGTTCCCGCACAAAGCCTACTCGTATCTAAGAGGATACTCTCCAAAAGCCACTAGTCGATACTCCAACTGCTGTGAAGTATCATAATGAAGTATCTCAAAGGTTCTCCACATCATATGGGTCTCAACGCAACAAATGACACGTCAATCTGACGCCCGGTCTGTGAGTTATTATCCTTTTTGTCCCGGGGGCCCGATTGGATTTGTGCTCGATCCAACCCAAACGTACCTAAAATATACCCCAAAATCCAGTGGTGTATACTCAAAGGGACTATCTCGCTCCATGATTTCTAGTACCACTGATGGTTCTTCAAATGGACGTCTGGTGTAAAAGTTATTTCCCAAGTAAAGTATATGTTTGTTTTAGGTTTGGGTCTGGTCCGACCCGACCTGGACAAGGGAGACCCGGCCTACTGGGCCGTCCGGTATGCCACGAGGGCCGAGAGAGGCCGTAGAGGCTACAGGTGCCATGGGGCGGCGGATTTCATGGGTCGGGTGGGCCGCAGAAGGCGGCATGGTCGTGGGGGTGCCGCAAGGGCGTGTGGCGGCTCAGTCTGGCCCGGGGTGGCTCTACCGGGAGGGTGGAGGCCACATGGTAGCTCTACTGGAGGGGGGGGGGGAGGGAGTGCATGGGGCGGATCAGCCGGGAGGGCAGAGGCCAAAGGACGGTGCAGCCGTGGTAGCTTGGCCGAGAGGGCGGAGGCCGCCGGACAGCTCGGCGAGGCCGCAGGTGGCACGGTGAAGCCATAGATGGGGGAGTCGTGGGGCAGCAGCTCGGCCATGTGGTGGTTCAACCTAGCTATAGGGCGGAAGCGCTCCAGTGGGCTGGTTCGGCCATGGATGGCAGCCCAGCTGCGGGGTGGCGTATTGGTCATGAGGTTCTATTGTGGACAGTGGTGCTGCGGGGCGTAGAGGTCGCGGGGTGGTGGTGGATGTGGGGTGGTGTAGTTGCGCCATCACCTTCATCGTGGTCAGTGGTGGTTCCGACCATCATTCTTGTGCCCCACTATGGTTCTTAGCTATTCCACCATCATGATCAACAATTAATCACTAAGTTTGCAGAGAGGATAGGCTATGTTTGTTTGGCCCACACTCTCCGCGTTAGAGCGGTATCAAGCGGCTATAATTCCTTCTTGAATTATGAAGAATTATCAAGAATGAAAAAAGAGGATAATTTCGAACAACGACCCTACCTCAGATTGTTCATTGACGTTGGCAGAAGAAGTATGTCGAAGAAGGTGAAGAGAGTGCCTACGATTGTCGCTTCTGAAACCATGCTTCAATGTTGGGTTCCTTCATTGTCCTCTTCCTTGATTTCTGAAGAACGTTCTTCGATGGAATTATTTATTGGAGGATGTTCCGAAGAAGAATTCGATGTCATGCATCGGCATTATTCGTTGGAAGAAGTGTAATCCTCCAAGAGCACTCCCCTTTTCCAATAATTTTCCCCAAAATGAAAAGTATCCAACTATTGTGTTTCTCCAATTTAAATTGGTGGTACATTTTCAAATTGGGTTAATTAATTATATAGGTTGTCATAATATATTAAAGGGGGTGGAACAATTTATGTGAGGGATGTTTAAGTGGCTTCCCCACACTTATGAGGGAGTTCAAGGGGTCCAAGGGGTTTTAAGCCTCACATGGTCCCCACCACCATAACCACTCATGGAAGGTTAGGCTTGGTTGTCCCCACCTCCAAAACCACTCATGGGAGGTCTTAGTTCAGGCGGTTCCCACATGTGGAATATCCACATGGTTCGTTTCAAAATAAAATAAAGTAAAATGTTACACCATTTTCTTTTATTTTATTCCTTCATGAAAAACACAAATTCTATCTTTCACTCTCGACCCACTACGGTCAAGGTGAAGGTAACCTTAAGTGAATACCGACATTAAAAGTTCAATGGTGCCCTTAGATTTCAATTCCGAGCACCGATTCAAATGTTATAAAAACCCGCCATATGTTTACTGAACGTACTCGAAGAAAAGTTCAGAAACTCATTCTGGGAACACCGGCCTTGGAATCACATGCCATCGATTTTTTCGGACTCATATAATTTCCATTTAATTAAAAAATTTACACGAAATTTCCGGGTCTTTAAATTCTCCCCTCCCGAGGGATTTATGTCCCCATAAGCCACAACTCATACTAGGAAAACATGTGGGGGTACTGAGCACGAATATAACCCTCCTGCTCCCGTGTTTTCTTCTGGAGGTTCCCGTGCTGCCAGCAAATGCACACCAGAGGTATCGACCAACCACAAATGACCCTCTACTGTCAATACTCATTCTCAACTGAAAACTCTGTAAAATTTTCCCCATCATTGGCATCCATCTCTCTATGGTCAATGACGTGGGAAGGGTCGTGCACGTATCTCCTCAGCTGAGATACATGGAAGACGTCATGCACCAGGTGCAACTTAGATGAAAGAGCTAAGTGGTAAGCCACCTCATAAAATCTACTGAGGAACTAGAAGTGTCCAATGAATCTCAGAGATAACTTGAAGCCTTGACCAAATCTCCACAAACCTCATCAGGGTGAGACCCATAGAAAAATGTGGTCACCATTCTCGAACTCTAGAGGTCTTCGTCTCCTATCGGCATAAGATGTATTCCTGCTCTATGTAGTCTTCATCCGCTCCTGGATGATCTGCACTTTTAATGTGGTAGCCCATACCATCTCTGGTCCCACTAGTACTCACTCCCCTGGGCCAGTCCAGCACAAAGGTGATCTGTAAGGTCACTCGTACAACAACTCAAAAGGTGCCATCCTAATGGTGGAGTGATAAATGTTGTTGTATGCAAACTCCACCAAAGGTAAGTGATTCTCCCAACTATGACTGAAGTCAAGGACACATGCACGTATCATGTCCTTGAGGGTCTGAATGGTCTGGTCAGTCTAGCCATCCGTCTGAGGATGGAAGGCGGTGCTCAAACGAAGCTGCATCCTGAAAGTCTCCTATAACCCCTTCCATAGCCAGGAAGTAAACTGTGCATCACTATAGGAGACAATTGTAGAGGGTACTCCATGTAACCTCACAATCTCATGCACATAGAGGAATCCCAAGATCTCTGCTGAACCCTACTCTCAGATTGGTAAGAAGTTGTCCGACTTGGTGAGTTGGTTGACGATCACCAAAATCGAGTGATGAACCCTGGATGTATGTGGAAGACTAGTCATGATGTCCATGTATATCCCATCCCACCTCCACTCTGAGACCTCTAAGGGCTGAACCAAGCCTACTAGTACCTAATGATCCACCTTCACTTGAGGATAAGGCACCGAGAGACAAAATTTGCTACTAATTTCTTCATTCCCAGCCACCAGTTCTATCGTCAAAGATACTGGTACATCATCACCACTCTTGGATGTATCACTAGAGGGGATGTGTGGAACAACCTAAAAACGTCCTCCTGAAGTGACACTGGTACCATAGAACATCCTCTGAAGGGGACGACATTCTCCCCAACTTCATAAAATCCATCAGGTGCCTATCCTATGGATATCTGAGCATGTTGTGTCTCACAGTCAGCATCCCCATGCTGCACCTCCCTCACTCACTGAATAAGTGGGGGAGTGACTATAAAATATTGAAGAAAAGTTTCTCCATCAGTATACAAAAAGGATATCTTCAAAGTGGCAAGATTCTACAATGCCTCGCCTAGCAGCTGTATACCAGACTTCTAGATAAGTGCATCTACTACAATGTTCCCCTTCTAAGGAGTATAGACTATCCCGAAGTAATAGTCCAAGAGGAACTCAAGACAACGTTGCTGTCTTAGGTTCAGGTCCTTCTGAGAGAAGATATACCTGAGACTCTTGTAATCAGAGTACACTGTAAAGCACTCGCCCATCTAGTAGTGTCACTACACCTTCAAGGCGAAGACCACTACTGCTAACTCTAGGTCATGGGTAGCATAGTTCTTCTCATGATGTCTTAGCTGTCGATAACCATATGTGATCACCACTCACTCCTGCATCAGAACACACCATAGCTTGGTCCTTGATGCGTCGAAGTAGACTACATACCCTATGCCCTCCTCTAGAAGCCTCAATATGGGGGGAACTAGTCAGCCTCTATCTCAGATCCTGAAAACTCTGATGGAATCTCTCCGACCACATAAAGATTTGCTCCTTCTTTTTCAACACTGAAAGTGGTGCTGTAATTCTATAGAAAACTAGAAAAAATATCCAGTAGTATCCAGCCAATCCCAGGAAACTCTGTACATTTGTCATACACCTGGTTGGCTCCCAAGAAAGTACCACCTCAATATTTGGTGGATCCACTGAAACTCCCACCCCTGATATGACATGTCCAGGAAAGTGAACCTCTCAGATCCAGAATTGGCATTTTGATAGCATACCATAATGCTGGTTCTCTCGGAGTGTGTCCAGTACTAAATGAAAATGATAGGCATGATCCTTCTCAGTATCCTAGTAGATCATAATGTTGGGGATGAAGAATAATACAAAGAAATCAAAGTATGCCTGAAAGATCCTTTTTATGAGTCCCATGAACACTTCTAGAGTGTTGGTTACACCGAATGGAATATCCAAGAACTCATCATGGCCGTACCAAAATCTGAAGGCCATCTTCTACACACCCTCATCTCTCACTCTGAGATGGTGATAGCCTGATCTCAGGTCTATCTTCGAGAACCACCATGCTCCCTTCAGCAGATCAAAGAGATCATCAATCCATGGAAGTGGGTACTTGTTCTTCACAGTCACCTGATTCAGGCACCGATAGTAACCAAAAATCCTCAAGCTCCCATATGCCTTCTTGGCAAACAAAATTAGGGCTGCCCAAGGTGAAACACTAGGCCGAATGAATCCCTTCTTCTGCAAGTCCTCTAGCTATACCCACAGCTCCTGATGCTCTGTGGGATCCATCTGATATGATGGTGTAGATATCGGTGTCGTCCTGGGGTACAAGTCTATGTAAAAGTCCACCTCTCTGCAAGGAGGTAGACACAGAACATAATCAGGGAAGACATCCACGTACTGGTCCACCACTATAGGATATCTCGGACTCTCCACATCAACCACTCTGAGGGTAAGGCTAGCCAACAAAAATTTATCGGCTGCACTATCCTCTGGGTAATTCCATCCTTTGCTACAAAGGATCCCTTCTCGCTGGCGATGGTAAACCTACTCCCATTCTTGTGGACACACTGCACTTTATGCCTAATATAAGGCCCCAGCCTTAAACCTTACTTAATCTTGAGTTATTACAAGATTACACATTGAGGATCTTTTCGGGTTTAGAGTTTTAGAGAATTAGATCATAAAACTTGCATTACATTCCACATATAAACAAAGTGGTTACATAAAGATAGTATTCTTCATTCCCATCAATGGAACACACATTTAAAATAAAACATGGATTAATTCTTGACACATCCTTGACTCTATCATCTTATCATGTACCTTTCCCTTGACCTGTGAAAAACATTTCAAAAACTTGGGATGAGCATAAAATCTCAGTATGGGTTATAAAAAAAACATGGAAAGGAAACATGAGTTCATATATAAATAAGAATTAAATCATACTTTACCCATAAAACATAGGCACTTTAACATACCTCATAAAAACATGAATAAATTATATAAATCATAATACGTAAAGGTAACTTGAGGCATTCATAACATTCTTACGTAGGGGATAACCCTCTTGGTTACGTTTGGAATACCCATCACAGTATATTCCCTAAAATCTCTTCGGAGAAACCTTAACGTTTCACTCCTTCGCGTTACCCAATGCATTGGAGAGCTATAACGGGCTCACCCGCCCTTAGTTTATCACGGAACCACCCGTCTTCATAATAATGCCCAAGAACCATAACATAATCATATCACATAAAACATGCATAAAGGAAACATAACATTTCCACATTTCAATCACGAGATATCAATACAACACATTGATATAATAAAAACATTATGAAAACCATTTTCAATACCAAAGTAAAACATGGTATTTATTTTTCTTTTAAAAAAAAGGTATGGCTTGTAGAGGAAGCCAAAACTCAAATAACGGTTACGACGGCGGAGAAGTCGTTGTCGCCGCATACGTACGACAAAAACATTCCCTTTTGTCGTTTAGTAAACGCTTCGTATAAAAAGATTCCTTTTGAGTAAACGTAAAAGTCAAAGGGGTTTATACACCGTATAAAAGAAAGTTGTGTATAAAATAAAATATGCCTCAACGAAAGGAGATTGAGACGAAGTCCCATACAAAGATAATTTTTAAAATAAAATAGATACATTATGTGTATTCACTATAAGTACACATAAATAAAGTACAAATACAAGATACGACATAATAATATAATGACATAATTTGAAAGTAGGAGATTAACCCAAAGAATGGAAATTGGGTTAAGAAGTTCCCATACCTCGTATCTGACTTGACCCGACCGTTCTTTAAACTCCTGAATAATAAACTTGAATTAATCTCTACTTGCTTATGAATCTTTTTCAAGTTCATTATTCCTTTTAAACCATGTTATGAACATCATGTAATCATTTAAGTTAATAATGTTCATTTTGTCGGTATTTGGTTCTTAAGTCAAAAATAGACTTCTTACACTTACATGTTGTTAATTTGGTCAATGTTTCATTATATCCAGAATGGTATTCATGATGTAGATATCATATATGTCATATATATCCAGTACATACATGTATTTAAAATATTACATAATCATTTAGAGGTAAGAAATGAAATGCACCGTTCATGGAGACGGTAAGCCGTACGTACGCATGAACGCTACTTCCATTTCTATTTCATATTTTCTGGAATGGAATCATAATGATATAAGAGTATATTATAATTCCAGTATAATAACATATATAATATCATTAACTTTATCCTTTACACATCCCACATATGGTATTAACGAATCAAATCACTTTCAGGGGGCGGTAGTCCGCGCTTCCTAAAATGAAGATATCGTGTTTTACCCATAATGGAAACCATAAAGGTATGCCCAAAATGAAAAAAACAGAAGTTTAAGGAAAACATAAACATGTTATATATCATATATAAAAATATTGACATCATAATGGCCACCTTTGAAGGTGTTAAATGAGTGTTGAACAATCATCGTTTCGGGAGGCAGAATTTCGCCATCCACGGAAACCGTATGTTCATTAACCATTTGATGTAGTTGTGTGAGAGTGTAGATAAAATAAATCTTATAACAACATCCTAGTATATTGATGATACTGTTGTTGTTACAAAAGAAGTAAATAAAAAGAGTTTAGGGGGTTGGAGAAGCAAAATAAAACAAATGAACTTGAGAGAATGAAATACCTTAAAAAGTGTAACTTCTTTTGGTTTGAGCCTAAAGGCTTCCTTTGAAAGGATTCTGCCCAAAGGGAATCCTCTAGGATGAGGAGAGGGATGTGGAGAGAGCAAATGGGCAGGGGTTGGCCGAGCCAATGGCTTGAAGAGTGTGTGAAATGAGGTAGAGGTGGGGGCCTTTTATAAGGGGAGAGGAGGGGCACTTTTGGAAAGTAAAGAAACATTACATTATTTGAAAATGTGTTTCGGTTTTAAAAGGTCCCACATTGATAGAATTCGTGGATAAGGTGATAAGGCTTAGCAATCCACTCATCCAATTGGTTTTGGCCATGTGTAGGTTTTAGATTTTACATTATCTTTCTGTTTTATTTAAATCGCCAAATAATGATGTCATCGCTGCATCATTATTATGTCATAAATACTTTAATTTATTTAATTTCTAAAAATTATAAAACAAATACTATGATGTAGGAAATCTTTTTAGCTTTCTAATGACTATTTATAATCTAAATTTGGACTTGTATAACCCCACTTAAAAATTGTTTTAGTAAAACAATTTATGTTAGTGTCATTTTCACTTTAACATTAAATAAAAAGTAATTTATGTTATTTCCCAACAAAAGTGGATCCATGGGGTCCCCAAGTTAGGCCATGTCTTTTCTTGGTCGGCCATGACACAACCAATGAGGTTGGGACATGTGTCTAGGTCATTTTATATTATTAAAGTATTATTTATACCTTAAACTACACTAATTACCACTAATCGCGATTAAAACTTAATAAGTTACTATTCACCAAAAAATTATTATAATCTCATTGAACCACATTTTACTTCTTAATGACAACCATGTATGTCGGATTTTCAAAATTCAGTACACATTAGTGGTAAACTTTCATTTAACTGAAAAATCAGTTTGCTTGATTACCACTTAGTGGTTTCACTATTCATCAAAAATTGATGTTTTTCAGAAATTTACCAAAAATTCACCCTAAGCTATATTTGATATTCCGAATTCAAAAATGAAGTCCATTTTACAAAATTCAAATCATATAAGTCACATTAATTAATTTAATAATTAATTCCCGCTGCCAGAGCAAATAGCGTGTTTTTACAAAACAATAAGTATCAAAAGATTGACACCAGTTTAAGTCTAATTTCAAATAGAAATTGATTCCAATGACCACCATTGGATAAAATGGTAAAAATATATTCTAATTTCACTTTAAAACCAATTCAAAACATAATCTAATTGTATAAATAAATCAGATTAAAAAGCAGTTTTGATGTAAAATACAACATTTTACACTATTCATAAAAAAAAATGAACTTCATCAGAAAGGTACCAAAAATTACACAATGTAAAATTTGATGTTCCCGATTCTTAATAAAAGTTTTATTTGGTCCAAAAGAATGTATAAGAGTGATCAAAACTATATTTAATGACGGTTCACCATTAAAAGGTGATAAGTGAACCTTTAGTGAAAATTAGAGTATAAAAGCCTAAAATTGAACTCTTTCCGTATTTTAAGCCTTTATCTTTTATTGGGTAAATGTAAAAACATCTAAAAACATATCTATTCATATTTTAGTTATTTCTATTCATTCCCGCCAGTACAACGGCTACTTGTTAACTAACATAATATTATTATATTACTAGTGTGCTACGTAAGTTTCAAAGAAACTCATCGTTGCGTATCGGGTACGCTATCGAACATAGCAACCCCTTTTAATTAAAATTCATATTTAATTCTCTAATATTAATAAATATGAAAATTATTTATTCTTTAATTACCTGGGATGTTACATCCTTCCCCCCTTTTGGGAATTGCGTCCTCGCAATTTTATTCACTTATCAAAATAAGTGGGGGTATTTATCCCTCATAGCATTTTCAGATTCCCACGTTGCCTCTTCAATCACATGGTTTTTCCAAAAAAACCTTTACCTGATGAATCACCTTATTCCGTAACACTTGCTCCTTATGGTCAAGAATCTGGACCGGTTGTTCCTCATAAGATAGGTTCTCTTCCATCTGAACTACCTCTGGACTCAAAACATGAGATGGATCTGGCATATACTTTATCAACATCGAAACGTGAAAAACATTGTGTACCTGAGATAAACTCGGAGGTAAAGCCACTCGGTAAGCAACTGATCCAACTCTCTCTAGAATTTCGTATGGTCCAATGAACCTTGGACTCAACTTTCCTTTCTTACCAAATCTCATCACACTTTTCCAAGGAGAAACCTTGAGAAAAACATGATCACCTACCTCGAAAGATAGATCCTTCCTCCGGTTATCCGCATAACTCTTCTGCCTGCTCTGAGCTGTTCTCATGTGTTTCTGAAACAACTGAACTTTTTCTGCCATCTCTTCTACCAATTCTGGTCCCATCAACTTCCTTTCACCCACTTCATCCCAGAAAGCTGGAGTTCGACACCGCTTCCCATATAATGCCTGAAATGGTGCCATCTGTATACTGGAATGAAAACTGTTATTATATGAAAACTCAACCAAAGAAAGATGTTGGTCCCAACTTCCCTGATAATCCATAGAACAAGCTCGTAGCATATCCTCCAATGTCTGAATTGTTCGTTCTGACTGCCCATCTGATTGAGGATGAAAAGCTGTACTAAAATTTAATTTAGTACCCAACGACTTCTGAAGGCCTTTCCAAAAGTTAGAAGTAAACCTGGGATCACGATCTGATACAATGGAGAGAGGAACTCCATGTAACCTGACTATCTCTTTAAGATACAAACGGGAAAGTTGATCCAGAGAGAAAGTATCTCGTATAGCAAGGAAATGAGCAGATTTGGTCAAGCGATCAACAATAACCCAGATTGCATTATTACCTCGATATGTCTTCGGTAATCCAACAACAAAGTCCATGGATATATTCTCCCATTTCCACTCTGGCACTGGTAAAGGCTGAAGCATCCCTTTCGGTAACTGCCGCTCTGCTTTAACCTGCTGACAAGTCAAACACTTCATAGTAAAATCAGCAATATCTCTTTTCATTCCATCCCACCAGTAATACTCCCGCAGATCTCTATACATCTTAGTACTGCCCGGATGAACTGAAAACGGAGAACTATGAGCTTCACATAACAACTCTCTCTTCAACTGTGAATCAGAAGGCACACACAATCTCTTCCCAAATCTCAAAACACAAACACAAACTTATCCAAGAACTCATGGAAAATTCTATTCATAAGGTCCATGAATACAGTAGGTGCATTGGTTAACCCAAAAGGCATAACTACAAATTCATAATGGCCATATCTAGTACGGAACGCAGTCTTCGGAACGTCTGCTTCTTTTACATTCAACTGATGGTACCCCGACCTCAAGTCAATCTTCGAAAAATACTGAGCTCCCTGGAGCTGACACCACTTCATTCGATGGCCCAACATCTGCTGAAGTAGTTGCAAAGGATTTCACCACCCCTTTCTGCTTGTAGTCTAACTGCTTCCCATCACTCAAGCTCCTTGTCGGACACTCGTTTGCATAGTGACCCATCTCATTGCACTTATAACATTTCACTAACTGTAAATCAAATTTATTCTTACCTTCACCTTGATCCTTTTCAGTGCAATCACGAGCCTTATGTCCCATCTTACCACATCGGTAGCACTTCCCAGAATTCAGAAGACATTCCCCAGCATGCCTTTTGCCACATTTATCACAAACTGGAAACTTAGTTCTCTTACCATCAGACTTCTTTGAAGAATTCTTACCTTTCTCCTGCCACCTCGGTCTCTTCTTCTGCTGGTTGTTATAGAACACTTGGTCATCGGCAAACTCCATTTCCACCTTCTCAGCACATCGAACAAGCTTTTCATAACTTTTAAACTCTCGAGAAGCCAATGCCCTTCGATACTTTGGCTTTAATCCTGAGTAAAAACGATTGATTTTACTATCAAGGTCCCGGATAAAATTGGGAGCATACCTTGCCAATCGAGTGAACCTTTCTTCATAGGCAGCCACTGAGTCTTCCTCTTGCCTCAATTCCAAGAATTGCTTTTCCATCCTAAGTCGAACAGCCTTAGGAAAATACTTCTCAAGAAACATACCTTTGAAATCATCCCAGTCAAGAGCATCAATCTCATCGGCTTCCCTGATATTTTTAACCATAGACCACCACTGATCTGCTTCACCCTCCAAACGGTAAATAGCAAGACTAACCTTTTGATTGTCTGAACACCCCATGACATCAAAAATCTTCTCCAGTGCTTTAATCCACCCTTCAGCTTGCACAGGGTCAGATGATCCTCTGAATGATGGTGGATGTTGCCTCATGAAATGTTCCACCACTGACATGTTCCTCTGCGGCTGATCTGGCTGATCTCGTGCATGGATACCACCACCATTTATCGCCTGAGTCAACTGCGCCATTACTGCAACAAACTGTTCAGTTCCAATTCCGACCATTTCTGGATGCTGATTCGGAAGGTTATTTCCTTCTGTATGCCTTCCTAGCACTGCTTCCCTGTTTCCTCTGCGGAAAACCATTCTGAACAAACATGTCTTAGATGAAGCAACATGGTAATCTTTAAATGCTATAGCATTTCGAAAAAGAAAAAAAAATATTTTTGGATAATCATTTAATAGAATTCTAACTCCTAAAGTTATCTAAACCGACCTCTGATACCAACTATAAGGCCCCAGCCTTAAACCTTACTTAATCTTGAGTTATTACAAGATTACACATTGAGGATCTTTTCGGGTTTAGAGTTTTAGAGAATTAGATCATAAAACTTGCATTACATTCCACATATAAACAAAGTGGTTACATAAAGATAGTATTCTTCATTCCCATCAATGGAACACACATTTAAAATAAAACATGGATTAATTCTTGACACATCCTTGACTCTATCATCTTATCATGTACCTTTCCCTTGACCTGTGAAAAACATTTCAAAAACTTGGGATGAGCATAAAAACTCAGTATGGGTTATAAAAAAAACATGGAAAGGAAACATGAGTTCATATATAAATAAGAATGAAATCATACTTTACCCATAAAACATAGGCACTTTAACATACCTCATAAAAACATGAATAAATTATATAAATCATAATACGTAAAGGTAACTTGAGGCATTCATAACATTCTTACGTAGGGGATAACCCTCTTGGTTACGTTTGGAATACCCATCACAGTATATTCCCTAAAATCTCTTCGGAGAAACCTTAACGTTTCACTCCTTCGCGTTACCCAATGCATTGGAGAGCTATAACGGGCTCACCCGCCCTTAGTTTATCACGGAACCACCCGTCTTCATAATAATGCCCAAGAACCATAACATAATCATATCACATAAAACATGCATAAAGGAAACATAACATTTCCACATTTCAATCACGAGATATCAATACAACACATTGATATAATAAAAACATTATGAAAACCATTTTCAATACCAAAGTAAAACATGGTATTTATTTTTCTTTTAAAAAAAAGGTATGGCTTGTAGAGGAAGCCAAAACTCAAATAACGGTTACGACGGCGGAGAAGTCGTTGTCGCCGCATACGTACGACAAAAAAATTCCCTTTTGTCGTTTAGTAAACGCTTCGTATAAAAAGATTCCTTTTGAGTAAACGTAAAAGTCAAAGGGGTTTATACACCGTATAAAAGAAAGTTGTGTATAAAATAAAATATGCCTCAACGAAAGGAGATTGAGACGAAGTCCCATACAAAGATAATTTTTAAAATAAAATAGATACATTATGTGTATTCACTATAAGTACACATAAATAAAGTACAAATACAAGATACGACATAATAATATAATGACATAATTTGAAAGTAGGAGATTAACCCAAAGAATGGAAATTGGGTTAAGAAGTTCCCATACCTCGTATCTGACTTGACCCGACCGTTCTTTAAACTCCTGAATAATAAACTTGAATTAATCTCTACTTGCTTATGAATCTTTTTCAAGTTCATTATTCCTTTTAAACCATGTTATGAACATCATGTAATCATTTAAGTTAATAATGTTCATTTTGTCGGTATTTGGTTCTTAAGTCAAAAATAGACTTCTTACACTTACATGTTGTTAATTTGGTCAATGTTTCATTATATCCAGAATGGTATTCATGATGTAGATATCATATATGTCATATATATCCAGTACATACATGTATTTAAAATATTACATAATCATTTAGAGGTAAGAAATGAAATGCACCGTTCATGGAGACGGTAAGCCGTACGTACGCATGAACGCTACTTCCATTTCTATTTCATATTTTCTGGAATGGAATCATAATGATATAAGAGTATATTATAATTCCAGTATAATAACATATATAATATCATTAACTTTATCCTTTACACATCCCACATATGGTATTAACGAATCAAATCACTTTCAGGGGGCGGTAGTCCGCGCTTCCTAAAATGAAGATATCGTGTTTTACCCATAATGGAAACCATAAAGGTATGCCCAAAATGAAAAAAACAGAAGTTTAAGGAAAACATAAACATGTTATATATCATATATAAAAATATTGACATCATAATGGCCACCTTTGAAGGTGTTAAATGAGTGTTGAACAATCATCGTTTCGGGAGGCAGAATTTCGCCATCCACGGAAACCGTATGTTCATTAACCATTTGATGTAGTTGTGTGAGAGTGTAGATAAAATAAATCTTATAACAACATCCTAGTATATTGATGATACTGTTGTTGTTACAAAAGAAGTAAATAAAAAGAGTTTAGGGGGTTGGAGAAGCAAAATAAAACAAATGAACTTGAGAGAATGAAATACCTTAAAAAGTGTAACTTCTTTTGGTTTGAGCCTAAAGGCTTCCTTTGAAAGGATTCTGCCCAAAGGGAATCCTCTAGGATGAGGAGAGGGATGTGGAGAGAGCAAATGGGCAGGGGTTGGCCGAGCCAATGGCTTGAAGAGTGTGTGAAATGAGGTAGAGGTGGGGGCCTTTTATAAGGGGAGAGGAGGGGCACTTTTGGAAAGTAAAGAAACATTACATTATTTGAAAATGTGTTTCGGTTTTAAAAGGTCCCACATTGATAGAATTCGTGGATAAGGTGATAAGGCTTAGCAATCCACTCATCCAATTGGTTTTGGCCATGTGTAGGTTTTAGATTTTACATTATCTTTCTGTTTTATTTAAATCGCCAAATAATGATGTCATCGCTGCATCATTATTATGTCATAAATACTTTAATTTATTTAATTTCTAAAAATTATAAAACAAATACTATGATGTAGGAAATCTTTTTAGCTTTCCAATGACTATTTATAATCTAAATTTGGACTTGTATAACCCCACTTAAAAATTGTTTTAGTAAAACAATTTATGTTAGTGTCATTTTCACTTTAACATTAAATAAAAAGTAATTTATGTTATTTCCCAACAAAAGTGGATCCATGGGGTCCCCAAGTTAGGCCATGGCTTGTCTTGGTCGGCCATGACACAACCAATGAGGTTGGGACATGTGTCTAGGTCATTTTATATTATTAAAGTATTATTTATACCTTAAACTACACTAATTACCACTAATCGCGATTAAAACTTAATAAGTTACTATTCACCAAAAAATTATTATAATCTCATTGAACCACATTTTACTTCTTAATGACAACCATGTATGTCGGATTTTCAAAATTCAGTACACATTAGTGGTAAACTTTCATTTAACTGAAAAATCAGTTTGCTTGATTACCACTTAGTGGTTTCACTATTCAGCAAAAATTGATGTTTTTCAGAAATTTACCAAAAATTCACCCTAAGCTATATTTGATATTCCGAATTCAAAAATGAAGTCCATTTTACAAAATTCAAATCATATAAGTCACATTAATTAATTTAATAATTAATTCCCGCTGCCAGAGCAAATAGCGTGTTTTTACAAAACAATAAGTATCAAAAGATTGACACCAGTTTAAGTCTAATTTCAAATAGAAATTGATTCCAATGACCACCATTGGATAAAATGGTAAAAATATATTCTAATTTCACTTTAAAACCAATTCAAAACATAATCTAATTGTATAAATAAATCAGATTAAAAAGCAGTTTTGATGTAAAATACAACATTTTACACTATTCATAAAAAAAAAATGAACTTCATCAGAAAGGTACCAAAAATTACACAATGTAAAATTTGATGTTCCCGATTCTTAATAAAAGTTTTATTTGGTCCAAAAGAATGTATAAGAGTGATCAAAACTATATTTAATGACGGTTCACCATTAAAAGGTGATAAGTGAACCTTTAGTGAAAATTAGAGTATAAAAGCCTAAAATTGAACTCTTTCCGTATTTTAAGCCTTTATCTTTTATTGGGTAAATGTAAAAACATCTAAAAACATATCTATTCATATTTTAGTTATTTCTATTCATTCCCGCCAGTACAACGGCTACTTGTTAACTAACATAATATTATTATATTACTGGTGTGCTACGTAAGTTTCAAAGAAACTCATCGTTGCGTATCGGGTACGCTATCGAACATAGCAACCCCTTTTAATTAAAATTCATATTTAATTCTCTAATATTAATAAATATGAAAATTATTTATTCTTTAATTACCTGGGATGTTACACCTAATATAGTCAATCTGAGCATGGACTGTAGATAACCAGTCCATACCAAAGATGACATCATAAGGCCTTGACGCTGCTACTAGGAGATCCCCGCCAAAGATCTAACCTCCTTGAGTAATCTTATACTACCGGCACCAGTGTGTAATCATCGAGTCCTCTCCCGTAAGATTCTATAGCCGTTAGTATCGAGCTAACGGATCCATCGGAATCTACGAGCTCTGAATGATGGTAGTGGAAATAAAATAATGATTGACACCTATGTCTATAAGTACTACAGCTATGGTGGTGTAGACACAGATAATACCTCGTATCATCTCCAGATTGACATGATCATAGGCCTCAGCAGCCTGGATCTGTGCTCACACCTATCCATATACACCCTACAGTTGTGGTAGACCACCCGGTGGGGGTGGCGGTAACATCTCGAATCTTCACCCACCACCAGCTGCACGACCAGCTCCTCTTCCACGTCCACCTGCTCCCTACGGACCTCCTTGGTCGAACTTATGTCTTTGCCTGGGTGGTCCTTCGACCATTTTCTAATCATCCGTACAGAGGGTCGGACTGTCATGAGACATGTTACCCGACTTTCCACAAGCATAACACTTCCCACTCTTGGTATGACCGTCTCTACCTCGAGTGCCTCACACAACTGAACCTGAATCCTATGGTCGTCCACCTTTAGATCTAGTCCTCTTTGACCTCTGCATCATTAGTCTAATGCCAGCTGCAAAAGAATCCACTATATAACGAATTGTTGTGGGTCTTGGTGCTGGTGTTTGATTAGCAAGTAAACTCTCCACCATGAGGGCTCACTCTAACACTCCTGCCTATGTCAGGATGCTGAGTGAGATCATCGAAGCCCTGATCTCTCGCCTGAGCCCTTTCTCGAAGGTCCAGGCCCTGAATGGTTCCGACACCATATCAGTTGAGTAACGTTAGTGGTCATGAAAACTCATTGAGTACTAAGCCATAGTCATGCGGCCCTGCTGAAGATGAAGTCGGTCTTGAATGCGCACTGCGCGAAGAGTCTATGGGACAATCTCTGCCTAAAATAGGATCTCTATGTCTGCCCAGAGAAGCATCACCTCATTGTTAACCTGGAGCATCAAGCTCCACCATCTGACGGATGCTGCCTATAAAAGGCAGGCAGTAAAGACCATCATGATATCTACAGGTGTCCTTACCAGTCAGAAGACTCTCACTAAATCCTCCAACTAATCCTCAGCAGCCTATGGGTCTGTCTCTCCACTGAACCAGGGGTGGCCTCTGGCACTGGAACTCATGCAACATGCTCAGGAAGCATGCACCGTTTGCTACTAGGGCCGGTGGCATTAGTGGCCCAATGGGTAATGGTACCACTGGTGCCTCCACTGGTGCCTCTTCTGGAAGAGGGCCCTCCACCGAGGCCTCATAGCTCAGTGGGCTATCAGTGCATCCTACTCTCCGAACCCTAGCTGGCTATCTGTGTGGACACATCCTGAGAAGAAACAGGTGTACCACGGTCAATATGTTATTCCTAGTGAGCTGGATCAAAGATATCACAAAGAAAAATCTTGAAAACACACACGCAATCAGTGTTTTCATGCACTGAGTCGGAAATCATAATTCATGGTACCACTGTATGGATACGTCGGCCACCGGACCTACACTAGATTCCCTATACTGATAACCCCACTCACTACACATAACACTATTTCTGTTAAAAAGAAAGATCATAGTCCAATGTTCTATGGGAGAACTGACTCCTCTAATACAATTTGTCACTACCCATCCCCCGGGGCCCGTGCCGTGACTACCCCAAGCCCGCCTTTCATAGGTCAGGGGCTGGCGACTAGCACCAAAAGGCGTAATCCCTAAAACTAGGAAGGATGTTACTTTATAACCTGTAAACATATGCAACCAAACACACAACAATATACAAACACAAGTAAACTGAATAGTAAACAGAGTGAGTACAGTAAGTTGAAGGGGCCAGAATAAAAGCCCAACTGGAAAGTACAAGAAACTTAAAGTACAAGTAAACTGAAGACAAAAGGAATACAACTGTTGGGTCGACCTCCAAGGTTCCTACTAGAAGGGTAGGTACGTATCGCCTCCTCAGCAGTCACCATCCATCTGTCTTCTTCGTGTACCGACACATCGTATGGTCATCCTATGGTAATCATCCAATCCTGGTACCCTCAGTCTGGATCAACGTTGTCTAACGTCTACACCAAACACAACAAGGTTTGGGCATAGCCCATGTAGGGGTGAGTATAATGATACTCAGTAGAGACCCTGAGACCCTCAAGGTCTCACAAAATCCACAAAGGATAAACCTAAAACCATGAAGTCAACTATTAACCCTACATAGGTATATGACCATTCATATACCTAAGTTATCAATTATACCCATCTCAATCATGAGGAAACATAGGGTCCATCCCAAAATCCTAAAGCTCAACTGTTCCAGAAAAAAAAAGGAAAACCAAACAGGAAAGTACCACATAGGTACACCACATTGAAGAATACCACCATTGTATTACCACAAAGGAAAGTACCATATAGGTATGAAATAATCTCACACCAGGTATAACATAAGTATAGTAATAGAGATGATTAGATGTAACTACTAAATCATCTTACTATGTAAAGAAGCGGACCCACACATGATCGCTAGGAGATGACCCACATATGATCGCTTGGAGCTGACCCACATAGGATGGCAAGGAGCAGACCCACACAGGATCCCTAAGAGCTGACCAAGACTGGATCTCTAGGAGCTGACCCACATAGGATCACTCAGATATGACACACAAAGGATCTCTAGGAGCTGACCCACACAAGATCGCTGAGAGCTGACCCATATAGGATCGCTCAGAGCTGACCCATATAGGTTCGCTAGGAGATGACCCACAGATGATCACTAGGAGATGACCCACACAGGGTCGATAGGTGCCGACCCACAAAGGATCACTCTTCATTCTTCTCGTCACGTCCAGCTACTGGGTTCTCGTACTAAGCCTTCTCGTCTACAGGAAGATCCACTACACAAGTCACTTGTCGATACTACAACTACTACGAAGTATCAAAAAAGATGGTCACTCTACCGCTAGGCCGGGCTAATAGGCCAGGCCACCTAGTGTGGGCCAAGTCGACCTGAACCGGGTTGGGTCGGGCCGGGTCGGTCCGACCGGGTCAGACCGGACTCGGACCAGCTTTGACCCATTTTCTCTCTTTTTGGCCATAACATTGACACGGAGTGTCCATTTGAAAAACCATCTACGGTGTTAGAAACCTTGGAGAGATATGGTCCCTTTGGTATACCCCACATGAGATTTGGATAATGTTGGGGAACGATCGGGTTGGATCGAGCACGAATCCAACTAGGCCCTTGAGACTAAACTGCTAATAAATTATAGACCGGGTGTCCGTTTGATGCATTGTCATTTTCTTTGAGACCCCTATGATGTGGTGGTACATTGGGATACTTCATAGTGTGACTTAGTGGTAGTTGGAGTATCAACCAGTGGCTGGAAGAGCGAACCCTCCCAATGACGAACAAGCTTAGTGCGAGAATCATGTAGCTAGTTATGATGATGTACTAGGATCCTGTGTGGGTATGACAACGTACTGACGACGTACTAGGATCATATGTGAGTATGATTATTGACAAGATATGTACAAGGATCCTATATGGGTCTGATGGCGTTCTGGAGATATACTAGGATCATGTGTGGGTCTGACGATGTACTGGAACACCTAGCGATCCTGTGTGAGTTAGCACCGATCGATCCTGTGTGGGTCAGCATTGAGCGATCCTATGTGGGTCAGCACCGAGTGATCATGTGTGGGTCAGCACCGAGCGATCCTATGTGGGTCTTCAAGGAGAGATCCTATGTGGGTCAGCACCGAGCGATCCTGTGTGGATCAGTACCTAGCGATCATGTGTGCATCAGCACAGAGCAATCCTGTGTGGGTCAGCACCAAGCGATCCTGTGTGGGTCAGTAGCAGAGCCTCTTAACAGTGTAAGATGGTTCAGTAGTTATATCTAATCATTTGAATTTATGTACCTAAGTTATACCTGGTGTTATTTGAGTCTGTACCTGTGTGGTACTTTCCTTTATGGTAATACATTGGTGGTATCATTCTATGTGGCATACCTGTGTGGTACTTTCCTACGTAGTATTTCCTCCTTTGTGGATTAGTTTTGATTTGGGTTTTTGAGTTGGATTTTGAGTTTTATTCAAGATTGAGATGGGTTTACTTGATAACTTTGGTATATGTATGAGAATATACCTAATTTGGATTTTTATTTGATTCTAGGCTCGGTGGTTTATCCTTAGTGGATTTATGAGACCTTGAGGGTCTCGAGGTCCCTACTGTGTATTGTTATAATCACCCCTATAAGGGCTAAGCTCGCACCCTATTGTGTTTGGTGCAGACGATGGACATCGTTGACTAAGGATGAGAGTACCAGGATTGGAGATATCTCGGAGGTGGACCTTAGAAAAGTCATGCGGTAGAGATGACTATTCGAGAGTTGTACCTACCCTTCAGGTAGGATCCTTAGCGGGTGATCACAGGAGCCATTCCAGTTTAATTTTACTTTTAGTTTCTTGTACTTTATAGTTGGGCTTGTATTCTGGCCCCCTTTTTCTTACTATACTCTCTCTTTTACTATATAGTTTTCATGAGTTCGTATCTTGCAGTGGTCTTGGTTGTGCGTAATTATTGGTTATAAAGGCAATGCCTTCCCAGTTTTAGGGAATACGTCTTTGGTGCTAGTCGCCAACCCCTAGCCTTTTGAATTCAGGTTTGGGGTAGTCACGACACGGGCCCCAGGAGACGGGTCGTGACATTATATGTTACTACCTTCCATATTGAGATAATGTGACATATTTCCTTCCTTATTTTTATTTGATACCTTACAACTTTATGTAAACACCTTTTCTTTTGATTCTATATGTTTTAATTAAAATGGAATGATATACCTTTGATGCCATAGTTTCTGATCATAAAAAATGGTGAGATTGTCAACCCCCGTTTTTAATGATCAACAAATCATGATTAATGGGATAACTGATGAGTTTCATTTTTTTGTTAGAATTTTATTTTATGAGACAGATTCAAGAAACTTTCTTATGTATGAGACACCAAAAACAAAGAATCAATGAGATGGAAGTCTCATATTTTCATTGAAACCCCACCAAGGATGAGTCATCATCAATAATGAGTCACCAATGAGATGGAAAGTTGATAATGTATATTAAAGTCTCATCACAAACCATGTATCACCACCAAAAAAGTCTCACCATTATCTTGGGACCCAGACACCTTAAGAATCCATTTAAAAAACTCACCTTTGGGTTCAAAAATTGGCTATGTACTAGGACAACTCACTTTTAGCATAGGTGACTACCATCCTCATACACCACAAAAATCAGAACCTTCCACACCCTAACTCACCACCATATCAAGAAACCATTAAAATTTCTCACCTATATACATAGAAACAACTAGAAGTGTCACAATTTTTAGGAGTCACCACTCAAAAGACACACATCTTTGTTTATTTTATTTTTGAATTAAATTTATCTAATGGATAGTTTATCAAATTTAATGATCAAAAATATTCTAATGATAATTAAATAATTTCAAAATAGAGATGAATTTAAGATAGTATTTGAACACGTAGTATAAGGAGAATAAGATCCATTGGATTCTCTTCACTACTTTTATTAAAAGATGAAGCATACTCCCTTGTGAAATTATGAGAAGTGTTACATGAAAAGATATACCCATATATGTGAAGATATATGAGTATCTATGAAGTGTTCCATACATGAATAATTCTTACATTTGATTAACTATAGATGAATAGAATACCATTGAAAATCTGTAAAACGTCCTACAGACTCAATTGAAGGAGTTTTCCACAATCTATTAATCAAAAAAAAATTCTAAAACTAAACTCGAGTTGAATTTCAAATTACATTTGAGAGTCCCAAGCTACATATCATATCAAATAGAGAAACAAGATATCTATACTCCACTTAATTTCTCTATTTGTTTATTTTTTTATTTTAATTTTTAGAAGTGTGGATTACTCTATTTTATTCTAGCCCACATTATCTCTTGATTCAAACTGGAATACGCATTGATATCTTCTCAACTACTTTTACAGTTTTTATCTTCATGTTGCAATAGTGGTTGGGTTGTGACCTAGTTTTTATATACACCCATGTTTACTGTGAAAGAGGTCCAGTATTCCTTGAATCATTTGTATACTATTCTAACAAAAAATCCATGATGTGGATATAAGTTTATTTTTATAAAAAATTATTGGTAACAAGTGATTACCAAGTGGAGTGGACCAAGTCTCACATTTAGACTGAACCTCCTGTATTCAAATTCTATAATGTGTTTTGTTTGACGTAATTTCATTACTCTAAAACCAAAATTTTTTAACCTATAAAATATAACTAATTTGATAGTTTATATTAATTTGTGTTTATATAAGATTTATATTATGTAAATTGGTTTAAATGGTCATAATAATATTTTTTAAAGTTTTACCTGAGACCTAATCAATATTTTTAGAAATATTCTAAAAGATTAAAACATATATTAAACTACAATTTTTGTAAAATGGGTTGTTTTGTATTTACAGAATATTATTTAAATCAATTTTAATTGAAATTCTCATTGGGTACTCAATTAACCCCCTCTTTAGATACTCACTTCGACCAAAAATGTTTAATCTCATTCCTCTTTGATTTGATTCATATGAATAATATCATAGAATACAATCCGAGGTAATCTAGAGTATGATGAAGCATCTAAATAATAAATCATATTATTCCATGGGATAAAGTGAAATAATACATATTATAATATTCTTTACCTATATTTTGAATTATCAGACTCATTATTAGGGAATTATTATAATATTTAATTTATCAACAAAATAACTATAAAATAATTTCAATATGACCATCACCACAAATATATTTTTGAAACTTAATAAAGAAATGTGGAATATATCAAATTAAATTAAATTTATTAACATAATAAAATAACCACTGAAACAAAGAATCATTACAAAAATATTTTATTTTTGTTTTTTTAATTAATTTATGCTAAAAATATAAAAAACATCTATTTATATTTTAGAAAAATTTAATCTATTAAAAAATTAAAATAATTGTCAAATTTTTTATATAATATGACAATTATAGAATAAAAATTTGGGTAGTGGTATTTACTTTGAAATGGTTCCACATTTGATAAGTGATGGGAAAAATATATATTTTATTAATTGATGGTATCATATGCATGCTACCGATAATGCTAAAATAGAGGATATACTAAAACTAATATTTATTATAAATTTGGTATAAATTATACCATTAGAAAAAATATATGTTTCACCATTAGAAAAATACACAGGTTAAATCTATTTATGAGTTCATACTATTATTTATAGTGTGGTTAGTATCATTATATAGAGATAATGATAATATAATGAAACCTTAGGAATCATTATATTTGTAAAGAGTAAAATGCATTTTTCATGTGTTTTATAAGGGTAGGTCATATATCATATAGGTTTTGTAAAGGTAAGGGTGACAATCTAGGAATGTAAATATGCATCGGGTTACATATTTCATGCTAAAGGGTAACTTGTAATGGTATGTAAAGGTAAATAATGTTGTAAATAGTTTTTTGAAATGTAACATCAAAATTAAATATATTACAATACGGTAATATCAATAGTTTTTTAAGTGTAAACTCAAATTATTACTAGCTTCATTAGGGTATAACAATGAATATAAAATCTACATAATGGTATGATTTATACTATGTGAAGGAAATATGTATTCCATATAAAGGTATGATAAATTTTGAATATGTTGTATAGGGGTAAAAAAGGCAACATAAGGGTTCACCCCAAATTGAAATGGATGCATAAGGTTACATGTAAAAATTTTTATAGTTAAATCAGATATTATAACGCTTGTGTAAGGGTAAATTTATATATATCTAAGGGTAAATCATAAATTTTAAATATTTTTTGTAACACCCCAAGATTCCATGATATGTTTCTCTTTGAATAATACAATAGCTTGTGTTGTATATAACTTCGAGTTCTAGCACAACACGACCAATAAACTAGCAGTTATGAATAGTAATACCCATTTTTAGAATTTTTAAAAAATTCATTTTTCAAAATGGACTTCATTTTTGGTTTGGGAATATCAAAATTATCTTAGGGTGAGTTTTTGGTATTTTTCTGAAAATGTTAATTTTTTTTTAATAGAGAAAAACACAACGTTATCTTTTAAAAGAGAATTTTTATTTAAATAATTATTTATTTTAATTAAATATATTTTAAGTCAAAATAGATACATAATACCTATATACGTTCAATGTAATTTATTGGAGTCATTTAATAAAAATATTAGACATATATAATTTTATTGAACTATTTAACGCATTTTACCCACCTTCTAGGCACATTTGCAAATTTTTGTAAAATGTAATTTTACCACTTATGTGAATTGAATTTAAAAAAAACTAAGAGACATGGTTTATACCAGTAATTAAAATGTGGTTTAACAAAATGAAAATAATTTTTTTTGTGAATAGAAACTTTTCAATTTTATTTACAATGGTTTAAATTAAATAGGGTAATGAAAAATAAAAATGATATTATAATTACCCCAACACATGTCTTAATAATATTGGATTAATTTATTTCAACCAAAATCATCCTTAGGAATAAAATATGATCCTTTTTGATCCACTTGTATTAGATCAGGACATTTATTATTATTTTATTTAAAGTGTTAAAAGTGTTAAATTTATATTCTAATAATGCAAGAATTTTTAATATAGTTTTATGAATAAGATAAATTTGAATATAAATATTAATTATAAAGATAAAAATATTTCCTACATCATGATTTTTTATTTTTCTATTTTTAGATATTAAATAATTAAATTTATTTATGACACAATGATGATGCAATGTTTTCTTTAGTAATGAATGAATCAAATAAATGATATTATAAATATTAATATATACATATAATTTGAATGATTTGATGAAATCCACGAATTTTAATGGTAAATATGAAATGTTAGGGGTGATTCAATTTTTTTTGAAGTAATCAATTTGTTATGACTTTCACAAATATCAAATCCAAAATAGTGTAAAAATTGACAAAAATGAGTTTCTAAAACAAAAACTATTTTATTAAATTATATAATATTATTAAAATAATATAAGGTTTGGAAAAAGTACTTATATAATGATAGATATATCATTAATGAACTAATTGACGTTCAGTTGGCATTTTATAGTAAGTTTATTAATCATGTAATATAAAAATACAAGAAGTTGTGGTAAAAGTTAAACTATTTAACTAAGAGTTAAATATAAAAGATAATGTAAATATGGTGACATAAACATTTATAAAACCTATTTGTTGAGAATATTTCAACCCATACCCAAAATATCCTTGAAATAAATCCATTTTAATCCATTAGAAACCGAAAATGAATTTATAATAAAATAAAATTTCAAAGTTTTCTTAAAGTGACTCTCACCTCTCTTATAAAAGGTTACTTCCCCTTCAGTTAATTTTACATTTCCAAATCCATTTGGATTAGAAAAACCCTACCAAAATATCATCACAACTACCCTCACCTAATTTTACTAGCCTTATTGTGATTATAAAGAAAACCTAAGGATCCATTTTGATCAAATTAAAAGGATGAACCCGAAGAAGAGTTAATTACTTCATCACCTCTTTCAATGTTCTTATCTTATTCCACTTCCTCTATCTTTGTTGTTTCCATAACAAAATAAAAAATATACTACCTTATAAATTTTTTTATGTTATTATAAATATGACACAACCACATACATTATTCTATCCATCCTATGAATGACAATGTCATTATACATGTGTACGTATAACATACCATCTCCACGTCATGGTGTCTTATGTTATTCCACACTTCATTATTTTGATTGGTATAATAATGAGTATAATATATGTAAATAGTAAATATAACATGTTAATGATTCTTTATATATAATATACCATCAAATTACATTTGATTTCACCACTAATAGAATGATATTGTTTCTTATGTTTATGTACAGCTTAGCGTCTCCATGACGCGATGAATTTTTGTGCCCCTTCATAACCATTCAAAAGTAAATTTCATTTTATAAGAAAATATAATGTTTAATGAACTTAATATCATTCTTGATATGAATAAAATATATCCTATCCATAATAAACATGTCTTACGTAACGAAACATATAATGGAAAATGAATCAGTTAACAGCCAAAAGAATGATACTACTGAAATATTATTAACAATGTAATATTATAGGATCATATATGATATCATATTTATGTATTTGGTTTTTTATAATTTAATAACAATTATTTAACCGTTATATAAGAGGTTAATATACAATCATCTTATGAAAAGTACAAGGAAGGGGTTAATTTTACAATCACTTTATTATCTTAGTTTGTTTTAACACAAGTATCTACCAGGACATCATTATCATCCACATTCGTGCTTCTTAAAAACATATTTCAAAACATTTTTACTATTTCATAGAATATGGATTAAATTAATTTATACCCATGTTTGAATTTTTATAAAGTTTTTTGAAAATAATCATCCCTTCATTTTAAAAATAATGTACTTTATGACCTTTTCGAAAAATTTAGGAAAGAATGTTTTTTATATTATACAGAGGGTGGGGCTATTTTCCACTATTAGAAAACCTTCTAAGAAACCCTTAGAAGCTTATAAGAATATTTTTAAAATAAAATTTTTCTTTACTTTTAACTGATTTCAAAATAGATAGATATATTTCACTCAAATAGTTTTTGGATTGATTTCTTCTATGTCAACATCATTCGTTGGATTTTATGTTTTTCTAAAAATGATTTATTATAGAACAATATTACATATTGTATTGAAGGTTTTGTGATATGTTTGACTGTAGATGTTATATTTTTATACCATTCATGGTTTATGGATAAAGTATTTACATTTCGTATGTTAGTTTTAATAGGAATTTTTATATTATGTTTTATCCTTTTCATATAAGGATTTTATTGGACGATATAAGTGACGGGTGGGGCCTTATATAGCCCCATAATGCATTGGTAAATCTCTAGAGGAAAGCCAGTGTCTTGGAACAAGTCCTTGAAAAAATATTATTTGTAGTCTTGGCATGAGGCCTTGACTATGTGGTTATAATGTCTGGCATTATGCATTCCTTCATTATGAAAATAGATATTGATATTACATGTGATTACTCGACTAGTGGAATAACCATGTGAATAAGTAAATGGAATTATTTAATTTAACTTTATCATATTATGCTGAATTTTATGTTTAAAAGGACCGTCTTTTAGACTTATACATTTCCTTAAATGTCTATGTTTTTTTATGATAGTTTTCACTATATTTTTAACCTTAGTGAGCTTCTGAGATCACCCCTTTATTATGTTTTACTTATACTTGGATGTGAAGATGTATATTATGATTGACATATAGAAATAGGCTAAGGGATATGAGTGTGTTCAAAGGACACAAAAAGTTTTAGTTTTTCTATTTCATAATGAAATTTGAAATGTGTGTATGTATCTAGTACATCCAAGGCTACTAAACTAATCGACCGTTCAAGAATTGATATATTGTGATCTTGAAAATGTTATGTAATAATGCACCAACTCTGGGTAACTAGTGTCAGGATATTATAGTTGGAATTAAAAGAGGTTTAATACATACCTTGGAAAATAGATTTAGGAAAAGTCTGATTAGAGAACATTAACATAAGATAAACTTTGAGGATTAGTATAGAAGAACTTCCTAGAATTTTGGTAATGTAGATATGTTCTAAATTTTCCAAGAAATACATCCCTGTCTAGATACGAGCAGGTATAGGAAATTCTGGAATGGATGTATCTAGGGGTAAAACCCGAAAACACCAGTTTGATCTAGAATCGTATGGGAACTTGTGCAAGACAACGAGCCATACTGCACTCTCGGTTGCAACACTCCCAGGGGATATGCTTAGGATACTTCACATTTTCAGTAAATATAATTATATAGGCTTTATGATTAAATAGTTCCTCAAATAAAACATTTTTTATGATTATGAATTATATGAATAAACTGTTCAATTTATGTTATGTATTTTACTAGTTTGGATTATGTATTGCGATTCACAAACTAATCTAGTGTATTCCATTGTTTAGAAATGGATCCTAGTGGAAGGAGTGGAGAACATATCAATGTAAATAATCCAAATAGGTATTTCCATCCTACTAAAGATAATTATAGTGAATTTGGTGATGTAAATGTTGCAGAATAGGTTATAACCATATTGGGACAAATCACTTAGGTTATGAATAATAACCATACCCGTATGTAGAAACCTAATAAAAAACATAGAGGATCAATGTTAGACTGCTTCATGAGGCAACGACCACTAATATACAATGGGACTATAAATCCATTTGTAGCTGAGCAATGGATAAGTTCCTTATAGAAAATATTTATTACTTTGGGGAGTAGTGAAAGGGAAAAAGTTGTCATAACAGATTATCGCCATATATGAGATGCATATCAATGGTGGTCATTAATTCAAAACAAAAATAAGGAGGAAGAAGTAACAAATATGCAATGGAGGGAGTTTAAAGATCATTTCAAAAAAAATATACATTCCTCGTGACCATCGAGTAGATATAGAGAGGCAATTTATGAGATTGAGGCCAAAGAAGGATAAGAATGTCGCAAACTACGAGGATAACTTTACATGGTTAGAAAGGAAAGATATAGATTATATACATAACCCAAGGAGTAAAATTGGTCAATTAGTTGATGGTTTAAAACCATTTATTCATCAAGCATTAGTCTCACAATCTTTCTCATCGTATGAAGGCATAGTCTTCCATTCGATCAAGACTGAAAATAAATTCTTTATGTCTAACGAATTTAATGAAAATAAAGAGAAGAAGAGATCTACTAAACACTATATAAATAAAAATAAGGGTAATAAGGGAAAAGTTGAATTTCCATCCTACGGTAAATGTAGGATGAAATTCTTAGGTACTTTCCTAAATAGTATGGGAGTTTGTTACATGTGTGGAGAAAAAGGCCACCAAGCTCATGATTGGAAGGGAATGAAAGAGTCTTTCAGTGTTGAATGCAAAAATTGTAGAGAAATAGAGAATTATGAAAATGAATGTCCTAAGAGTGAAGAAAATTATCCTTAGAAAAGGCCACTAGAAAAAGGCCATGCTTATGGTATCACTAATTCTGAGGTTGAAGCTCCTAATGACATGGTGGCAGGTACGTTAATAATTTCCTCAAATTTAGAAAATGCTTTTTTTGATTCTGGATCATCGAATTCCTTCATACCATCCCAGTTTTCTATGAAATTAGATACCTTCAATTTGATTTACCAAGGGATTTTTCAGTCAATACTCATAAGGAAAGTATCATTGCAACAATGTTTTATGAATTATTTAACATTATGGCATATAAAGGTGATTTATCTTCTGATATCATCATCATACCCAAGATTAAATTAGATATAATCCACAGTATGAATTGGATTTAAAACCATGATGATAAAATTTATAGTAATAAGAAGTAGGTTACAATTTTTGATGATGATAAGGAATACCTTATCTATAGAGAAGAAATGTCACCATCTGATTCACATCTAGATCCACCCCCATTAGTTTTACTAAATTCAATTGTTGGGGATGAAGTGAGTGAAATAACTATAGGTGAGGAAAAGAATGTTCAAATAGAGCATGTACCTATTGTGCAAGAATATGTTGATGTGTTTCTAGATGATTTACTTATACATCCACCAGAACAAGAAATTGAGTTTTCCATTGATTTAATTCCTGGTTCAAGGCCCATATTGAAGACTCCTTATAGAATGGAGCTAAAGGAATTAGTGGAACTCTAGAAACAACTAGAGGAATTGAGTAATAAAGGATTTATTCTCTCTAGTGTTTCTCCATGGGGAGCCACAGTTCTTTTTGTTATGAAGAAAGATGGATCTATGTGGTTATGCATTGACTATAGGGAAATCAATTCTATAACAATAAAGAACAAGTATCCCCTACATCACGTTGATGGTTTATTTGATCAAGTTCTTGGAGGTCAATATTTTTAAATGATTGAACTCTGATCTGGATACCATCAGTTGTGTGTGAAAAATGAGTATATTCCAAAGGTAGAATTTCGATCCAGGTACGGGCATTGCGAGTTTATAGTAATGACTTTTGGACTAACTAATGCACCCTCTATTTTCATGGATCTAATGAATAGATTTTTCAAGGAATAAATTGATGACTTTGTAGTGGTATTTATTGATGATATCTTAGTATAATCCATAAACTAAAAATATCATGAAAATCAATTGCGCATTATTCTAAAGAATCATAGATAAAATTAATTATATGGGAAGTTTAGAAAGTCCAAATTTTGGCTTCAAGAGATTTCATATCATGGCCATATTGTGTCTAAGGATGGAATCTCTATTGATCCTTTAAAGACAAGGGAAATCAAAGAATGGCCATCACCAATGAGTATAACTGAGGTATTCATTTTTATTTGTTTACAGGTTATTATCTGTGTTTCGTATATAATGTTTCCCATTTGGCTAACCCATTAACAAAGAACACATATAAAGGGGTTAAATTTTTTTAAGTCAAAAGAGTATGAATAATGTTTTAAAGAACTGAAGAGAATATTACTCAATTATCCTATCTTAACTCTACCATCAGAGAATGAGGGGTCTATTATTTATAGTGATGTATCAAAGAACGGAATTGGTTTAATACTTATGCAGAATCAAAGAGTAATTTCCTATGCATTACGACAGCTAAAAATTCAGGAAAAAAACTATCCTACTCATGATCTGGGGTTTCAATTTTAAGATTTTCTTTGAATATAAGGAGATACAATCTCTATGGTGAAAAATATTAAATATATACTGATCACAAGGGTTTGAAGAATATTTTCTCATAGAAAAAACTCAACATGATGCCAAGATAATGGATTGAACTACTCAAGGATTATGATTTCACTATGCACCACTACCTAGGGAGGAAAAATAATGTGGCAGCTACTTTGAGCAGGAAGGATCATGGAGTTCTAAACCATATAAGAGTTGATATGGATCCTATGTTCATGGATTTACTAAATATGAATATGGGAATAATCATAGAAGGTGAAATATCGATAATTTTTCAAATGGTTTCCAAACCCTCTTTATTAGAAAGGTTAAAGAGTTCTCAGACTAATGATGAAGAGTTTCATAAGAAAATTAAAGTTGTGAATGATGGGATATTGATTGACTTTGTATATGAAGATGGAATTTTGAAATTTGGGAGAAGGCTTTGTGTTCCCTATATACCTGATCTAAAAAATGAATTATTAGATGATTCTCATAGCTCCAATTTCTCTATACACCCTAATAGCACTAATATGTATAAATATTTGAGGGATCATTTTTGGTGGGACAAAATGATGAGACATATTACTGATTATGTGTCAATATGTATGGTTTGTCAATAGGTTAAGGCTGGAAGGAAACATCCACCATGAGTCATGCATCCACTTCTCATACTTGTGTGGAAATAGGTGAAAATTATGGCAGACATTGTCATGGAGCTACAAATTAGTCCTAGAAGGAATGATGTAATATGCGTCATTATTGATCGTGTTACAATGATAACACATTTTCATTATATAAGGGAAGATTTACCACTTTCACATTTAGCAAGACTATATATTAATTAATTTATAAGACTTCATGGTGTACCCCTATAGATTTTTTCTCATCATGATCCCTGTTTTACATCAATATTCTGGAAGATTCTTCTGAAATCCCTAGATACTGAACTTCATTTGAACACTTCCTACCTCCCTCAAAATGATGGAAAATTAAAACAGACTATTCTAACCTTAGAATACATGTTGAGATCTTGGTCACATGAATTTCTAGGAATTTGGGGTCAATATTTTACTATGGTAGAATTTTTAATAATAATAGCATTCATTCAAGTATCCATATGATACCATATGAAGCATTATATAAAAAGAAATTTCACACAAAAACTTATTGGGGAATGAAAAATCATAGGCCCAAAACTTGTTGTGGAAAATATATGAAAAGTGAAGATTATCCAAAACCAAATCAAAGCAGCTCAAAGTGGAAAAATAGCTATGCTGATAAATAAAGAAAGGATTAGGAATTTCAAGTGGGAGATCATGTTTTCTTGAAGGTATCTCCATGGAAGGGTGTTTTAAAATTTGGTAATAATTGTAAATTGAGTCCAAGATACATCAAAAATTTTGATATTTTAGTAATTAATTAGAGTTATGGATTACCATTTGACAATGCCTCCAAGTATCTACAATGTTCATGATGTGTTACACATATCACTGTTGAGAAAATAGATACCTGACCCAACACATGTACTCATATATGAAGAAAAAGAACTAGAACCTGATCTGTCTTATTGTTAAGAGCCTACGAGGATTCATGATACAAGAGAACTAGTGTTGTGAAAACAGATGACTCGTCTGGTAAACCTTCTATTGAGAAACCATAATACTGAAGAGGCAACATGGGAACATCAGAAACATATGATAAGGAACCACCCAAATATTTTTATGCAGTAATATTATAGAAATTTGGAGGAAGAAATTATTTTAAGGAGGAGAGAATGTAACACCCCAAGCATCAATGAAACGTTTCTCTTTGAAGAATACAATAGTTTGTATTGTACGCAACTTTGAGTGCTAGCACACCATGACCAATAATATAGTCGTTATGAATAGTAATACCCACTTTTAAAAATTTTATAAATTGTATTTTTCAAAATGGACATTATTTTTGGATTCAGAATATCAAAAATATCTTATGGTGAATTTTGGGTATTTTTCTAAAAACATTCAATTTTTTATGAATAGTGAAAAACACTAAATTATTATTTAAAACCGGATTTTTATTTAAATAATTATTTATTTTCATTAAATTTATATTAAGTCAGAATAGATACATACTACCTATATAAGTTTAGAGTAATTCATTGGAGTCATTTTATAATAATATTAGATATATAAAATTTTATAGAACTATTTAACACCTTTTATCCACCTTCTAGGCTCATTTGCTAATTTTCATAATTTTTTTACCACTGTTGTGAATTGAATTTAAAAAATTTGAGAGACATGGTTGATAATAGTATGTAAAATTTGGTTCAATAGGATGGGAAATAAATTATTGTTGAATAGTAACTTTTAAATTATATTTACCATGATTAAAATTAAATAAGGTAATTAAATGTAAAATTGATATAATAATTATCCAAACACATGTGCTAATTCAATTGGATAAGTGTATTTTGAAAAAAATAAACCTTAGGAATAAAATATGATCTTTTTTATCCACATGGATTACATTAAGGCATTTTTTATCATTTTTTAAAGAATAGTTAAAAGTGTTAAAATTCAAATTTTAATAACTAAAACAGTTTTAATGTAGGGTTATACATATGATACATTTGATTATAAATATTCATTATAATGATACATTGATTTACTAAATCATGGTAGTTTATTTATAATGTTATGACATTAAATAATTGAATTTATTTATGACATAGTGATGATACAATTTTTTTTTATGAATGAAAGAATCAAATAAATGATTTTATAAATATTAAAATAAATATAATTTGAATGTTTTGATGCCATCAACGAATTTTCTAGGTTAATATGATATGTTAGAGTTGATTCAACATATTTTTTCTGAAGTAACCATGTTTTTACGACTTTCACAAAATCCAAATAAAAAATATTATGAAAGTGGACATAAATGAGTTTTTAAAAGAAATACTATTTTATTAAATTATATAATAGTCTTAAAAAATGAAGTTCTTCCAATGGACTTATATAATGATTGATATTTCATTAATTAACAACTATAGGTTATCTTGTCTTTTTATAGTATGTTTATTTACCATGTAATACAAAAATACAAAAAGACATGATAAAAGTTATACTATTTATTCACCTTTTAATTTTTGACATTCAATACTTGTTGCACCCATTATTTTAATTTTTTCAGAACTTTTATTCCCAAAAATAATGAAATCACCAATTTGGTCTTCCAAATTCATCAAAATTTTGGTGTTTCTTTTAAAAATATATGAAAAACAATTATCTAGTATCCATGTAATGGTCATATTGTTTGAATTTAATGCAAGCTCAAAAAGATGTGATTTCAAAAATAATTACTTCTTACTTAATTTTTTAAATTTAGTAGTTTATAATGATTTCTTTATGAGAATTTTAATACACACATTAAAATGAAAAATAAATTATCAAATAATACAGAAATATAATGCCAAAAATAATAATTTTTTGATTTGAGAGACTTGAGGAAACTTATTTCACAAGATTCCCAATCCTAAAGTTGTTTCTCTTCATTATAAAGTATCATCATTTCTTTTCGGAGTCACACCTAAATTCAATCCCACTTTGTGGAAGTGAAATGTTTTCCTATAAACTATTGTATTTATACCCAAAATCCCGTCAATTGAATATATATTCTTTGAGTTTTGATCATTCATAATAGTATGAATTCTATTCTATATTTTTCTTCCTTTATTCCTTTAAATTAAGAGAGGGGATTATACCTTTTTATATCATAATCTTCCATTGACGTTGAAAATTGTTTCTCATTTAATTCCCCAATATAATCATATATTGTTGTAGTACATTGAAAATTTGTAAAATCTTATTTATTACACTTATATTTTAATTATATTTAGATAACTATGACTAAACTTCCACAACATTATTATAATAACTACTAATATTTTTAAATCTACTTTCAGTATTAAGACACATTGATTTTATCTCACTCAAATTTTATTATTTTTAAAAAAGTTTTCCTTCCGTACATTTTAGCATATTATCTTATTATGCAATTCAACTTCATATTCGTAATTTCATAAATATATCAACATTTATTTTTTTGTATATTTGTCCCCACTGAATTATTTTTTACTCTTAAAATCCTTCTTTAGCTATCTCATTTCCTTCTTGATATTTACATTCTCATCAAGACACGATTCTTGTTCATCTTCCATCATGTTATCATTCTATGTTTTTCACCTTCCTCATCATCACCTAAATTTTCATTAGATTTTCAACATGAGGTATAATGTTCTTAACTTTTACTTAGCTTCATCTCCTAATTGAGTACATGGAGTGGAATAATCTTCTCATTTTATAAGATCGATTCATTTATTATTCTTTATGCCTTTTATTTATCTTGCCTACTTCATTACATTTCATGGAGTTTCTCCCATATATTTTATTATGGAAGTATTATTCCTTCTCATCATCATCAAACTTACCCCATTTATTCTTTGTGTAACAAATCGTAGCCTTCCAAATTTTACAATATTTCAATTATTTTAGTAGTAGTTTAACTTTATACTTTCCATTGTCATTTAAGAATTTATTTAGGGTAGGAGTCGTTATTCACTTATACATTCTTTAATTTTCAACAAAATATTAAAATTCACAATATTAACCATTTTAATCTTCCTTGATTTTATGATTTCTCATACTTTTTAAAAATATAATATTTATTCATGTTAAATTCAATTGGTTTATTATGTTACTCATCAAAAAATAATTCCACCCATTTTTACAAAAATTAAATTTTAAAATAAAAACTGACATGTATATTTCTCATGATGTTATTGAAATTGGTAGAATATTCTAATATATCATTGAATCCAATGTCATTGCTGAAAATCTGAATAACTCTTGTGAATAAGTAATAAATATTGTTTCCTTATCCATCCCCATATATTCAAACTTTTGGAATAATATTTTTACCTTTCCTTATTCAAAAATGATATTCCTTTAAAAAAAATCTTAATTATTTCCCAAATCTCTTTGGAAGTTGGAAGACTCGTCGTATTTTTAATTTTTTTGATAAGGACATAATAATGTCATGCATCACCCTACCGTCATTTTTCAAATAGAACATATCTGAAAATTCATTGATGCATCCTTCATAAATGGTGGAAAAACCACTGTAGTAACATAAAAAACATCTATGTAATGTTATATAATATAAAGAATAATAAAATTACTATATCCAAAGAATTTATTACCATAAAATGTTGGTATGGATATACGGTTGATATAATTTAGATTATCCCCTCTTAAACATAGTTATGATCCTTTAGAGGAAACCTAGGATTTTTATAATCCCAATTTGTGTTCCCAATAATGTGATAAAACATAGTGGGTGGGTAAATTAGTGTGACACTTTTATAGATTCATTAGTTAAATTAACATTTCTATTTTTTAATAATTATGATCCTCTAAAATAATAAATATGACCCCTTACCCATATAAATTAAATATATAAGGTAACAAAAGAAACCTATGTTTATTCCTAGTTTCTCACCCAATGTTGTTGAGTAAAATACTTTATTCATTTCAATTTAGTGAGATACATAAATATCCACTAATATATGAAATTGAATAGTTGTGGGAAGGGTAATATCCTTAACCCCAAATAATATCTTCAAAAAATTTATACTATCTCCAAATTAACCACTCAATAAAGAAACCATTGAAACCACACTATTTTAAATCTTAATTTCTATAACATTAGTTCAAATATCCTCACCTCTATATTCTTCTATAATTTAAACCCCTCCTCTATGGATTCATGTTTCTACAAAGTAAGAAATATTCATCATCAACTCAATGGATTTGATAAAACATTTACTTTTTTCTCTTAAACTATCAATAATCTCAATAATCTCACGAGTCTCTTCTTCATCTCAACAAAATTCATTTATACTTATTGTTGAGACTTTAAACCCCTGAGAAAGGTGATTGGCTGTGATACCATTTGAATTTAGTTATTTCACAATCCATCCAAATTATCATTCAATAATTTTGAATATTATTTTATGATTTCAAAAACAATTTATTGGATATGAAATTACCTGAGTATATTCAAAATATTCTTACCTTAACATATTGAATTAATATATATTAAATCATATTTTATGAATCATGATATTTTTATCTTGATGTATTGCTTAGAATTCTCAAAACCTAACATTATCCTTCACACCTGTTCAGAATATTCCAGTCACTTTTCATCTATAGTCTTTTGATTATTCTCATATAGGGAACATTATATTCCTACTATTAATTCTTCCTCCAGTTTTGAATATATCTAAAAATTAGATCATGTGGATTCCAGTGCATTAGCTACTTACTAACTTCCACTGTATCAAATTCAACTCTCTCTTTATTCTTATTTTTTTTCTATACACTCATATTGAAATATAATTATCTAGAATAATCTTTATCATATATTTCATTAATTCTTTCATATTAAATTTTTGGACTGAGTTCCTTATTCATAGTTTATATTTCAAAATTTGGATCAGGTTTCATCAGTCTCATTTTTTTGTTCAATATATCAACTTAAAACATATCATTTGAGAACAATTATACAAGATATTTCTTTTTGAATATTCATTATAGATGAAAATTTAATTTTATAAATATCTCAAACTCGACAATTCTAGTCAAAATTAGTCATTTTTTTGATGTATTCTCACTTATTCAAAATCTTCATGAATCATGATCTCCATTATTTTATTAAATCATAGAAGAATAAAAAAGATTCATTTGATTTATTTTTCATCTATATTATTATTAAAAAATATTTTAATTCTTATAATAAAATTATAAATATATATATATATATATGATAGGTTACACCATAAATGTCCTTTATCAACATATAGGTTTTATGATGCTGTTTGCAACTTCCAGATCTAATCATCCATAGCTCCAGTGAATTCTATTTTGTGCTATGATGAAACATATTCTATCCTCATAGCATTTCCATGAAAATAATCTTAATTTCTAAACTTATAATCACAGGAAATATATCTTTTGTAAAACCTTAAAGGAAACGTCAATTATCTTTTATACATCCATGTTTCCTGAACTACAAGGTATTATTTTACTCAATAATCATACATAATCATTTGTGCATGTATAGTATGAAACATCACTTATTAAGTCCATAGGAGAATTATCTTAAGAATTAATTAATTTATGAAAAATAATATAATATATCTTCAACAATTCCAAAAATCTATAGTTTTTTCAAAATCACATCAATATTATGATAAAACATGAAAAAAAACAATATTCATAAGATAAAATATTATATTTAACATAATCATAAGATATAATATATTAAAGATAAGAAAAAATAAAATCATTAAATATTATTCTAGTCATAAAAAATGTATAATAACATAGAGTACATGGTTATAAACTTATTTCACATAACATAATGGACTAGGATAATCACAAATTTCATATAACATAATAATATCATGGGATGCAGTGCATAAAAAATGCATTAACGGACATATATTTCTAGGACCAACCATATCATGTAAATATATATAGATGTGTGTGTGTGGGTGTGTTCCATATAAAAATGGAGACTTATAATAATTCTATAATAATCATAACATTATTATCCAATGAAGAAAATTGGTTACATTACAATTAAAAAGGGTTATATAATAAAAATCAAAGAAGAGTGAATTTTTGATATCAAGAATTTAAATCCATTAATAAAGAGAGTAAGTGAAACATTAAGAATATTTAAATGGTTTAATTTACAATTTAATTAACATTAATAATTTTTTTTATAATAAGAGTATAAATTATATAAATATTACGAAGAAGATTCCTTACTTTTTACACATTGTTGAAATAATCACCCAAAAGAAAAGAGTTGTTTAAACAAATATTGTTAGAAAATATATAAAAACATAAATATATTAATATGAAATTTATTATATTACAAATGATTATAAAATATAATACAAAGGAATCCATTGAAATGTAATAATTATTAGAAATAGAAGATTTTTTTTATAAAATTTAGATGTAATCTCTTTATCATTTCCATAGTTAATAAAATATGTATGAAATAAAAATAGATAAAAATAAATTACATATTATGGTAAAATAATGAAATCAATAAACATGAAATAAAAATATTCATAATTTATTTACATCCATAAAATAGAGATAAAATATATAAGAAAGAGAAAAATCCAATCCAATGATTGATCAATAAAAATATTTATGGCTATGAAAATTTTAAAGTATAAATAGTTTAGAGAAAAAAAAATAAGAATATAAATCCCCATAAATTATCATAAGATATGTAATTTGGGATTTATAATTTTTAATGTAAATATTAATTCTATAAATAATTATTTGACATATATATTCTCATTAAATAATAGAGATTAAGAGAAAACCCCTTACTTTAACTACTAACATGCTTGAACAAGATCTAACTCCTTATATAATCAACCTAAACATAATATTCTATATAGAATAATTTTTAACAATTATTAATATAAATTATTATCATTAACACTCATCTATTACTTATTTGTCTATTAATAACATTTCATATTGATCATTTGATGCTATTAGTTTCTATGTTTCATGCATTTTTAGTTTTTTGGGGTTAGATGTCATTTCATGATTATAATTTTGTCATATGTAGAAGAACCAAAGTTATATAATTAAAATTTAACAATAATTCATGATATTCCATGGGCACTACTTGGTAAATACAAGTATGGTTAAAAAATATTTTTTAATGATAATATTTTTTGAGGAATCTCTAGAAATTGTAAAGAGTCATTTAAAAAAATGATATTACCTTTATGTTTTACTATTATTGAATCATAAAAATAGTTAAATATATATTTAATTTTATTTTAAACCATAATTTAGGTCTCCATATACCTCAATGACAATAGTGATGAAAATAGAGTACCATTATTCTTGTAGGTGGTTAAATACAACCATATATAAACCAGCTTAATTGAAACAATTATTACATGTGGTTTATTATTTAAGAACTATAACATCATTATAAAAGAATTTTTTTTAATTATATGTTATTGAAGTGATTTTATATATTTAATATGGTTTATAATGATAATATTATAAAAATAAAATGAAGATAATAATTACTTATGTAGAATAAATTAGTTTTCTACTTGGAAACATTTTTTTAAATGGAATTATGACTTCTTCATGAAAAAATACTATAAAGAGTAAAATAAGATTATAGAGGATAATATTAGGGTATATTTTGAAGGAAAAAAATATGTGTGTGGTTTGTTACAATTTTAGGAGGGGTTATTTTAAAGATATGTTTGAGTGTATGTTTGGAAAATAGAAACTCTTTATTTGTCAGGGAATGTAATTTTAGGTGGAAATTGACAAATAAATGGGAGAAACATTTAAATTAATTAAATATCAAATAATGATTATAATTATTTTTCATAAATTTTTATTCATAATTTTTTATAATGATATAATTTTTTTACGATAAATATATATTATTTATCTTCTTTATAAGGGTATTTTCACTATTCATCATGGTAACATATTTTTTACCTAAATATGATATTAACCTAATTATCAAATTTTATAATAATATTTAAAAATATTGAATATATTTAATCTAATTTAAACTCTAAATATGATAAATTAAACTTTTATGTAAAAATGTATGTTTCATAAGAAATTATTATTTTATAAAAACAATTTATTTTTCGTGATTGGTTGTATATTATTTATTATCATTCCTTGATTATTACAAGAATATTAATCATTAATATCTAGTTTATATATTTTATTTTAAGTAAATTAATGAAAATTTATATAAGATTTATATTAAATTTTTTAAAATATAATATTGTTATTAACTGTATGTATACCCACAATATTAATACCCAATGACAATATAATTGTCAAATTAACCCTTTACAATACTATATATAACCTTACATACTTATATAAAAAATACTCCATCTAATTCATTTGAAATGACTATAACATTTGCAATGTTTTATAGTTTTTAAATAGTTATACTGTACGATATGATTTTCAAGGGGGATCATGAGGAATAATACTTAATGATTATAACCTTTTAATTTAGTTATAAATATTAATATATTATTTTTTTCATAATTATAATTCATATATGTTTTTATAATAATAATAATTATAATAATAATTATTATTATTATTACATATTATAATATTCTAACATAATTATGAAAATTAATTCTCTTTTAAATATATAATACATGAAAAAAATGTTATTCAATTAGGACACATATGGAGACTATAAAAGAAATATTCATAATACACATTGGATATTATACACATTATTCAATTAATGAATTAAACAATTATTGAAACAGTTATAAAATCATTTTATATCATAAATACCATCAAAATTATATTTTTTTAATTCATTATTTCTTTATCCTGATATCTATATCATGAGAAAATCTAATCTCATAACACTAAAACATCAACCGTTATACACATCTATAAAAATAGAAATTTTCTATATATTTAATATTTCATGAATCTATTATTGATTTCGAAACCCTAGGAACATGAAATTAACAATTCAAAATATATCACAAAAAACCTACATCACTCACAATCATTCAATTAATTTAATATGGATAAATAAATCACTGTAATATACTCAATGAACCTCAAGAACTATAACAAAAAATCAATATTAATAATATAAATAGAGTTCTAGAATCACATACCTTATATATTTTATTGAAATTTCATGCCATCAAAGAAAAAAAATCAATTTTCAAGGAAACAAACTATCTGAACGGGACTCCAAAAAATCCAAAATCCATCAATATAAATCCAAAAAAGCATTAAAATATCAATAAAAACATATTAATTAATAAGGACGAGGAACAATATAGGAAAATTGAATGGATTGAGAATAATAATATCTAACACATATAGATTTAGGCTCAAGAGGGACCAAACACGTAAATTCACCAAATGGAATAAAAAACACATAGAACACTGTCTTTATCATATAAGGACTCCATTGAAAGAAAAAAAAAATAGAAATGGGAATTAAAATTTAAAACTAAATGATTATATACCAAAACCATGGTGTTATAACCCATGTTGTTACATATTAGTTAAATTATAATAAGAGTGGATTATAGTATATTCACTCACATATAGTATTAGATTTATATAAGGGTCATTTTGGTGGTTACCTACTTAGTTTTGAACTAACACCCTACACATTCACATTGGTGGACTTGATGTCTACATTGTTTGAGTTGTAGATTAGAGAAATATCTATATCATGAATGTTGATATTGGATGGATTGACATGTAGTTTGGAATTCTTATGAGATCTGTTTCGGTACACGAGGTTTTTAGACATATGGTATTGTTTTTGTTTCCTTTATACTCTTATATTCATGATCCACCAGCTATGGAAATCACATTTCTGTTTTTTTAATATATTATCATGGAATAAGTGTTTATTTGGTGATTACATGATATATTTCTGAAATGATCCAGATTTAGTTGTGTTTTGATATTATGAATTATATTAATTAGTGATTATTATATATTTAATTAAAAATTGGTAATTATAGTGAGTTAAATTTCTCCTCAATACATGGATTTAGACCTCTACAATAGTTGGAAACCACTAGAGTATAGGGACACATGCTTGAGTCAATGTGTCACATTTTTCAGGACTATGTAACCTTGGATGAGGTATTACAAAATGGTATTGGTGCCCCTTGTTTCATTGAATTATAATTTTGAGGTTTCTTATAATGGATATATGTTGATAAAAAAATTATGGTAAATGTTATACTTATGTGTGAAAACCACCTATATAAGGGTACATATGTTACCAGGGATGTGGGTTGTTGTTATTATGTTTGATAGATATAGATCATGATTTTCTTCAAAATGATGTGTTGGAATTATTAATTAATTTTTTATATTTCTACTGGAATTGAAATATGGACTGGGTATATGAATTATATTAACCAAAAAGGTCCACATGAAATGTACATAATTTTATATGAATGGAAAAGGTCTTTCAAAATTAGTTTGATTAATTATATATAACCAATATTTAATAATATTATTTCGCAAACTAATTACAGGGTTAGTTTGAATTAATGAGAATCCCAGTTTATTAAATGGTGGGGTACAACTGCAAGTGAGACACACAACACTATAGAAAAAATTCAGTACACATGTAGTACTGGGGACTTGACTCCACAACCTACCCCTCACTCCTCACACCGTTACCTTTCCACCACCAATGGTGGGGCATCAGAACCCCGAGTTATTGATATATCTATGTTTATATATTTTATAAAATAGTTAAATGTCGATACCTAAGGAACATGAACTAGAACACTATGTAGGGGATTGGTGTGGTAATCAATGGGGTAATTTATATTTAAGTATTGATAAATGTATAATAATTCATGGGTCTTTATAAGAAACTAAATTTTTTTCAAACATATCATAAGATGAAGTATATTGTGAAAATACATTAATTCAAATATCCCTAAATAAAAAATAAAAACATCTATATATATTGAGTTGATATCATATCCAGTATATTTTTTATCACTCTAAAGATCAAGTTAACATATAGGTTCTTTGTAAGATTATACAAATTCTATAAAGGATTTAAATTAAAATTTTAGTATAAATATTCACTATTTTTTCAAAAATGATATTTTTTACAATTGATGTAAGGTGATCTAAACATATAAATAAATTCCTTGATATAAAACAATATAATTATAAAGGATAGATCTTTAAAAATAAACTGGATATTATGTATTACATAAAATCCAAGCTTTGATACTATTTGTTTTCCATGTATGTTGATTATATTGACTCAATAGGCTATGATTTGATTTCATTAATTTCACATTTTTTATATTTAACTTTCCTTTACAATTTATTTATTTAAATTCTTTGCTTTTAAATGTAATATTTAAAATGGAATTAAAAAAATACGGTGATCAAAAATATTTTTCTACTGGTTTGGGGTATCTATGTTAGTACCCCGCTCTACTGTACCAATACCTAGTATATGATTTCTAATATTATTTACTTTCTTATCCTTGTGATATTCATTTCTATGTGCTAGAAACTAACATTTAGTCATTACATAAAACTAGAGATTTTAATTATCCTCTTTTATAGTAATAAATACTCTTTTACAGACCCCAAAACTTATACATAAATAATGAAATCAAAAATATATAATAAGATATAAATATTTTTAAATTTAAGAAACACCTAATAAGCCATAGTTTATTTTAAAAAAAGGAATCCCCTATAGAAAATATGTTTCAGAAATATTTTAATTCTGATGTGATCCACAACCAACTATTAAATAATCAAGAACACATTACCAGACAATTTTTTATCCTTTTTAATCATTATATCTTCTAATAATAAATCATTTATAATAAACAAATAAATAATATAAAAATAATAGAAATATTTATTATGAAAATATTTAATATAAATAGTTCATGTATTAACATAAAAATAAAAATAGTTGTATATATGAGTGTTATTCTCTATATTCAAATTTCTTATTTTAAAAATAATTTGACTTTGATTAAGTAAAATATTTTCATGATATTTTCCTTGAAAACAAACACCATACACATTAACAAAAACTTTAGTATTCCATGAATAATAGCTCAAATAATCTCATATGTAGTCCTTCTAAAACCATACCTTTATTAACAAACCATTTAAAATTTGAGAAAATATTTCTCATTTAACTCAAAATAAAAATAAATTCACAAAAAATCTCTCTAATTTTTTAAAATGAAAAAATGACCATAATATTATAGTTATTACAAGGTAAATATTGAAATATATAGTCTAAAAATTAGTAAATCCACATTCATTAAGTCTATGAATGATTAAATGAATATATGGTCTTATATAAGAATAACAAATTTTGTTTATAATAATACTCCAAAATATAACATTCTGCTGATGAAATTGAAATTTTTAGAATTTTAGCCAGTTGCAAATACCCTGAAACCTACATAACTCATACATGAATAAAATTAATCTATATAACATATTCACATAGAATATCTTATTCTAAATAAGAGTAAACTTTTAATGTCATATTTTATAAAGGAATAATATACTGCTACATAAGGAATTTAACATTAAAAAATGATTCATGTAAGAGTAAACCTAGATTTTTATTCTAATTTACGAGTGAAACATCTTTTTCATATGATAATACTAATTAATGTTTTATGAAAATTCAAGAATATTTATAAAAATATAAATAATAATTGAGAAAATATTTTAAAAAAACTATCACTCAATCAATTTAAATTAATTAGTAATAAAATATTGTCGTCTTTGATTTTAAATTGTTGGATATGTTAGGGTATATTGGGGAAAATATACAGAACACATATAACAGGATGTGGAATTACTTCACAATTAAATCTTTCTATAACACCATAATAAAATATTGTCTCTGAAAGGTGTAATCATAGTATGTTTTACATTGGTTGATCAATGATGAATATATATATGGAATTTTTAAATTACATTGTTGATGTTATCATAAATTAATATATTTCAAAAATAACTACATTCCATATAAGGTATTCATAACTATTATTTATGAGATATGGTTTTGGAGAAATTAAAATATTTCTTTGAAGAATATTTTAATGTTTTCAGAATATGTAATACAATTTTATTCAAAAAAACTTATCCATAAATAGATAAATATTTTCTTATTAATCGTAAATAAATGATGGGTAATTATTTTTATAATCCACTAGGGATTAAACTCTTTGGGTCTTGATATAATTTTTTCCTTGGAAATGAACAATTTAATCAATGTGTTAGTGTAATGAACGTTAAATGTTGATATGATTAAGTGAAATATATATGGGTGGTTCTTTATTTGGAAATCAAGAATGTTTTCGAAGAGGTTATGAAGATATAACTAACTAATATTTTACAAGAACAATAATGGTCAGGTAAGAATCATTAAGAGATCAGAGGATATTTATTTCTTGTGTAAAATGATAATTAATTAATGTTACAATGGTTTAGCCTACTATATATTTATCAGACATAGAGAGTTCTTATTTGTAGAAATGTTTAAAGGACCTGAGATTTACGATAGAAAAAATTTATACTCACAAATTTTGGAACATGGTGAATGTTCCTAAAGGAGTGATACCCATATAGTGTGATTAGGGTTTTTATAATTAAAATATCATGGATTTCATAATGTTTACATATAAATATATATTATAGGGAAAGTATTATAATTAAATTCTAAGTATTTAATATCAAAATACATTTTCAATAGTAGTGATAAAAAACTATAAGGATATTTATTTCCATATTTTCTCATTATAGCAATGAGATATTTAAAATGGAAGTCAATTTTTTTTGAAAATGAATATTTTTTTAATAAAATGATTAAATATATATTTATGATCATTATTTTCCAAATGACACTAATATGATATGTAAGTTGGAACAATATATTAATTGATTACAAAAAAACATTATAGTTGGAAAATCATACTTGTTGATAATAAATATAGGATATTATTATGTATACATGTGGGCTAGTAGAGGTGATGTATTTTTTGGTATTTTATTTGGAAAAAATACTAATCATCAGAAATTATATCACAATTTTAAATTTTATTAATATTTAGTATAGAAAATGCTTCTCAATTAATGATATAGGTCAATTATTATACATATTTTTTATGAAAATTTAAAGAGATAAATCAAAAAATATGGTTGGAATGAGTTATAATATTTATATTAATAATTTTGAAGAGATGTATAATATAATGGAATCTAATAAGGATTCTTACAGGTATTCTAGGGAACAGGTTTTACAAAGACGCAATGTCCTTTTAGAGAGTAAAAATGAACAAAAATGTATAAGATTTATTATTCATGCTCCATAATATATATCATGTATTATATGTTGTGAAATTGGTCTGTATATTGGGATTTCAACATAAATAATAAATACCAATCAAGTTCTTGTGAGATTCACTAGTTTATTATGATGTAAATTCTTATGTACATGAGTATATTTGAGGATTTCCTCATATAATTTAAGGGAAAGGAAGATCTCATTGTATAGGGTTACACTGATACTATCTATCAAATAAACATGGATTATATATGATATAAATTTTACTCTATTTCTAGACTAAATAGTTTTTATATTAATTGTAAATGTTCCAAATAACCCTTGATGGAGAAGTCAATAATATAAGTATATTACATAAAAATATCAAATAATTTTAAGTATATTTTTTGTATTTAGACGTTTATCAATGAAAATTTTATAGTTCCTAGAATTATAGTAACAATTGATATTTTCTGGAACAATAATGGATCTATATATTAGGTCAAGAAATATTGATCTCACCAATGGACTAAACACATCATTTATAAATTGTATCTCATTTGTGAAATCATTAATATTGTTGATGTAAAAATATGTTGGATAGATACAAAGAAGAATGTAGTAGGCCCATTTGACAAGATATTATCATATTGAAATCATGAGATTCATGTAACGTATCTGGGTACTATAAATTTTAAGTAAGAGACATATTTTTTTTGTTAATTTAAATGTATCATAGTTATATAATAAAATAAATACATATTTATCATTCATTGATGTGTAATATGTCTAAAACTTGAAAACATGAATGATACATCACTTTCATAGTGTATATTTTAGTTGTCCCTAATCAATGAATCTAATGAAGTACAACGAGTTGGGATGATATGTTAGGATTGGTGTGAGTATAATCTTATAAAGAATACTCATGTGAAAATATGTAGAGACCTATTTAATGTATAGAACATGATATGATATATGGTCAGTGATGTACCATGGGGATCTATTTTTCAAACGAGTAACCATTACTTATTATTAAAAGATACATAGAATTTGGACCTTCATATATTTAAACATTTATTATTCCAAACTAAAGGTTGACATAATTAGGAAGAGGATGGGTATGTTATTGATCAAATCATCAATACAGTTTAATAAATAAAATATATTTTTATCTTTGATGATATGTATAGCATCTAATACATTGATTGGATTGGAATAATGAAATTATTGGTCATACATAGCTAATTAACATGACATATGCTCATCTATTTGTATGGATGATATTTAATATATTTAGTTGAACAGATCAGCCTATTTAGAGAATCAATGATATACCAGTCTTCCTATACTCAAATGAAATATTATATGAATGATGGATAATTTATTTCTTCGAAAATGGGATTATATCATTATGCATACAATGTGCAGAAAAATATCTCATTATGGACATGTACACATAAAGATAAAAGTTGTTTTAATGAAGATCATACCATACTCCTTCATATATTGATTAGTAATGATGACTTATTATAGGATTCTTTTTTCATATAATTATGGATTAGTGAATTCATAAAATTTATCAATTATTAAATGGAATCTTGGACTATATAGAAATCCCTCAAATGAAGATTAATTCTAATGAATTTTTTAATAAATATTTATAGAGTGCATATATTATAATTATATCCAGAGGATTTTAATAGATTATTTTTTTAAATTTTTATATATAATGTATTTGGTAAATTATTTAAATTATAGGATTATTAAATACATGTATTATACTATATACTAAAACATGATGATATTCACCACACAGTGAATTGTATGTTTGGGTTCTTGATAATTTTTCATAGTGATAAATATGAATATCCATCATATCAGTCAACCAAGATTACTATATTGATTTTAATGTTTATTTGACTTATATCAAACTATTTTATGATGTAAAGATAGTTTATTGATTGTAAAAAATTCTTAATAGCCACGTAAGTAAATATGTATCCATTATAATCGTTACAATGGGGAGAAAATGTGTTTGATGTCCCATAATATATAAAAATTTATATATATATAAATTTATTTAATAATTAATTTATATATAATGGAGTTTATAAACATAATTTTTGGAATGTGATAATCCCTTTATAAGTATAAATATCTCCAATTAACTTTTATTTTCTCACCTTTGATATGACATGATTTAAATACATTAATGTATGAAGGGAACTACCAATTTATTCAGTGATACTATTTTAATTAATTATACATTATTGGGAAATAAAATTCTTATTGTTACTAAGGTACATCAATAAACTCACTATTCTAAGGAATTTATCATGGATAATTTGTTATGATTTTTTTACTATTTTTTATTTAATTTTATAATTTACTCTTCATATAGATCTTACTAATGGGATTTGTGTCTTTTTTCTACAACATTTGGAAAAATAAATTTCTTAAAAAACTCGTTACATATAAGGATATGTATGGTTAATAACAAGGTCACGAACATATAGTTCCCCACTATGGATCCTATTTCATAGAGTCAACATCATATTCATAATCCACTATTATTAATGGTATTCAAAATACATTATAAATTATCCAATAATTTTCATATCACTCACACGAGCAAGGTACTTGGGATATGAGGTGTGAATCCTTTAATCTATGATTCTATCACATAATCATTGGGGTAAATAGATATCATCATGACAGAGCCAATTTCATTATATATAAATATATATATATTTATATATTTAATTTTTTATTTTCATAGATGCTACTATATATAAGGAATTTTATATTCACATATATTCACAAATCACCTTTTTCATCGGTTCCTTACACATAAATTAATTAACTATATATCATCAATGTGTTATAGAATACTATAAAACCAACTTTTATCCATCTCAACTCATATAATAACTACATTATCCCATTATAATGGTATATACCACACTAAAAAAGTATCCTCCTTTGAAATTATATCACTTTATAAATGTTTTACATCTATCTATTTGGAGGGATTCATTTACTCTATTGGAAAAACATATTGGTATGAAAATAATCATTCCACATTTTATTTTGCATTCATGATGGATGTCCGAAATATGTTCTGTTATATTCATTGTCTTTCCCTATGTAATTCTCTATCTCTAACTATCCATGCATGCTATATGTTTCTCATTGAACCATTTTGACTTATTTGTGTGATTTTATCTTAACCATGACACTTTAACCATGATATTAATGTTATTGTATTTTTATTATCCAAATCTTGTGGTGATATCATATATAGTAATCTGTGACATGTGTATTTATTTTGGTATTTCTAGGAGACTACCACTAATATTATATATCACCTTTTTATAACAATATTACTTCTAGGGATAACCACTTTCATAGTTTATGATATGTCAGTTCCTTTCATCCAAGAATTTACTTTTACATTATTTAAAATTGATAACTAATTTCATATTTAGTGATATCACATATATCAAGTTTCATAAAAAATCCATTATTTAAATCATCACTAATCATGTAGAATGCATCAATACGATAATCTCTTATTATTTATTGATATTATGAATAAAATTTTAAAAAAAATTCTTTTCCTTAGTGGTACACATTTCACAGATGATCATATCATATTATCATTACATATAATTTTCATACATGAAATTTTTCCCAAGATCTATGCACCATAACTTGAATAAGATATCTAATATCTCCTCTAATAACAATATCAAGGATTATGATATCTTGAGGCATCAATTGTGATATCGTTGATTTTTTCAACCCACTATGTCATGATATGAAATATGAATTTGTCAACCCCCATGAATAATCTATTATTACTATTATTTTATATTTATTCTAATGATATATTGTGTAATTAATATTTTTGAGCCACTGATATCATGGGTTATGACATAATTTAGTTTCTTCCTTGGATTGTCGGCACCTAAAAAATCAATTTTAATATAATTAGGAAAAAATTAATATAGCTAAATCTATCATTTTTAACACCTCCAAATCACTCAAAAATCATTTCCATATATTTTTTATCTATACATCAATGATTATTATCCTTAATACACATTCTTTGTCAAGTAATGTATTCAACGTCTAATAATTTTTCCAATAATTTCATTCCATTAATACCTAATAAAATCATTATATTTGGATAATGTTAGATCAATGATTGTTCCTAAAAAACTTGTTATTCATTTAAAATACATATTAAAATATCCCTCATGTAGGTTTCTAATCATTCTACACATGATACTAATAACATATTAACATATGATTTCCTATGTATACTTTCAAATGTTACTAAAATAATTAACAAATATTTATCCAAAAAATATATCTTGTTCCAATGAAAAAAATTTATCTTCATTTCTTATTATATCCATAACTAGTCAATGAATTCCATCCATCCCTAGATTATATTATTTTTTTAATAATTATTTAAATAATTATCATATAATAATATTCATCTTTGCACAATGTTTAATAAAATATCCATGCTAAAACTAAAAAAAATCCATAGGGCTAAACTGAACTATATGTTGTAATATCTTCAATATTGTCGATGATGCCACTATAGCATAAATCATTATAAAATTATTAAAATATTCCACTAGATAATTTTAACTAATTTTAAATGATGATATAAATACTTAATCACACTATAATAGTAACACACTAAAATTTTGGGTTCATTTCTGGTTATTTTACAATAATAAACCAAGGTGATCATATTATTTAATTGTTTATTCAAATTCCTTCAATTTGAATACATAATAAATTAATATGGTTGGTCAAATTATAGAGAAATATACCATAATATCCTTTGACATCTCTAAATGGAAATGTATATACCTTAATGGGGCCCATATCACCACATAAAAATTGTATATGTCCTTAAATATAATAATACATCCATGAACTAGAAACCATTGAAAGATTGAAATAACTCCATTAGATTATAATAAAACTAAATGAATTAATATAATAACTCATATAACATAAAAATAAAAGGTTTCACCATGATGAACTATCTATAGAGAATAATTTAGAAGTCGAATGATATGTATATTAATTATAAGAAATCCTAATATCTTCTAGACACTTCATTGATACTCAATCTGATATGTTTCAAAATAACCATTGAAAATTCAAAATATGATATTTATATGAAAAATAAACTCACTATTTTATATTTTGTATATATTTATTTAAATATAAAATAAATATAGTATACATTATTTAAAAAAATGGTGGAATCAAGTTACTATGGAAGCATTTAGAGAAATGTAGAGAGAAAAAAAGTATATCCCTTATATGGATGATTTACATAAAATATTGGTGGACATAATATATTTTAAAAACATATTTACTATATCTCCCTAAATATTGATTAAATATCACTCTTTTAATAAATTTAATTTATTTGATAGCTTTCAAAACATGAAACACTGAGTTTACACAAACCACAATAAACTGTTAATATATTTTTATTTAATTTGATAGTTATCACAAATTAATTTCATGGTGGGTGGGAATATTCCTTCTTAAATTATGGATATTTGTTTAAATATATATAAACATAACTCATTTTTTATAAATTTTTGATAAATGAGAATAACCAAATTTTTAGGTAAATCAGAATTTTTTATAGGAAATTATTATATACACATGATGTGTTTTTACCTTAACAAATTTGATTAATATATATTATTGAATTATTTATATAAAATTTTTAGTTTATATATTCACAAAATTGTTTTATCATTAATATTATAGTTTCTTCTATGAATTAAAGAAGAATAAATCTAGTTTTATTCTTGAAATTTTAATTTTATAAAAATTTGTTACTTGCATTTTTACAGTTATTTTAAAATGAATTGTTTCAAATTATTTAAATATAATCAACTAAAATGGATTCCATATATAAAATATATATAATTAATATAATTTTATTAGGTGAACATAATTTTTTGTTATAATTAATATAAAAATAGTAATTTCATTTACCAAGGATAGAGTTAAAAAGTGATTACCCATGGTGTATCCTAATAGATATTATTTAACTATAAAAAACCTATTTTAATAGGAATTATTGATTTTATTTTGACCTTAACCTTATTATATTCAAATATATTTCATATTAGTACCACTTTACTTGACTAAGACATGAATATATTTTAAACTTTTAAAAAATCCAATGTTTGTCCTCTCCCTCCCTTATAAAAGGCCATCACCTCTCTTATCTTCCTCAAACATCATGAGCCGTATCAAGGATGATGATTGATTATTGATGATTCCACACTCTTATGTATTATGAATTTTGATTGAAAAAATGTATTCCAAGATTCATGATTAACGATATTGGACTAATTTGCTATCACTATTGTAAGTTATGATCAAATTCTCATACCCTTAGGCTTATCTTGTATTAACCTATGATCATTGATTGATATATCCTATGGTTACCCTTATAGAGTATTTTATCCCACCATTTATTATGATTCATTTTCCAAGGAAATGAGGAACGGTTTTAAGTAGGTTATGTTTAAGACATGTACTATGTGAGAAGATAATTGTGTGTGATTTTGAATACTTTTAATAAATATAATGATTACATATATCGTCACCAAATATAGTAAAGCTTTACATTCCAAGAGTATTAATTATTCTGAAATGTATTGAATATTCATATATAATTATGAAATTTTGATGTATAAATTGATCATGTCACCTTAGTTTGTATCAAAACATGGTTTAGTCAGTTTCAGGAGATTAGGGCCAGTGAAATTTTTTAGAAACTCAAGTGATAAATCTATTTATATTACACCATAATAATGTTTGATCATGTTTGAGATTATTTGGTACTATTAGGAATTATATCTTCATCTAGATACTTGAATTTGGATGCGGTTGTGTCACAAATGTGTCTAGGGGTAATTAAATTGAAAGGGTTAGTTTGGGTATTAGATCCATCATCAACGGTTCATGATGAGTGTTTGTAATACTACCCATATGGATAGAGAATCTAGAGGAATGTTTTTGGGTTAATTCACATATTAATTATGAATTATTATGATGGAATTAAATATATTATGACCATGAATAACCTAATGTAAACCTAATTTTTCATTGATTGAAATTATGGTGTCATGATTTAGACAACCAATGAATTATTTTTCAATATTACATAAATAATCTCTATGATTATTGTTTCTCACATTATTAATATTGGTCTTATCCCATAGATGGACCCAACATGAATCATGTTAACACCGAATGAGATAGGAAATAAAATTAATTTCCTCATAAGGAACCAAATAAATGGGGAGATGGGATGTGAAATATTGTGGATACAATCCCAAAACTCTCCCAACATATAAGAAATAACATGAAATATGATGATATTCTAAATTTAAAGGGTTAGGAACAACACACTATTGATTATTTTATATTAAAACTTCCAAATTTCATTAGTGGTTCTTCTAAACAACAAATTTCAATGTAATGGATTAGTACCGCAAAAAAGATATTTTTCATTCCCTAGTTTTTGGAAGATAAAATATATTCATTGGGAAGGTGAATCATCAAAATGGTGGATTTGTATCAATAATATGAGGTGAGATGAGGAAGATAACTCCATGAAATAGGATGAGTATAATAAGGTATTTCTATATAATTATTTTTTTGAAATCTTCACATGAAAATGGAAAGGTAATTCCTAGAACTAAATAAGAAATATAGTGAATCCATTAGTAACTAGGAGGAAAATCTTACAAGACTTTAAAAACATGTATTCAATTTTGTCATTGATCTTGAAATAATTATTAACCCATTTTTTAGTTCCTTGAGACCATTTCACCCAAAGAAATTTACTATAAGAGACATTCATATATATGAAGAAATAATTTTTTGTACCCTCAATATAAAAATGGAAATTAGAGACTCCTAGTATTCTCAGGGCGATTAAAAAAGGAAGAATAAATTTTGAGGAATTATAATAATTAATACCATGGATGAATGAAAAATAATATTCCTTAATGTCAAAAGTGTGCAAGGAAGAACAATAGAAATTTCATTATGGGGCATGAGAAATTCATCATGTATTGAATAGAAGTTCTTCAAGAAAAATATTGTTGATGTAATAGGAAGAGTCTAGTCAATGAAATGAAGGGTGAAAAAGTTCAACTAAATGTGACACTGACACTCCCATGATCTAATTTCAAGTATAATTTACATTACCCAAATCAATACTAGAATTAGATAGTTAAAATAAAAATAATCATAAAAAAGAGCCTAATCCATGTGAAAATGGAATTCTCATACGATCACAACTGTAGAAGTGGATCATGATAATGAAGTGGTGAAAGGTATACTTATTATCCAATCTAGAACTACAAATGTTTTATTTGATTCTGGATCTACCCACTCTTTCATATCAGAAATTTTTTCAAAGGGATTCACATCATCACCTGAATGATTATATATTGAGTTAGGAGTAAAAAATTCTATTGGTATGATGAACACATCTCAAGTATATAGATCCTATATGATATAAGTTTATAGGAATGTTATTCCTACCGATCTTGTGATTCTTTCTCTATTTTAATTTGATGTGATTTTGGGAATGGGTAGGATCCCTCAATATAGATCCCATATAAATTATCATTTAATGTAAGTCATTTATTATATTTCTAATCAACCTATGATCATATTTCATTGTAAGTATGTATATGAACATATAATGAATTTTACTCTATTATATTAGTCTAACTATATATCCATGGGTGATATTTATCTCAAATGGTTGGGGATAAAAACCAAATTGAATATATTCCAATTTCTTTGTATTATTCGTATATATTTCTTGAATATAGTCCTAGACATTCCCTAAATCATCAATTTTATTTTTCAATATAACTCATCCATTGTTCCACAATTATTCCAAAGTATCCATGTAAAGGCCCAGAATTTCCATTTAGTTTTTTTTAATTAAATGGGAATTTTATGAGTCTGTGAAAATTTATGGCGCTTGATTCCGAGGCCCAGTGTGCCCAGAATCAATTTCTAAAGTTTTCTTAGGGTATGTTCAGTAAACGTACGAGCAGGTTTTTATAACTTTTGAAACGGTTCTCGGAATTGAAATATGAGAGAACCATTGAACTCACTATGCCGGTATTCGCTTAAGGAGTATTTCACCTCGACGGTAGTAGGTCGAGAGTGAAAGATGGTTTTTGGGTTTTTCGTGAATTAATCAAATAAAAATAAGGTTGTGTAAACTTTTTTTTTATGGTTAAAGCCTCCATGTGGAAGTTGGATGTGTGGACCACCACACCTTAACCTCCCATGAGAGGTTATGGTGGTGAGGCCCACCCTCGGTCTAAACCTCCTCTTCTTGTTTATTATGGTGGGGACCACCCAAGTTTAAACCCCCTTGAAGCTCCCCTTTAATGGGGAGAAACCCTCCACCTTCCATTAAGTGTAGGGGAGCCTATTCAACTCCCCAAAAATTAATTTTTTCCAAATCCTCCACATTAATTAAGTAAATTCATCCTAATTCCATTCACCGATTTTGAATTTTATTTCCAAAAATTAAATAATAGATAAACATAATATATTATTTTGGTTTGCATTTGTCTTTTGGTGGAACATGGGGAGAAGAGAGAGATAAGGGAAAAAAGCTCTCGCCAACGAAGAACAAATAATGAAGAACACTCCTAATGAAGAGAGATCTCCTTTGACCCTCATCCACAGACCCACCTTCGACCTGGGATGCCTTCGACTAACCTTCCCTCCTCATCGTCGTCAACAAACCGACCCACGATCTTGGATTGGAAGTGTGTGGTGGATGCGAAAAATGATGAAAACATTGTCACCTTCCTCGTGACTCTGTCAGCGAACATCGAAAAAAGGTATGGGTTCAATATTTGCTAATTTTTTCACATTATTCGCTTTACTTCATGGATTATGAATCGAAGCCACATGCTATTATGCTAACACGGAGGGTGTGGGGGCCAAACGAACACGGCACGACCCCTCTGCCTTACTTAGTAGATTTTGACGCTAACCACAGAATGAGTCAAGGTTGAGTGATTTTCATCAAAAATGATTGCGGATAGAAGACGATGTCTTGGGGAGGGCATGACTACTTCCGGAACGAGAATCGGGCCACCAGAACTCGTCCAGTGACCCGTGGAAAGTTTGCAGACGGTTGGAACTGAAAAATGTCACCGCGTGGACATCAGCGACACAACCACGCCACCGAAGTAGTATTCCACAGCCGACAGTCTGTGATGGTGCATTCGAGGTAGGTGCAACTCCAGATTCAAGAAAAACTGGCGGCCGGAGCCACTGGGTTGCCGAGGAAGGCACGACTCCGCGTGCGCCACATGGAAGACCAAGGGGCTACAGCCTTGGCCGCGGAAACGCAAGACGGGAGGCCGGATATGCTGGTCATCGGCGGAGGAATGACACAACTGCACCGTGCGGGAGCCAGCTGGCCACTTTTCCAGTTGGGAGAAGGGTGACTCATTGCGTGAGTCCCGCGTGACACAGACCGGCACCACAAGGCGATGGTTTTGAACCCTCTGAAAGGATAAGCCATTTGGGAATGATGGGGGAATAACCTCACCCCAGGATAAGGCTATGGTGGACCCCATGGCCTTCCAACCATAGGCCTTACACTGGTCGGACCCATCATGGACCGAACCCAGTGCGGGTCGGGTCAGTCCGACTGGGCTGGACCGTACCCGGACCCGTCTGACCGGTTTTCACTCTTATGCCCGTAACCTGATCTGCGAGCGTCTGATTGACGAACCGTCTACGGAGACGGAAACCATGAAGAAATAAGGTTCTTTTGGTATACCACAATCATGGTTTGGACACAGTTGGGGTATGATCGGGTTGGATCTAACATAAATCCAACCGGGCCTTGGAACAGAAATGCCAATAACACTCATACCAGGCGTCTGATTGACACACCGTCTGTCATGTTGGGTATCATGTGGCAGGACGAATCATTATATACATCAACTTGGGACTTCATGGATGTTGATGTATCACACTTTTCTTGAGGAGCAGACCCTCCCGAAATCAAGTGTGCTTTGTGTGGAACCCCTGTGGTTGGCTGCTCTCTGACTGTTGTTCCTAGATCATGTGTGGGTTTGAAAACTCTGACAATGGTTCCTAGATCCTGTGTTTGTTTGACAGATATGATTACTCTTCCTAGATCCTATGTGGGTTCGACAGCTCTAAATACTGTTCCTGGATCCTGTGTGGGTTTGTCAACTCTGACTAGTGTTCCTGGATCAGGTGTGGGTTTGGATGCTCTGACTACTATTCCTTGATCCCATGTGGGTTCGACAACTCTGATTTCTATACCAGCATCCTATGTGGGTTCGAAAGAATAGATGATTTAGTGTCTCTATCTAATAATCTCTAACTCTTTACAAAAGTTGTATACTAGTGTGAGCTGAGTCGGTAACTTTTGTGTTCTCCTCATGATTGAGATAGATTACTTGATAACATTGGTATATGTATGGGCATATACCTAAGTGGGTTATAAGTTTATCTCATACATTGTGGTTTATCCTTATTGGATTTTATGAGACCTTGAGGGTCTCAGGGTCCCTACTGAGTATCGTTATACTCACCCCTACACGGGCTATGCCCGCATCTCATTATGTTGGATGCAGATGATGGACAAGGCTAACTAGCGATAAGAGTGCTAGGATCAGATGGTACCTGGAGGAGAATCATATGGCGTGATAGTACACGAAGGAGATGGATGGACCTGGAGTGCTGAGGAGGTGATCTGTACCTACCCTTTATGTAGGAATCTCGAAGGATGACCCAATTGAAGTTTTTCTTTTCTTCAGTTGTACATTCCGTTTTCCACATACTTTACAGTTGGGCTTGTATTTCCGGCCCCCTTTTTATATTCATCACACTTTGTTATATAGTTTTACTTAGTTTATTACTTCTAGAATGTACTTTTTTATGTGTGTTTCCAGATTTTAAAGGTAATTCCTTCTCAGTTTTAAGGATTTACGCCTTTGGTGCTAGTCAGTTGCCCCTGGCCTATGGAAGGAAGGTTTCGGTTAGTCACGACATGGGTCTCAGGGGATGGGTCCTGAAAAATTATTTTCATAGGGGTGGGTTCTACCGTAGAACTTAGGGCTCTGATCTTTTATGTGAAGTAATATTGTTAAAGGTACTAAGTATGGTTTTCAGTTTAGGGAGTCCAGTGTTGGTATGACGACTGACGTATCGATACACCAGGACCCTGAATTCTAATTTCCGACTCTGTGCATGAAAACACTTATTTCATGTGTGTTTTCAAAAGTTTTCTTTGTGATATCTTGAGTCATCTCACCAGGTATAACTTATTGACTGTGGTGAACCTGTTTCTTTTCAAGATGCCTGCAAGCAGACAGCCAGCTAGGGTTTTGAGAGTTGTACGCACGGATAGCCCACCGAACAATGATTCCTCGGTGCAGATCCCTTTTCCAGCAGAGGCATCAGTGGTACCACTCCCCGTTGGGCAACTGATGCCACCATCCCCAGTAGCAGAGAGTGCACACTGCCTAAGTGTGTTTCACAAGTTACAACACTAGAGGCCGCCAAGGTTTAGGGGTGAGATAGACCCGTAGGCAGCTAAGGATTGGTTGGAGGCTATGGTGAAAGTATTTAGATTGGTAGGGACACCAGCCGACTTTATAGTGATCATTGCTGTGAGTCTCCTTCAGGTAGCAGAAGGAAAATGGTGGAGCCTGATGCTCAAGGTGCATGAATAGGTGACTCTAATCTGGGAAGACTTCGAGAGCTTGTTTCAGGCGGAATTTGTCCCTGCCACCCTTCGTGAAATGCGGATATAGGATCTACTTCACCTGTAGTAGGGTAGCATGATGGTGGAACAGTACTCAGCGAGGTTCACCGACCTCTTTCCCTACTCCGCAGATATGGTATGGGACCCATTCTACCAGGCCCGGACCTTCGACCAAGTGATCAGGAGAGAGATTAGGGCTTAAATGATCTCACATAGCATCCTCATGCAAGAGGGGTTCTAGAGCGAGCCCTCTTATTAGATAGATTCCCTACTGAGAAGTTAACAGAAGTGAGAACCACCACTAGGCGTCACATAGCAGAGTCTTCTACAGTTGGCAGTAGACAGATGTCACAGAGTTCCAAGCAGACCAGACTATCTAGTGGACGACCTCAGGACATGGGTTCAGTTGTGCGAGGCAAATGAGGCCGAGCCAGTCATTCAAGGAAAAGGCAATGTTTCACGTTCGGCGGGCAGGGTCGCATGGTTCGTGACTGTCCGGCCCACCGTTCGTATGATCAGTAGACTATTGATGGACCTCTTAGGCAGAGGGAGAGGTTCGATCGAGGCCGTCCATAGGGAGTAGGTAGATGTGGTAGAGGATCTAGCCATGTATCTGGCAGTGGATGAAGTTTTGAGGTGTTACTACCACCACCACCATGAGGTCCACCACGACTGCAAGGAGCAGGTGTACAGGTGAGAGCTCAGCTCCAGGCAGCTGAGGCTTATGATCATGGCGCTCTGGAGATGATTCAAGGTACGATCTGTGTCTACTCCCCCTTAGCTGCAATTCTTATAGACAAAGGTGCCAGTCCCTCTTTCATTACCACCGCCCTCATTCGGAGCTCAAAGATTCCAAAAGAGCCATTGGATCGATCCTTACGACTAGAGACTCCTACAAGAGAAGATTTGATGATTACACACTGGTTCCAACAGTGTGAGCTTACTCTAGGAGGATAGATATTTAGTTCGGATCTCCTAGTAGTGGTGTCGAGGCTTTATTGCGTCATCTTGGGTATGGACTGGTTATCTATAGTCCATGATCCTATTGATTGTATTAGGCACAATGTGTGGTGTGTCCACACGGAAGGGACCAGGTTCACCTTAACCAGCGATAAGGGAGCCTTTATAGCATAGGATGGACTTTCCCGGAGGAGAGTACTACTGATCACTCATGATTTGGCCTACCTTACCCTTGGAGTAGTTGATGCGGAGAGTCTGAGAAATCTTGTAGTGGTGGAACACTATTCGAATGTTTTCCTTGATGATGTCCTAGGTCTACCTCCTTGAAGAGAGGTGGAATTTTACATTGACTTGTACCCTAGGAAGACACTGATATCTACTCCAGCGTATCGGATGGCTCCCGTGGAGCATCATGAGCTACGAGTTCATCTAGAGGAATTATAGGGGAAGGGATTCATTCAGCCCAATGTTTCTCCCTAGGTAGCCTCGGTTCTATTCGCCAAGAAGGCTGATGGGAGCTTAAGGCTGTGTGTTGACTATTGACGCCTGAACCAGGTGACAGTGTAGAACAAGTACCCACTCTTGAGGATTGAAGACCTATTTGATCAGGTGAAGGGATCACAGTGGTTCTCAATGATAGAACTATGATCAGGCTATCGCCAACTTAGAGTTCGAGGAGAGGGTGTGTAGAAGATGGCCTTCAGGTGTCGGTACGACCACTATGAGTTATTGGTTATGCCTTTCGGCATAACCAACTCTCCTGAAGTGTTCATGGGACTCATGAACTGGATCTTCTAGCCATACCTCAATCACTTCATCGTAGTCTCATCGAAGACATTCTGATCTACTTCACTTCTGAGGAGGAGCATGCTTACCTTTTACGGGTAGTATTGGACACAATCTGAGAGCACTAGCTTTCTAGTAATATCTCGAAGTTCCAGTTCTGGATCTGAGAGGTTCACTTTCTGGGACATGTCATCTTGGAGGCTAGAGTTGTAGTGGATATGCCGAAGATTGAGGCGGTACTTTCTTGGGAGCCACCCAGGAGTCTGACGGAGGTACAATGTTTTCTAGGTTTGGCTAGATATTACTGAAGGTTTGTACCAAACTTTTTCAGAGTTGCAACACCCCTATAAGCCTTGACAAAGAAGGGGAAACCCTTCGTGTGGTTAGAGAGATTCTAGGAGAGCTTTCAGGAGCTGAGGCAGAGGCTGACTAGTGTCCCCATTTTGAGACTTCATGAGGAAGGCATTGGGTACGTAGTATACTGAAACACATCTGGGACCAGAATCAGACATGTCTTGATGTAGGAACGAGCAGTTATCGCTTATTGTTTATGATAGCTGAGACAACATGAGAAGAAGTATGCAACCCATGACCTGGAGTTTTCAGTAGTGGTCTTCTCCTTGAAGATGTGGCGGCACTACCTGATGGGAAGGCATTTTAATGTGTACTATGATCACAAGATTCTCAGGTATCTCTTCTCTCAGAAGAACCTAATCTAGAGATAGAGATGTTGGCTTGAGTTCCTCCAGAACTATGACTTTGAGATAGTCTATACTCCTTGGAAGGGGAACGTTGTTACAGATGCGCTCAACAAGAGATTTTGTATACAGCTTCTAGGTGAGGTGACAGAGCAGGTGGCTACTTTATAGATATCCTTTGTGGATAGAGATAGAGAAAGCTTCCTTCAGTCTCTTACAATCACACCCACTTCTACAACGAGTTAGGTATCCACAAATTGGGGACACTGTCTGCGAGACACGACACGCTCAGATATCCATAGGGCCGACACCTGATGAATTTTCTGAAGCTGGGGACCACGTCATCCTCTTCAGAGGACATACTATGGTACCAGTGTCACTTCATGAGGATGTTTTTAGGGAGTTTCACACATTCCTTCTAGAGGTACATCCAGGAGTGGAAAAGATGTACCAGGACCTCCGACGATAGCACTGGTGGATGGGAATGAAGAAAGGAATTGCAGAGTTTTTTGCTCGATGCCTCACTTGTCAGCAAGTGAAGGCAGATTACAAGTTACCTGCAGGCTTGGTTCATCCTTTAGAGGTCCCAGAGTGGAAGTGGGAAGGGATATCCATGGAATTCATGATAGTACTTCCACGTACATCCAAGGGTCACGACTTGATTTGGGTGATCGTTGACTGACTCACCAAGTCATCCCACTTCTTACCAATCAGAGAGCAGGGTTTAGTAGAGAGGTTGGGACACCTCTATATACAAAATATTGTGCGGCTACATGGAGTACCTTCGATGATTGAATCTGATTGTGACACATGTTTTACTTCCTGACTATGGTAGGGGTTGCATGAGTCTTTCGGGATGCAACTTTATTTGAGCACCGCCTTCCATCCTCCGACAGATGGTCAGACTGAGCAGAACATTCAGACCCTTGAGGAAATGCAACGTGCTTGTGTCCTTGAACTTGATCGTAGCTGGGAGGATCAATTATCATTTGTGGAGTTTTCATAAAATAACAACTGTATATCCACTATAGGGATGGCACCATTCGAGGCATTGTATGAGCGACCTTGCAGAACACCCTTGTTCTGAACTGACCTAGGGGAATCATCACTAGTGGGACTGGAGAAGGTACGAGCTACCACAGAGAAGGTTCAGATCATCCAGGAGTAGATGAAGACTGCACAAAGCAGGCAGAAGTTGTATGTCGACAGGAGAAGGAGACCTCCGGAATTCGAGGATGGAAACCACTTCTTTCTATGGGTTTCACCTCGATGAGTTTTACAGAGATTTGGATGATGTGGAAAGTTATCTATGAGATTCATCAAATGTTTCCAGGTCCTCAGTAGAGTTGGTGAGTTGGAATACCACATATCTATTCCACCTCAATTGCACTAGGTGCATGATGTCTTCCATGTATCCCTTCCGAGGAGATATGTTCATGACCATTATCACATCATTGACCATGTAGAGCTGGACGTCCATGATGGGGCAAATTTTACGGAGGTTCTAGTGGAGATTGAGGATCAACAAGAGCAGGTCCATTGTGGATGGTCGATACCTCTGGTTCTCATTCTCTAGCAGCACGGGAACTTCCAGGAGAGCACATGGGAGTGGGAGGCTCAGATGCGTTCTCAGTACCCCCACTTATTTCCTTGGTTGTGAGTTATAGCTTAGGAGGATGTAGAGCCCTGAGGTGGGGTGAATGAAAAGACCCGGAACTTCCATTTAAATTTTTATTTAGTTAAATTGGAATTTTATGAGTTCATGAAAATTTACGGCACTTGATTCTGATACCCGGTTTTCCCGGAATCAATTTTTGAAGTTTTTTAGGTACGTTCAATAAACATACAAGCGATTTTTTATATCTTTTGTACCCATGATTGGAATTGAAATCTGAGGGCACCGTTGAACTCACAACACTGGTATCTCATTAAGGAAAATTTCACCTCGACGGTAGTTGGTCATGAGTGAAAGATGTTTTTTGGGTTTCTCGTGAATGAATTAAATAAAAATAAGGCTGTGTGAATATTATTTATTAGTTGGTTAAAGCCTCCATGTGGAAGTTAGAGGTGGGGACCACCACACCTTAACCTCCCCTGAGAGGTTATGATGGTGGGTCCCACCATAGGTGTCACATACATGACTTATTTTAAAATAAAATTTCATTTAATTTGCATTTATGATTTGTTTTTGGGGTTTCTCAAGCTTTTATGGTGGAATGGGTGAGTGTTCATGAATTGGGCCAAACCGTTAGCCCAATTCCAGATTTAAAAATAAATTTTGTTTCTTTTATAAATTTTTAAAGTTTCAATATTTTACACCCATTCAAGTTCCTAAATGGTCTCCCCTGACATATTAACACCACCATTGTAGTTTGGACCCTTTAGAAATCCATAACAAAGTTGTATATGAGTTTTTATTTAAGGGATTGGGCCTGCCCGAATGCCCAATTCCTTTTTTAAAAATAAATTTTTTTTAATTAATAACTTATCAAATATTGATGATTTTTCAGTGATTTTATGCCCCACACATTCCCATTGAACCCAGACGCGTGTCTAGTATCCTGCCACCCTCTTTGCCGCTCATTTTCCACGCGGTGTAGGTCTAAACTTCTGAAGAACTAACATTTCGGGCAGATTAATAAAGGTAATTTGTTTACTTCATAACTACTTCAATTATCACTCTTTTTCCCCCATTAAAATTCCTTCATGGTCTCCTTATCCTTGTTCGAACCTCCCTTAAATGGTTGGATGTTTTAAAATTCACATAATGGTGTATACGAGGCGATTTCTACAAGATCCCTCAAGTAAGTTGGTCTTCTTCATTCTTCATTCAATTTGATCAGGGTTACATACAATGTGAATAGGGTTTTATACCTTATCCATAGGGTTCCTAATGTCTAGAATTTAGGGATAAAACCTAGGGTTTTATTTCTTGTCTTTTGGGTGAATTCTTCTGGTTTTAGGTTGGATTTCAATTCCTTGAGGTGCGGCGGTGGTGCGGTTTATTTTTCACACAATGTTTTGAATGTTTCGACGTAAAAGGTAGGTGGTTCCATGTATAAAAATTTTATGATGAGTTAGATTTATTTCATTATTAATTTAGTATGTTTCAAATCTGTTATGTGTGGTGTGAAAACTGTTTTTTGATGGATTTAGTTATGTGTTTAATTTTGTAGTTTCATTTTTTCTTGGAATTGGGTGCTTTTCATGCGTGGCTCATGGGGAAATATTTGGGTGTATTTTATAACATATAAAAGTGATTTATTGGTGTCTAAGGTGGATGAGAAATCTGGTTTGTTAATTCCTTAATGTCATGTGGGCCTTGTAATGGGTTTTATGAATGGTTTTGATTAGTGAAACCATATCGTACTTCTTGAACATGATTTGTGAAAACATGTGTTTTCATGCGTACCTTTTGTGGTATTGTTTGAGGTATTTTTATAAAACATGGGGGTGGTTTAATAACTGTTTTTAGGGCTTCCAATCCCAATTTGGATTGTTATTGGCATTTTTTTGTCTTGAATTAGGTTTTTGAAATGGATGTTGTATGCAAACCATGGGTGCACCTCTTGGGTTGGTTTTATGAAAATTATAAATGATTTAATGAGTTAAAAAAAGTGTGAAATGGTTTTTTATGTACTACTTTGGTGATAGTATGTTCCTAAAATGAGTTTTTGAAACATAAAGTGGTCAGTTATGTTGTAAAAATTTTTTGTAATGTTTTGTAAATTATCAAGGTGATTTATGAAATTGGGATGTGGGTGTGAAACGTGTTTTCGGGATGTTTTGCGTGAGTGTGATGTGCAAAATGGAATATGTTTATGAATAGGGTATTATGTAACATGTGAGTGGGATGTTATGTGATGTTTAGAATCTTGGAAAATATTTTATAAAACTGTTAACAGATTTTTTGAATTGTAAAAGATGTTCCAAATGTGTTGTGGGCTATTTTGGTGTGGGTATGATTTAAAAATTCATTTGAATGAAAAAGTGAATTTTAGACTTCTGTGGAATACATGTTGGCTGTTTGGTGAACTTGTGATGTGAAAATGTTATTTTCATGTGCAGTGTATATTTATTGACTTGTCGAACATGTCTGAGCATAAGGGGAAACCCGAGTATCTAGGTGGGTGGACATGTACTAGTATGCTAGTGAATCCATGGGGTTTGGCCTCAGTTTCACTTGGAAAGATTGACGCTTACAACTCTAACTAAACTATGATGATTATGATTGGGGACCACTATGTTATGGGTTGGTTCCCTACTATTGGATCGTGCATGAGAACAGATATTGTGATGGTTACTCTCACCGAGATACGAGGTACCTGGGACCCACAATGAGCTAATGCCTAGGGGTCATTTCTTATTGCTTGCTCTCATTAGCTACTTTGTGATTTCCTTCGGAATAAAGTATAGTTGGCTGTAAAATTCATTAGTGTTGACATTATTTTTACACGTGTTGATTCTTAATGATATCCCACTTGAAAACTGTATTTTTTTGTTTCATCTTTTAAAATTTGTAATTAGCATTTTCTGTTTATGAAAACTTGCAAGATTTTTGTCATTGAATGTTTATCACATGGAATCTCTTAGTGGTGGTATCCTATTGGGAATTTTCCCACACCTTACATACTCCCTTGGGTGTAATTAGATTTGGTTATTTTTTTGTTTTAGGTCTGGATATACTTTTTAGTTCCAGTGGTTCGGGTTTCTAGCATGTCCTTGGTGGTGAAGTCATGTGGAGATGGCTTGAGTGCGGTGCCCCTTGCCATGAGGGTTCTTGGGAGTTTTCATTTTGATATTGTACCTTTTATATAGTCTTATTGAGTTGTTTTAAAATATGTAATTTAGTTCTGAATTTTGTAAAATATTGTTTTAGTTGAAAAATCTAGATTCTTTTTGTTGAGTTTTTTTGTTGTTTAATGTTTACAAACTTGGGTAAATCGCTCCAAAACATCATTTTATGATACCTGGGCACTTATTCTAGACCTTGGGGATCAGTAATGCCCTTCAAGCCTTGTTTCGGGCTAGGTCGGGTGCCAGTTTTGATGGCGACCAGATTTGGTTCGTGATAAAATGGTATCAGAGGTGGTTTTCTCTCTTTGGGTCATGTTATTTGGGGAACAGTCAGGACATTCAAGAGTTAGGAATTTTCGGACTCTGAATTTCGGTTATGAGTAGTGTGGAAGATCACCAAACCTCAGGACGAGATTTAGGTCTCTAGGAGATGTTGGGACCTTTCAGAGTCTTTTGGTTTTCTTAGTTTAATAATGATTAGAGGAAATAAAAAGAGAGTTTGGTTAATGGTCTCAGTGATCTCACAAGGCCTAACAAGCCGTGTGGAGCCGAGGATATTTACTAGAACACTCTTTGTGATAGTGAAGTGATTAGAGTATGTTCGCCAACTATATTTCCATTTCACCCACTAAAACTAGTTTCCTCTCGCATTGTATGGTGTTCTTTAATTTTGAAATTTTGGAACTTTGGTTTTAAAGTGACTTGGTTTTAAGAAGTGTAAAGTTTTTGGGAAATGATTTTCAAATAAATATGGAATGGTCTGACTTATGAAATGGTGGAACTGAATTTTCAGAATTATATTCAAATGGAAAATGGTTTTCTAACACCTCTTTTTAAATGTAGAAACTATACTGAAGTTGGTTTTAAAAAACTGTTTCCAATAGAGTTTTCTAAACAATCAAATGGTGTTTTAATGGATTAAGATGATATGAAATTTATGTGAATAATATGAAAGTGAGTTCTTTTCTAAATGGATGTGGCGTTTTCAAACATTTAGTAAGATTTGAATTGGGATTTTGATCTTCTAGTTAGTGTCTTTGAGAAAAAGGATGTGTTGGTTGACCATTCTATTTTTGAAAAGTGGAAGGAATATTTGTTTTAAACTTTGGTATTTTCATGAGAGACCACATGCATGTGGATATATGGGATGATGGATGGTTGACGACATGACTAGATGAGTGCCGAAACGGATATGAGGAGGGTGCCCGGTGTGGCACCAAAACATGCATCTATGAAGCCCATGGGGTACCATTGGGGGATACGCTTACCACTGAACTGTTTGTTTTCAAAGAAATGGTTTTAATGAAAAACATTATGTCTTGATAAATAGTTTGGTATGGTGTGAAATATGTGTTTATGAAAAAGTTGATGTTGTGGGATGATTTGAGTCCAAGAACCCCTCCAGTTTGAACTGTGTTTTGGGTTTGTGTTTGATCAGAAAGTTGTGTTGTAGGGACGGTTAGTGGTCTCTTTTGAAAAATGTTTTGGGATGACTTTACATTGGTTCCCTTCATGTGTTTGGATCTGGTTTGTGGTATATCTTGACAAATGGACTATCTTGGTTGGGTCATTTGGTTCAATCATTGGATAAGGTACACCCCATTAAGGGTTAGTGCACAAATGAAGTGCATCCCGGATTGTTTTTCCATTTCAAGACCCTCCATTTGATCAATATTAGGAATATTTTTCTTGAGATTTTTATATTGAGTCTACAGCCATTCCTTTCCTGGTCATAAGAAGATATTGTGGCCACATTCTATAATTGTGTGTCATTTGGGGATGTAGTATAAGGTCCCTTTCCACTCATTGCTTATATTAGTCGCAATGGTCATGTTCGATGAATCCTTGTGATGCCATGTGCTCGATTGAACCTAAAGGTGAAATTCATGCAAGACTCTGAGAGTCTCTATTATGTTGGGATAATGTATCCCTTGTAAAAACTTCAAAATCATCCTTTTTTAGGAAGGTGAGTATAGCTGTTATTTACTTCTATAGATTCTCACCCAAAGAAACAATGTGTTATTTGTGTTCATCTACTAAGCCCTTGTTTCAGTGAAATATTGGGTTAGGGTAAAGTGAGTTTGGAATGTGTTATGTCTTGGTAATCATATCAGGGATTGCAGTGTAGTTTTTGGTGGCACCAAAAGAATAATTCTCATTTAGGGGGATTCCACGGACTAACTGCGAGGCTGAAGATGCTTTGATCATTTGAGCTCTAGCCATAGGTCTCAGAGAGTAGATGGCTCGTAGTTAGGGGAAATCCCTGGGTCATTTAAACCCTTGTACAATGTCAAATCCTCAGTGTGAAAGATAGGATGTTTTTAAACCTATGGTGTCATCATCTTCTATCTGTTGTTCTCGTTCGGTGGAAATAGGTGGAGGGCCTTGTAACCATGTCATCACCTAATGTCATTCCCTCTCCCTTTGGTTTCCATTGAGTCATTGTAGAATTTTTGGAAATTTGGCTAGACATTTTGAGAACACATTTTGTGCACGATTAGTAGTGACAGTGTGCTAGGAAGCCATGTGGAAAGAATGATCTGCATAGCTAGTGCACGGTTTCCAAAACTATGCGGACTGACCTTGAACGCTTCCCAATTCTTTTAAAAAAAATTGGGGCTTTCTTTGTCGGCCCATGCTGGTCAGTTAAGATGGTTGGTTCTTATGGTGGGGAGACCCACTATGATTTTCATGTACGTTCCTTCGTAAACTATGAATGGAATTCTACCCTTTGTACTAGGGAGTTCGTTCAGGCCTCCCCCTGTTAGTGTCTTGATTCTATCTCGGAAAATAATATAGGTTGCCTCTTATGGTGGGGTGCCTATTTGTGTCGTTCAGAACTATCTAGATACGAACATCTTCCTTGAGTAAATGTTTGTATTTGAGAGATCCCATTGGTTTAGTTAATGTTTTGTAAGTGTAACCTTGTTCAAAGTTGTTGTTCGTTTGGGCGAATTGTTTGAGTCTTGTTCGGATAGCATTCAAGGAGTTTCATTTTGGAATAATCTATAAATGTGATTGATAATTTCAGTAAAGTGGTGTAAGTTTGGGTTGTGAGATTAAAAATTCCTTAAATGATCACTAGAGGTGTTTTGGCCCTTGGGGGCAAAGCTTGGCAAAGAAGTACATCTTGGTTTATTAGTTGACTTTGGTTTTTGTATCTGGCCTTGTTGTAGCTTTCCAGGGACGAAATGTTTTCATTGTGGGGAGAATTGTCACATATATGACATATTTTAATGTTAAATTTCATTTACTTTCAATTTATGATTTGTTTTTGGGGTTTCTCAACTTTTATGGTGGAATGAGTGAGTTTTCATTAATTGGGCTAAACCGTGAGCCCAATTCCAGATTTAAAAATAAATTTTGTTTCTTCTATAAATTTTTCAATTTTTAATATTTTACACCTATTCAAGTTCATAAATGGTCTCCCCTGACATATTAACACCACCATTGTAGTTTGGAGCCTTTAGAAATCTATAACCAAGTTGTATATGAGTTTTTATTTAAAGGATTAGGCCTACCCGAAAGGCCAATTCGAGTTTTAAAAATAAAATTTCTTTAAATAATAACTTATCCAATATTAAGGATTCTATAGTGATTCCAAGCCCCACACATGCCCATTGAACCCAACTGCGTGTCCAGTATCCTCCCACCCTCTTTTCAGCTAATTGGCTTGCGGTTTAGGTCTAAACTTTTGAAGAACGCACATTTCGGGCAGATTAATAAAGGTAATTTGTTTACATCATAACTCCTTCAATTATCACTCTTTTTTCCCCATTCAAATTCCTACATGGTCTCCATATCCTTGTTCGAGCCAAATTTAAATGTTTGGATGTTTTCAAAATAAGGTAATTGCATATATGAGGCGATTTATACAAGATCCCTCAAGTATGTTGGTCTTCTTCATTCTTCTTTCAATTTCTGTAGGGTTACATTCAATGTGATTAGGGTTTCATACATTATCCATATGGTTTCTAATGTCCAGAAGTTAGGGTTCAAGCCTAGGGTTTTATTTCTTGTCTCTTGGGGGAATTATTATGGTTTTAGGTTGGATTTCAATTCCTTGAGGTGCGGCGGTGGTGCGGTTTATGTTTCGCCCCATGTTTTGAGTGTTTTGACATAAAAGGTAGGTGATTCCATGTATAAAAATTTTATGATGAGCTAGATTGCTTGGTTTATTAATTTAGTATGTTTAGAATCTGTTATGTGTGGTGCGATAACTATTTTTTGATGGATTTAGTTAAGTGTTTACTTTTGTAGTTGCATTTTTTCTTGGAATTGGGTGCTTTTCATGCGTGGCTCTTGGGGAAAATATTTGGGTGTATTTTATAACATATGAAAGTTATTTATTAATGTTTAAAGGGGCTTAAAATTCTGGTTTTTTAATGCCTTAATGTCATGTGGGCCTTGTAATGGGTTTTTGGAATGGTTTTAATGTGTGAAACCATGTTGTACTTCTTGAAAGTGATTTGTGAAAACATGTGTTTTTCATGTGTACCTTTTGTGGTATTGTTTAAGGTATTTGTATAAAACTTGGGGGTGGTTTAATAAATGTTTTTAGGGCTACCAATTCTACTTTGGATTTTTATTGGCTTTGTTTTGGACTTGAATTAGGTTTTTGAAATGGGTTTTGTATGCAAACCAAGTTTGCACCTCTTGGGTTGGTTTTATGAAAATTATAAATGATTTAATGAGGAACAAAAAGTGTGAAATGGTTTCTTATGTAATGTTTTAGTGATAATATGTTCCTAAAATTAGTTTCTGAAACATAAAGTGGTCAGTTATGTTGTAAAACATTTTGTTAATTTTTTTTAATTTGTCGAGGTGATTTATAAAATTGGGATGTGGGTGTGAAACATGTTTTCAGGCTATTTTGGGTGAGTGTGACGTGCATAATGGACTATATTTATGAAAAGGGTATTATGTATCTTGTGAGTGGGATGTTATGTGATGGTTAGAATATTGGGAAAGATTTTATAAAATGGTTAACGGATTTTTTGAATTGTGAAAGATGTTCCAAATGTGTTGTGGGCTATTTTGGTGTGAGTATGATCTCAAAATTCATTTGAATGAAAAAGTGGATTTTTAGACTTGTGTGGAATAAATGTTGTGTTTTTGGTGAACTTGTGATGTGAAAATGATATTTTCATGTGACGTGTATATTTATTGACTTGTTGAATTTGTCTGAGCACAAGGGGAAAACTATGGTATCTTGGTGGGTGGGTGTGTACTAGTATGCTAGTGAATCCGTGGGGTTTGGCCTTAGTTTCACTTAGCAAGATTGACGCTTACAACTCTAACTAAACTATGATGATGATGATTGGGGACCACTAGGTAATGGGTATGTTCCCTACTAGTGGCTCGTGCACGATAATGGATATTGTAATGGTTACTCTCACCGAGATACAAGGTACCTGGGAACCATAACGAGCTAGTGCCTTGGGGTCATTTCCTATTGCTTGTGCTCATTAGTTACTTTGTAATTACCGTCGGCATATGGTATAGTTGGCTGGAAAATTCAGTTATGTTGACATTATTTTTAAAAGTGATGATTCTTAATGATAGCCCACGTGAAAACTATTTTTTTAGTTTCATATTTTAGAAATTATAACTAGCATTTCCTGTTTATGAAAACTTGCATGATTTTCATCGTTGAATGTTTATCACATGGAATCTCTTAGTGGTGGTATCCTACTGGGAATTTTCTCACACCCTAAAGACACCCATGGGTGTAAGTATATTTGGTTATTTTGTTGTTTCATGTTTGGATACAGTTTTTAGTTCCAGTGGTTCAGGTTTCTCACACGTCCTTGGTGGTGAAGTCTTGTGGAGAGGGCTTGAGGGAGGTGCCCCCTGCCATGAAGGTTCTTGTGATGTTTCATTTTTATTTTGTACCTTTTTTATAGTCTTGTTGAGTTGTTTTAAAAGAAGTAATTCAGTTCTGAATTTTGTAAAAGATGGTTTTAGTTGAAAAATCCAGATTCATTTTGTTGAGTTTGTTTGTTGTTTAATGTTTATAAACTTGGGTAAATCATTCCCAAACATAATTTTATGATGCCCGGGCACTTGTGCCTGCTCGTGTGGATCGGGAACGCCCTTAGGTCCTTGTTGCGGGCCGGGTCGGGTGCCAGTTTTGATGGCAACCAAATTTGGTTCGTGAAAAAATGGTATCAGAGGGGGTTCGCTCTCTTTAGGTCATGTTATTTGGGGAACAGTCGTGATAGTCTGGAGTTAGGAATGTTGGGACTTGGAATTTCGGTTATGAGTATTGTGGCTGATCACCACACCTCAGGACATGATTTAGGACTCCAGGGGAAGTTAGGACCTTTCAGAGTCTTTTGGTTTTCTTGGTTTAATGATGATTAGGGGAAATGAAAAGAGAGTTGGGTTAATGGCCTCATGGAGCTCACAGGGCCTGACAAGCCACATGGAGCCGAGGGTATTCCCTAGAACACTCTCGTTGACACTGAAGTGATTTGAGTATGTCCGCAAACCATATGTCCAAGTCACCCACTGAAACTAGTTTCCTCCCGCATTGCCTTGTGTTCTTTAATTTTGAAATCATGGAACTTTGGTTTTAAAGTGACATGGTTTTTAGAAGTGTAATGTTTTTGGGAAATGATTTTCAAATAAAGATTGAATGGTTTTATTAATGAAATTTTGGAACTGAATTTTCAGAATTATATTCAAATGGAAAATGGTCTGCTTACACCTCTTTTTAAAAGTAGAAACTATACTAAAGTTGGTTTTGAAAAAGTGTTTCCAATAGAGTTTTCTAAACAATCAAAGGGTGTTTTAATAGGATAAGATGATATGAAATTGATTTGAATAACATGAAAGTGAGTTCTTTTCTAAATGGTTGTGTCTTTTTAAAATGTTTAGTAATATTTGAATTGGGATTTTGTTCTTCTGGTTAGTGGTTTTGACAAAAAGGATGTGTTGGTTGACCGTTTTGTTTTTGAAAAGTGGAAAGAATATTTATTTTAACCTTTTGTATTTTCGTGAGCGACCACATGCATGTGGCTATATGGGATGATGGATGGTTGACGACATGACTGGATGAGTGTCAGAACAGATATGAGGAGGGTGCCCGGTTTGGCACCAAAACATGCACGTGTGAGGCCCATGGGGTACCATTGGGGGATACACTTACTGCTGAACTGTTTGTTTTCAAAGAAATGGTTTTAATGAAAAAAATTATGTCTTGATAAATAGTTTGGTATGGTGTGTAATATGTGTTTTTGAAAAAGTTGATGTTGTCGGATGATTTGAGTCCAAGAACCCCTCCAGTTTGAACTGTGTTTTGGGTTTTTGTTTGGTGGGTAATTTGTGTTGTAGGGACGGTTAGTGGTCTCTTTTGAAAAATGTTTTGGGACGCCTTTACGGTGGTTCCCTTCATGTGTTTGGATCTGGTTTGGGGTATATATTGACCAATGGACCATCTTGGTTGGGTCCTTTGGTTCAATCATTGGACAAGGTACACCATATTAAGGGTTAGTGCACAACTTAAGTGCAACCATGATTTTTTCACCATTTGAGGACCCTACAGTTGATCAATATAAAGAATCTTGAGCTTTTTAGATTGATTCTACACCCTTTCCTATCCTGGTTTTGTGTATCCTCTTGTAGTGGGAGAGTGATCATGGAAGGTTTCAAGAGACCATAGCTTCTTTTGTTTTCAGATTTTCCTAAGGTGGAAGTGGTCTGGGGTTGTTAGCATGGATGAGTATCTGGATGGTGTCTAAGAGGTCCTCTTGGTCCATTGTAGTCTCTTCGAAGAAGGAGTTCCCAATAAACTACCAGTGTGGGAAATCGGGTCACTTGAGGATATTGTGTCCAGTTTCTAGAATGCGTGTCATTTGGGGATGTAGTATAAGGTCTCTTTCCGTTCATTGCTTATATTATTCGCAATGGTCATGTTCGGTGACTCCTTGGATGTCATGTTCTCGATTGACCCGAAAGGTAAAATTCATGCAATAATCTGAGAGTCTCTATTATGTTGGGATAATGTATCCCTTGTAAAAACATCAAAATCTTCGTTTTTTAGGAAGGTGAGTATAGGTGTGATTTACTTCTATTATTTGTCACTCGAAGAAACAAGGTGTTATTTGTGTTCATCTACTAAGACCTTGTTTCAGTGAAATATTGGGTTAGGTTAAAGTGAGTTTGGAATGTGTTATGTCTTGGTAATCTTATCCAGGATTGCAGTGTAGTTTTTTGTAGCACTTAAAGAATAATTATCATTCATGGGATTTCCAAGGACTTACTACGAGGCTGAAGAGGCTTCGATCATTTGAGCTCTAGCCATAGGTCTCAAAGAGAAGATGGTTAATAGTTAGGGGAAATACCTGGGTCATTTAAACCCTTGTACAATGTCATATCCTCACTATGAATTATAGGAAGTGTTTAAACCTACGGTGTCATCATCTTCCTTCTGTTTTTCTCGTTCGGTGGAAATAGGTAGAGGGCATTATACCCATGCCATCGCCTAATGTCATTACCTTCCATTTGTTTTCCATTGAGTCATTGGAGAATTGATGTAAATTTTTCTAGACAGTTTGAGCACAAATTTTGTGCACGATTACAAGCGACAGTGTGCTAGGAAGCCACGTGGAATGAATGATCTGCACAGTTAGTGCATGGTTTCCCAAACTGTTCGGACTGAACCTCCACCCTTCCCAAATCTTTAAAAAAAAATTGGGTCTTTCTGTGTCGGCCCATGATGGTCAGTTATTATGGTTGGTTCTTATGGTGGGGAGACCCACTATGATTCTCATGTACGTTCCTTCATAAACTGTGAATGGAATTCTACCCTTTGTACTAGGGAGTTCGTTCAGGCCTCCCCCTGTTAGTGTCTTGATTCTATATCGGAAAATAATATAGGATGCCTATTATGGTGGGGTGCCTATTTGTGTCATTCAGAACTATCTAGATACAAACATCTTCCTTGAGTAAATTTTGGGATTGGAGAGCTCCCAATGGTTTAGTTAATGTTAGGTAAGTGTAACCATGTTCGAAGTTGTTGTTCATTTGAGTGAATTGCTTGAGTCTTGTTCCGATAACGTTCAAGGAGTTTCATTTTGGGATAATGTATGAATGTGATTGATCATTTCAGTAATGTGGTGTGAGTTTGGTTTGTGATATTAATCATTCCTTAATTGATCACTGGAGGTGGTTTGTCCTATAGGGACGAAGCATGGAAAGAAGTACATCTTGGTTTATCGGTTGGGTTTGGTTTTGATATCTGGCCTTGTTGTAGCTTTCTAGGAATGGAAAGTTTTCATGGTGGGGATAATTGTCACATAAATGACCTATTTTAAAGTTAAATTTCATTTAATTTCCATTTATGCTTTGTTTTTGGGGTTTCTCAAGATTTTAATGTGGAATGAGTGAGTTTTCATGAATTGGGCCAAACCGTGAGCTCAATTCCAGATTTAAAAATAAATTTTGTTTCTTTTATAACTTTTTCAATTTTTAATATTTTTCACCCATTCAAGTTCCTAAATGGTCTTCCCTGACATATGAACACCACCATTGTAGTTTGTAACCTTTAGAAATCAATAACCACGTTGTATATGGGTTTTTCTTTAAGGAATTGGGTCTGACCGAAATCCCAATTCCAGTTTTAAAAAAAAATTTGTTTAATTAATAACATATCCAATATTAAGGACTGTTCGGTGATTCCAAGCCACAAACATGACCATTGAACCCAGACACACGTCCAGTATCCTTCCATTCTCTTTTCAGCTCATTTGACTCACGGTTTAGGTCTAAACGTCTGAAGAACTCACATTTGGGGAAGATTAATAAAGGTAATTTGTTTACTTCAAAACTCCTTCAATTATCACTCTTTTTTCCCCATTAAAATTACTACATGGTCTCTATATCTTTGTTCGAACCTCCCTTAAATTTTTGGTTGTTTTAAAATTCATCTAATGGTGTATATGATGCGATTTTTACAAGATACCTCAAGTAAGTTGGTCTTCTTCATTCTTCTTTCAATTTTCTTAGGGTTACATTCAATGTGATTAGGGTTTCATACCTTTTACATAGGGTTACTAATGTCCAGAAGTTAGGTTTCAAACCTAGGGTTTTATTTCTTGTCTTTTGGGTGAATGCTTCTTATTTTAGTTGGATTTCAATTCCTTGAGATGCGGCGGTGGTGCCGTTTATGTTTCGCACCATGTTTTGAGTGTTTTGACATAAAAGGTAGGTGATTCCATGTATAACCAATTTACGATGAGTTATATTTCTTGGTTTATTAATTTAGTATGTTTCAAATCTGTTATGTGTGGTGAGAAAACTATTTTTTGATGGATTTAGTTGAGTGTTTAATTTTGTTGTTGAATTTTTTCTTGAAATTGGGTACTTTTCATGAGTTGCTATTGGGGAAATATTTGGGTATATTTTATAACATATGAAAGTTATTTTTTAGTGTTGAAAGGGTCTTAAAATTCTGGTTTGTTAATGCCTTAATGTCACGTGGCCCTTGTAATGGGTTTTTTGAATGGTTTTAATGTGTGAAACTATGTCGTACTTCTTGAACATGATTTGTGAAAACATGTGTTTTTCATGTGTACCTTTTGTGGTATTGTTTGAGGTATTTGTATAAAACATGGGGTTGGTTTAATAAATTTTTTTAGGGCTTCCAATTCTGATTTGGATTTTTATTGGCATTGTTTTGGTCTTGAATTAGGTTTTTGAAATGGGTTTTGTATGCAAACCATGGTTGCACCTCTTGGGTTGGTTTTATGAAAATTATAAATGATTTAATGAGTTACACAAAGTGTTAAATGGTTTCTTATGAACTGTTTTTGTGATAGTATGTTCCTAAAATAAGTTTTTGAAACATAAAGTGGTCAGTTATGTTGTAAAACATTTTGGTAATGTTTTGTAATTTGTCGAGGTGATTTATGAAATTGGGATGTGGGTGCGAAACATGTTTTCGGGCTGTTTTGCGTGAGTGTGATGTGCAAAATAGACTATGTTTATGAAAAAGTTATTATATAACATGTGACTGAGATTTTATGTGTTGTTTAGAATCTTGGGAATGATTTTATAAAATGGTTAACGGATTTTTTGAATTGTGAAAGATGTGTCAAATGTGATGCTGGCTATTTTGGTGTGAGTATGATTTCAAAAATCATTTTAATGAAAAAGTTGATTTTTAGACTTGTGTGGAATATATGTTGGCTGTTTGGTGAACTTGTGATGTGAAAATGATATTTTCATGTGCACTGTATATTTATTGACATGTCGAACTTGTCTGAGTACGAGGGGAAAACTCGGGTATCTAGGTGGGTGGGCATGTAGTAGTATGCTAGTGAATTCGTGGGGTTTGGCCTCAGTTTCACTAAACAAGATTGACGCTTACAACTCTAAATAAACTATGATGATGATGATTGGGGACCACTGGGTTATGGGTATGTTCCCTACTAGTGGATCATGCATGATTACAGATATTGTGATGGTTACTCTCACCGAGATATGAGGTACCTGGGACTAACAACGAGCTAGTGCCTAGGGGTCATTTCATATTGCTTGTGCTCATTAGTTACTTTGTGATTACCATCGGCATATGGTATAGTTTCCTAGAAAATTCAGTACTGTTGACATTATTTTTAAAAGTGTTGATTCTTAATGATATCCCACTTGAAAACTATTTTTTTAGTTTCATCTTTTAGAACCTGTAACTAGCATTTTCTTTTTATGAAAACTTGCATGCTTTTTGTCTTTGAATGTTTATCACATGGAATATCCTAGTGGTGGTATCCTAATGGGAATTTTTGTACACCCTACTTACACCCATGGGTGAAAGTATATTTGCTTATTTTGTTGTTTCAGGATTTGATACAGTTTTTAGTTCTAGTGGTATGGGTTTCTAGCATGTCCTTGGTGGTGAAGTCTTGTGGAGATGTCTTGAGGGAGGTGCCCATTTCCATGTGGGTTCTTGGGCTGTTTCATTTTGTTTTTTTTACCATTTTTATAGTCTTGTTGCATTGTTTTAAAAGATGTAATTCAGTTCCGAAGTTTTTAAAAGATGGTTATAGTTGAAAAATCCAGATTCTTTTTGTTGAGTTTGTTTGTTGTTTAATGTTTATAAACTTGGGTAAATCATTCCCAAGCATCATTTTATGATACCCGTGCACTTGTTACAGCCTGTTGGGATCAGGAATGCCCTTTGGGAATTGTTGTAGGCCGGGTCGGGTGCCGGTTTTGATGGCGACCAGATTTGGTTTTTGACAAGAGTTCTAAACCTCCTATTCTTGTTTATTGTTGTGGGGACCACCTGGGGTTAAACCCCCTTGAAACTAACCTTTAATGGGGAGAAAATCTCCACCTTCCATTACGTGTAGGAGAGCCTCATTAACTCCCCAACACTAAATTTATTCCAAATCCTCCACATTAATTAAGTGGAGACAACCTAATTTAATTCACCCCATTTAAATTTTTGTGCCAAAAATTAAATAATAGATAAAAATAATCTATTATTTTGGTTGGAATTTGTCTTTTGGTGGATCTTGGGGAGAAGAGAGAGCTTAGGGAGAAATCATCTCGCCAACAAATAACGAAGAACGAAGAATGCTTCCAACGAAGAGAGATCTCCTTTGACCTTCACCCACGACCCCCCCTTCGACATTGGACATCTTCGACCGACCTTCCATCCTCATCATCATCAACAAACCAACACACGTGTTTGGATTGGATGTCTGTGGTGGATGTGACGAATGACGACAACACTGTCACCTTCCCCGCCACTCCGTCAGTGAACAACGAACAAAGGTAGGGGTTCAAGAATTGTTAATTGTTGCACGTTCATCGTTTTAATTCAAGGATTAAGAATCGAAGGCACATGCTACCACTCTAACATGGAGGGTGCAGGTATAACAAACACGACCTAAACCCTCCGCCTTACTCTATGGATTTTGAAGCTAATCACGACATGAGTTTTGGTTGATCGATTTCCATCAAAAATGATTACGGATTGAAGATGAATTCCCGAGGAATGCACAACTACTTCCGAAGCAAGAATCAGGCCAACAGAACACATCCAGTGACCTGCAGAAAGTTCACTGACGGTTGGAACTGATGAACATCACCGCGTGGACAGCGGTGGTGCAACCGAGCAGCCAGAGGATTAGGCCGCGACCAATGGGCCACGACGGTGTAGCGGCAGCCGACGTAAGGCCGCCCGCGAGAAGAACCGGTGGCCCAAGCTGCCGGGATGCTTTAGAAGGTGCGGCGCAGCACGCACCACACAGAGGACCAAGGGGCAGCGATCTTGGAAGTGGAGATGGAGGACGGGCGACCATCTCTTCCGGTTGCCAAAGGAGGCGCAGTGAAACCGTTCCACGTGGGAGGTGGCTGGCTTCTCAGCCAGCTGGGAGAAGCAAGACCCGTCCCAAGGGTCCTACGTGACGCGGACCTGTGCCACGTGGCGTTGGTTTTGAACCCCCTGAACGATTAAGATGTTCAAGAATCAAGGGGGTGCAACCTCCCCCTTGGACTCAACTAGGGCAGACCCCACGAGCAGCCCGTAACGGTCCTCGCATGGGCCGGGCTACCCTCGATGGCCGGGTCAGACCCTCGGACTGGGCCGCACCCCAGTCCGAACCTAGGTCAGGTTGGGTTAGTCCGACTGGGCCGGACCGAACCTGAACCCGTTCGACCTGTTTCCACTCTTTTTTCTATAACTTGAGCTGCATGCATCCGATTGATAAACTGTCTACGGCGACGGAAACCAGAGAGGAATATTGTTCTTTTGGTATACCCCATTCAAGGTTTGGACATAGTTGGGGTACGTCCGGGTTGGATCCAACGTAAATACAACAGGTCCCTCGGAACAGAAATGCCAATAACACTCAGACTGGGCGTCCGATTGAAGTGTCGTATATCACATTGGGTATATTATGGAATCATGGATCATTGGATACATAAACATGGTACATAGTGTAATTTTATGTATCGACACTTTGATTGAGGAGGGGACCCTACCATAATCAACCATGCTTTGTGTGGAAACCCTGTTGCTGGCTGCTCTCTGACTACTGTACCCATATCCGGTTTGGGTTCGACATCTCTAACAAATGTTCCTGGATCCTATGTGGGTTTGAAAGCTTTGACTAATGTTCCTAGATCATGTGTGGGTTCGACAACTCTAACTACTATTCCTGGATCCTTTGTGGGTTCGACCGCTCTAACTACTGTTCCTGGATCCTGTGTGGGTTCAAAAGCTCTGACTACTATTCCTGGATCCTGTGTGGGTTTGACAGCTCTGATTTCTATACCAGGATCCTATGTGGGTTTCTATAGAATATTTTATTTAGTGGCTACATATAATCATCTTTTAATCTATACAAAATTTGTAGAACTTTGTGAGCTAACTCAATAACTTTTGTGTTCTCCTCATGATTGAGATGAATTACTTGATAACTTATGTATATGTATAGGCATATACATAAGTGAGGTTATCTGTTGATTTCATACTTGGTGGTTTATCCTTGTTTGATTTATTGAGACCTTGATGGTCTCAGGGTCCCTACAGAGTGTCGTTATACTCACCCCTACACAGGCTATGCCCGCACCTCATTATGTTGGATGCAGAAGGCGGACATCACTAACTAAGGTTGAGAGCGCCAGGACCGGATGGTACCCGGAGGTAGATCATACGACATGACAGTAAATGAAGGTGATGGATGAACCTGGACTGCTGAGGAGGTGATTTGTACCTACCCATCAGGTAAGAAACTCAGAGGATGACCTAACAACAGTTTTTTTCTTGAGTGGTAATATCCGTTTTGGTCATACTTTACATTTGGGTTTGTATTTCTGGACCCCTTTTTACTTTTAGCACAATTTTTTATATAGTTTTACTTAGTGTTTTACTTGTAACTTGTACTCTGTTGTTTGTGTTCTCAAATTTTAAAGGTAATACCTTCCCAGTTTTAGGGATTTACACATTTGGTGCTAGTCACCAGTCCCTGGCCTATGTAAGGCAGGCTTGGGGTAGTCACGACATGGGTCCCAGGGGACGTGTCATGGCAATCCATATAGAATAGACCTGATTGTTTTACATGACTTGAAGAAGAAACTCCATGAGAACCCTGATGGGGGATTCAGATACCCTGATGTGTCACTATGGGGTCAACCTATTTATTTTATTATTAATAATGATTGGTCAATAGTTTTTTTCACTAATTATTGAGAACATGAAAATATCACTCGTAAGAACATTTATCCTTTACCTTACATCGATGATCAATTTCATTAATTACATGGAGACTAATATTTTCTCAATATTAATCATTAATATGGATATCATCAATTTATATTCAATAATAAGGGTATACATAATGAAAAATTCTATATGTGGTATGTTCATTATGAATTTATATTAATTCCATTTGGATTAATCGATTCCCCCAATATCTTCATGTATTTAATGAATATAATCTTTAGACAATACCATAATTAGTTTTTGTGAGGCATTATAGATGATATTATAATATATTCCCAGAGAATAGATGTGAATGAATATTATTTAAAGATTATACTAAATATCCTTTGGTAGGAAAATTTTTACATTCAATTTACTAATTTTGAATTTTGTCGTGATAAATTTTCATTCTTGGGTCATATAATCCTTAGTGAAGAATTATTAGTAGATCCTTCAATGTTTTTATTTATTAAAAAAGGTCCCAGGAAAACCATGATAACCAAAATCCATAGTTCTCAGTGGATTAATGGTTACTAGAATAATGTTTTCAGTGTTACCTAAAAATTGTCTAATAAATTAATTCAGTCATCTTAGAAAGAATAAATATTCCTTTAGATATATGAATGTGAGGAAAATTTATAGATGTTGGGAAGATGGTTGGTTAGTGCACCTATTATTATTCGGCCATGTAGTAGAGTGGGGTTTGCGATATTTATTAGTGAATCATTGAAGTTAATGGGGGTTTGTTCTCATGAATAATGATATGGTGATAGCTCATGCTTCATTCAAATTGAAAATTCGTTAAAGAAATTTTGAGTCTCATGATTTTGATCTAGGATCAGTACATTATATATTAATGATATGGAGGAATTATATATGTGGTTAAAGGTTATAAATATATACATATCATAAATCCTTGTTGCATATATTCACAAATAAATAGTATAATATTCATGAAAGGAGATGATTATTGTTGATTAATGATTATGGTGTCTCAATATAGTACAACATTGGGATGGAGAATAAGGTGGCAGATGTATTGAGTTAGAAAGACCAGCTAGTTTGTCCAAGATAAGGATTTTTGGGGATTCAATATATATGGGTTTTTAGAATATAGATATTTAAATCACGAGGAAAGGGAAAAAATTGTATCTCTGTCATATTAATCGCTAACCTTCTATCCTTGTCAGGATTAAATAGGTGTAAAAGGTTTATGTGGAATTGTAAATAAGGTTGTGAAATATTCTTGAGATAAAACATGATTGTAATGAAATTACAAGGTTCTAGAACTGAATATGTCTGTCATCAATACCAAATATGAATACAGATATATTGGTTGAACATCAAAATTTCACAACTATCTATTCATACATGTTATAAGAATATTTAAAGATATATGAAAGTGTAATTATATTGGGGTAACATAAAAACGGACAATTCATAGTATGTATCTCGATGATGGGTATGTCAGAATGATAGGGTTCCAAGAATGTGGTTAAAGGGAATGTAACTATTATTTTCCATAACAGATGTTAAATGATAAATAATTACAATTTATCTCATCATAAAAGATAAATAATTACAATTCGTCTAGGACTACGATCCATGTAATACTTATCCCTACGTGCCTTGTTAGGGCTCCACCTCACCCCTTTAAAGGTGTATTATCAAAAATCAATAAAAAAATGAAGGCCTTCGGGCCATTGGAGATATCTCATCATCAGAATCCTAAAACATCGAAACTAAAAATGTCTATTCAGGTTGTCCATATTCACCTTATAAAAGTAGTGCATTTAATTGTAATTAGATAATTTTATCACTTGATCAAATTTAGAAAATACACATTATGGAATTGGTAAGGATTCATTGATTACCTCATTTTATTCTATCATACCTGTATCCGAGGTTTACCTTGATGTCTTTGAGAATCCTTTAGAAATCTATGGATATAAAGTTGATTTTTAGTTCTACATATCATCCATAGAAAGATGTTCAGTTTGAGAGGACCATTCAAACTAAAAGTATATGTTGATATAATTTTCAATTGATTTCAAAGGTGGTTGGGATTAAATCAATCCTTTGGTAGTAGTTTCATACAATAATATATCTGAATCAAACATTCAAAAGAATATTAATGAACACCTCTATGGAAGGACAAGTAAAACATCAATGTGTCTGAAAAAATGTGGATAAAGAAAGATATTTATACCTTAGATAGTTTAGTAAAAGTCAGATTTGGTTAATGGTATTGAGTAACATATTACTGTAGCTCAGAATCGATAAAAACAAAATGTTATAAATGATCAATGATATATTGAGAATGATGTTAGTGAAAAGATAATCCTAATAATTTCTCCGTAGAGGAAGTTTATAAGATTTGGAAAGAAGGAAAAGATGATCCAATTATTTTTTGGTACCTTAAAAAATTGACCATATTCGGATATTTTCTTATCAATTGCTAATTCTACAAAATTCCTCTCAAGTTTATGATATGATCATAGTAACTCTACTAAGAAACACCCAGTCCTTCACATACACTGAACACAGTGGTTATACCATTGGATAATGATATCTCTTATGGGGGAAAATTGGTTGAGATTATTGATCGAAAAAAGAGAATCATATGATGTAAGTCCACAAACATGGTCAGTAATTTTTTGTCAAACCATAAATTTGAGAAATTAATGTGGGAACTCCAAGATGTGATGAGGAAGAATTATCCTCAGTTATTTTATCATTGTTAAATACAATATAGGGAACATTTATATATATTGGGGTATAATGTAACACCATAATATTTTGTGACATATTTATCTTTAAATTAATTTATTTTATGAGATAGCTTTCTTTATACGCAATACTATGTTTAAAGAAAAAAAAGATATATGACTAAAATATTATTATTTAATGATATAGTTATCACCTAGTTATAGTAATTTTGGGAATAAATATAAATTAGTAAATTATGAAAAATTATTTTTAACATATTTATAAAATGAATACATTGTTTGTTATGTTATTATAATTAAAGACAAAATAATTTAAAGGTAAGTGGAGATGTTTTATGAATTAATATCTATATGCAAACAATGTGTTTTTCTATAAATAAATTAGGTTAATATATATTGATAAATTATTTGAATTATTTTTTGATAATATATAATCAATTAAATTTATTAACATTCATTTAATAGTTTTATTGGTCATTTAATAATAAGAAATGATGTTTTTTCCTTAAAAATAATTTTTTCTAAAATCAATATATATTAATCTAGTTTATTAACATGAAAACACATTGTATTCACTATGTAGTGATATCAGGATGTTAATATGTGGGAGTGGGTAGGAATTCCATTTAAGGGGACATGGCCATTTGAAAGTACATGAGAAGATTAAAGGATTTCACTAACCAACATACAAGGCTAGGTACATGTGTAAATAACATGGTATATGGGAACAAGATATTGTAAAAAATAGTGACCTATGAAATAATATTAGGTCTGGATAATTGGAGGACACCAAGTGCCAATGTTGCATATGATGTATGGAAACATGGATAGATAGGCCATGTGCAGGTGAGAACATTCCCAATGGTTTAGACAAGGTCAAATGTCGTGTGACATGGTGTGTGTAAGAACCTGGTTCTTACTATTGCGGTATGAGTATTTTATTTTCCTTTTTTCCTTAAGGGTTTTTGAGAAAACAAGGGAAATGGGGGAAAATCCCAAATTTATTGGGTATACATCGTGTACTTTTTATACACATGCTATGTATTTGGATGTGTGGGATAAGAATACAGGGTGTGTAAGCTTGTTGATAAAAAAACAATACACCATGTATTTTTTTACACACGCCAAGTACGTTGGCCATGGGGGATGAGAATATAGGGCGTGTAGGCTTGTCAGCGATTCAGGGTGTAAAAACTAACTACACACCCTGTACTTAGTAATACACTCCGTGTAACCAGTTGGTAGGTGTACAGTATGGTGGTTAGAGTAGCTGCAAACAAAATGTTAGTACACGCCGTGTAGTTGGAACTACATGCTATGTAACCAAGTCGGCATATGAATAGAGTGGTGGTAGAAAGTGGCTGATAGAGGAACAATTTAAAAAATGTAAAGTACACGCCATGTAATTGAGAGTACATGTCGTGTAGTTATGATTTTTCATTAAAAACAGGCAGTAACATCTTCATTCAAAATAATAGACATAGAACTCTATGAGAGCCACATGAGAGGAGGCCGAGAATTAGAGGATCTCCCGATCGCACACTGGACTCTAATTACATTGCTGATGATCTCATCTGAACCGCATGGGTGAGATCTTCTCTCTTTATGAACCTCTCCATCCAATTATTTCCCTAAGGGAAGTTATTTGAGTTTGAGAGTGTAAATTATTATCCTAGATCTACATCGTTCTCAATTGTTTCTGGAGGTTCCTTCTGTGTATATCAAACAGAAGAGATTGAGGTCGATGGTATGGTGTTTATTTCCAACTGTAGAGTTGATTTTATGTACAGTAGTGCTACGCACCCACGTTTTTTGTGTCGTAAGGATGAGGCCTTGACTGTTAAGATACCCAAAATTTCATAAGTAATTTAATGAACATGTATAAACTATTGTTTGGGATCGTTGCCTAATCCAGGTCCACCCATGGGTGCGTCCTTTGTTTAGACGTTTGTCCAGGAAACCCATGGGTATGCCATGATTATAACATGTTTTGAGTTTTTCTTGATAGAAAAAATATATTTAAATTTCATTCTTATGTGTTGGCCACGACCCGGTTACTTTCTTAGCCTGAGGGTAGTATTTTGGTTAGCCTGAGGGAAGTGTTTCATTTAGCCTGAGGGAAACGTTTTTTATTCTTGTTGGTAGTTGCTTCTACACCTGAGGGAAATATCTCGTATGCCTAGGGGAAATATTCGTTATTCCTATGGGCAGTCACCTAAGTGTTTTTATTCTATTTACTAGAGGGTAAGGATTTGCATGTCTGAGGACAATGTTTACTTTGAATATTCGCTATGGTCATTTCTTATGCTGTACCTGCCAAGCTAAATCACTAACATGGAATTGATAAATAATTATTAAATGGAAATATAACTTGTATGAATGTTTACATTTTAGTACTTCCTAGTTTACTGCATTTCATTATTTCACACTGTTGTTGCAAATTTTTACTGACAGTTGGGCATGGTCCTTTGGTGGTTGCCTACTAGAATTTATTTCTCACACTATATTTGGGTCATGTCTTGGGCCCAAATAGATTATATTGCTATAGATGTTGATAATGTAATGAGTCCCAATATAGGTACTTGATTGTTGCAGAGGAGTAGGGGAGCATGGGACCAAGATTAGGCTTGCGATGTTGCTGAGTTCCTACTGCACTATTTTGTTTTGCTTTGTTGTACTTGTACCTTGTGCGGTGTTATTTTAGATTGCAGTGTATCCTATTTTTCTTGCTTTCTTAGAATTAGGGACATATTGTATCATCATATATATGACTATTGGTCATTTATTTACATCAGTACCATTTTCTATTTCAGCTTGCTATTGTTCACGACTTCCTCCTTGGTATGTTTGTATTTATCCACTATGATAAACTTTGACAAATGAGGGAATAGTTTCCCCACTATCAGACCTAGGCCCTCGCTTCTAGTTGACAACTTATGGTGTTTGCGGAAATGCACATGAGGTCATGTGACCAACCGGTATTGGGGAACCCATTTTGTGGCACCCGGAACCAGGATGTTACAAAGTGGTATCAGAGGAATCTATTTTCTCTGAGTTATTTTATTTTTTGGTTACAATGGAAAGAGATATTTTGTTAATGGATTCGGTAATAAATTGTGCCTGGGAGTAGCTACCCCGTTTATAGGTAAAGGCCAGATTACCTCGAATAATATTGTGATTTTCTTTTTATTATTATTATAGTTTATTTGATTTCATCATTGGGTGACACACTTGTGTTGTGCTGTTCATGACGCTCCTTTCATCACAGAACCTAAAAATCGGAAAAGGGAAATGACTTAGCACAAATTGATTCATCCATTGAGGAAAATATCAAAAATCGGCAAAGGGAAGAACAAGGAAAAGATTTCCCATAAGTCGCCCATGTTTCCCCATAGTCGCGCAAGTCCACTTCTGCGACGCATTATGGTCGCGCAAGTGACTTGCGCGCCCTAAGTGATAACCGCCTAGGGCCTTCTCCTGCCTATAAATAGACCCTATGGGCCCCCCATTTGAAATGTATTTTTCTCATAAACTCAGATTTGTGCTCCTGGCGCCCTAGTCTCTTCTCAAAGCTTTCGAAACACTTCTAAGGTAATTTCTTACCTAGAACGGATGATCTTAAGAGGGGGAGGAAGGACTAAGTGTTGAAACTCATCAACACTTGCGCGCCTGAGTGGACAATCCTTAAGGGAAAAGGGCCAGACTTATGCCCAGCCTTACTCCTTCAATAGATGTTGCGCACCCCTCTTCTGGAAGAACCTCAAGAGGATTCTAAAGGCCTTAATGAAGAGTCGATCAAGTATTACCCTTCTGGTTAACCGTCGCGCAAGTACACCATGTGTCGCACAGGTATACCTGCATGACCAAGACTTGCACATCCACGCAGTACCTGCGCGCCTTCCAAGACTTGCACGTCCCTTCCTTTTTGGGTGCCTTTCTTGCCCATTTCACCCCTCTTAAGCCATTACACCATTCCTATTCAAGATTCGGTCTTCAAGACACTCTTCAAATCCATTTATGGCATGATTTCTTGATTTGACTTCCTTATCTGAAAGAAATTATGTGGAATATCTCTCAAAACCTAGTGATTTACACATATTTATGTCACTAAAGATTGAGATTTCATTCATTCAACCACATCCTTTAAGATGAGAGAATCCTTAACCTGGGTCTCCTTTTCAGGAATAATCCCCAGTCATAAGTCCCCTAATTTGGGCATCCTCTTAGGAGTAAGCCCCAAATCCTTTATCTTGGGCTTCCTTTTTAGGAGTAAGCCCCAGTCTCAAGTTTGGGCATCCTCCTTAGGAGAAATCCCCAGTCATAATTCTTAACTTGGGCATCTTCCTTAGGCATAAGCACCAATTCTTAAATTTCCCAAATATGGCCATCCTCTTTAGGAGTAAGCCCCAGTCCCCTAATTTGGGCATCCTCCTCAGGAGTAAGCCCCAAACCATAATCCTTGACCTGGGCCTCCTTTTCAGGAGTAAGCCCCAGTCTTAAATTCTCTTAACCAGTCCTAATTTAACTTTGATCTGGGATTCCTTTTCAAGAGTAAAACCCAATCATAAGTCTTCTCCTAATTTGGGCTTCCTTTTTAGGAGTAATCCCCAAGTTAGAGTATTCAAAATCTCCAGGAAGCACATATTCCTTTATGGACCCTGTTCCTGGATTTCTTCCCTAAGGTAAATCTTAACCTTCATTTATCTGGGCAGTCATACATACATAAGCCCCACATTATTTCTTATGATTGCATCTTTCATGGAACAATTGTCTAATTTTTACCAATACCTCTTGTTTCTCACACCGAGCATGACTCACGTGAGCTTAGAGTGTAAAAGTTATCGTGACATCCTTCTTTGAGCCATCAATCATAAACATCATACTCCCTTACTCGAACTACGTGGGTTCTGATTCCTTTTCTAAACAAAGTATACGTAGGTAGCCCATCTACGAGTTCGATCCCAACGCTAAAATAATCAATTTCCTTCTGAATGACAATAAACTTCAAGTGCCCCACTGAGTGGCTTTAAAACCAGCATTGTCATCATAATGACCAAGAGACTTTTTTATAAATGTGTCAAAGGGTACCATTGACCAAGAATATCTAATAAATACAGATGATTCCCTATCGATTAAGAACCTCGAATACATAAAAAAGATTCTCTAAATTTCCTACATGTTTAATCATTGATTGTCAGATCTGAAGGAAAGCTCATTTTATACTTGTTAATGTAATAAGGATTCACGAACATAATTTAGATCTATAAAGAGAGTCCCGGAGTAGACAATAATTCCCCTCAAAAAGGTGTGATGAGTCCGACCTCCCATCCTCTCGACCAATGAAAATTCCTAAGCCTCATTAGTCCAAAAACTAATGAGCACCTACCTTTGGAAAGTAGGTCCGAATGGATGTGGAATCATTGGATGTTTCCGGTTCTACGAACAAACCCGTTAGAAACCGATCGGAATGTTTGAACCTCCCATCAAGGCGGTCATCCCATAATTCTGAGGGAAAAAAAATGGTGAACCCGACGTGAATCCTTAACCATGTTAAAATGATGTTTTACCTATTTGTTAGGCCCCTATATAAAACTCAATGAGAGGGCCAAAAAAAACAATCATTGACATATGTGATCATCCAAAAGATGTAGTGGGTAAATTTATCTTGAATACATCTGTTATATCAAACATGCACTCTTTTTTCATGATCTTCTGCATTTCTAGAATGACTGCTCTCAAGTTCACACCTATGAATACTGCTACTGCAAATGACACTGCTGCTACTCCTGCTGGATCGTCATCCGCTCTTAGGATGATATCACCTACTCAGCATCTTCCACGCTGGGTATCAAACGCAATGGTTAAGGAGTACCATCAACATGGTACCATCCCAACTCTGGAGGCAGCCCGACAAGCCCTCTAAGTAAAAAACTCACATCAGTCGTCCGGACAATAACGAACAGTGATCAAGAAGTAGGCGGTTCTAACTACCGTCTCCAACCGTTTCAGGTCGTTATCCCGGAATGCAATCACCATTCACTCCCGTATTCTGGGGAGGTGAATGAGAAGCTCCCTCAGGACCTTAATTCAAATCGACAGGAGTCCTTCCTGAGGGCTCCCACCAACAATCGCCACCAAACTCGTGTGACAGTGCGCCCTCAACATGATGAGGGTACCGACTCTAAGCGTTTGGCTCAGGTTCCTCGAACCCGAGCGAGCAAGCAAGACGAACCACCAGAGGTGGAATCCGGTCAACAGTGAGCAGGTTTTCATCTCTTCCATCTCCGTAGAATTCCACCAACCTAACGTGGTGGCAAGGAACGAGCAGGCACATACACCTACCCGTTTTAAACCCGTTGTCCAGCAGACTCATCTGGCAGCATCACACCAATACCGCCTAGCAATTCCGGGTGGAGTACTATAGGCAATAACATACACCTGTTTATACATCATCAACTAGTCAGCATGCTCGTCTGACTAGATATGATGGATCTCTTCAATCACGTTTGGCGAATGTGAAATAAGCAGGCACATACACTTGCTAGTATTAATCAAGCCTACCAACAGTCTCGCTTGGTAGCATTCAGAAGAAGTTAGTCGGAAAGCCCCGACAAAAAATAGGAGGCAGACTCAACTCTCTTCCCCACACTTGAGTACTGTCAGAACTCACTGACAGGAAAAGGAGTACAAGAGCAGGCACATACACCTGCTCCATGCTCGGAATGGACATATATTCCCGTTCCGGCAGCTAAAGTCACCAAGCATATCATATCAATGGTGAAAGATCAGAAGCAAATCCCTGTTCATATTCTAGATGCCTTCCAGGATATTATAACAACTTCAGCGGAATCTCTGGGAAAGACACATAAATCTATCCCTACCAGTGGAGTGATACATCAAAAATTCATCCGGAACAGACACACACATCTGTTCTAGTCCAAGAGGGTTATGGGGAATACTCCCCCATATCATACGGATGACCAAGTCAGACACATACACCTGATTTGTGAGGAGATCATCAGCCTAACCTGGCCATATTTCCTGATCAGGCACATACACCTGCATAGAGAAGCCACTTTCATCACAAGTGGTTTCCAAGGTGAGTAAGAAGGCGTCTAAGAAAAAGACCCGCCCAGCACAGTCAGAAGATCAAGAGCCAATCTGTAACAAGGCATTACTCGATGCTGAAATTTCTTGAAGCCCTCAGAAAATTATATGTTAGAATTCAAGATTCTACTACCTCAGTTCCCAATAGTGGGAACATTAATTCTGAAGGTCTTCAACAGACACTTCCTCATGAAGGCTTGCTTCATGACAATTCGGTCGATCTCGAAGTTTCATCTTCAGATGAGAGACACAGGAACTCTCTGTGTGGTCAGAAGACCAATGAGCAAGAGATCTCATCTTTTGATGTAACCCATTATGGTGGTCCTCCCCATGATGATGAATTTCGCTGCGAAAGTCCTCTCTACAGTAGTGATGCACATTGCCCGGAAAATGCTCCAGTGGACAATGTAGTTCCGAGAAAGCCCTCTTATCTTGAGGCACATGAAAATGCAAAACCAGTCATGTCTGAAGCTTCATTGCTAGCAGGTGAAATACCTTCTCAATCAGAAGATAGCCCAGGCTGTAGGTCATTCTCCGAACCACCCCTAAGTCATGAATCTTCTAGTTTGATCAATGATTTCTCTACCAATCCTGTTGAATCCAATGAAGCAACAAGGAAACACCAAATCTGGTCAAATCAGGTAGAAGAATCTTCATCGAATGATAAAGAGGAAATGATGAATATGAGAAAACAACTGGCGAAAGGTGAAGTGCCAGTCATGTTTTAGCCTCTGGCTGGCTCTCAGTATAATATTCCAGAAATGTTGACGGAAGATGAAATTCATGATATTTGTCTCAACATATAGAAAACTCTTTTTCAGTAGAAAAAGAAAATATTATCTTATGATGAATATGAAATTCATCTTAAGATAATAGAAGGGTTACACCGTCAGATTGATTTGGAATCTCTTTCAGTCTCTCGATATCTGAAGGCTGAAAAGAAGCAGAGAGACCTTCAATGTTCATGCTTCGGTTCACTAAGAAGATTGTGTCAGTTAATTTCCAATGCCCCATTTGGTATTCGTGTCAGAGGATGGGGTGTTCATGGAGCACTGCATTTCACGGTGCTCTCCAGTCAGCAAAGCCCACCGAAAATGGTCTCATGCAATGTTATTTCCCATGGCTGCCACAGTAAATGGGATTTGTTTTTAATCAAAAGCTTGCCCAAGAATAGGCTTCAATAGTTCCTCTCAAAATGAAGAATACAGAGAACAAGTTGTTGAATTACTCTTGCATCAATCAAACTAGAATATAGAATAGGCCTCTCATTTAGAGCAAGCACGTCACCAAGTGACAGAAGATTCAGAAATGATCAATGTTCTTTTGAACCGGATGATAAAAGCGGATACAGATTAATGCATCCATCTAATTTCGAAATAAGGTTCGCAAGATCAAGAGGACATTCAGGAAAGTCTGAATCATAACATGTCATGAACCACCCCAGCTCGCCTGACTGGGGACTCTTTTTAACCAACCCTCAGAATCAACAAAAAGGATTCAGGGAGTTGAGCAAGAAAAGTAGGAACAACCCCAGTCCACCGGACTGGGAATTTTTCAAATCATCAATCCCCTCCTCAGAGAAATTATGTCTTTTCTCGATTGGGGAAGAAACCTCAAGAAGAACGAAGTGCCAAATTATTAGCAGATTCCCTCCAAATTATGGTTCGTCAAGAAGTTCCTGAGGGATTGAATCAACAAAAGGCAATGTATCATCAAAGACATGGAAGAAGACAATATCACAGAAATGCTGATAGAAGGGATGCGCTGAGTTATGCATCGATTAATGTCATCAATGCCGTTGTTGCTGATCCACCAGATGAGGCTCACTCAGGGGAATCAGATGACGAGGTTCCTACTCAAGAAGATGTACGCACCGACACAAATGAAGAAGGTGTGCGTCTAACACGATGTCAAAGTATTACTTAGAACCTTAAGTAATCCCTTCGAGTAACCCACTTCCCCCCCTCCTCTGAACAAGAACACCAACAAAGGGAAAGGACAAGAACCAGGTTACATATCCTTCCTCTGGAGAAGGTCAATCACTCTCTCTCACTAGAGTAGAGGTTTGCACAACAGGAGGAAGAAATGAAGGAATTAAGAAGGTTGAATGCAGAACTACTTCAGAGTAGCCTTCTTCTTAAACATGCTGGAGTCAGTCAGCCAAAGAATTTGTTGTAGCTACTGAGATGGATCAAGAATATCCTCCTCTATCAGTACACCCTCACAGGTATAATCCTACGGGTCATGTGCACCAACAGTTGTCAGTGCTACCATCAGTTGCAGCGCCAATCGCCACATCTGTCCAAGATCTAGTCATTGCACCTACCCAAGTCCAAGTTCAACTGGATGTTTCTCAAAAGTTAGTAACTACTGTTGAGTCATTAACAACTCAGTTAGAATCTATGGAAGGGAAACATGCGCAAGTTCAACTAGAAAAGAAAGTTTACCCTGAATGGGTAGATTCAATTTCTCCTCCATCCAGTTTTGGGAACCCTGTATTCCTTATTTTCAATGGATTAGGAGATCTAGAACAACATTTGACACATTACATGTTATGTTGCGATCCTATGATGGGAACTCCGGAGCAGCAAGAAGCAGTGAAACTCAGATTCTTCGTGCGAACCTTGCAAGGACCATCTTTTGTTTGGTATACACACTTGCAATCCTAGTCAATTACCGGATGGGAGGATCTTCGCCAAAAATTACTCCTTCAGTTCAGCTCAACATTTCCAAAGACAACGGTTTTCGATCGTAAAACTGTAAGCAAATGGAGAATGAAAGGGTCTCTGATTTCATTGCTCGATGGAAGGGATTAACATATTCCTTGAGTTTCGCACTCCCTCAAGAAGAATTATTGCCAATCTGTGTGGAAAATCTGCGTGAAGAATTACGCATGCCATTAATCCCTGTGAAACACACAGGAGGGTTTCAATACCTTACTTCAATCACTCAACAGATTGAAGATTCCCTTATATAGGATAAGGCTAAATCTCGTGTAATTCAATCCGCTCCAGGAAGGAGAATGGGTAAAGCAGAAACTGCTATAGTAATGCTTAAACAAGCACTTGTACCTATTTCTACCTCAAAACCTTCATCTTCTCGAAGGTCTCCACCTTCTGAGTGCCAACAACAAAGGCCTTTTTCGTCCAGATGATCAAAAAGATCAAAGATGAAAACAATTTGAGGATCTGAAGAGAAAAACATACTCTTTTCGAAATGAACATGTTCTTGGTTATTTTATTTCATCTCTGAAAAACAATTTGGTTCAATTTCTAATACCCAAGTGGCCAAAAATGAAAGGAGATGAAGACAGTCCTAATTATTCCCCTTTTCATCAAATGTTGGGGCATCCCATCCAGAAGTGTTTTGTCTTCAAAGACTTCCTGCAAAAGATGGTTGACTTGGGACAGATCACATTGAAAGGCTCCTCAGCCCAGGTACCATGTGTCACTACTATTGTTTCAGAGGAGGAAGATGAATGGCAGGAAGTCAAAAGAAAAAATGCACAACAGTATGATGATTGGATGGTCAGAAAGACAATCAATCGAACTCATGATATTTTGAAAACACAATTAAGGAAACCAATTTTGTCTTCTACCATAAATGTTGCAGCAAAACCCTCTTAGTCAGAGGGAAAGTCGTTAAAGAAACGACATGATTCAAAGAAAGAAAAAGAATCAGAAGAAGATGAGTATGTGTCAAAGCCTATGTTTTCTTTGACTTTGGCGGACTTCATGCCATCTACTTCAAAGCCACAGGCACTGCCCCACCAAACGGAAAAGCCTAAATAGGCCAATCAGGAAGAGTCTTCATCAAATGAAGAGATAATCTTTGTCTATGTTAATATGATTCAATTAACAGATCCATATGCCAGTCGCAGTTTCAATTTCAATGAGCCTGAATTCCCTGTATCAAACAGAGGAATCAGAGGAAGTTCCAGGGGCTCAGGATACAGTGGAAGACATGGATCTTTCAGAAGACACTATTCCAATTCTACCCCTGCTAGAACTGTGTACGCAACCGAAACTCGTGGTAGAGCCCTTCAGCGAGCTCAACAAGAACAAACAAGTTCTTCTACCAATAGAAAATTCAGTCATGGCACAATTATTTTGGAAGACCGGTTGAAGGTTATATCTTCTTCCTCTTAGCAAGTAAATGGATCTAATCGGTCTAATCTTCCAAAACTAGGAATATTTCCAACTCCTATCCCTATACAAGATGCATCAACTTCCAAAGCATCTGCTACCAAGGTACCTGCTAAAACACATATTCCTATTGGGAAACGCAGACCTCTGGATCAAAAGTATGATAGATTGAAACACTTTTCCCAAGTACCAGCCATGTTATCAATTATGGATGCTCTAAATCTGTCAAAAGATCATTGGTAAGCACTCATCGAGGCTTTGTCAAGTCCTCAAGAGTTTGAAACTGAAATTTCTTCAGCTGAAGTCTATCACATAGAGAATAATCCTGTAGAATTCCATGCAATAATATCATTTACTGATGAAGATGAAGATGATGTTGTTCATTGACATATTAGACTATTTTACTTGTCTGGCAAGGTCAATGGCGTGGATGTTCGAAGAGCTTTCATTGACAATGGTTCATGAGTCAACCTCATTCCCATTCGTACACTTCGTCGAATGGGCCTCACAGAATCTTATTTATCTCCTTACACCATGATGCTACAGGGATATGATAAAAATTAACAAGAACCACTGGGTGATGTTACACTCAGAACTCAGTATGGATATCTTGTATCCAATTTAGATTTCATGGTTGTTGATAAAGATTCAACCTTCAAAATTTTGCTTGGAAGACCCTGGCTACATCAACATGCGGCTATCCCTTCATCATACCATCAATGTCTCAAATATTGTTTCGATGGTCATGTTGGGACATCGTATGGTGATAAGTCCCCATTCAAGACATGTGAGTCTCAATACATTGAGGTGGAATTATATCACATGAAGCAAAGGGAAAAATCCATAACAAAAGAGTTTACCAAAGTTAATGCTCCATATGGTTTGGAAAAAATTTCAGTAAATCCATTTACACATTTGAGTACAGATTATGTGTTTCCTGTGAGTCAAATTGACAAGATAGACCCAAATCAAAATACTCTTGTGGAAAGATCCATAATGTCAATTATGGCAATCAAGCCAGACAACATGGGAGAAATTGGTAATCTACCAAGTAGTGATGAAAGCACAAATGGGGACATCTTCATTTCATCTGCTGAAATCCAACAAGCCTATGCTTCACCAATTAGGCCAGAAGAAGTTATAGCAACATCAGAGGTGAACAATGATGTCGATTCTCAATCCATTATCTCCTCTTTATTACCCAAAGAAGACCCTTCATCATCAATCGAGCTGGAAATGGAAGCTTCTTCTTCAAAATATGAAAATTTTGACATCTCTTGAGATCATGAGAATTCTAATTCATCATCTACTATGCAAGTAGAAACAGAAGAAATAACACATGATGAAGAAGAAGAGGAAGATCTCAGAGATGCTCCTCCAACATTTTAAGAGGGTATCTCTACCACTATGGATAAACTCAGAGAAATAAATCTGGGTACAAAAGGAGATCCACGCCCCACTTTAATCAGTGCGTCCATGACTCTTGAAGAGAAAGAGATGAATATTTCTTTTCTAAATAAAAATAAAGATATATTTTCCTGGAATTATACAGAAATTCCCGGGCTTGATCATGATGTTGCTACTCATCATTTTGGTTTACCATAAGAACATCAAGGATTTAAGAAAGGTGCGAGAAGAATGCATCCAACTTATGCTTCCAAAATTGAAGCTGAAGTGGATAAGATTATCAAAGATAATTTCATCAGAGAAGTTCAATATCCCAAATGGTTGGCTAATATTGTCCTTGTAATGAAAAAGAACGGAGAAATTATAGTTTGCATCGATTTCGGAGATCTTAATCGGTATTGTCCTAAGGATGACTTCCCAGTTCCGATTACAGAACTTCTAATTAATGCAATAGCTGGCTATGAAGAACATTCCATCATGGATGGATATTTTTGATATAATCAGATCCAAATGGCACCAGAAGAAGATGAATCTACATCCTTCAGATCCACTCAGGGTGTGTTTTTCAACCGGGTAATGCCCTTTGGCTTAAAGAATGCATGTGCAACTTATCAGCGTTCCATGCATCGTATCTTCAAACCCTTCTTAGGGAAGTTTGTTGAATGCTATGTAGACGATTTGGTAGTTAAATCCAAACAACGTTCCAATCACTTGGATGATTTGGAAGTCATATTCTGCAAGCTTCGACAACATAATTTGAAGATGAACCCCTTAAAATGTGCTTTTGGGGTAACCTCAGGAAAATTTCTCGGCTTTGTTGTACGCCATCGTGGTATTGAAGTCGGTCCTAAGAAGACCAAGTCAATCCTTGGTATGTCACCTCCTCAAAAATTGAAAGAATTAAGAGTACTTCAAGGACACTTATCCTATATTCGGCATTTCATCGCCAATTTAGCAGGAAAACGTTTACCCTTCACCAAATTGATGAATAAAGGAGTCACTTACCAGTGGATGGAAAAATGTCAAGAAGCATTCGATATTCTCAAGAAATACCTCTTGAGTCCACCGGAACCGATGCCACCTATTGAAGGAAGACCACATATCCTCTATGTGACAGCTCTAGAGCGATCATTGGGTGCATTTATTGCTCAAAAGAATGATGATGGGAATGAAAAGAGTCTCTACTATCTCAGTCGAACCATGCATGAAGCAGAAACTCGATATTCAAGTATTGAGAAGTGCTGCCTGGCATTAATCTTTGCAGTTCAAAAGTTGAGACACTACCTGAAACATCACGAGGTCCAATTGATATCTCGCAATAACCCGCTCAAATTTATCCTAAGTCCTCCAATGCTTACAAGACGTCTGGATTGGTGGGAAGTTATTTCGCAGCAATTCGACATTCAGTATGTGTCTCAAAAGACGATAAAGGGCCAAGCTCTGGCTGATTTCCTAGCTGAAAACACCCTTCAGTGGAAGACACATCTTCAGATATTGAACTCCCTGATGAGGAAGTCTTCTCTATTCAAGAAAGTCCTCAGGCATGGGAAATGTGTTTTAATGGTGCTTCCATAAGTCCAACAGGGAGAAAAATGGAAAATCCTAAATTCAACAATGTTGGTTTAGGAATTGTGCTCATTTCTCCAGAAAAGGCAGTGTTACCTTATTCCTTCTTATTGTTGGAAGGTGGTACCAATAATGAAGCAGAATACCAAGCTCTCATCATAGGTTTGGAATTAGCACTTCAAGCACAAGTGAATCACTTAAAGGTGAAAGGTGATTGAGACCTAGTAATCAAACAAGTCAATGGGGATTATGCCATCAGAAAAGAAGAACTAATCCATTTTTATGATTACTTCAGAGATTTAATGGCGGAATTCCCTTTGGAACCGACATTTTCTTTTTTCCCAAGATCACAAAATGCTCAAGCTGATGCATTGGCTAATATAGCCACAGCTCTGGCAGATCCAAATCGGGACGAGACAACCATCAGTATTGCCCACCGTCATGCAATTTCACCTTATGTTCGAATCAGAACAGAGGAAATTAATGAAATTTCTCCCATTCCTAAACCGTATGGTAATACTACAGGATGGATGTCAACTATCAGGGAATACCTTTAAAATGGAACACTTCCACCTGATAGAGCTGAGAAAGAACAAATCTGGCGACGTGTGGTTAATTTTACTCTTTATGATAGCCCAGATCACCAAGAGAAAATTCTCTACAAACATGGATTTGATGGAGTTCTCTTCAGATGCATTGATGGTGAAGAGACAATGGCTGACATGAAAGAAGTGCATGCAGGAGTCTGTGGTGCCCACTAGTCTGGACATAGACTGTATGATCAGATTCGAAGGCTTGGATACTTTTGGCCTTCAATGATACGATATTGTGTCGATTTCACAATGAAGTGTCATTCATGCCATGTACATTCCAACTTCATTCATCAGCCTCCAAAGTTTCTTCATATAGCTAAATACTCATGGCCATTTTCTACAAGGGGAATGGATGTGGTGGGACCTTACCCTTCGGCTACGGCCAAGCAGTTTAAGTATATTTTTACTGCTACAAACTTCTTTTCCAAATGTGCAGAGGCAATACCTCTCAATGAAGTCAGTTCTAAATGCATTGTTAGCTTCATCAAGTCTAACATCATTACCAAATTTGGTGTCCCTCATACCATATTGACAGACAATGGCACCAATTTCTGTTCATCCGAGATGAAGAAGTTGTATCAAGAACACAACATCAAATCCTACCATTCATCTCGGTATCATGTAGAGGCCAACGGCCAGATAGAATCCTTTAACAAGACTCTTTCAAATATACTACAAAAGATGGTGGATAAAGGTAAGAGGTCATGGCTTGATAAACTCTGTCATGCTTTATGGGATTATCGGACTACCAGCCGCACTGCAACTCGGTCAACTCCATATTCATTGGTATATGGAACAGAAGCCGTCTTGCCCATTGAAGTTCAACTACCCTCGCTCAGAGTTTCCATTTGGGATCAATCATTTATAGATGAAGAATCTCAAAAGCGATTGGATGAATTGGAACAGTTAGATGAGAAAAGATTTTTCACTTTGCACTACTTGGAAGTCTATTAGAATCGAATAGCACGAGCTTTTAACAAAAAAGTTCGTCTTCGTTCATTCACTCAGGGAGAATTGGTATTAGTTCTCAGAACTCCAATGATACCAGGAAAGAAAACTCCCAAGATTGAGCCAAAATGGGAAAGACCTTATTCAATACATAGGGTCTACTACAATGGATCTTATTCATTAATCTCAATGGATGGAGAACTCATCACTACTCCAACCAATGCCATATTTTTTAAGAAGTATTTTGTATAAACTGCAAAGTACCTTAATCGTCCTTGATATATGACGTTAAAACTATACAGCAATGGTCCAATCATATGACCCTAAACTATTTGCACATACGTCCAACACGACGTTAAACTCTGTCACCTTATTCGCCCTTGCTATAAGACGTTAAAACTATACAGAAACGGTCCAAGTATATGAACCTAAACTATTTGAACATACTTCCAACATATTGTTAAACTGTGTCACCTTATTCATAATTGCTATATGACGTTAAAACTATACAGAAAAGGTCCAAGCTTATGACCCTAAACTATTTGAACATACGTCTAACATGACGTTAAACTGTGTCACCTTATTCTTCCTTGCTATATGACGTTAAAACTATACAGCAACGGTCCAAAAATATGACCCTAAACTATTTGCCCATACGTCCAACATGACGTTAAACTGTGTCACCTTATTCATCCTAGCTACATGACTCTAAACTGCACAAAAGTCCTTCAACACATCCTACATGACATTAAACTGTACTTCATCCTTGCTATATGACGTTAAACTATACAACAACGATCTATACATATGACCATAAACTATTTTTACGTTCGTCCCACATGACGTTAAACTGTGAAAAAGTTCCCTAAATGGTCCAGTACGACCTTAAACTGCAACTAGGTCCGGTATGACCTTAAACTGCATCATCAACGGTTCATGAATATGATCCTAAACTATTTTCAAATCCCTTATGTCCAGCAAGACATTAAACTGTGACATCCTAACTACATGACGCGAAACTGTATAAAATTCCCTTACGTCTGGAAAGAACTATATAATCATCAAAGGTCATGTATGACCTTAAATTACACCACTGTCCAGCATGACATTAAACTGCACCATCCACAGTCCATGCATATGACCTTAAACTATTCAAACTTTCGTCCAACATGACGCTAAACTGTATCATCCTTTTTTTTCGTCCAACGTGACATTAAACGGTGAAAAAGTCCCCAATGCGTCCAACATGACGTTAAAATGGTGCACCCTTTTGTCCTCACTGCATGACATTAAACTGTACAGTCCCCCCCCTTTTCGTCCTACATGACATTAAACTGTATTTTGTCTCTTCTACATGACACTAAACTGTGCAGCACCAATTTTTCTAACTGCAAGACTTTAAACTGCATAGTCCCTTTATATTTCCTACATGACATTAAACTATGCATCGTTAAGATTGTTGTTACCTCTTGTTTCTCACACCGAGTATGACTCACGTGAGCTTAGAGAAAACCTCAACCATAACACTCTCTCTAGACCGCTAACCATGTGTAAGTCCTAACATCATTTTTTAGATCATTGTCCCCAAGAACAACATAATCATTAATTCATTCTTTAATTGAACTACACGGACTTTGATCCTTGCCTTCTAGGATGGGTATATAGGAAACCTCCCAAGGTTCAAGCCCAAAACCAATATCTTCACGTCGGTTCATCTCCATCTCATACGATGATAATTCGTGAAACCGAACTTAGAATCAATATATTTACATTGGTTCACTTTCAACCTTGTTATACGATGTTAAACTATACAACACTTTTTTCCAGTATGAAAATAAACTACAAATTTATTTGATAACCTCACATGAGAGGGAACCATTATTTTCATTGACTTTCCAATCATGTTTCATTTCAAAGACTACGTTCATACATGGCAATGCCCAAACCTTTTATCTTGGGTTAAACCATCATTCCACTAAATTCCCCTTTCACCATTCACATGTACGAACCAAATTTTTACAGAGTGTATTTATAGAACTACATGGGCTTCATTACCATCCTTATGGGATACGTAGGAACGTTCGAGTGTCCCTCGAATCTAGTCCCAAGTCTTTGGGCCTAACCCCAAATTCCACTTTCAGTCCCATGGGTGAAAAGTCCCCATGAAAACACACACTGTGTATTTCTTACAATGGTCCATGATCTATGAACCTAAACTAAGATCTCTAATCCTTTTGTCCCACACGGCGTTAAACTGTAGTTTAAGAACTACGTATGGCTTGATTATCATCCTTATGGGATACATAGTGAAGTCCAACATTTCAATTCAGGACCTAGCCACAACATGATTATGGTTATCATTGATCTATGTATCTCTGTATACATTGGACAATACCCATATTTATGTGTCTTAATCCTAACCTTAAATATTTTCAGATCCTCATAACCCTTTTCATGACATCTAGTCACAAAAATGTCAAACTTCTGAGAGTTCTTTTGTCTGACTATGCAACACGTGCCCATAGGCGGCCTTGCATAAACAGTCTACATAACAGACTTGTTAGCCAAAAGATACTATTATTTGACTATGTAGCCAATGCCCTTAGGTGGCCCTACATAATTCAACCCCGTAACGGGTTTGTCAGATAGTGGTAACTTCATTCTTGGGAAGAACGCCTCTTTTGACATTATTTGTCTTAAATGATAGTATGTAGGGATCCACAAAAATAGCCATCCTTAACATATTTGTCCCATATCCTTTTTCATGATCTGAAAGTATTCAAGTCGATGGTTTATATTTTCCTTCCCTACGTTTTTGTCAGACTTTTGTAGGATAGATATTCATCCAGTTCGTTGATAATTTTGTTTGGAAATATTTTCTCCATATTCAAGTACCTCTTTCCATACAGCAAACTCTATACTTTGGATGATTTGAATCTCCATAAACATTCACTGGCTTTTAGCACTAGGAAAGTAAATTTCTGAGAGTTCTTTTTCCTTACTATGTAGCACGTGCCCATAGGTGGCCTTGCATAAACAGTCTACATAACAGACTTGTTAGCCAAAATATACTATTTTATTTAACTATGCAGTCAATGCCCTTAGGTGGCCCTGCATAATTCAGCCCCCTAACAGGTTTGTTAAATAATGGTAACTTCATTCTTGGAAACTACTTATTCTAATGCCTTTTAGATTTTTTTCATATCATTACTCAGATTCAAATATTCTTAAGCTGTAGCTTACATATTTTCCCTCATACTTGAGTATGGTAATATGTTTTCAGATGAATTTTCAAGGAATTGAGTCAATTCTAATCCATTTCGGTCAAAGCTATTTCGACCTTAAACATTAGCCTTTTTTATGTCCGACGTGCATGACTTTAAACTGCCCACAAAAGACATGGGAACTCTGAATAAAAGTCAAGTTGCCAGCTCACTAAAAATACATTGTTTGTATGATTTAGGTAACATTGATCAATTAAAAGGTTCGATGTTTGTAGGTTTATTTACATTTATCTTAGTAAAAATCAAACTATGCTTACTAGGTCCATTGGCTTAGGTAAAATCTAAATCATGTAGCAAAAGAGAATGCAGGTACAAATGAGTGAAGGTGAAAGTGTTTTTAATTGATGCACAAGAGTTAGAGGGACATCCACAGACTGGAGTCTCTTCTCTTTTTCAAGAATTACAAGAGGCTTTCAACATAACTCTTCATTTTATTTACGACATCCCGAGATTCATCAGCAACCACCTAAAATTCATTCCTTCAGCTGGATACAATAAGGGATGTGGTGATAGAAGCTCTTCTTGGAACAACTGTAAAAGGATGTTCTTGAGTGCTGTTTGAGAAAATTTTCTACTGATCAAACAATGAGTCTGTTTCTGTCCAAGAGACTTGGAAGATGGATACATGGATTTGAGAATGGAGCATTGGAAGTAAAGAGCCATTTAGAGAGAGTACTCTTTTCAGATATTGATATAATACCATGTTATTCTTCTCTCCACCAACCGGCAGTGGAAAACATTTCATCCCATGGGTTTTCCATTTTCACATCTGCAAGGAAATGAAATGGAGGATGAATTTGAATGTTCACACCATTGTTGTTGCTCTTAATGCACAACATAACCTAAATGATGGAGTAGTAGTGCAGCTTCATTTCAGCTATATAGTTCTTTGCATCTGGAACATTGACTCCTTGCAGATGACCATGACCATATAGAGGCAGGTAAATGCTCTGTGGGAAATTAAGATGACATTTCTTCAAGTACTTAGCCAAATCTGGGAGTGTGCTGTCGCAGATATCATAGTAATCGTGGCCAATGATGTTCATCATATCATCAATCTGCTTGTTAGCTAGTTCATCGACTATTCTGGGTCTAAGAGCCATTGAATCTGCACAAAAGTTGAATAAACTAACTCTTAAATGGGTTTATTTTTCATAAAATTTGTGAAAGAATTTGAAAAAAATAGCTAAGGCATTAAGGCGTGCAAGTCAAAAACTTGACGCGCAAGTGTTCATGTGCCGCGCTAGTTTTTGACACGCAATTATAAACCGTGAAATTACAAATACCTATACAGCAGTGCGACATCAAAGAAACATCTGAAAACAGAGCAACGTGCATGGATAAGGTGACCTGCGCGGTGAGAGCTCAAAGGTTTGAAATCCTCAAATCCATATGCTTGTACAGAAGTGAGGCCCTCTATTTATAGATGCAGCTAAGACCGTGCCCGCCGTACCCTGCATGATCAAGGGCCGTATCTGCGTGCCTACACCCAGTGCGCCCAGGCCCGGCGTGATGCGCACTTGCGCGCCACCCTTTGCGCCATCAAGACTTGTGTGCCACCTTTCCTTTGGATGTATTCAATTTCCTCAGAGCCAAATCCTCATTTCTTTCGGATCCAACTCTAAGGGGGGACTTTTGTTGACGCTCCATTCATCACAGAATCTAAAAATCAAAAAAGGGAAATGACTTAGCACAAATTGATTCATCCTTTGAAGAAAATATCAAAAATCGACAAAGGGATGAACAAGGAGAATATTGCCCATAAGTCACGCAAGTTTCCCCATAGTCGTGCAAGTCCACTTGCGTGACGCATTATGGTTGTGCAAGTGACTTGCGCGACCTAAGTGATAACCGCCTGGGGTCTTCTCCTGCCTATAAATAGACCCTCTGGGCCCCCCATTTGAAAAGGATTTTTTTTCCAGAAACTCAGATTTGAGCTCCCGACGCCCTAGTCTCTTCTCAAATCTTCCGAAACACTTCTATGGTAATTTCTTACCTAGAACATAAGATCTAAAGAGGGGGAGGAAGGAATATGTGCTGAAACTCATCAACAGTTGCGCGCCTGAGTGGCCAGCCCTTAAGGGAAAATAGCCACACTTGCGCGCTGCCTTACTCCTTCAATAGATCTTGCGCGCCCCTCTTCTGGAAGAACCTCAAGAGGATTATAAAGGCTTTAATGAAGATTCGCTCAAGTATTACCCTTCTAGTTAACCGTCGTGCAATTACACCATGTGTCGCGCAGGCATACCTGCGCGACCAAGACTTGCGCGCCCACGCAGTACCTGCGCGCCTTCCAGGACTTGCGCGCCCCTGCCTTTTTGGTGCCTTTCTTGCCCATTTCACCCCTCTTAAGCCATTACACCTTTCCTATTCAAGATTCAGTCTTCAAGACACTCTTGAAAGCCATTTATGGCATGATTTATTGATTTTACTTCCTTATCTGAAAGGAATTCTGTGGAATATCTCTCAAAACCTAGTGATTTACACATATTTATGTCACTAAAGATTGAGATTTCATTCATTCAACCTCATCCTTTAAGATGAGAGAATCCTTAACCTGGGTCTCCTTTTCAGGAATAATCCCCAGTCATAAGTCCCCTAATTTGGGCATCCTCTTAGAAGTAATCCCCAGATCCCCTAACCTGGGATTCCTTTTCAGGAGTAAGACCCAATCTCAAGTTTGGGCATCCTCCTTAGGAGTAAGCCCCAGTCATTATTCTTAACTTTGGCATCTTCCTTAGGAATAAGCCCCAATTCTTAAAGTTCCCAAATCTGGGCATCCTCCTTATGAGTAAGCCCCAATACCCTAATTTGGGCATCCTCCTCAGGAGTAAGCCCCAAACCTTAATCCTTGACTTGGGCCTCCTTTTCAAGAGTAATCGCCAGTCTTAATTTCTCTTAACCAGTCCTAATTTACCTTTGATCTGGGATTCCTTTTCAGGAGTAAAACCCAATCATAAGTCTTCTCCTAATTTGGGACTCCTTTTTAGGATTAAGCCCCAAGTTAGAGTATTCAAAATCTCCAAGAAGCACATATACCTTTATGGACCGGGTTCCTGGATTTCTTCCCTAAAGTAACTTCTAACGTTCATTTATCTGGGCAGTAATACATACATATGCCCCACATTATTTCTTATGATTGTATCTTTCATGGTACAATTGTTTAATTTTTACCAAATACCTCTGGTTTCTCACACCGAGCATGACTCACGTGAACTTAGAGTGTAAAAGTAATTGTGACATCCTTCTTTAAGCCATCAATCATAAACATCATACTCCCTTACTCGAACTACGTGGGTTCTGATTCCTTTTCTAAACAAAGGATATGTAGGTATCCCGTCTAGGGGTTTGATCCCAACTCCAAAATAATCCATGACCTTCTGAATGACAATAAACTTCAACATCCCCACTGAGTGGCTTTAAAACCATCATGGTCATCATAATGACCAAGAGACTTCTGTATAAATGTGTCGAAGGGTACCATTCACCAAGAATCTCTAATAAATAAAGATGATTCTCTATCGATGAAGAACCTCGAATACATATAAAAGATTCTCTAAATTTCCTACATATTGAATCATTGATTGTCAGATCTGAAGGAAATCTCATTTTATACTTGGTAATGTAATAAGGATTAATGAACATAACTTAGATCTATAAAGAGAGTCCCGGAGTAGACAATAATTCCCCTAAAAAAGGTGTGATGAGTCCGACCTACCATCCTCTCGACCAATGTAAATTATTAAGCCTCATCATTCCACAAACCAATGAGCACCTACCTTTGGAAAGTAGGTCCGAATGGATGTGGAATCATTGGATGTTTCTGGTTCTACAAACAAACCCGTTATAAACCGATCGGAATGTTTGAACCTCCCATCAAGGCGGCCATCCCAAGATTCCGAGGGAAACATGTATTTATAGTGTATACCAGGGATTCATTTAGTTTTAACCCAATGAGATAAGGGTATGCCATCTCATGCATCATTTATGCACATGTTAGATTCACATTCAGTGCATAGTTTCCCAGAAATGTAGGTGCATTAGAAATTGCATGTTATTGTGATTGATGTTGTGCTAGAAAATTCCTGATGTTGTGATAGATGCCTTTATAGATACACCTAATGTTGATTAGGTATTGGTACATGTTATGGTTGGGTTTATGGATGCTAAAATTTGGTTCCTGAGAAGTATGGGCTCTCTTGGACCAGAATTTAGTAGATCATGATCCATCCTATTATTGTGTTTCGTACTATAATGGGAATGGTCGGGTGCGAAACATTGGTTCGCGGAGAGTATGGTCCCCCATAGATCAGAATTTGGGATATCAACACTTGAAATTTAATAAAAATGTGCTCTAGATTAGTTAATGAGGTCTACTATCCAGAAACCCAGACAACACAGTGTGTGGTTCTATGAACACATTCCATGTACTCTTCTATTCAAGAAGAAAAGAAAAAAATTAAGTATATGATGTGTACCTTATGTACACGCCATGTAGTTTCCAACCATGTCATAGGCTGTGTAGGTATAAAGAAGGGTTGGGAAAACTCTAGAGAGAACACGCTGTGTACTGTTTGTACATGCCGTGTCGGGTTGACCCTGTGTCTGCTGTGTGACTAACAACACAGATGAAGAAATATTCTCCTAAACACGTCGTGTCACTTGTGAACACGCCGTGTACTGTAATCTGGGAATCTGGTCATGTAACCAAAAACACGAGTCGGTGTAAACTTTTCATGTACATGTTGTGTCCTTCTGGAACACGCCTTGTAGTGTGATCTGTGTATCCGGTTGTGTCTCGAACAACAAAGGTCAGTGATGCTCATCTAGTAAACACCGTGTAGACCTTATACATGCCATGTAATCTCTTTCTAAGGAGAGACGTGTGGCTTAGCTGTGTAGAAGGACTTGATAAGGGGAAGAAAATTCAAGTACCTGATGTGTGTAAGGGCAATACATCGTGTGTTTGGGATGTTACATGACCGGTTCTGGAAGAAGTACATGCCCATGTGAAGTACTTAATAGAACATTCCGTGTAGTTATTATAAATTCCATGTAGTCTTGTTTTTCCTACATGAATGTTTTTCTTTTCCTTGTTCCATTCTTACAATTTCAGTTCTTAGTACTTTATGATCTTAATTTAAGGTGTGTTTTTTGACCTTGTAGAGTCATTTCGCCAAGAGAGCATTGAGTTTTTTTCCAAGAGAGTGGTGATGATTGTACTCCTGAGATGGTAGGACATGGGATACTGATTGATCCTCCAAAAATGCCAGATGCATTAGCAGCTGTTAAACCAGACGCAGGCATGGATGCACAGTTCCATGAAGCCTTTTTGCAGTTTATACAGACCTTCCAGGGAGCACTGCCAGTTGCCACATCTATGGAAGAGCTGACATGTATATTCTAGTAGTAGCATCTTCCTACATTTTCAGGGGATGGAAGACCATAGGCTGTGGAGTCATGGAATGGTTCTATACAGATGATTTTCGAGCATCTGGAGACATCTCCTGGGAGGAGGGCAAAGCTCGCTACTTACATGTTGCGTGATTCCACCAAAAGATGTTGGGATTTTACCACCCGGGCTGAGCATCACTAAGGCATAGCGTGTGAAGATTTTCAGGTAGTCTTCTATGACTTTTTCTTTCTAGAGACACAAAGGGAAGATCGAGCTTGAACGTTCATAAATCTACAGTAGGGCACCATGTTAGTGATGGACTATTCTACCTGATTCACCAAGCTACAACAATTTTTACCTATTCTGGTGTGTGATGAGATGCTGAGGGATAGACGCTTTGAGGATGGTCTTTGATATGACATCCGCGCTTTGGTGAATGTTTTCAGGTTACCTACATTTCATGTCATTGTGAACTTTGTGTTGATTACTGAGCAGAACCTGTAGGAAGCTAATGGTGCGGAGCAGGGCGATTTAGTACCAGTCTCTGGTACTATTTATACTAGCAAGAGGAAGAGGCAGATGAATTTATCTCATGGTGGTAACACTAGCCAGAACAATACATCAAGTGTCCAAGTGATGTGATATTAGTGTGTTAAATAGGGGAACAAGAGACCTCAGTGTCCACGTGACCCAATGGAGTGCACAGCTTGAGGAAAGATGAGTCATCTTCATCATTTTTAAAGGACGTTTCCACCAATGAATAGTGAGAGAGGTTCTATTCAGACTCCGCGTATAGGAGCAGGGCCAAATGCTTCTTACCATTTAGGGAATTGGAATATGTCATGATGTTCTGGACAAGGTGCTGGTTGTGGTCGTGGTAGCCAGACACCAGGATCTTAGAGACAGTAGGCCAGCTCAGCTCAGGGTAGCCCGATTGTGTCACAAGGTCGCAGCACTGGGCATGCATAAGTAGTGCAAATAACCCAACAGGAGAAAGATCTCAGACAATCCACTGTTAGAGGTACTATTCTAGTTGCTTCTTTTTTATCTTTTGTACCTTTTAATACGGGTGCTGTACATAGCTTTATATCTGTGCCCGTTCTGGAGATACTTGGGCTTTGTGTTTCTTCTTCTTTGGATATCATGATTCTAGACACTCCATTGGGAATTAGAATGATAGTTGTGCATTAGTGAAATGAGTGTTCCCTAGAGGTTGGTGGGTTTCACTTTCTATGGGACCTCTAGGTCTTAGAGATGACATCCTATGATTTTTATTCCCTGGATGGACTGTTTGGTAACTTTTTGGGTTTTATGGATTTCTATCATCGCAGGGTGAGTTTCACATCAGCAAAGGGAAGAGAGTTTCTATACAAGGGTGAATGGGATATCTAGGCAAGATGATCTAGACCCGAGCATTGTGGGTGAGGTGTAATGACATCCTCGTTTGCGAGATTATATCTGGACTACCAGGAAACGTGTTTGAAATATTTCCCTCTAGTGGTTAATCATTTCATGGATGTGTTCCCGGAGGACTTTTGAGGTCTATCTCTGGAGTGATAGCTCGATTTATTTATTGAGATTGTTCCAGGAGTGGCACCTGTGTCCATTTCTTCTTATAGGATGGCTATGCTAGAATTGCAGGAGCTCAAGAGGTAGTTAGAGGAGTAGTAAGCCAAGGGTTTTATCCGACCCAATATTTTTCCCTAGGGTTCTCTCATCCTTTTCACTAAGAAGGAGGCCTCTAACCTTATACATTGTTTGGATTATCGAAAGCTGAACTATTTAACAGTTAAGAACCGACATCCCTTACCGAGTGTTGAAGATCTTTTTGATCAACTACGAGGAGCAAGAATGTTCTGGAAGATTTACTTGAGGTCAGGATATCATCAGTTGTACATTAGACCATCAAAAATACCGCTTACATCCTTTCAGAGCAGATATGGTCTATACGAGTATTTGGTCATGCCGTTCAGACTCACAAACGTACTAGCGATTTTCATGGCCCTGATTAATCGTGTGCTCCAGTCTTATATATATATTGTTTTGTGGTAGTGTTCATGGAAAATATCTTGGCGTACTCTCACACTTGACATGACCATGCCACACATCTTGAGATAGAATTGAGTACACTGAGAGGGCCTCAGTTATATGCTAATATCTCAATGTTCCACTTTTTCATGGACCAAATACACTTCCTGGGTCATATTATCTCAGATGCAGGAGTTGCGGTAGACCCAGAGAATGTGATAGCAGCAGTTTCTTGGGAGGATCCTATGAATGTGTTTGAAATATAGAGTTTATTGGGGCTGGCTGGTTACTACATGTGATTTATACAGGACTTCTCCCACTTAGCAGTGTCTTTGATGGTTTTGACAAAGAAGGGTGTGAGGTTTGTTTGGTCAGAAGCTTGCGAGACAACCTTTCAAGAGCTGAAGGGAATGTTGACATCAGCACCAGTCCTGATACTTCCAGAGAAAGGGTAGAGCTATAGAGTTTACTGTGATGCTTCAGGTATTGGGCTAGGAGTAGTGTTGATTCATGTCAATTGAGTAGTTGCATACGAGTCTCGGCAGTTGAGGCCACATAAGAGGAATTAACCAGTGCATGATCTCGTGTTAGCTACAGTTGTTCATGCATAACATTGTTGGAGACATTATCTCTTGGGAGAACATTTTGTGGTGTTTACAAACCACAAAAGTCTTAAATACATCTTTAATCAGCATGACCTGAATTTGAGACAGTGAAGGTGGGTCAAATACCTTCAGTCCTTCAACATTGAACTTTCCTATACACCTAGTATGGGTAACAGAGTAGCAGATGCACTGAGTAGGAGGACATAGATACAAGCAGTGCAGGAGGCCAGTGGTGAGTGACAGATGATGACTTTGATTTCTAAGATTCATTTGGAGGTTCATGATAGTCAAGGGTGAGGCTATATTTCACCCTTATCCATGAATTCTACCCTACTCGATAGAGTGAGGATGAGACAACTATCATATTCCGAAGGCCTAGTTCTACTGGAGTCAGTGGAAAGTGAGGAACCTCCTCCCAGTTGGACGATATGTGATGACGAGGTACTGTGTATCCATGGACAAGTGTGGGTTCTAAGGGATATACGCAAGGAGTTGATACTGGAATGTCATGCTTCATCTTGGGCAGTGCATCCTGGGGTTACCAAAATTAACCATGACTTGAGAGTTTAGTATTGGTGGCCACGTATGAAAAGAGAGGTAGCTGGTTTTGTTATGAGATGTTCCACCTGTCAGCAGGTGAAGGTGGGGCATTAGAGGCCACCCAAACTGTTACAAAAGTTACCCATTCTGGAGTGGAAATGGGATGATGTTGCAATAGACATCGTGGACGGGTTACCAAGGTCACCTCGACGCAGTGCTATCGCATGGGTTTTTGTGGAAAAACATAGGATGGTAGCTCACTTTATCCCAGTAAAGGAGGCCTTTCAGTGTTATCGAGCTCAGTATGTTATATATCCGAGAGGTAGTTAGTCTTCATGGGGTCCCTTGTTCTATCATTTCAGATAGGGATGCCCATTTTACATCTCGTTTCTGGAAGAGCTTTTATAGGGCACTGGGTACACAGGTTCTTCTGAGCACAACTTACCACCCTCAGACCAATGGCCAGTCAGAGCATACAATACAGGTGCTATAGTAAATGTTTCATGCATGCGTCATGGGCTTTGGGGGCTCTAGGGATAAACACATACCCCTGGTAAAATATTCCTACAATATTAGTTTCCAGGAAACTATTGATATGGAAACTTACGAGGATTTATATGGTAGGCCATTCTGATCACCTTTGTGCTGGTTAAAGGCAGGTGAGGCAAATTTATAGGGACCATGTCTCATGTAGGAGACTAAAGAGCAAGTTTAGTTGATTCAGAAGCGGACTGCTATTACACAGTCTCATCAGAAATCTTATGCTGGTTGCCGTAGACGACCCTTGGAGTTCGTGGTTGGAGATCAGTTTTTCTTGTGTGTTTTACCGAGGTTGGGACACATGTGGATCAAGAGATAGGGTAAACATTCACCGAGGTATTTAGGGACGTTTGAGATTCTGTGGAGAGTCAAGCCGATTGCCTACTAGTTGCATTTACCATTGAGGTACCGGTCCATGCACGACGTCTTCCACGTATCTCAGCTGCGCTGTTATCACTCACACCCATCTCACATTTTTCAACTCGATGATGTTGAGCTTTAAGTTGATGAATCCTTTTAGGAGAATCCGATTTTTATTTTTGATAAGAGCACGAAGGATCTCCGAGGTCGGTCAGTTCCCCTCATACGGGTGCTATGGCAGCATGGCCGAGTGTAGGAAAAAACATGGGAGTGGGAGACCGACGTACATGCTTTGTGGACATAATTATTCACAGCTTTATCTTCACCACCCTTGGAAGGGATATTTGGGGATGAATTTCTTTAAGGGGGTATGTTTGTAAGAACCTAGTTCTTATTCATGATGTACGGGTTTCTTCTTTTCCTTTTTCATTAAGTGTTTTTGAGAAAATAAGGGATATGGGGAAAATCTCTCATTTATTGGGTACACGCCATGTAAAATTTGTACACATGCCATGTATTCAGATGTTTGGGATGATAATACAGGGTGCATAGTCTTGTTGGAAAATACAAACTACATGGCGTGTACTTTCGTACACACGCTGTGTAATTAGTCTGTGTGAGATGGGAATACAGGGCATGTAGGCTTGTCGACAATTCAGGGTGTAAAATTTAACTACATTCCGTGTACTTAGTAATACACACCGTGTAATCAGTCGGCATGTGAACAGTAAGGCGGTGAGTGTAGCTTCCATCAGAATGATAGTAAACTCCATGTGGTGTGCAATACATGCCATGTAACCAAGTCTGCAGATGAACAGTGAGGCGGTGGTAGGTGGCCGCAAGAGGAAAAAATTTTAAAAATGGAAGGTACATGCCATGTAATTGAGAGTACACACCATGTAGTTATGTTTTTTTGTTACAAATAGGCATTATCCTTCTCATTCAGCATAGGATGTAGAGAACTCAACGAGAGCCGCAAGAGAGGAGGCCATGACTTGGAGGAGGTCCTGATCGCACACAGGGACTCTGATTCCTTCACCGACAATCTCCTTTGAACTACGCAGGTGAGATCTTCTCTTTTCATGAACCTATCCTTCTAATTATTTTCCTAAGTGAAGTTATTTGAGTTTTAATGGTTAAATATTTATCCCAGATCTATGTCTTTCTTGGTTGTTTCGGGAGATTCCATCTGTGTATATCGATAAGAGGAGATTGAGGTAGGTGGTCTGGTGTTTATTTCCAACTGTTGAGTTTAATTTTTGTACTATAGTGCCACATACCCATGTTTTGAGGTGTCTTATGGATGATTCCTTAACTGTTAAGATACCTAAAATTTCATAGGTAATTTAATGAACAATTATAAACTGATGTTTGGGATCATTGCCATGATCCAGTGCCACCCGTGGGTGTGTTTCCCTTGTTTAGCCATTTGGCCCAAATACCCGTGGGTATGCCATGATTATTGCATGTTTTGAGTTTTTTATGAGATAATATATATATATATATGTATATATTTCTTTCTTATGTGTCGGTCACGACCCGGTTACTTGCTTAGCCTGAGGGCAGGGTTTTTCTTAGCCTTAGGGCATTTTTTCATTTATCATAAGGGAAAATTTTCTTATACCTATGGGAAGTAGCTTCTACACTAGAAGGAAATATCTCATATTCCTAAGGGAAATATTCTTTATGCTTGTGGGATGTCACCTGAGGGTTTCGATTCTATTTACCTGAGGTTAAGGATTTTCGTGTCTGAGGATAGTGTTTACTTTGAATATTCACTATGGTGATTTCTTATGTCATACCTGCCAAGATAAAGAACAACCTTTGAATTTTTAAATAATTATTAAATGTAAATATAACTAGTATTAATTTTTACTAATGATCACTTCTGAGTTTACTACATTTCATTGTTGCACATTGCTGTTGCACATTTTTACTATTAGTTGGGCATGGGCCTTTAGTGGTTGCATACTGGGATTTATTTCTCACGTCCTGTTTAGGTAATGTCTTCGGCCCAAAAAATTATATTATTGTAGGTGTTGATAAGTAAATAGTCTGTATACATGTAATTTATTGTTTCAAAGGAGTAGGAGAGCCTGGGATCGATTTTAGGCTTGTGATGCTGTTGTGTTCCTGCTTCACTTTTTTTTCTTTTTCGTACTTGTACCTTGTGTGATATTATTTTAGATCGTAGTGTATCCTATTTTGGATTCTTTCTTAGAATTTGGGACATATTGAATCATCATATATATGACTATTGGTCATTTCATTATTTCAGTACCATTGTCCATTTTAGCTTGGTATTGTTCACTTCTTCCATCTTGGTATGTTTGTATTTCTCCGTTGTGCTACACTTTGAAAAATGAGGGCATATTTTCCCCACCATAAGTCCTAGGCCCTCACTGCTAGTCGGCAGCCTCTGGAATTTGGGAAAATGAACTTGAGGTCATTTGACCTACCGGGTTTGGGGAACCCGTTGTGTGGCCCCCGGATCAGAGACGTTACAGTGTGAAAGCATGATTAATATTTGTTCTTACCACGTAACAAAAAGGAAAATGGTAAGGGGAATGTTTTGAGATAAATTGATTGTATTATGGGTTAATGTTGTGTACTCCCCTCATATATTTCACACTTTCACATCTCTATCATCATTACATGGATAGAGACCTACCCGTATCCAATCCCGAGAAGCATTCTGCATAGAACATGAATGTTTCCATGGTTCAGGAATTATAGATGACATGTTGTGATTATTGAAGGTAGATTATTATAAATGGATTGAATCATATCTGTGGTATTGTTCCCTTGATCCATCCTAATGGGGGTACAATGTGGTATTACATCATTTTCACATGATTGTGATCCCCTTAATAGGATGAGTTCAGATAGATTTTGGGTGTCCCTCTGATAATGGAGACATGATCTTATATCTTGTTGTCTTTTGAAAGTGGGGTTTGGGGTATTATAATTTCCCTCTTCAATGCGAATTTATCCCCTACTTAGAGGTTTAATATAGTAGTGTTCAAGGAGTCATCATGTGTATGATACCCTAATTGGTAGTTAGATCAACATAGTTTTTTTGGAATCTCTTAGTGGATCTGATTGAGACCCCATATCCATGTATCATAGTTCTGAATCTATGTCAGGTTTTAGGTGTCTCCCAATTGACCTAGGTGTTATCCCTAATCTTATCTCTATGATGTCCAATATTCAATATTGGGGTCATGGTGTCACCTATTAATTCTAGGTCTGAACACCTATTTGAGTGCTGAAACATTCTGGGTTTTAGTAGGGTTTACGGAATCTAATATGAAAGATAGGTTATATCCCCCATGTGCATTAATGATCATCAATGTGCCATTGTGACTTAGACTATGGTGATACTTGAAGAACATTTTCACTCAAATGATTTCCAATTGGGAGAACAAGGATGTTCTATTGGCTTAGTGACACCTGATGAGTGAGATATCATGGCTGAGTTCCTTCCATGATGTAAACTCTATACCCGATGAATGATAACTATTGGATATGTTCCATTTAGAATGGTATAGCTTTTGGTGGGAGTAATCCTGGATGATAAATACAAGTGTTCCTCAATTTGAGTCTTTTGGAAGACTATATGTTTGAGAACAAGATACTCAGAGTCTAAGATGAGTATATCGAGGTTATTAGGAGATTACTTGTAGTAGAGTTTTGTAAAAATTCCACAAGGGGATGAGCTAACTAATAATGAATATATGAGGAATTAGAAATATATAGTATTATACAATCTCCTGTTTCAGTTTTCACTTTTTCATTGAAGATGACTGTATTAATTCTTCCCAAGTTCACCTTTTTATTTTGGGATATTGGGGAACCTAATGGGTCTTTTATACTCACCCCAACATGGTATCCTACTATACATATCTTGTATTATGTAGATGATAAGAAATGAAATAGAGTCATGGGAGGAACCAGATCAGATGTATCATATTGAAATAGATAGGCCAAGGTGTTTCCTAATGGTTTAATTTGATAGAAATCCCATCTTAATGAAAAGGTTTGGAGCATTTTTGGTTTTTAGTAGACTGGTATTTTTTCCTTTTCATTATTTTAGTATTATTTTAGCGTTGGTATTACTGGACAAATAGGAACACATGAAAAGTTTACTGCATGAGTTTCATAAGAGGATAACTTCTATATACTATGTTGATATAAAATCCTAGGCTACTTATGACTAGCTTGAGGTATCCAAACATGTTTTTTTAAATTTTGAGGACATCTCCCAATTAGATGGTGGTCATAGAGTTGAGTATTCATCATGGATTTGTATGATGATGCTGGAGTCTAGTGACTTAGAGCATGATGATATGATTCTCACATTGAGATATTCTGAGAATCTCTTTAGGAAAGAGTTTTATCCAACATTGTCCAGACCAATGTTTATCCAAGTGATTTTACCACATCCTCAGGGTAGCATGACTGTGGAATAGTATTTGGTGAGGTTTGAAGACCTTTCATGATACTTCCTAGATGAGGTTTTATAGCCATTTTTATGATCAAGGATCTTTGAGTAGGGATTACAGCAGGAAATCATGGGTTAAGTGAAATCTCATTTCATTCCCACCTCAACTAGAGTTCTCAAGTTGGACTTGGTAGTGGATAACTTTTTGGCTTAGTTCACATGGACTATTAGACCTTTGAACATTAGTGATGAGGCCAATGTAGCTAGTAGATAATGGGATGATTAGGTATATGGTAATGTGATATTCTTCAAGGGACTGTCACAGGACAAAGGGTATATGGATTAGGTCTTATAAGATATTGAAAGTCATCCCTAAGAGTGTCAATGTTTCAATTTTTATTGATGGGGACATCTCACATGACATTGTCTGAACTACCTTATTGTTGAGATGGATGTAGTTAATGTACCACCATAGGAGAGACAATGATCGGATAATGGAGTTCCATATACTGGAGGATGTGGAATAAGAGCATGGAAACTAGTAGGAGGTGGAAAATATTTCGATCTATTTCCACGACCACCTCTATGTTGTATACTCACAGTCCAGCGAGATAGTGGATGGAGGAGTCCATAACTATAGGTAATATAGGACTATGAAATGGTGTCTGAGATAATGATTAAAGGATAAATATGTATGCTTTCTAATTTTGATGTTTTATATAAAGAATTAGGTGTGGGATACAATTTTCAGGAAACTTATTTCATAAGGCTTGTCTAGGATGACACAGGGCATCGATAAAACCCTATGATGGTGATGTATGATTTGGATTTATACTCACAAGATGGAGGGATACTTCCCCCAATTATATACAAACCTGTGACATGACATGTATCTAGTTAGTGGTGGTTACCTATACACTTTATTATTGAGGCTTATAGGGACATCTAGGATATTTTTTTGTGATGTTTCACATGGATAGAAATCCACTAGAGTAGTTCATGGCCATTTTTTAATGTTGTGGAGTATTTAAGCCTCTTGTGGATTGATGATGACACAAGTCAAACTTTGAGATGATGTGCTGAGGAGGTATTTTTCCATTAATAGTACACCTTGGAGAGGTTTTGGTTATGCCTAATTGGGAAATATGTTTATGTTCAATAAAACATGATTCATGTTCTCATGTTTTCATGATGTAGTTTTCACTCCACCATTAGGAGAGAATGATTTTAGGCTTTGTTTTGGAGGCCCTTCAGGTCACCACTGTACTAGTTGGATCCCGTAGGTGAGAAGATTTATGGTAGTATAGTTGGTGGCAGTAAAGGTTGTTGAGGGTGTAGTTCATCCAATGGTAGTTGAGGACTATAGACTGACATGAGTATCTGCATCAGGTTTGTGGGGGGGGGGGGTGTTGTACTGGTAGACACTGTGATCATATTTAGGATCGGTTCCTAGTGTTCTTCCACCTATCATAGATGAGGAACATGTGAATGAATCATTCCATGATTTAAACTTATTGTGTGTCGTGATATATGGGTGGAGTGGCCTTTTGAGGCACCAGATGGTGTTATTGATATAAATAGAGATGACTCTTCATGGGATTTTTCTTCCCTTGTATTATTGTTTTTAGATAGTACATGAAACCATAGGGGAGCTAACTAGTGTGGGAGAACTATTTGAGAGATCATTATTCACCATTGTACTGAGAATATCTCTTTTTAAGTTGGAAATCATGATGGTGTGGATAGTGTAATGTCTATGTTTTTTTTTCAACATATATGTTTAAATATTTATAGTATTATTTCTAAATCAAGTAATTGAGTTGGTGTGGGATTTTGGGTCCTAAAGAATATCAATGTGGGGATAATAGAAATATTAAATATTTTATATCCATCACACATATCTATTTTTGAAAAAGTTTAATAACCCCCAAAATGAGTCTCAAATCAAAAATCAAAGACATGGACTAAGTCCATAACATATTTCTTTACACTAGGTGATACTTAACATTTGTTGGTGTTGGGTTCCCAGTTGGAAGCAACTATTAAAGGGATGTTGATGAGAGGTTCATTAATTTAATAAAAATAATTTCATAAACCATCCCCCTATTTGTATTCCAATGTATGGAAGGTGTATTTGAGGTTCTCTCACAAATTGATGGAGATAATGAGGAGGATCGAATGGGAGAAGGTGCTTACAGAACATATTTATGAGATTGATTTTCACTAGATTGAGGGATAACATTTTAACAAATTTTCAACCTGAATATTTTTTCTTTCACGATGTTGTAGGAAAATGTATGATATTTACTTCTCAAACATTATTTTTGAATTGTCTTATAGGTTTGGAGCCCTGTTACAAAAATTAGATATCCTCTAAGGGTCGATAATTGGGTATCAGGTGGTAATCAGGGGTTTGAGGTGGGTTGTAAGTATTTCCCATTCCGAAATATTTATCACGTGGTGTTGATTAAAGGATTACAAGTCACATGTTATTCCCATCTTGAGAATATTATCTTTTGGGGACTAATATTTTTTAATAGGGGTACACACCATATAGTGACCCTAGTCCATGTGACCAATAACATGGGAAGGAACACTGAGTTAGTGGACATTTCCATTTGGAAGTACACAACAAGATCATTGTTGTACAAAGGATAGAGGGAAAAACTAGGTATACATAAACATGACTTAGTACACAAAGACAAGATCCCCTACAATGGCATAACCAATGACATGAGATTAGTTTGATCTAATATAAAAATATTATATACCAATTTTACATGTCGTCTAGGGAAACTTGTCTAGTTGTTTCGTGTGTATGTGAGGATACACACAGGGGTTTAGACAAGGCCACACACTATGTGACATGGGGTACATACCATGTATCTTTCTTATACGTTCTAAGTACCCTAATATAATAAGACCATTGTTCAATTTCAAGAGACATTCCATGTAATATGGGTGCACATCGAGTACCCCCTTATAGATTTATACTTCACACATCTCCATTATAAGAATATGGATAGAGGTCTGTGAGTAGACTATCCAAAATAGATTTCCACATAGAATGAAATTGTGGGAATTTTTTTGGTTTGATAGATGTGACACGGGGAAAATCTTATGGAGTTCTTGTTAGTAGATCATAGATTATTATCAGTGGGAGTGTTTCATTGATCCATTTCTATGAGGGTATAGTTTTTTATTACAACCTATACATAGGATTGTGATCCCCTCGACTGGTTGAGTTTTTTATTAAGTTCAGATATCTATCTAGGATTTTGGGTAGGATCACCTATCAATTTTTATTTCTTTTGTGGGGTGTGTTTTATTAGAGTTTCCCTCATAAATTGGTGATGATCCCATAATCAAAGGTCTGATTATGGGAGGTTTTCAGTATCATTGTATGTTCAATCCCTCACTTGGATGTTAGATTCATATTGGGTTTATGGTATCTCCAAGTGGTCCATAGTGAGATCCCGTATCTAATTATCATGGCCTTGAGTCATAGTAGGGCTTCTGGTTTCCCTAATAAAATTTATTTTGATCCCATATATGAGTATTTGACGGTTCCAGGCGCAGCTGAAGCACGTGGGTGAATGTTCCCACTAGACCTTTTTTCATTAATAATGATCAATCCGGGATCAATACGACGATAAACGCCAGTCTCCATGGATAGAATCACAGAATAGACAAAGAAAAGGAAAGTCCCAGAACCACAAAGTAGGATCATTACAAGTTGATTTTAATTAATTTAATTAATTTACAAGAAGTACATTTTGGGTGTTCTTTATTCCTTGATATTCTTGATCACATTTTGATGTGATTCATCGTTGTGTCGTAGAAGCCAAGTGTAGACTTCCTCTAGCGGTGATCCACACGTGCACCTTGTATCTTAGGACATCTACAAAGGAGTCTTCAGGTTCTAGCATGGAGAAACCTTTTCTTATGTTGTCCGACTTATATCGTCTTGATCTAATAGAAGAGGATATCTCTCAGTCTTGAGAGTGTTCTTGGAGGAAGAGGTTTTGTCATCCTTGAATGAATTCTCCAGAATTTTTGTGCATGAGGATTCCCTTGTGTAGTAAAAGAGTTGGGGTTGTGAGGATATTTATAATTGGGTTTGAGATTGTAGAGTTATGACAATAAATATATGCATCACGAGTTTCTTTTATTTCATTAACTCTTATTGAAAACCCCCATGTCAAATAATTAATTCCTTGAAATGTCCCCATGCTGATTATAATAATTTTCATTTAATAAAACAATATTATATCCTCAAAATCTCAACTGGAAAAACTACACGGCGTGTAATAATAAACATACGACATGTACTTGTTTTTCATTGAAAACAACACGACATGTACATTCAATGTAAATGGCGTGTATATATTGTTTTTCATTTATTCATTTCCTTTCCAAAATGAAAACTACACGACGTGTAAATTTAATAATACACGATGTGTACTTGTTTTCAAAATAAAAACTACACAGCATGTAATCATTAATACATGGCTTGTACTTGTTTTCATTTTATTCTTCCTCCAACATTATAACGATTTAAACTTCCTTGAATAATTATCAAACCACGTTTGGGAATAATCTTTATTCCAGTTTAGATACACAAATGCACTTAGTGTGTGACCATCTAGGCCTCTTTCTCATTTCCATTAGGTGGACTTGCCTAAAGTACAAGATTACTATCTGACAATGGGTCAAGGCACCCAAGAAAAAGAAGTTGATGCCGCATTAACGTATCACCTCATTCAAACACTTACTATGTAATTTAATCCCTTTGTATCAATATATCATCTAGCAGGATTCATGGAAGTGTCATAAACCTATATGCTTGATCCTTCGTTCTTTGACTACCTGAAATAAAATCGTCGTTTACACCATCTCCATGGAATTTAATGCGACAGTTCTATTTCAATCAAAGGGCTGAGATATCAACTTCTATAAGTTGAAGGGAAAAATCCTTCCTCAACTAATCCATTAACAACATGTCACTTGTGATGCACTAAACAAACCCTACCTCCCTCCAACTGTCTTCATGACGGTTTTTGTCAGTAAATATAATTGCATGAGTTATGACATGAGTTAATGATAATCTTCCAGTCTAAGGACCATTACACATGCTGGAAGATAGTAATATCTGATGACACCAAAACATGATGAATTACTATTGGCAGGTCTAGTCTCAAAATCCCCCTTTTTGGACATTACCAAGTGCGAACTCCATGAGAGAGAGTCTCGTCTTCTTACGAGTACTCACACATGACGGTCTGTATACTATGTGTCCTATCATAGTATGTCATCCAACTACATAACTTTATATTAGAATATTTGTTATAGCATTTCAAGGTTCTCATCATACTAGGGATCTGCCATGACCTTATTAATGAAACAAATATTCCATGACTTTATTATATTATAGTCATGCAGAATAATGAAAAATATATAATAAGTGAACATTTATGTAATCAAAGTACAAAACAGTTGGTTCTCAGGACACCAACCCTAACAAACTCCCACTTGGACTAGAGCCAACTGCCTATGACTTTTAGTCCGCTGGACCTCACATGATGAACATGTTTTTGTTGAGTCAAGGCTTTAGTCAAGGGGTCCTCCATGTTGTCTTCCGTGGAAATACTGCTCACTGCAACTTCACCTCTCTGAGAAAAATCCCTCAAGAGATGATACTTTCGAAGTATTTGCTTTTTCCACTGATGTGACCTTGGCTCTTTTTCAGGTGACACCACTACAGTATTATCACAATAGAGTGTGATATGATCTTTATTTCTAGGTATTACATCCATATCTTGGACGAATTTTTTCATCCATACTGCTTCTTTAGCTGCCTCAGAAGCTGCAATATACTCATACTCCACTGTAGAATCTTCCACCACACTTTTCTTTGAGCTCTTCCAACTCATTGCACCACAATTCAATTCAAATATGTAACCAGTATGCGACTTCATGTCATCTTGATCAGTCTAGAAAATAGCATCTACATGTCCTATAATGACTAGTTTTTCATATCCTCTATAAAACAGGAACATATCCTTAGTACGCCTCAGATACTTAAGGATAGTCTTAACTCCCATCCAATGAAGGTCCCCTGGATCAGCTTGATATCTGCCTACCGCACTTAATGCATAAGCAACATCTAGCCCTGTAAGTAGCATAACATACATGACTGACCCAATAGAGGTTGCGTAAGGGATCCTTTCCATTTTCTTTCTTTCCTCATGTGTATGAGGACACATTTTCTTGGAAAGATGAATGCCATGTGACACTAGCAACAATGCCCTCTTGGATTGTCCCATACTGAATCTCTTTAGTATCTTATCAATGTATGTACTTCAACTCAAGCCCAACATTCTCTTGGATCTATCACAATGGATATTGATCCCAAGATTATATACGGCCTCGTCCAAGTCTTTCTTAGAGAAGCATTTATCTAACCATTCCTTAACTAACTGTAAGATAGGTTCTTCGTTTCCAATTTGTAATATGTCATCAACATATACTATTAGGAAAACAAATAAACTTCCACTAAACCTTTTATAGACCCAAGGCTCACATTCATTCTTAACAAATCCAAATTCTATTACAGGTTCATCAAGATGAATGTTCCATGACCTTGATGCTTGCTTTAATCCATAAATGGATTTGTAAAACTTGCATACCTTGTTGGCATCCTTTGGAGTCACAAACCTTTCAGGTTGCATCATGTAGAAATCTTTCTAGAGGTTCTCGTTAGGGAATGCTGTTTTGACATCCATTTGCCAAATTTCATAGTCATGGTAAGCAGAAATGGCCAATAAAATTCTGATGGATTTTAGCATCGTAACCGGTGAAAAGGTTTCATCATATAAAATTCCATGACTCTGTCTAAAACCTTTAGCAACTAGTCGTGCCTTATAGGTACTAACTTTCCCCTCCATGTCCAGTTTCTTCTTGAATACCCATTTATTACCAATATGCTTTACATCAACTAGAGGATCTACCAAAATCTGGACATGGTTTAGGTACATGGAATCCATTTTAGAATTCATGGCTTCTTGCCACTTGGAAACCTCTGTGACTTAAACTGCTTCCTTGTAGGTAAGAGGATCATTATTGTCAACCAATAATAAGTCACCATCCTCAGTGACAAGAAAACCATATCATTCTTGTTCTCTCACCTCTCTTGTGCTCCTATGTAGTTCTTGTGTCTCTGGAACAGATTGTTCTTCCATGGGGATTTTTGGAATCTGTTCTTGTACAAACTCCTGTGTATCTTGATCCTCAACTTCATCGAAGTCTATCTTTCTCCCACTATCTCTTTTGGAGATGTGCTCCCTGTCAAGGAATATGTCATTTCTTTCCACTGTAACCTTTTTTTTCTAAGGTGTTTTATAAGTAATATCCTCCTGTTTCCATGGTATATCCTATAAAGACACACTTTGTGCCTCGGGGTGAATGTTTGTTACCTAAAGAGGCTTTAACAAATGCTTCGCTACCCCACACATGTATATTTGATAACATGGCTTTGCGTCCACTCCATAAATCATATGGAATACCATTTATTGATTTAGTTGGTACATGGTTTAGTAAGTGTGATGCTATTTGTAATGAATATCCCCATAATGATAATGGATGACTCGCATGACTCATCATTGATCACACCATTTCCAACGGTGTGCAGCTCCTCCTTTCACTTACTCCATTCCACCGAGGTGTGTAAGGAGGAGTGAGTTGAGATAGATTCCACAACTCCTATAAGAAATCAATGAAGTCCTGATTAAGATATTCTCCTCCTCTATCTGATCGGAGTTTCTTAATCTTCTTACAAAGCTGGTTCTCAACTTCATTATTGTATTCTTTGAACTGATCAAAAGAATCTATGTTATAACTCATTAAGTAAATATATCCATATCTACTAAAATCATTAGTAAAAGTTATGAAGTATGAGAACCCATCCCTTTCTTTAACAGGAAATGGCCCACACACATCTGTGTGAACTAATTCTAGAATCTCTTTAGCCCTTTCACCTTTCCCACTAAATGGGGATTTGGTCATTTTTCTTTGTAGACATGCATGACATACAGCAAGTGGTTTGAGTTTTAAAGAATCTAAATAACCATCTTGATGTAATTTTGTCAAATGTTTCTCATTGTCATGACCTAGCCGGTGATGCCAAAGTTGGGTGTGGTATGATTCTTGTGAATTATCTTTTTCATCGATTTCCATTACTTGGTTTGTGTAGTCTAACACATAAAGGCCGTTATATAAATCTGACCTACCAAAACAAATGCTATATTTATTAAAATAGAAATATCCACTTCCAAACATGAAGATGAATCTATCAGTATCTAATCTAGATACTGAAATGATGATTTTGGTAATAGAGGGAACATAATAACATCCTTTAAAAACCAAGACCATCCCAGTAGGCAATGTGAGGTGGTAGTCTCCAACAGCCACAACAGCGAGTCTGACTCCATTGGCTGCTCGTAGATCCACCTCACCTCAGTCAATCATTCTGAATCTACATGGTTCCTATATTTGGATACATATGTGAGGAAAAAAAGAAGTATCTAATACCCAATTGGTAGAAACAGATAGATTTCATTCGATAACAAACGAATCGAAAGTTTCCCCATGCTTCCCTGGCTGGGTGTAGTTTTTCTTCTAGTGGCCCTTCTTTCCACATGCTAAATGAACAAAATCCTGTTCTCTTGCCTCCACATTAATATTCCATTTCATGGAAGGTCTTGATGAAGCTTTGGGCTTAAATCTCTTCACCTTCCCTTTTCTTTTATTCACCATGAGGATAGAAGTCTTTTCAAGCTTCAGGTCATTTTCCACTTGGAGAATAAGGACATGATGATCAGATATAGACTTCTCAATGTTGTTCATGTTGAAATTTACAACAATGTTGGAGAAGCTCTGGGAAGTAATGCATGAAGGAGATTAGTACCCAATTATTCGGGGAGTTTAAACCCTAGAACCTCCAAGTGATCAATGTAGCCAATGAGCTTGACTACATGATGCCTAGCTGGGGTACCTTCTCCCAGATTGCTCTGAAATAGATCCTTGGAGATCTCAAACCTATTCTTATCTTTCTCTCTCCTCGTATAGACCACAGAGGTGCTCGAGCATGCTATAGGCATCCATTTCTTCATGATACTTCATGATCTCAATAGAAATAGATGAAAATATCAAACATTGAACGCTGAGTGCATCACTCAAATGTTGATCATAGACCATGAAATCTTCATCACTTGCACCTAGGGTAGGAGAATCAGGAAGTGAGGACTCCAGCACGTAAAACCTTCGTTCAAGGCCTAAGATAACCCAAAGGCACCTAAAAAATTCTTGAAAGTTACTAATGGTGAGGATATTTTCTTTATCCAGAATTGATCGTAGAGAAAATGTGGTTGATGAGTTTGTTATTTTCTACAAATTAAATGATCAGATTTATCAGTACTTTCTTGATTACATGTTATGAGAAAGAATAAATTTTATTAAGTCTCCCACTATTTTATCATGTCCCAATGGCCCTCACCATTGAACTCGGAATGTCTAGTTGCTTTTACATTATAGTGGCAAGGATCCATATTCCCCTTCGCATAACCCTAACAAGGGTTGGTCAAGCTATTTGAAGGTATTTAGGTAGGCAGGTCATTGCCAACTTTGAGCTTACAATTCCTTGATCTGTTGAGTGGAATCCCCAATCTTGAAATCCTGACATGGATTTACTCAACTCTTTCCTCCAATATTACATCAAGTCTAGCAAGGGATACTCCTCTTGATGTAATATGGTTAATTCATCCCGAAACCTTTCATAAATAATTCCTTTATAAAAGTAAGTGTCCCAACAAGGGTTGGTCAAACACATTTTTTATAGAGTGTTTCCCTTAATTAAGTAACAGAAGGCTTGGTCTGACTTAATATGGTATTGAGGGAATTTAATCCTTTATGTATAGTTTTTCATTATCACATGCTTGTTAATATTCAGTGATTCTTGATTAAGTAATTAACCATGTTCCGATAATGTTTATGCATAGTACAGTTTTTAATTTATTCCATCTATGTATGCTTGATCATTTTATTAACTATGTGATCGCGACAACACATACATAATAAATAAACCATGCAATAAGATAGAAATAAATTAAGATGGCATGGTCATGATATTTTATTGGTTTGCTTATCTAACGGTTTGATAAGCTAACCCTGACCTAGGGAAAAACACCATGAACTGATGGTTCGTGTTTTGTAGCTCCCACCTGTCCACTTTGGTGTCTTCTTGGGTTTGTTTCGCCTTAGCTTCAGGATTTGAACCATCTCCTCGGGCTTGGGAGATCCTCCATTACCTGCGGTTTACAATAAAGAAACCATGGGCACGCATGCACTACATTTTATTGGAAGAAGGCTCGCAAGCCAACAAATTTACATTAACCAAATTTAAATTAATCTATACACACATACAATGGGTCTTTGGTCTAGCTCATGATCATCCATAGCATGCAACGACATTTAGGCATATTTAGAATTTAAATTCTTTTCATCGTTATATAATTCAAGATAAGACGCCCTTAAATTCAATTAATTATGATCTTATAATTAATCAATTCTTTATCTTAAATTCCTTTCTGAATTTCCTTGAGATTCTTCCCATCCATATTCCATGTATAGGTCTTCTTACTTTTGGAGGAAACGTGGTGAAATTTATGGAAAGTACATGGCATGTAGTTCATATTTACACGGTGTGTATTTCTTTTCACCTTAAATCTAATGTACACGCCGAGGGCTTCGGCATGTTTTCTGTATATTGGAAATTTTGGAGTATACGATGTGTAGATTAATCTAACATGGCGTGTACTTCCTTATTATGGATTTTATCGGTCTGGCAATCCCGTGTACACGGTACGTGGCTTCTCCTTTGTACACGGTTTGACTTCGGTCGGATCGGACTACACACTATGTTGCTCCAACATACACGCCGGGTATTCCTGTTCCCCCGTGCCGTTCATTTCTGGTCAACACAGGGTGTTAAATGCTTAGGTGTAATCAATTCACACAGCGTGGTTTGGCAGACTAGAACCGGTTCGTTGAACCTAAGTACACGGTGTGTAGTTTTCATTACACTCCATGCATTACTGTGTTTTACAGATAGAAAGAGATACTCTCCTAAATGAGTTCCTCGTTTTTATTTTAATCAAAATTAAAATTCAAAAGGTCGTTTATGTGATATGAATTGAGAAATGAAGGAGGAAGAACAGATCTCATTTATTCAGATTTATAGAATGATTTATTTCAAATTGAATCAAATATAAGTGCATAAATTATCAACGAAAATTAAATAACTATAATCAATGATGTAACCTCCCTCTGATACCATTTTAAGGATCCGGGCACAGTGGAAGCACATGGGTGAATCTTCCCACTTGGCATTTTTTCATTAACAATGATCAATTTGGGATCAATATGAAGATAAACGCCAGTCTCCACAGATCGAATAACAGAAATAGACAATGAAAAGGAATGTCCCAGAACCAAAAAGTAGGATCACTGCAGGTTGATTATAATTAATTTAATTAATTGACAAGAAGTACATTTTGGGCGTTCTTTATTCGTTGATATTCTTGATCACGTTTCGATGTGATTCATCATTACGTCGCAGAATCCAAGTGTAGACTTCCTTTAGTGGTGATCCACATGTGCACCTTGTATCTCGGGACGTCGCCAAAGGAGTCTTTAGGTGATAGAATAGAGAAACCTTTTCTTGTGTTGTGTTCTTTAGTCCATCTTGATCCGATGGAAGAGGATTTCTCTCAATCTTGAGAGCGTTCTTGGAGGAAGAGGTTCTTTTGGCCTTGAATGAATTCTCCCGAATTGTTGTGCACGATGATTCTCTTGTGTAGGAAAAGAGTTGGGGTTGTGAGGATATTTATAATCATGTTTGAGATTGTAGAGTTATGACAATAAATAAACCCGTGACATATTTCATTTATTTCATTAACTCTTATTGAAAACCCCCATGTCAAATAATTAATTCATTGACATGCGCCCACACTGAGTATAATAAATATCATTTAATAAACAATATTATATCCTCAAAATCCCGACTGGAAAAACTACACGGTGTGTAATAATAAATACATGGTGTGTACTTGTTTTTCATTGAAAACTACACGGCGTGTACATTCACTGTACATGTCGTGTATATCTTGTTTTTCATTTATTCATTTCCTTTCCAAAATGAAAACTACACGGCATGTAAATTTAATAATACATGGTGTGTACTTGTTTTCAAAATAAAAACTACATGGCATGTAATCATTAATACACGTCTTGTAATTGTTTTCATTTTATTCTTCCTCAAACATTAAAACAATTTAGGCTTCCTTGAATAATTATTAAACCACGTATGGGAATAATCTTTACTCTACTTGATATACTTAAATTCACATAGTGTGTAATCCTCTAGGCCTCTTCCTCATTGGCATTAGGTGGGCCTGACTAAAGTCCAAGATTACTGTCTAGCAACGGGTCAAAGCACCTAAGAGAAAGAAGTTGACGCCGCATTGACGTATCACTTCATATGAACACATACTGTGTAATTTAATCACTATGTATAAATATCTCATCAAGAAGGTTTCATGGAAGTGACATAAACTTATATGCTTGATCCATCATTCTTTGACTACCTGAAATAAACTCATCGTTTACACCATGGCCATGGAATTTAATGCGGCAGTTCTATTTCAATAAAATGTTTGAGATATCAACTTCTATAAATGGAAGGGACAAATCATTCCTCGACTTATCCATTAACAACATGTCACTCATGACGCACCCAACAAACCCTACTTCACCCCAACTGTATTCGTGATGGTTTTCGTCAGCAAATCTAAGTGCGCGAGTCATGACATGAGTTAATGATAATCTTCCATCCCAAGGACCATTACAAATGCTCGCAGATAGTAATATCTGATGAAACCAAAACATACTGAATTACTATTGGCAGGTCTTTTCTCATAATCTCCCATATTGGAGATTACCAAGTGCAAACTACATAAGAGAGAGTCTCGTCTTCTTATGAGTACTCACATAGACAGTCTGCATACTATGTGTCCAATCATAGTATGTCATCCAACCTAAGAACTTTAATTAAGAATATTTGTTATAGCATTTAAAGGTTCTCATCATAGAGGGGATCTTCCATGACCTTATTAATGCAAAAAATATTCCATGACATTATTATATTATAGTCATCCAGAAAAATGAACAATATATAATAAGTGAACATTTATGTAATCAAAGTACAAAATAGTTGGTTTTCAGGACACCAACCCTTACAAAATTATGGCTCCAAAGTTCTATATTGGGTTCATGGTTCCCCACATCGGTTCGGAGTGTCATCCATTTTTTGAGTGTTGAGACCTTTTGGGTTCCAGTAGGGTTGGTGGAGTCCCCCATGAGACTTGGGTGTGATACCATAGTTGAGTATTATGATCTGCTAGGTTGTAATGTGAATTACTCCATAACGAGACATGTTGAGCATGTTCTATTAGATTTATGTCATTTTAGATGGTGGGGATATACCATCCCCGTTGTGATACCTTTTTAGTGAGATACCTTCGATGAGTTCAATCATGAATATATGACATATACCCAATTGATTAAATCTCATGGATCGGTTCCATCGGGGGTGATATGGCTCATTATGTGAGTAATCATGGATGAACAATACCTTAGAGATTGTGTAGAATCCTTTGAAAGGCTATATAGATGAAACCATGACACTTAGAGTCTAATATAAGTATATATATGTTATTTTTGTAATCCTTTCAGTTATTTATATTTTAAAAACCTTGTGGATATGAGTTGAATAGTCATAGATAACTGAGAAATTAATAATATGGAGTTTCCTTTACTATTTTTCTTGGGTTTTATCCTACCTATTGGTATGGAGTAGACTAATTCCACTTAGTATTCAATTTTATTTTGGGGTTTTTGGTCACCTTCTTGATATTTTTAAACTAAAACCCTTCATGTGATCTTCCCACCTCATTTATTTTTTAGAAGACATTCTTTTCAAAGGAGTCATAAGAGTACCCAAAAAAAGGTAGACCATAAATAGATAGATAAACAGAGGTGTATACCAGTAGTTGGGTTTGATAGAAGTCCCATACTACTGGATAGATTATAAAATTCAGTTTTTTTAATGGGATACAACTTTTTCCTTATAAATCATTCATTAATTTTACTATACATTAATTGTGAGGGTGATGTATGAATGAATTTTTTTGTATTAGTTTTATTATTATATTTTTAGTATTTTATGGAGATATAGGTGGGTGTATATTTTTATAGGTAATATAGGATAATGAATTCCATGGGTGTGATATTCCTTCTCAGTTCTAATTTCTCACCCCTGGCCCATTGGAGGTAGTCTTGGGGTGGTCACAATTGGCTTACCGCTAGTTAGGTAGTCCATGATGTGTCGAGTCACGAATACAATGATAGTCTAGGAAGGTAATCTTAAAAAAGAAAGTGACTTTTAATACTTATGTATATACAACAAAACAATGTATTATTCTCATTATATGTTCTCATGTCTTGGGATTTATTATTCATGATTCCACACTCTTATGTAATGTGTCCTTTTATTTCAAAAACATTATGCCATTATTCAAGATTTAAATTTTTTGACTGATCGAATATGATTAATTCAATTTGTGATCATGTTCTCACACCCTTATTCTTATTTTATTCTCAATTATGATCATCAATTACTATATATTATGTTTACCCTTACTGATAATCTAATCTCAACCTTACTTATATTTCTTTTTCTCATGTTATGAATAATGATGTCAAGTATGAAATTTATATCAAGTGTATTATGTGAGAAATATTTGGGTGTGATATTGATGATCATTCAAGTAATGTGATGATTATGTACCTTGTTTATAAAAATTGTTTACTGTCCTCAATTTTGAATTATTGTAAAATTTATTAAATAATCAACTAAAATGATGAAATATTAAGGTATGAAATGATCTGATCACATTAGTTATACTTCTAAACCATGTATGGTGAACTTAGTGTAATATTTCATTTGTATCATGTAGGGAAATCATTTAGCACAAAAGAGATGATAATAATAGAACATGACCTGTTAATTTTGTCAAATGTAACATTGATAGATAACATGGATTGGAGTTGAGTAGGTAGTTTCATAATAAAATATTAAAATATTTGAAAATAATGATTGATATTTTCTTCACAGACCATGATATCTATTAATAGAGTATGTTTTATAAGTCCATGGAATTTAAAAAATAATAAAATAAGATGAAATATGGATATAGTTATTGTGAACTTGTTTATCAATTTTAAATATACTAAAAAAATAAAGTACACACCTTGTGGAATTTTAACATGTCATATTATAATAAAGAGAGAAAAATTATATAATTTGAGGGATATGGTTATTGTCAAAGAGGTGATCTTGAAGAGATTATAATAAATTATTTTAACAATATAATTTATATTTTTTTTAAAATATAAATATATTTTTATGTAAATGTATTGTAATTTTTAGGATTAATCAGGGTTTTCTTTCTTTTATGTGTAATTTTGAGGTAATGAGCGATAATGTCCATTTTCATAAAGGTGTAATGTAAGGGTGATTGATTTGTTGGTTTAGAATCCATTTTTATTATCAAAAACCATCCCATGATACCCCTAACCTAGGACTGTGAGTCAATTTGTGGTAAGGTAGGAATGATCTTCTCTACCCTCATGGGATGAAAACAAGTGCCTAAGGCAACAATAATTTCCATTGGGAATGTTTTCTCAAAAAATATCATCACAAAAATATAAATAATATCCACAAAGGAACCATGATGGCCTATATTCAATAATAAACATTTGAACATGGCATAAAACTGCACCTTATACATGTTCAAACAATGAGATTTGAAGACACACATTTGAAAAAAGGGGAGTTGAGATATAATAATGAAAACAAAAAATGTTAAATAAAATATAGCTTCACATATCACTATTACATATGTGAAAAACTTTTTGGAAGAGAATAAATGAAAATGGGGGTGGTTGAATAGCCTTCTAAAAAAATAATGTGATAAAATAAAATCATAATTTATGAATTAAAATGACTTTGAAAAGATTAAGTGATGATATTGATTAAGTGATAATTGATAAATTCAATTCAAATAATAATGATAATTTCAATGTTAAATAATAAATAACTATCAATGGAAGGATGGATCAAATTTAAAAACTTTTGGTCCGTCCATATTAGGATGATTCGATTATGAAATATAAATATTGATATATAGAATATATATTTTGTATGTAGTTTAATAATAGTACATGAAGTGATGATATGTCTCCATTGATCAATTAGAGAGATATGTTTGATTTTACTGGGAAACTAGGAACAAAATTTATTTACTTTTAAAAGAAAACCATGAAATGAATTCCATTTAATATAATAGAAAACTAATAACCATATATATTGTTTTTAATGTAAACACAAGAAACAACTTCCCATGATTTTAATAGTAACTCTTGAACCAATATCACTTGGTTTTAATGAGAACCTAAGAACCATCTTACTTTGGTTTTAATGAAATTAAAAAAAATAATTTCACTTAGCTTTAAGAAAACATAAAAACCAAATCAATTGGGATTAACAAAAACCAAAGAACCACTTCCCATGGTTTTAATAGAAACCCAAGAACTATATTTTATTGGTTTTTATTAAAACCAATTAACCAAATTACATTGGTTATAATAGAATCATAAGAACAACTGCCCATAGTTTTATTAGAAACCTAAAAATCACAACACATTATTTTAACAGAATCCCAAGAACCATTATATTACCATTTAGTAGTTATTAAAATAACCCCATTTATGAATATCCCTAAAATTGATAGTTCAGAGCACACATCCAACACTTGTGGTTGTGAGTACCGATAGATGATGATGTGAAAATATAGATATTTTATTATTGAAAATACTATAAAAATGTGGTCTTATATTTCATTAGATTAATGTAAACAAATTTAAATAGGGAGAGAGATATAGACAAGAGTGAGAGAATTTTTGATTTGGAAAAAGTGTTCCTCTTAGAAAGGAGGTGGGGTACAAAGCTAGATATTCCTCATTGATTTGATTATAGGGATTTTACAAAAGACCATTGTTTGTTCAGATTCATATCCAATCACCTAAGACCTCTATTTATATCTCTAAAAAATTGGGAGCCTATTATAATTATTCATGGTAATTAATAATGAAGAAGATATCCATTATAGTGTTTTCAGACATTTTAATATTAACCCATAAACTAATAGCCTCGATATTAATGAATAACCTTTATCCTCTATTGAGTATCCAAAAAATTTCATAAAATCTAGTTTTCTAGAAATCCTATATCGAGTAGTTAGTGATCCTCCACCTAGAATATGGTGGAATTCTGTAGAAATGGTGTGTTTATTTATTCACAACTGGATTTCCATTGGGTATTTTGTTGAAAGGAAGTCAAAATAGCTACTCATAGCTATATTCCCAACATAGCCTTCAATAAGGGGATCATACACTTCATTCAAAGTTCATCTAATATTCAACTAGATTCTATAAATGTCATTAAAAATTCCAATAGGTCTATCAAATTAAAATTAATATGTATTTGATGTCCTCAAAAGAGATATCCACGATCCTAGAGATTCTATCATTTTATATTATAAGAACATCATTATGAATTCACTTGACATAACTAAGAAAGAACTCAATAAGAAGGTTAAAACCATAAATTAGTGTTTTATATCATGAATACATCATAAGAGAGTGGGAGAGTGAGTTATACCAATATATCCATTTTTATGATTACAAAAAGTTAACATAATTTGATGATTAAAGTGAAAACAGAGTTAAACATATAAAAATTTAATCCAATAATATTGAATTTAAGATATTTAACACTATTATGAGATAAATGTAAATAAAATTATATTAATATTCATTAAATATATAATTAATAAAACTCTATTCAACTCAATCATGAAATTAACAAAAAGAAATTAAATATTATTTATTATGAAACCTGCTTCTATCAAAACATAAGAAACATCTCCCCTATTGAAGTAAAACATAATCTTTCCGCTTTTAACAAAAAAATATATATCCCCCACTATGATTACCAAAAAATAAACATGTAAGAAAAAGGGATGGCTTTAACAAGTGGTTAATTGAACGTTAAATTAAAATTAAAGAGAATTAAATTCATGAATTTGAGTAAGATAATTCTTAATAATTTTAAAGTATTGAAAAGATTTTGGGGAAAAATTAGTGAAGAGAAATAAAAATAAAATAAAATATAAATTGATAAATTTAATAATATTAAAAAATCATTATATTGAAAAAAATTCAAAGAGATATAATGATTTTAAAAATAATCGAAAAATAAAACAAGATATTAAATGATGAAATCCCATATGATAAGAGAGAAAAGATTTGAGAGATAGGGAGATTTGAGATATCATGAAATTAAGTTCAATTTATAAATTAAATAATTGAGATTGCAAATTTTTTCTCATGTAGATCAAAGTTGATATTTAAATTTCTCCCAAAAATTAGTTATTATGCTTCGTATCAATTAGAAAATAAAAAATGATCTGAACATTGAAAGAATTGATGAATTATTTCAATTGATAAAACACCATGTTTAATAAAAAATATTCTTTATGATAGATCAGTGATGTTTAGTGGTTTATTCTTCAAATAACAATAAATAATATTCTAGTAGGTACCCTTGAGTGTCGAATAATGTTAGATAAAAAAATATTAATGTCAAAAAATATAGTAGAGAGAGATAACATGAAATTTTAATAGATTCAAGTGTAATATATCTATCATTTTTTCATTCCATTAATAAATTAAATTCCCAAATTGTTTATGATAATTTAAAAACATATCTGGAGTAAAAGATTTCACAAAAGAAGCATTTTTTTTAACAAAGTTCATTTTTAAAAAAACCAACAACAAGAATATTTATTTTAACATATTTATAACCACATAGAATGTTATGATTTTCTTCACATTGAGTGAATTTAAGAAAATATATTTTTATGTTCCATGATTGCTAATTTAAAAATTTTAACATCTATTCAATTTGTTAGTTTGAAACCAAAATCATAATTTTTTTGAAAGAAGATAATTTTAATTATTAATATTTTTTATCATTAATAATTTTTCTATATTTCTTTGAAATATTAATAAATTTTAAAAAAGTTCCTCAATATATTTTCAATTTAATTTTTTTAAAATAAGAACATGACTAATAGGATGAATGAGCTTTAAAAAATGAATGACAAAGAGAGTGAAAAATATTGTAACTAACATTTTCACATACCATGATATGTTCCATGATACAATTAAGACATGATTTTTTATTGAATATGATAAATAAGAATACACTATAGCAATCCATGATGAATTTATTTTCAAGATTCCAATATTTGTTATTTTAATTATACATTTTGTTCAAGGTACAATATGATATTATGTGAAACTAATTTTTGTAACAAATTTTTATTTATTCTAAAACATTAATTTGATTTTGGTTCTTTGATCAGTGAAAGGATTTATGCATTTTCTTTGGTTTCTTAATTTTTTTAATAATCATTCATTTAAAAATTATTTATATGAGGTACTTCTAGAGTAATATTCATCTTTTATTTCTTTAAAATCAATCGTTCTTTTAGAACCTTTGGACCCTTTAACTTATTTATTAGATTTTCTCTTAATAATTATCTCATATTCTATATGGAAATCGAGGAGTTCATCAAGCGATATCTTTTTGATATATTTCACTTTTTATATAATAGTTACCTTGGGACCTATAAACTAGGTAAATTCTATATGGTTTTCCTTATGTTAATTTCAATAGAAAAATTTTCATGAAGAGATATTCTACAATATTAATGTTTTATAACCCCCATAAAAAAGTAACGAATATATTGATTTGAGTGTATTAAAAAGAAATAAATGTCAAGTTAAAAAATATTACCTAATGTCAATTATATTATTCATTCCATTTTGTGTGACTTATAGGTGTTTCTATGCAGTTGGGGTGTGCCTCTATGGTGGAGATGGCCCATGTTTCTGTATCAGACATAGGTTCAAATTCAGGTGCGATCGAAATTCTGCATGCAGGCGGTGACACAGACATGAAATAGGTAGGCAATGACACATGCATGATGCAGGCAGGAGGTGACACATGCATGACGTAGGCAGGCTATGATACAGGCATGACATAGGCAGATGGTGACATAATCATGATATAGATATGTTGTTGTATTGGGCCTTCGGGATAGATTGTGAGCCATTGGGCCATGTAATGGGCTTCATGACCATTGGGACTTCAGTCCATACACTGAATAATAAAAGGATTGATGGCTGGGATATCCCTTAGGGGGTTATGGGCTTTCTTTCCGGCATGTGTATGTGGTGTGTTTGTTTTATGAAATTTTACCCCTAAGAACCATATATATATATATGTCTGTGTGTGTGTGTGTGTTTAGATATTTTATGATATTTTTTCATGAATAAATATCATTAAATTAAATTCTAACAATCCCCCAATAGAGATCATTCATTTATTTTACATTATGTTCAAAATATGAAATATCATAAGGAGTCTATTTTTCTTCTAAACAATAATGTGGGTATAACCATGAAAACACATTTTTAAAAAAAGTTAACCAATTCAATTAAGAATTTTGGACATGTGAATTTTCCAATAATAATAATATTAAAAATTAATAAAAGGAGCACATCCAATGGAATGAACATCCAATGAATTTAAAAAAAGATACCATTTTTTGAAAAATTAATCCTCGAAATGAATTAGGATTTTAAAATATAAAATATTTTTTTGATTTTTTTGAAAAATCATAATAATTTATTTTGATACAAATTATTTGTTTAGAGAAAATTTTTAGAGGGTTGAAAATGTCAATTAAAAAAAGTAAGTGATAAATAAAAACAAAAATTTATTGAAAAACATATTTTGAAAAAAATTGATGAATTTTATAAAGTGATATATGATAAATTTTTACCATATAATAAATTTAATATGAAATTTAAATAAAAATTTTAGAATAGATGAAAAATAAATAATCAAATGTATGAACATTATGTATATCAAGATTTGGTTGATGCAATAAAATTTTTTAAAGAGAGTGTAAAAAATTTTATAAGGAGTTTACATGTAAAACATGAGGGGACCATATTTCTATATAACTAAATTAGAGAGATATGTCTTAGTATAAATATTATTGGATTAAATAGACACCTAATAACCAACTTCCCTTGGGATTAATGTAAACCCAACAACCAACTTTCCATATATTTAACAAAATACCAACAACAAAATTCATATGGTTTTAATAGATACCCCAAAACCAATTTTAATGTTTTTAATATAAACAAAATAAACACTTCCCATAGTTAAAAAAATGTACCAATTCCCTTGGGTTTATTGGAAACCCAAGAACCAATCTCCCTTATTTTAATAAAAATTTATGAACTAAATTCCCTTTATTTTAATAGAAACCCAATAACCAATTCCATTGGTATTAATTGAATCCCTATAATAAATTTCCATTGATTTGAGGGAAACCCAATTACACCCTTACCTTGGATTTAATAAGAACCCACAAACCAATAACCGATGTTATAATAGAAACCCAAGAACCACTTCCCTTCATTTTAACAATAACCCATGGAAAACTACCCACAGTTTTAATAGGAACCCAATAACCATAGACCTTGTGTTTTAAAAGTTATGAAAAGAAAACCATTGATGAAGATCACTCACTTTTATATTTGTGAGATAATATCCTCCACTATTGTTTTTGATAATATTTATAATATGAGGTGTGAATAAAAATATAATCTATGTGAAAATTAAATACAAATATTGTTTTATATCTCACTAGAAGTAATGATACAATTATACTGAGAGATATGGAGAATGATGTGAGAGAATCATAGATTTTTAAAAGTATAATTGATCTTTGAAAGGAGGAATTAAAAAAATCTAGAAATCTATCATTGTTTTGTCAAAGAGTTGTTTCATAAGAATTTTTTTGTTTAGATTAATATCCATGCATTCAAGACCTCTATTTATAGGCTTTAAATCAGTCTATAACCTTCTTGAATTAATTAAGGTGAATTGAATGCAATTAATACCTTGATAATATATTTTTACAATTATTAAATGATCTCTATAACTATAAGTCTCGATTCCACCATATACTTTCTAGCATATAATTGATTCTCAGTGGACTACAAGGAATCCGATGTTATTGGAAATCCCCAACCAGGTCATTGATGATCCTCCATAAGATAGTCAATAGTGTTATGAAGAATTGGGGTTCCACTATCTTCAGAACAGGTAGACTGATGGGTCCTATACACATAGGAAGACACTACCTCATGGCACCATATATTCGATTCCATTCATTAACTTGCTAATGCTATATGCACTGCTTCAACATTAATAAGGGTCTCCTAAACATCCTTCAATGACCTTTTAAGGTTTTACCTTCATATATAAATGAATTAAGAAAGTATATTAAGACCCTAAAAATATATTTAATATGCCTCTAATGACATCAAAATTAAAATCTAATATCCTCAATATTCATTTATTTTATCACATAATAACCAGATTTAAAATTTAAATGACATAACTGAGAATCACAGAATGAAAATTTAAGAACTATAAAGTAGTGTTCATGATCATGAAAACACCATGTGAGAGAGTGGTAGAACAATCTCCCACTTTTATATGATTAAAACACACATTACTTATGTTAAATAAAAAATAAGTGTTAATTATATAATATTAAAATTAAATAATTTAGAAATAATGGTATCCAAATGATCCTGATAAAAAATTAAATTAAAAAAATTAAATATGTTCAAGTGATAAAAGTAAATAAAAGTACATTTAAAATTCAAAATACATTACCATAATGATACTCAACATGATCACAATATAAACCAACTTTTACCAAAAACCAAGAAACATCCACCACATTGAATGAAAACATATTATTCCATCGTTGACCAAAAAGTCCAAATAATTAAAATATTCCCCCTTGTGAATATACAAATGGAAACAAGGAGATGGAATGTGAAGAATATAATAGGAGATTAATTTATCATAATTTTTATAAATAGGATAACTAAATTCAATAAATGGAATAAGATAAATATAAATAATTTTAAATATATAAAATATTTAGAAAAATAAGTTTGGTGAGGAGAAATAAAATTAAAATTAAAAAAATTAATATTTGAACAAGATAAAGAAAGGATGAATTTGATAGGTGTATTAAAAGAAATAAAAAGATGGGAAATAGAGAAAAGAAAATATTAAAAATGATACATCTCATATTTTATGAATGAATAGATCATAGATATAGATAAGATACAAATATAAATTATGTTAATTAGAGAAATAAAATTAATGTTCTCCAGAATAATTTTCCTATATAGATTAAGGAAGGTGTAGAATTTTTTTGAGAAATGATAGAGATAGGTACACATAAATTGAAGAATTAAATAATGGTCTTAAGATGGAAATATATGATTTGTTATTTGATTTTATTAAAATGATATTTTATCGAGATGAAACCTTATGATAAAACAATGATGTTCAGTGGGATAAACCAACAAAAACATTAAAATGAAATTCCATTTATTCTGTTGAGGGTTTGAAAATGGTAGATAAAAAATAATTTAATGATGAAACAATATATGAGAAGGAGATAATGTGAAATTGGAATGGATTATATCCTATTATATCTATATTTTACCAATAACATTTTTAAATTCAATTATTGTTTCTTTGGTAATTTGAAAACCTATATTGAGTAACACACTTCACAAAAGTTTTATTGTTTTTAAATATTTCATTATTTCAAAAACCAAATTCATATAAATTTATTTAAACATATCTATAAGCAAGGATTATGTTAATATTTTTTTTCCTTAATTTTCTTTTAAAAAATATATTTTAAGATTCTTGGTATCATATTTCAAAAATTAAATATCTAGTGTATTTTTAATTTTTTTCGAAAATCATCTTTTTTTCATTCAAAATATGATATTATTCAATAAGAAGCATAATATTCTCATTAATTAATTTTTTATTTTTCTTTTTAATATATATATTTCAAAATAAGTTTCTCAATTTTTTTTAATTTTATTTTTTAAAAGGACGACAATGAAGAAAAGGATGAACGAGAGATGTAAAATAATGAGAAGAAGAATGTGAAATATAATAAATAACCTCATTGCATACCTTGATATGTGCCATGTGAAATTTATGACTTGATTCAATTGTTTTATTTGTTAAAATAGAATACATGATAATAATATAATATGAAACTTTTAGGGATTTTCCCTTTATTCATTTCTGTAAACATTTTTTTCAAGGGAAAATCTAGTTCGAAATTACACTTCTTGTAAAAAAAAGTAATTTACATCCCAAAAATTAATTTTATATTAATTTTTGAATTGATATAAGGATATATTTTTTCAATCAGTTTTTTAATTTCTTTGAAAGAAATTAGACCTCAGATTCATTATCATAGTCACATAAGAATGAATCCACATATTTTATTTCATTAAAAATACTGTTCTTTTGTATTATTTTTATTAATTTTATTATTTATTATATTATCTCTACAAAATTTATTTATATGTCATGAGGAAGATAATATGTTCTTCGAGTGATATATTTTTTAATGTATATATAATTTTTTTCAGCCAAAACTATGGTAGTTGATGAGCATGGTAAAACACATATGATTTTCTTATTGAGAATTTTTATTTAAAAATCAGAAAAATTTCAATTTATACCATTAAAAATGTAAGGAAACCTCATAAAATATAGAAAATATATTCATTTGAGTACTAAAATATAATTAATTATTCTCTCTAGATATATATGGTCTAATGTCCTTTACATTATTCATTCCTTCATGTGTGATTTCAATATGTTTCCAAAATTTATTAATAATTTATTAATAATCAATATAATTAAATTCATTCTGGTCAATCCCAAAATTGAGATTATTAATGTAGATTCCATTAAGTGCAAAGGATTAAATATACCATGGATTACATTTTCCTTTCAATTTATTTATTTTTTGTTATAACAATGTATAACCATTTTCCAAACATGATAACCAATTAAAATATGAATGATAGAAATGCGATATTTACAATAAGAATAATTTTAACCATTAAATAAAAAAACATGGGTGAAGTAATATCCATCAAGATAATTTAGAAAAATAGATTCCATTTAAAAAAATAGATCCTTGAATGTAATTATGATATTCATTTTTTTGATTTTTTTAAAAAATAAAAATATCACCTTTGATTATAATTGTTTATGGAGGGGAAATGAGAGGGTAGGTGGATTTCTTGTAAAAATACTGATGAAAAAAATAATGAAATTAGAATAATTAAATTGATAATGTAATGAAATTGATTATGTGATAAATGATATATTTTATGGATATAATAAAGTTAATATAAAATTTAAATAAACATTTAAGAGTTTCAGAAAGATAATGAATATAATTTACCATGATTTTGTATATTGATGTCTGGATAATGCAATGTAGAAATATAATTAGACAGAGGGAATATTTTTCTAAGGATTCCAGTAGTAGAACATGAGAGTCCCCTATGTATCAATTCTATAATTAGAGAGAGATATATTATTAAACACTCCCTTGGTTTTATGGGAAACCCAAAAACATATTTCCTTTATTTTAATGGAAACCAAAGAACCATCTTCCTTTTGTTTTAATTAAATACCAAGATTTAAATTCACATGATTTTATGTATAAAAAAAGAACAGCTTCCTTTGGTTTTAATGGTAATCTAGTAACTACTTCCAATAGTTTTAATAAAAACCCACAAACTATCTTCTATTTGATTTAAAAAACACATGAAACAACATACCTTAGATTTAATGGAGACCCATGAACATAATTTCTATGGTTTTAATGGAATCTCAAGAACAAATTCATTTATTATTAATTTGATCAGAAGAACTATTTCCCTTGGTTTTTAAGGAAAACCATGAACCAAAATCTAATTATTTTTACAGAATCCAAAGATTCAACATTGATTGGATTCAATAGAATCCCAAGAACCAAATACGTTGGTTCTAATGAAATCCCAAGAACTAGTTTTGTAGGTTTTAATTGAATCCAAAAACCCTATTGCCTTTATATTTCATGATTCTAATAAGAAACCAATAATGAATATCCCTAAATTTTCTAATTATGAGAACATGTTACTCACTTTTGTATGTTATAAACATTATAAAATAAGTGGAGAAAAGAGAGATTTTGTAACACCAATCATTTACAAATTTGGTCTTCTATATATTTAGAAATATAGTTATAAAGGGAGAGAGAGTTTGTGAGGTAAAGTGATATGGACAATGAAGAGAGACATATATATTTGAAAAATATCATTGGATCTATGAGAGGGATTATTATAGAAAACTGTATATTCTTTGTCGATTGGAATAGATAGTTATTGTATAATACCATTGTTTTTTGGATTAATATCTAAGAACACTGACTATTTATAGGCATTAAAAGATTTGCGACACTTCTAGAATTCATCTGGGGAATTTAAGCTGAAGAAGACCACTGTAATGGATTTTTAACCAATGTTATATGAACTCCCTAACCTATAGCCCTGACACTACCAGATACCCTATACACTCCATCAGGTAGCTGATGGACTACCTGGAAGCCACTAATACCAGAAATCCCTCATCGGACAAATAATATCTTTGGCAAATATTTTTGTGGATTATAGTGAAATGGGGAACTTATTTCTTCACCATCGTCTAGTTTATAGATCCTCTACACACAGGGAAACAATGAATTATGGAACCAAGTATCAAGATAGAGGAACCAACTAAGAAACACTGTTTAAACTACATTATGTTTAACATGGGGATCTTCCATATCCATTCAATGAATTGTGAGGTTCTACAAGCCTCTATACACATCTTCCAAATATCTATTAAAAAATGTTAAGGAACATCAATATTTCATTTATGAAATCATTATATATTTCCAAGATCCTCAATATTCCATCATTTTTTATTATAAGAACAAGTTTTAAAATTCATTTGTCCAGTCTAAGAATCAATCAATGGAAATTTTAGGCACATAAATGATTTTTTTTGATAATGAATAAAATATGATATAGAGGTAGGTTAAATTATATCGTCATTTTTAATGATTAAAAAAACTTATAAAAAAAGAAAATTTATGTAAAAGTTTATAGTTAAAGATATAATAGTGAAATTCATGAATTCATAATTTAATACATCCAATATACTCATTATATAAAAGTAAATAATTACTATTCAATATTATAGAGAGATAAAAGTAAATAAATAGGTTCTCAATACAATCATGACATTAACATAATTATATTAAACATTCAAAAGAGCTAAAAAATCTTCAAAAAAACAAAGAAACATCCGCCTTTTGAATTAAAACATATTATCCCCCCTTTAACCCAAAATAAGTAATAGAAAAAACAACTCCAAAATTTTGATTATAAAATATGTAATATGGAAGTGAAAAGAGAAGTTTGTAATAGAATGCTAACTACACATGATCTTAAAAATAAATATAAATAAATTCATCAAAAAAATAAGTAAAAAATCACAAATTTTAAAATAAGTAAAATATTTTAAAAAGTAATTCTAGAGGTGAAATATAAAAATTAAATTGAAAATAAATCTAATATTTGAAAAATATAAAATAGATTGCTTTTGGAGTAAATTTTAGTAGAATTAAAGAATGGAATAAAAAAAATTAATCGATTAAGTAGATGACACCTCATATTTTAAGAAATCATAGATGAAGGGGATGAGGATAACAATAAATTATGTTCGAGAGAGAAATAAAATTATTTATTTTAAAAAAAATATTTTCCCATGTAGATCAATTTTGACGTCCAAATATATTTGGAATGAAAAGAGCTAGGATCCCACTTAATTGGGGCATTAAATAATGAGATAATTCTAGAAAGAGTTGACTAATTATTTCAAGATAGAAAACACCATATTTTTTTTAAAAATATACCGTATGATATATTAGTGATATTGAATTGCATAGAACTATAAAAAAATTAATAATAAGATCTGTTTATATCTAGAAGGGTTAAAAATGTTAGTAATGAAAAAATTTAATGGTGAAAAAATCTATGATTGAGAGAGATACTAAGAAAGTTGAATGGATTTAGGTATACCATATATATCATCTATGAAATAAAATAATTGAATTTAATGTGAAATATTATTAATATTATTTCAATACTAATTTTAATATTTTTTTTCCCAAAAGTAGTGTTTTTGAAGGGATTGCATTATTTGAAAAACTAGTACCATTGTTATTTTATTTAAAATTATTAGAACCACTGAATATGTTAAGATATTTTTATCACCTTATGTGAATTTATAATGGGATATATTAAGATCCTTGATTATTGTTTTGAAAACATAAACAACATATTTATTTTTTAATTTTAAAACTATATCACAACTCTCTTTTGAAAAAAGATATTTTTCATTAAGAATAATATTTTTCTCATTAATAAATTTTTTAAATTTCATTTAATGATACTTATATTTTGAAATAAGTTCCATAAAAAATTTAAAATAATTCTATTTGAAAGGATTAGTAATAAGAAGAGAATGAAACATATGAAGCGGATTAATGAGAATGACAATGAGAAAAATGAAAACTTACACATCACCAACCTTGATATGGAAAATGAAAAATTTAGGACATGAGTTTCTTATTTCATAAGTTGAATGATAATCCTTTCTAGCACTCTAAGCTGAGTCTTTTAGATCCTTCTTCCCCTTTTTATAGTCTTTTTACAATCTTTTCTCAGGTAAATCAGGACTAATGTGACCCCTATGTTTTGCAACATAAAAATGTTACTCTTTAAAATAATTTTTTATTTTCTTTTGGAAAATTGGAAGGATATATTTTTCATTTAGTTTGTTTAATCCCCTTGAAAAGTTTTCCATCATGGATTTATTATTAGAGTAACGTCTAGATGAACAATAATTTTTATTTATTTTAAATAATATGTTATTTTGGATTCTTTGGACTCCTTATCTTCTTTCTTGGCATGCATATTCGTTTTTATTACATATATCATAAAGGAGATGATGATTTCATGTAGTGGAATATTTGTTATGTCTTTTTCTTCTTGTATAGTCATTACTTTAAAAGATGATGAACTAGGAAAAACCCTTTTGATTTTGATTAAGAGTATTTTTATACAAAAACAACAATGAGGGATTATCTACCATTAAAAAATCCAATATGACTCTTAAATTTATCAATAATAGTTTCCATTGAGTGCATATAAAATCATTAAAACTCAAGAATAAACATATTCATATATATAATCATTAATATTATTCATATAATAATTTTTTTACTTATATGATATTCTAATTTTATGAGTTGTTTTATAATAATAAATATTATTAAATTCAAATTTCTCAAGACAACAATTTACAGAGTTCACGGATCTTCGATTAAGTTTAAAATCCGTTATATTTTGAGGAGTCCATTTATCTTCCAATTTAGTTTTAAGGGTATAATAGAGAATAATAATTTTTAAAAATAGGATAACCAATGCTTCTAATAAAAGTAGAAATGATATTTATCTAATAACAATATTTAAGACCAATAATGAAAGGATAATGTTCCTAGGAAAGTAATTTAGGGATATTTTGAGGAAAGGAATCCATTTAAAAATCAACAATTGAAATCTGTTATGATTTAGAAATTTAAAATCAAGTTGTTTTAATTTTTTTGACAAAACATAAAGATATAATATGATACCATTTATTGGCTTGGAGGTTATAGTAATAGGTATAGTGAATTTATTCTACAAAAATAAATTAATAAAAAAATGAATATTTATGTAATAAAATGATTTAAAAATGGTAAACAGAGGAAATATGTTAATTGATAAATGATAAATTTTATTCATATAATAAATTTAATATGAAAATAAAATTAATAGTAAACAATACTAGAATTATGATGAATCAAATTTGTAAATATTATATTTATTTTTTTGGATGTTGAAATTCATAAATATAAATAGATAGAAAAAAATATTTGTTATGGTGTTTGAAAATATCACCCTAGGTGGCCTTAAATATCCACAACTCAATTTGAGTTATATTTATTATTAGACCATTGGTTGTTTTTAAGACAAACCCTATAACAGATTCCCTTAGTGTTAACAGAATCACATGAACCAACATATATTAGACATAATAGAAACCGCTGAACCAAATTCCCTTGGTTTTAATGGAAACCCGAGAACCATTTCCATTTTTCATAATAGAAACCCACGATCCATTTATCACAACTTTAATTGAAACCCAAGAACCATATTCCCCTGGTTTTAATAATAATCCCAAGAACAGAATTCCATTTATTTTAATCGAAACCAAATACCCAACTACCCTTGGTTTTAATAGAGTCCCAAGAACAAATTACCTTGGATTTAATAGAATCCTAAGGATAAATTTCCCTGGGCTTAAAGAAAACCCAAAAAACAAACTTCCCTTGGTTTTAATAGAAACCCAAAAACCAATATTTTTTGGATTTAATAGAATCACAAGAACCACATACCGTAGTTTTAATGGAAACCAAAAAAAACATATATTGGTTTTAATAAAAACATATCAAACAATTCAATTTAATTTTTAGGATTGTGATAAGAAACACATTGATCATGATCCCTCACTTTTTCATTTGGGAACACATGTCCCTCAATTGTTATTATGAGATCCATTTGAAGATGAGGTGAGAGTAGATATATTTTCTTTGATAAAACACTTTAATAATCTAGTTTTACATATCTATATAATGATGGATAAAAATTTATGTTTAGGTATGCAATGGTGAGAGGATTTTAGATATTTTAATGAAGACTATATCGTTTAGAGTAGGGATTGTATAAAGCTACATTTTATCATTTATTTGATCAAAGTGTTATTTTACATGACTATTGTTTGATTACATTAAGATCAATGATATCAAGAAATATATTTAAAGTATTGAATAATGCAAGGATCATTATAGAATTCATTGGGGGAATTGAACCCAAATAATACTATCATTGTGGATTTTTTTGACCATCATTAAATTCACTCTCTCACTAAAAATTGTAATGCCACTGGATAGGAAGTATCATCCACCAGGTAGTAGGTGGAGTACCTAAAGTATTACATCCCATAAATTACATAAATTTATAATACTATAAAATTTAATTATATTCATTATAAGATAAAATAAATCCATGAAAAGACCATATAGGAATAATGTCCTTAGAAACTAGGAAACATAAACAACCAGTTCATAAAAAAATCTACATTAACTCCTGCTTATTTCCTCGTAACATTAATACATTTTGACATATCTTGCGTAATAACCTTCAACATGACCAGGGGAAAACGAACATATAAAGGGGTGAGATTAAATTCTCAGTAAGGGTAAAAAAGGGAAATATCAACCATATCATGATCATAAGAGATAAGAACATTACATTTCAAAGTATTATCATGCATATGAAATTTCTGGATATCATGTCAAGTGAATAAAGTTCATAAGAATTAATAGACAAAATTTTAAAATGCATAAATTATGACATGAAGTTTTGTGTCTTAAACATAAGCAAAAGAAAATCATTTCATATTTGTTAAGGATCATTGCCAAGACCATCATAACATACAATATCCATTACTGATCTAGGATTACTTGCTGTTATAGCCCTGTACTCCTAAACTAGATTTAAATTCCATTATAGTGATTTATTTCTAATGATATAAAAATATATACCCAATTAATTTTAGTTCGATATATTTCTGACCCATCTCATAACGAAACCATTCTTACGTGTTCTACAAAAACGAAAATCATTCATCATAACATAACACAAGATATAATATATGTTTCTTAAATATTATTTGACTGTAAAATAAATAATATAAAATATAATTGCCTCAATAACATAATAAAATCATAGTAAAAATATGGATATAAACATAACCCTATTTAAAGAGCATCATCTTAGTTGGAAAATAATTTTGATGAAACACTTGAAATCAATTCTTGAGGAAAATAACCTTTCTTCTTCAAAAACATTTTCCATTATCAAAATGCCTAATAAATTTAAAAGAAAATAATTTTTATTAATTTATGATTGAGATAGTGTAATGAGAGCCTCATGGAAATATTTCATTAAGAAGATGTAAAAATCCGATCATTCCGTATATGTTAAAAACATTCTGCTCGTAATTTTTCAGAAAAATTCAAAAATTACGTGATATCAAATAATGATAAAAGATTCATTTCATAACAATTAATAAAAATTCACCATAGTGTAAAATTATCATTAAACCATTTTATAATAATATAAATAATATTACTTACTTAGGAAACATGTATTTTCATGATAAATATAACCTACTAAATACTTACATATAAACAATATCAAATAATAATGAGATTAAAAAATTATCTCTTATCTTAGGTTTGATATCCTTCATATGTATCATAATATATTTTATGATGATTTAATTAATGTTATTGACTTATTATATAATCATAGTACTTTTCATGATATCATATACTATCATATTTTCATTTATTTGTTAGTAACATTTCATTGTCACTCCTTATTTAGATATTAACTGCTCTATGTTATTATCCATGTTTTGTCAGATAATTTCATGTGACACATCTTAGGTTGTAGTTATATCATATAAATAATTATATTACTATAATATATATCATATTTATTCATTTAATTAAGGTATATAATCACGGTTTAATGAATATCATGTATAATGAATCACATCACATCGTGGAGACGGTAGGTCGTACATATGTACGAGCGATGATATCATTCACATAATTGTGGAATGGTATTTAATGGGATAGTGTATAATATTTCAGAATCAGTATAATGTTATAATAATCATGTATAGTTATTACTTCTATCATTATACACATCCATGTAAGGTTTTTGTGAAAATAGATTACACTACGGTGTGGAGACGGTAATCTTTACTTATGCACACGTTGTGATTTTCATTTTTCATAGGATGTATAGAAGGTGGAATATAGTTGTTTCATAATTATAAATAAATATAATTATATGAGTGATATTTATTTTATTAATTTAAAATAGAAAAACTTATGGAGAGAATGTAGAATAAGAAAGATGTTTGAAGGAATTGGAAGAATATATTACCACTTCGTCAATGTACATACTCTAAATATCTTCTTAGAGCAAAAGATTTGGTCTTTGAAGATGATTAAATCCTCCAGAATGTAAATAGGGAAGTCAATAAGTAATATGGGTAGGATATTTTTGAGCATTAATTCTTAATGTGAAGTGAATAGGTGAGGGAGGATGGGTCCTTTTATAATTGAGGTAAGGGGAACTTTTGGAAACTCCATGAATAATAATTGATAATAAAATCAAACATTACCCCAAAACCAATAAAATGTCACATTTTCAAATATTAGATGAGATAATGTTGTATTATAATCAACCAATAAATTTTTTACAAGTATTTATATCAATTTAAACCTTATATTTTTAATTTACACATAGTAATTCTACTTAATTTTTAACTAGGGTAACAAATAATTCAATATTATAAGAGTTAAATATTTTCTTATTTGATGTAAAATAGACCATAAAGAAATAAATTAGATCATTTTATACAATAAAATAATTAATATATATTATTAATAATTATTTAGTGATTTTTATATAATTTAATAAAACATTATTTTGATAAACATTCAACAGTATAAATTTTGACACTATTCAATTCGTTGATTTTTAAAAAATATTAATATAACATGAGAACTACTAAAACAATTATTATATTTTTAGGAGGTATTATTAATCTATAATGTTAATTATAAATGTCAATTATACCTTATTAAATTTACTTTAATATTTTTAATAACATTTATTTGATATTTCCTTAATAAAATAATTACCACAACATTTTTATGTAATTATTTAATATGCTTATTTGTTGAATAAAAATATAAAATAAAAAACTATTATGTATATAAATCTACTATAATTATGAGGAATATTATTAGTCGTCTTTACCTTCTATGAAATCAAGTATTCAAAATTTTATACTTATAAAATTATAAAGGTGACAACGTTAACATTACTCTAAATAAAATAATATAAGGGTCATAATCCTAATTATAAGGTTCCAAATGATCCATAAATCGACCCTTGGATGATTATTAGTGATATATACTCCTCCAATAAGATTTTTTCAAGTGTTTGGATTATTGTAATGGGTATTATTATATTAATAAAAACAATATTATTGATTTTTCATCAATTTAATAATTTCTACATCATTAATGGATTACACATTAAGGTAATTATTTATATCCTAAAAATTAAAAATAAATTAAAATTATAAAGGATTTTTTTATTTTAAATGAGTATTTATAATCTAATTTTGTTTTTTATAGATTTATATAAAAAATATTTGGTTATTAAAATTTGAGTGAGATATATTTAACTTTTAATTAAATAAAATAAATTAAATGTTCCAATATCATTCTTGTGGATTCAAATGGATAACAATTCTACCAATGGATGGTTTATGTTGAAAAACACTCATCAAATAATATTAAAATACATTTTAGGGTAATTTGGTAATAGTATTCTTACAAATAATTACTCGATTCACCCTTTTACCGCATTAATAAAAATTACTAAATTCACTATTCACAATGAAAAATAAAATAAAATAAATCTATTTATATAATTTGCAACATATGATTCCAAATTTGAAATAAATTTCTCAAAATTCAAAATAGATTTGTTTAATTATTTAATTTAAAATTTCTCCCATCATCAAAAAGAGAGAACTAGTTTTAAAAGCATAAAAATTGCAAAATATTTAAATGTTTTTACATTTGAATTAAATGTAAAATTAATGATAATAAAATATATTATATTGAATGGTAAAAAATATTCATTTATTGTTTAAAACCATTCAATATTATAATTTAACCATATAAGTTATTTTGATGAAAAAAATTTGTTTTCATAAAATTTAATGTTTTTACTATTCAGAAAAACATGAATGTTATCAAAAAATTATCAAAAATTCATTCCATGTAAATTTAAATATCCCTATTCAAAATAATATTTTTATTTTGTAAAACAAAATTTATTAACATGTAAAAATCATAATTCAAAATAGGTTCACCATTCAATGGCGTATAATAACCCTTTAACACAATTCATTTTTTGATATCTCAAATATTGTTTATTCATTCCCTATGACTAAAATATACATTGGATTAATATCAATAATATTTTATTAAGTATTTAAAATATATATCTCATTAATTTAATTATAAATATTAAAACACTCCAAAATAAAAATATTTAACTAATTTATTTTTTATAGATAATTGGTAGCTAATGAATTCACAATGCATTTTCATAAGTCACATATACTTATTACACTTAACCTAATGTCTAGGATATAATAGTAATTTTATACTAAGGAGATCTCACAGTTTTTTTAAACTCATGATTGCACAAATTAAAAGCCACTGATGATTTAAAATTATTAATTTTTTTTATAAAAACAACTAGGTGTTACATTCTACCCCCATTAAATTAAATTTTCCCTCAAAATTTTTCTCTTGGAAACAAAAAAAGAGGATACCTCTACCTCATTATATCCTCATGTTCCCACATAGCATCCTCAAATTGGTGGTTCTTCCATATAACTTTAACTAAGTGAGTGGTCTTGTTCTGTAAATCATTTTTAAAACGATCCATAATCTCTATGGGTTGTTCTTCATAAGAATGATGCTATTACTACGGTACATATTCAGTGTTTAGTACATGTGAAGGATCTGTTTTGTAATTTCTCAAGAGTGATACATGGAACACATCATGAACATGAGGGAGATTTGGTGTAAGCACCAATCAGTAAGATACCATCCCACTATGATGCAAAATTTCAAAAGAAATTATATACCAAGGGATCATCTTTCTCTTCTTTTTAAATCTCTTAACTCAATTCTAGGGATATATTTTTAGATACACCTAGTCACCCACTTCAATCTCTATGTATTTTCTTTGGTTGTTAGCAAATTTTTTTGGCACTAATATGATCTTATGTGTTGTTTAATAGATCTGGCCATTTCTTCCATTTCATCAATAAGATCATATCCTAATAGCTTTATTTCCCCAAATTCATCCCAACAAGTTGGAGTTCTGCATTTTTTCCAGATAGGGCTTTATAAGGAGTCTTCTAAATACTAAATTGAAAGATATAATTGTATGAAAATTACACCTATAGTAGGTGTTGATCCCAAACCCCAATAAAATCCATAAATCAAGCTCTCAGCATGTATTCTAGAGTTTGAATTGTCCTCTCAAATGGACCATCTGTTTGAGGATGTTAAAGAGTATCGAAACATAGCTCTGTTTCTATAGCATGATGAAGACTTTTACAAAACATTGTAGTAAATCATTTATCCCGATCAGATATAAAGGAAATTGGTACTCCATAAAATCTTACAAATTCCTTTAAATATATATTGGCAATCTCATCAATAGTTATATCCTCTCTAATATCAATGAATTGTGCCGACATCATAAGACGATCAACTATAACCATGATATCATTAATTCCTTTATATATTTGGGTATGTTTGACGACAATGTCCATAGTTCTGTATTCCCATTTCCATTTTAGTATATGTAATGGTTGAAACACCCCCTTAGAATTTTTTCACTCTACCTGAACTTGCTGACAAACCAAGAATCAGAAGACATATTCGGAAACAACCCATTCCATTCCATCCCACTAGAAATACTCTTTCATGTCCCTGTACATATTTAAGTTTCTTTGGTGGATAAAGAATGAATAACTATAATTCTTATCCAACAGATCCTTTATTTATTCTACTATGGAAGGAATAAAAACTTGATTCATAAAACTTATTCTTCCAACATAATATAGGTGGAATTCATGAATAATTGTTACATTAATTAGTAGTTCTACATGTTTCTTCTATGTATCAATAATCATCACTTCTATATATGGTTGAAAATTCATTTGAAAACGATAATATTTCTCCCCTTCCTTTACAATTTCAATCTCCATCTTTTGAAAACCCAAAAATATTTGATATTTTGTGATCCTCTTCACTGATAGGATATCATGGTTTTGTCAACTCAAAGCATCTTCTACCTTGTTTTCTTTCCTAGGGTGGTAATGTATTAAACAGTCCTAATTTTTAAACAAGACTAACCATCTTCCTTAATACATATTCATCTCCTTTTGTGTGAAAATATACATTAATCTTTTATGATTAGTATAAATATCACACCTTTCAATATAAAGATAATTTCTCTATATCCTTAATGAAAAGATTATCACAGATAAATCCAAATAAAGTGTATGGTAATTTTTCTCATGGAATTTAATCTTTAATGAGGCATACAATATAAAATTATCATTGATAATTATAACACATCCCAGCCCCTTTTTGGATGTATCATGACAGATCACAAACCTTTCTCAACTACAAGGTAGTGTGAGCACAGGTGAACTGGCTAACCTTCTTCTTAGCTCTTTGAAATTCTCTTCACATTCGTCAGTCCATATAAAAATAAAACATTTTCGAGTAAACATAGTGAGTGGATTATATAATAATAAAAAATAATTCACAAAACATCGATAATAACCATCCAATAGAAGAAAAATCGGATCTCAATTACCGTTTTGTGATTCGATCAAGTTTCAAAAACATATATTTTTGATGGATCCACAGATATCCCATCTCATTAGATTATGTGACATAAAAAAGAAACTTAATAACACCAAAATTCACACATGGTACATTTTTCATAATGATACTCCTTTCTTGTCATCTTCAGTACTATTCTCTAGAGATCTTCATGTTATTCCTTGAAAATTGAATATAAAAGAATAAAATCTATAAAGACTACCAAAAACTGATCAAGATAGTCTCTAAAGACTATATTCATTAGATCCATGAAGATAGCGGGGAAATTAGTCAAACCAAAAGGTATCACTATAAATTCATAGTGTACATAGCATGAATGAAATTCTATCATTGGTTTATAGTCCTTATGGAACATTAATTGATGATATAATGATTGAAGATAAATATTGGAAAATTATTGACCTTTGTGTAGTTTGTCGAATAAGTCATCCATATGGGGAAGATGATATTTTTTCTTGATAGTGATCATGTTATGTTCTCGATAATCCATATAGTTTTTTAAATGATCTATCTTTATTCTTAACAATCAAAGTAGGTTCTTCCAATGGTGATGCACTAGGGTGTATGAATCCCTTATCCTGATTATCATGGAGTTTCTTAAATTTTTGTTACTCAACTGGTGACATATTATAATGTGTATTTGAAATAAGAATAACACCCGATATGATTTCGATGAAATCTCAACTTGATGATTTTGTGGAAGACCTTGCACTTCATCTTTAAAGACATCATAAATATCTCAAATAATGGGTTTATTATTAATTATGAGTTTATCCCCAAACATTTGAGAAAAATAAACTTTTTTTATAGCAACCAAGACCCATATAATGGATAAAATTTCTAATAGATGGTTATCTTATTATGTGCATTGATAGATGATCATAGATTGACCAGGAATATGAAATGTGACAAACCTGCCTTGGAAATTGATATGAGGTCCATATAAAGAAAGATAATCCATGAAAAAAATCACATCAAATTCCACTACTAGAAGGATAGAAATATTTTTAGGATGTAATTTCAAACAAAATTATACCAGATAATAATTATAAACTTCTGATGTGACCATTGTTACATTAATAGTTTTCACGGCTAACTTAACATCTAATTGTTGATGTAATAAGGTGATACACATAGAAAATTTCTAGAAATAAAGGATTGGGTGTATTCAAAATCAAATAAAATATTTCCTACATTAGAGTATATTATAGGCATACCATCAACCAATTAATTATCATAATCCACATCACATGCAATGATTTCATGTGACTTTGAATTTCCTTTGGCCTTAAGAGTATGCTAACGCCGATCATCCTAAAAAACCCTTGGGTTAGAGATTTTATTGGCATAATTCCCCATTTATTTTCACTTGTACAATTAATGTGTATGATGTGCATCCTTTGTAGTATTTTCTCAATTCACATCATTAAAAATCTTCTTCACATCACTTCAGCATTCAACTACCCAATAAACTTATTTTCCTCACATAAAAAATTTACTAGTCCATTTAAGAAAATTTATTCCATGTTTCATTCCACACATTGTGCATAATGGAGAACTCATCTTCTTTTCTATGTTGTCTTCATATTTTCCTTTGAATTATATTTTTCTCATATTATAAAACCCATAGGACTGATGGATTACTCCAATATCCATCTAAACCTTGAGAGAACATCGAACAATTTCCTCAAAACTATTAAATTCAACTATGGATAAATCCCCTCAATTCATTAGTTTGAAGCCACTAAAGAATAAATAAATTTTACTCTATAGTTCAATAAAAATTCAAAAACATACCTTGGAAGTCTTGTAAAATTTTATTCGTAGGTACCAACAGATTTATCATCCTTTTACTTATGTTATAGGAACTCTTTCTACATATTTTTCAATTAATATGAGTAAAGTAACTATTGAAAAATAAGTTCTTGAACTCTTCCCATTACATGGATTCAATTTAACATTTTTAACTCATATTCTTGATAATATTGAAACATTGATCAGCCTGAGATTCTAAATGATATAATACTAAGATGAATTTATCATGTTCAGAACATTGTAGATTTGAAAATATCATTTACATGGAACTGATCTATTTTTCAGCCACTAATGGATCAGAAGACTCGATGAAAGAATGTGGACATAGACTCATGAAAGACTCAGCGTACTGTTTTTCCCTTCTTTTATCTTTTATATGTCTTTCATGATTCATAGCTTGATAAAGTTGTGTGAGCATAACTAAAAGAATTTTCATTCTAGTTCAAATAACATTTGGTTTCATAAGAGGACAACTATTTCTTTTCCTATCACATTTAGTATAAAAATGGTTCTTTTGGGTTCCACATGGTGACTAAAACCAAGAATCATAGTGTAATAAACACTAATCATAGTGGAAGAAGTAAATAATCAAGAATAAAATTTCAATTTTGGAAACAATATGTTTTATCCTAGGTTTTTCATGTTCATTTTAAAAAAATAGGATTGTAACCTATACATAGAAATATCCTTAGGGTTCTTACTAAGTATTTCTCATCATAGTTTTTAAAGGATAACTATACCTTTCCTCTAATACAAACTATAACAACTCATAATTTACATATATTTGTATTACTTCAAAAATAAATTATATGTTTTAAAATAAATAATAAATCCATGACAGGACTGTATAGGTATAATGTTGTTATAAATTGGGAATCATAAATAAATGGTTCATAGAACATCTACATTGTATCCTACTTAATTATTCATAACTAGACTCTTTTTTGACACAACTTACATAATACTTTTGTTCATGACTCAGGGAAAATAATCGTATGAAAGGGTGAGATCAAATGCCCATTAAGGGTTAACAAGGAAAATATCAATCATTTTATAATCATATGACATAAGAACATAACATTTGGAAGTCTAGTCCTACTTATGAAAAACCTTTATATCATGTATTTGGATAAAAGGTCATAATAATTAATGGAAATAAACCCAAAATTCATAACATATGACATGAAGTTATATGGAATACACATAACCATATATACTCATTCCATATTAGTCAAGGATCATTTCTGAGACCATCATAGTGGAACATGTCCATTACTGAACAATTTTTACCTACAATTTCAGCTCTTTATTACAAAAACTTATTTAATTATTGTTCTAGTAATGTATATCTCATGATATATAATTCTTTACCCAATGAATTAGAGGGAGATATAAGTCCCACCCATCTCAAAATGAAAACATTCTTAAATGTGGCACAAAAACATAAACCATTCATCATTGCAGAACCCATGAAATAAAATGGGTTTCATAAACATAATTTTATCATAACATAATCCATATAAAATAAAATTTCATCATTAACACAATCAAATAACATTAATAATAGGGATAAAAACACAACCCTATTTAAAGAGAGTTTTCCTAGATGGAATGTTTTTAATAAAACAAATGAAATTAATTATTGAGTATAATATACTTTCTTATTAAAAAACATATTATTTTATCAAAATGACTTGAAATTTTAAAATAAAACTATTAATTATAAAATAAATATGAAATATTGTAAATTAAAACTCATTTAAATAAGTACTTATGAATATTTTAAAATCCGATCATGCTTTATAAGTTAAAAAACAATATCCTCGTACTTTTTCAGGAAAAGTCCAAAAGTACCTCCTATCTAAGGACGATAAAATATTACATTAAAACCATTTAATATAAATTCAAAAAGAGGTAAAATTGAATTTAAAACATTTTATAGTAATATAAAAAATATTATATACTTAGGTAACATGTATGTGGAAGATAAATGTAACACATAAAAAACGTACATATAAATAATCTCTTTGAAAAATTATCCCTAACCATAGGTATGACTTACTTAGTATGTATATAAAGCTCCTATATAATGATTTGAATAATTATATTTACATATTTCAGAACCATATTCATTATTATGATAACTTATATGATCATATTATCATCCAGTTTTAGTAACATTTCATTGGAACTCATTTTCAGATATTACCAGCTTTATGTTCTTCTGTATGTTTTTTTAGATAAGTTCATATTTTAATTATTATGTAATAGTTATATAACTTAGATAATGATATTATTATAATATATATCATACTAATTCCTTACATTCATGTATATAATCATGGTTTAATAAAGATCATGTAGAATGAATCGCATTGCATTGTGGAGATGGTAGGTTGTACGCACACACGGGCGACGAAAACATTTCCATAACTATTAAATGGTATCTAAGTGGATGGTGTATAATATTTCAAAAATAGTATCTTGTTATAATAATAATATATAGTTATTATTTCCATCATTATACCAAATCGTGTAAGGTGGTGGTGAAAAACAGATTACACCACGACATGGAGACGACAAACAATACGTAAGCACGTGTGGTGATTTTCATTTTTGATAGGATGGATAGATGCTGAAATATGGTTGTTTCATAATTATAATAAAATATAACTTTATTTTTGATACTGATGTTATAAATCTATAATGAAACAACTAATTAAAATGATGTAGAAGAAGAATGAAGTTTGAAAGAATTGGTAGAAGAGATTACCTTTTCCTCAATTTACTTCCTCTAAATATTTTCTTAGAGAACTAGAGTTGGTATTTGAAGTTGACAAGAACTTCTATAACATAAAAAAATATATTTAGAAAGAAAAATATAAGAGGATGGATGAGTTTGAAGGCTCAAATTGATGTAAAGTGGCAAGGGAGGAGGTTCCCTTTTATAATTGAGGTGACATGCACTTTTGGAAACCCCAGGAATAATAATTTATAATAAAATCAAAACCTACCAAGACACCTCTAAAATATAACAATTTTAGAGACGAGATAACATAGGATTTTAATTTAATCATCTTATAAAAATTGGACATGTATTTTGGTAAATTTGTACCTTATCATTTTAATTAACACTTAGATATTATTTTTAATTTTTTACTAGGGCAACAAATAATTCAATATTGAAAAGGTAAAATATTTACAAATTTGATGTAATATAGACAATAAATTAATTAATTATATTTTTTTATAAAATATAACAATAGTTATATATTTTTTAATAATGATTAATGATTTTAATTTAATTTAATAAAATTGTATTTTGTTAAACAATCAATAATATCAATTTTGACACAATTCAATTAGTTGATTTTTAAAAATATTAATATAACATGATAACTTCCAAAAAAAATTATTATATTTATAATCAGTAAAGGTAATACAGAAAAATGACTAGACATGTTAATTAGAAAAAAGAGTAGTTTCTTTAATATTTATAATAACTTTTATTTCATATTTCTGTTAATAAAATAATTACCACATCAATTTTATGTAATTATTTAATATTATGATTTATTTAATAAAAATTATAAATAAAATACTATTTCAAATATAAATCTACTATATTTATGAATTATACTATTATTATAATTTATCTTTTGGAAAATCTAGTATTCAAAATTTTATACTTTTTAAATTATGAAGGTGACAACATTAACTTTACTTCAAATAAAATAAAATACGTGTCACAATCAATTCTATAAGGATTCAAATGGTCTATAACATGACTGTTGGATGATTTTGGTTGAGATATACTCAGAAAATAATATTTTTTCATGTGTCTTGATGTTTTAATTAGTATTATTATTTCAATTAAAACTATATTTTTGGTTTTTCATTAATTATATAATTTCCGCATCTTCAATGTATAAGATATTAAGTTAATTTTTTATATCCTAAAAATTAATGATAATTAACCTTGATAATGGAAATTATTTTATATTTCAAATTATCATTTATAATGGAATTCATATTCTATATACCCATATATAAATAATTATTTGGTTATTAAAATTTGAGTGAGACATATTTATCTTTTTTTAAATAAATTAAAATAAATATCCTAATCTCATCCTAGTAGATTGAAACAGATACCATTTCGACAAAAAAATGATTTAGGTATAAAAAATCATAAAATTATATTAATAAAAGTGTTAGACCAATTTAATTATAGTATTCCTATGCTTAATCACCCAGTTTACCCTTTTACATTATTAATTAAAACTATTGAAGTTACTATTCATAATTCCCAAAAATAAAATAAATCAATTTAAATAATTTAGACCTACTGATTCCAAATATAGAGTCTATTTTTCAAAATTCAAAACATGGTAGTTTTGGTATTTAATTTAAAATTAATCTCATTGTCTAAAAGAGAGAACATGTTTAAAAGCTAAAACATTGCAAAAGATTGAAATGTTTTTAACATTTGAATAAAATATAAAATTAATGATAATGGAATAAATTATACTGATTGATAAAAATATATTATATTTATATCCTAAAACCATTCAATATTATAATTAAATATATAAATTATTTCAATGAATTTATTTTATAAAATTTAGTTTATTTTTAGTATTCATCAAAACATAAAAGTTATGAAAAAAATATGAAAAATTCATCCAAAGAAAATTTTTATTATTGGTTCAAAATAAAATGTTTAGGTTTTCATACGAAAATTATTAATCTGTAAAAATATTAATTTAAAATGGTTTATCCATTCAAAGGCGTAAAATAACCTTTTTAAAAAATTTTGTTTTTATATATCAAATAGGGTTTATTTAAACCCTAGGACTAAAATATCACTTAGATGAATATCAAAAATATTTTATTAAGTACATAAAATATATATCTCATTAATTTCCTTTCCCTTAGTAATTTACTAAAAAATAAAAATATCTAATTGGTTTATATTTTTCATAAATAATTGTTTGCAAATAAATTCACAATGCATTTTCATCAGTCAATTATACTTATTCTTGCTAACCTAACAACTAGGATATAAAGGTAAATTTATACTAATGGTGACTCAGAGTTCTCTCAAATACACGATTGTGCGCAGTATAAGCTACTGAAGAATTAAAATTATTTAAATAAATTATTTCATAAAAACATCTGAGTGTTACACAAAATCAACTACTATTATTAGTCCATGATTAGATAGTGTATTCTCCTCCATTGGGTACCCAGTAGGCTTTTGAATAAATCGTCAAATTTTTTCAAAATCACTGGATGGCTAGTGCATCTTCTTCACATAAGAATACACTATATTATGGAATTAGCAAGATGTTACAATTTTTACTATTTCACCTTTAAGAAAGGGATCCACCACTTCTTTTAAAGTCTATATAGGTTACTACCATCCTCTATCATTGAATTCAACAAGTACATTAAGACTCATAAATTTTATTTATGTACTATTCCATGACATAAAATTGATATGCATGATCCTTATTATTCCATAATTTGTTCTAATAAGAACAAGATTTGGAATGTAATTGACGTAGATGAGATGCACTGAATGAAAATTCTAGAACCATATATGAGTGTTTTTTATGAAAAATAGATCATTATAGAGAACGATATTGGTAATAAAATATCACCCTTTTTTATGATCACAAACATCTATCATTAAATTACACATCATGGAAAAAATGTATTAAAGTTATAATAATAAAATTTAAGATTTTTTATTTTAAGATATTCAACATGGTCATGATATGAATGTAAATAAATATATATTCAATATTCTCATGTTATAAAACTAAATAAAATGATATTAAAAATAAAAAATACTTTGACATAAATATAGTCATTTTTTCTATAGATAAACAAACATCCCCTAAAAACCATGAAATAACTCCTCCTATAAAGTAAAAAATATTCTTTCCCTTTTATAAAAAAACCAATAAAAACTCCCCCTTTATGGTTATCAGAAATAAAATAGGGAAGATGAAAGAGAAAACTATAGCAATAGGTAAATTTCACATAACCTCACCAATGAATATAATTAAATAAAAAAATGGAATAAGATAAAAATCAAAAATTTAAAAATATATAATATTTTTGAAAAAAAACCAAACAGAAAATCAATTTTTCATAAATAAATAATATTGAAAATTTGAAAATAAGTTAATAGAAAAAAATTACTAAAGATAAAAGAAAAAATTAAATATTAAAAACATAAAAATTCATATTTTAGTAAAGTATATATGAGATTAATATAGAGAGGATATATCTAAAATTATTGTTCCAGATAGAAAGAAAATTAATGAGATTAAAAAAACATTTTCCTATGTTCATAAATATTGATGTAAAAATTTCTTTAGAATGGAAAGAGAGAGGATCCTCTTTAATTTGATAATTAAACAATTAGATCAATATGGGAATAGTTGATCAACTATTTAAAGAGGTGAAACACTATCTTCTATTGATAATACACCTTATGATATATCATAGAAGTTCTTTGGTGTAGTCCTATAATAACCTTAAAAATATGTTATTTTTGGTATCCATGAAGATTACACAATGTTAGATAATAATAAATTTTTAGGCTGAAATAATTTATTAGAGAGAGTTAAAGAGAATTTTAATTGATTTCAGTATACTATACCAAGTTTTTTTCAATAACATTCACTAATTAAATTACTAAATTTGCAATGATAATTTGAAACGTATTTCAAGTAACACATTTGTAAAAGGTAGTATACATTTAAAGTGATTATATTATTTGAAAAACCAATACCTTCATTATTTCATTTAACATGACGGGATACAAGTATAATTTATATACTTTTATCACCATAAGAAAATTTATTAATTGTTGTTTTAATATACTTAATTTCATATTTTAAGACTTCAACATTCAGTTGATTATTTTATTACAAAACCAAATCACCATATTCTTTTGAAAGAATATATTTTAATTATGAATCATATTTTTCTCATTGAAAACTTGTTTATATTTCATTAAATAAAACCAATATTTTAAAATAAAACTCTTAATTTATTTTAAAATTTACTCTTCTTCAAAGGATGATCAAGAAGCGTAGGTTAAATGAGAGGAAGAAGAGGAATGGGAAGGAGAGTGAGAAATTGAAGAACTAATCTTACTGACAACCTTCATATTTTCCATGAAAAGTTTATTAAGTGATTCAATTAGTTGAAATATTGAAACTGAATCCTTGATAGATTCTTGGATTAAAATTTTAGATATGTCTTCCATTTCTTTTTTATATTTAGAATTTCTGTAAAAGGTACAGTCTGACTTGATTTGAACATTATTTTTTCTACTAATGAATGCTGCTATTGAAAAATAAATTTTAATTTGATATTTATATTATTTTAAGGTTTTCTTCTAATTGATATTTTTATTCAATATCCTTGAATTGTGTAAAATACTAGATTAATTATTTGAGTAAATTTTAGACGAATCATCGTCATTTATTTCCTTAAAAAAATGTTATTTTGGGTTGGTTAGAAACCATAACTTCTATATAGACATGTATCTTCATTTTAATTTTTTAGGCCATAAGGGATTTTAAGATTTCTTTAGGGAGAATGTTTTCTATTTTTCACACTTATTATATAAGCACCCTTTGGGATCCCATAATCTATGTAAATCCCATAATATTTTCCCAATGAAAATTGTAGTTAATTAGTCATCATAGGGAATATTTATACCATTAAAAATGTCATTAAACCTTATAAACATGTCAATAATAGATTCATTTGAATGAATTTAAGTGATTTAAATATCCTACATAACCATATCATATATATATCAATTAAAATACTTTGTTCCCTTTTGTGTGAATTCAAATAGTTTCTAGTGTTTATGTGCAATTTTGAATGAATAAATATGATAAAATTCCATTTGGACAATCCCATAATGGAATGAATTATGGAATTTTTGTTATGATCAAAAGATACAATATTATGAGTATCCTATTTATAATTTGATTATTTTTTAGGATATTACGATTCAAACCCATTTTTTAAAGCAGATATACAATTATACTATTAATAATGATATTTTTCTAATAATAATTATTTGAACCATTAATGAATTGACTATGTCCAAACGAAATTCTGTCAAGATCATTTTAAAAAATATATTCCATTTCTAAAAATAGATCCCTAAAATGGGTTATGTTTTGTAAAATTAAAATCTATTTTTGATAATAAATTTTTTTAAACAATTAACCCCTTTGATACAAATTATAGGTACAATGAAAATAGATAAAAGGATTACCTTAAAAAATAAATCATCAAAAGTGAATTTAAATTCATGAAATAAATTTTTTTAAAAACATAATATGATGAAAGAGATTTAGAAATATATGATAAATTTTATTATAATAATATAGTTAATATAAAAGTTAACAAAGAATTTATTCAATGTAAAAGGATGATGAATCAAATTTATGAACTATATTGGTATAAAAATTTGGATTATACAATGTAAAAATACAACGAGAGGGAGAAAAATATGATAATGATTTCAACAACATCATTTGACGTACCCATATGTCTATAATAAAAAGTTAAAAAGATAAGTCTTACTAGACCTTAAATGGTTTAAATATAACTATGAAAAATATTCCCTTGGTTTTAATAGAAACACAGGATCCAACATCCCTTGGTTTTAAGAGAAACCCAAGAACCAACTTCCTTTGGTTTTATCAAAAACCCAAGAACTAATTCCATTGGTTTTATTGGAAACCCAAGTATATATTCTATTTATTTTAATAGAAATCCAGGATCCAAATTCCCTTGGTTATAATGGAAACACATGAACCAACTTCCATTGGTTTGAATAAAAACCAAATAATAAACAACCCTTTTTTAGTGGAGACTAAAAAACTAATTCCTTTTGTTTAATGAAAATAAAAGAAAATATTACCTTAGTTCTAATGGAAACCTAATAACCAAATTACATTAGTTTTAATAGAATCCCCAAAACTAACATCACTTGGTTTTAACAGAAACCCAAGATCGGCTTACCATGGTTTTAATAGATACCCAAGAACCAATTGCCTTATCTTTAAAGTAATCCCTATAACCTCTTCACATTCCTTTTCACAATTTTGACATCAAACCCATTAATGATGATCCCTCTCATTTTCAGTTTTGATAACACATCATTAAAATGATGATATGAGTAACATTATAAGTTTATGTAATAATTACAATTTTTAGTGTAAATACCTCATAAATTCAATATATTATCCATCCATAAAGGTGGATAAAAATTTATATAGTGGTATAGATGCACATTTAAGATCCATTTAAATTTAGAAAAGATGATTATACCCATAAGGAGTAGGCTTGAAGATAGATATATATTCCTCGTCGTTATAATAAGGGTGTTGTTGAATAAGACCATTATTTATTCTGATTATGTTCAAAGCACCGAAGGCCATTATTTTTAGAATTTAAAGGTATTATTAACCTTTAAGAATCTATCGGGGGTGTCGAAACTGGTGAAAAACTACAATATGTCTTTTTAAACAATCATTAAATGTACTCTCTAGCTAGCAGTCCCAATGCCATTTAAAATGTAGTAACCTCCAGTGGGTATCTTATGGATTAACTAGAATCCACTACTACAAGAAAAATCCCATCGTGTAGTTGATTCCCCTCAACCATGTATCCAATGGACTTTTGGAGAATTGGGGAACTTCTATCATCACCACTATCTAGCCGATGGGTCTACTACACACAGGGAGACACTATATCATGTAATTGTGTACCTGGTGCATTGAAAAGGCTAGTTGGTGCTATATGAATTGTCTATCCTTATGAATGGACACCTCCACTTCGTTCCAGGACCTTAAAATATTCTACCATCCTCCATCCATGGATTCAAAAAGTCCACAAGGACTCTTAAAATATCATTAATATTTATTTAAAGAGATCAAAATATATACCCCATAACATCAATATTCCTTCATTTTTAAAATAATATTATTATTTTGGATTCATTTTTCAAAACTGATAAATTATAAATGAAAATTTTTTAGCCCTAAATTTGGGTTTGGTATCTTGAAAAACACCATGACAAAGAGGTAACACAAACCACCCACTATTTCACCTCCATCACCCAACCACAATCTACTAACAAGAATACCCATATCCTAGATGTGACACCATCATTATATTCATTTATAACAAATCAAATTATATACACACCAATTGGGTGTATATTGGGTAAATGAAAAAATCCTATAAGGGTCTCACAAAGATTTATATGAATGACCATAGATAGAAAAAATAAGCATGCTAGTTTTTGGGAAAAAAATTAAATGGAACATTCCATTTAAATTTACAAGAAACAAAAAAGAATTATATTAATGAAACACAACCAAACACCATGGGAAAAACCTAATGTATTGAAGGTCAAGACTTATCTAAGGATACACATACTCATGGTCATCAAACTGTTCAAAACCATTCCCATGCACATTCTTATAAGGAAGATGAAGCTAAAGTCCACGAGGTAATAAAATCTATATAATTATTCTTTAGCTAGTTATTATTCATATTTCAATGGAAAATGGGTTAAAACTTTACCTCTTTTACTTTTCTTATTAATCCCACCTAAGAACTTGTGGTTCCCATGTGTTATCCCCATGTAGAAAAATCTAATTTCATCATCTAATTATCCTTATGAAAAAAACATGAAACATAATACCATTTATATTTCAAATAAAAAGTAAAAAAACATGATATTTACCTAACATATCCATTTTTTTCTCAAAATTTCCCCTTTTAAATCAAAATAATTAAAAACAAGCTTTATAAATTTAGACAAGAATATTTAGTTCATTATTCGATGAAATAACATGAAGCCACTTACCTTAAAAATTTGAAACCATTAATCATTTTATAGAAACCATATAAAATATTAAATGAAGTCCTAATGGATGTAAAATAAATATATAAATATCAAAGAAAACACTATATTATTAATTTTTAGAGAACCCAATCACATCATGGACATGGGATAGAGAATAACAAATAGATTAGGGAAGTTGAATAATATAAGGGAGTGAATATTAAATTATTAATTAAACATTTCATAAAGAAATCTATGAATATATCACTTGAAATCCATCAATGAATATGAATAATAGAAGGTTTGAAGAATGAGGGATGGAGAAATTTAGTGATACTGATAGAGGATAGAAAAATTATTAACAAAGAGTAATGCTAGAATAGTACATTCATATTTTTATGCTTTCTTGGTACGTGGAAATATTTTTAACCTTTTCACCAAACATTCTGTCCAGCAGTACCTTTTTTGGGTTAATAAAATGTTTTCTAGAACTATTTTATAAACACTAAAGTAGCCTTGAAAGTATACACTCTCTATTTATAGACATTTTTTATGCTTTCCTCATAGATACCCCTAACCGTGCACTAACTATGATAAACTCAATAAATTTCAAAAAATCAAAAAATTCATGTGGAAATACCGGGAAAAAATTTATAATTATTAAAATAATAAATAAAGGAAAACATAAAATAAATTAACAAAATGGTCATGAAAATTATTCCCACTATGTTTATTTCTTCCCTTAGAAATTCAACATAATGGACAGAGGATGAACATTTGAGGTTTCTACTCCTTCATAATAGAATCTCAAACCCATGAACCATGTTACATGTAACCATTTATTTATAAAAAATGAACTATGAAAATTTATTTACAAAATTAAATTTTTTATTGGGAGATAAGAATATGAACTAGTACCTCTATCACAGAAGCATCATGCTCTAACATGAGTTCTTCCTAATTCCAAACATGAAAGGGATTCATGTTACACATCATTAAATAAAATACATGTAACACATTATGAACCATTTCTAATTAAAGAGTTGATTACTATTACTACATGACCTTTTTAGTTATTTCAATGATATCAAAGTGTCCCACATTCCTCGAGGAATACATCTCATACTTCTTGAGTCATTGGGGAATCGACTAAGATGAACCCTTAGAAATAAATGACCACATATAAAAAATATGAGTGACATCATTTATGATCAACATAAGACTTGTGTAGACTCTGATATATGACCTAATACAATTGAATTTTCAGAATCCTTAAATTATTCTATTACACAATAAAAGAAAAAATGATAGAGGACCCACTCGCCATTTTTTAATAAACAGTTTTTATATAATACCAAATATTCATATTCTCAATGGAATACAACTATATTAAATTCAGGTAACTATTATTATAATAAAAATCAACATGTTCTTTATTTTTTTCCAATGATCCTTTAATATCCATGACACATGTGTTGAGTATGTATATTAAAATCATGATCTCCCACTCTATTTAACCCTCATTTTGTGGATAATAGGTTGTTCTTAACATCACTTGAGATCTCATCTCCCTTATAGGCTAGTCAATAAGTGATAGGTGAATGATGGGTCTCTATCTTGGATCATAACATATGGAACTCAATGAAATATCATTTTCTATTGAACATATAATTTACCAAGACTATACACATTATTGATGAACTTAATTAGAATTAAGTGAGTGGAGTTGGTTATCCCATCAGTCCTGTGACATATAGAATTATTCTATATATGGGTATGAGGTTTTTTGTAGATGGAGAATATGGAAACCTAACTCCACATCCAAAAATGTATGGGGAGTAGTTTAAGCATACATTAAGTCTTTTGATTCATGGATTCTATTTGATGGAATGTGATGAATTGATACAAACTTTTCATGGTATCTTATCACATCCTCGACCACTATAATAAAAATTAAGATTATTATACATCTTTGTGATACTTGGGTGGACAGAAAATTTGTATGGGGGATACTATTTACTTATTAAAATATTCATCAATAACATGACCATGTATTTATACTGAACACATAGAATACATTAAGCAGACTGAGACCACTCACTGGCATCCTCCTCAACATTTAAAATCATCCTGATAAATTTTTACTTCATATAAAATCCAATATCTCTGTTAGTATGATCTATAAGAGAGGGATTAAATTTGATATGATGAAAAAATACCCCCTCCTTAAATTATCTCACTTGAATATGGGTGTCTCCAAAGCGGTAAATCAATATCCAATCATCAATTGACTCTTTGATATCATGAGGGGGGAATATCCAAATAAGGGCTTCTATAACCATGTTTATCTAATCAATAATATATGATATTTTGAAATTGAATCCTAAATTATCTTCAACTAATCACCAATTTTTTAGATTTAGTTCTTCATAGGGGAAAATGTTACCTATGATTTTAGGATCTAAATAGACCTTAATTTTTTTACCAAAAAGATAATGGTTGCTAAATTCATATAATTGATCATGGATATAAGATATTGGTATTTGGTCAAGGAGTTATTGTCTTCCATTTTTAGTTTGTGGGAGTTATATTCCACTAAATTTCATCCTTCTATAAAACCAAACTCTATAATCACACTAGATATATCATAGTACACCATATAACCTAGACAAAACTCTAGTAAAATTAGAATCAAATTCGAGGCTAATAGTTTTCCGTAACAAAAAAATATAATACAATATCTCTATATTCCACAATATCATCACCAAATTAGTTTTTTATATACCATGGGTGATGAAATCAAGATTAATTCCTTCAAAAATCAATACTAGTCTCCAATCCCTAGATTCTCTTAAACATATTTTTTTGAATCTACATAAGAAATCATCACTATATCCTTCTCAATATTATTTGAGATACCATGTTTCGACTAAACAATACTATAAATTCTTATCTCTTTGATCCAAAAAATAAACATATATATCTCATAAAATAGGTAGTGACCAGAAAAAGATCCCAAAATAGGTCTCAAATGACCTGTATACACCTCTTTTTCATTGAGTAATATTGAACGTCATCTACAAATACCATGATGAAGGACTTTAATAATTGATGGAATATATATTTTATAAAAGTTTTGAATAACATTTAATAATTATTAAACCTAAAATATATCCATATATAATCTATATGGCTATACTTTCTTGAAAATCTATAAAGGGAGCATTGGACTCTCTCACCTGGAGTTGGTGATATCGTGAGCAATTGTTATTCATTAAAAATCACCATGTTCCCATTAGTTTTTATAATATATATTCAATATTTGGTATGGGAACATATTCTTGATCATCACCAAAATCAAATTCTATTATTTCATAAACAGCAACAGGGTTCCATTTTATTATGTAATTAAAAAGAATGGGTGCATCCCCTAAGAACATGCTAGGAAAAATGAATAATTTGTCATCTATGAATTACAAATGACTCATTAACTATTTAAACTCTTTGGATTCATTAAAATATTAACATGTGGATATTAGTTTTGTATTTATAACTATTTTAATAGATTAAAATACTTCCCTCTTTGGGGTAATCCTGAGATATCAATCGGAAAAAACTTATGAAATTTCCTGACCATGAGATGTAAATCATAGTGAGGGAATCCCTTTTCATCATCCAACTAAAGTGTGGATACATATGAAATTTCCCGATCATTTAAGAAGGTGTCCCTCTTAGGTTTATCGTGGATACCATTCACCATGAAAAATAAAAAATAACATAGCAGGGATGGTGGTGGTCAGCTATTGAAGGTAACCATCAATATGAACCTTATTAGCCATCACTCGATCCATCACGATGATTTTTTTAAAAATATATGTTTAGAGTATGATTTATTCATATAAAAACTCAAATTATATCAATGTTATCAAACATGAAGGGAATAAAAATCTATGATCTATCCTCTTCACAAGAGGGCTCCAAATGTCCATCACAAATAGAATAATCTCTTAAGGATTATTTAAAAAATACCTAACCTGAGAAGAGATAAATGAATGATATTAAATTACATAAAATAAAATAGTTTACATACACAAATTAATAAGGATGATTAACCTCAGTGTTCAATGTCCTTTATTAGATGCCACTGGCACCTAATCTACTGCATGCAACTGCTACACCTCTAAATAAGCTTGAGATCTACCACTGGCCTAAGAATCAGAATAGAATTTTTTTGAAAATTATAGGAACCAAACCGACCCCATTACAATTAGGATATGCTACCACTAATTGGGAGGCAATGAAATATACCATATATCCCTTTTTGGTTGAAGATACTACTCTAGTCTATTATGGAAGGTTTTCTTAATAGAATATCTGGATATTGTACAATCATTATAATGTATGAAAATATATAGGTTATACAAGAAATAAAGGCTTCATATGCCACACCGTACCACATAATTGTATGATAATACACTAACCGCCTTCAAATATTTATGAAGGGAATTTATATGGATATATAGAATAGTTATTGTTTCCTTTAAACTATTCTTAATTCATTCTTTATTTAAAGAAACACTATCACATTCATTAGGAACTAAGGGAAATTTTATCAGCATATATATCCATTCCTGATCAATTTAAATCATTATATGTTAGTGAAAAACTTCAACAAATGTCTTTATCATAAATAATAACACTTATAACTAAATATCAGGTTACACGACCATCCAAAAATACAAAGTACTCATCTTATCATTCTAAATGATCATGTGAGCGATGTGTAAAAATATATTAAATTGTTTGGAATACTCAATGAACATGTGGTTCCATGTATTTAAGAAAAAAATAAATTAATATTTTTATAAATCAATGGTTTTAGTGTAAAAATCATGAGTAAAATTAATTTCCAATCCTTTCGCACTAGATTCTTAGGATATTTTTCCTAAATAATAAACCCCTTCTATCTCTAACTATGTACCTCAAGCATGAATGTGAAAAAACTTATCTTTGAAGAGTATTTATTCCAAATTATTTCAGTGATATATGTGGTATTTTCAATTATTCATTTACATACTAAGGACCATTTCTTCACAAAAAGAATAAATCTTATCCTTGAGAAATTCTGGAGGCTGATGCCTGTTAGAAGTCAGATCATTTTTCTTAATTTGAGAGGGTCTAAACACTACCCATTATTCCATAACTCAAAATTCATAGACCAATAAACCAATTATAATTGGATAAATTGATTGATTCTATCATGTAATTTTATCCACAACAACCTTTGTAGGGTTAATAGGACACTTTTTGTAGGGAAATGCAACATGAAATCAGTTAAAAGTGACAAAACTACAAAACCAAAAATATACCATCATATCCAATCACAAAAATTTATTAAAATATCTATGTGCGTCCTAATCAAAATAAAAATCAATAACTCTGAATCATAATCGAAAATTGGGATGCATTCATGATGTATAACACTTCCAACCTACCCAATTATAATGAATAAAATAAATATTAAAGAAATAAGTAAATTTCCATAATTCCTATAAAATAAATGGTGAAAATAGGTGTATTAGACAAAAACTCATTAAAACCCATTACTAGACCATAAAAAAACATATCTGATGTCTATCCCAACATTCCAATTAATAAAGAACTAAAACAAATGGTTATGATACTATTTTCTCTCAATCCAACTCATGATACCCCCGACCAGGGAACCTGAACCTGCCCATGGAATGGATGAAATTGAATTTCTAATCCCATGGTATGGAGTCTTTTACTATGTAATCAATAAATTTTATTGGGAAATATATTCCTAAAATAATCATCAAATGAATATATATAATATCAAAAAGGGAGCGAAAAAATATATATATACAAAAATAATCATCGAAATGTGTAATAAATCAAAATGACTTATAAATGTAAAAAATATGGGATGATAAACAAAAAGTATTAAAAAAATTAGTTATAAGATATAATAACAAACACAACAAAATTGAAGCAAAATAAAACTGTCCATCCCCATGTGACATGAATGTCAACCACCCACCATGTTACCACCTCCACCCAACAACAGTCTAATAACAAGATTCATTATAACCTCCAAGATCTAATTTTCATTTAACAATGGATGAAAAAAATAACTATACATAATTATATTTTTTCTATATGATGTGATCAAAAAATTCCAATAGGGTCACTCCAATCATTCCAGGAATATCCATTTATAAAAAAAATAAACATGGTAGTTCTGAAATCAATTTTAAGGGGAGCATGCTAGTGATATTTTAATCAAATAGTGAATAATAACAATAATACCCAACCAAAAACTGTGGGGAAACCATAATATTGTGTTGGTTTAGGATAATCCTAGGATCCTTAAAATATATATGATTGAGAAATTAAAAACCTTTCCCATTCATGGGCTTCTAGGGATTAAAAGGACAATGTGAAAATAGAAACCATGTTCCTAGAATTATTTATTTTGGGTAGTGTTTTATCATATTCCAAGGGATAGGAAGAGTTTAAATTTTCCAATCACACTTGTACATGTTTCCATACATAGGAATCTATGGTTCCAATTTGAAATCCATATTTAAACATATCCACATTCCATAGTCAATTAACCATATGAAAGAAAACATTTTTTATGAAACCATTTAAATTTCAATTATAAAGGAAAACATTTAATGTCATCCCAACACATACATTGAATTCTAAAAATACACAATTTTGAATCATAAAAATTACAATATGATTTATAAATTTGTGTGAGAACATTTCAGTCAATGTAATTACAACAAACCACCAACCCTTTAAACTTCTAACCAATAAAAAGCAGTTAAAGACCATAATAAACATATAATGATGACCCTATAAAATGAAATGAAACCATAAACATCCATGTACATTAAATATTGTTCATAATTAGAAAATACAAGTCCATCATGGATATATGGAAGGATATGATCAATTATATAAGGTAATAAGAATCCAATGGATTAAATAAGATAACCTTAATTGATGATTTCATAGAGATCAATATAAGGACATCACACAAAATCCACCCAGTAATATTAGTAGGAGGATAGAAAATACATGAAGGATAAAGAAATTTATTGAGATATTTAGTGGAATGAGTAGTGATTAAAAATAAATAATGGTATAATATAAAATTATTTTTGTTAGTTCCATTGGACAGACACATAGTTTGGTCATACAGTATTCTGTAACATGTGAGAACCATGAAGATAACTGCTACCTTACATATGTGCATTCATGGATAGCCTGAATGGTTTGGTAAACTGTAATAAAACTATATGAATATTTACTTTCAAGTTACATAACCTTTGTAACAATGAATCCATAGTGTTTCCCGTATATTTTCATTATTTATGTGACACCCCTGGACTCCAAAAAATTCTAAAACATGAAATGAAAATACTAAAAAACATAAGGATAATGAAAAAAAAATAATTATAAACAAAAAAGAAATTTTCTCTATGGGGTTGAAATTAATTATATTCATTTGAGTTTAATATTTATTCTTTAATTTTATATAATAATATTTTTATTAACATGATCATTTAGATGTATTTAGAAATTAAAATTTAGTATTCAAACTATGATTCACTTTATATAATGGTAATTGATTATATAAAAATTATATATAACTAAATATCATTATGATCCACCTAATTATTAAATTTTTTATGCATCTAAAATAAGGCATTAATAATTCATGATCAACTTAATTCAATATCCACAGCTCTCTTTCATCTCTTGAGGGTCTTAGATTTTGTTAAATATTTTAATTTTAATTTAAATAATAAAAAACATAATATTTTAATCATTTAAAATTTTAGATCTATATATTAATTAGATGACTATTTTATCTTATATATAGGATTTATACAAAACTATAGACTATAATATGTTTTTATCTTGGTAGGTGTGTATATAATATTTTATGTTTCAAAATATTTAGTGGTCATATATATTAATAATGAATATTTGACTTTCTAAATGGTTTGTTCCAATAATGGGGCAAATACACTGAACATGGATGACATGATATTAAATTGATTTGAAAATTAATATTCATTCCCTCATTCTATTTTTATTCTATTATATATGACTATGATAAATTTTAATTTTGTTTCATATTTTATACAGTGAGTTACTATATGTATAGTTCAGTAATGATAGATTATCCCTTATATGAAATCAACTAGATTATATGGATGAAAAAATATGGAAGTATTCCATATGTATCTTTTAGATTTCATAGAATATCATTTCAACAATAGTCCATTTCTTCAACTCCATTAAAATTTTCATTACAATATACCTTACAGAAGTTCAGAACATTTATATAATCTACCTTGAATATCCAAAATATATTAATCAACAATTTCTTGGTTGAATGGGGGAAAATAAAATATTAGTTAAATGATGTGGTCATGGAATTTGATGATATTATAAAAATATTTTTCCTAGTCTTTATAAATTAAAGATAAGGAAAAAAACATTGATATTAGTAACGAAATTTAAAAAAGTGACTATGGAATCCGATTAATAGAATAAATAAAAATCATAAGTGGTTAATATAAATGTAAATAATGTTATTTTACTGAAGAGATCATTGGAATTGGTTTAAAAATTTCCATATGATATAATATATGATATATACAATGAAAAATATTTAGATCGGTTATGATATGATGCATTTTTTGAATTTTCCAATCATTTAAAAGCTTATATATGATATAAATGAATATAAAATTTATATAATGTATAAAATATGGATGTTTTTTATTGATCTATATAATATTAAAATAATTTCAAATACCTAATTTATTATTTTATACATTAATATTTTTTGATAATTGATATGTAAATGTTAGGTTAATGACGTTAAACAATGTTTTATTAATGAGATAACACATTATTTTAATTATTTTATATCAAAATAGTTTTTCGAATGGGTTTTAACGCTTAAAAAATTAGCGATTATTTATTATTGAGATTAAATATTGAACTCTGTAATTTTATCTATTGATTGTGAAATTCAGAATCATATAAAGAAGTATTAATGATGATGAATTCATATTGAATATTTTATAGAGATTGAGCATAATTATAGGGAGATTATTGAATTTACTATTATATATTCTTATATTTCACATACAATTGGTAGCGATTTCAAAGAATTTATATACACATGAGGAGGAGTTTGGATTTTACCTAGTGGTAATGGTCCCCCACAAACTTTCATCAAATACTAGGATCAATTAATGGAGGAACCCTAATACTTGGGTCAGTTATAATTCTGTTTGGGGTAGAGAAAACTCCTCAGAAGGTTGGATGTCAGGAGAAAGAGTAAAGTGGGAGAAATATATTTCTCAATGGAGTTGTTAATCTTTGAATGTCTTGAGGGGTGGGAATGGTGGATAGTGATGAGATGATACAGGCTGGTTCATCAGCAGGGTGATTTGGTGCGAAGGTTTTAGAGGCAATGGGATGTGGTGGAGTGGGAGGTATCAGTTGGTGAGTATGTGATAGTGGTGAGAAGATACGGCAGAATCTGTGCCTTAGTGCGTAAAAAAATCCTTCCTCAAATGTCCAACAAATTTATATGTGGCTTAGAGTATTTAAAACATTGTTTTATGGGAAACAAAATGAGGATGAATGAGAGGGTATAAAATCATCCACTAATACTCGACACGATATATATCTACCCAGGGAAATGCTAGTTATAAAGCTATTATTGGTTGTGTGGATTTTAAAAAACGTATAAATTAGGTTGAGGATTTGATTTTATATGGTATCTGTTTAATGCGGGCTTCCAGTAATGCACTTAGGCCATGTTCCTACTAGGCATACGGGTCATTAAGGGTGCTCCCTCAGCCCAATATAAAGGGGGATTATCCTTAAATATATAAAAAATTTATTTCCTTCTATATTTCAGGTATATAAATATTAATTTTAATTTTAATATTTTTATATGATATATAAAGAGTTTATTAGGAATACCTACTTTAACTTGTATTAAATATTACATAAAAATAATTTAAATTATTAATATGATGAGTATATTATCAAATATAACTTGCTGAGAATGGAATGATTAATCATGATTTCGGGTAATGGATTGATTTATAAATGTGAATTTGATTTTAAATTAATATTATATGAATTATGGATACTACACATTTGTGGAATATTTTGAATACATTATGAATAAATGTTATAGAAACAGAATAATATGTAAACATTTGAGTGGGTTTGGAAAATTTTCATAAAATGTTGTTGAAATCAAATAAGAACCTTATATTGAGTTTTGAATAGTGAACCACCCAACATTGTATCTTAAATGTATAAAATAAAAGGGAATGGTTTGGTTAGTAGTGTTATTTTTGGTTTGACTAAAAAGAGTAACATTAACATGTTTCAATCATAATGTTCTTCAATAAAAAAATGAAAATCATAAGAATTGATCACTAATATTTTCCCAGTGTTAAAATAAAAATAGAAATTGAACGGAGTCCTTATTTAAAAAAAATAATTCAATGTATCATATAAAAAATTATTTCATGATAGAAATATAAAAAAAATAATTACATGATTGATGTTTTTATTTTGATAAGTGAAATTTTTAAAATATAATTTTTATTAAGATCATGAAAATTAATTCATGATTTAAAATTATTTATCCTTAAATGAATATTATATTTAATATTGATTATTATTTTTCTTAATTTTTATTTATATGGAGGTTTCTTGATGGAAAATATTTATTTTTAATGGTACATTATATGTTAAATTTATTCAAAAACATTAGAAATTGTTTTATTTATTATATGGATTTATTTTAACATAAAATATGAAATTAGTTCTATATAGTAGAGAAATTCTTGAATCTGGTTACTTTGAAATCAGTTATACAAAATTGAAGAAAATAAAATTACATTTCTTATATTTTTTATTTACATGTCATATTTGTGGTCATAACATACTGAATATAAAAGTTATATTACATTATTGGGTAGGTTCCTTGTTGTGTATTGTAGATTCCATATCATATATAGAAGGTGTTTATGGTTGGTACATAGATAAAAATAGACTAAATATTCATCATTTCATCAGAAATTATTTTGAGGAATCAAATGGTCATGATAGGATGTGGTGGAAATTTCATTCTATGAGACAAGAACTTAAGATATTAATGGATAAATATTTAACACATTCTTATTTTAATAATTCATGTTTTATTAAACTATAGAAATTGAAATCTTCTAAAAATATAAATGTAAAAAATAGAGGTAATAGAATTGGGATTTTTTTATTAGATGAAGATATAAATTACACAGCCATATTTAATAAAAGATAAAAATTTATATAAATTAAATGTCATGGTTATTAAAAACTGGAGATAACTAAGACCCCAATAGGAATGATTTTTAGAAGACATTTTTTAAAATTTTTAACCATTATATTGATTATGTAGGTAACATATTTTTATTTTTTATGTTTAATTTTTATTTTATTTTTTTCAACAGTTTGTTTGAATGGTTCATCATGATCCATCAAATGATGTTGGGGAATGTGCTAGTGTCATATACTATACACCAGTTTAACAATTTTTATCAACTATAACCGTGATGACTAGTGATACTCATAGTGTGTAATGTATTAGTTTAGATAATATTGACATGTATAATAAAGAACCATGATATACTATGTGGATATTTATATTTTTCCAACATGGGTTACTATAGAACCACATTTCGTTATGAATTTTAATGCTAGGGTGTGAGCAATTGGTGCGTGTGCTTAAACATTTATTCCCAAAAATAGAAGAATACTTTTTTCTTTCCATTGAATTATTATTATTGATGGAAAATGTATATATAATATGTTCTTATCATTTTTATTATTTATTTTCCTCCCAATTACATGATTATTTTGAAATTATTTATCATTTTATCTACAATATTTATGTTACTTTAACAAAGTAGAGTTTATAAATGATACTCGTATCATGAAATGAATGTTTAATATTATATACTACATAGTATTATACACATAAAAAAACTATCAAAATATTATTTCATTATCAAATAATATTACATTAATCAATAATGAAACAAATTAAAATTATAAACATTACATCTTGACAAAAAAAATAAAAAACCGAAAATCTCAAATGGGGAAATATGGATCACAATAATCAATTATAATCATCACCCCCACTACTAACACTTTATAGATGAAACGAAGTGATAATAAACTAATAAACATGATAGAAAATGGAGATATGGAACCGTTATATGAATTAATGTGAATATCGAATGAATGAATGGGATTGTATATACAAGAGATAATGTATCTATTGGAACAGTAATGTGGCCAATGGAATTATAACAAGACCGTTTGGAATAGTTACCAAATTGTTGGAATATTTACAAAAGCTATATTTTAATGTATTTTCTAAAAATCATTATTTTTATATTAAACGTTAGAAACAATTGTATAAATTTATTTTGATAAAAATTATATATTTTTGTAAATCATAATATCTAAAATTTCCAAGGGGTCTTTTGGCTAATTTTCTAAAATACCTAAATTTTTAGGTGAATAATAAAAATATAGTGTTTCACATAACTAGTGTATCTCAAATTATATATTTCATAATGTAATAATAAAATAATATATTATAGAACATTATGTTTGGACACAATATATTTTAATTCATAAATGAGTCACCAAAATATGATAAACTTAATTTTCAAAACTAAAAAGTACATTCCAAAACCTGAAGTCAAAAGCAATTCCTTTCAAAAATTCATTTAATCCAATTTCCATATTAATAAAATAATGAACTAGAACTATAAAAGAAATTTAAAGTCTTAAACCAACTATATTATATCGAAATTTTATTTATATCACATGAAATTCCCTATTTCATGTTCTACCATCGATATTTTTTTTAATATTTTATTCTAAAAATACCCCTTTCCTCAAGTATAAATAACCCCTCTCCCTTCCCTTAGAAAACAAATACTCCCAACCATTCCAAAACCCATTCTCTACCAAAATACTCTTTATAAATCCTCTTTTAATACATAGGTATATTCTGTATAAACCCTACTCCAATCATCATGGGAGTTATATTGTGGTACAAGATAAGCTACAATGAGGAGGGAGTAAGTCTCTATTAAATCTTCCCTTTTTTATTCTTCTGTTTATTATTTTTCCTAATTAATTTTGAAAATATACTATAAAATTAAGTATGAGTAATATTATCATTATATTTGTTATTTTAACCTACTTTAATTATCATATTTATGACAAATATTAATTTCATACTTCCATTTCATACTATTTCGATAACGTCCCATTAATGGCCCATTAATGATCAATAATGACATTTCCAAGATAATTCTTATAACCAACATAATTTATGGATATTATTGATTATAAATAATATATAAATAATAAATTACATTAATTATAATCTTCTAGATCTAATAATACTTTTCTATAACTGGATTTTAATCAAAATATATAAATCTATGAGAAACAATAAATTTTTAGTGAAACCTAATATAAAAATGATTCAATTTCATTAAAAGAAAATGAAAAGTATAATAAAATTATTATAATTGGTAATTTGTTGTATATGTGATTTTAAATCACATATATATATATATATGTTTTATTAAAAATTTGTTATTTTTTATGAGGTGAAGAAGTGATGAAATAATGAAGGAATTAAGGTAAGGGGATTCTCGAACCCAACTCATTTTCTTTTGGTTATCTCTCTTTCAAGACATCATTGGTTTCCATACACCTCTAATTTTCCATAAAAATCATTTCATTATTCATCACTTATATTTTATGGTATATACATTTTTCATACTAATGATTATGAAAAATACAAAGATTTTCAAAAATAACCATTCATTCCAAATGCACATCTTTTAATCCTCATGATTTGTTTCTTTTTTACTAAAGAATGATGATTTTTATTCAAAATATTTCATACCTTATTAATTTGGGAACCACAAGCTTATTCATGATTTTTTACGAAATCTTTATTAAATCAAGTGCATTACATGAATTAATTAAATATTAGGAGTGTAATAGGTTCTACGTGGTATGCATGATTATGTAAATATTATGATGTAATGGGTGGGACAAAAATTATATATCCCCCAAATAATTGGTAAATGTGATTTATCTCATGATTTAATGAGTATTATTCATTTACACAATTATAACTTTTTTACAAGATGATTTTACGATTATGTACATATATTATGCATGAACATGATGCTATCTTGGTTCAGAACAATGTGTGGTATTTGAAAACTATTAGATGCTATTTTTTCTTATTAATTGACACATTAAATCCCATCACCGCACATTTCACTAATGATATTGATGATTAATGAATTCTTATGATATGAATATTATGTTCACCAATGTTATATTAATTTATGTTCTGTATTTATCCTCTTATGGAGATGTTAACCCACCCCTTCCATTTATGTATATCCTTGTGTGATTACATGTACAAAGGAGAATGTGATCATTAATAAGGGTAATGAAAAACTGATTTAAATAAATATTAATTTTTTATTATGTAAAATATATGTATGACCCTAACATTCCCAAGACAGTAAACCTTTGGATCATGTATTTTTAACACTATTATTTTATTTATCTTTAAAATGATATAATAGTCATGTAATAAATGGTTTTCTGGATATAGTTTGTATCAAAGAATAATTTTGTTATATTGGAAATTTGGAATAGAAAAAATAGTGAAAAAAATAAGTATAAGTCAATTAATAGTTAATATATCCTTGAATAATATTTTTAGAAAATGATAAACATAAGGATCCCAAAATATATACATTTAGTGTATAATATGTAAAATAATAATTTTTTTTTGATTTTATAACTTAAATTTTTTTCGAACCATTTCTATTTTAGAAAATGGTGGGAACTAGGAGAAACAAGTATGATCACCCAAGTGAGGGACAATGCAATTATTGACTGAATAAAATCTCCAATACCATGGGAGGTGGAGTTCAAAACCTAATAGAGTTGACTACCTAGTTGTCCTAGGCTATGAATAATAACTTGAATGACATGTAATGTACATCTTAACTAAAGAAGGAGTAACTATCCACTGTGTCATTTATGTGGGAAAGATCACCAAACATTAGTGGAATTTATAATCCACTTGTTGTGGAACAATGGGTTAACTTATTGGAGAATTTATATTTTTGGTCTATTATTCTTAGATGGAGAAATTGAATCTGGTTTCTTATTATTTAGAAGGAGAATCCAAGCAATGATATTCATTTTTAAGTAACACCAATAAAAAGGATAAAATAAACGATATAAAATGCTAAGACTATAATAAAATATTTCTTTTAATGTATTTCCCTCAAAATATTCAATCAAATATGGAAATAGAATTCATAGAGATGAATAATTTCTCATTATTTTTTAAACTTATAACTATTTTAACACAAAAATTTATAAAGTATTTACAGATGGAATAATGTGATTATTTTTATAAGGAGATCAATAAAAGAATAATCATGATACATTTACTCACACAACCAACAAGTGGATAAGTTTTTGTGATAGACATTGATTCTTTTTAAAAATGGTTTGGTTACGTACTCATAAAGAATGATTAAGTGATAGCACATTCCATACAATAGTTAATGATCCCTGAGCACAAATACCAAACATATGATGTATAGGTAGAAACTATGATCTAAAATATAAATATTTGGAGACAATATCTTTATGGTGAAATTTTTGATATATAGAATGATTAGAAGATTCTAAAGTAGATTTCAATAGAGACGGAGATAAAAATTAATCAATGAAGATGGGAAAAGCTAATCATGGATAGTGATTGATCTATTCACTACATTTCAAGAACAAAAAACATGGTAGTTGATTCTAATAATATAAAAGAACCTCCTACTCAATCCTTTATATGGATAAAAAAGACCCAAACTTCATGTATTTTCAAAGGATGGATTTGGAAATCATAACTATGGTGAATACATCCTACCTTTCCCAAATGATTGCCCAACCATCTATCCTAGAGAAGACTAGTAAAGAAAAAAGGGAAGATCTATATCCTTGAATTAAGTTGAAATCAGTAATCTAATAGATGCTACATTATTTCCACATTGATGATGATAATGTGATTTAGTTTGGAATGATGATTTTTATACATTCATCACTTAGGATAAATAAGAAGCTATTAAATAGCTCATACCCCACCTTTCCCAATCCATACTATAATGAAAATCAAGTATTGTGATCTAATAAAATTTTTATTGATGAAGACATGTTTATGTGGATTGGAGGAGTATATATCACAGTGTTTGGTATGTATGTCAGTTAATGAAGAGTGAAAAAATCTCATAGGGTTGATGAAACCATTTCATGCACCCATGTAGAAATGGGATAATGTCACAAAAAATGACATTAGTGGTCTCACAAAAATATACAAAGGAAAAAATGTGATATGGGTTGTGGATGATTAAATCAACAAGACTTTCAAATTTATTTCCATTCATCATGATTTCATGCTTGAAAAAAATTCCAAGATATATGTGAATGATTTATTGAGTCTTCATGGGGTTCCACTTTTGATTATATATAATATTGATCCAAGGCTCACCTCTATGTCACAGAGTACTGTTCAATATGCTTTGAGTAATTAATAGTGTTTTAGTACGGCATATCACCCCTAAACTGGTTTCCAATATAAAATGGATTTTTAAACTTTTGAGTACATTATAAGAGTAAGATAAATTGAATTTAAAAGAGGAATGGATCGACAAATCTCATAGATTTAGTTCTGATATAAAAATATACTCAAATAGAGTATTACAAATTAACTATATGAATCTCTATAAATGAATTTATGTAAAAATCCATGCTATTTGGATGAAGTTGGGGAATAAATATACTTGAAACAAACCTTGTAAAAGAGATGAAATATAAGTTTCAATCCATCTAATAATATATATGAGATTCTCAGAGATGGAAAATTTCTTGGATGAAAATCATTAAAGGGACTTGGAATTCTATGATAGAGATAATTTTTTCCTTCAAATATCAACATGGAAGGGAGTCAGGTTGTTTATAAAGAATTCTAATCTTAGGCCAATAAAAATTAACCCATTTGATATCATTGATTTCATATGAATAGAGTCCAATCATCTTGCACTTCCACCAAGTACGTATCAAGTTCATGACATGTTCCATGTATAACTTCTGAGGATGTACATACCCAATATCTCACATGACCTAAATCTATAGGTGGTAAAATTTGAGAATGAAATATCATAAGAATATAATATGGTGAATTTCATAGACTATAAAGAAAAAGTTCTATGCAAAAAGACATCACACATTGTGTGAGTTGTAGATGAACCATAAGTTTGAAGAGGTGACCTGGGAACCAATGGAAACAATGAAACATAACTACCCTCATATACTCTCATATATGAATAAAAAATGAAATTTAAGGGACAAAATTTCTATAGGGGGGAGAATATATCAACCTGGTGTTTACAAATAACATTGGTCTCTCGAAATTAATGTGTGTTATAAAATACTATATTGTATTATAAATATAGAGAAACTAACAACAAATATTCTATTACAAAATAATTTTACATTAATCAGTAATGAAACTAATTAAAATTCTAAATATTAAAAATGGGAAAAAATATAAAATTGAACATATAAAATGAGGTAATATGGATCACCCCAATATACTAGAATCATTGCCCCACTATAAACACTATTTAATAAAAAAGATTTCAGTGAAACCAATAAATATTATTGGAAATATTGATATATAACATTGAGAGCAATTAAGGTGAATATTTGATGAATGAATGGAGTGGTATATATTGGATGTAATGTGACGGTTGGAATAGTAATGTGACTATTGGAATAGTAACCAAATCATTAGAAATAGTAACATGACAATTCAAAAAGAAATTCTAACAAAAAATAATAAATTGTGATGTAAATAAAATTTATGATGAGTTATATATGTAAATAATGATATTATAAAACCAAAAAATAAATAGTAGTATGAAAAAATAAGAGAAAATATAAGCATAATTTTAATAAACTATACGTTAAAATAATTCTTTAAAAATAATTATATTTATATTAAAATTTAAAAATACCTAATTTAGATATTTATTTTTATAAAATTTATGTGATTTTTTAAATCACCATATCATAATTTTTCATGGGTAATTTTTGGTTAATTTTATGAAATACATGAATTTTTAGGTGAATAGTAAAAATATAGTCTTTCACATTACTGGTGTACATGATGAAATAATTAAATAATCCTTTATCTAACATTATGTTCAAACATGATATATTTTATTTCATAAAAAAGTCATTAAAATTTATAAAAATAAATTATGAACCTAAGAAAAAACATCCAAAACAAAATTTCTAGAGTGATTCCTTAAAATAATTTTTTTCCTTTACTCTTTCCTTTTTAATAAAATAATTAATTTGAGTTATAAGAGAAATTTAAATTATTAAACCATTATTTTAATAAATTCACTATTCCATGTTTTAAAAATGATATAGTATTTTATTCAATATTTTATTCAAAAAATACTCGTTTAATCAAGTATAAATTACACCTCTCCCACCCCATGGAAAAAGTACTTCTCACACCAACTATAAAGACCACGATATACCCAAATACTCTATATAAAGATCATTATAATACATAGGGAAATTATGTAGAAATCCCACATTAGTCATAAGGGGATTATAGTGTCATACAAGATATGTTGCCTTGAGAAGAGAGTAAGTCACTATTATCTCTTCCATAATTTCTTCCTTTTCCAAATTAATATTGAAAAAATATAATATAAAATTAATTTTTTATTAATTTATAATTATATAAATTTTTTTAACCTAATAATGAAATAATATTTACAAAAAAAATATATTTCATACTTCCCTTTCCTTCTCATTCAAAAATGTCCCGTTAAAGGTCGGTTAACCCTATATAAAGACATTTGCAAGTAAATTTTATCACTACAATAAAGGATGAAATCAGTTAATTATAAATATTATAAAAATTAGTAATTAAATTTATTGTAATATTATATAGTTAACCATTATTTTCTATAAATGATGTTGCTCTAAAATAGAGAATCCAAAGAGAAATAGAAAATTTTTACAAAAAATATGATATCAAAACGCTTCAATTTAATCAACAGAAATTGAGAAATATAATCAAATGAATATAATTAATAAATATTAGTTTAAATGAATATAATTTAGTTATTGGTAAATTTATTAATAAATATAATATTATTATTCAGGAGGCTCAAAAGTGATTCAATTAAGTAGGAATTAAGGTATGGGTATTCTCAAACCAAAATCTTCTTCATTGGGTTATCTGTCTTGTGTGACTTCTATGGTATGAATACTCAAATAATGTTCCTTAAATAATGTTTCTCTATTCTTCTCATTTCAATATGAGGATATATTATTTTTCCTACTAGATTTTATAAAAAAATACAACGATTCTGCAAAATAACTCTTCTAATCTAAAAAAATTGTTTTAATCCTCTTGAGTTGTTTCTTATTCACTCAAGATTGATTATAAATATTCCTAATATGTTTTCCATTATTCATTTTGGAGCCCCCTATTTATTCAATAAATCATTTCTATTAAAATCCTTATGAAACACATCCCATTCTATGGGTCAATTCATGATTACAATTGTAATTTCTTCCATTTGGTATGAATGATTATGTATATATTATGATGTGATATATGACACTAGAATTATATATCCTTATAATTCATCGGGTAATATGATGTATCTCATTAAATAATGTGTATTTTTTAAATACATGATTCTATATTTGTTCAAAAGATGATGTTGTGACTATGGACATATTTTATGCATGAATATGATGCTAAATTTGTTCACAATTATGGGTGCTATTTGACCACAATGACTTGATGTTTCATTTTTTTAATTTCAATTCTGCATTGCATTTCCAAAATTTCCCCTCATGATATTTATTATCATCTATGTAATATAATATGATGATTATGATCATCCATGTTATATTTATTCATGTTCCTTATTCATCCTCTTACAGTGTGTTTAGCTCAACCCTTTCATTGATATATATATATATATCCTTAGGTGATTAAATTTACTAAGGAGAATGAAGTATTTTATATGGATAAAAAGGTAGGATTTAAATAACTATTTATGATTTATTATATAAAGGATATGTATGAGCCAAATTCTTCCATGATAATAAAACTTAAGATCCTTGATTTTTAACACTGTTATGTTATTCATATTTAAAATGATGTAATAGTGACGAAAAATTTTTTGGGGCCACTATAGATGTTATCAAATCACTGTTTTTAATTATTGAATTATTATTAAATAATATTTAAAATAATAATTAGTCAACGTATTGGTAAGAAATGAATGAAGAATATTTTTATAAAAGGGAAAAATAGGGGTCCAACAAAATATGCCTTTTGTGTTCATTGCATAAAAGAATAAATTATTCATGATTTTTTAAAATATGATTTATTCAAAGATTTTATATTTTAGAAAGTGATGGGAACTAAGAGTAATCAATCCAAAAACCATTGTGGGGGATAATATAATGATTATCCAAATTACTTCCCCAATTCCATGAGAGGTAGAGTTCCAAATATTATAGAGATTATCACCCATATGTCTGATGATATGAAAAATAACCATAACCATAAGGAACATGTTCCCTCAACCAAGAAAAACCAACAATCAATTATTTAAATTATGTGTAATTGACCACAAAACATTAGTGGAACTATATATCCACCTATCAAAAAATGATGGGTTTACTCAATAGATATATTCTTTTATGTTATCCAGTGTTTTAAGAAAGAGATTTTGACTATGAAAACTTATCATTTAGATAGAGAATCTGATGGTGGGCATTGATAGAGAACACTGTGATAAAGGATTCAATGAAAGAGATACCATAATATGAATTTAAGAAAATATTTCTTAATAAGAATTTCTCTTTAACTATAAAAATAAATATGGAAAGATAATTCATAGAGATAAAGTAGAACGAAGGTGAATATATCACATCTTGTAAGAAAATCATGCAAAGGCATGCATGAAATTCCTTGAGAATGGTAATCAACAATTATATGAATATAGATAGATTCATTAGTTTTCTAAAACCCCACCTTTGAAAGGATCTATCTATTTGATACATTGGGAGATATAAATATGTGGTTGGATGTTCTATAAAATTAAATATATTTTTTGGATAATGGTTATGTGGTTATGGAAATAATAAGAAAAATATGTAGATTCTAGATGGTGGGTCAAAGGAAAAAGGAGGAATGAGGATCCAACTACCCACATGTAAAAAATATGGGAAGAATAATAACTGGAATAACTATAAATGGGTAGGGGTATGACTAAAGTGTGGTAGAGAAGTCCTTAAAGCTCTTGAATATCAAAGAGAAATTAAGAACATGTCCGACGTGATGGAGGAAAGAACCCCCAAATTCACTAATTGATCAATGAATCAATTATATGGAGCATGAGAACTATGCAAGATTACGCAGTTTTCCATGGGTCCTTGAGAGAAATTAGCATCATCAACATCCAAATCCAAAGGTGTTGGGTAATGATTATTCCATCACTACTACTGAAGTGTATCAATACAATTAATTCATACAAGTTCCACTTCACATTCCTTTTAAATTAGAAAAGGTTTTGTTTTATATTGGTTATACGCATTCTTTTATATCCTGTAGGTTTTACAAGATCCGTTGAATGAAAGTATTGATACCATGATGTGAAGATATCTAAAAAAACATTGAGTACAATTACCATCTCTACCAATGTGTTGAGATATTTACCTGTATGTGTATGTGGGATGTTTTTTATAATGAATCTCATAATACATTCCTCGGTATAATCTGATGCAATAATGGGCACAAATCGACTATCATTACATATATTTCACATCAACTATCGAGAAAAGAGAATATCTTTTCATATTCCAAATGACACCTGTATCTACTAAAATGATAGGAAGATCATGAATCTCCTTTGAAAAATCCCTCACTAGTGTGGACGTTGATACTCTATGTAGAAGAATACATTTCCAAAGATGGTCTTGTAAAATATAGGTAATAACATGGAGGAAATTCTCATTGCAATAGAATATACTAATACATTTCATAAAGGATTACATGGAAATCCCGAAATCATGAGTTTGAGTTCTCAAATGATCTCAAATCAATAGCCACAACTATATCAAAATTCTTCAATAGGATGACCTCAATCTAATTTTAGGTGATAAATTAGCAGTCTCATGAGAATTTTAAAAAAGGATTAATAGACTATAGTGAATTCGTTTGGGTTGTTCTAGTTCTATTTTTCAGGAAGAATAATTGATCAATGTTGTCATTTATAGATTATCGAGATCTCAACATGATCACCTAAATGAAAAAGCATTGTCTAAAACGTATTGTTGATTTTTTAGATCAAAAATGAGTATCACAATAATTATCAAAGATTAATCATAACTATATATGTTGGAATAAACTATTTCTATTATCCCAAATCATGTTTCATTTATATTATAATCATGTTTCATTATTTTTCTTAGTTTTTATCATTTAACGACTATGTATTTTCAATCTCACTGCATTCTTGATTGAGTTTATAGTGTATCATTTTCTAAGTAAAAGGTCCCCGGTATGAAGGTCTATGTTAAGAACCTCCTATTTAAGTCAATGGTTGAGGTTACTGATAGAGGTTTCCACTAGATGTTACCACTAGAAGTTATGGCTATAAGTTAATGTTAGAGGTTACCACATGAGGTTACAAGTACAAGGTCATGGATGGAAAGCCTACCGCTGGAAGTTTAATAATGTTACCGCTAAGAGGTTAATATTAAAAGACCACCATTTTAATCTTATTATTGGAAGTCTACTGATGAAAGGTTTATAATAGAATAATCAATGGAATTCATATATCTATCGCTGATAAGCCTACCAATGAAGCATATCATTGCATCAATACCACTGATAAGATTTCTGTTGTAAAGGCTACTACTGATAAGTATACTGATAAAGCCTACCATTGAGAAGATACAATTGAGAAGGCTACCGTTAACTAGTCAACTGATACCTATATCCTTATACTCTATACTTTTTCAATTTTTATAATATTATTCAAATGGTCATATTTGGTAAATTTAATGATTTTGACATTAATTAATTTTGGTTATAGAAATGTCTAGAGACTGTATGAGGTATGAGGAAGAATGTCTGTGGTTTGATCATTCCTACTGTTGGACATCAAGAATTAATATAAAATAGAATATAAGATCAAGCTAAAAGATTAATGATGGGTGGAGAAAATATACCAAAAGACCTAATGAATGAAGATAACATGCAAGCATTTACTTAGTGAACCCAAGAGATTCACGAATATCATTTTGGGAGAACAAATTTAATACTTCCTTGTTATGATTCATAACATGTTTCCAAACCAAGAAGATAAATATCTCAATACCTGAAAGCCATAACATGATGTTGCGACACCCTATTTTGGATGAAACATCTAGATAAGCACTCAAACAATAATATTTCAACTCTATGGTGTCCAGATCTGAACTATAAACACATAGAGCCCTATAAACCCAATCTTCATAATATTAGATCTATTGTGTTCTTTATTTTATACTTAGGATCAAAGTGTGTTTTTCTGTTACACACACACACTGTCTCTTGTGCTTAAACTGAAGGATACTAAAAATACTGACACCAAACATTACATACACAATTATTTCTCATGGATAACTATGGAAGAGGTTGTGTGTGGACTGGATATTTTTTCCGTAAATAAATATGGTCGAGGTGGTGAGACCTAGATAGTTTGTGAAAACTGTTGTAAAGACTGATACAGTATGTGTATCAACATTTATTAATATAAAAATCGTGGTGGCAGGTGATCAAAAAGTAGAGAAGATTGAGTCTCATCTAGAAACTGAACCTATTGTTTAATTATGATGTGTACTTTTTGGTTTTTAATACTCTGTTTTTCTATTTTCTGCTGCTTATAATCTCAAAAATAGAAATTTTTTTACATTAACTTTGATAGTTAGTTTTTGTTGGTGTGCATATGTGTTTAATTCAGTAAACCTATTTCAAAATTTGGATATGTGTTCCCACAGAAATTCAATTGAGGACTAATCAACCTTTGAGAGACCAGTTGAGAATTTGAGCATTTATATCTCTACTTCCATAATTAACTGGGTTGTTTCAAATAGGGGATTTTATCATTATGTTTTCAATAGAAATTTTAAGTGGGAACTCAATTCACCCCCCCTCTTGAGTTTCCACCTCCACCAACATTTGGTATTAAAGGAGAGTTTATTGATACCATAAGACATATTTTTTTCAATCTTTTCAAATTCTATTCAACTGTGATTTTAGTTGTATATTAATGATCTTAAAATTTCTGTCATATCTAAAATTTCCGTTCTTTAAATTCTAATTAACTATGTATAAGAATGTTGAGTGTGAGGCAACTAACATGACACCCTTATTTTATGGTAATAACTATGCTTAAATGAAAATGAAAATGAATATTTATTTAGAGAGCATGGGTCCGGAAAGCTGGGACATAATTGAAGAAGAGCATGAATTACTTGCTACTGCTATGGAAACATGGTCTCAGTTAACTAAAGTTACATATAATAGTAACTATAAAGAAATGAATTTATTGTACTGTGGTTTAGTTGATGAATAATTCATTAGAATATCTTCCTATAAAACTGAATATGAAATTTGGGATACTTTGGTTGTGTCCCATGAGGGAACAAAAAATGTCAAAGAAATGAGATTAAATACATATACTATTAAATATGACAATTTTAAAATGAAGCCGGATGAATCAATATTTGAAATGAATCTCAGGTTCAATAAAATAGTAAATACCATGAGTGTTATTAGGAATCCATTGGACAATAAGGATCAGATTGTGAGATTGGTTCGATGCCAACCTGATATATGGAGAGGAATATCTGTTTATATTTGAGAATCATGTGACATATGCAATCTATCACTGAAGGAACTAATTGGAAAAATCATGATGTACGAAGAAGAGATCACGGTGAATCTAGAAGTATATGAATAAGAAAGAAAAAAATTTGTATCATTAAAGCCTACTACCTCAAAGAGGAATGACAAGGAAATGGTTCAAGTTCCTATAGACAGTTCCACCATTGAAGATTCAGATTCAGGCAGTGACAAGGAGATATATCTTCTTGGTTGAAAATTCAAAATGTTCTATTGAAAGAAGAAGTTATTTAGAATTTAAAACAATAGAGAACGGTATTATAGTAAAGGAAAAAATATGGAATGACAACAAAAATGAGATAATCTTCAATGAATGTAAATGAAAAGGTAATGTGATGGATGATTTACCTATGATTAAATTCGTTATGAAATATGAAGATAAGGTAAAAGGGTATAACAAAGATATGAAATCTATTTTGAGTTTTTTAAAATATATATCCAGTAGATCAGACACTTTTAATACTACACTTAAAAATCATGAAAACTTGTGTTTTATGAAAGAAACATATGAGGTAACACTTAATTCTCCTATACATACTTCTTACTATTCAGGGAATGAAAGTGAATAAAATAATGATGAAAATATGACTAAGGTTAAACTATTTGAATACCGTGGAATTCTTGAGGATACCATTAATGATCACAAAGAAAAATACAAATCATTGAAAAGACAACATTCTTTGAATTCCAATTATATGTTTGATTTGGATATTGAGAAGGAAAAATTTTCTCAACTATTAAAAGAAAATACTGAACATAGATTATAAAATGTGAAATTAAAAATATATATCGAGAAGTTTACTACTGGTATTGATACATTGACCTAGTTTCTAGGGAAAAAAATTGTTCCAAAATACACAACTGGTCTAGGATATAAACAAGGATAGTGAAGAATTATTAAAAAACATATTTTTTTTTCCAAAATATAGATAGATAACTACTAGTTCATGTTCTGGATCATCTCTTGAAAACCACGTTTATAAAGGGTATAACATGTTTTTTATGTCTCAAAACATTTCATTTGATTATAAGAAACCTATAAGACAAATATGGGTTCCCAGAGCATTACTTTCTAACCACTTTGGACCCAATAAAATCTAGGTACCAGTGTTACCCTATGCTTAATCTGTTTTGATGGAAAATTTTCTATAGAGTGACTATAAAACCCTATGGACATGGATAATGGATGTTTTAGACATATGATAGTATACTAGTAATGCTTCAAGAACTTAATAAAGTTGATGGAGGACATGTTACATTTGGTGATAATACTATGGGAAAGCTCTTTGGCTTAGGACAAATTGGTAACCCTAATACTATATTAATATGAAAAGTACTTTTTATTGATGGGTTAAGGTAAAATCTAGTTAGTATATATCAGTTGTGTGAAGATGGTTTTAATGTTATGTTTGAAAACAATTCATGCAATGTTTTTTATTCTAAAAATGATTTCATATTCACTGCTCATAGAAATGAAAAATAATATGATGTTGATTTAAAATCTTTAGCTATGAAAAATGTTTCAAGATTAAATGATTTTCATAAAGAGTCGTGGTTAGGACATAGAATATTGAGACACTGAAAATGTTCACTTAATTACGACTCTAACATGGATTTTTTTATTATAGACATACCTCAATTCTAATTCCTACATAACAGAGTTTGTAATTATTATCAAAAAGGAAAACAACAAAATGTTTCTCACAAAAAAAAAGGAAGTATCAACTTCTAAACCGCTTGAGTTGGTTCACACAAATTTGTTTGGACCATCTAAATATTCATGTTTAAATGGGAAGAACTATGTCTATGTTCTTGTAGATGACTTTTTCTTGATAAAATTGGGTATAATTTCTAGCTCAAAAAATTGAAGCATGTTCTCACATCATTAAATATTCCATGTTTGTATAAAATCTTATTGGATATAGAATTAATACATTAAGAAGTTATAATGGATGTGAGTTTGAAAATATAGAGTTTGAATATTTCGCACACATAATGTCTATGATCAAAATTTCTTTGATTCTAGAACACCTCATCAAAATGGAGTTGTAGAAAGAAGAAATAGAAAAAATGATGATATTTTTGGGAATATACTTAATGATTATAACCTGCCAATCTATTTTTGGGCTAAAGCTATTAATACAGATTGTTACATAATCAAGAGAGTTTTAATTAGGAATGTTTATAAGAAAACCCCGAATGATCTTTGGAATAACATGAAGAATAATTTCAATTACTTTTGAGTTTTTGGTTCCAATGTATTTATCCTTAACACTAGGTATAATCTTGACAAATTTTCTTCCAAAAGAGATGAAGTAATTTTCTTTAGTTACTCAATATCTAGTAAATTCTATAATGTATTAAATAAGAGAACCAAATGTGTGTAATAATTTGTACATGTAAAATTTGATGAGACTGATCCACATGAACCTAAAACCTATCCTGATTATCTTGAGGAAGATATGTCAATTATAGACCTTAAAGATAAAAATAGTGAACCCCTAGTGAAAACAACTTGTAATGGATATTTTCAACATCTGAGCCTATTGAATCTGAACTTATAGATAACCAAGAGAAGTCTATTACAACCCTTTCAAGATTTATAATAACTCTATAAAATTATCCTTCTGATTTTGTAGTAGCTGATCTAAAATTAAGAATGGAAACTAGAGCTTCTCTAAGAAACCAGGTTGAACAAAAAGCCTTCCTTTCATAGATTGAACCCAAAAATATTAATGATGCAATAAATTATGAAATTTGGGAGATAGATATTCAAGAAGAATTATATATATTTGGAAAAACAAATTTTTGGAATTAGTATAAAGGTCAAAGGACACATTGACTATAGAGACTAAATGGGTGTTTAGAAACAATGTTGATGATTTTAGAAATATAGTTAGAAACAAGGTTAGATTAGTTGTACGAGGATATATTCAAATAGAAATAAGAGACTATGAGGAATACTTTGCAACTATAGTTGGACTATAATCCATTAGAATACTACTTGCTTATGCAGCTCATCTGAATTTCAAAATTTGTCAAATGGATGTAAAAAGTGCATTTCTAGATGGTTATATAGTTGAGGTTGTTTTTCTTGAACAACTCCTTGGATTTACAAATCCACATATTTCAAATCATATTTTTAAACATTCAAAAAAAATTATGGTCTAAAATGAGCTCCTAGAGATTGGTATGATCGACTCCATTCTTTTATTACTTCTAGAGGTTTTACTAAATTGATATCTGATACTACTCTTTTTATTAAAAGTATTTCCAAAGATGTTTTAACAGTACAAATTTATATAGATTAAATTATTTTTGGATCCTCTAAAGAATTTTTTTGTACTTAATTTTCAAAGATGATGCAAACTGAATTTGAAATGAGTCTTATGGGGGATCATAAATTTTTCCTTGGAATTCAAAATTTTCAAAATAAAAATGGTATTGTTTTGAAAAAAACGTAAATATACTATGGATCATTTGAAACATTTTGGTTTGGATATTAGTACAGGTAGTGATACAACTATGAGTATAACATTTATGTTGGATTCTGATGAAACTAGTAAACCAGTTGATTAAACAAATTAAATAGGTATGATTGAAATTTTTCTATAATTTATTGCTAGATGACTTGATATTTTGTTTAGTGTATGTATGTGTGCTCATTTTCAAGACAATCCCAAAGAATCTCATTTAAATGTTGTTAAATGGATTTTTAAATAACTCTAGTATACTACCAACTTAAGACTATTTTATCCAAGAGTACAGTCATTTGATTTAATAAGTTATTCAAATAATGAATTTTTTGTTTTCCAGTTAGATAGGAAAATCACTTTTAGAACATGTCACATTTTCGGCAAGTCACTAGTATCATTGTGTAGTACGAAACTGAATTCTGTATCATTATCTAAAGGCGAAGCTGAATATATAGCTGTTGGTAGTTCTTGTGCACAAATTATGTAGATAAAGCACACTTTACTAGACTATGGATATAAATTTAAACATGTATATATAAATTGTAGGAATACAATTTCTGTTAACATCTCCCAAAATACAGTATCTTATTGTATGTAAAAAAAATTGATTTCATACATCACATTTTAAGATATCATTATCAAAGAGGTGATATAAATCTTGAATTAATTTCCATTGAACATCAATTGGATGATATATTCACAAAGACTTCTAATTCTGAGAGGTTAAATTATATCAAACATGAGTTAGGTATGATTAATTTTAGTTAAAGACACATTACCATTAGTACATATCACCATTGTACCACACCATTAGACCTTAATGTTAAGAAACCTCACCATTGGACCACATCATTAGGATACCTTACCGTTGTACATCACTAATAGACCTTACCGTTGGCACCTTACCGCTGGTCAAACTTACTGATAGGTATGGGAAATTGTGTTTTCTTCCGGAATATGATATTTTGTAATTTAATTCATTTCATTTACATGATTTATTTTTCGATCCCTTAATGAAAAAAATAAAGTACAGGTCAGATTTCGATCAACTTCAATCCACTCCCAAACCTCTTGCTCATGAATCCTTGAACATAAAATTCTTCTAAAAACACTCAAACTACATCATATCACAATGGAAAGAGTAATGAAACTGATGGTTGGTGATGTAGGAGACACACCAAACCCAGAGAGACCTCGAGATGGGTCTATTAGTGGAAAGAAGGTTTTGGTAAAACTGATCAATCCTCATTTATTGAAGAGGGAAATCATGGTCATGAAAGAATTAAGTTTGGAATGGTTGTTGTCGAGCAAGTCTCTAGTGCTGAAGGCACTCAAAGCATGGGATTTGGTATAATACTTTGCAAACAACAATGGAACATAATACCAAAATCTATTAAAGGATTTTTATGAGTTTCTAAAGTTCGAAAAGTATGAGGATGAAAAAAGAATTATTTATAAGGTAAATGGAGTTAGTGCGAGATTCTCTTCTATTGAATGGGATGAATGTATCTGTGACCCACATGAGGGAATATTTGTAACAACCCGATATTTTATAATAAGTATTTTTTTCAATATATTTGATGTCATGTGTTTTATGCTACAAAAATATTATCTTGTGCTATACGCCACACTGTATTAGCTTGAAGTATACGCAACACTATTCTTAGATTGTGTTACACACAATTTCAAGTTCGTTTTATAATAGTCATTATACACAAAATTGATTGTATATATATATATTAAATGTATAAATGAAATATGGTTGGATTCTGTTATACGAAACAACAAAGAAGTCTTGAACAACACGCAACCCTGACTTTTCTTTCATTACACGCAATCGCGACCTTCCTCGATAGCGTGTGTTGTACGCAATACCAGGTTTCACTAAACGATGATATATTGTTATAATATTATTATGGACTAGCCGTTATGAATAGAAGTAACTACATTTTGAATTTTATAACCTTATTATTCATCTTATAAATTTTCTAAAACATTTTATGTGAACAAAATAAAATTTTCAGGTAAAATATGTATTTTTCAAAAAATGCAGTTTTTCCACCTTGTGATGGTGCACCCACTTTAAATCTAGTTTTTGACATGTTTATTAGTTAAATTTTAAAAAATAAAATTATTCTTTGGAATCAGGATATAAAATTTTACCTTGGATAAATTTTTCATATTATTCTGATAACTTTCATATTTTAATGAATAGTAAAAACACGCTATGTTTTATTTAAAAACAACTTTTTTCACCGTAATAACTTATGTAGTTAAATTATAATATTTAATGGTTTTAAAGTATAAATAGAATATATTTTTACCATTTAATATAATTTATTTCATTAGTATTGATTTTACCTTGAATTTGTAGGTTAAATCAATTCAATCTTTTGCAATGTTTTAAACAAAAACCCGTTTTCTTTCGACAACAGGATTAATTTTAATTTTATTTCTGAAACTTTTGTGTATTGAATTTTGAAAAATGGATTCCATATTTGGAATTAGTGAGTCCAAATTATGTTAATAGGCTACTTTTTATTTTTGGGCATTATGAATAGTAACTACGGTAAATTTTATTTACCATAGTCAAAGGTAAATCAGGTAATTAAGGGTAAATATAAGATTACAAAATTACACTAACACCTGCCAAAATTCTATTGGATGACTAAAAGTCGACCCATATCACCTATGGGTCGGATTAGATTCATTTAATGAACTTTTTTCCATGAAAATAATTTAATTATTATTAAAACCAAAGAATGTGACAACATGTCACTTTCTTAAATCTTATAAGTATAATAATTTTAATTTAGTGATAAAATTAATAAAACATATAACATAAATAGTCTCTAGAAATATAATACAATTATCTACATCATAGGAATTTATTTATAATTTTTAGGGATTAAATAATTATCTATAATTATGACACAATAGTGATGTTGAAATTATTTTATTAATTAAAATATCAAATAAATGGTTTTAAAAATATTAAACTAAATATTATATGAACTATTTAATATACTCCACTAATTGTCTAGATACATATTACATTTTATGAATCTATTAAAGCTTTTAGTTCTAACATATATTCTGTTTATATTTTATTAAAATTCAAATAAATGAATGGTGTTAAAATTGACACTATTGTTATTTTATAAAAATAACATATTATAATATTTTTTAAAAAACACAAAAATATTTTAAAATTATAAATTAAAATTTATATGGTCGAAAATGTCATAAAGTGTCAAATTATGGAAAATTCACAACACATATGTAATTATTTATAATAATTGAAAAATTATAATATGATTACCATAAATAAAATTAAATTCGTAAATAAGGATAAATCAAGTTGATAATGTTTAAAATAAAATCGTAACATGTCTAAATTTTATTGGTTGATTAGATTAAAACCCTATCTCATCTAATCTTAGGATATGAGTCATTTTGGATGTTTTTATGTGTGGTTGGGATTTAATGTAAACTAATATTTCTTATATTTCCAAAGGTACCCCTCTCCTCACTTATAAAAGGGAACCTCCTCCCTCTCTTCCTCACACCACTTTGAGCCTTCAAGATCGGCCAACCCCAGAAGAATTTGCATCTACACTTCCCCAGAAACATCCTAGAGGTCCTGGTCTTCTTCAAAGACCAATTTTAGTGCCTTAAGAGTAGGTTTCAAAGAGGCACTCCAATGAAGAGGTAATGTCTGTTACCGATTCTTTCAACTTTATTTACTCTTCCACTTCTTCTTCATTAGTTGTTTCATTATGAAGTAATAACATCAGTATCACTCATATACTGATATGTTATTATATTTATGAAACAACCCTATTTTACCATCTATCCATCCTACGGAAAACGAAATCACCGCGCGTGCGTACGTACGGAATACTGTCTCCACGCCGTGGTGTAATCTATTTTCCACCACCACCTTACATGGATGGGTGTAATGGTGAAATTAATGAATATATATGAATATTTTAAAGTGATATTGATTCTTTAATATTATACATACACTTTAATACAATTCCACGATCATGGGAATGATATCATCGCTCGTGCGTACATACTGACTACTGTCTCCACGACGTGATGAGATTCACTCTCCATGTTAACCATTAAAGAATGATTATAAAGTATATATAATAAGTAATAATGAAATATATGACATAATAATGCTACTATATTTATGTATATATATATTTATGTCATCTACTTAATTCCATTCAATTCAATAAGGAAACGAAAACAACGTTCATGCGTACGTACGGCCTACCGTCTCCTTGAACGGTGTATTTCATTCCATTTATTGATCTATTATATATATGTATATTATGAATATATATTATATATAAATCATTTTTTACTTTTTGGATTTATTTAATCATGATCTATGTAATCATATGAATAATTACAAGTTAAAACACGAACGACAAATGAAACGATTTTACCCAAACCGCTACATTAACATTAATTTACAAAAGAACGGGTAATATAAAGTCATAAGTGAAATGTATATGATATAATAACAATGAATATGATTCTGTAATAAGTCAATTACAATATTGAAATCATTATACAGGAGGTTTGGATATGTACGAAGCATATCAGATATAAGGTAAGGGATGATTTTTCAAATCTCAATTTTATATGAGATTGCTTATTCGTAAGTATTTACTGGGGTTATTTCTATCATCCATGTCCATGTTTTATAAAAGTGTATTCATGTATGATAAATGTCCTTTTTACCCATTTTGACTTTTACCCCATGGTATGGAAGGAATCTTTCTTTTATTTACCCTATAAGGTACTTTTTGACTTTTCTGACAAAAGTACGAGAAGAATGTTTTTTTAACATATACGACATGAAAGGATTTTTACGGTATTATAAAGTCTTATTTTCATGAAGCTTCCTCCAAAATATTTCAGGACTATTTTCAACAAAATCATTTTCTTTTAATGTTGCATGATATTTTGTGGAAAGAGATTGATTTTGAAGAAGAATGGATATTTTCCTCAAGAATTCATTTCAAGTGTTTTATCAAAACCATTTTTCATCTAAGATGACATTATTTCATATGTGTATGTTTCAAGTATAAAGTATCTATGATTTACATGGATTCACTTGTCTTATTATGAAATGATATCTATTTCTTTTATATGGATCATGTGATGATGGGATGATGTTTATGAAACCCATTTTATTCGTTGGGTTATTATGAATGATGTATGTTTATTTTGTGGAACAAGTAAGAATGATTTCATTATGAGATGGGTGGGACCTATATCTCCCTCTAATGCATTGGGTAAAGATTTATATCTCATGAGATAGACATGGCTGGAACAGTAAGTTAATCTGGTTCAGTATTACAGGACTGGAATGAGGAGTGAACTCGATTTAGAAAGGGACATTGTCCACTAAGATAGTCTTGGAAGAAATGCCTTGGCTGCTATGGAAATCATTACATGTGCCTAATGGATTCCACAACTACATGTTTTATTCCCATACTATTTTATCATGATTAATGTTATTTTATGATCTATGCATTATGTACATCCATGATTTATGTCTTTGCTCAAGATTTTGATGTTTAGATTTTATGGTCATGTTTTGGCATTCAAATGTTTATGGATTAGTTTATGTTCTCTATGATTACCCTTACTGAGCATTTTAGCTCACCCTCTATACGTTTTATTTTCCCCCAGGAATAAAAGAAATGTTTTAGGTAAGGAAACAGAAAGTGGAAGATCTTTATGAGAGATGTTGAAGATATTTAACCACAATTAGAAGATTACATTCCAAGTTTCCAAAGACACTAAACTATTACGGTCCTTATGTGTCTGTTTTTGTTATGTATTAAGTATTCTGAAAAAGTAATGTAATGTCCATGTACGTCAAGTTTCGGGCCTCTACAGTTGGTATCCAAGGAAAGGTTTAGTCAACCTTTGGAAACTAGGATGTGAAAACTATAGTGAAATCCCTATAGATATTTCTAAGGTATGTCTAGGGATGTCCCTAAGGTTAAGTATAAGTATAGGTTATAGTCCTAGAATTACGGTAATGATATTAGAATTAAACATAAGATGTTAGATGTCGAAGGTACTCCCCCTTGATTATGTTATTTTCCTTGTATGATTTTTTCCTCTCACAGAATTCTTTTTGTGTTTTAGTCAACAGAGGGAACGAGAAGGAATTAGGTTAACATTGAATCCAATGGAAAAATTGGTGACTATGAGCAACAAAATTGTGTAATGCCTAGAGAGAAAGAAATTGTGATTATGTTGAATCAGTCATCGTGATATATGATTAAAAAGGTGAAATTTAGTTGTATGCCTAATTCATCAAATAATAGGAAGATAGACTTTTATGCATGTTCGCATGTGGAGGTGCATAAAAAAAGGAAGATTGAGATTTATAAAGAAGGTATGAAGAACCTTGAGGAATACCTCAAATGGAGGGGAAGATGTTATCTGTGTGGAGAAAAGGGTCAAAGAGTGACAGACTGATATGGAGTTCAATGTCTTATTTGTGGAGAACATGGGCATTACCCAAATCAATGCCCTGACCAAAAAAATTACTTCTAAATAAAGGAAGGAATTATTCTAGGACAATCATTGATGCGGATGGATTGAAGTGTTTAGGTATTGGTATTCAAGATTAATGTTGTTGAGGTACTTTTATGGTTTATTAGAATATTTTTGTATTAGTCTATTATGGATTTCAATAATTTCATGGTACCTTTAACCATGAAAAGTGATTCAAATATTTTGGAAAGCAGATGATATGCACATAATGATGGAATAAGAAGATAATGAAATGTTTGACAGTATTCATGAGCTCATTATTGATTTAATGACTAAGTGATTTTATGGTTTGAGTATATATTATTTTTGGGATTTTGGTATGTGGAAAGTGCTAAAATTTAAAAACATTCATGTTTTCATTAAGGTTCAATGGGTATTCATTCTTCAATATAATACATGATTATGGTATTCCCATGTTTGTAATTTGACCAACAAGATATATCTTATGATATATTGGGGATAAATGATGGAATTCACGTGATTGTTATGTGACATTTCAAGTAATCATTTTCTTTATACTATGAGCTTGGACCGAAGTATTTTAGATAAGCCTAAAGATTGGAATGGATTATGTTGGACATAAGTTAGTATTGTTTAAGGGTAGAACTTTTTTCGATATTATTAATGGGATGTTATAGTAATGTAGTTTTAGAAATAGGACAACCTGTAGGACGGGCGACAGCCCATCGCGTCGGACAAGGCTGTGGGAATCGAACCCATAACTGAAGTGCGACTGGCCTTTATCACATACCACTAGCCTAGAGGAAGTCCCCCGTTAGTAGAAACTAGTTTTATTTTATTAAGCGATATGATATATGAAGTATAAGTTCATTTTTGGAATAGTATATGATTAACCTCACCATAGATGGACTTATGTATATTTAATAACTTTTGCTAACCTATTGTTTAAAACAGATGGAATGACCCATCATTCTATCACATGATCTGCTAATGCTTCACAAATAAAAATTCAACTTCATTTCATTAAGAGATGAAGTAGAAATTGTTCAAAGCATGAACAATAGTGAGATTGTACCAAAATAAAACAAGTATTTCATCTAATTAAAAATTTTCAACTTTAGGGAAATGATATTGAAAACCAAAAAAATGTTTTCCTAGTGTTCTTATATCCGATGAATTAGATGGTACCTTAGATCATCAAAAATTTATTGTAACGACCCGAAATTTTGAATAAATCTTGTTTCCTAATTTTGTGTGTTATTTTATTTTTGATACTCAACAAAACTCTTTCATTTGATAACATGAGTATAATTAAAATGAGACCGTTGGGTTTTGACTGTTATATGACCATTGGTCAATATGACCGCTGGAAATTAAACGTTTTGATTATTTTCTTTAAATACAAGTAATCTTGGTTAATTAATTAAGAAAGAAGATTCTATGGCCTCACCCAGTAGTCTTGGACTGATCGAAGCCCATTTAACAGAACATGGGAAGGTGGTAGCACCACTTGGCTTTGCTCTGGACCAAACCCAAGATGAACTTCATCGTGTGAAGCTAGAACGGGATCGCCTTCGCGAGAAGTTCAAACTGATATAAATTACTGCTCGTGTGATGTTAGCTGAGCCTCCCTCAGATTCTCTCACCTTAGCACATCTTACACGTAGGTCCTATGCTGTTGTGATAAGGGGCTATGTAAGGAGACCGTAACTTCCTTGTGTAATCTTTTGTTTTAAATAAAAATTGGGATTTCTTCTTATGATGATGTTTATGACTTTTAAAATTTCCGGATAAATATAGTATGCATATTTTTGGTGAATTTTAGGGAAAGGATATTTTAAAAAATGTTTATGTAATTCTTAAATAATTAAAAAATGTGTAATGATTTTCAAAAAATGGTCTTCTACAATTATGTTCAGTATAAAATTTAGAGTCTAATAAGTTCAACTTAATTTTTGATGAATAGTAAATTATGAATAGTGATTTTATGATTAGGAATAGTAATGTGTCCAAATGGATTAGTAATCTCACCTAAAGAATGTATTAATATAATCTAGGAACCTTGATTAAGTAATGTGATTCAATAGAATGGTTAAATAACGGTTTCCTAAATTATTATTCAAGTATTAGTTTATTCGAGTGAATAGTGTTTTTTAAATAAAAATTAAATTAAAAATATTTATAAAAATATTTTTATAAAATTGATTTCATTTTTGAACTCAGAGCATCGATATTATCCTAAGGTAATTTTAGGGGTTTTATCTGAAAAAAATAAATTTTCGGTGAATAGTGTATTTATTTAAAAAATTAAATTAAAAATATTTAGAAAAATATTTTTATAAAATTGAGATTACATTTGAAATCAGAGAATTGATATTTGGTTAATGTTAAATTTTGAGATTTTTCTGAGAAAGTTGAATTTTCTGTGAATAGTAAAAATACAGTTTTAGGGTTTCGGTATGTTTAATGACATCATAACTGTGGCGTGATGATGTCATGAGACTTTATATGGGTTGGCCGACCAAAGGTGATGAATTTTGGTATTGGGGGCTCCATGTGGCCTAACTTCATGGGAAATATCTGGGGAGAGCACATGGTTTTGTGAAACCCACTTATGAGGTGTCCCTTGGCCATTAATGCCTTGTCCCCTTGCTTTCCTTATAAATACCTAGCCATGCTCTCATAATTTGGACTCCAAAATCATTCTCAACGATTTTCTGGTCTCCTTACCTCCCAAGGAGTCCTCCCAAGGTGCCCCAAGCCCTCAAGGTCCAAACCGTTGAGTTTTAAGAGTTACGTTTTAAGGTAAGGGATCCAAACTCTCTCTTTCTTTTCAAATGCTCTCTTTTAAGTCATTTATTTTATGCTCCATGTTATTATGTTGGAGGATGGTATTTTATATTCAGTATATTGTCCTTCTTATTTTCAAATTATGAGATACCCCCTCTTACTCTCATCATTTCATTTTATGATTGTTTAAGTGGCGCTGTTAGGCTGCCGAATGTTTTGTAATAGATTCTTTCACCCTTCTCATTTTCAAGTTCTATTTTCTTGTCAAGTCTTTCAAGTTCCTTTTTATTATTTTGGGGTATGATCTCTATATCTATAATACTAAAATTTCATGATTATATGATGAGATACCCCATTTTATCTCTTCAATTCAGTATTTTGATGTTTTATGTGGCGCCGTTAGGCTGCCGAATTTTTAAGTGGTTCTTTCACCCTTCTCATTTTGAAGTTATACTTTCATGTCAAGTCTTTCAAGTTACTTTTTATTATGTTGGGGTATTATATCTATATCTATCATACTGATATTTTATGTTCATATGATGAGAGACCCAATTTGATCTCGTCAATTCATTTTTTGAAGTTTAACTGACGTCGTTAGGCTGCCGAAATTTCATAAGAGAAATCTTATTTTTTTCTTCCTTTCATGTTCTTTATTTCATATGGTAAATCTTTCAAATTTCATTACCGTGTTCATATATCCTTCATATTTGGTCCCTCTACTGTTTTATGGGTTATTTATGAATGTTTGACCCATGTCCCCTCTCTTTTCAATGTTTTCTAAAACCTCGAAATGTAGCCGTTATGCTGCAGAATTTTTGTCTCAAAATGCCCCTCTTTTCTCAAAATTATTTAATGCTATTAAGTGAATACTCAATGCTCTTATTTCTAACGGTTTATTCACATATATATCAATATGTTCTATTTTAAATTCTGGGATTTATATGCATGAAACCCTCTTTCCCTTTCTGTGGGTTTAAAGTGAAATAAAGATCATGTCTTTAAAGCAGTATTTAAAAAGTTATGATTATGAAATGAAACCCATTTATTTTATGCTATATGGGTTATTTATGAAATGTTTGATGATGATATATATGGATCACATGATAATAAAGGCAAATTTAAGGGTGCGCCCTGATAGCGCTCCAATGCATTGGGTAATGATGTAACCACTAGAGATTACAATTTGAGTTTTTTTATAAATTTTTGTAAAAAAAATTTGAAAATACATCTCGATTAAAAAAAATTATTTTTTACCCCCCAAAGGCGGCACCTGGTGTGCCGCCTTTGGGGGTTTTTCTACCCAGGGCAAGGCGACACATGGTGTGCCACCTTTTCAAATAACTAACTGCAAATGCGGCACACCAGGTGCCGCTTTTGCATAAGTAATTTTTTTAAAAAAATTTATTTTTATTTTTTTGTTTTGTTTTGTTTGGTTATATATATATATAACAAAAATTTTCAGCAGAATTTTTCTGCTATTTAATATCTAGCGGTTCTTCCATTACAGCGGTCTATATTCTGACTGATACCATCACCCAGGACTCCCTTTTATAAGGGGGTTTTCCCTGAAATCAATACTGCATTTCCGATAGGGGATTCTGGTTCTCCTTTTCCTGCACAATACATTCTGCGTTTCCGATGTGTGATTATGTTTCAAGTACGTGACTTTGAAAGACTATAAAACATAAAATATAAGACCAATATAAATGAAACTTTAAAAACTGATTAAACATATAATAAATAGTTGAAAACAAATATAATTTCATAAAAAATGTTGATACAGATTAATTTATAAGCTTTCAAAACCACATACATGAAACTTAAACATATTTCAAGTACGTGACTTTGAAAGCTTATAAAAGATAAACTATAAGACCAATACAAATGAAACTTTAAACATTGATTAAAAATATAAGAAATAGTTGAAAACAAAAATAATTTCATAAAAAATGTTCACCAAAAACAACTTATAAGGTTTCAAAACCATCAACATGATACTTAAAAATGTTTCATGTTCCTGACTTTGAAAGACTATAAAACATATACTATAAGACCAATAGAAATGAAACATTAAACATTGATTTAACATATAAGAAATAGTTGAAAACAACAAAAACATCCTAAAAAATTTCCATAAAAAATAATTTATAATCTTTCAAAATCGTCTACTTGAAACTTAAAAATGTTTCAAGTACGCGAATTTGAAAGACTATAAAACATAAATTATAAGACCAATATAAATGAATCTTTAAACATTGATTAAATATATAAGAAATAGTTGAAAACAAAATAAATTTAATAAAAAATGTTGATAACAAATAATTTATAAGCTTTCAAAACTGTCTACTTGAAACTTAAAAATGGTTCCAGTGCGTGACTTTGAAAGGCTATAATTATATTATTAATTAACTAATTAATTATTTTATAATTAATAGTTATATTAATAATTAACTAAATAATTATCATATAAGTAACAATTATTGAGTAATAATTAATAATTAACAATTAATAATTAATAATTTAATGAATAATTATAATTAATATTTATATTACTAATTAATTAATTTATAATTAATAATTACTTATTCATAATTATTAATTACTAATTAATAATTATAATGAATATTTATATAACTAATTAAATAATTAATAATTAATAATTAATAATTACAAATTAATTACTTATAATTATTAATTGTATCACTAATTAACTAATTAACTAATTAATAATTAATAATTACTAATTAAGTACTTATAATTATTAATTATATTACTAATTAACAAAATAATTATTATATATGTAATAATTATATTAATAATTAATTATTATATAATTAATAATAATATTACTAATTAACTAATTAATTATGACATATTTAGTTATTAATAATTATATTTAATTATTATATTACTAATTAACTAATTACCTTTTATATAATTAATAAATATATTACTTATTAACTAAATAATTATTATATAATTTATAGTTATATTAATAATTAACTAAATAATTATTGTATAAGTAATAATTAATAAGTAAAAATTAATAATTAATAAGTAATAATTAATAAATATAATTGATGAAAAATATTTTATAATAATTATATTACTAATTAACTATTATATAATTAAAAATTATATTACTAATTAACTAATTAATTATTAACTATTCCTTATATGTTTGATAAATGTTTAATGTTTCATTTATGTTGTTCTTATATTTTATGTTTTATAGTCTTTCAAATTCGCTTACTTGAAACATTTTTAAGTTTCAAGTAGATGTGTTTGAAAGATTATAATTTAATTTTTATGGACATTTTTTATGAAGTTTTTGTTGTTTTCAACTATTTATTATATTTTTAATCAGTTTTTAATGTTTGATTTCTATTGGTCTTATAGTTTATGTTTTATAGTCTTTCAAAGTCGGGAACATGAAAAAATTTTAAGTTTCATGTTGATGGTTTTGAAAGCTTATAAATTGTTTTTGGTGAACATTTTTTATGAAATTATTATTGTTTTAAACTATTTCTTATATTTTTAATCAATGTTTAAAGTTTCATTAGTATTGGTCTTATATTTTATCTTTTATAAGCTTTCAAAGTCACATACTTGAAATATGTTTAAGTTTCAAGTATGTGGTTTTGAAAGCTTATAAATTAATCTGTATCAACATTTTTTATGAAATTATTTTTGTTTTCAACTATTTCTTATATGTTTAATCAGTGTTTAAAGTTTCATTTATATTGGTCTTATAGTTTATGTTTTATAATCTTTCAATGTCACGTACTTGAAACAGAATCAAACATCGGAAACGCAAAATGTACTGTGCATGAAAAGGAGAACCAGAATCCCACATCGGAAATGCAGTATTGTATTCAGGGGAAACCCCATTATAAAATGGATTCCTTGGTGAGGGTATCAATCAGAATCCAGACTGCTGTAATAGTAGAACCGCTGGATATTAAATAGCAGAAAAATTCTGATGAAAAGTTTTGTTTTATATATATATATAAAAAAAACAAAACAACAAATAAAAATAAATTTTTTTTGTAAAAAATATTTATGCAACAGCGGGACCTGGTGTGCTGCCTTTGCGGTTAATTTTTGGGAAAAGGCGGCACACCATGTGCCGCCTTGCCCTGGGTGGAAATTTCCACAAAGGCGGCACACCAGGTGCCGCCTTTGGGGGGTAAATAAATAATTTTTTTTAACCTAGATGTATTTTCAAAACTTTTTTTCTGAAAAAATGTACAAAAAAACTCTTATAATTTTCACGATATCTTGGTGAATAACCTTGGTAATTTTCAAATTATGCCTTTGGGATGGACCTTGGTGATATATTCATGATTGTCTATGTTAAATGATGTAGCCACATCTTAAAGTTATGAAAAATGTTATTTTTATTATGATATGCCACATGATTTCTTTCTCATGATTTAAAGTTCTTTTTCATTACATTGTTGAAGTATCTCATGTTCACATATAAAATGTTCCTCTTGTTTCCCTTACTAGGCCTTTTTCTCTCCATTTCTTTTGATGTATGTCCCTAGGTTATGAGATGCAGTAATGAACCTAGGATGAACATAAGGAGAAGCCTTTAAAGTGTTTAAGAATAAATTTTTTTTGTTTCATGTATTAAGTTCCTGGTTTCCAAGACACTAAACCTTAAAGATCCTCAGTTTTGTATAATGAAATGAATGTTTATTTGAAAAAAGGCGGGATGTTATAGTTGGTATCAAAGGATGGTTTAGTTATTTGTGGAAATTAGGATATGAAAACTTTAGGATGAACCCTATAGAAAAGATTAAATATAGGAAATCTTCCTGGTATTTTGGTGAGTATTGAGTAAGGGGTTGCCAAGCAAATACATCCCTGTCTGGATACGAGTAGGTAGAGGTGGCTCTGGCAGAGATGTATATAGGGGTAAAACCCGAAAACACCGCATTGATCTAGACTTGAACGGGAACTGGTACACGACAACGGGCCTTGCTGCACTCTTGGTTACGACACTCTCGGGGGATATGCTTTGGTAAGTTCATAATCTTATTATGAACCATTGTTAAAGGAACAAAGATAAAATAAAATAAAGACTCAAATCAGAATATATGATCATGGATAAACTAGATGGGAACCTAGGGGATCAGAAGTTAGGGTATACTTTTCTTCTACAAGTTATCCTTATATGCTTTAAGTTCCTTTTCCTGATTATTGGCTAAGTATTTAAGCCCCTAATTATACTTTCTCTTCTTAGTTAATGGTGGGAAATGGAAGATCATGTCCTAACAACCAATGTGATATGAAATGCGACGATTCTAGTATTAATATGATAGAGATGATTATGGGATTAAAATATGATTATTATTTTGGAAGACGTTCACTATTTTGGGGACCCTATATGATCGAGGTAAATAGATTACTACAATATTTTCATTGATGAGTTAGGTTGACTTATATTTTGCACAATCAATGAATTTAAGGTGAACTTATGGTAATATAGGTTACTTATGGAAATTACTAACCTATCTTGCGGAAAATATGTTTAGGTTAGCTACTTTTGTTATAAGATGTTAGGAGTGGTTTATGTTGTTTCGAGATGAATGATGAAGTTTATTTAGGAAGACAATGTTATGAAATCCTTCTTGTATTTGGGTTTCAATCATAGTTTGGTTTATTTTGAGGAATTTTAAGAACTGTTATTTATGGATTGGTCTATGATGAACTTTGGGTAGTACCATGGAACATTGAAGATTTAAAAGTACTTTCCATTCCAATGGGATTATTTCTTTTTTAAGAGTTTTTTACCTTACCCATTCTATTTTTGGGATAATGTTTAAAGATAGAAGAAATAGATAGTTAATCTTTTGTGGATTATGTGATTCTCTAGAAGATGATTCTTGTGTTTTGATGAGACCATGTAGTTTTGAATGCTCATCATTTGGAGAAAAGATTAGTTTTGGTAGAGACTTTTTAAAGGATGAAACTCTACTTAATGGTAGGTATATTTTCTTATGTTTTTGTTCTATGTAGTAAATGAATTCCTCAGAATTATGAAAAGAACCATAAAACAAAAATGTTGTTGGTTTACGTTTCATACTAGGTAATCAAAGACCGTTTACATGCATTATAATTTTGGGATTTTCTCGTGGTGAAATTTCTCCTAATCATGTTTTCTATCACTCTCCCCCAGAACACGACCCTTTGTTTTTCTTCCATATCCATGTTTTCCTCCATGGAATCCTTGTATGGGTTAACTTGGGTGACCTTTGTACTTCCCTTTCTTTTTTTTAAAGAAATAGTGTTACTGACTCCTATTCGGATGTGGGGCTTTAAATGAAATTTCAAAACCCCAATTTTATAAAATTACGAGGACGCAATTTCTTAAGGGGGGAAGATTGTAATGACCAGAAATTTTGAATAAATACTGTTTCCTAATTTTTTGTGTTATTTTATTTTTGATACTCAAAAAAACTGTTTCATTTGATAACATGAGTATAATTAAAATGAGAACGTTGAGTTTTGACTGTTATATGACCATTGGTCAGTATGACCGCTGGAAACTAAACTTTTTTATTATTGTCTTTAAATACAAGTAATCTTGGTTAATTAATATAGAAAGAAGATTTGATGGCCTCACCCAGTAGTCTTGGACCGATCGAAGCCAATCTAACAGAACTTGGGAAGGTGGTAGCACCACTGGGCTTTGCTATGGATGAAACCCAAGATGAACTTCATCGTGTGAAGCTAGAACGGGATCTCCTTAGCGAGAATTTCAAACTGATAGAAATTACTACTGGTTCGATGTTGGCTGAGCCTCCCTCAGATTCTCTCACCTTAGCACACCTTACACTTAGGTCCTATGCTGGTGTGATAATGGGCTATGTAAGGAGACAGTAACTGCCTTGTGTAATCCTTTGTTTTAATGAAAAATTGGGATTTCATCTTATGATGATGTTTATGACTTTTCAAATGTCCGGATAAATATAGTATGCATATTTTTGGTGAATTATAAAGAAAGGATATTTTTAAAAATGTTTATGTAAACCTTAAATAATTAATAAATGTGTAATGATTTTCAAAAAATGGCCTTCTACAATTATGTTCAGTATGAAATTTAGAGTCTAATAAGATCAACTTAATTTTGATGAATAGTAAATTATGAATAGTGGTTTTATGATTAGGATTAGTAATGTGTCCAAATGGATTAGTAATATCACATTAAGAAAGTATTAATATAATCTAGGAACCTTGATTAAGTAATGTGATTCAATAAAATGGTTAAATAACGGTTTCATAAATTATTATTCAAGTATTAGTTTTTTTGGGTGAATAGTGTTTTCTAATTAAAAATTAAATTAAAAATATTTATAAAAATATTTTTATAAAATGTATTTCATTTTTGAACTGAGAGCATCGATATTATGTTAAGGTAATTTTTGGGGTTTTTTCTGAAAAAATGAATTTTCCGTGAATAGTGTATTTATTTCAAAATTAATTTAAAAATATTTAGAAAAATATTTTTATAAAATGGAGTTCATTTTTGAAATCAGATCATTGTTATTTGGTTAAGGTGAAATTTTGGGATTTTTCTGAGAAAGTTGAATTTTCAGTGAATTTGTAAAAATACAGTTTTAGGGTTTCGGTATGTTTAATGACATCATAACTGTGTTGTGATGAATACATGAGATATTATATGGGTTGGACGACCAATGGTGATGAAGTTTTGTATTTGGGGTGCCATATGTCCTAACTTCATGGGAAATATCTTGGGAGAGCACATGGTTTTGAGAAACCCACTTATGAGGTGTCCTTTGGCCATTAATGCATTGTCCCCTCACTTTCCCTATAAATACCAAGCCATGATCTCGTAATTTGGACTCCAAAATCATTCTCAACGAAGTTATGGTTTCATTACATCCCAAGGAGTCCTCCCAAGGTTCCACCAAGCCCTCAAAGTCCAAACCATTGAGTTTTAAGTGTTACGTTTTAAGGTAAGGGATCCAAACTCTTTCTTTCTTTTCAAATGCTCTCTTTTAAGTCATTTATTTTTTTCTCCATGTTATTATGTTGGAGGATGTTCTTTTATATTCATTATACTGTTATTTTTATGTTCATATGATGAGAGACCCCCTCTTACTCCCATCATTTCATTTTATGAAAGATTAAGTGGCGTCGTTAGGCTGCCGAAAGTTTTGTAACAGATTCTTTCACCCTTCTCATTTTCAAGTTCTATTTTCATGTCAAGTCATTCAAGTTCCTTTTTATTATGTTGGGGTATGATCTATATATCTATAATACTAATCTTTTATTATCATATGATGAGAGACCCCATTTTATCTCTTCAATTCAGTATTTTGAAGTATTAAGTGGCGTCGTTAGGATGCCTAATTTTTAAGTGGATCTTGCACCCTTCTCATTTTGAAGTTCTAATTTCAGGACAAGTATTTCAAGTTACTTTTTATTATGTTGGGTTATGATATCTATATCTATCATACTGATATTTTATGTTAATATGATGAGAGACCCAATTTGATCTCTTCAATTCATTTTTTTGAAGTTTAAGTGACGTCGTTAGGCTACCGAATTTTCATAAAAGAAATCATATTTTTGTATTTCTTTCATGTTCTTCATTTCATATGGTATATCTTTAAAATTTAATTACCATGTTCATATATCCTTCATATTAGGTCCCTCTACTGTTTTATGGGTCATTTATGAATGTTTGACCCATGTCCCCTCCCTTTTCAATGTTTTCTAAAACCCTGAAATTTGCCGTTATTCTGCAGATTTTTTTCATCTCAAAATGCCTCTGTCTTTTCTCAAAATTATTTTATGCTATTAGGTTAATACAAAAAGATATTATTTCTATAGGTTTATTCACATATATATCAATATGTTCTATTGTAAATTCTGGGATTTACATACATGAAACCCGCTTTCCCTTTCCGTGGGTTTAAAGTGACGTAAAGATCATGTCTTTAAAGCAGTTTTTAAAACGTTATGATTATGAAATGAAACCCATTTATTTTATGCTATATGGGTTATTTGTGAAATGTTTGATGATGATATATGTGGATCACATGATAATAAAGGCAAATTTAAGGGTGTTCTCTGATAGCGCTCCAATGTATTGGGTAATGACGTAACCACTAGAGATTAAAATTTTCACGATATCTTTGTGAATAACCTTGGTAATTTTCAAATGACACCTTGGGGATGGACCTTGGTGATATGTTCATGATTTTATATGTTAAATGATGTAGCCACATTTAAAAGTTATGAAAAATGTTATTTTTATTATGGTATGCCACATGATTTCTTTCTCATGCCTTAAAGTTCTTTTTCATGACATTGTTGAAGTATCTCAAGTTCACATGTAAAATGTTCCTCTTATTTCCCTTACTGGGCCTTCTGATCACCCTTTATTTTGATGTATGTCCCCAAGTTATGAGATGAAGTAATGAAACTAGGATGAACATTAGGAGATGCCTTTCAAGTGTTTAAGAAGAATGTTTTTTTTATGTATTAAGTTCCTGGTTTCCAAGACACTAAACCTTAAAGATCCCCAGTTTTGTATAATGTAATGAATGTTTATGTGAAAAAAGGTGGGATGTTATACTTGGTATCAAAGGATGGTTTAGTTATTTGTGGAAATTAGGATATGAAAACTTTAGGAAGAACTCTATGGGAAAGTTTAAATATAGGAAATCTTCCTTGTATTTTGGTGAGTATTGAGTAAGGGGTTGCCAAGAAAATACATCCCTGTCTGGAAACGAGCAAGTAGAGGTGGCTCTGGAACAGATGTACATAGGGGTAAAACCCGAAAACACCACTTTGAGCTAGACTCGAATGGGAACTGGTACACGACAATGAGCCTTGCTGCACTCTTGGTTACGACACTCCCAGGGGATATGCTTTGGTAAATTCATAAGCTTAGTATGATCCATTGTTAAAGGAACAAAGATAAAATTAAATAAAGATTCACATAAGAATATATGATCATGGATAACCTAGATGGGAACCTAGGGGATCACAAGTTAGTGTATAATTTTCTTCTACAAGTTATCCTTATATGCTTTACATTCCATTTCCTGATTATTGGCTAAGTATTTAAGCCCCTAATTATACTTTCTCTTCCTAGTTAATGGTGGGAAATGGAAGAACATGTGCTAACAACTAATGTGATAGGAAATTCAATAATTTCTGTATTAATATGATAGAGATTATTTGGGTATTAAAAGATGATTATTATTTTAGAAGATGTTCACTATTTTGGGGACCCTATATGATCGAGGTAAATAGATTACTATGGTACTTTCATTGAGGAGTAAGGTTGAATTATATTTTGGAGAATCGATGAATTTAAGGTGAACTTATGGTAATATAGGTTACTTATGGAAATGATTAACCTATCTTGGGGAAAATATGTTTAGGTTAGCTACTTTTGTTATAAGATGTTAGGAGTGGTTTATGTTGTTTGGAGATGAACGATGAAGTTTATTTAGGAAGACTATGTTATCAAATCCTTCTTGTATTTGGGTTTCAATATTAGTTTGGTTTATTTTGCGGAATTTTATCAACCATTATTTATGGAATGGTCTATGATGAAGTTTGGGTAGTACCATGGAACATTGAAGATTTAAAAGTAGTTTCCATTACTATGGGATTCTTTCTTTTTGAAGAGTTGTTTTACCTTACCCTTTCTATTTTTGGGATAATTTTTAAAGATAGAAGAAATAGATAGATAATCTTCTGTGGATTATGTGATTCTCTAGAAGACGATTCTTGTGTTTTGATGAGACCAAGTAGTTTTGAATGATCATCATTTGGAGAAAGATTAGTTTTTGGTAGAGACTTATTAAAGGATGAAACTCTACTTGAAGGTAGGTATATTTTCTTATGTTTTTGTTCAATGTAGTAAATGAATTCCTCAAAATTATGAAAAGAAACGTAAAACAAAAATGTTGTTGGTTTAGGATTCCTACGAGGTCATCAAAGACCGTTTACACACATCATAATTTTGGGATTTTCTCGTGGTCAACATTCTCCTAATCATGTTTTCTATCACTCTCCCCCAGAACTTTACCCTTTGTTTTTCTTCTATATCCATGTTTTCCTCCATGAAATACATGTATGGGTTAACTCGGGTGAACTTTGTACTTCCCTTTCATTCATTTAAATAAATAGTGTTACTGACTCCTTTTCTGATGTGGGACTTTAAATGAAATTTCAAAACCCCAATTTTAAAAAATTACGAGGATGCAATTTCTTAAGGGGGAGAGATTGTAATGACCCTAAATTTTGAATAAATTTTGTTTCCTAATTTTGTGTGTTATTCTATTTTTTATTCTCAAAAAATCCGTTTCATTTGATAACCTGAGTATAATTAAAATGAGACCGTTGGGTTTTGACTGTTGTATGACCATTGGTCAATATGATAGCTGGAAACTAAACGTTTTGATTATTGTCTCTAAATACAAGTAATCTTGGTTAATTCATATAGAAAGAAGATTCGATGGACTCACCAAGTAGTCTTGGACCGATCGAATCTCATCTAACAGAACTTGGGAAGGAGGTAGCACCACTGGGCGTTGCTCTCGACCAAACCCAAGATGAACTTCATTGTGTGAAGCTACAATGGGATCGCCTTTGCGAGAAGATCAAACTGATAGAAATTACTACTCGTTAGATGTTGGCCGAGCCACCCTTGGATTATCTCACCTTAGCACACCTTACACTTAAGTCCTATGCTGGTCTCATAAGGGGCTATGTAAGGAGACCGTAACTGCCTTGTGTAATCCTTTGTTTTAAATAAAAATTGGGATTTCTTCTAATGATGATTTTTATGACTTTTCAAATTCCCGGATAAATATAGTATGCATATTTTTGGTGAATTTTAGAGAAAGGATATTTTAAAAAATGTTTATGTAAACCTTAAATAATTAAAAAATGTGTAATGATTTTCAAAAAGTGGTCTTCTACAATTATGTTCAGTATGGAATTTAGAGTCTAATAAGGTCCACATAATTTATAATGATTAGTAAATTATGAATAGTGATTATATGATTAGGATTAGTAATGTGTCCAAATGGATTAGTAATCTCACTTAAAGAAAGTATTAATATAATCTAGGAACCTTGATTAAGTAAAGTGATTCAATAAAATGGTTAAATAACGGTTTCATAAATTATTATTCAAGTATTAGTTTTTTTTTGTGAATAGTGTTTTTTAATTAAAAATGAAATTAAAAATATTTAGAAAATTATTTTTATAAAAAGGATTTCATTTTTGAACTCAGAGCATCGATATCATGTTAAGGTAATTTTTTGGGTTTTTTCTGAAAAACATGAATTTTTAGTAAATAGTGTATTTATTTAAAAATTAAATTAAAATTATTTAGAAAAATATTTTTATAAAATGGAGTTCATTTTTGAAATCAGAGAATTGATATTTGGTTAAGGTGAAATTTTGGGATTTTTCTGAGAAAGTTGAATTTTCAGTGAATAGTAAAAATACAGTTTTAGGGTTTCTGTATGTTTAATGACATCATAACTATGTCGTGATGATGTCATGAGATATTTTATGGGATGGCCGACGAAAGGTGATGAATTTTTGTATTGGGGGCCCCATGTGGCCTAAATTCATGGGAAATATCTTGGGAGAGAACATGCTTTTGAGAAACCCACTTATGAGGTGTCCCTTGGCCATTAATGCCTTGTCCCCTCACATTCCCTATAAATACCAAGCCATGATCTCATAATTTGGACTCCAAAATCATTCTCAAAGACGTTCTGGTCTCCTTACCTCAATATGAGTCCTCCCAAGCTTCCCCCAAGCCCTCAAGGTCCAAACCATTGAGTTTTAAGAGTTACATTTTAAGGTAAGGGATCCAAACTCTCTCTTTCTTTTCAAATGCTCTCTTTTAAGTCATTTATTTTATGCTACATGTTATTATGTTGGAGGATGTTATTTTATATTCACTATACTGTCCTTTTTATGTTCATATGATGAGAGTCCCCCTCTTACTCTCATCATTTCATTTTATGAATGTTTAAGTGGCGTCGTTAGGCTGCCGAAATATTTGTAACGGGTTCTTTCAGCTTTCTCATTTTCAAGTTATATTTTCTTGTGAAGTCTTTCAAGTTCCTTTTTATTATTTTGGGGTATGATCTCTATATCTATCATACTGATATTTTATGATAATATTATGAGAGACCCCATTTTATCTCTTCAATTCAGTATTTTGATGATTTAAGTGGCGCTGTTAGGCTGCCGAATTTTTAAGTGGTTCTTTCACCCTTCTCGTTTTGAAGTTCTACTTTCATGTCAAGTCTTTCAAGTTACTTTTTATTATGTTGGGGTATGATATCTATATCTATCATACTTATATTTTATGTTAATATTATTAGAGACCCAATTTGATCTCGTCAATTCATTTTTTTGTATTTTAAGTGACGCTGTTATGCTGCCAAATTTTGATAAGCGAAATCTTATTTTTGTCTTCCTTTCATGTTCTTCATTTCATATGGTACATCTTTATAATTTCATTACCATGTTCATATATCCTTCATATTCGGTCCCTATACTGTTTTATGGGTCATTTTTGAATTTTTGACCCATGTCCCCTCTCTATTCAATGTTTTCTAAAACCCTGAAACGTAGTCGTTATGCTGCAGAATTTGCGTCTCAAAATGCCTCTCTCTTTTCACAAAATTATTTTATTCTATTAAGTGAATACTCAAAGCATTTATTTCTACAGGGTTATTCACATATATATCAATATGTTCTATTTTAAATTCTGGGATTTACATACATGGAACCCGCTTTCACTTTCCGGGGGTTTAAAGTGACATAAAGATCATGCCTTTAAAGCAGTTTTTAAAACGTTATGATTATGAAATCAAACCCATTTATTTTATTCTATATGGGTTATTTACGAAATTTTTTATTATGATATATGTGGCTCACATTATCATAAAGGCAAATTTAAGGGTGCGCCCTGATAGCGCTCGAATTCATTGGGTAATGATGTAACCACTAGAGATTACAATTTTCACGATATCTTGGTGAATAACTTTGGTAATATTCAAATGAAACCTTGGGGATGGACCTTGGTGATATGCTCATGATTGTTTATGTTAAATGATGAAGCCACATCTTAAAGTTATGAAAAATGTTATTTTTATTATGATATTCCACATGATTTATTTCTCATGCCTTAAAGTTTTTTTTCATGACATTGTTGAAGTATCTCAAGTTCACATATAAAATGTTCCTCTTGTTTCCCTTATTGGGCCTTCTGCTCACCCTTTCTTTTGATGTATGTCCCCATGTTATGAGATGCAGTAATGAACCTAGGATGAACATAATGAGAAGCCTTTCAAGTGTTTAAGAATAATGTTTTTCTGTTTCATGTATTAAGTTCCTGGTTTCGAAGACATTAAACCTTAAAGATCCTCAGTTTTGTATAATGTAATGAATGTTTATGTGAAAAAAAGGCGGGATGTTATAGTTGTTATCAAAGGATGGTTTAGTTATTTGTGGAAATTAGGATATGAAATATTTAGGAAGAACCCTATAGAAATGTTTAAATATAAGAAATATTCCTTGTATTTTGGTGAGTATTGAGTAAGGGGTTGCCAAGAAAATACATCACAGTCTGGATACGAGTAGGTAGAGGTGGCTCTGGCACATATGTACATAGGGGTAAAACCCAAAAACACTGCTTTGAGCTAGACTCGAACGGGAACTGGTACATGACAATGGGTCTCACTGAACTCTTGGTTACGACACTCCCGGGGGATATGCTTTGGTAAATTCATAAGCTTAGTATGAACCATTGTTAAAGGAACAAAGATAAAATAAAATAAAGATTCACATAAAAATATATGATCATGGATAACCTAGATGGAAACCTAGGGGATCAAAAGTTAGGTTATAATTTTCATCTACATGTTATCCTTATATGCTTTATGTTCCTTTTCCTGATTATTGGCTAAGTATTTAAGCACCTAATTATACTTTCTCTTCTTAGTTAATGGTGGGAAACGGAAGAACATGTCCTAACAACCAATGTGATAGGAAATGTGATGATTTCCGTATTAATATGACGGAGATGATTAGGGGATTAAAAGATGATTATTATTTTGGAAGACGTTCACTATTTTGGGGACCCTATATGATTGAGGTAAATAGATTACTACGATATTTTCATTGAGGAGTAAGGTTGACTTATATTTTGGAGAATCGATGAATTTAAGGTGAACTTATGGTAATATAGGTTACTTATGGAAATTATTAACCTATCTTGGGGAAAATATGTTTAGGTTAGCTACTTTTTTTATAAGAATTTAGGAGTGGTTTATGTTGTTTCGAGATGAACGATGAAGTTAATTTAGGAAGACTATGTTATCAAATCCTTCTTGTATTTGGGTTTCAATCTTAGTTTGGTTTATTTTGAGGAATTTTATGAACCGTTATTTATGGAATGGTCTATGATGAAATTTGGGTAGTACCATGGAACATTGAATATTTAAAAGTAGTTTCCATTCCTATGGGATTCTTTCTTTTTAAAGAGTTGGTTTACCTTACCCTTTATATTTTTGGGATAATGTTTAAAGATATAAGAAATAGATATTTAATCTTTTCTGGATTATGTGATTCTCTAGAAGATGATTCTTTTGTTTTGATGAGACCAAGTAGTTTTGAATGCTCATCATTTAGAGAAACGATTAGTTTTGGTAGAGACTTATTAAAGGATGAAACTCTACCTAAAGGTAGGTATATTTTTTTATGTTTTTGTTCTATGTAGTAAATGAATTCCTCAGAATTCTGAAAAGAAATGTAAAACAAAAATGTTTTTGGTTTACGTTTCCTACTAAGTAATCAAAGACTGTTTACACACATCATAATGTTGGGATTTTCTCGTGGTCAACTTTCTCCTAATCATGTTTTCTATCAATCTCCCCGAGAACTTGACCCTTTGTTTTTCTTCCAAATCAATGTTTTCCGCCATGGAATCCTTGTATGGGTTAACTCGTGTGACCTTTATACTTCCCTTTCTTTCTTTTAAAGAAATAGTGTTACTGACTCCTTTTCCGATGTGGAAATTTAAATGAAATTTCAAAACCCCAATTTTAAAAAATTATGATGATGCAATTTCTTAAGGGGGGAAGATTGTAACGACCTGAAATTTTGAATAAATCTTGTTTACTAATTTTGTGTGTTATTTTATTTTTGATACTCAACAAAACTGTTTCATTTGATAACATGAGTATAATTAAAATGAGACCGTTGGGTTTTGACTGTTATATGACCATTGGTCAATATCACCACTGGAAACTAAAAGTTTTGATTATTGTCTCTAAATAAAAGTAATCTTGGTTAATTAATATAGAAAGAAGATTCGATGGCCTCACCCAGTAGTCTTGGACCGATCGAAGCCCATCTAGCAGAACATGGGAAGGAGGTAGCACCACTGGGCTTTGCTCTGGACCAAATCCAAGATGAACTTCATTGTGAGAAGCTAGAACGGGATCGCCTTTGCGAGAAGTTCAAACTGATAGAAATTACTACTCGTTCGATGTTGGCCGAGCCACCCTCAGATTCTCTCACCTTAGCACACCTTACACGTAGGTCCTTTGCTGGTCTCATAAGGGGATATATAAGGAGACCATAACTACCTTGTGTAATCCTTTGTTTTAAATAAAAATTGTGATTTCTTCTTATGATGATGTTTATGACTTTTCAAATTCCCGGATAAATATAGTATGCTTATTTTTGGTGAATTTTAGAGAAATGATATTTTAAAAAATGTTTATGTAAACCTTAAATAATTAAAAATTGTTTAATGATTTTTAAAAAATCGTCTTCTACAATTATGTTCAGTATGAAATTTAGAGTCTAATAAGATCAACATATTTTTTGATGAATAGTAAATTATGAATAGTGATTTTATGATGAGGATTAATAATGTGTTCAAATGGATTAGTAATCTCACTTAAAGAAAGTATTAATATAATCTAGGAACCCTGATTAAGTAATGTGATTCAATAAAATGGTTACATAATGGTTTCATAAATTATTATTCAAGTATTAATTATTTCGAGTGAATAGTGTTTTTTAATAAAAAATTAAATTAAAAATATTTAGAAAATTATTTTTATAAAATGGATTTCATTTTTTGAACTCAGAGCATCGATATTATGTTAAGATAATTTTTGGGGTTTTTTCTGTAAAAAATGAATTTTTGGGGAATAGTGTATTTATTTAAAAATTAAATTAAAAATATTTAGAAAAATATTTTTATAAGATAGAGTTCAATTTTGAAATCAGAGCATTGATATTTGGTTAAGGTGAAATTTTGGTATTTTTCTGAAAAAGTTGAATTTTCAGTGAATAGTAAAAATACAGTTTTAGGGTTCCGGTATGTTTAATGACATCATAACTGTGTCATGATGATGTCATGAGATATTTTATGGGTTGTCCGACTAAAGGGGATGAATTTTTGTATTGGGGTCCCCATGTGGCCTAACTTCATGGGAAATATCTTGGGAGAGCACATGGTTTTGAGACACCCACTTATGAGGTGTCCCTTGGCCATTAATGTCTTGTCCCCTCACTTTCCCTATAAATACCAAGCCATGCTCTCATAATTTGGACTCCAAAATCATTCTCAACGAAGTTATGGTCTCCTTACCTCCCAAGGAGTCCTCCCAATGTGCCCCAAGCCCTCAAGGTCGAAAACATTGAGTTTTAAGAGTTACGTTTTAAGGTAATGGATCCAAACTCTCTCTTTCTTTTCAAATGCTCTCTTTTAAGTCATTTATTTTATGCTGCATGTTCTTATGTTGGAAGATGTTCTTTTATATTCAGTATACTGTCCTTTTTTATGATTATATGATGAGAGACCCCCTCTTACTCTCATCATTTCATTTTATGAAAGTTTAAGTGGTGCCGTTTGGCTGCCGAAATTTTTGTAACGGATTCTTTCACCCTTCTCATTTTCATGTTCTATTTTCTTGTCAAGTCATTCAAGTTTTTTTTATTATGTTGGGGTATGATATCTATATCTATCATACAGATCTTTTATGATCATATGATGAGAGACCCCATTTTATCTCTTCAATTCAGTATTTTGAAGTATTAAGTGGCGTCGTTAGGCTGCCGAATGTTTAAGTGGTTCTTTCACCCTTCTCGTTTTGAAGTTCTACATTCATGTCAAGTATTTAAAGTTACATTTTATTATGTTGGGGTATGATATATATAACTATCATACAGATATTTTATGTTCATATGATTAGAGACCCAATTTGATCTCGTCAATTCATTTTTTTGATGTTTAAGTGACGCCGTTAGGCTGCCGAATTTTCATAAGAGAAATCTTATTTTTGTCTTCCTTTCATGTTCATCATTTCATATGGTACATATTTCAAATTTCATTACCATGTTCATATATCCTTCATATTCGGTCCCTCTACTTTTTTATGGGTCATTTATGAATGTTTGACCCATTTCCCCTCTCTTTTCAATGTTTTCTAAAACCCCGAAACGTAGCCGTTATGCTGCAGAATTTTCACCTCAAAATGCCTCTCTCGTTTCTCAAAATTATTTTATGCTATTAAGTGAATACTAAAATCTCTTATTTATATAGGGTTATTCACATATATATCAATATGTTCTATTTTAAATTATGGGATTTACATATATGAACCCCGCTTTCCCTTTCCATGGGTTTAAAGTGACATAAAGTTCATGTCTTTAAAGCAGTTTTTAAAATGTTATGATTATGAAATGAAACCCAATTATTTTATGCTATATGGGTTATTTATGAAATATTTGATGATGATATATGAGTCTCACATGATAATAAAGGAAAATTTAAGGGTGCGCTCTGTTAGTGCTTCAATGCATTGGGTAATGATGTAACCACTAGAGATTACAATTTTCACGATATGTTGGTGAATAACCTTGGTAATTTTCAAATGACACCTTGGGGATGGACCTTGGTGATATGTTCATGATTGTCTATGTTAAATGATGTAGCCACAAATTAATGTTATGAAAAATGTTATTTTTATTATGATATTCCACATGATTTCTTTCTCAGGCATTAATGTTCTTTTTCCTGACATTGTTGAAGTATCTCAAGTTCACATGTAAAATGTTCCTCTTGTTTCCCATACTGGGCCTTCTGCTCAACATTTATTTTGATGTATGTCCCCATGTTATGAGATGTAGTAATGAACCTAGGATGAACATAAGTAGAAGCCTTTCAAGTGTTTAAGAATAATGTTTTTTTTATTTAATGTATTATGTTCCTGGTTTCCAAGACACTAAACCTTAAAGATCCTCAGTTTTGTATAATGTAATGAATGTTTATGTGAAAAAAGGAGGGATGTTATAGTTGGTATCAAAGGATGGTTTAGATATTTGTGGAAATTAGGATATGAAAACTTTAGGAATAACCCTATAGAAAAGTTTAAATATAGGAAATCTTCCTTGTATTTTGGTGAGTATTGAGTAAGGGGTTTCCAAGCAAATACATCCCTGCCTGGATACGAACAGGTAGAGGTGGCTCTGGCATAGATGTACATAGGGGTAAAACCCGAAAACACCGCTTTGAGCTAGACTTGAATGGGAACTGGTACACAACAACGGGCCTTGCTGCACTCTTGGTTACGACACTCCCGAGGGATATGCTTTGGTAAATTCATAAGCTTAGTATGAACCATTGTTAAAGGAACAAAGACAAAATAAAATAAATATTCACATAAGAATATACGATCATGGATAACCTAGAGGAGAACCTAGGGGATCACAGGTTAGGGTATAATTTTCTTCTACAAGTTATCCTTATATGCTTTAAGTTCCTTTTCCTGATTATTGGCTAAGTTTTAAGCCCCAAATTATATTTTCTCTTCTTAGTTAATGGTGGGAAATGGAATAACTTGTCCTAACAACCAATGTGATAGGAAATGCGACGATTGCCGTATTAATATGACAGATATGATTAGGGGATTAAAAGATGATTATTATTTTGGAAGACGTTCACTGTTTTGGGGACCCTATATGATCGAGGTAAATAGATTACTACGGTATTTTCATTGAGGAGTAAGGTTGACTTATATTTTGGAGAATCGATGAATTTAAGGTGAACTTATGGTAATATAGGTTACTTATGGAAATGATTAACCTATCTTGGGGAAAATATGTTTAGGTTAGTTACTTTTGTTATAAGATGTTAGGAGTGGTTTATGTTGTTTGGAGATGAACGATGGAGTTTATTTATGAAGAATATGTTATTAAATCATTCTTGTATTTGGGTTTCAATCATAGTTTGGTTTATTTTGAGGAATTTTAAGAACCGTTATTTATGGAATGGTCTATGATGAACTTTGGGTAGTACCATGGAACATTGAAGATTTAAAAGTAGTTTCCATTCCTATGGGATTCTTTCTTTTTGAAGAGTTGTTTTACCTTACCCTTTTAATTATTGGGATAATGTTTAAAGATAGAAGAAATAGATAGTTAATCTTTTGTGGATTATGTGATTCTCTTGAAGATGATTCTTGTGTTTTTATGAGACCAAGTAGTTTTGAATTCTCATCATTTGGAGAAAAGATTTTTTTTTGTTAGACACTTATTAAAGGATGAAACTCTACTTGAAGGTAGGTATATTTTCATATGTTTTTGTTCAATGTAGTAAATGAATTCCTCAGAATTATGAAAAGAATCGTAAAACGAAAATGTAGTTGGTTTACGTTTCCTACTAGGTAATCAAAGAACGTTTACACACATCATAATTTTGGGATTTTCTCGTGGTCATCTTTCTCCTAATCATGTTTTCTATCACTCTCCCCCAGAACATGACCCTTTGTTTTTCTTCTATATCCATGTTTTCCTCAATGGAATCCTTTTATGGGTTAACTCGGGTGACCATTGTACTTCCCTTTATTTCTTTTAAAGAAATAGTGTTACTGACACCTTTTCCGATGTGGGACTTTAAATGAAATTTCAAAACCCCAATTTTAAAAAATTGCGCGGACGCAATTTCTTAAGGGGGGAAGATTGTAACGACCTGAAATTTTGAATAAATCTAGTTTCATAATTTTGTGTGTTATTTTATTTTTGATACTCAACAAAACTATTTCATTTGATAACATATGTATAATTAAAATGAGACCGTTGGGTTTTGACTATTATATGACCATTGTTCAATATGACCGCTGGAAACTAAACGGTTTGATTATTGTCTCTAAATACAAGTAATCTTGGTTAACTAATATAGAAAGAAGATTCGATGGCCTCACCCAGTAGTCTTGGACCGATCGAAGCCCTTCTAACAAAACTTGGGAAGGAGGTAGCACCACTGGGATTTGCTCTGGACCAAACCCAAGATGAACTTCATTGCGTGAAACTAGAACGTGATCACCTTTGCGAGAAGTTCAAACTGATAGAAATTACTACTCATGCGATGTTGGCCGAGCCTCCCTCGGATTCTCTCACCTTAGCACACCTTACACTTAGGTCCTATGCTGGTGTGAAAAGGGGCTATGTAAGGAGACCGTAACTGCCTTGTGTAATCCTTTGTTTTAAATAAAAATTGTGAATTCTTTTTATGATGATGTTTATGACTTTTCAAATGTCCGGATAAATGTAGTATGCATATTTTTGGTGAATTTTTGAGAAAGGATATTTTAAAAAATGTTTATGTAAACCTTAAATAATTAAAAAATGTGTAATGATTTTCAAAAAAATGGTCTTCTACAAATATTTTCAGTAAGAAATTTAGAGTCTAATAAGATCAACATAATTTTTGATGAATAGTAAATTATGAATAGTGATTTTATGATTAGAATTAGTAATGTGTCCAAATGGATTAGTAATCTCACTTAAAGAAAGTATTAATATAATATAGAAACCTTGATTAAGTAATGTGATTCAATAAAATGATGAAATAGCGGTTTCATAAATTATTATTCAAGTATTAGTTTTTTCGGGTGAATAGTTTTTTATAATTAAAAAATAAATTTAAAATATTCATAAAAACATTTTTATAAAATGGATTTCATTTTTGAACTCAGAGCATCGATATTATGTTAATGTAATATTTCGGATTTTTTCTGAAAAAAATGAATTTTCGATGAATAGTGTATTTATTTAAAAATTAAATTAAAAAATATTTAGAAAAATATTTTTATAAAATGGAGTTCATTTTTGAAATCAGAGCATTGATATTTGGTTAAGGTGAAATTTTGGGATTTTTCTGAGAAAGTTGAATTTTCATTGAATAGTAAAAATACAGTTTTAGGGTTTCGATATGTTTCATTACATCATAACTGTGTCGTGATGATGTCAAGAGATATTTTATGGGTTGGCCGACAAAAGGTGATGAATTTTTGTTTTGGGGGCCCCATGTGGCCTAACATCATGGTAAATATCTTGGGAGAGCACATGGTTTTGAGAAACCCACTTATGAGGTGTCCCTTGGCCATTAATGCCTTGTCCCCTCACTTTCCCTATAAATACCAAGCCATGCTCTCCTCCTTTGGACTAAAAAATCATTCTAAAAGAATTTCTGGTCTCCTTACCTCCCAAGGAGTCCTCCCAAGGTTCCCCCAAGCCCTTAATGTCCAAACCATTGAGTTTTAAGAGTTACGTTTTAAGGTAAGGGATCCAAACTCTCTCTTTCTTTTCAAATGCTTTCTTTTAAGTCATTTATTTTATGCTCCATGTTCTTATGTTGGATGATGTTCTTTTATATTCAGTATACTGTCATTTTTTCTTTCATATGATGAGAGACACCCTCTTACTCTCATCATTTCATTTTATGAAAGTTTAAGTGGCGCCGTTAGGCTGCCGAAATTTTTGTAACAGATTCTTTCACCCTTCTCATTTTCAAGTTCTATTTTCTTGTCATGTCTTTCAAGTTACATTTTATTATGATGGGTTATGATCTCTATATCTACCATACTGATATTTTATGATCATATGATGAGATACCCCATTTTATATCTTCAATTCAGTATTTTGAAGTTTTATGTGGCGCCGTTAGGCTGCCGAATTTTTAAGTGGTTCTTTCACCTTTCTCATTTTGAAGTTCTACATTCATGTCAAGTCTTTAAATTTACTTTTTATTATGTTGTGTTATTATATATATATCTATCATACTTATATTTTATGTTCATATGATGAGATACCCAATTTGATCTCGTCAATTCATTTTTTTGAAGTTTAAGTGACTCCGTTAGGCTGTGGAATTTTCATAAGAGAAATCTTATTTTTGTCTTCCTTTCATGTTCTTCATTTCATATGGTATATCATTCAAATTTCCTTACCATTTTCATATATCCTTCATATTCGGTCCCTCTACTTTTTTATGGGTCATTTATTAATGTTTGACCCATGTCCCCTCTCTTTTCAATGTTTTCTAAAACCCCGAAATGTAGCTGTTATGCTGCAAAATTTTCATCTCAAAATGCCTCTATTTTATCAAAATTATTTTATGCTATTAAGTGAATACTCAAAGCTCTTATTTATACAGGATTATTCACATATATATCAATATGTTCTATTTTAAATTATGTGATTTACATTCATGAAACCCGCTTTCCCTTTCCATGGGTTTAAAGTGACATAAAGATCATGTCTTTAAAGCAGTTTTTAAAACGTTATGATTATGAAATGAAACCCATTTATTTTATGCTATATGGGTTATTTATAGAATGTTTGATGAATATATATGTGGCTCACATGATAATAAAGGAAAATTTAAGGGTTCTCCCTGATATCGCTTCAATGCATTGGGTAATGATGTAACCACTAGATATTACAATTTTCACGATATCTTGGTGAATAACCATGGTAATTTTCAAATGACACCTTGGGGATGGACCTTGGTGATATGATCATGATTTTTTATGTTAAATGATGTAGCCACATCTTAATGTTATGAATAATGTTATTTTTATTATGATATGCCACATGATTTCTTTCTCATGCCTTAAAGTTCTTTTTCATGACATTGTTGAAGTATCTCAAGTTCACATGTAAAGTGTTTCTCTTGTTTCCCATACTAAGCCTTCTTCTCACCATTTATTTTGATGTATGTCCCCAGGTTATGAGATGCAGTAATGAACCTAGGATGAACATAAGGAGAAGCCTTTCAAGTGTTTAAGAATAATTTTTTTTTCTTCATGTATTATGTTCCTGGTTTCCAAGACACTAATGCTTAACGATCCTCAGTTTTGTATAATGTAATGAAAGTTTGTGTGAAAAAAGGCGGGATGTTATATTTATGGCTTTGTTATTGATGTTTTTTTCATATCTATGTTCTCTACCACTCTTCATCAGAACTTGATGGTTATATTTCTCTTCCATATCCATATTTTCACCTATGTTCTCATATGTGGGAACCTAGTGATTAGATAATTTGGGAAACCGTTATGTTTAATACTTTAGTATTTAATGTTATGTTTCGCTATTTCATTTTGCGATGTCTGTTGCAATTAATGAAACTGTCAAGTAGAAAACCATGTGTAACCCTGACGAATTTCGAGGGAGAAATTCATTTTAAGGGGGGTAGATTGTAACAAACCGATATTTTATGATAAGTATTCTTTTTAATTTATTTGATGTCATGTGTTTTATGCTACAATAAGATTATCTTCTGCTATACTCCACACTGTATTAGCTTGAAGTATACGCAACACTATTCTTAGATTGTGTTACACACAATTTCAAGTTCGTTTTATAATAGTCATTCTACACAATATTGAGTGTATATTTATATATATTCAATGTATAAATGAAATATGGTTGGATTATGTTATAGAAAACAATAAAAGAGTCTTGCACAACACGCAACCCTGACTTGGCTTTCATTACATGCAATCGCGACCTTCCTCGATAGCATGTGTTGTACGCAATACCGGGTTTCACTAAACGACGATATACTGTTATAATATTATTATGGACTAACCGTTATGAATGGTATTAACTACATTTTGAATTTTATAACATTATTATTCATCTTATAAATTTTCAAAAACATTTTATGTGAAGAAAATAAAATTTTCAGGTAAAATAAGTATTTTTCAAAAAATATAGTTTTGCCACCTTTTGATGGCGCACCCACATTAAATCTAGTTTTTGACAAGTTTATAAGTTCAATTTTACAAAATAAAATTATTCTTTGGAATCGGGATATAAAATTTTACTTTGGATAAATTTTTCATATTATTCTGATAACTTTCATATTTTAATGAATAGTAAAAACACGCTATATTTTAATTAAAAACAACTTTTTTCATCGTAATAACTTATTTAGTTAAATTATAATATTTAATGGTATTAAAGTATAAATAGAATATATTTTTACCATTTAATATAATTTATGTCATTATCATTGATTTTACCTTAAATTTGTTGGTTAAATCAATTCAATCTTTTGCATTGTTTTAAACAAAAACCCGTTTTCTTTCGACAACTGGATTAATTTTAATTTAATTTATGCAACTTTTGTATATTGAATTTTGAAAAATGGATTCCATATTTGTAATCAGTGGGTCCAAATTATGTTAATAGGCTACTTTTTATTTTTGGGCATTATGAATATTAACTACGGTAAATTTTATTTACCATAGTTAAAGGTAAATCCGGTAATTAAGGGTAAATATAAGATAATAAAATTACCCTAACACCTGCCAAAATTCTATTGGATGACGAAGAGTCGACCCATATCACCTAAGGATCAGATTAGATTCCTTGAATGGACTTTTCTCCATGAAAATAATTTAATTATTATTAAAACAAAAGAATGTGACAACTTGTCACTTTCTTAAATCTTATAAGTATAATAATTTTAATTTATTGATAAAATTAATGAAAATTCTAACATGAATAGTCTCCAGAAAGATAATACAATTAGCTACATCATAGGAATTTATTTAAAATTTTTAGGGATTAAATAAGTATCATTAATTATGACACAATAGTGATGTTGAAATTATTTTATTAATTAAAATATCAAATAAATGGTTTTAAAATATTAAAATAAATAATATATGAACTATTTAATGTGCTCCAATAATTTTCTAGATACATATGACATTTTACTAATCTATTTAATCTTTTAGTTTGTACATATCTTCTGTTTATATTAATTTAAATTCAAATAAATGAATAGTGCCAAATTGACACTATTGTTATTTTATAAAAATAACATATTATAAAATTATTTAAAAATCACAAAAATATTTTAAAATTATAAATTAAAATATATATGGTCGAAAATGTCATAAAGTGTCAAATTATGGAAAATTCACAACACATATGTAATTATTTATAATAATTTAAAATGTAAAATATGATTACCACAAATAAAATTAAATTGGTAAATAAGGACAAATCAAGTTGATAATGTTTAAAATAAATTCCTAACATGTCTAAATTTTATTGTTTGATGATATTACAACCCTATCACATCTAATATTTAGATATGAGTCATTTTGGATGTTTTAAGTGGGGTTGAGATTTAATATAAACTAATATTTCTTATATTTCCAAAGGTGCCCCTCTCCTCCCTTATAAAAGGGAACCTCCTCCCTCTCTTCCTCACACCACTTTGAGCCTTCAAGCTCGGAAAAACCCTGCCAAATTCTCTTCTCCACTTCCCTCGAAACATCATAGAGGTGCTTGTATTCTTCAAAGACCAATTTTAGTGCCCTAAGAGTAGGTTTCAAAGATTCGCTTCAAAGAAGAGGTAATGTCCATTACTAATTCATTCAACTTTATTTCTTCTTCCAATTCTTCTTATTTAGTTGTATAATTATGAAGTAATAACATAAGTATCAGTAATATACTGATATGTTATTATAAGTATGAGACAACCCTATTTCACCATCTATCCATCCTATGGAAAACGAAATCACCGCGCGTGCGTACGTACGGAATACCGTCTCCATGCCGTGGTGTAATCTATTTTCCACCACCACATTACATGGAAGGGTATAATGGTGAAAGTAATGAATATATATGATTATTGTAAATGGATATTGATTCTATAATATTATACATAGACTTTAATACAATTCCTCGATCATGGGAATGATATCATCGCTCGTGCGTATGTACGGACTACCATCTCCACGACACGATGAGATTCACTCTCCATGTTACCCATTCAAGAATGATTATAAAGTATATATAATACGTAATAATGAAATATAAGACATAATAATGCTACTGTATTTATGTATATATATATATTTGTGTCATCTACTTAATTCCATTTAATTCAATAAGGAAACGAAAACAGCGTTCATGCGTACGTACGGCCTACCGTCTCCATGAACGATGTATTAATTTCCATTTATTGATCTATTATATATATGTATATTCTGAATATATATTATATATAAATCATGTTTTACATTATGGATGTAAGTAATCATGATCTAAGTAATCATATGAATAATTACAAGTTAAAACAGGAACGACAAATGAAATGATTTTACCCAAACTGCTACTTTAACATTAATTTACAAAAGAACGGGTAATATAAAGTCATAAGTGAAGCATATATGATATAATAACAATGAATATGATTCTGTAATAAGTCAATGACATTATTTAAATCATTATACATGAGGTTTGGATATGTACGAAGCATATCGGACCTAAGGTAAGGGATAATTTTGCAAATCTCATTTTTATCTGAGATTACTTTTTTATAAGTATTTACTGGGGTTATTGCTATAATCCATGTCCATGTTTTATAAAAGTGTATTCATGTATGTTTAATGTCCTTTTTACCCATTTTTACTTTTACCCCATGTTATGGAAGGAATCTTTATTTTATTTACCCTACAAGGTACTTTTTGACTTTTCCGACAAAAGTATAAGAAGAATGTTTTTTTAACGTATACGGCATGAAAGGATTTTTACAGTTTTATAAAGACTTATTTTCATGAATCTTCATCCAAAATATTTCATGACTATTTTCAACATAATCCTTTTCTTTTAATGTTGCGTGACATTTTGTGGAAAGAGATTCATTTTGAAGAAGAAAGGATATTTCCCTCAAGAATCCATTTCAAGTGTTTTATCAAAACCATTTTTCATCTAAGATGATATTATTTCATATGTGTATGTTTCAAGTATAAATTATCTATGATTTACATGGATTCAATTTTATTATTATGAAACAATTTTCATTTCTTTTATATGGATTATGTGATGATGGGATGATGTTTATGAAACCCATTTTATTTATTGGGTTATTATGAATGATGTATGTTTATTTTGTGGCACAAGTAAGAATGATTTCATTATGAGATGGGTGGGACCTATATCTCCCTCCAGTGCATTGGGTAAAGATTTATATCTCATGAGATAGACATGGCTGGAACAGTAAGTTAATCCGGTTCAGTATTACAGGACTGGAATGAGGAGTGAACTCGATTCAGAAAAGGACTTTGTCCACTAAGATGGTCTTGGTAGCAATGCCTTGGCTACTATGGAAATCATTACATGTGCTTAATGGATTCCACAATTAAATTTTTTATTCCCATGATATTTTATAATGATTAATGTTCTTTTATGATCTATGCTTTATGTACTTCCATGATTTATGTCTTTGCTCCAGATTTTGATGTTTAGATTTTATGTTCATGTTTTTGCATTCAAATGTTTATGGATTATTTTATGTTCTCTATGCTTACCCTTACTGAGAATTTTATCTCACCCTTTTTATGTTTTATTTTCCCCTAGGATTAAAAGAAATTTTTCAGGTAAGGAAACAAATAGTGGAAGATCTTTATGGGAGATGTTGAAGATCTTTCACCACGATTAGAATATTACGTTCCAAGTTTCCAAAGACACTAAACTATTACAATCCTTGTGTGTCTTTATTTGTTATGTATTAAGTATTCCTCAAATGTAATGTAATTTCCATGTACGTCACGCTTCGGGTCTCTACAATATTAGACTATTATTTCGAATTGATGCCTCCCAATAGTGAGTTTTCTACTTTGAAGAGGATTTAGAAGAACTAACAGGGAGTGGGATCCCGAGGAAAGTAACTTCTACTGAGGAAGATGGGGAAATAGGTAAATTTTTAAATTTTTCCAACATGACATGAGTCCTAAGTGGTGGGACATTTCTACATCGAAATATCTGGACATATTTTTTGCTATATTTGTTGAAGCATGGACAAAGGATAATCCTTTGAAGAATTTTGATGATTTAGTTAGAGGATATGACTAGGCCTGGTATGTAAAGACCTAGAAATCCTATTGAATTTGTTTTAATACATGGGATTTTTAAGATTCCGTGAAAATTTACGGTGCTTAATTCTGAGGCCCGGTGTGCCCAGAATCAATTTCTGAAGTTTTTGTTCGGGTACGTTCAGTAAACATATGAGAGGGTTTTTATAACATTTGAACCAGTTCTTGGAACTGAAATATGAGGGTACCGTTGAACTCGCAGTGCCGATATTCTCTTAAGGAGACTCTCACCTCGATGACAGATGGTAGAGAATAAAAGTTAATTTTTTTGGGTTTTCATAAAACATAATAAAATAACGTGAGATACACTTTATTTTATTTCAGCCACCATGTAAGTGTTTAGAGGTGGGACCCACTGGTAGTTGAAACCACCTCTTGGATGTTGGAGGTGGGACCACCACACCGTAACCTCCCATGAGAGGTTATGGTGGTGGGTCCACCTAAACATAACCTCCCGCGAGGGGTTACGGTGTGGGGACCAACCGAGATCTTGACCTCTCATTTGAATAATAGGTGGGGACCACCCAACCCCGATTAATGGGAGGAGGGTATAACCTCCAAACTCTCTTTCATTAATGAGGGATATCCTCTTTAATTTCCCTAAATAATTCGTGCCAACACATGTGAATTAATTAGGTGGAGCCTCTTAATTGAATTATATACTTTTGAATTTTTTCCAACATCTAAAATAATAAGACATTTAATATTATTTTGTCTTGGAATTTCACACTTGGAGGATATTTTGAGAGGAGAGCTTGGGAGAATTAGAATTTTCCCAACGAAGAACACGTTCTTCCAATGATGAAAGCCAACGGCGATCCTTCTTCGACTTCTTCCTCGAACACCTATCGATGTGGAGCGTCATGCACAGCCGACACAGCACGGGTTTGGGAGAGTGTAGAAGATGCGGAGAATGACAATTCTCTCTTTCTACCTTCCGCGACATCGTTAAAGATCAATGAATCCGAGGTAGGGGTTCATGCTTTCTAATTGTTGTGTGTTCTTTGTTTTCTATCATACTATAGAATTCGAAACCACTTTCTATCACCCTAACATGAAGGGCATGGGCCAAACAAACCCATCCCAAACCCTCTACATTCTTTGTGGATTTTGATGCTAATCGCGACATGAGACCAGAATGTGAGACTCTTATCAAAATTTACTGGGGTTCGAACGCAACGACCTGAGGAGAGCGCAACTTCTTCCAGATTGAGAATCGGGCCACCGGAGCTTGTCCGGTGACCCGCAGAAGAAACTGGCGGCTCAAACCACCAGGTCGAACGAGAAGGCATGGCGCAACCAACATCGCACGGTGGACTGAAGGAGGGATACGGTGGTGAAACAATGACCATCTTGAGACCGACTGTGAAGAGGAACGGTGGACCGAGCCGCCGGGTCAACGGAGGAGGCGCATAACATCTCGTGTCCTGCGGGACTCGGCTGGCCACTCATCCAGCCTAGAGGAGTGGGACCTAATGCATGTCCCACATGAAGTGGAATGGATTCAACTGGGACCGGTTTCTCTCCCACCCGAACGGCTATTCCATTCGGGTTACTAGGGGGTGCACAACCTCCCCCCTGGACGCTCCAAGGGCGGACCACCCGAGCCGACGGGCCACCAGTTGCTTGGGCCTCCAGCGCGGGCCACAGGGCCGGACCCATCATGGGCCGAGCTACCCCCATGGGCCAGGCTGTCCCCACGGGCTGGGTCAGACCCCAGTATGGACCAAGGTCGGGTCGAGTCGGCTGACTGCGTCAGACCTGTCCCGGGCCTGTTTTTGGCTAGTTTTCACATTTTTGCCCATAACATGGGATATGAGTGTCCGATAGACGAATAGTCTGTGATTATGGAATTATTGGAGAGATAATGTTCTTTTGGAATACCCCACATGAGTTTTGGACACAGTTGGTTTACGGTAGGGTTGTATTGAACTTAAATCCAACCAGACCCTCGGAACAAAAAATGCCAATAACTCTCAAACCGGGCGTCCTATTGACGCACCATCAATTGTGTTGAGACCCCTATGATAAGGAGGACCTTTTTAATACTTATACATCGGAGTTTGTGGTAGTTTATGTATTAACACTTGGATCGAGGAGTGGATCCTCCCGGAATCATGCGTGCTTGGTGGAAACCCTGAGGTTGGCTGTAGTCTGGTGACTGTTCCTGGATCATGTGTTCGTCCGACAGAATAGCTGGTCCTATATCATGTGTTGGTCTGACAGCTTTGACGACTATTCATAGATCATGTGTTGGTCCGACCGAATAGCTGGTTCTGGATCATGTGTTGGTCCGACAGATCTGACGATTGTTCCTAGATCATGTGTTAGCCCAATAGTTTTGTCTTCTGTTCCTGGATCCTGTGTTGGTCCAACATAATAGAGGATTCAATGGATATATCTGATCATATATATATCTCTACATATGATGTATACCTTTGTGAGCTGAGTTAGTGACTTCTGGGTTGTCACCGTGATTGAGATGGGTTACTTGATAACTTAGGTATATGTATGGGCATATACCTAAGTAATGGTTATCTAATGGTTTCTTACTCTATTGTTTGTCCTTGATGGATTTTGAGACACCTTGGTGGTCTTGGGGTCCTTACTGAGTATCTATATACTCACCCCTTCACGGGCTATGCTCTCTTCTTATTGTGTTGGATGCAGATGACAGACAACACTGACGGAGGTTGAGAGCACCAGGACTGGACGGTACACGGAGGTAGACCTTACAACGGTTCGGTACACAGAGGTGACTAATGAACGTGGTGTGATGAGGAGGCTATCTGTATCTAACCTTAAGGTAGGATCCGTGGTGGAAGTTCCATGATATTTCTTTCACCTTTTATATGTTTACCATTCTTCAATTGACCTTGTTTTTAGTTTCCCTGTACTTTATAGTTGGGATTGTATTTTCGGCCCCTATACTTTTTAGCACTCCTTTTGTATACTGTATTACTTAATGTTTTTCTTCCATCTTACTATGTTTTGTGTTTTTTTATAATGGCAACACCATCCATGTTTTAGGGATTTACATCTTTGGTTCTAGTCGCCAGCCCCTAGACTATGGAAGATGGGCTTCGGGTAGTCAAGGCACAGGCCCTGGGGGACGGGTCGTTACAAATTGGTATCAGAGGAGTCCGTTCTACCAAAAAACTTAGGACTTGGATATTTATTTTCTATGAAGCACAAGTGTTATGGGTATTGAGTGAGGTTTTCAGTTCAGGGAGTCCAGTGTTTTTGCAGTGGCCAACATATCCATATACTAGGACACTGACTTCTGATTTCTAACCCATTGAATGAAAACACAGAGTTCATGTGTGTTTTCAAGTGTTTTCATTTGTGATATCTTGAGTCAGCTCACCAGGTGTAACTTATTGATTGTGGCACACCTATTTCTTTTCAAGATACATCCATGCAGACAACCATCCATGGTTCCGAGAATTGTATGTACAGATAGCCCACTGAGCGATGAAGCCTCGGTGCAGGACCCTTTTCCGTTGGAGGCACCAGTGGTACCACTACCCGTTGTTCCACCAATTCCACCATCCCCAGTAGCAGAGAGTACATGACACCTAAGAACGTTGCACGAGTTCTAGTGCGAGAGGTTTCTCGTGTTCAGGGGTGAGACAGACCTGCAGGCAGTTGAGGATTGGATGGAGGATGTGGTGAGAGTTTTAAGATAAGTAGGGACACCAGCCGACCTTATGGTGATCCTTGCCATGAGTCCTCATCAGGAAGCCTCAGACAGATGGTAGAGCCTAATTGTCCAGGTGCATGATTAGGTGAAACATCACTAGGCAAACATTGAGATCCTATTTTGGGCGGAGTTCGTCCCAGCCACCCTACGTGCGGTGTGGATACATGAGCTACTTCATTAGCAGTAGGATAGTATGAAAGTAGCTCAGTACTCAGTGAGGTTCACTGACCTCTCGCAGTACACCACAAATATGGTGCTAGACCCATTCTTTAGGGCCCATACCTTCGAGCAAGGGCTTAGGAAAGAGACCAGGGCCTCGATGATCTCCCTCAGCATCCAAAAAGAGGCGGTATTGTTAGAGAGAGCCTTCATAGTGGAGAGTTTCCCTACTGAGCTGTCTCCAGCAGTGAGACCGACCACAAGTCGACATGCAGTGAAGTCTTCTCCTACTGACAGTAGATAGATATCACAGAGTTCTAAGAAGACCAGACCTTTCGGTGGATGACCTCCGGACACAGGATCAGTTGTGCGAGGCACACGAGTCAAAGCCAGTCATGCCAGGAGTGGGAAATGTTACACATGTGGCGGGCAATGACACATGGCTCATGACTGTCCGACCCATTGTACTGATGATTAGAAGACAGTTGAGGGACCTCGCAGGTAGATGTATAGGTTCGATCGAGGAAGATGTGGTAGAGGAGACGGATGTGCAACTGGTGGTGGACGAGGATTTGAGGTGTTACCATTACAACCCCCAGGAGGTCCACCCTGACCATACGGAGCAAGTGGATAGAAGAGAGCTTAGCTCCATGCAGTTGGGGCTTATGATCATGGCGCTTTGAAGATGATTCGAGATACGATCTGTGTCTACTCCATCTCAGCTGTAGTTCTTATAGACACAGGTTCCAGTCATTCTTCCATTTCCACTAACCTTGTTCACAGCTCGGAGATTCCGACAGAGCCGTTGGCTCGATCCTTACAGATGGAGACTCCTACAGGAGCAGACTCGATGATTACTCAATAGTTACGACTTTGTGAGATTACTCTAGGAGGTGAGAGATTCATTTGGGATCTCCTTGTAGCGGCATCAAGGACTTACGACTTCATATTGGGTATGGACTGGTTATCTACAGTCCATGACCATATCGACTGTATTAGGAGAATAGTGCTATGTGTCCGCACAGATGGGACCAGGTTCACCTTCACCGTCGATAAGGGACCCTTTCCAACACATGATGTAATTACTCAGATGAGGATGTAGCCGATCACTCATCAGTTGGCCTGCCTTTCACTCAGAGCAGTTGATATGGAGAATCTGAGCTATCCTATAATGGTGGACCAGTACGCAGATGTTTTCCATGATGATGGTTCAGGACTACCTCCTCATAGATAGGTGGACTTCTACATTGACATGTACCCCGAGATGACACCGATATCTGCACCAGCATATCAGATAGCTCCTACTGAGCTTCACGAGCTGAGGGAACAACTAGAGAACTTTTAGGGGAAGGGGTTCATCTGGCCTAGTGTTTCTCCATGGGCAGCTCCGATTCGATTCACCAAGAAGGCAGACAGGAGCTTGAGGCTCGGTGTTGACTACCGTCGCCTGAATCAGGTGACCGTGAAGAACAAGTACCCACTCCCGAGGATCGATGACCTCTTTGATCAGCTGAAGGGAGCACAATGGTTCTCAACGAAAGACCTCATATCAAGTTATCACCAGCTCAGTGTTCAAGACGAGGATGTGCAGAAGACGACCTTTAGATTTCAATAAGACCACTATAGGTTTTTGGTTATTCCCTTTAGCATAAACAACACTCCAGCAGTGTTCATTGGACTCATTAATAGGATATTCTAGCCATAACTCAATTGATTTGTTTTAGTTTTCATCGACGACATTTTGCTCTACTCTATTACTAAGGAGGAGCATGCCTACCATTTGTGGGTAGTACTGGACACACTCTAAGAGCACCAGCTTTATGGTAAGCTCTCGAAGTTCTAGTTATGGATCCGAGAGGTTCACTTTCTTGGTCATGTCATCTCGGAGGCTGGAGTTGCAGTGGATCCAGAGAAGATTGAGGCGGTATTTGCTTGGGAGCCACCCAAGAGTGTGACGGAGGTACGGAGTTTCCTTGTTTTGTATGGTTACTTCCGGAGGCTTTTACCACATTTTTCTAGAGTTGCAGTACCAATATCATCCTTGACAAACAAGGGGAAATGCTTATTTGGTTGGAGAGATGCCCGCAAATCTTTTAGAAGCTGAGGCAGAGGCTGACTAGTGCCCCCATATTGAGACTTCTAGAGGAAGGAATATGGTACTTAGTTTGCTGTGACACATCATGAATCAGACTCGGGTGTGCCTTGATGCATGAGGAGCAGTGATTGCGTATGGTTCACGGAATTTGAGATAGCATGAGCAGAACTACTCTACCCCTGACCTAGAGTTAGCAGCTGTGTTCTTCACCTTGAAGATGTGCTGACACTATCTGATGGGAGAACATTTTTTCATGTACACCAATCACAAGAGTCTCAGGTATATCTTCTCTCAGAAGGACCTGAACCTGAGATAGAAGTGATGGATTGAGTTCCTTTATGACTATGACTTAGAGATAGTCTATACTCTTTAGAAGGGGAATGTTGTTGAAGATGCACTCAACAAGAGGTATGGTATACAACTGCTTGGAGAGCCGATGGAGCAACTAGACACTTTGTAGATATCCTTGGTGGATAGAGACAAAGCATCCTTTTTATAGTCTCCTATAGTAACTCCCACACTCCTTCAGTGAGTCAGAAAAGCACAGCATGTAGATGCTGATTGCAAGACATGACATGCTCAGATATGCATAGGGCAGGCAGCTGATGGATTTTCTAAAGGTGGGGAGCATGTCATCCACTTCAGAGGATGTACTATGGTTCTAGTGTCACATCAGGAGGAAGTGTTAAGGTTTATTCACATGTCCCCTCTATCGGTACATAAAGGATTGGCAAAGATGTACAAGGACCATTGATGACAGCACTACTAGCCAGGTATGAAGAAGGCGGTAGAAAAGTTTGTCTCTCGATGCCTCACATGTCCGCAAGTGAAGGCAGAGCATCAGGTACTAGAAGGCTTGGTAAAACCATTAGAGGTTCTAGATTGGAAGTGGTATGAGATAACCATTTATTTCATGATGGGGCTTCCACATACATACAGGGGTCACGACTCGATTTCAGTGATCATTGACTGACTCACCAAGTTGGCCCACTTTCTACCAATCAGAGATCAGGGCCCAGTAGAGGGCTTGTGGCACCTCTATGTGCAAGATATTATGTGGCTACATCGAGTACCATCTTATATTTTCTCAGATTGTGACCCACAGTTTACTTCCCGGCTATGGAAGGGGTTGCAAGAGGCTTTCGGGATGTAAATACGTCTAAGCACCACCTTCCATCCTTAGAAGGATGGCCAGACTAAGAGGACCATTCAGACCCTCGAGGACATGCTACGTGCTTTTTTACTTGACTTTGGTCACAACTAGAAGGATCACTGACATTGTTGGAGTTTTAGTACAACAACAGCTATCAATCCACCATTAGGATGACACCTTTTGAGGTGTTATACGTACAACCTTATAGATCACCCTTTTGCTGGACTGACCCATGGGAGTCAGCACTAGTGATACCAGAGATGGTACGGGATACCACGGAGAAGGTGAAAATCATCCAGGAGTGGATGAAGACTGCACAGAGTAGGAAAAAGCCTTATTCTGGAAGGAGATGGAGACCTCTGAAGATTGAGGATGGAGACCACGTCTTTCTATGTGTCTCACCTCGACGAGGACTATGGAGATTTGGCCGAGGAATAAATTTATCTCTGAGGTTCATCATACCATTGCAGGTCCTCAGCAGAGTTGGTGAGGTGGCATACCACTTATCTCTTCCACCTCAGTTGCACCTGATGCACGACATCCTCTATGTATCTCAGCTAAGGAGATACGTGCCCGACCCTTCTCACATCATCGACCATGGAGAGCTGGACATCTAAGATGGGGAGAATTTTACAGAGGTTCCAGTAGAGATTGAGGATCGATAGGATCAGGTCTTACGTGGGTGGTCGATACCTCTGGTGCGTGTTTTTTGGCAGCATGATAACCTCCAGGAGAACACATGGGAGCAGCAGGCTCAGATGTGTGCTCAGTACCCTCACTTTTTTCCTTAGGACGACTTGTAGTTTACGGGGATGTAAAGCCCTGAGGAGGTGATAATCTAAAGACCCAGAAATAAAGTGGAATTTTTTTTATACATGGGATTTTTACAAGTCCGCGAAAATTTACAGTTCTTGATTCTGAGGCCCGGTGTGCCCGGAATCAATTTATGATGTTTTTGTTCGGGTACGTTCAATAAACATATGAGCAGGATTTTTTAACTTTTTAACCGGTGCTCGCTACTGAAATTTTAGGGAACCGTTGAACTTGTAGTGCCGGTATTCACTTAAGGATACTCTCACCTTGATGACAGATGGTCAAGAATAAATATTTTTTTGGGGATTCATAAAAAATAATAAACTAAAGTGAGCTTCACTTTATTTTATTTCAGCCTCCATGTATGTGTTTGGAGGTGGGACCCACTAGTAGTTGAATCCTCTTCTGGGATGTTGGAGGTGGGACCAACACACCTTAACCTCCCGTGAGAGGTTATGGTGGTGGGGACCACCCAAACATAACCCCCGCGAGGGGTGACGGTGTGGGGACCACCCAAGACCTTGAACTCCCATTTGAATAATAGGGGTGGGGACCACCCAACCCCTATTAATGGGAGGAGGGTATAAACTCCCAACAATCCCTCATTAATGAGGGAGAGCCTCTTGACCTCACATAATTAATTCATGCCAACACACATGAATTAATTAGGTGGAGCCTCTTAATTGAATTCTCTATTTTTGAATTTTTGCCAACATCTAAAATAATAAGACGTCTAATATTATTTTGTCTTGGCATTTCACACATGGAGGAGCTTATGAGAGGAGAGATTGGGAGAATTATAATTATACCAACGAAGAACGTGTTCTTCCAACGAAGAACTCCAGCGATGATCCTTCTTCAAATTCGTCCCCGGACACCTACCGACGTGGAGCGTCTTCCACAGCCGACACAGCACAGGTTTTGGAGCGTGCGGCAGATGCGAAGAATGATGATGCTCTTCATCTACATTCCGTGACATCGTCAATGAACAATGAATTTGGGGTAGGGTTTCAATCTTGCTAATTGTTAAATATTCTTCATTTTACATCATGGTTTAGAATTAAAAACTGCATGGTATCACCCTAACGCGGAGGGCATGGGCCGAACAAACATGGCCCGACCCCTCTGTATTATTTGTGGATTTTGATGCTAATTACGGTATGAGACTAGAATGTGCGAATCTCATCAAAGATGACTAGGGTTTGAAGGCAATGATACGAGGAGAGAGCAACTTATTACAGATCGAGAATCGGGCCACCAGAGCTCGTCCGATGACCCGCGGAAGATACAGGCTGATCAAACTACCGAGTCGACCAGGAAGGCATGGCATAACCAGCTCCGTGCAGTAGATCAAAGGAGGGTCATGGCCCTTGGCCATGGTGGTGCAGCAGCGGCTGGCTCGAGCCTGGCCGTGAAGAGGACCGGTGGCCCAAGCCGTCAGGTCGTCGTCGGAGGCACGTCGCATCCGGTGCCGTGTGGGAATCAGCTGGCCGCTCGGCCTATCGGGAGGAGCGGGACCCACCAAGGGTCCCACATGAAGTGGACGGGTGCCACATAGCACCAATTTTCTATAGTCTTTTGGGTTACCAGGGGGATCACGACCTCCCACTAGGCGCTGCTAGGGCGGACCCCGAGGGCCATCGGGCCGCCAGCCACGGGGGACGCCAGCGGGGGCCACCGGGCCGGACCCAACATGGGTCGGGCCACCCTCGTGGGTTGCGATGCCCCCACCGACCAGGTTAGACTTTTTTTTAGACATTGTTCATGCTGGGTTGGTTTTATTGGGTCAGACTAGACCGAGACTTGTTTTTGGCCTATTTTCACCTTTTCACGCCTAAACATGGGATACAGGTGTCTGATTGACGAATCCTCTATGGAAACAGAAATCTTGGAGATATATAGTTCGTTTGTAATACCCCACATGAGGTTTGGATGCAGTTGGGGTATGTTCGGGTTGGATTGAACCTAAATCCAACAGGGCCCTTAGAACGGAAATGCCAATAACTCCCAGACCTGATGTCCGATTGACGCGCTGTCACTTTCATTGAGACCCATATAACAAGGCCGACATTTGTGATACTTCTACATGGGAAATAGTGGCAGTTGATGTATCAAAACTTGTCTTGAGGAGCATACCCTATGATAATCATGCATGATTTGTGGAAACCCTATGGTTGGCTATACTCTGGTGACTGTTCTGGGATCATGTGTTGGTCCAAAAGTTTTGACTTATATTCCTAAGTCATGTGTTGGTCCGAAAGAATAGCTGGTCATGGGTCATGTGTTTTTCTGACAGCTCTGATGACTGTTCCTAGATCATGTGTTGGTCTGATAGTTTTGACTTTTGTTCCTGAATCATGTGTTGGTTTGACATAATTGATGATTCAGTGGCTATATCTGATCATCTCTATCTCTCTACATAGGTTGTATACCTATGTGATCTGAGTGAGTGACTTTTGTGTTTTCCTCATGATTTAAATGGGTTATTTGATAACTTATGTATGTGTATGTTCATATACCTAAGTAATGGATATTTGATGATTTCGTACTCTGTAGTTTATCTTGGGTGTATTTTGAGAGAGCATGGTGGTCTCGGGGTCCATACTGAGTATCGTTATACTCACCCCTGCATGGGCTATGCCCGTTCCTTGTTGTGTTGGATGTAGATGATGGAAAAAACTGACCGAGGCTGAGAGCAGCAGGACTGGATGATACTCGAAGGTGGACCTTACAACGAGTCGATACACGGAGGAGACTGACAGACATGGTGTGCTGATGAGGCTATCTATACATACCCTTCATGTAGGATCCGTGGTGGACGTTCTAGGAGCTACCTTTCACATTTTAGTTGTTTACCTTTCTTCAGTTGTACTTGTTTTCAGTTTCCTTATACTTTGCAGTTGGGCTTGTATTTCTGGCACCTTTAATTTTCATCACTCCTTTTTTATATAGTCTTACATAGTGTTTTTCTTCCATCATAATCTGTTGTACGTGTTTGTTTATAAAGGAAATGCCTTCCCAGTTTTAGGGATTTACACCTTTGGTGCTAGTCGCCAGCCCCTGGCCTATGGAAGGCATGCTTGGGGTAGTCAAAGAACGGGCCCCGAGGGATAGGTCATGAACTGGTTCCATTTCAAATTCTTTATCTTATGCTAATTTGATACCATTGATGTTGAAAGTTAAAGATTTTGTTAGAAATATGGAAGAAAACATAGCTGTAAAGGACTAATTCTATATTACCAAAATGATTTAAATGTTTATGAAGATAAATCAGAACCCTTTGAAAAGTGAATGGTTGAATGATGGGGATAATATATATTATTAATTATACCCTTTTTCCAATCCTACAAGGCCAATTACTAAAAGAGATATAGGTTTAAAACCTAATGAAGTGGAACCAGTGTATTCAGATGTAGAAGAGGAGGTTTTTGTTGTGAAATAAATAGAAGACTCTGATGTAGATGACAGCAGTGATCCCGACCTTCCATCAAGTACTCATGTAGGTGTTTCACCATTTGGTTAGCCTAGTCCACTATAGAATTTTCCCAAAATAGAGACTGTCCTAGGGGATATTGATGATGAGGAAACCGCTGAAAAATAATGCGAGGAGAATGTATTTAGAGACATTACTATTGGAGAAACCTCAAAGGATGATGAAGAATTTTATTTTGATCACGAAAATTATGATAATACTGATGATGATGAATGTATAGAAGAATGATAAATATTATTCATTTGATTCGACACACAATAATGGTATAGAATGCAAAGGAAGAGGATGTTGAATCTATTCAAGCTGGAATTGTAACTGAAGTGGTTGGAAATTATGTAGAAGAAGTAATAGTAGACTCTCCTGCCGTCTCAGTTGACCAAGGAAGACTGGTAGAGGAGAATACAGTTATCCAGGAGGAAGATCCAAGTGATGGGGAGGAACCTGTTTCCACATGTTCAGTTTTTGTTATTCCTAAAATAGAAGGTTGGACCGGGCACCTTGAATTACTTATTTTGGGCTTGGACTATGAAGACTCTGAAGATGGAAATCCTAATAGAATACCTATGGTTTATTTTATTTTAGAGACCACTATAGTAAAACCCACGGTTCTTTTCCCTCAATATTATCTAAATAAGAATGGTCTTAAGTCTTTGAAATCATATTTTCAAAGATAATTTGATGAAAGATACATTGGGATAGAGAGTACAATGGCTATAAATAAAGATCTTGTGGAATATGTTCTGGAAAAGATAATTTCTAGATTTTAATCAATTTTGATACATGAAGTGAAGGAATTCCAGAATCAGGTAAGAACCTTGGAAGAATCTATGGATTCCATGAAACCATCAATTATGAATTTAGACTCATATATGGCTTCAAAATTTCTAGATGAAAAACAAAATTCTGTATGTTACGTGTTTTTTTCACTAGATGGCCACTGTGTTTGAGGAATTTAACAAATATATAGAAGCACATGTGACTGATTAGAATGATGATGAAAATAGGTTGATTAGTGGATTGAACATGTCTTTTAAGGATAAAGTACCTTTTACCATATCACCTCTTTGTGCATCTGGTGCCTCATCTACCTCTCCTCTTATTGATCTAGAAGCCTTCAGATTAGGTGTTAGAGATGAAATAGATAATCTCTCTTGTGAAAGTACCTCAGAACCTCTATCATTGACTTAGGTCATTTCCACTACCATATACATTCATAATCATGTAGGTGATTACTTAAGAAAGGATACCCAGGATTAGAAATCCATCAAAGAGTAGACTGATTTATATTATAAAAGGTTTTATACTAATCATCAGATGGATAGTCACTTTAAGCTTCTTTTAGAGTACATGAGGATAACTCCAGTAACTTTGGATTTTAAGGATCGAGTTAGCAGGCTTTGAGATTTGACTCTTGCTTTGTAAAAGTTCTTGTAGAATAAATAATATATCTTATCAGCTACAGAAATGGGAGGAAACATCATTATGGATTTCAGGAGTCTTCTTGAACCATTTCTCCATGTGGATTGCACTCCCATTATTGTCCCTCAGGCCTTGCCTTCTTTCCTTAGATACATCAAGATCAACCAGTAATGTCCATTTGATGACACCTGCATAGGCCATTAGAAATGTGAATCATAAGATTCCTCAGAGATCTACACATTGTCGGTTTACTGATGCTTCTGTTAGCATCTCCTCCTACCTTGACTAATACTATAACTCGGCCGGTACCTCCATCATCATAACCTGCATCCTCAGCTCCCAAAGGCAATGCTAATGTAGACATCCCTTAACTGGATTGACTATCTGATTTATTATTTTATAGGTATCATTGTTATCTTTTTGTATAATGTATCCTCATTTCATTAATTAAAAAATAACCTTTTTTCCTTCTTTTATTTTTATTAATAATCAGAAAGGGTGAGAATTATTCATATTAGAGACCTTCCATATATGACATTCCTATCAAATTTTTCTTTGATCTATTTTAATCAACAAAATTGGTTCTCATTTATGTTGCTTCATCTCTAATACAATGTATTTTGACACCGCTGAAGAGATTAGAAAATTTACTTAACTATTATACAATACTACAAATTCAAAATTCAACTAGCATAATTTTTTATTACCAAAAAAGAAGATATTGTTGGACTCACCTATTTTGATAATCCAAAATCATGTTTCATCTATATGATAATCATGTTTCATTAGTTTTTATAGTTTTTATCATGCAACTGTTATGTATTATCAATCTCACTACTTTCTGGATTGAGTTTATTGTGTAACATTTTCTATGTAAAAGATCACCAGTATGAAGGTCTCAGTTTAGAGCATTCTGTTTAAGTCACTAGATGATGTTACTGATATAGATTACAACTAGAGGTTACTTCTATAGGTTTCCACTAGAAGTTACCACTTGTGTTTACTTCTAGGGGTTACTCGTACAAGGTCACTGATGGGGAACCTACCACTATAAGCTTAGTAAATTCATCGATAAGAGGTTACTGCTAGAAGGTTACCATTTTAAGCTTACTACTAGAAGTTTACTAATGAATGGTTACTGATGGAAGAATGATTGGAATTCATACTTCTACCGTTGATAAGTCCTTAAATGAATACTACCGTTGCAAGGATACCATTGATAAGATTACTGTTCGGAAGGATACCACTGATAATTGTACCAATGAAACCTACCATTGAGAAGATATCTTTATGAAGGCTACCACTACTATTATACATATACTTATACCCTTCTACTCTATACTTTTTCATTATTTTAGTATTATTCTAACAGTTATATTTGTTAAATTTAATGCTTCTGAGATTAATTAATGTTGGTTGTAGACATATCTAGAGATCGTACAAGGTACAAGGTAGATGGCATGTGGTTTGATCATTCCTACTGTTAGACCTACATAATATAAAATAGAGTATAAGATCAAGCTAAAAGATTAATGTAGGGTGAGAGAAAATATAAAAAAAGACCTAAAGATTGATGAGAACACAAAAGCAAATACTCTATGAACCCTAGAGCTTCACGAAGATCATTTTGGGAGAAATAATCTAATGCTGCCTTGTGGTGCCTTGTCGAATCTCTTACCAACCAAGAAGATGAACATCTAAGTGTCTAGAAGAAAGAACCTAATGTTGTGACACTCTGTTTTTGTGACATCTTCCAGAGAAGGACTCAAACTGAAATTCCTAACACCATGGAGTATAGATATGATTTTCAAACACATGGCGTCTTATAAAATCAATCCTCACAATATAAGCTCTACTTAGTTCTTTGTTTTACATTTCTAACCATTGTGTGTTTGTATGTCACATACACACCATCTCCAGCACTTAAACTGGAGGATACTAAAAATCCTTACAGTAGACATTACTTACACTCCGTTTTCCCACGCATAACTATGGGAGAGGTTGTGTGTACCCTTATTGTTTGTTTTTCCCATGATAAAATGTGGTTGAGGTGGTGAGACCTATATAGTTTCTGAAAACTTTTGTAATTACCGATACAGGATATGTATCTATGTTTATTAATACAAACATCTTGGTGAAAGGTTATAAACATGTGGAGAGGATTATGTTTCAGCTTGAGACTGAACCTCTTGTTTAATTATTCCTTGTACTTTATTTTGTAATACTACATTTTTATATTTTCCACTACTTAAAATTTCAATAACCAAAAACTGTATTACATTATCTCTGATAGTTAGTTTTTGTTGGTGTGTATAGGTGTTTAATTCAGTAAAACTATTTCAAAAGTTGGATAAGCGTTCCTACATAGATTAGAATGAGGAAAAATCAACCTTTGAGAGACTTGTTGAGAAACTTAACATTTAAATCTCTACTGCCTTAATTTAACTTGGTTGTTTCAAATTGGGGATTTTATCAAAAAGTTTTTAATAGAAATTTTATATAGGAACTCAATTCACCCCTCTTGAGTTTCCACCTCCACCCACAATGGATATCATATACTAATTTTTAATAAGGAAGATATTTAGATGAAATATTTATGAATAAGGTTTGGGAAGTTTGTGTTCGTAGTGATTCCCTTCATATGTACTAATTTTCCTACAATATACATGAATCAGATGAATAATTTATTTAGATAATCACTAAAAACATATTTGGAATTATTTATCAATTATATTCTAATTTAATCTAAGGGAATGGATGAACATGAAGAGTATCAAATGATTGTGCCAGAATAATTAAGAAGGAGCAAAAGTATGCCATGTTCAGCATGGGTGAATTTTGGATATAGAATTTTACGTTATTGGGGAATGAGAACCCTTGTAAGGGAATTTATGTGAACCATTCAGAGAAAATATATATTGAGGAATTTATTAAACCCACTAGTTTCCTATAAATCCATAGTTTTCTTGGATTATCTTGGTACTAAAAATAAATTTTGAATAATTTATTAGGATTTTCTATCATGATAACTATGTTAACATGGAAATGGGTAAAGTATTTCTAGATGGAAGAATGTGGGGAAATATTTAGGGATCCTAGTAAGAGGATAATCACAACACTTTTATTAACACTATTATTTAGTGGGGATGTTTTCTTATATATAGTGATTATTTGATGAAACAACTGGTGTGAATATCCATGTAAAATGATAATGTGATAGCGTGCACATCACCTTTGTTAATTATCTATGAGAAAAACAACATGATGAATGATTTCGAGTCAGTTGCTTTGATCTTCACACTAATTATTTGAAAAAACTATCTCAATAGTGAAAATTGTGATTTATATACTGATCACAAGATTATAATTTATATAATCTCATAGAAGAAGGAAAAAAATGAATCAATGAAGATATTTAGAACTAATAAAAGACTATGATGTCTCTATTCACTACCATATAGAAAAGGAGAACATGGTATATGAAGCTATTAGAAAAAATGAACCTTCTACACAACCCATGATGAAGATTGAGAAATACCCCAACTATATGGATAATCGAAGGATGGATTTGGAAATCAGAATGATAGGAAAGACATCCTACCTTTCCCAAATGATTTACTAGTAATATATCCAAGAGAAGATCAAGGAGTAAAAAAAGGATGATTTGGATCAATAAATGAAGGTTAAATTAATAAATGATGTAAATTTACTTTATTTCCACATTAATGATGATGGTGAGATTATGTTTTGAATGGGGATTTATGTTCCTTAATAACCTGGATTAAAATATTATCTATTGGATAATGCATATACCCCACCCTAATCCACCCATCAGGGAAGTTCCAAAATACAACACTATCTTTGAGAAAATATTTAGGGGTTAAACATGAAAAAGTAGATTACAAAATACATCTCACGACATTTGGTATGTAATAATGTTAATTCAGGGGATATAAGTCAAAAGATATGATGTATCCATTGCTTATACCCATGTAGAATTGGGATAATATCACAATGTAATTTTTCACAAGTCCCTAAAAAACATCAGAAGGAATTAATTCAATATGGGTTTTGGTGGATCGAATTACCACTACTTCCCACTTTATCGCCATTAGGTAAGATTTATTTATTGAACAACAGAAAATTATATTTTTTATTTAATTAGTAAGGAACTATGGGTTTCCAATTTAAATTTTCATTGATCATGTTCCAAGGTTCACCTATGAATTCATTAGAATTATTCAAAATTCTTTGAGTGGTGAATTTATTTCATCATGTACTAACACCAAAAAACACCTAGAAAATCAAAAAGGAATATTCAGACACATGAGGACATGTTAAGATCCCACTCAATGTAATTTAAATTAGGATGGTATTAGTATCTCCCATTGGAGGAGTTATCATATAACAATAGCCTCTACTTGAGTATTCTAATGGATCCATATGATTTTATGTATGGGAAGTTATGTCAAGCTATAACATGTTAGAATAATGTTGGTGAATGATTGTTACATTGACCTATAATTGTGCAAGAGATGATAGAGAAGGATAAATCCATATAAAAACATATATAAATGATCAATGATGGAAAAATAGCTATTATGACAACCATTTAACAGAAGTAGAGTTTGATGTTGGAGTCAAATTTTCCATGGAATATCACTATGGAAGATAGTCATGCTTTTTGGATAGAAATGGAAGCTTAGCCTATGGTACATTTCTCCCTTTGAGATCCTGTATCACATAGGTGAGTAAAATATGGGCTTTCACTAATACCATATATGGATCATCTTCCTAAAATGTACCATGTAACACTCTGGTGGAAGTACTTACCTGATCCCTCACATGTACACAATCAAGAGGCGGTACAACTTGAGAATGGCCTCTCATACAATGAGTAGGCATTGAAGGTCCTGGACCATAAAGAAAATGTTATATACAAAAATAAATCTCACATTTTCAAAGTGTTATGAATGAACCATAATTATGTTGAGGTGACATGGGAATCTATAGAAAAAATGAAATAGAAGTACCATCATCTATTCTCAACTAAGAATACGACATGAAATTTTAGTGATGAAATTTAAAATGGTAGGAAGAATTTAACAACTCATAGTTTATAAATGATATTGGTGTATTTAAATAAAGGTGTTTTATAATATAAATCAGAATATAATACATATAACAAACAAAACTTTTCATACATTAAAATTACATCATTATTTATGAATAATTAAAACAAAACTCAAACAAACACCCAAAGACCATATTAGTTTTGTGCCTTTGGAAACATGGAAACATAAACACTATTAAATAATTGAGATACATTGTCTTCCACTAGGTTCTTCATGACTAGATAAATTACTAAACCAATAATATATACTTATTATATTAATCAATTGGGAAAGGTAACATAAAAATGGGTGAGATTAGGTGCTTAGTAAGGGAATAAAATGAATACATGTAAGCATAATCATAAGCATAAGGGTATGGGAATGTGATCCTGAAAATTAGACGATCATACCCTTCATATCAATTATCATAATAAAAAATCATGAAATATGGACTGGATGTTAATAAGACATAAATCATAAGTTAATAAAGAACATAATCCATTATAGAATTACATAGTAATAAGACATTAAATTTATGTCATACAAGTAAGAATATAAAAACCCAATGTCATGATTTCCTACCAAGACCTTTGTAATATATTAGACTTGGGATAATCAAATGTGTACCTACATCAAAGTTTGGATTCCCTCCAATATTCCCTTTTTTTGTTCTTGGGATTACATCCTTCATACACTTTTATTTCATAAAACATTTATCATTACCTAATACATTGGAGAGAGATATTGGTCCCACATGCGATACAATAGAATCATACACACATGTTCTATAAGATAATAAAACATTCATCATATTATCACCCATAAAAATATATAGTCATCATGAATATAATATCATATACTATGAAATGAAAATAGTATCATAATATTTTAATCATATTAGAGACTATGAAAAATATATATGTTTTATAACAACTTCATCCTAGAATAAAATGTGAAAGGAAGCAGGTATTTTAAGAATTTATCATGGTATAACCTATTAAAGATAAATGGGATTCATAACAATTTATCATTGTATAACCCATTCATGAAAAATGCTTTCATAAGAATTTATCATGGTATAACTATTTAAAGGGAAAAATGATTCACAAACATATTACCCATGAAAGAAACATGGATGTTCATAGACATTGCACCGTCAAAACAAAAACCATTCAGAGAAAGAATATGAATCGATCCATTATATAATTTTATATGAAAACATGAGTAACACCAATGGATTTAATATTAGATGTAAAATAATTTTTACATATATTTTAAGTAATTTTCATGAAGAAAATATCCTTTCTTATTTGGTAAATGTTTTTCAAAATACTAAAACTTTTGAAAACCATTTTAAATCAAATAAACATGAAAATAATAAAGGAAGCATTATTTTTTTGAAACTTATTCCTTTTAAAAAATATTAAATAATTATAAATAAATATTTCAATTATTTTGAATACCAATTCCTTTAAAATACATTGAAATATTATAAAAAAAGATTTTAGAATCATTTAAAATAGATTTTAAATATAAAACATTTTTGAAGACCCTTTTCTTTTAAAAATAACTTAATACAATGAATTTATAGAATATTTGATATTTTTGTAAAAAATTAACATTTTAATATTATAAACAAAGATTCAATGGATTTATAGTAATGATGGTTGCTAAATCCATACATGTCAAACGTTCCTTTCACACAGTAAAAACTTTAGAAATATTCCTCAATTGGAAAACAAATAATAAGATTCATTTTTTAAAAAATATTTTTATAAAAGAAAAAACATGGGTAAAAAACATTCCTAATATCATAGGATAATATTATAATATTTTTTGAAACTTTTTTAGAAAACATGGATTTGATGAAAGAAAGATTTTTTGCTGGAGAGAGAGCTAATGTCAGACATTATCAAAAACACTTTCTTGATAATATTATGTACCAACGAGTGAAAAATGGCTCCATTTAATCCATATATAATTAATAAACACAGTATAAGATAAATAATTAATGTATTTGATATATGGATCATAATATTTCCTCATTGGGAGCATAATTATAAATAATCTTTATAAACCTTAAAATTGTAGAAATAAATTGTAACCAATTTATTAGCACTAAATCCTAATAAAATTGGAAGAATAAAATTACTAGAATATTTAAATATCAAGAAAATAAGTAGATTCATTAAATAACATGTCAACGATAGTATATAAACCTTGTGTAATCATATAGGTTCATAACATGTCATGTGTCTCAATGAAGGAAAATTGAGAAAAAATTACTTTACTAGTTTGGTATCCTTTGAAACATAAGACCCATTAAATAAATATCATTAAATAGATATGTAATATACAAAAAAATTAATTATATGAATTATATAATATATCCATGTGATATATACAAAAAAATGATAGGTGAATAAGAAGTGTATCTCAAAGAAATAAAAAGTGAGATGAAATTCCATTACCATATATCTTAACTCTCGATGTACTCATTTAAACATCCTACATAATAGGTATAAGTTAATTATAAATATTTCAATGAAACATATTAATATATTTAATAACATATATGGTTTACATAAGACAATATATTTCAATTTTATTATTAACTCCATATTACAGATACGTCTAGTGTGATAATCTCTGTGTTTTTTGTACATGTTTTCACTTATTATTCTTATAAATATTACATAGACCATGATTTAATTACAAAAATATTGTAAAACATGATATAAATATCATATAAGATCTGTATATATTTATTAGTAAGAATCCTAAAAATATATTCATATTAAACTAAATACATCATTCACTGAGAAGGTAGGTGGTACATAAGAATGGATGTTGTATCCGTCAACTTCATGTATTGAATGAAAATAATTAAATTAAATGCATGTAAATATATATATGTATGTAACATAATTAAAGTATAATTATTATGACATATATATCAAAAAATTTATAACATAATCCTTAATACATTCCATGTAATGTGTGAACGAATCACATCACTTTGATGAGGCACTAGATTGCACATCCACAAACAAAGTTATCATATATCCACAATATGAAAATCATGACTGTATGTTTAATAAAAATAATTAAATAAGAATAAATAATATAAAAATATCATATATATATTATAAAAACATAGTGTTAATCTTAACTCCCACACATGATAGGTTGTAAATGAAGAAAAAACTTCATCTCTTTGTGAGGCTGTAATTCGTTGTACATAAGAACGATAAGTTATTTACATTTTAGATGTAAGTGTGTGTATGTATAGGTCCAAATGTTAATATAAAAAATTATTATTATATTTATTATAATTATTTTATTATGTAATTTCGTAATAATAATATTTGATGTGGTGGTGAATGATAATAAAAGAATGGAGCTTGAGGAATGATGTTACCTCTACTTTGGGAAACTCTTTTTGGTTTTCCCCAAAGGGATTATTTGGATGTATTTTTTTCAAAAGGTAGGATTCAAGGAATAAGGGAGGGATCATGTGAACTTATTTTACCATTGTTCAGAAGATCTAAATGGCTTGAGAGGTGTGAGAAAGTGGGATGTTTGAGTTCCTATCTATAGTGAAGGAAGAGTGGCATTCTTGTAAATTTATGAAAATAGAATTCCACCAACGTTTTTCCACAGAATATTATTAAAAAATGGACTAAATTATAGAAAATTGAGTATGTGGTAGATATATGGCCAACCAATAATTTTTTTACTAATTAATAGGTCGTATGGGGTCATAAGTTTATGCTTTATTCCTCTATTAAGCTAATTTTTCTATTAATCATTATAATAATTTTTTAATCACCTTCTCTAATAATTTTTAGTCAAAAACAAAGATGAATTTTTTATAAATTTTAAATTACTCTGATTCCTAATATGTAATCTATTTTATAAAATTCAAAACACAGAAGTGGAAGAAATTATTTTCAAATTTTTCCCGTAGGTGGGACAACACTACATGGTTTTAATGAAAATATGTTCCATTGAATGATATGTATTTATACTAAACATCAATGTAAAATTAGTTAAAATGACTTAAATTGTATTAATTTTTATATATTTGATCTAATTATACCTTCATGCCAAATTTAAATATAATTTATATTTATATATTTATTATATGAAAAAATAAGTTCTAAATTAAAATTCAATAATTTTATTTTTTTATCCTAAAATTATGTTTCTCGCAACGATATATAAAATTCACCCTTTGATAAATTTGAAATTATGAATTCAAATACTATTTTTATTTTATAGAATTAAATATCTAATTGTTTCTGAAATTAATATATTTTTTTCCTAGAAGGACATAAAAAACATTTAATTTGAGAAAAATGTATTTTTAAACATTTAATGTCTTTACAAAAAATTATAAATTTCATTACCAATATTTCTTATTTATAAAAAAACATTATAAATAATATTTTAAAATTATTTATTACTTTACATATTAACATGTTTAATGGAAAGGTTATAACCATCATTTTAAAAAAATTACAAAATGATGTTTCATACAAACCTAATGTATCGTGTAACGTAAGACAAGTTGGTGTTGAATGTATAACAAAGAAAGTTGTTGTTATGCATAGAGAATGATTAACTTGGTTCTGTTCATAACGCAAGATAACCATAAATCTTAAATATACGAAAAACTATTTTTAATGTTGCATGAAATTAAAAATATCAAAATGATTAAATTAATTTGAAAAAATATATTTGAAAAAATATCAGGGTGTTATATTCTACCCCTATATAATGAATTTCTCCCACAAAATTTGTTTGGGTTATTAATGGTTTAATACTTGAATATTCCAATTTTAAAAATCCCATCATAAAAATAAATACTAAAACATCCTTTAAGTATGGATAGTTGTAACCATAACGATTACCCAAAGTAACTCATAACTAGATTTCCATATAGGTTAACATAGGTGGGAAGTGAAATCCTAGATAGTAAAGTGAAATAAAACCATAATATTTTGATGGATTATGATAGATAACATGGTTAAGAGAATATTAACAATCACAAATCTCTAACCCAAAGATGGTTGAAAAAGGTCATTGATTTCATTAGAAACAATGATAACATGACAACCATTTATTTCAATATCATTTCCCAAATTTTATTAATATTCACAAAGAGATATAAATTCCCGACTTCACCCAATGTCAACCTTTTTTATTCCTTGATCAATATCCAATTAATATATTATTCTAGGAAATGATGTTGATTTTTTCATTCCTGAAGAATTAACAGTTCATGAGATCCATAAATAGAATGACAAGACATTAGATTTATATTTATCATAATAAAGGACCAAAGTTGTTATCCAATATGAATAAAACCAAATATAGTGAGATAATTCTTTAATCTAAAAAATATCATGTTTAATTTATCCTAAACATTCCATAAATGGTTAATCTAATAACCCTTCCAAAATTTTATTCACCCATTATTACTTAAATAAGTTATTATATTATAGAAAAAAAAATTTCATTGGAAACATGGGTCCATCCTTGTAATGATATAATATGAAATGTGATTTTATTATTCTATAATTTAGGTGGGTGAATATAATAACATAAAATGTCACAAAAGGATAAAAAAAGACTTTCATAGTGGAAATTCATAAAAAATAAACATCAAATACCAAAATAAAGAGGTAAGGATAATAATTTATTAATTATCATGGTTAACTTCATCAAGATTGATTGTATAATATTTCACTTTTTTCCATTATCAGTTGATGTTTTTTTGGTGTATCATTCACATTAGTCATTAGATTGGGGGAATTATTTGTTTAAAGGACAAATTCCATGCAATTGATAAACTGAAACGTGGAAGGTTCAATCTATTGAGATTTCTCACGATTGACATCATTAACTAACTTATTTTCATCACATTGACATTAAACTGTTCGATAACCTTCCTATATACTCTTCAATGATTTATTAGTCCTATTATGGATATTAAAACCATGTTTATTCACACACATTGTGCAAAATGGAGGGATTTTAATCTTTTCTCTATGGATATTATATTTTCCTTTGAACTTCATCTATATTTCATTGTCAAACCAATGATATTGATACACAACCCAAACATACATTTCCACATTTATAGCACATCAAAAAACTTCTTCATTTTTTATAAAGACTCTTATAGCTAATGTATATCAAATAATTTGATTCATGCCACCAAAGAATTGATCAATTTTTTCTTGGTTAGATGATAATACCCGAAGAGTAAATTTGAAGCCTAGTTTTTTTTCATAGGCATGAATATATTCATCATCCTTCTTCAAAATATCTAGGAATTACTTTTCCATTTTTATACAATGAATCCAAGGAATGTACATGTTAAAAAATATGTTATTTTACTCTTCCCAATCCATGGTATCAATTTCATCTTTCTACCATGTATTCTTGATTAGATTCCATCACTAATCCACTTCACCTTCTATGTGATAAACATCCTTAATGACTTTCTCATAATCTGAACATTATACAATGGATACTATCTTTTCATTGGTAGTAAAAAATTGTTCAACAGAAAGTGGATCAGACGACTCACTAAAAGAATGAATATGTTACCTCACGAAGGACATAGAAAAATGTTGTTCCCTTAATAACACATTTGGGAGTCCATTATGATTCATTGCTTGAGAGATTTGCGTAATCATAATAATGAAATTTTTGTTCCAAATCCCATAGAATTATGTTTATTAAGAAGAAAATAATTGTATTTTCAATTTAAATCTCCATTAACATGGTTCCTTAAAGATCTATCCACTGACTAAAATCAAAAGCATGGAGTAATAAATATTTATCATAGTGAGGAGCTACATAATCACAAAAAACCACTTATAGGATGTATAAATTATGACACCTTATTCAATATATGACACCTTAGGATTATCATAGGTTATTAATTTTCACATTATATTTAAAGAATTCATGATGTTTCATTAAGGGTTTTTGAATTACCAACGGATATCCTCAGGGAGTGTTAAACAAGGTGTGCAGTGAGGGTTGTTGACATGTACTAGGTTACACTGAGTCAGGCCCGACACACCTTGTCTGAGTTGTTAACCATAAATACAACTATTCTAGAGCCACATAAACTTGTGGTATCTAGGAATGGATTTATTTCTATGAAACAACTCACTCTACCATTTACCAAGGAACAAAGATATTTTCCTATACTTTTCCATATCCTTGAACGTATCCCTTGAGAAATATGTGAACATATACTTATAAATATTCCTAAATATTGTACTATTTATTTCTCATCATAGTTTTAAATTGATGACTAATCTTTCACTATGATACCAATTATGTTGAACCTAACTTTTTATACAGTAACATTACATCATTTTTGTGAAATACTTAAACCACAACTCAAACAGACACCCAAAGACTGTATTAGTTTTGTGTATTTGGATACATGGAAACATAAACACAATATTATAAGTGAGCCACATTGTCACTAACAATATTATTTATTACTAAATTGTACTTATAATAGTCATATATACTACATATCATCACAACCTTAAAAAGGAAACAAATTATTAGTCAGCTTTGATTCTTAGTATGTGTAAACAATGAATGATATATAGGAATAGTCATGAGCATAAGGGTATGAAAATGTGACCATGATCATTAGAAGATCACACCCAGCATATGATAGATCATAATCATGTATCATGGCATAAGTATTGGAAGGTCATGAAAAATAAATTACAACAAATTAAGGAGCATAATCAATGAGAGAATAAAATAGGAGTATGACATATAATTTGTATCATACACATAATAATATAAAAACACTAGATTAAGGATACCTAAGAAGACCTTCGTAACATGTTAGGCATGGGATAATCACCAATGTACCTTCATTGGGATTGGAATATCTTCTTGTGTACCCTCTTGTTTTAGGCTTCAGATGACCAATTGTGTACCTTTATGTTTCAAGATTGGTCTTTTATAACCTATTGTTTTGGGCTTGGAATAACCTCTCATGTACCCATTGATCTTATAAACTATTTTTCATTCCCCCATAAATAGGTGGGAGATATCGGTCCCACCTATCACATAATAAACTCATACAAAATTTTCATACAATATAATAAAACATTCATCATATTATCATCTATAAAAGAGATATATCTCATAAACCCCATATCTTATCCCATGACATGTGATGGGTACCATAATAATTTAATAGTAACATATTCTATGGAAAATATATAGGTTTCATAAATAGTTAACCTAGAATAAACCATCAATGTGATTTTCATAATAATTTATCATGATATAACCAATTTAAGGAGAAGAGGTTGCATACAAATTAATCATGGTATAACCAGTTGAATAGAAATGGGTTTCATTAGTATCTGACATGAAATAACTCTTTTAAAAGAAATATATTTCATAAAAATACATTATCCATGAATGAAAAAGGGTTTTCATTAACATCATGGCATCGAAATATAAACAATTGCGAGGAAAAATATCAATATAATCAATGGATAATTTTCTATAAATTATTGAGTAACAGAAATAGTTTTAATATTAAATTGAAACTAATTTTTAAATAATTTTTAAAACATTTCTTGAGAATATATTATTTTCTTCTTTATAAAATCCTTTTTAAAAAATAAAAACATTAAAAACCCATTTTAATGAAAATAAACATTTAAAACTATAAATAGTGTTTTGAAAACATTTTGAAAACATATTCCATAGAAAATATATTGAATACTTATAAATATTGATTTAATGTTTTTGAAAACTATTTCAGTTGATATTATTCAAAAACATATAAAAGAAAATTTGAAAATCATTTAAAACAATTTTTAAACAAAAAACATTTTAGAAAAAAAAAATTCATTGAAAACCATTTCAATAAAATGAATCTATTAAAATATTAGGAAAAAAATTTCTTTTAAAACCCATTGTAATATTTTAATGTAATACCATAGGGAATGATGGTTATGAAAGTGGGTAAATCCATACATGCATAACATTCATTTTGCAATGTAAAAAGTTTTGAAAAGTGAATCAACTTGAAAATGGAAAGAAGATTCATTTTTTGAAACCCATATTTTAGATGGTATAACATGGTTAAATTTTTTTTGATATCATTGGAAAATATTATAATATTTTAGGAAGATTATTAGAAAAATATATTAAAAGGAACAAAGATTACAGACCAAAGATAGAGTTTAAGTTAAACTTTTATAAAAACACATTATTGATCATATTGTGTAAAAAAGAGTGAAACAATTTAACCATCACATGGATATTATATTAATAAATGTAGGGTAATAAAAATTATTATAGTCTGTGAGTTATTTATCATAATACTTCATCATTGGGATCATAATGATAAACAGTATCGATAAAATGTGTGATTGTAGCTATAAACTTTTACTTATTTGGTAAGATTGAATCATAATAAAATTGATAGAATAAAATTATATTAATCTTATTTTATCATGGAAAAAATGATATTAATGATATAATACAACAAAATAAATACATACAACTCCAAAAAACAATATAGGGATATAAAATGATAGGTGTCCTAAAGAGGGAAAATTTAGACAATATTAATTGACAGATTTTGTAACCTTTTACAAATAAAACCCATAAAAAAATATCAATTTTTTTTGTTAAATACATATAAATTCAGTCATAATAAAAATATAATTCATTCATGTGTAGTATACGCACCACGAAAAATAAATGAGTCTTAAATTGGTTGTGTATCTCATGGAAATAAAAAGTGAGTTGAAATTCCATTACTATATGTCTTCATTGACTTCATACTCATTCAATCCTCTTGTAAGATAAATATATATTTATTATTCATATATCAAAGATAAAAATTAATATATATATATATATATATATATATATTATACTATATAATTTAATTAATACTTTATATTACCTGTTCATTATTAACTCCATGTTAACGTTAAATTTCATGTGACAATCTCCTTGTTTTTGAATCATGTGTTGACATATTATTCTTAGAATTGTTAATTAGATAACGATTTACATTGTTATTGATTTAAAAACAAGATATAAATATAAAATATATTCCTTATATATTTATTTATTACTATATTAAATTGATATAAATATTTAACTAAATACACCGTTCAAGAAGATGATAGGTCGTACATACAAATGAACACTGTTTCTGTTTACTTATCCTATTGAATGAAATAAAATGACATGTATTCAAATTTATATATATAATCATTAAATCAGAAGTATTATTTAACATATTTCAAATGTTTTTACTAACTCAATAATTAATAAATTCCATGCAATATGTGAAAGAATCACATCACTTTGAGGAGGTGGTAGTCCACACAATCTCAAATGAAGTTATTGTATATCCTAAATAAGGAAGGCACGAAGGTATGTTTAATATAAAAAATTATATGAGAAAATAATAATAAAAATAATAAATATCTTATAAAAACATATTTTCCACAATAATTCACACACAATATAGGTGGTAAAGAATGAAAGAACAACATCGTTTCATGAAGCAGTAATTCGTCGTAGACAAGAACACTATGTTCATTACCCATTAGATCAATGTTTTTGTATGTTTAGGGAGAACCCATAATAACACAACATGTAAATATATTTATGATACATTTTTTAATGTGTAATCATAGAATAAAAATACTTGAGGTGGTGGTGATGGAAAATAAATGAAAAGAACTTAAGCAAGGATGTTACCTCTTCTTTGGGTAACTCATTTTGGTTTGAACCAACGGTATTTCTTAGTGGGATTCATGAATAATGTGAGGATTAATGTAATATGAGAGGTAATTTCGGATCTTAATTGAGCATTATTTTGGTTAGATAATGGGTTTTAGAGTTCTGAGGATGTGGAAAGTTGGAGTTATTTTTTATAGTGGTGGAGGAGTGGCATTCTTGTAATTTTTTGTAAATAGATTTATACCCACAATTTTTTAATAGAAAGTGGCTCTAATAATAGAGTAAATTATATCTAAGAGAGTATAGGGTTGAAAAAATTCTATAAAATTTCTTTTGGATAAGTGTCTCGGTCATTTTTGTTCTTATTTTTTAGTCATTTGTTAAGCTAACTTTTCTCTTAATCGTTGTAATTAATTTTTATAAATTTGACATATATTTTTGTTGAAAATATAATTTTACCTTATTAGGAATTATATATTAGGAATATTACAAATATTTAATTCATTATTAAAAATTCCAAACACTTGTGTAAAAAATTTAATTTAAAATTAATCCCATAGATGGGATGATAGTGTATTTCTTAAAAGTAAAAATGTTCAAAAATTTTCTTGGTTTTTATAACCAATTTCATTGTGAAATTGTTTAAAATGACCTATATTTGGATTAATTGATGTACAGTTGATCAAATCATATATTAAAACCAAATTAAAATATTATTTATCTATATCAATTAATTAGATGAGAAATATGTTTCCAATTAAAATTCAGAATTTTTTACTATTTATTCAAAAATTAAGATTCATAAAAAGATATCGAAAAATAACTCTAAGATAATTTATTAAAACTGAATAAAAATTCTCATTTTATAAAATAGTATTTGTAATCATATAAATAATTTACCTTGAAATATATTTTCCTTGTAAATATTTTTTTATATATAACCATGATAAAAAATATTTAAATATTATTTATTAATATTCATATTACTATGTTCAAAATATGGGTTATCAGTATATTTTTAAAATAATTATAAAATGATTTTTTGTAGAAACTCAGTGTTGTGTGTAATTCATTCGTATTCATTGTTGCATTTAGTGTAATCCATGTCGATGTTGCGTGTATCATGCGATTGTCATGGTTTTTCATATAACAGAAGCCAAACATTGTTCATTAATATAAAATAAACAATTTTTAGTGATGCATGAAATGAAAAATATAAAGAAGATTAAATTAATTCAAAACAACTATTTCACAAAATATTGGGGTGTTACAACACACATAAAGAATATGAAAAAAATTCATTATTAAATAATGTAACATTAATCGTGTATGGTAGCAATTAATATTCGAAAAATTACAAAAAAAAATTTGAAAAGCTAAAATATGAAAACATGGATAACCTCAATCGATTAGAATAATCACCCACTACGACCAACACTAGAAAAAAAATATTATTAAAACAATCAATATTATAAAATACAGATATATATAACCTTGAGAGTAAATAAGTTTAATACTGAATGAAATAATGGAGTGGTATATATAAGAGGTAATGAGACAATAAGAATAATAATGTGACTGTTGGAATAATAACATGATTTATATGAATAGTTACATGATTATTAGAATAAGAATTTTACCGAAAAATAATACATTATTATATAAATAAAATTTAACATTATTAATTTATCCAAATATATACATTTAATTCTAATATATAAATCTAATTATTAGAAAACATAAATAAAATATATGCCCATTTTTAATAAACTTAATTTTAATTTATCTGGTAAAAAATACTATTATTTTATTAAAAATTACAATTACCTATTTTATAATTATTTATAATATTAATATAATTAATGAAATCAACCCATAAAATTTTTCTAATGTATTTTTTTTGTAATTTTCCGAAATACTTCATTTGTTGGGTGAATAGAAAAAAATACAGTATTTCACATAATCAGTGTATCTTAAATTATATCATTCATGATTTAATAATGAAATAATCCTTTAAAAGAATTTTTTTTCTTGCAATGATATATCTTATTTTTTTAATTATGTCATTATAACATTAAAAACATGATTTTAAAACATAAAATACCTTCCCAAGACATAAAGTCAAAAGTAATCCATTGAAATAATAAATTTCATTTCATTCCACTTTCCTTTTTAATAAAATAATAAATTAAAATAATAGAGATTATTTTAAGTATTAAAACGATTATATTAGATATATATATGATTTATATTGTAAAAAAATCATTATTTCATGTTTTACCTTTGATATATATTTTTTATTCAAAATTTTATTCTCAAAATACTATTCCTGTCATTTATAAATAACCCCTCTCCCTTCCCCTGGAAATCCAATCCTACAATCCATTCCAGATACCAATATCTAATCAATACACTTTTAATAATTAGGGAAATTATGGATAAATCCAACTCCAATCATCATCGGAGTTATAGTGTCTTACAAGAGAAGCTCAACCTATGAGAGGTTAAGTCTATATTAACTCATCTATTTTATCATTCTATTTATTCCTTTTACCTATTCCGTTCAAAACCATATACCATAAAATTAATTTTTCAGTAATTTAAAATTAGTTTAATGATTTTAGCAAACTATAATTATCATATTTATGAAAAATATAAATGTCAAACATCTTTTTCACAATCTTTCAACAATATCCTGTCAAAGGTAGGTTAACCACCTACAAAGACACTGTAATTTTTTTTAAACAACATTTATTTTGGGATAATATTAATTTTGTATTATATATAACAAAGTAATTACATTTTTTATAATATAATTGAGTTTGTTATAATTTTCTATAAATAGATTTGAACAAAAATCAGAAAATCAATGTGAATCAATTTTTTTAAGAAAAACCTTATATTAAAACTCTTCAAAATCATAATGAAATTAATAAATATAAACATATTATTATAATTGAAAATTTGATGAATATATTACTATAATTAACTTCTATATTAATGTTTTAATATATATATTTTTATTTTTCTGGTGGTGATGTATATACGAAATATAGTGGGAATTAAGGTTTAGGGATTCTCGAACCCTACTCATTTTCCTTAGATTATCTGTCTTCTGTGAAATATTTTTTATAAATACTACATAAATGTTACTAAAACTAAATTTCATTATTTTTTCTATATTTTTAGGCAATATAAATGTTTCTTACATGAATTTATCAAAAATACTATGATTTTCCAAAATAATAATTCATTAAAAAAACATATTTCACTCTTATTGAGTTATTTATTTCTTCTCTCATGAATGATTGTGATTATGAAAAATATGATTTCCCTTATTAATTTGGGAACAACATGTTAATTAATGAAATTAAATTTTATGAAATCCTTATCAAATAGATTCTATTCCATCAGTTATTTCATAGCAGTGATTGTTATATGTTCAATGCAACATGAATGATTATATAAATATAATGATGTGATGGGTGGACTGAGAATTATATATCACTCATACGCATTAGGTAATGTGATTTATCTCCTGATATAATGTGTATTATGTGTGATCATGATGCTATCTTTTTTTTAAATAATATGACATGCTTATTCAAATATGTTATGCAAGAACGTGATACAATCTTTTTTCACAATTATGTGTGGTATTTTACAACTATGACATGATGTTTTGTTTTTATATATGGCCAAATTCAATAGCTTTACCACTTGTTTATATCATTATATTAATGATGATCATATTATTATGATATAATTATTATTCTGGGCTATTATATTGATTAATCTTCCATATTAATCCTGTTACAAGAATTTTTACTCACCCCTTTCTTTGATGTTAGTCCTCATGTTATTACATGTACTAAAAAGAATGTGAGAGTTTTTGAGGGCAATGAAGATGGATTTAATAAATTTCAATGTTTCATTATATAAACGATATGTATAATCCCAATTCTCAAAAGTCATTAATCCTTTGGATAATAGATTTTTAATGATATTATTTTGTTTAACATTAAAATGATGTAATATTTATGTATAAAAAGTTGGGTTGATAGAGTTACAATTGACATTAAATATTATGGTCAAATGATTGTGGTCATATTTCTCAAATTGAATAATTGAAATTGATGAAATAAATATAATAATCAAAAAAATTGTAGATTTGAAATTAGATTCTATAGTGTGCATATCAAGAACCATCAATATTAGAAGATGATGTAAATTACATTTACAGTGGATAATCTAATTATGACTAAAAAGAATTTGAGATAACTACATTATTCTCTAGTTCTAAGAGATATGTGTCTTACATTTTCAAAGTAAATAGTGTTTCACACTAGAGTATATAATATGATTAATGTGTTGATTAAATAACTAAAAAATATTTATGAGAATCCATCTATATGAAAAATTTGTACTTAAGGATATGGTTATTTAATATTATAATAATTGAAGGTAATACAGTTAATGAGGAAGTCATGGAATTTGATGCCATCAAGATTAATTTGATATGAATAGAAGTTTTTCTAGATGATAAGGAATATAATTTTAGTTTTTTATATCTATTTATATATATATATTGGAATATAATATTATAGTTATGAGAAATTAATAGGGGAATATGATGTGGAAGTTGAATGATGTATAATATTTAATCCGTAATTTGGATCTTTGGAGAAGACTGTTAGGTAAATTTGTTGTTTGTTCACTATACATGGATGAGAGATGTATATTTTTATTACTTGATAATCATAGAGTATGATATAAAATAATATGATTGACTTGAAACAAGTAGAATTACAATTTTCTAATAGACTAGATTTTGGTGTTATAAAGAACATGTTATGATGGTGTACCATGATAATCATAGTGAACATGAAAATAATTTAGCACATTATGCATCTAGAGTAAGTGAGGATGTTCATTTGTTGACTGTTTTTAGTCCCATAGAGTCTAATAGTTGAGACTCGGGAAGATTATTTAATTACCTAGGAAGTTAGGATTTTCTAAATAAATCTTCTTAATGAAAATTTTAAAATGCACATATTGGTAATCATAAAAATTTATAAACTACAGGATAAGGTGGTGATTGAAAAAATATCACTATCTAATGTTTTATAGTTCTATAGAATGTATAAAAATTCATGAATTGAAAGTGAAACTTATTTATATTAGGCATCATGATGATATAGTATCCATTACCCCTTTCTCTATTGATTTCGGGAAAATTATGATCAGATCTATATAAATTCCTCATAGAGTGTAGCATAAATACCAGGACATTATGAATGAAAATAAAATGGATATGGTTATGATTAAAAACTCATTTAGGGATTCCTAATTATTGATCTACAGGTTGGGAAACATTAAGGATAATGAGACGACGATCCTATAAAAAGGAAATACTATCAGATTTGATGTTCGTGGAGGTTGTCTTATGTGATGATTGTATCCTTAAAAAGGAAAAGGAAGTGTATTTTATGGAAGGAGGTGTAATATAAATTAATATAAATCCTAACTCGGTGCGTGCCATTTTTCGTGAATTTTTACCATAACATTGTTTTTGAGGGACACTATATAACGTGATTATTATTGATGATTCAAAAATTGAGGTATGCATTTACTTTGTGAAAATGAAATCTGATGTTATTAACATGATTTAGAAGTGGAAGACTCTAACAGATACATTTTTAGAATTATTTGTGTTTTTATTTTATAGAAATGGGGAAGATTATAATAGTGTAGATGAGTGTATATAAAGGACATTAAAAGAATTATATTAGAGTATGAGTCCAGAGTTGGAGTCACCTATGAAATTATAGGTAGATTTAGTTATTACATATATTCTTATCTAGAGTATATCTTTTCTAATGGGATAAAATCTACCCAAGTTAATCTTGAAAATAAAATAGTTTGTATTTTTGGAATATATATATACAAATAGAGATATATATATTTGATGAGGTGAGGGAATAGATTAATTCTAGTACAAAATAAGATTTTTTTTAGTTACTATGTTCAAGAGTTTGGATATCTCTTTTTTGAAGATGGAAACAATAATAAAATTAGATAATAAAAAATAATTTTTTAAAGGATCCACATATAGTTAGTGTCTTCAAGTTGATGTTTATAAGGGAAATAATGATTCAATATTCCATAATAATGTTAAGTTAGAAGGTGTAACAGATTCTGTGACCAAAAAACAAGTAGAGCCTATCCCTCAAGTAGAGTTGAGAAGATCAACTAGTTAGAGATAAAATTGGGCATAGATATTCAAAATCCTCACACTATTTTTTATTAAATAAAATAGTGATTCGAAATAAATTTAAGAGCACATATAGATGAAGGATTTGAGAATGTAGGATAGTTATGTGACATAGAATATTTCATATATATATATATATATGTATATGATAAAATTATCATTGTGATAAATTCATTATGACATGGAATGAAATAATTTGATAAATGGGTATACATTGTCATATGAGAGAAAAATGAGGAGAATAAAATCAAATAAAGGCTGGTAGTGAATGGTGTTGGGACCTACTAGAGTGGGAATGTCATGAGTAATTCTAAAATTAATATATTCATCCCGCACATTTGTTCTCACAGGATGGTTTCCTCTCGGTGCAGTTGTCTTGACATGTAGTATGGAGCTTTCCCCATGGAATACCTGGGTTCACCTATTTCCTTAGGTTAACTTCATTTGATGCACTTCAATTATATTGTGAACAGATTTGCGAGCAGTGTACTTAACTTGATGAACCAATTTCTCTCATTTTTTTGCTACATTTCCCTAGTTAATACCATCCTTTCTTCCATGCATATCCATGCACTGGATTCGATCAACATTCCATGAGGAGTAATCCATACTATTTACAAGGTTCATTGAATGTTCATCTGGGATGCTCAGGAAGAAGGAAAAAGACATTGGCCCATGTTGGACTGGTTGGTTTGACCCATTCGTGATGGGAGGATTAACGTAAGGAGCCTTTCTAGTATACTTCAATGCATGCATGCCAAGATTGCATGGGAGATTCTGGAGGAGTGCCTGTTGTGGGGTAAGTCCATACCTATTTTCTGTGGGGATTCTTTGGAGGATGTTCAAGGCTTTGTTTATCTTTTCTGGTAGATCATATACCTTATATATCCAACACATCAGAAAAAAACCTGGTGGATAGTGATAATGTGGGATATTTCTTTTTGGAATCGCAATTGGGCGGTCTCAGTTCTCGCCTTCCCAAGTTGTCCTGTTCCTTTGATCTTGGTTAAGGAGGAGATCATTTCCCCCAATTTTACTATGTTTTTTCTAGATGAGGAAAAAACCATATTGATTCTATAGTGTTCAATATTGATCCAGAGAAATGTATATTCACTCCGTTTTCCTTGGGTGATTTCTCTACCAGTGATTTTCACCAGATGATGTCATTGTAGTATCCTTCCGATAGCTAGAATGATGTGTTTTGGTGTAATAGAATTCCAGAAACGTAATAGTTCTTGTCTTGGCACATTAGGAACCAGACCATCGCCATGGATGAGAACATCAAGAAGGTGGCTGTGTGGCTACAATTGAGGTGCCTTACTGTAGTACCCGACAGGAGGAGAGTTCGCATAATCTTTTCTTTGAAGGAGATTGGGCCCAGGCTATGTGGACTTTCGTTGGTAGACTCACCGGATTTTCCTCCAGTAATTTTAGGGATGTTTCTATCTTGACTAGAAGATTTCATGGTTCGACGAACCTAGGAATGGAATGTTCGGCTAGTGTGGTGATTTCGAATATCCGGTGCAAGTGTCTGTTGAACGAAAGGAACCAGGTGAGGTTAGATGGCCCTATTTCCTTAGTGATGTCCATTATAGTGAGGACCCATTTCCTACTGGTGGATTTGGTTTCTCTCATTCCTAACTTGTAAGGTACTCCATCATTGATGTTTCTTCATCTCATGATTTCTCCCCCGCATCCCGACCACATAAATATGTAATGGAATTGGGTTTGTTAACTCCCTCCCAATATTAGTCTCATACTGAACATCGATGGGTCCTGTATATTGGGTGCCATGAGTGTAGGGGGTGTGGTTCGCAGTTCATGGGGGATGTGGCTACGGATTTTGCATAGTTCTTTTGAAACAGTACCTCCCTAAAGGCCAAGGCCAATATGATGCTCACCGATCCCACCCTGTGTTGGTAAGAGAACCTCTACATTACTCACTGAGAAGACCAATTACAAGATTATTTATTCTACTCTTAATGGTATATGATCTTATCCTTTGACAATTACCTACATTTTTTGCAAATTTAGATTCCTTGGTGGAAAAATCCAGGTAACCCATACTTGGCAGGAGGGAAATATGGTTGTAGATCATTTGGAATCAGTGGCAGATCATAGATCCATTTGTACTCATCTCCTCCCTATGCATTTTCTGAATCCTGAGGGTGTGAATCTGATAAGAGGGGATGCTCTTAGTTTTCACTATTTTAGGCCACCTTAGTTTTGTTCCTCTTTTTCATTCCTTGTTTATTCTATTTTACTTTCTCTGGTCTCTCTTTTGAACAAGAAATTTGATTTTGATGGATGGAAAAATGATGGATTGAGTATTAATTTTTTTTGATCGATGGAAAAAATGTACTATTATGGGGAAAACAACACACATAACATTTTCTTATTATGACGGGAATCCTATAAAGTCCACCATCTCGACATTAGTAAACAAAGAATAGTTGATGGACTCTATCCATCTGATATAATCTGGAACAGTATGAAACTAATTTTGTATCTAAATATGCCAACATGTTATATATGAAAAGGATGTTTGATATGGTGAAATCTGGAAATTATTTTCTGTTCAAGGTATTAAAAACATCTTGATGAATGAATGTTACAATGATCCTAACTTGAGTCCAAATAGAGTTTTTAAGGTATGATTGTATATAGTTTATTCTTAGAAGTATTGTAGCAGTAAGAAATTTTATCAGACAAAATTTTATGAAGAATACCAATTATAATAGGATTGAATGTATTGAAGAAGTTTATCTATAAAATTTCATCAATTTAATTCCATCATAAAAACACATACAATGTCATTTTCATGAGTTATCTGGAAGAACCAATGTTTTATGATTATCAAATAGATGAAATATTATATTTCCTCTGAAGGAATGTTTTCAAATACATATAATTGTTGTTTTTGAATGAATCTAACCAAGTAGAATAATGTTTGAATGTGTCAAAATTATATCAAAAATACTTGTAAAAAATCATATGATATTAATTAAATAAGAAAACATTTGATCAGATAGAAGTAACTGAATGAATTTCATTAGTTATAGGATTCTAATCAGAGGAAACTATCATCGGGTTTAGATGTATGTTATTTGATGGTGAAAGAGTCATGTGAATTATTTTTGTGATGTTACTAAAATGAAATTAATCAAAATCATATAAAAATTTATAGGTCAATTCTATGGTATTATAATGTTGTATATGAAAAAATTTCCCATGGAAATTATGATATTTTCAAAATTATTTTTAATCAAATGATATTGAGATAGTCAATTAATGTTTCAATATTCATGGAGAAAATTGTGATTAAAGACAAATTATTATTATATTTTGACGATTAATGTAAACAATAAGTCATAAGGATAGCTCCAATTTGAAGAAAGAATGTATTGTGGTAAATTGATGGTTGTTTCTGATTGTGACATTGAATGTTTTGGAGTAGAAATTTTGAAATAATGTTCGTTCTTCTCTCTATGATTGGAGATACCTATTAAAATAAATTATATGCATTGAAAAAATGTCATTGAATATTTGGTATTTGGATTAAGGGATATAGAATTATAGATATGATCAAATTAATAGATTATAGAGGTATAGATTTTAATGTTAGAAAAAAGGTTTTCTATTATTTAGTATCGGTAAGATGATATAACAACCCACTCTCCAATAACCCATATAAATTTTTAATTATATTAATTTGATATAGATACAATGGATATAATCCCAATGTATAAGTCCGATTAGTAGTGTTGTGAAAATAATAATAATATGATACTAATTTAACATTGTGAATAGAATACGAAACATAACAAAAGTAACAGTTCACCATAACTGAAACTCATTCAAATAATTGTTCCTCATATCTATAAGAAAAGGAAAAAATAATGGTGAGATGAAATACTTAGTTAGGGTTACATAAATTAGTATCTACCATGATCAAATAAGACATAATCATTATGGCAAGGAAAATAACTAAAAACACCTTCAGTTTAATCAATAATTTCAGAAACGAAATGAATCCATATATAATATAATTTTAGTAATCAAATGGATAATAATAATAAAATTTTCAATTAAGGAAATTAGTAATATTGGGAAACATGATCTAAAACATCATGATATATATACCTTCAAGACCGTTCACATAGAAAGTTTGTTTGATGGTTAGGTATACCCCAAAAAATAATTTTTTTGGATAACTGATTCATCTCATGAAACTATCAATGAATCAAGGGAATATCTATAACCTAGGAATCCATCAATACATGTTCAATTGATTCATCATATTTTTAACGATAACTTAATTTATAAACAATATTCCTTACCAATTATTATGAGTATTGAGCAGTTAATATATGTTTATCAAGATTTTCCCCAATCAATAAAATAACATTCATATTAAAACACTATATATAAAAATGATATAGAGTTTAGGAAATGATTATATCCATGATAAAAATAATATGGATATTTACATAAATGTAATATCCAATGATCATAAAAATGTGAATGTTTCCATAGAATGATAATGACCATAAAATTAATAAGAGATAATAGATGACCCTTAAACCATTAAAAATACATGTTTTGTAATTAAAACTTTTTATTTCAAAAAATAATGAAAATAAATTTTATATATAAAAAGAATCATTCATTTAAGAGGTTTGTTCTAATACCTTAATATTTTAAAAGAACTATAGGTTCAATAGTGTATAGAACATGAAACACTGAGCTAAAAAAATCCATGAAATATTATTATTTAAATATTCCAATTAGAAAATAGTCATGAATCAAATGGTATAAATTGGGTTAACCAATAAATAAAAATATTTATAATGGTTTTATATAATTTATTTATTAAAAATAATTATGTACTATATTTTTTTATTTTATTAGTTTATTTTGGAATTATATATCATTGATTATAATTTTATAAATTTTTTATAAAAATAATAACATTGTTTAAATATTTAAATAATATATAGATTCAGGTAAAATGTAGTGGTTTTTCCAAAAATTTTGATTTTTTAGTGAATAGGGAAAAATGATGAATTTTTAAATACTCTGATTTATATTAATTGAAAAGGCCCACTAATATGTTTATGTTGATAAAAAATTAATATAAGACTCCTTTAGTTATAAATAATTTAATTTTATTCATATCAATCAACATTATTATTGATCATAGTATAAAAATACATCTGGAGATTAAAAGGATGTGGTTTTACAAAATTGTTTTTCCATCTCTCTTTGTGGGAGAATTATAAAATGATTTTATAAAAATAGTATACCATGAATTTGGAAAAACAAATTACATATTTTGAATCAAAAAAACTATATATTCTAATAACATGAACATGATTTTTGTTCATAATAAATAGTAAAAATACGTAACCATTATCACAATGGTTAAAGGTTAAATCAAGTAGTTCTGTTTAAAAAAACATGACGATGAAAAAAAAATTTACATTGACCCAAACAATTAAGATTTTCCATTTTTATTTATTTAAATCATAATTTTCCATCAATGTCTTAGATATATTTCCAATTGGTGCAATATTTAATTGATTTTGACCATTATAATAATTAAGTAAAAGAAAACAACAAACATGTCATTTTCATACTTTTAATTACAAAAATTGTTATTAATATAGAATCTTTTTGTTATAAAGAATAATTTGAATGATAAAGAATTTTTCATTGTAATTTTTTTCTAATTAATTTTAATTAAATAATTAACTTAAATTATTTCATAACACTCACTCAGTATTTATTCAATTAATAGATAAATAAAACGAATGATTTAAAAAAATTAAACATATTATAAATTGAAATAATTATTATGTTACATGAATTTTAAGATAAACATATCACTAAAGCTAATTTAATACATTCAAATTCCATTGTTTTTATTTTTTTCAAAGTCTAATTACATTAAATGCTCTTAAAATGAAAATAATGTTATTTTTTAATAAATAATATTTTTTTGAAATGATTTAAAATTAATAAAAATTATAAATTTATGAACGATATTTGTATATGTTTAAAAATATCATCTATCATCCGTTAATGGACCATTTTTCCATTTATAGTATCTATCATGACCCCTAATGGGGAAAAATAACATTATAACAGTTATTTTCAAAAAGGAATAATGCGGGTTAAAAGAATGAGATGGGGGTAAAAACCAAATCTAAAAAGTAAAAATTTTATCAGATGACATTATTAAGACCAAATCCTATACTATATTCTAATTATATAATTTTTTTGTCTTTTTAGACTTTGAAATTAATTTATCTTAGTTTAATACTTTATTTAATTCTAAAAGTGCTCCTCTACTCACAAATAAAAGGGGGGCTCTTATACACTACTATTCAAATTTCAAAAACCATTATCTAGCCAATATCATCCCAAATAAGTTCCATTATTCCATTACAACATCTGAGAGTCATTTTTTAACTATAAAACCCTCATTTGAAGGATTTTTATGAAAACATAATGTGGTTGTCTAAGAAAGATATATCCTTCATAGCCAAGCATTTTTATTTTATTTCCTCTTACACCTCTATTAAATATTACCAAAAAAATGATAAAATAAGACAATTATCTAACATTTACTTATATGTTTTTATTTTTGTGTAATATGATATTTATGTCTTCACTTCCATCAAATAGGAATTGAGACCATCGTTCTTATGTACAGAGGACTACCACATCACAAACTGAAGAGATTTATTTTCCATCACTAATTATCAATACTTGTTTTAATTATAGATTTAATTTATATATATATATATATAAATATATATATATATATTAATAATGAAATATTTATCATTATGTAATGATAATATATTGTTTAATATCTTATCTTTCTATTAAATTTAAAATGAAAATGAAGTTCACGTGTACATGTGTATTACTATCCCCACGATAGGATATGATTCATTCTTCATAACCACAAAATATGATTGATAGATATGTGTATTTAAAAAAATAATATGATACATATGTAATAATTATAAATTGTATATTTTTAAAATATAACTTTTGATATTATTATCATGATGATTGAAAAATGGAAATGTTACTCCTGGATACAAACATCTTACCATCTCTATGATTATAACGTAGATCATATTTCAAAACCACATATTATTGATGGATTAAAAAATTTAAATTAATGTACAAAAATGATAATATTTTCTTTTTTATTAATCTATAGATCATGTAATAATGCCCTCTTGTGATGACCCAACTTGTCCCGTATTGTGAAAATCAGGAGAAAGTTGAATTTTTTTCCCAGAATAGTTTTATGGAAATAAAGTAATTTATCCTAAAAAATGATATAGGTTATTTTTTTACAACCACTCTATCGGTCAAAGAGTAGGGTGTTTACAATAGTACATGATTTTGGTTGAAATTATAGCTGTTTTAATTTTCATGAACTATTAAATATTTATGTAATTATATATTAATTTATTTGTGTGTTCTCATTCAGTCTTATCAGTCAAATAGGGAATAGAATTTATATTATTCTTCCACTATTGATTCCGTAATTTTTTTATTCTTAGTTAAGGAATAACCTTTGGTTATACATCCGTATTGGGTCCAATCCCCATTCTATTTAATTTATTTTTCCTTATTTTCATCAATTTTATTTTTTCATTTCTTCTTTTCCACTTTTCTCTTTTGGATTTATCTGAATACCCACATGTGATTCAATTCATCTTTACAAGGGAGGGATTATATGATATGAGTGTTAGTGAAGAATTATTAATATCTATAGAGCTCATCTAGAGGTTGATCTAGGTACCATGAGTGTGTGGTGTAGTTTGATGTGAAGATGCAACTGTTTCTTGTTGAAGGTAGTCCCCTTCTAGGATTTTTGATAAAAACCAAAATATATTAGTTTTTATGTTTTTAAATTCATTATGGGGTAGTTTGAGACCCCACAGGGGTTAATTTGCTACTTTGTGGGATAAATCATGTGTTTTAGGACAATTTGATGGGTTCCCATTTGGGAATACCCGTGAAAAGGTGTGTAGTTTTGAAGAATCATGTTGTTTATTATTCATCTTAAGGGAAGATTATATTTTTGGGACTATATACTATGTATCAGGGGTACCATCTATGCATTGGAAACTCAAGGCGTTCCAACGGTACATGGCAATATATGGTGCACAAAAAGAACCCGTGTGAGGTGCTCTGATAGTGCCTATGTATAAGGCTTGGATAAAGCCTTTATAGGGGTACATGTCTAGGTACATGGTTTGGGATACCATGTTGGGTACATGCCATGTACGTATGATACATCCCTTGTAGTTTATCCATGTACACACTAAGTGGGTATGGGGTACACAAATAGGTTCCCATGTGGTATTACACACCATGTACTAGGTGTACATGCCATATTCATCAAAAAATTACATGCAAATAGAAATAGAAACATGAACAGTGAGGATCAATGGGATTACTCATTTTTTATGCCTATGTAAACATTGTTCACTTTTCCTGCATTAGTCCTTTTTTCCTTTTTTCCTTTGTGTCAGAAGTATACATGTGAGAAGTATAATATGAGTTTTTTAATGTTGATCATGATATTTGAATAATTTCGGTTTTTAGGGTCCATATAGATGATTCTTTTAATAGGGGTTATTTTGAGGAGTATTTTTTCAATTTTTTGGTTTCAAAATCCTTATTGGGGGTTATCTTGTTAGATAAGAATACATAGTAAGGTTTAGGATCATATTGATCCTCTTGGCTCAAGTGTTCCTTGGTAAAATGTTTGAGGATAATTTGGATAGATTTTAGAAGACTGGAATAGGTATCATCTCTCAGGATATGATGGTTTTTACCTATATGAAGTGACCATTGGATCTTGGTTAGAGAAGTTGAGTTTTATCTCTTGGGTTAAAGGATTAGATCTAATTGATCTTATGGGATATGTTTTCATTGTATGATGGGGGATATGTATAGATGCTAGAGTGATGATAAGACTATCATGAGGGACTCTTGAGAAATCCCTTATGGTGTATTTCCAAATCAATAGATTAGTGGTTACTGTAGTTATTGGTTTATAATTCTAGCATCGCCTATTGTTTGTTTGGGTTCCCCTATGGGAGATTAGTACCCCTTGATGATTTATTTATAAAGAACTCTTTTTAAGGATTTCATGAATTGGAAATTAACAAATATTTGGTTTAATTTAGGGACACCTTATAGGGGTTATATATTTAGGTGGTCATGAAGACTATTTTGAATGACCAGGTTGGTGGGACTGGGCATTGGATGCCTCTTTTTGGGTGTGTGGTTGAATGAGGATCTGTTGGAAGCCATTACGGGTGATTTGGGATTTCTTTTCACTAGGCATGTCGTAGGATTTAGATGATCTAGAGGGACCTCTTGTAGGTTTTCCAGAAATTTTGTGCCCTTTGGGATTATTGGGGTTCTTTTGATGAGTGTTTCCCAAGAATATGGGTGCAGTAAGTGATTCCTATATTTTACTTCACATTATTTTATTACTTTATTATCCATGAGAGCCCTTAGTTTTGTATGTTCCAAGAGGTGTGTTGTGGAGAGACAGTGGTTTCTGTTTATTGGACACTATGATCTAGGGTCACATAGAGAGGACCTATTGATTGTAGTAGGAGAGTTGATCAACACTACTAGTTCAACTATTTGGTTAGTGGTTTTGAGGTTGTATTGTCCCACATTATGTTAGATACTGACCAGGATTATTGAGGTATTTTATTCTTGGGACATGTATTTTAGGTGGAGTAAATTCTATTACCATGGATTAGGGAATGTCCTTGAGTTTTAATATGTTTCTTTCATCCATTGGATTCATATTTTTAGATAGTCTTATAGAGATAATGTATGATCTAGATGATTGAATGATTTTAGATTAGTTTTTCAACTAGAATAAAGTTTATATGCCATGGATATGCTGGGATCCTAGTTACATGGGTGGGTTCTATGAGACCATGTATCTATTAGGCCTATGGGTTGGCAAACACAACAAAAAATGTCTTATACCAACATAAATTCAATGAAAGATAACATATCTATTGGTGAAAATGATTATTTCCAATATATATCAAATCTTTTTTACATTATTTTTAGGTAATGTTAATTTTTATACCATCAAATATACCTATTGGTATTAATCACTCAATACCAACACATTTCTTAATAACAATCAAAATTTTTATTTTATCATTTTAATAACCACAATTTTTTTACCAAAAAAGAAATCTATTATTTGAAATATTTTTACTAAGAAAATTATATTATAAAAATATGTTGTAATAAATCATACAATAATAATTAATATTTTATTAATTATATAATATTTATTTATTATTTACACACTTCTAACATGTATTTTTCAATAGAAACACATGTTTTTACATTGAATTATACTATCAATAATTTAATAATGTTTCATGAAATAAATATATAAAATATACATTTATTGAAAAATGATTCAAAAATGATACCAAGTCCAAATATTCAAATTTAAAAAATGGATGCATTTTAATTTAATATATATTTCAAATAAATTAAAAAAGATTATTTTTCATTTAGTTATTTATTATCATTATTAGTTTATTCTGAATGAAAAATATGATTCCTCATCTAATTACCACACAATATTTTCCAATTAGATACAAACTCAAACCCTAAAATGACTTATTAGGGAATGGATGGAAGAAGACCAGTATTGGTGTCAACCTTCACCACCACCACCTAGTTGTATTCTCATTCCCACGACCGTGATGAATGCATTGCTGAATGGTAAATATGAAGCACAAAATAGTGATGTTACCTCCATGATTTCCATCGGCAACAGATACACAAAGCTCTATGCTTCTATGGAGATTCCCAAAACCATGGAATCGAGAATGTCCAGGACACGGTTGAAGGGGTGTGTTCTCTATCTGTTTAAAGATTACATATCAATGGTAAAAGATTTTAATTTTATTTCTAGTTAGAATCCATCAAATTGTCTGGGGTTTTTTCATAGGTAGTTTGTGGATGTTCAAAGAAATAATCTTACAGACTTCAAAGAACTATATATTTCTTTTTTTGTTTGTTTCATCTGAGTTTGAAGCTAGGTGAGATGTTTTCGGTTGAATATTTTTATTTTTATTCTTCTAATATGGGGATCAAAGTCATTTGTTGTTGTTTTGATTTCATTTTAAATTCACGACCTAATGAAATATTTTTGGGTTGGCTGTTGTTATTGATTCATGGATAATTTTCTATGGAGAACATGATGTTTCACATCTGATTTATAAAATATGAAGATGGGTATAATAGGGAAACTGATCTAGTTTGAATGGGGATCAGGCTTGGAGCTGCTATAGCTAGGGACGTTTAAACTTGTCCGGGGGATCTCTTTTACTATTGAGCTTGGAAGCCATGTGATATTGGAAATTTGGGTTTTTATCAATGGAGGTTCAGGTTATCACGTTCATGGTGTTTTATTGAATCTGACTACATATAATGGAGATTTGAGCTTTAGTGGGGTTCACATTCTTTTTTTTATGATATAGGCCATAACCATCTGCAGTCGTCTATCCAGTGTTGGAGTCTGGTAATCAGGAGATTTTTATAGGTCAGGTGTTCATTTATTTTGAGATATTTAAGGGCTATTATTTCTTGTTCATGTGCTACAATCAATAGAAGTTTATCTTAATTATTGGTTTTGGGAGGCTCTTGTGAGTATACTTTGGTTCAGGATGTGTTGATTGGTTCACATGTGTTTGTGTGTACCCATAGTAATCGAGAACAAAGATTTGGTAATTACAGACATACTCTTATTGAAAAATTCCAAAATGAAATTTATGATAGAGGATTGAAATATAAGATGTTCATTAGTTCTTAATCACACATTGGTAGGAACAATAATGCTAGAAACATGATTATATTCATTCCATATAAGGATAAAAATATTACCGGTCACTGTTATGTCTATGTGTGTCTTAGTGATGTCATTGTATTTATGAATCAAAATTTTTGGAAGGGGGAGATTATAGAATGGATTTTGAGGGGATGATGGGTGCTGCTACTAGGGAGGGAGGTGTCGAAGGTGCATGCAAGGGGGAACAACATTGAAGAAGAACAAGATTTAAATTAAAGAGAAAATCATTGAAGTAAGGCTATGTTTTCCTAGTGGAATAAATAACCATGCTACAGCTACGGAATTCCATAGCAGGGGGTAGGGTTAGTGTTTGATTGTCTTGGTTCTTGGGAATATGGTGAGGTTTTGGATGCCTTGGGTTTCATTGGAGCCATGGAAAAAGTTTATGTGGCTTATGGAATGTACATGAAGTCGGGCTAATGGGTTCTCGTAGATCCACAGCTTAACTCATGACCATATCCTTGAAAAAATGACATGGATGGGTCTCCTTTAAAAAATGTACATACTAGAGCCTAAATTTGGAGTCTTGAAGTCAAAGTTATTTTACAAGGATGCTTGAATTTTTAATAACCAAGTAGTATGATATAGAATTGGGATGTTGTTTAAGTGGTGAATCGGCCTTGGTCTACTTCACCAAATTATAGTCGAAATTGAATGAAGAGAATTATGGACAAGCAACATGACTTAGAGGTTTCAAATATTGAGTAAATTATAATCATTTGAATGTGGTGAATTTTTTCAGAGGATGAAGAAAATGTGATAGAAGTGGAAGCTAAAATTAAAAAGGTTTTAATTCCATGTATACTCAAGCTGCAAGTTAAGGAAAATTCTAGTTATTCCTTACTGCATTATTAAATAGGCGGAGGACCTCTTATAAAGACTATTCCCATCCTTGAGATCTATTGTCCAAAAATTATATTTGATTATCTCCCTATATTCTAAGTGGTTCATATTCACATGTTAGATAATATTTTTTTTATTTTTATATCATGTGTTTTTATATTCATATATTTTGATCACTGGATATCATCTATTAATGCGGTCACTGGTAATTTTTTTTCATCCATTAGTTCTTCTAGATCAACATCAATATGGATTCAAAATTAAACATGGTAACATCTAAAATCAATAGGTATTTTGGTTAAACAATGTCTCAAGGCACCATGATTTTAAATTTAGAAGGTTTCAAAGTCTGATATAATTCCAGGAAGAAAAATAATTCAGCTATGACTTTAAAATGACTAGATACATAAAACAAATTAAGCAACACCCTTCCTATGCTTCCTCAATATCATCTTTATATAGAAATATAGCTCTTTTCCTTTAAGGATATACCCACCAGCATGACCGTATTTACCAGGTCGTGATGATGGAAGCTAACTAGCGGTCACCTACAAATTGGTCCTCAATATGTTGTTCCAGATTTCGATCATGCTGATGATTCTCAAGATTTTTAGTACAAGGATAATACTTCTAAAAACCTCATTAGAAGTATCTTCTTCCTCTATCTTCAGGGCAGTAGCACTCTTCTTTTTACAAATAATGTCAACTTCAGAGTGCACTAGATACCACTTCATTAAAGGTGAAGCATCAACATGTACTATAGATCCCATCACCAAAGTTTTATTCTTCATAAGCTCATTTTTGGATGCATTATAAATCACATCTAGAACTATAGTTTTCCTGGTAACAACCACTTCCCCTCCACTTAACATTTTTTCCACGGACTCTAATTATACTAATAGTTTTGTCATTTAATATCGTGGTTTTTGATTGTTTACTCTTAAGATCATGCTTTGGCATCTTCCTCCAAGGATTTTGCTAGCCTATGGTGGAACACCTCTTGTGGATGGACTCATGGTAAATACCCATCATTGCAGAAGTGGTATTCTCATTCTAAAAATTGTTCTATCATTTTTCTCACTGGTTATTTTTATATCACACATTATAGAAATTGTTTTAGTATTCATTATAATTTTTTTTTTGGACGAGATGAAAAATTTTATGTCTATTGTGTATCTGGTGAAGTTATCATATGCATGTTGTTTCCCCTAGTTATATTATCCTCTTATTGTGATCACTGATTGATAGTTATATATGATGGGCTATTAGTTCTATATCTTGAATTTAAATGAAAACTATTTTCCAATTTTGTCTGATTATGTGATCCGAACATTGCTTATGGTGGTGCACGTTTAAAGTGGAGGGAGAATGGAGGTTCATGTCTAAAGTAAAGAGAGTAGGTAAAAGTGATTCTTCAAGCATTAAAGGGTGATATATTGTAGTCAAAGGTATGGCAGTGAATTTGTGCATGTCTTGATCCACTATAGTTGATAATAGTTCATTTAATGTTATAAATATTCTAAGATACTAATGTATTATTTTTATTTGAAATAGATTGCATATAATGTTTCATTGAGTTCAATGTAATGTAGCTTAGTATTTGAACGTGTTTAATCAAGTTTGTAATATGGTTCTTAAAGCATCATCTTTTCATAATGTTTTTTCATTTATTTAAATTATAGTGGAAGATGTTTTTTCAATTAATGTCTTGTATTTTAGTTGATTTATTTAAAATACATTTGTTATTATTATATAAAAATATAAAAATATATTATATATAATTAAATAAATAAATAAAATATTAAATTTTAACTATAAATATTGGAATACCAACATTTAGAGTATAATTTACAAACAAATATTAATTGTTGATATTGTTTATAAATGTTAATAATATTACCAACTGATATATTAATCATATTATTCTATTGAAATTTATTTTAACTATATATATATTATCTATTAGTATTATTATAATTTCAAAAAAATCATTTTATCTATCGCAAAAACATTTAGCAATAGTTTTTTTAACAATAGTTTAGTGACGAGACAATTTTCATTGGTAAAACGTTTTACCTACAAAAAATGCATTTTTACAAATAGATATACCTGTTCTGGAAAATAAAAAATATTTTATATTGCGGATTTCCTGAGAGAATTCATATATTGGTCCGATTTTTTTTGGATTTCCCTTGGGAACAGGTAGAATTTTGGGCCCTCATTTTGATCCCAATTTTTTCTATAGGATAATCAAGACACGATTGTTTTTAGACTTGTGGAATGTAGATATATCACTTGTATAAATTTTCCATTGGATTCTTAGAGCCTAGATGATGATATTCATCATGTGGGAACATTTGGTTATTCCCTGAGGTCCGAAATTCATTCCATTTCCATTAGATTTCTTAGATATCCTAGGTATATTTTGAGTACATGTCTATTATCTTATTTAGGGGTGAGACACATGTTATAAATAATCTAGTGTGGGATAGAGAAGGGGAATATTTTCCATGGGTGTTAGACTATAACCCAGAGTAGGTTGATTTATTTGTATTTACCCTTCTTTTTATAATATATTAATTTTATACCAGTAGTAATTAGTTTTAGACTGGTATGGTTATATAAAATGAACATGAAATTTTTCTGACAGTACATTATAGGTTCACCGTTGGGGTGGCTTAATGATATTTATTTCTGACCCCATGTATACTAACCATGGTTCTCATAAAAACCAGATTTCTTATTTTAGGTTAGAGAATAGGTTGAATGATGGTTGGGGATGAGGCATAGGGTTTTTTAATTGAGCATAAATACTGAGGTGGGGTATTAGTATTGCACTGGTGTATCTCAAGAATCATGGATACTAGGTAAGTGGTTTCATTCTGAGTTTGATGTAGATTGCATTATATTTTTTTAGTTTTTTTATTTCATATACATGGTCAGCCCAATGGGCATCAACCTTTTGTATATTGTCAATGTAGTGGGTCTGTATGAATGTATGCCACATTTCATTTATTATGGAATGATTCTATTTCAATTAATTATTATATTTACATTGATTATCATCCCTATGTTTATTTTGTCTATTTCCAGTATTATTTTCACTTTGAACAGGGTTTATTGTCTCCCCATTATATATATTTTACCATGTCCACTAGTCACCATCCTCTAGAATTCAAGGATGAATTCTTGAGTCATTGTGGTGATATAGACTAGGGTATGTGTTAGGATTACATGATTTGGTTTATTAAAAAATGGTACAATATAATTTTGGATTTATTCTTTTGTGAGATCATAGACTGTTGTTCTAAGAATGTGGTAGAACATGTAATTGATATTATATTAGTGTTTCATGAACACTTTTTAATAGGAATTCAAAGTTTCTTTGGAATTAAATTACTCTTCTTGCATTCTATTTTTTAGTTGGGTTATTCCACGTAGTGTGATCTTGAAAGCTTGGTTGATTAAAGGTTTCTTTTGGGAATTAGATCTGGGCCACTATGATAGGGTCCGATGTTTAAGAACTAGTCTAGGTATATAGGATCTATATGAAATATTCAGATATGAGGTGTTTTAAAAATGATGTAGGGTGAATTTTCTAAATATTTAGTAATTTCTCATATGGTCTTTTTTCATATAAGTAATTTTTTGTATTTTAATCAATTATAACTAATGTCTATATATTTTATACTTATGAGAAGTCAGTTGGATCCTATGTTTTGAGTATTACTAGTGATAGGTATGCAATTCCTTTATTGAGGGATGATTGAAAACTCTTGTGGATCAATAATAGGATCATAGTTCCATGTTGGTGACTCGATGATGTAAAGGGATCCTAATGGATATTTGCTTTGGGACCATGGTTCCAGAGGTTTTATACCCCACAACGTACCATGTTTATATTTCTTTATAGGGAGTTGTACTTTTAATGTGTTGTCTGCTGGATCACGTACTGGGGCCCATGAAGCTGATATCACTGATGTCATGTGTGGGCATAATTTTTGTTCCCAATAGGGGAAATTGAGGTGTACCTCACTAGGGTGTCGTTAGAAATATTGGATTCCTTGTGTTTGATAAGAGGAGTGTTGGGAGTTCTCCCTATCTCATTGGTGGAATGAGAGGGGTGTTTTGGTTAATCCAATGGACCTCTTCATTTTGGTTGCACCTAATGCAACATTATGAGATAATAGATGGATGATTAAGGATTTGGATAGAACCTCATGTAGAGGGTGGTAATTTGATTGGTTGTGTCATGACGGATAATTCCTTTTTTGAAGAGGAGTGTCAATGGTGATCCAGTTTTGTTATAACATACATACATGTTTTGAATGGCTAGTGGTTTTAGGCACATTATCGTTATTTTTTAGGATATGACTCACATGAACATGAGTCATGTTGTTATTTTGAGAAGATTTTGTGGAAATCCTCATGATATGAATTGAACCAAAGGCTATTGGATTATGTGATCATCATTTTATGGTGTTTTTGATTGTGGAGGTTGTTGTTCATGGAGGGATGGGAATGATATGTTTTTTTTCAAGAAAGAGCTTATGTGTGAGTGATATTTCTACATCTATCCATTATATTTAGTTATAGATGCATCTTGGGACATGGGTTTTTTAATTTTGGTAGTGGGGTGTTGATAAGGATACTCTCATTGTGGGGAGAATTAGATCCGTCATGTTGAATGTATTTCATGTCGATAGAGATTTGTGGAAAATTTAAGAAAATTTATTGGATGGTCAAGATAGGATCAATTTCGATAGTTCCTCAGGTTTATCATGAAAACTGGATATTTGTTGAGACTTTTATCATATGGGATGAGTTTGTGGTGCGGATTCCAAAACAACCTACATCATCACTAGTTGTGAAAATCAGGGGAAGTTGAACACTTTGTTACCACAAGTGTTTAATTGTAAAATGATAAAGTTTCCTCCAATATGACCTCAATTTTTTGACAACTTTTTGGGTATTGAAATTGTATGTTTAAGAAATGAAAAGAGTTTGGAGGAAATATGATCCATTCAAATTTTCATAGAATATTAGACATTTAATAAATTAAATTTTAATATATTAATCGATGTTATGTCATTAGTAACATTCAAAAAAAGATTCATATTTAGATAATGAATTTTTTTTAGAGTTTGGATGATGGGGTTTTTCCAAAGAGAGGTGTATCATGGAGTTGGTAATTGGGTTTGGTCCCATTCCCAATTTCAATTCAATTCATTTTCTTTTCATATCCCCTTTTTATTTGTTTATATTTTTATTTTTCCCTTATCCACTATGTCTTCTAGTTCACGCCCATATGTGATTCCCATAATGTATCTGGGAGTGGTAGAGGGGGAGAAGATGGATAAGGGAGGAGGAGGCTATACCTAGGAGAACTTCTAGAGGTAGATCATGGATCGATAGGTGTGGGACACTATTTTGGTGTTAATCTTTTGCGGTTTCCTCCAAATGGTAATCCGGTTTTACATTTCATTCCAAAAATCCAAATAACATATTTTTTACGTTTTTATATCCTTAAATAGGTTATTGGGTATACCGTCTTGGCTGAATAGTGAATTTGGAGGAGAAATCTAGCATTATAAGAAAATTTGAGGTGATTTAAATTTAAAATAACCATGTACACAAAATTAATTTCAATGATAAAATTCTTTGTTTTAATATTATTTATGGAATATGATTTTTGTAGGAATACACACCTTATACTGAGGGACCACTTCTTAATATGGTGACATAGGGTGTGTTGGGGGCACCTAGCCTTATGGGTTACATGACTAATTTTCGTTCAATATACATAGACTGTGGTATTGTATTATTAACGGATAAACCTCATGTAGGGGTACTGGGATAGGTACATGGTTGGGGACCCATGTGGGGTATATTTTGTTTATGGTTGTCATACAACGTTTAGTTCACTGATGTATACATTGGGTGGGGTGTGGGGTACACGTTTAGGTTATCATGTGGGGGTACACACTGTGTACGGATCATACATTCCATATAAATTGGATGTTTTTATGAAATGTGGCTAGATGAAGATAACTATGGATTAAATTTGGAGTTATATACTGTGTACACCTATGTAATTTCCCTACAATTTTCCAACCATGGCCTATTTTTCTATTTTTTCACCCCGGTGTCAGAATTGGACCTATGAGTAGTCAAATTTTTAGAGTATTTTTCTATAGAAGTGATATTGGAATATTTTATATTTATAGAGGCCATATATATTGTGTTTTTGATTGGATTTAATTAGTAAGAGAATTTCATTATGGTTTGGTTGCAGAATCCTTCTAAAGGAGTTGAGTTATGTGCTATAAGGTCTGAGTGGCTGTTGAGAGTTTCGTGATATAACTGTATTAGGTTTATCATGGTGATATATTTGATGTTATTTTGGAACATCTACATTATAAATGATCGATTAGTAACTCTAATGATATATTTTTTTGTCCCTACATGATACGATATATTACTCGATGTTAGAACATTTAATTTTTAATTCATGGATTTGAGGGCCATATATGTTGGAACATTTTGGATGGGTTATGATAATTAGACTTAATTTGTGGTAGGGTTCCATTGAGATATTGAAACAATTTTATGGGTCTGTTGAGGAAGATATTTTGGGATTTTTACTGATATTGTGATAAGTGGTTTCTATATTCGGCTGTTGAGAATGCCTCTGTGGTTTATTATTTCATTGGGTTTCCATATGAGAGAGTTAGTACCCAAGGATGGGTTGATTTATTTGATGGATATATAAGGTTTTTGTTTCATGGGAATTGCCTTATACAATGTATTGTGATGATGAGACCTTATAGGGTCCTTCTTTTGATCCATTATTGAGGTCAACTGTGAATATTCTTAATGGGGGGATTTTTCTTTGCATGCCCTATTATGGGTTTATTGTCGACTTGGGATCAGTTTGAAACCATTGAGGAATTTTTAGGTTCATTATGATGTAGGAATTTAGGATTCTTTGGATGGTTAAAAGGATACCCCTATATAATTTCTTACAATTATTGTGGACTTTAGGTTAGTTTTGGATCATTTGATAGGTGTGGCCCAAGATATTGGGTTCAATAAGAGAGTCTCTTATAAGGAAACTCTTTATGTTGTATCCCTGGAGACCTTGAGAGACCTATGATTTTATTTTTCTCAGAGGCGGTTCATTGAGAGACCATGGTTTTTATTAGATGGATTTTTAGATAATGAGTTCCATAGAGTGGACACACACTTTTTTTAAAGATTTTATAGGAACTAAAATATTATTTTTTTTGGATGATGGATTCTATAGTGGGTTGTCTATGTTTAGTTGGAAATTTTCTATGATGTTTGAGGTAGTTTGTTCTTATGACTTTTTTTCCAAAGAGACCTTTGGGATACCTTGTATTGTAAATTTTCATTGATATTTGATTGGTAATATCCCTTATTTGTTGGATATTGTTATATAGGAATATGGATAAACTATAATGTCTATATGAGTATAGCCCTCTAGTTGAGTGTTACACCCTGGATAGAGGTAAAATGTAAGGGATGTGGGGGATCCCATTTACTTGAGTGGGTTTCATGGGGCAGTGTGTCATTTTGGATAGTGGGTTTAATGGTTCTCCTAGAAGAGTTCTACATGTGGGCACGCATTTAGAGGATTTCTCATGGGAAAATACATATTGTTAGGACCTCGTATAGAGCCTAGTTTTTTTCTGAACTATAATGACATAATTGTTTCTTAGACTTATAGAGTGGTGATTTGTAACATGTTCAATCATACAGTTTCAGTTCTAGATCCAAGTTTATGGAATTATTCATGTGTATGTATATGTTTATTCCATGGCGTTCAGAATTCATGCCATTTTAATTCTGATTTATTTGATACCAGATATTGATTTGGATGACAGTCCATTTTTTTTATGTGAGACGTGTTTTGTAAATCCTCTTCTATGGCCCGGGCATGGGTAGATTTACATTGAGTGTCATACCTGAACATGTGGTGGGATTATTTTTTAGTTTTTTTCTCCATGTTCAGTTAATGTAGTTCTTTAATTAATGATAGAAATTATTAATGTTTGAATATGATGTGAATATCATGCGTGTATATAATTTTTATGACAACAAATTATATTTTCTCTATTGGGGTGGCCTAGTAATATTTATTTCTCACCCAATATTAATGAACCATGGTGAGTATGCATTCCTGATGTCTACCTTTAGTTTCGAGAATATGTTTCTTCATAGATTAGGCTGAGGCCCAATTTTTTTGATTAAGATAAGTCGTTCATTTGGAGTCTCAGGATCTAGCTAGTGGAGGCTGACCATTAGAGATCACGGGTATGTGGTTCTACTCAGAGTAGGAAGTAGATCTTATTGTATTTATTTTATGTTTTATTATTTTTTGTATGTGGTTAGAAAGTGAGTAACCATTTAATGTATGTTTTTAATTATTTGGGTATATATGGACATATGATTCATTTAATTAATTATTTCATACTTATACTTTAGATATTTACTATGCATACTCTGATGTTCATCCCTATGTATTTTTTTGGTTATTTATTATGTTATTGGACTTTGATTATAGGGTATTTTTTCAGATTATATCCACTAAACACTTTTCCCCATGTCGACAAACTCTAGAATATTAGAGTTGAACACAAGCACTTATGGTGATCCATATCAGGTGACATGTTTGGTTTACCCAAGCTAGATTATTACACTGCTTTTATCATGGCCAAACTATCATTATTTTTTATTATATATAAACTAAATATCATCAAAATTAATTAGGTGAAACTAATTTATTAAATAATTTTATATAACATCAAATGAAATTAAATAAAATTAATAACAAAAATGAAAAAGGATATTATGAATTTTTGGTACACATGATGATAATAAATTTACACGATGATTATTACCTAAGGTTAGATTTTTCTTAACATAATTTTTATTCTTTGGGACATACACTGAATTCATTAAATTTAATATGTAATGATTATTTGTGAAATAACAACTAGTTGTATTATGTTTTGTTTTATCTTTTTTTTCTTGTGGATTTTGTTTCTTTGAAAATAAAACTTTATGTATTAATCATAATTTCATTGATACCATATATGGAAGGTATTTCATCTAAATTTCCATTTTATTGAAACATATTTGATATTATTCTCCTATTTACATTTTTATGGTGTATGTTTTTATATTTGATAAATTTAATATGAATAAATATTTATTCATTATAATTAATGTTTAAATTATAGTTTCTTAATCCAAGGGATTATAATTTAAATCTTACAAAATAGGTAAGGATTTATTTTTAAAACACATTCTTTTGGGATTACAATAATTTTCGTTAAAGGAATCTTATAATGTATCCTTCATAAAATAACCATATTTTCATAAACATTATATATTTAAGGATTTTATATATTTTTTATATTTTCACCTTTCTTTAGGACATGGATAAAATATATAAATGTTTCAAAGAAGAATCAATTCTACTTATATTTTAATTAGATATATATTTCTTCGGATTCTATATTTCTCAAATTTTTAAAAATGATTATTTTTTATTAATTAAATTATTTATGAAGAAATATTTATGTAATTATTATCTTTTTAAAAGTTTTGACTGTTATCTGTCTATTGTTTTCTATAATGGTTGTTTTCCACATTTGAAAAAAATTAATGTTTTTAACATATAACTCATTAAAATACACCCCTTCCATTATTAAAATTTTATGATATTTAGCTTCTTCTACACATATTCAATTGTTTTAAAAAAAAATCAATGAAATCTTATTTAAAAATGAAACTTCAATTTTTACTATTTTTCTAAAGGATATGATTTTATTATAAAACATATATTTTAGATGGTATGATGGTCATATCTTATCTCTTAGTAATTTTTTGGTTGTTAACTATATCATTAAAAATTCAATTTCTTATCATCATTAGAAATTACATTTTACTTAAATATCTATATTATTTCAATCAAGAACATTATAACTTCCTAAAGAGTATACTAATTTTACATATGGTGTTTTACTATGAAAGTTATATAATTTACTAGGGGAAATAATTATAAATATGTATAATTTAATTACTACAAATATTAATTTATAAGGAATTTTTTTTATGAATTTAATTGATCATTTAATAATGGATAATGCGTTGAACATGCAGTGATTAGTGGGAAAAAACATAGATATCCTCTAAATAACTCAACATTCCTCCTATGAAATATTATCTAGAAAATTTAAATTGGTTTCTAATGTATAAAAACCCACCAATAATTCTATCTTTAAATAAGACTTTGATAGTATATACATTATAACATATGAGATCAAGATGTCAAATATTGTTCATTCCCTTCATTGAAATTAGCTTTTTTTATTATCCTTGAGATTGTTATATTTAATTTCTTCCAAGGATGCATTTCATTCCAAATTTATTTATTTAATGGAATTTATTTTCTGTTATTTACCTTGGATATAATTATGACTTATTTACTCAGGGTAGCTTTCTCAGAATGTATCCCTTACCGAGCCTATGGTCTCACCCTTATTTTGTTTCACCGACACAAGATATAATGAATAAATATAAAAATGTTTTCAAGGATGAATAATATTTATGTTCATCTTGTTTTCTATTTTATATTTTTCAGAGATAATGTGAGATTCATGTGTGTTTCTAGTTTACAAATACTAATACCTTTTTAGTCATTTTGGATAATATTCCTTGTGTCTAGTGACAAGGTAATAAAGTAAACACCATATCTAGGTTACTGGTTTTGGGTATTTTATATTTATATTAAGAATAATTGAAAACATTTAGATTATGATATGTATTATAAAATGGTTATAGTAGTGGTGATTTTTATTAAATATTTATACATTAATAACCATTCCTTTTGATTTTTTAAAGAATGTCAATGGCATCAATTTCTGAAAACATTATAAATATCACATTGAATCCTTTCAAAAAGTCAAGTACAACATAAAATTTCCATGATAATTCATTAGAAAAAATTAAAGGAAATTTCTAAAACAATATTAAAAAAATATGGACATGGAAGATACATTTACAAGATCAAGAAGATAAAAAAGATCAACTTTTCTTTTGAACATTTCTATTGAAAGATTAATTTTGAGATACAGATTTAATAATCATGAATAAATGGACATTAATTTTAGACATATAAAGGGAACATTATATACAATATATAAAAATAACACCCCAAGACATTTCAGAATTTCTAAATTTGAATAATTTAAATTTTGTTTCTATTTTTAGTTATAAGAAACACCATATTAATCCAACACTACCCATAATAATTAGTATGTTTGAATTTCACATAGGGCCTAGTTTACCAAACAACAAAATATTGTTAAAATATTATAATTTAATAAAATAATAGATAACATATCAATAAATATGGTGTCTAAGAAAATTATTAACTAAATTATGAAAAATATATGGTTATATTTTCTAAGTACAAATTAATTATAAATAAATATTGAATCAAACAAAATATATAGGAAATGTTTTTATAAAGAACGATTTTTATGTTTAAAAATTTATTTTATCGTAATAAATTATTTTAACTAAAATCAGTGAATTATATTACTGTAATATATATTTAATCAAATATTTTTTACATTAATACAATAGATTTCATAGGAATATGGTACTTTCAAACCCCATTTTATGTATAAAACCTATATTTTTATAAGGTCTTTTTTACCGCATTTTAACGAAAATCCTATTTTAAATTCATTTTTTAAACTATTAAATATTTTTTTGATAAATTAAATATATTACTTTAAATTTGAATATGAAAATTACTTTTATTTATTTATTTATATATTTCCTGATATGTTTCATGTTTTTGTTAATCGTGATAGAATATTGCATTTTAATTAAAAAAACAGTTTAATCTAAATAATTTATAGTGTTAAATTATATTATTAATTTAATATATATTATAATGGGATAATTTCTCTATCAATAAATCAAATTTAGTTCATTATAATCAATTTAAAAGTAATATTTCATATAAAAAACATTTCAATATTTTGAACGTTTTGACATTAAAACTTCATTTTCTCATTCAGTCAAAGAGATTAATTTCAAATTAATTACTACAACTTCAGTTTCATGATTTTGGAAAATAGATTCTTTATTTCAAAAAATTGGGTCCAAATTATGTAAATTGATTTTTTTGAATATGAAGAGTAGCAATAGTAATTTGTTTGTTATTACCATAGTTATGGGTGAATCAGGTAAATAATGGTAAAAATAATATTTTAATCATGATAAAATTAAATTTATAATTTCCCTAATTTTATTGGATGATTATTTATTTCACTAAACAATAAATAATTTTTTATAAAACAATTTATGAATTTTTTATGTTAATATAACATTTAAAATATTATATTCCATGGAATGTAAATTTTGTCATACTTTTGGTTTTAACATGTGAAATATTTTTAGTATGGAGATATATAGGAATAATATTTGATTATAAAAAATATTATTAAATATAAAATTTTTATATTTATTATTAGATTTTAATTTTAATTTTTAGTGATGAAATAATATGTTAATGGATTGCACAACGATGAGGCAATAATACAATATATTAATGAAATATAAAATAAATGGTATTAAAAAAACCAAAAAATATATAATATAAGATTTTTAATGAATAACATACACTTTTTAGAATAATTTTACATATTATTTCTATTTTATAATAATTGGTTCACATTTAAAAAGTGGTATAATATTTTTAAAAAGTTAATAATGAATACTGTCAAAATTTACCCAAATGATATTTTAAAATAAAATAAATGTTATTAAATGAAATAAAATTAATAATAACATAAATTTTTTAGAAATGATTCAAAGAAAACCATAAATTTCATCTATAACATATTCAGGGTTTTTTCATTTTATAGTTAAAATATTAGCCTTCTCAAAAATTAAAACCGGTTTTGTTATAGTAGGAGTTAAAGAGTTTAAATAAGGGTTAAAATTAAAATATATGGATATAAACAAGACCAAAATATATCAAAAACTTATTGAATCAATATTTTTATACCCTTATAATATTAATATCTATTTTCAGTTTTTTAATGGACACATTTTTTTGAAAATAATTTATTTATTTTTTAAATCAAATATAGTTACGAAAGTGTACTCTTTTTGTATTTAATATATTTTAGGTGCCAAATTAGGTAGAAAACCAAGATATAAATAAAAATAAATGACTAATTTTATTCAAAATAATTTATACTCATCATAAGAATTTTATTTTTAATTTTTATTAATTATATAATTAACTTAAATGTTTTCTCAATACTAAAAAAATATTTATTTAATTAACAGATAAATAAAATAATTGTTTAATAATATTAATATTGATATGTTTTGGATGAGTTCATATTTCCATTTATTTTCTATATTTATAAGTTATATTACTTATTTTTTAATGCATTGTATTCTAAATCCCTCTTTGTCTTGATATATTTAATGTCAAACTAAATGAATAGTACCCAATTTAACAATAGTGGTACATTTTTTAATTGATATTTTACTAAATTATTTAAATACCATAAAAATATTAATTAGATTCAAAGGGGTAATTAAATGGTTGTAAATTACTTCTCTTATTAATTTATAATCAATTTTTAAGACTTTGGATCTTGAATATCTTCATTATATTTAAATATTTTGAGGATTCTCAAAGGTGTGTCTTGTGTCAATTATAAAAGGTGTCCTCCTCCCTCACATATTCACAAAAATTTTAGCCTTATATATTAACCAATTACTCCCTATTTATATTATAAAAATCCAAAATATCTGTTGTATAGGTTCTGGTATTCCAAAAATACCAACCCTAGATACCTAAAAGGTATATCTAAAGGAAGTATACAAATGATTAGGTAATCATTTTTCCTAACTCATCAGTGTTAATTTTATCTTATAATTATTATTTATGTGTTGTTATATTATAATTAAATAAATCTATTATCATATATATTAGAATATTTTATTATTATTATGGTAAAACAATATTTCAAATTTTATCAATCCTAAAAAAAATGAAGTCACAGTGTGTGCGTGCATAAAACATAACATCTCTATGTTGCGGTGTAATATTTTTTTTCATCATTACATTATTTTTATGGCTATAATTATGGATTTAATGGAATAAAAATATTACAAATTACATGATATTTATTTTTTATTATTAATATGTCATCTAATTCCTTTCCCATTCACAATTAAGGGAAAACTATTGTTGCTCTTGTGTAAGTATGGTGTACTGTCTCCACAATGTGATGAGATTAAATTTACACAATATTTTTGAGTTAATAAGGGATCCTTTGGAATTTTCTATTCATTACATATTGTATATCACAAACAAATTTTTTTAAAAAAATTATTCATTTCTCTAAGAAGAATATTTTTAAGGAAATATTCATTTCTCTAAGAAACCATTTCTTAAGGAAACTTTCATTTCTCTAAAAAAATATTTCTTAAGGAAAATTAACTTTCTCTGAGAAATTTTTTATATTTATATATGGTTTCCAATTACATATATAATTTTTTCTTATACTAAGACTATCTATCTTTTTCATAAGTCTAAAATCAGATCCTGAACTAGATCAGAACCTTACAGTTCTTGTGAATCCGATTTTTATGGAATTCTGAAAAAGATTTAGTCAGAATTGCAGATCCACTTTATCTTGAAATTAGTATCCAATTTATTTAGAAATCATGCTCCAATTTCCTTGTCTTTAATTTCATTATAAATATAAATTTTATTTCCTTAGAAATATGAATCTGATTACCTTAGAAATAATAATATGATTTCCCTAAAACCCCTAATCTGATTAATAACTTTGTTAAACTCTCATTTTCATTATATTGAGAGTCCAATTAAATGATTATTTTATAGTTTCATATTTCATTAATGTTTAATTTCATTTTATCAGATCCCATATGTTTCTTAAATATTCAAATATTTCTTAAAGATAGTATTGTTTCTTAAACGTAGAAATGTTTCTAAAACATAGAATTGTTTCGTAAACAAAGAAATGTTATTTAAACAAACAGATGTTTCCTAAATATATACATGTTTTTTAAATATACAAATGTTTCTTAAACTTATCAATGATTCATAAAAATAGAATTTGTTATTAAACCTAGAAATGTTTTCTAAACATAGGGATGTTTCTTAAACATGGTAACGTTTCATAAACATGGTAATGATTCATAAAAAACAATCTCGTACAATCTTTTATAATCTAACCATTGATTGAGTGCCACATGTATAGGTCCCTTTGAGATTGATTGAAAAATATGATCATTGGATGAGGGTGCCGACCTTTGGAACATTACCTATTAATACCCCAATCATTTGAAGACTTCAACGCATGTTTATAAGTTGACACATCTAGAGATCACATTATGTAATGTTGTGAAGCAATTTATAGATAGAGAAACTCTCATGCCTTGTGTGTATGTTTTAAAAAAACATGTGAAAACTTTCAATAAATTTTTCATCAAACTTTGTGCGATTGAGATTGACAGATCAATCGAGGGCTTCCATAGATAGGAAGATAGAGGTTCTGAATAACTTAATATTAGAGGGATTTCGATGATAAAAAATATATAGGTGAAAACTGACTTAAATTTTAAGGTCCTGTGAGGATAGCATGCCAATATTTGATATTCTTATTGAGGTCATACACTCGTGTGGGTAAGAAAAAATTTCTTGAAATAATAAATACAGGTACATTTAACCAAGGTTATTCGATACCCTTTTATTTGGGTTAAATGATTTCACATACTTTTTCTTATTTCAAAAAACCTTTTTCTTTCTGCTGAAATTTTATTAAAAAATAAACTATAACATTCTTATAAATTTTTATAATTGTATACTCTGATAAATAAGATTCTATATGTGTAAATGTGTAATCTTTTCTCTAAGTAATCATTTCTTATGTGTTGTTATCACATCTATATTTCGGGATCCTAACCACGTTAGTTTCTTAGTTACTGAATAAATAGGGTTTGTTAATCTATATTGTTTAAAATTGTTAAACATGCACTTTTTAGGATAAATATGATTGTTTTTGAATGTATAATTCACCCTCCTGTAATTGAACATATACATCAATATTTCTTTCCTATCGGTATCCATTTAGGAATGATTATAAAAAAAATAATATAATGAAAAAATATACAATCTATGAAAACAATTTCATTATGTATATGAATTAAATATGCCTTATTTATAATAAACATGTCTTACATGATATAACATGCATAGGAAAATGAAGTAGTTGACATCAGAAACAAGGGTAGTAGTGGAATAATTTTAAGAAAATGATACAAAAACATCATATATGACTTCATAAATATATATATGGTTTGTGTATAATGTAATAAAATATTTTAAACCATCATAAAGGAGGTTAAAGATCATAAAACTAATGGAATTTACAAGGTAATTTGAATTTCACAATCTTATTATTATTCCTATTTTTTATATGAATGTAAACTGTAGGTAATATTTTCATCCATTTCCATGATTCATAATTTTTTTTCATATTGTCATTATTATTAACCTAAAATTATTAATTAATTTGTACCCATGTCCAAATTTGAATAAAATTCAATAAAAGGAATTGTCTTTTTGTTTTCCAAATGAGGTACTTTATGATTTTTTGAACAAAAATACAGAAGGAATGTTTTTTAACTTATACATCGTGAGTACATTTTTCTACAATCATGACACCATAATGTATTGATTATTACTTTAACGATTACAAGATTCATCTCAATGAAAATTTTTTCTTTTATAATTTTGTGTCCATTTAAATAAATATTTTCAAATTAAAAAAGGGTATTTATCTAAATAAAATTTTAATGAATTTATTAGCTTGTTCTCATCTATGTCAGTATTATTTTTATATACTATGACTCATTTAGGATGATCACTTATGATACCTTCTACCATACCATATTAAAGAACTTATCATCATTTTTACTATGGATGTTCTAGTTTCAGACCATTAATGGTTGAATTATTCACATTTCATATTCTAGTTTTTAAATATGATTTTTTGTGTTGTTTAGGTGTCAACCTTTTCATATGAGGAATTAATTGGGATTATTAAGTGATAGGATTGTACACCAATAACCCATTGATGTATCTATTGTTACCTTGAGGAAAACTATTTTGGGTATTAGATGATGTCTTACCCATTTATGTGTGGTGTTCTGAATGAATCCTTGATGATTTGTTAATGATATCTGGTATTATGAATTCCATTATTATGAGATAATTTATTAACACTCCATGTGATTATTTGAATAGTAAAATATTCATGGATATGTTTTTTATCCCCCATTATTATCTATATGGTATTATTTATTCAGTCCATATTATGCTCAAGATATGTTTAAATTGAATGTGTTTCAGTTATTCACATTCCCTTATTGTTTGTGCTTATATATTCAGGATAGATTCTGATATACGATTAACATTACTAAAAATCTTAGCTCACCATTTTCTTATATTATAATTTTCCATGGATTCCATGATTTATGTTATGACTGATATGTGGGTTTAATCATGGAAAATATTGGTGTTCTCAAAGGATTATCTATGTTGTATTTTATGTTTTAAATGGCAATGTAATGTTCATGTATGTAATCTGGCTTTCAGAAAAACTAAACTAATCAGTTCTTTGGGACAAAATTATTGTATCTATGCCAATGTAATAAAAGAAGGCATCATATATAGTCTATTAGGGTTAGGGTTGTTACAATTTTTATCAGATAAATATTTGTAGAACCCCAGAAAATGAGATTTATATAACATAGATATGGGAACATAACCCTACGATAGAATATTAGGGTATGTAGAGAATAAAAGTAGAGAATTATGGTAAGTTTGAGTTATGTGATCCTTCTATGAAATAAATCTTATTATAGATAATATTAATGAATGTGGTTTTAGAAGAAATGCACCTCGAGGTGACAACTCCAAAAGGTGTATTGTTTCTGACTCGAGCATAAACTGGTATACAAAAATAGTCATTACTCTACACTTTGTTTGACACTAACAGGGGTTACTCTTATGATAATTAACATTTTCATTACAAAACATCATGAGGGATTTAATATAGAGATATCCCCAAATAAACCATATTTATGACAATGAGATTATCTATGACTAACTTTTACAATATAGGTTTACTATTTAATAATTATTTCTATTAAATATTATGTTTTATAATGATATGATTTAATTTAGTGTATTATTTAATTTATTGATGGTTCTTAGTAGAACAAATACGAACCTTACAAATGTACATGATCAAAATAGTAATAATGATCATATCATATATTGTCTTAGGCCACTATTTTATATAGAATTATTCTCTCATGATTCCTAATCCTATGAGAACATATTATCATGTGATAACTAGCTGGGTAAGGAATTCCTCATGTCCTATGGAATTAAAGGAATGAAAGAAACAATGTGGATTATATGTCAGACAGTGTATAAATGGAATAAGGGGAAAACGTATTTTCTCACTTGAGATAATTTTTAAAAGAAACACCTTCGTACTTTGAAGAAGGGAATGTTATTTTTTTAATTATGGAGAAAAAGGACACCACATTCATTATTATAAGGGGAAATACAAAATTCAATGTGAAATTCTTCCACAATATGGAGATAAAACACTACACAAATCAATGCCTCAAGAGACAAATAATATATATCCCAAATGATGCTAATGAATCATGGTCAAAATTATACTACTACCATAGACAAAGAGGAATGATTAATTTTCTTATGTTTGTATTCAAGAATTATGTCATTTGAGTATTTTATCAATGATGCAATGGTTATAATAATTATGAAATGCATGATGATTGTACTAAAATGAATTTTAGTTAAGTATTTATGATCATTTCTTGAATGGTGAAAATAAAATGACTCACTAAAAAGTTTATTTTTTTTGAAAAACACATTGTTAAGGGAAATATAATCCTTTATATGTTTCTGTTGAAAATATTTTGATGTTGGATAAAGAGATGATTGATATTTATAATGTAAATTGAATACTAATAACAATATTGGAAATGATTCTACCATGTTGTATCATGATGTTTTTGAATGGTTAAGGATTTATTGAATGTATTACGTTGAACATTGGATGTGGTTTTAAATATTATTGTATTACATAAACATATAATAATAAACATAGAAATAGTTTAAGGAATAACCAAATGATAATATTTTGTTTATGAAATAGAAATGTGTATTTATTTATATACATAGAGATTAAAATAATTCATCAAATCTAGGAATAATGGTATTCAAACAAAACTATTGTCCTATTACCATCATTATTGATTACATCAAGGACCTTTTCCACACCACCGATTTAAGGATCTCTGGTCAAAAATATTCGCATGATCACACTCTCTATAATTTCATATGAGAAAATGATGTTTAGAATTATCTTCCATTTATAAGTTTTCATTAATATTCTCTTATTTGAATGCCTATTTTTGAGGTGACCTTCACATTTACTTTTCCCTCTTATTAAGAATATTTCTTAATAAACCTATTTCCATTGTGGTTTTATAAGAAAAATTATTTTCTAATATCAAATCCTAGACTATCGAGATCAAATCTAAATTGCGAGAACATAATTTAATTATGGTAATGATAATGTAACACTAGAAGACATTAAAATATTTTTATTTTTCAATAAATTAATTTTTTTCTAGTTTTCTTTTTATGAGACACTATATTAAGATTATGTAATACATAATAATGATTTGGTTTGAGTTACACTTAAGGCCATGTTTTATTTTTCAAAAATATAATATCAAAAGATTGATATTTAATATAATAATATATTACCTAACTATTATGTTTGTGGTTATAATAGTATTAAGTAAATTAATAAAACATATTTTTGAATTCATTGGATTCAAATTAATTTTAAATTAATACAAGACGAAACTGAATATATAGGAATCATTTTTGTAATGAACTATTTATATGAAAAAAATTTCTTTTATCCTAACAAATTAAAATAATTATAATTGGTGAAAGGTATTAGGAAAATAAATATTTAAAAAAATATTTATTACATTCATGAAATATATTTAATAGTCATAAAATAATAACAAAAACAATTTTTATGTATAACAACCAATATTTTTATAAATGATATTTTACTACCTTTTAATGGTGATCATATTTTAAATCCAATTTCTTAAAAATTTATATATTTGGTTTGAAATAATAAAAATTTTGGTTAACATTGAAATAAAAGCTGTACTTTGGATGAATTTTTTATAATTTTTAGATAAGTTTCATGTTTTGATGAATAATGATAAAATATTTCATTTTAATTAAAAAGCAAATTTCATCAAAATAATTCGTAGTGTAAAATTATTTTTTTAAATGTTTTTTAATAATAAATTGATCAATGTATTATCCTTTAGTTTAATTTAATTATGTTAAATCAATTCCACATTGAATTTGGATATAAAAACATTTCAATATTTTTAATGTTTTCCCATTAGAAATAATTTTTCTCATTCTATGAACATGGTAAATTTTTAATTAATTACTAAAAATTCTGTGATTAAATTTTTTAGAAATAGATTCAATATTTTGATTAAGATCTTAAAAATTATTTAAATTTATTTATATTATTGTTTTCCATATTAATAGAAACATTATCAATAAGTTTGTAATACCATGATTAAGTGTAAATCAGGTAATTATCGGTAAAAATATTATAAAAAATGTTATAAAATCAACCTATCACATGTACTAATTTAATTTGATCAGTATTTTTCATTACTAATAACTAAAGTATCACATATGAGACCATTTAGGGCATTTGGATAAGAATAAAACCGTCATATCATTATATGAATAAGAATGTCAATTTTGTCATACTTTTGATTTTAATAATTGAAGTATTTTTAAGATGGTTATATATAGGGGATAAATAAGACTATAAATAATCCTTTGAGTGATAATATATTTATCTTTATTAGGAGAGTTTATTTGTAAATTTTAGAGATGAAATAATTAAATTTGAGTCTTTCATGATAATGATGTGAATAATGTTTATGTAATGAAAATTTCAAATAAATGATTTTGAAAATACTAAAATAAATATAATTAGAGATGTTTGATGTCATAAATTAATTTTTTATAACTAATTAACATGTTATTTATATTTTTTTAATTATTGGTTCGAATATATCTTATGGTTATGATATTTTAAAAAATTCATGTAATGAATAGGTTCAAAATTGACAATAATGAAATTGTAAAAAATATATTTTATTAAATGATATAAAATTCATAAAATTATAAAATTGATCCAAATTATTGAGATAAAGTTAAAAATTTCTTCCATTACTCATTTAAGGATATTTTTTTTCATTGTATAGAAACTATATTATCCTTCACAAAATAAAAACACATTTTATCATGGTAAGAGTGAAACGATTTAAAGAAGGGGTAAACCAAAACATATTGGTATAACACAACCCTAAACTTTTCCAAAAACTTATTTTCAGAATATTAACCTAACTGTAATGTCCCAAAATTTTATTAATGAAAATTAATATGGATATAATTAAATTTATTAATATGTAAAATGGTTATATAACATATGAACATCCATGGTCTTATGAGTTTGGAATTCAAAATACCATTAAGAATTGTTACCACTGATAATATAGCCATTGAGTAGCGATCAATTGATTAGCATAAATATAGGTATTTAAGAAATTGAATTTACTCAGAAAAAGGAAGTGATAAACTCATCCAGTATAATTTCACTATACGAAGCCCATTTTTTGGAGCTCAGAAAAGAGGCGGTATCATTGGGATTCTCTCTTGACCAAGCCCATGTCGAACTTCAACATGTAAATCTTTATAGAACTACGTATGAGAGAAGTGGGAGTTGATAGAGATTACCACCTGGGTGGTGTTATCCGAGCCACCCTAAGAGTCTGTCACCATCACACACTACACTCTTCGGTCTTATACAGGTGTCATATGGGGTTTTGTAACATGACCCTAGCACTATGATTATGAGAATTATTTTTTGTATAGAATAATGAATATACATTCATTTTATTAATATTACTTTGTAAATAGTTTTTAATGAATAAATATTTTTTTTGGTTAATATTAAATTATGAAATATATTTTTTTTTTGTTTTTGAATTAAAATATATTTTTTAGTTTCTAAATTACTTTTTATTAAATATAAATGATCGTATAAATTTTATGAATACATTAGTAATTTTTATTAACGCTTGAATGCTGTTTTCATAAAAATAATGAATTTTTTTATAAATGATGGTTTTTATTTTAAAATTAAAAACCACATATTTAGAAAATTATTTAGATAAAATGAATATTTTTTTTTGGAATCAGGATGTCAAAAGTATCCAACAGTGAATTTTTCATAATTTTATGAGAATGTCGAATTTTTTAGAAACCATTATATACCGTTTAATTATATAATGTGTTTTATAAAAACATAATGTCCCAATAGTGATGTAATAAGTTATTATAAATGATATTTTCCGAAAATATAAGTTTTAACATTAAAATAATGTGATTTTATATTTGTTTTATTTTTTAAAAAAACAAATTTAGTGGACCCTCCAAGACTTATAAGACATTTTAACTTTTAAATTTATTTCCTTGAGAGTGTGACTCACCTCTACATAGGCAAGCCAAATATTTTAAGTAGTTTAGAAATTTTACTTATAAAATAATGTTTTCCACTCTACTTTTGAAAATACCATTGGAAAAAACCATGGGATTGTCTGTGGTTTTGATTAGTATAATGTGTGTTTTCCAAAACCAGAAAAAAAGAGAATTCCCTCTCTTTTCCTATATAATCCCACATAAGCTCCCAATTATTCTTAGATAAATTCCTTTTGATATCTACCATCATATGACCTCCTCTCTCTATAATACTATCAATGTTCCCCAAGCTCCCAAGAGCTCTGTCCCAAGACCCTCCCAAGCCTTTGGGATTACACATCCAAGTAAGGGATTCATTATTTTCTTATTTTTTTCAAGTTTATTTATGTACTAATACCATATTACATTCAATTAAAAAATTTGGGGTATTATTTCTCATTTCCCTTATATACCCCTCCATATGTTTGAAATTATTATATACCTATTTCTCTCTCATTAATACCTCCCATGTACACCCGTTACCATGCCTAAATTCAATATGGAAAATCTCTCTTTTCATTCACATTCAAGAAATTGTTTTCTATTATGAATATAAATTATATTACATTCATAGGGACATGTATATATGACATTATATATGTCCATTACATTTAAATATTATTAAACACCCATTTCTCCCCCATCAACAATTTTTATGAATTCTTATACCACGTTGTTATACTACCGAAATTGCACTGCGATTTTTCTCACGCCAAAGTCATTGTGTAGTGAATTCCATGCCCATTTCTCTATCAAGGGTATTCAAATTTATGCACAATTTTTAATTAATTATATTTTTTCATTTATTAATTCCAAATTATTTTATCTTGAAATACATGATGATGTTTAGTGGTTCCATGTTGTATGATCTATGTGGAACACTTTTTCATGAAATGAAATATTTATGTAGGGTGTTCCATGATAGTGCACCAATTAATTGGGTAAAGATTAGTATCATGAAATGTCAAGTGAAATTAGGTTTTAATCATTCTAATTTCTTTGAAATGATGTTTTAATCATGTTCCATGTGCAATGAGCCTTGGATTAGCCTAATACCAGGTCATGTGTTGTGGCCACATTTCCATGTTATGATAATCATGCTATATAATGCTTGTCTATTAATGTTTCTATTATTATTATTATTTTATATGACTATTTCCTAACATGTACTATATTTTCATGTTAATTCATGTTTACTCCCTTACTAGATTTTTATGTGACCCTTTTCTTATGCATGTTCTCATGTTATCACATGCAATGATACGTACGAGGGAATGTAGTGGTCATATAAAGGAAGTTTTCAATAAAGATGTTGTGTTTTATGTTTTAAGTAGTTATGTAATGTTCCTCAGACCAAAATACACTATAACTATAGATCTTATAAGTTTTATCAAGTGAATGTTTTATTTAATAAATCATGTTTAAGTTTGTAATGAAAAGTAGGAATTATATAGTTGGTATCAAAGGATAGGTTTAGTTATATTTGGGATTAGGATTAGAAAACCCTTGTGAATCCTTAGAGATATGAATAAGTATAATAAAAATAATCCATAAATTTTTGTGAGTATTGAGTAAGTGGTTTATCAATCATATAAATCCCTATCTGTATACAATTAAGTAGAGATGGTTCTGGCACAAATGTACCAAGGAGTGAAAACTCTGACAAGGAGTTTGGGCTTGACCTGGGGTATCCTGCTACACAACAACGAGCCTTACTATACTCTTAGTTAAGAAAATCTTGGGTGATATGATTTGGTAAATTTATAATCTTATTCTGAATCATTATTAAGTGAAAAATTGCCTCTTAGAATATATGTTGGAATGTAGATCGTGGATAACATAGATTGAAGCAGATAAATTCATATGTTAAAGAACTAAGTTTTCCATTTTTACCCTCGTATTAAACTTAATGTGTTACCCATAACTATCCTTTTATTCTATCAAATGGATGGTAATAAGATGACTCAGGCTAACAACTGGCGTGGAGGGAAATGTGATTAATGTCCTAGTGAGATTCCCAATCAAATGGGGGCCCAATTAGAACATGTCATGATTATGCTCGACCATCTATCAAAAACCACAATTAATAATTTTTACCTTTTTGAATGCCTATGCACATCATGGAAGAGAATGATGAAATATCATGAATTTCCATCTGATAAAGGTGATAAGGTAAAGAAGACCAAATTTCCTTCATGTATCAAATGTGGAACGAGGCGCCTAGGGAAATGTCACAAAGGGACTAGGAGATTTTTTATATGTGCAATGGAAGGGAACAAAGTATCAAATTGCCATGAAATAATTGATAATGTGATGGATGCAAACAAAGCTCCATATAAGGCATCTTACCCGGTTCTATGTCATAAATGTGGAGATGTCGGGCATTTTCCAATATGATGGTGTATTGCATGTTTTGATAAATATGATGAGCATTAACAATATCCTTAATCAAGGGAGTACATGACGTCATATGAAAATATGGATAAGGGTAAATGAATTACATGTAACCATTACTTAAAAGTAGTGTTTTTTATGTTTTCAAATAACATTGGGTCTGATTCTCACTCAAATTTACCCAATAGAATAAGGTAGGACGGTCCTTGTAGTTTAGCTTGGGTTGTCAAATCCTCAGAGACCTAAGAAGTAACCTATAGACACGTATATTCTATGGACTATTTTTGGATATGAAGTGGCCAAATTGTGTTGATTTTGGATTGTCTTAAAGGATATCTAACAGACATATGTGAATTCAATTTAAAATAATGAGTTGATCCTAGGTTACTGCTCGGGGTGGATTGGACATATTTCCTTTTCAATGATTTCAATTTCTTATATTTGAGATGGGTTCATTTAAGGAGGTAAAACAAAATCATCACTTACTAGTTTAATTTCTACACCCTTTAATACTAATCACCTATACACTTGAAGGATCAATGTTTTGATCACTCCACAGTAAAGGTTCGTATTAGCACTTGAAGTGTGTGGCCTTAAATTATACAAGGATGATGGAGTTTAGAAATCATCAAATAAAAATATCAGTTAAAGAAGTGATTATAAATTAATGTGGTGATAAATAACATGCAATCAAACCCCTTGCTACTCCCTTGGATCAACCCTTAAGTGGGCTAGCCCTCTATTGATCCCATGGTTTCAATGGAAGCGGAATGTAGACTAATGAGGGAGTAAAAGAAGAAATACTGAAAACAAAAAAAATAGAATGATCACTCCACCGTTGTGTGAATAATTTCAAAAGTTTTGGTGTGAATAAATTCACACCTTGATCCAACAGTATCAAAGTTATATTAAGAACATCATAATAAGAGTATAAGAAGAACATTTATTATGAAACTAATGTGAATTGAACAACTTACATGTGAAAGGAAAATTGAGACAACAAAATTGCAGCATAACATTACAATTGAACTAAGCACCAGATATTCTTCAATACTCCAACACCACTACCTTAAATAGACATTTTTAAGCCCTTGGGTCGAGCCTCCAACAGTAGAATTCTTATCAATTAATTGTGGTAGTCCATAGGTGGGTGAATGTAAGGGAGAGTTGATTTTTCCACCCTTGACCCGAGGTGGCAGCCAAATTTCCTTCACCAAACAGATACGATTGGAAGACCTTCTAGATGGCCGAATCAGAGTGGCCCATAGAAGTAGAAAATGGAGATCAGGATTTCTTATAACCGTATGTAAATTTTGGGCTTATTTAGAGTTGTGTATTACGAGATATTATCAAATTAGTGGGCCGTTTTTCTAGGCCGTAGAATCTGGCCCAGAATGTTATCTCTAACTTGGGCCGCCTAAATGGAAACCATGGAAGATGAATTAGCTTTGGATCCTCAAAAGTGATTTGTTCCTATAAAATCCTTCTATAATCTCCATAAATATGAGATTCATTGGGAATGTATGATTGTCCCCACAGTCTTATCAGTGGGATGGTGTCCAATCTACCTTCTCCAGAATTGTTTTTTCATCGCCAAATATCTCCTTCATCCTTTATGAATCATTCATTGATCCCTGAATGAAAAATGTTTAAATTTAAGTTAAGATCCATTTAACAAAATATAAATTTAAAATATGGATAATTAAATTCCCTATAATTATTCGACTCATTGGGTATATTAAATGATTTTTAAAAAATGTACCACACAATAGTGCATTTTAAGTAAGAATTACAATCATAATGTGAAATGATGTTCAAAGAGTAAAATGCACTAAAATTTTGTGAATGAATAATAAATAACATGAATATTATGTATATTAACAAGGAATATTATCCTCATTTAGTGTCTAATCACACCCCCACTATTAAAAGGATGTGCATTTTCATCTTTTTCTTTTTTATTTGGATGAAAATATAAACGATGAAATATCACATTGGACAGCCACACTTTCCAAAATCTATGGTCATGAAATTATACATGGATTAAAATTAGAATCATGGCATGATAAATTATTTGATATTAAGTTTCAAAGTGTGTAATGTGTATTACCATGTTCAATGTTAAAAGAATTTTTCCTTCCATTTACTCATCTATTATCAAATCATTCATTTTTTTGACACAAAAGCATTTTTTATTTTATCTCCCACCCAACATAAAATAACACTGTCCCTAGTGTTTAAATAAAAGAAAATTTAGAATGGGTTATAGGTAGAGAATTGAAGTTCAAAAAGGAAATTGAAAATGAGGATCATGGAATGAAGTCACCTGGTGGTTGAAGTCGAAATTCTTGCTACTCCAAATTAGTCCTTTGATCTCTTGTAGGATGTAGGGACCTCCATGATTGAACATTTATCACCCAAAATAGTACCTGAACCAAAATAAGAACAAACCAGACAAAACAAAAAACACAACAACTTATTTAATTCCATGTATCATCATTTTTATGGTTTTTCCTATTTTTCTGTTTTTTTAATAAAACTAATGATACATTGTCTTATTTTAATTTTTTGGGTAAGGTATTTATCATGGATCACACTACGTTACACAGATGAATATGGTTCTCCCCTTTCATACCCATCCATACTCATAATAGAAGAACAAGTCAAAAATATTTTTTTTAAATATAAAAATTATTAATTAATCCTATTTAAAATATAAATTTTATGAAAAAAAATGATAGGAAACTTGAAAACCATGGGTTGCCTCCCATGCAGAGCATTGTTTAACGTCGTTAGCCCGACATGGACCCTAAATCTATCAATTTTTTCCCGGTTCATAGGTTGGCTCAGTTAACTCAACCTCTATTTACTGTTTATTGAATGATTCAATGAATGGTTTTAACCTTTGACCATTGACCATGAAAATGTAACCACTTGTGGGATCTTGAATCTCTACTGCCCCATTGGGGTACACATGTTGCACTATGAAAGGTCCTGACCATCTAGAACTTAAATTTCCCAGCTGTAATTGATGTTTTGAACTATACAAGAGCACAAGTTTTCCCGGTTCAAAATGATTGACCTTCATATTCCTAGATTGGTAGGCTTGAACTCTAGATTTATTGATCCTTGAATTTTCATAACCCTCCAAACTTAATTAATCCAGTTCATTGAGATCTAATTTCCTTTTTGTTATGGCTAATGAGAGTTCATAATCCATTTTATTAATTGCCCAAAAGGCCTTAAGCTCAATTTGAAAAGGAAAATGGAATGCTTTTCCATAAACCAACCTATATGGGGACATTCCTAAAATGGTTTTATATGCGGTTCGATAGTCCCAAAGAGCATCTAAGAGTTTCTCAGACCAATCTTTCCTATAGGGGTTGATAGTTTTTTCAAGAATTTTCTTAATCTCCCTATTCGCTAACTCATCTTGACCATTGGTTTGAGGATGGTATGCAGTGGAAACTTTATTATAAATACCGTACTTAGACATGAATGAAGAGAATGGGCTGTTGCAGAAATGGGTTCCTCGATCACTGATTATAGCCCTAGGAATTTCAAATTGAGAAAATATGTTCTCTTTTAGAAATCGAATCACAACTTTATGATCGTTGGACTTAGTGGGAATGGTCAAAACCCATTTTGAGACATAATCAACAGCTAAGAGTATGTAGAGGTATCCCCTAGAGTTTGGGAATGGACCCATGAAATCAATTCCCCAACAGTAAAATATTTCAACCAGTAAGATGGGAGTGAGTGGAATTTGATTCATTTTTGTGATGGACCCTACTTGTTGACACCTACGACAACTTTGACAAAATGTGTAAGAGTCCCATGAGAGGGTGGGCTAGAAGAGACCACATTAAAGAATCTAAGCAGATGTTTTATTAGAGGAAAAGTGACCTCCACATGCCTCACTATGACAGAATTTATAGATGGGCACTTGTTCAAATTCTGAAACACACCTCCTAATGACTTGGTCAGGGTAGAACTTATAGAGGTATGGATCATCAAACACATAGTGTCTAACATCAGAAAGGAACTTCCTTTGAGCTTGAGACCCTATGAATTTTGGAATGACTTCTGTAACTATGAAATTGGATATGTCGGCATACCAAGGGTAGTCACTCACAGAGTATAGGTGTTCATCAGGAAATGAATCGGGCACACAATGGTGATTTTATTTGTCTTCTAATTCCATCGTAGAGAAGTGACCAGCTACAACATTTTCAACGCCCTTTTTATACTTGATTGTGAGGTCAAATTCATGTAAGATAAGGATCCACCTAATAAGTCTAGCCATAGAATCTTGTTTTTAGAAGAGGTATTTTAGTGTAGAATAATCAGTGAACACAATGATGGGTGATCCTAAGAGGTAGTACCTAAACTTCTCTAAGGCAAACACAATAGCAATTAATTCCTTTTTAGTGGTGGTGTAGTTGATTTAGGCATAATTTAAGGATTTTTTTGCATAAGCAATGACATAAGGAGTTTTATCACAATGTTGTCCTAACACAACTCCTACAGCAAAGTCACTAGCATCACACATAAGTTCGAAAATAAGGTTCCAATTTGGATATTTCGTAATGGGAGGAGAGGTGAGAGAGGATTTGAGGTTTGAGAATGATCCCTCACAGCTTTCTTTCTGAACAAATGGAGCATCCTTTACTAGGAGAGAACAAAGGGGACGTGAGATTGAACTAAAGTCCTTGATGAATCTTCTATAGAAACCAGCATGTCCTAAGAAAGACCTCACATCCTTGACAGTTTTGGGTGATGGAAGGTGACTGATGATGTCAACCATGGCATTATCAACTTCAATCCCCCTACCTGAGACCAGATGGCCTAGAACTAGTCCCTCTTTAAACATGAAATGGCATTTTTCCCAGTTTAGGACTAGATTCTTTTCTTCACATCTTGACAAGACTCTTTTTACATTCCTCAGACATCCCTCAAATGTATCCCCAAACAAAGAGAATTCATCCATGAAGACCTCTAGAAAATCCCCTACCATTTTTGAGAAGATTCCCATCATGCACCTCTAGAAGGTTACAAGGGCATTGCATAACCCAAAGGGCATGTGTTTGAAGGCAATGTTTCTAAATGGACATGTGAATGTAGTCTATCCTTGATCCTCTAGGTAGACCTCAATTTGATTATACCCTGAGTACCCATCTAAGAAACAGTAGAAGGCATGACCTACAACTCTCTCAAGGACTTGGTCAATGAATGGTAAGGGGAAATGGTCCTTCCCGGTGAATGAGTTTAGCTTCATATAGTAAATTCGGACCCTCCATCCACTACTAACCCTTGTTTGAAGAATCTCTCCATCCTCATTTGTTATTGCTGTGATTCCAGCCTTTTTTGGAACCACTTGAATTGGGCTCACCCACTCACTCTCAGCTATGGGATAGATGATACCAGCTTTTAACAATTTCAGAAGTTCTTTCCTTACTACCTCCATGAGATTAGGATTGAGTCGCTGTTGAGGTTGACAACATGGCTTTGAATCAGATTCCAGAACAATCCTATGATTCCGGATAAGTGGGCTAATCCCAGGAATATCAGACAGGGTCCAACCAATGGCTTTCTTATGTTTCTTAAAGACATCTAGAATCATCCTCTCATGACTAGCTTCACGTGAAGAATAAATGACAGTAGGATTTGTTTGATTGTCCCCTAGGAAAGAATACAGGAGTTTAGCGGGATGTTCCTACAATTCAAGATCAGATTGGTTCAGAATATCAGCAGAATATTGGGACATTAGATCAAGTTCAATTTCTTTTTTTAGATTTTTAGATAGGATTGATTCCCCACATGTAGAAGTTTCATCTACTGGATAGTCTTGATCAGATTTAGGGAAGGATGTTTGATTGGTCTCCATGAAATTGGTTTTATGAAAGGATTCACTGATTTTTGGACCTAAGAATCCATCATAAGAGCAATTTGAAAATGATTCAAGCCAGGGAGATAAACTTCATTCATATGAAAAAATGAAATCAACCTCATCCTGACGTAAACATTCATTGAATATTCCCTGATGTTCCATGGATTCATTATCAATGCTTCCTATCATGTTTAATTCATGAATGTCATCGTCATCCCATATTTGTGAGCTTACATTATAGATGTTCAAGTCTAAACTCATGTTCCCAATGTTGATGGTCATGATCCCATTTCGGACTCGGATAACAAAGTTTATTGTTGCAATGAAAGGAAAACAAAGGATGATTGGGGTTTGTTTCTTATTTCATAAGTTTGGATAGTTGTCAAGGACAACGAAGTCAGCTGGGTATATGAAGTTTTCAACCTTTACCAGAACGTCCTTTAAAATCCCCTTGGGAACCCTAATGCTACGATCATCAAGTTGAAGTGTGACAAATGTGGGTTGGAGTTCTTCTAGTCCTAACTGGAAGTACACAGCATAAGGGATGAGATTGACACTAGCACCTAGATCAAACAAGGCCTTGTCAAATTTGGTTTCTCCTAGTTTAACATTAATGTAAGGGCAACCTGGGTCTTTCAACTTAGGAGGAAGGGTCCCTTGAATGGTTGTACTCACATTAGAAGCCAAAAGGACTTGGTTTTTATGTGATTTTTTTTAAAAGTGCACAAGTCCTTAAGGTACTTTGAGTAGGCAGGTATGGTTCAGATTCCATCGAGAAAGGGAATGTTCAACATGACTTGTGAGAAGATTTCACTCAAGATTTCACTCAGTTCATTCTTGGGTTTCCCTCTTATGCATTGAAGAAATGGTGTAGGTTTTGGGGTTGTTTGTTGAAGAGTTGTTTCTTTCACATTGTTATCAGTTTCCCCAGTTTGATCTTGTGGTTCATTTGAATTTTCATCCAAGTATGAATCTTCAGGTGGGTTCTGAATTATTTGTTCTGGTTTCTCAATTGCTTTCCCACTTCTTAAAATAGTCACAACCCTTAGTTGTTCATGAGTTGTTTGAGCACAACTTGAATCTCCCCTTGAAGTTGAGGATGGAACCACCTGAGTAGGCATGGGTGCCTTTTCAGTTTTGATGGTTTGAAGTTCTTGTTTAAGGGAAGATACTTCTAAGTTCATCCTTTCCATTTGTTTGAAAGGTTGTTCTTGTAGGCTTTGTGGAATAGTTTGGGTGGGTGCTTGAGTAGGTTGGTTTATCCCAAGGGGGATATTTTGGAGGTGGGGTGGTTTGTTGAAAATGGACAGGTGGCTGTTAGTATTGTATAGGTTGGGTTTGGAACTAATTATGGGTTTGGTAGTTCTGATGGGGGTAATGATTTTGTCCCTATGGTTGTCTAGGTTGTTGGTTATCTTTCCAGCGGAAGCCTGGGTGGTCGTTATACCTTAGATTGAAGTTGTTTTGGTATTGAGTATTTTGAAAGTTAAAGACATTTACTTCCGCTGGGGGTCCTCCTAAAAGAACATCCTTGATTGATGGAATGGTTGGGCAGTTGTTGGTCTTATGGTCATGTTTGTCTCAAATTGTGCAAACAGGGTCAATGGTTTGGATTTCATGGAATTTCCTAAGGTCTATCTCATCAATCTTCCTAGAGAGTGCTGCGAGTTTATCCCTAAGGCTTTCCTCTTCTCTAAGTGTACGAATTCCAGTAGTTCTTTGTGGCTTTTCAGAATAAGGTGAAGTTCCCCTTGTTTGGTTTTGTTCAGAAAGGCTTTCTAGATACGCGTAAGCATCATTTGGGGCTTTGTTTTTAAAGGTTCCATTACACATCATGTCAATGAATTGTTTATTCCCTGGACCCAAACCTTCATAGAAAATTCTCACTTCTTCAGGTATAGAAAAACCATTGTGTGGAACCATGTTTAGAGTATATTTTATCCTCTCCCATGTTTCATAGAATGAATCTCCCTATTTTTCAAAAAAGTTTTGGATACTCTTTTTAAGTGCAATTGTTTTGTGGCGGGGAAAGTATTTTTTATAGAATTCTCTTTGTAGTTGGTAAGATGAGTTGATGGATGATGGTATCAAATTTTTTAACCAATTTTTAGATCGATCCCTTAAAAAAGGAAATAGCCTCATCTTTGCTGATTCTAGTTGATGTGGGGGACACATGGTTTCTACAATGTCATTTAACTCCTTAATGTGAAGGCAGGGAATCTCAAACTCTATTCCCTAGAATGTGGGAAGACGGTTTAGGACATGAGGTTTAAATATGTAGTTGGAATCTCCTAGGTAATTGTGTCTAATGCATGAGGGGGCATTGGTCCAAGAAGGTGTGAGGTAGTCATTCATGTTTTGATCAACCGCCTTCCCCAAGTTTGGGGCTGCCACATTTGGGTTTCCATTTTGGTTCCCACCCGGGTTTATGAGTGGATTTCGTTGAAGAACATCCATTTAAATGGGCTCAAATTTTGACTCAGGTGTGTTAGGAAGATTGGGATCTAATGTAAAGAGTTCCCTTGTGGTACTAGACTCCCCAACCCCAGGACAATCCACCCTAACTAGATGGTTCGATTGATCGTGGGTGTAGGCGGACATTCGCCAAAAGAAAAAAATTGAGAAAGAGACAAGATAAGAGAATTTGGATAAGAAAAGAAGAAATGGGGGAGAATAGAATTTGTGTTTATATGAATTACTTGGGTCCCCGGAGACCGCGCCAAAATTTGGTTCTCGCTCAAATTTACCCAAGAGAATAAGGTAGGACGGACCTTGTAGTTTAGCTTGGGTTGTCGAATCCTCAGAGACCTAAGAAGTAACCTATAGAGACGTACATTATATGGACTGTTTTTGGATATGAAGTGGCCAACATGGGTTGATTTTAGATGGTTTTAAGGTATCTCTAAGAGACTTATGTTAATTCAATTTAAAATAAGGTGTTGATCCTAGGTTATTGCTTGGGCTGGGTTGGACTTATTTCCTTTTCAATGATTTCAATTTCTTATATTTGAGATGGGTTCATTTAAGAAGATAAAACAACATCATAACTTACTGGTTTAATGCCTACACCATTTAATACTAATCACCTATACACTTTAAGGATAAATGTTTTGATCACTTCAAGGTAAAGGTTCTTATTAGCATTTGAAGTGTGTGGCCTTAAATTCAACAAGGATGATGGAGTTTCAAAATCGTCAAATAAAAATCTCAATTAAGGAAGTGATTATACATTAATGGGGTGATAAATAACATCCAATCCAGACTCTTGAGACTCCCTTGGATCAACCCAAAAGTGGGTTATCCCTCCATTGATCCCATGGTTTCAATGGAAGTGGAAAGTAGATTCATGGGGGAGGAAATGGAGAAGTAAAAAAAAAAGAATGATCACTCCACCGTTGTGTGAATAATTTCACAAGGTTTGGTGTGAATAAATTCACACCTTGATCCAACGGTATCAAATTGATATGAATAAAAATAGAATAAGAGTATAATAATAACTTTTATTAAGAAACTAAATTGAATTGAACAACTTACATGCGAAAGACAAGTTTGAGACAACAAAATTGCAGCATAACATTACAATTGAACAAAGCACCAAAGATTATTCAATACTCCAACACCACTGCCTTAAATAGAAATTTTTGAGCCCTTGGGTCTAGCCTCCAACAGTAAAAGTCTCCTCAACTAATTTTGGTAGGCCATAGGTGGGTGGAATGTAAGGGAGAGTTGATTTTTCCACCCTTGACCAGAGGTGGCAGCCTGATTTCCTTCACCGAACAGACGCATTTGGAAAACCATCTAGATGTCAGAATCAGAGTGGGACATAGAAGCAGAAAATGGAGCTCTAGATGTCCTCTAACATCCTTTATTAAGGGGGCCCATTTGGAGTTGTTGATTCCGAGATATGATCAAATTAGTGGGATGTTTTTCTGGGCCGCAGAATCTAGCCCAGACTTTTATCTCTAAATTGGGACGCCTAAATGGACGCCATGGAGACCTAATTAGCATTGGATCTTCAATAGTTATTTGTTCCCATACATGTCTTATAGAATCATAATAAATATGGGATTCATCAGGCCTGTATGTTGTGCCCCACAGTCTTATTACTGGGATGGTGTCCAATCTGCCTTCTCCAGAATTGTTTCTTTTCATCGCCAAATATCTCATTCATCCGTTATGAATCATCCATTGATACTTGAATGAAAAATGTTTAAATTTAAGTGAATATCCAATTAAAAAAATATAAAATTAAAATATGTATAATTACATTCCTTATAATTAGATGACTGATTAGGTACTTTAAATGATTTTTAAAAAATGTACCACATAATAGTGGATTTTATGTAACAATCACAATCATAATGTGAAATGATGTTCAAGGTGTAAGATGCACTAAAATGGTGTTTATGAATAATAAATAACATGAACATTATTTATATTAACAACGAATATTAGCCTCATTTAGTGGCAAATCAGGGTCCCAAGAAGAGATTATTTTAAATCCTTATGTAAAAAACGTTTATAAGTGTTGTGTCACATGTTGATGTTGGTGGGAATGTCCTTCTTAAAAATTTTATAAGGCTCCATTTGATGGAATTTGAGGAAAAAAGTAAAAAGTAGTTTCCTATACCTCATGGAAATTTCACACATTATCTGGAGTAGACAGAAGTGATCTTTGAATTAAAAATTACTTGGTATTAACTCTTTGGGGAGAAGAGTGAAATATACACGGATCACAAAATCATCAAGTATATATTCTCACAGAATGATTTGAACATGCACCAAAGAATATGGTTAAAGAAGAAAATTGATTATGACTTCTCAATCCATTACCACCCTGAGAATGTAAACATTGTGGAAGATACTGTAAGTATAAAGGAGAAGTAATTATATCATTAATGAGAATTAAAAATGATCCAATATTCATATATTTTATAAAGATGGAAATGGGAATCATACATATGGGAACATCATCAATCCTTTCACAAATTATTGATAAACCAAATCTTTTGGAAATGTTAATGGATGCTCAGAAGGATGATTTGGGAATTCCAAAGAAAGTGGAAACTATCCGAAAAGTGAGATCCTCAGCGTGGAATGTTAATGAAGATTGAATTACTATATTTGAGACAAGACTATGTGTTCCATCAAATCTGGAGTTAAGAAAAAACATTTGGATGATGCACATAGTTATAATTTCTCCACCCACCCAGGAAACACAAAGATGTATTGAGATCTTCAATAGCCTTATTAGTGGGATAACTTGAAGTAGGAGATCAGAAAGTATACATCAATGTGCCTCGAATGTCAAAAACCGATGGCTGAGAGGCAGAAGTCTAAGGGGATGATACAAACATTACCCATAATAGCATGGAAATGGGAGAACATCACAATGGAATTTATCAGCAAAATTCTGAATACATCCAAAGGAAACAACGCTATTTGGGTTATTGTGGATCGTCTTACAAAGACAACACACTTCATTAAAATAAGAGATGATTTATTATTTGATCAACTATCACTAATATATTAGAGAAGTGGTAAGGATGAATTTAGTACCACAATATATTTTATCTGATCGATATCCAAGATTCACCTCTATATTATGGAAGAGTATTCAACATGCTCTGAATATGGAGCTGATCTTCAATACAGCCTATCATCCTCCAACTGATGGACAATTTAAGCGGACTATACAAACACTTGATGACATGTTGATATCAAGTTCAATGGAAATAAAAGGATGATGGGATCAACATCTACCTCTAGTTGAGTTCTCTTACAATAATAGTTTTCACTCATGCATCAAAATGGTTCGTTATGAAGCCCTATATAGGAAGAGGTGAAAATCACTAGAATGTTGCAATGTAGGAGGTGAGTGAAAGATTCTATGTCCAAAAATGGTTGAAGAAATGGTGGAGAAGGTTAAGATGATCTTGCAACACATTAATGATGCTTAGAGTTGAATGAAGAGATATGATAATAATCATCAACAAGACCTAGAGTTTGATGTCGGAGCCATGGTATTCCTCCGCATATCACTGTGGAAGATAGTTATGAGATTTAGGAAGGAAGGAAATCTTTTTCCAAGGTACATCATCACTTTTGGGATCCATGATCGCATTAGAGTAGTGGAATAACGACTAGCACTCCCACCAGACCTATATCAAGTACACGATGTATTCCATGTATCACTCTTGAGGAAGTACATACCCACCCCATCACATGTTCTCAATCTAGAGGTTGTACTATAGAATAATGACATCTCTTATGAATATATTTTGATGAAGATATTAGATCATATGGAAAATGTTATATGAAATAATAAAATGCCCCTCATACTGGTGTTGTGGTGAAACCACAAGTTTGAAGAACCAATATGGGAATCAGAGGAATTAGTGAAGTAGAGTTAACCTAATATTTTTTAGTGAGGGAAAAATGAAATTTTGAGGGTGAAATTTCTTAAGGGGTGATGATTATAAAAACCCAATCTTTTATTAATGAAAATTACTATTGTTCTAATTCAATGTCTTATTAAGTAATATGGTTATATAATATATGCACTTCCTTGGATTTATGAGTTTGTATTTTAATATACCATTTAGAATTGTTACCATTGCTAATATAGTTGTGGAATAGTGATAAATTTATTAGTATAAATATTAGGCTATAACAAATCCAATTTATACAGAAAAAGGAAGTGATGGCCACATCCAGAAGAATTTCTCCATAAATTCCCATTTTTTGGAGCTCAGAAAAGAGTTGGCATCATTGGGCTTCACTCTTGATCAAGCCTAAGCCAATATTCAACACGTTAAGATCAAACAGAATTGCATATGGGAGAAGTGGAAGTTGATAGAGATGACCACCCGAGAAATGTTATCCGATCCACCCCAAGAGTCTATCACCATCTCATACATTACCCTTCAGTCTTATGTGGGTGTTATATGAGATTATGTAACAAGACCCTAACACTATGATTATGTGCATTATTTTTGTATAGAATAAAGTATATACATTCATTTTATTATTGTTACTTTGTAAATAGTTTTTAAAGCATAAATAGTTTTTTATTTAATATTCAATTAATAAATATATTTTGGTGGATTTATAATTAAATAATATTTTATTATTAAAAAATTAAATTTTTCTTAAATATTAATTATGGTATAAATTTTATGAATACAATTTTGATTTTTAGTAATGTATGAATGCTGTTTTTGTCAAAACCAAGAAATTTTCGATAATGCCGGTTTTAATTTTCAAATAGAAAATTAACATATTTAGAAAATTATTTAGATAAAATTAATTTTATTTTTGGAATCAGTATGTCAAAAATATACAATGGTGATTTTTTCATTATTTTTGAGACAGTCAAATTTTTGGGTAAAAATTAAATACCGTTTAATTATATATTGTGTTTTATTACATGATAATGACCGTATAGTGTTGTAATAAATTACTTTAAATTATATTTTAGGGAAATATATATATTTACATTAAAATAATTTTATTTTAAGTTTGTTTTATTTATTTTACAATGCTTTAGTGGACCCTATATGACTTATAAAACATTTTAACTTTTAAATTGATTTCCTTGAGAGTGTGACTCACCTACACAAAAGCAAGCCTAATATTTTATGATGTTCACCCATTGGACATATAAAATAAAATTTTACACCCCCCCTTGGAAAAAGCCATGGGTGAAAATCATGGGTTGGATTGTGGGTTTGATTAGTTCAATGTGTGGTGTCCATAACCCGAATAATAAAGAATTCCCTCTCTTTTACTACATAACCCCACCCAAGATCCCACTTCCTCTACACAAAAATCCTTTGTAGATCGACCAAAATATATTCTAATCTCTGTATAATTCTCCCAAGGTGCCGATAGATCCCATTAAGCCTCTCTAAATCCCCTCTCAATCCTTTGGGATCACACTTCCAAGTAAGAGATTCCTTCCATTCTTATTTTTTCCATGTTTTTCATGTTGTTGTACCCTTTTACATTCAATTAAAAATGTAGGTGTATGATTTATATCCTCTCTTATATTCCCCTATATATGTTTTAAATTAAGAGAGAACTATTTATCTCTCATTAATGCCTCCCATGTACACTAGTTACCATGTTGATATTCTATAAGGAATTTCTCTCATCTCATTCACATTCAAGAAATTGTCTTTTATTATGAATATAAATTCCATTACATTTGTTTAGATATATATATATATATTAAAACATACTTTATATTCCATGTACATATTATGAGACCCCACCTTCTCTATCATAATCCATTTTTATGAACTCTTATGTCACGTCATTATACTACTGAAATTGCACCATGATTTTTCTCATGCCAAATTCATTTTGTAGTGAATACCATGCCCATTTCTCTATCAAGGGTATTAAACTTTATAAACATTTACATATTTGTTATAGAGTTTCAAGTATTATTTCAATAATCCTTTATCGTGGAATAAATGATGATGTTTAATGAATCCATGTTGTATGATCTATGTGTCACACTTATGCATGAAATGAAATGTTTAAGAAGTGTGCACCTTGATATCGCTCTAATTCCTTGGGTAACTATTAGTATCATGATAAGTCAAGTGTAATGAGGGCTTACTCATGCTAATTCAAGTTCAATGAGGGTTTACTCATGATTAATATGTAATGAGCCATGGCTCAAGCTAATACCATGTTATGTGTGGTTTCCACAATTCTATGTTATGATAATCATGCTATATCATGACATTATGTTCATGTTTCTCTTATGATCTTTTGATATGCCTCTTGCCTAACTTGTATAGTATTCTTCATCACATACACTATTTACTCACTTAATAGTCTTTTTTCTCACCCTTTTCTTATGCATGTCCTGAGGTTCTCCATTGAAATGCTAAGTATAAGGGGATGTAATCGTCACATAAAGAATGCTTTCAATATAGATGTTTTGTTTCCTATTTTAAGTCATTATATAATTTTCATAATCCCTAACAACACTAGACCTCTCAATCTTCTATGTTGTATCAAGTGAAAATTTTATACAATAAATCATGTTTTTTTCTGTAATGAAAATTATGGATGTTGTAACACCATTATCACCTTAATGTATAATTTGAGTTTTTTAATGGCCACGTTTCCATAGAAATAACATATATATTTTTTAAATCAAGGATAGTTATAAAATATCACTCCCTCTGTACTTATTTCCTTTTGTGGGTCTAAAGAAGAAAAAAGAAATATATTAATGAGACTAAATGTAACTTTTTTCCTAATAAAAATATTTATTTATATAAATTGATATTTTATTTATAGAAATTATATAAATACAATAAAATGTTTTTTTAATACTAAATCAATATATTTTTAACTGAAAAATAAATAAAATATTTTTTTAATAATATTAATTTTGATATATTTTTGATTATTTAATTTTTAAAATGAATATTTTATATCTATATGTTAAATTAGATTTGTTTCAGATAATTATATTCAGAATCCCAATTTTTCGTTTAATATTTAATGTCAAATTAAATGAATAGCACCAAATTTGAAATAATGGTACTTTTTTATTGATATTTTATTAAATTATTTCAAAATCATAAATATATTAATTAATATAAAGGAGGATAATATAAGGAATACAATTTATTCACCTATTCATTTATAGTTCATTTGGAAGAAATTCGTTCTATAATATCTTTATTATATTCTAAAATTTTGAGGATTTCCAAAAGGGACGCTCGCCTCAATTTACAAAAACCTCTTTCCCAACTTATTAACAAAAATTTGAGCATTATAGTTTGACCAATTAATGTGCATTTATCTTGTAAAAATCAAAATATATTTTCTACATTTTTTGGTTTTCAAAAAATACCAATCCTAGATTCCTTAAGAGGAGATCTAATAGATGTTTGCCGAAGAAGAGGAAATAATTTTTACTTACTCATCCATGTTCATTTCATATTCCACATCCTATTTTTTCCATTATAATATAGTAAGTAAAATATAATATATTTTATGAGATGTTATTATTATTATGGGAGAACCATATTATATATTTTATCCTTACAACGAAATATAAAACATCACATATTCATATGTACAACTTAGCACGTTCACGCTGTGCTGTAATTTTTTACCCCAAATTTATTTTCATGGTTAGGATGATGAATATAAGGTATATAAATAACAAGTATGACATCATATTTATTATTTATCATTACTATACCATCCAATTCATTACCCTTTCACCATTAAGGGAACGATATTGTTGCTCGTGTGTATGTTTGACTAATCGTGTCAACGATGCGATGAGATTCATTTTCCATGATAACAATTCAAGAATTATTATAAAAATTTAAATAATGAGTAGTTATAACTTCTTTGAACATAATATCATTTCTATATAAAATAAATATTTCTTATTCAAAATAACAAAAAATAATTTAACAAGAAAACATGCAAAAGAAAAGGAAGCATTAAATACGTGAAATAATGGTAATAAGGAAATATTATTAAAAATAGGATATAATAATATCATATATGATATTATAAATATGGATAGGATTCTAGTTTAAAGTAATAATTTTTTTTTAAAATATTATACAATATTTTAAATAATATTCATTTAACGGAATATATATGGTAAGGGTTAATTTCACAATATCATTATTATTTAGGTTGGTTTATACATAAGTATATGTTGGGAAATATTTATCAAAAATGTCTATGGTTCTTAAATTTTTTTTCAAATTTATCTTTAGTATTGTCCAACTAATTTTTTTAATCTTCCTATCATTTTATTTTTATTAAACGAATTTAATGGAATATTTTTGTATTTTTCCAAATGAGGTTGTTTATGATTTTTTCAGAAAAATACAAAATGAATGTTTTTTAACTTATACAACATGAATTTATTTTCCTACCATCAAGAAAACATATTTTATTGAAGCTTAAATTTTAATTATTGAATATTATTTTTAATGAAATTTTTTTCTTTAAAAATGCAAGGACTTTTAGGTAAATGATTTTTAAGTAAAAAGGGTATTTATCTGAAGAAAGTTTTAATGATTTTATTAGATTATTTTCATTTATATCAACATACATTGTTGTATATTATTCTTGGTTGAGGTTAATATCTTATGATCCCTTCTAAAATATTTTATTAATGGTTTTATGATCAGTTTGACTATGGATGTGCTATTTTGATACCATTCATGGTGGATGTATTTACATTTTGTATGCAAGTATTTTAGTACGAATGATTATGTTATTTAAATGTCACCATATTCCTAAGAAGAGGATGGTCAACTTATGATGTGATGTTAGGGGCCCAAAATTTCCCCTATATGCATCAATAGGTCTCATAGAAAAAATATTTTGGGTATTAGCTGATGTCCTCCCCGTTTTTATATGGTTTCTTGGCCAAAAACATGACAGTAGGTTTATGATGTCCATTCATGATAATTCCCTCATTGTGAGATTTGTTATTGATAATCCTTGTGATTATTTTATTATAATAATATCCATGGTTCTGTTTTATAGATCATATGATTATTTATATGGAATTATTTATTTTGTCCATTTTATGATCAAGAAATGTTTAAATGGAATTTGTTTTAGGGATTCAAATTTCCATACAGTTTATGATTATACGTTCATAATTGGTTATAAATTATTCATACACTTACTAAGCATATAAAATCACCCATTTGATACATTTTAATTTTCCTATGATTACATGATGTATGCTATGAATGAGATTATGGGTTATGATTGGAGAAAAATGGCGTTCTCATAGAAGTCTCTATGTTATATTTTAGGTATTAGATTGCAATGAAATCTTCATATAAGTATTAGGGATCCCAAAATATTAAACTAATTGGTCCTTTGTCATTTCATTCATGTATATATTTCAATGTAATAAAGTCAATCAACAGCTCTCAGATATAGGGAAAATGGTCATTACTATAAAAATGAACAGTTTCATGATACCAAATATATCTCAATGAAGAGGAAATTAAAACAAAATCCCTTACAATTATCAAACAACTGAAGTGAAAATTAATTAAATAATTAATAAATTTTAGAGAATTTAAATCCATATCATACATATATAGACAAAAAATATAGAAATTAAATGATATTTCTTACATAATATTGGCATGACATAATCAATAAAGAATTGATATAACCTAAGGAAATGAAATTGAGTTCATAAAAAAATTATCATACAGCTCACTTTATTTTAATGTAATATGACCTCATTTATAATGGAAATGAACTTGTTAATAATTTATATGAGAAATATATTAATATTTAAAATATCTTATATTATCCACTTATATCATCTTATCAATTGTTTGTTAATAATATTTCATTATAAAAATTATTTTGTGTGTTAGCGACGTAATATTTTTCATTCACTGTCATAAATGATAAAATAATTATGTATAATATATTGTTTCATCATATCAGAAGTGATATTAATTTCCTACATATCATATTCTTTCATAATATATTTATTTTTAGTATCATTCATAAAATATGGAAATAGAAAATGAATAACATCAGTTCTTAGAGATCGTAGGTAGTGGGCATTAATAAGGGATGATATAATTTCCTTAATAGTTGAATGGGTAAAGAAGTGTATGATAAGTTAATTTCCCAGAATCAATATTATTTCATATTTGTCATATATATTAATTATATCCATCATTATGATAATTCAAGTGATTCTATTATGGAAAAGATATTACATTGATTCATGGGGCGGTAATCCGCCATGCACACAAGTGATTATGTTGTTTTTCATATGATGGTAAATGAGATGAATAAATATTAGTTCATAAAAATAATTAAAAATCATTATATAGGAGATAATTTTTTATATTATAGTGGTTAATACAAAATTAAATGTGGTAAAATAAAAAAATTATTTTATTAAAGATGAATAACTTCTCTCAATTTGTTTTTCAATTGGATGTCATACTAAGAACTGTAGGATTGGATAATTGGGAATAAAAATATGAATATGATTTTTATAAGGTTGTTAAAGAGATATTTTGTTATGTTTTGGTCATGATAAATTTTATGGGAGGTGTGGATAACTGAGGGGGAAGAGATTCCCTTTTATAATCAAGTTAAGTGGTTCAATTTTAACTTTTCAACATTTTTCAAATAATTATACTCACTTTTCTATAAATATGGCTAAAAAATATATCATCTTCATAGGTAATAATGGTAATATCAAAAAAAAATCAATGGGCTTATATTTTATTTCTATTTCATTTACATCCCTATCTATTTAATTTGTCCTCTTAGTAAACACATTTTATCTTTATCCATAATAATTATTATTTGTGATATTTACTATTGATTAAGAAAAAAATGAATTAAAAATAATTAATTTATTTTAATTATGATTATTCCAAATTTATAATCCACAAATTTAATTTACATTAGTAAAAATAATTAATTTAACAATAAACCCACAAAACATGTTGAAAATTTGTTTTTCAAGAAATGCATTTCTCATTCATTAGATGATATTATATTATATATATGACTAATAATAATAATTATTTGAATTTAAATTCATATAGTTATATCCAAAATCTCTCTATTTTATTTAAACCATTCTTCATTAAATATATTTTTAATTAATAGAAATTGGAATAAATTATTTCTTTAAAAAAAAAATCTTGAAAATATCACTTTTTATCTCTAAATGATCTTATCATTATTTTTAGAAAATTTATAATCAATATGTTGATAATTATACATATTATAATATTTATTATAAATAAAAATATAATTACTAAATTATTTATTTTTAATTATTCATAGAATATTACCTTTAAGGGAAATATTCAAATACTCATATTGGCTTATCTTGAACAAGGAAATTCAAAATCAATATTCATCCGATAAAATTATAATTTTCATTATATGAAATGATAAAATATTAATATTATTATATTTTTGCTAAAATATAAATTTCAATTACTATAATTTATGAATTTGTGTCACATTCATCCCTCCTTTAAAAATTTAATCCTCAAAATCATCAGGTATATTACCATATAAAAAAAGAGGGAGGTTCTTTTTACTAACATTATCTGGTTCCCACATTACATCTTCAATTTTATTATTTCTTCAATTTAAATTTACCAGTCATGTAATCAAATTACTAAATACATTATCTCTAATGTCAATAATTCTAATGGTGTCTTAGCAGTAATATAGACTATGTGACATTTCTATTTCTTTTGAGGGGAGAACATGTGTTGGGTTTGGAATATATTTCATTAAAAATGAGATTTGTAACAACTCGTGAAATTTAGAGTGTCTCTATATCACTTCTAAATACTAATCCAAAGATATAATTATTTCCAAAATTTCAGAATGTATAATGTGCCTAGGGTTATTTTTTATTTTCTTATTGGACTGTATTAACCCCTTCCATGGAGATACATTCAAGGAAAAATGATATCCAACTTCAAATTTTAAATCATTCATCTTGATATCTACATAATAGTTTTACTAATTTAAGCCACTATAATATTAGTTTGAATATTCTTTAGTATTTTTTTTCTCTACAATAATTTCTTAACCTATAATCTTCTTCTCAATGTCTACATCCCAATAAGTTGGCGTATAAAATTTATTTACATTAATGATTTATTAGAAACAATTTGAATACATGGAGGGAAGAAATTTTTATAATGAAAATATACCAAAGAAAAATACCCATCTCACATGCATTGAAATTATTGTGACAATAACCTCAAATTTTATTCTAATTATTGAATATTTCGTTCAATATTTTCATCGATTTGATGGAGATAAGCAGTGTGTAAATGAGTTTGAGTATCCAAATTCTTCTAAAGGCAATTGAAGAATATTTATGTATGTTTGGGATCACAATAAGAAACAATTTAAACAAGTTCACCATGATTTCATACAACTTAATTAATATATATTCGTTTATGGTTCTCAAGAGTAAAATAATATCTTCTAGAAGGAAATACCCATGTTATTTATGTTGATGAATAATAACCCATATTGCATCATTCTTTCTTGGAGTCCTAGGTAATCCATGGAAAATATATATAATATTATCCTCCCATTTTCATATAATAAATTTTATAGGTTTTGTTACTCCCCTAGAATGTTGTATCTCAGACTTGACTTACCAATAATCCAATGATCTTGATATATAATCTGAAACTTTTGTCTTAATATTATGCTACAAAATTTTTTCCCTTAAACCCCAATACATCTTGGTGCTACCATGGTGTATAAAAAATATTGAGTTATGATAATGTTCCAATAATTCTATAATTAGATAAGGTGTATATTTAAATCATATTTTCTTTCGAAATTTCAAAACATGATCTTCATAAATGATTTATATAAGTGTTCCCTCATTCAAGATTTTAATTTTCATTTTAAAATTATCATCATCAAGTTAAGAGATTATAATATTTTGTAATAAATATGGTATAGAAATCATTCTAAAAAGAAGTGGTTTCACCCCATAATTAGTGATTACAATATCCATATTTTTAAGATACATGAATATAGGATCCTTTTCTATTCCAATTTTTGTCAGAACTCCAAGATCATTCCTAATCAAGGAATAAACTACCATATTTTACTTCGTTAGGTTGTATGTGTTAAGAAATAATAATCCTTGAGTAGCTTGAGCTGTAGTCATTTGAATTTTTTTGATATTTCTGTGAAAAAAAATAATTTAGTATCATATGGTTTATGTATATCTCACTTCTTTAACCATAGAGATATTGTATCCAAATCATTAATGAAACAATTATGGAATGAAACTAAAAATCATGTGTTGAATAATTCTATTAATATATCTTTATCTTTCTTAATTTAAAAGAAATAACATCATCATATAAATAAAAACTCAACCGATTTCCTTAATTTATGTAACATTATATATCATAAATCAATCATTTCTTAACGGATGAGTCAAAATTAGAACGTTGAAAAATTTATAATTTTTTTTAAAATTCCCAATAAAATAACCTATTATGAAACAATACATATAAGGGGTAAATTTCATACATAAAAAGAATGTTAATAAAATTTTAAATAATTTAATAGTATATTAGTCAATCATTGAAAAAATTAAACTTCATGCCTTGTTGGGATCCCAGGTAATCCATAGGAAATAGCTAAAGTTTTTCTTATACAATAGGAACATCATCAAATGGAAGATTAAATTTTAATACAGATACTTTGTGTGATCTAATTACCCAATAATTTAATTCACATGATCTTCAAGGAGTGGATCTAGATATTAACTGAATGATAAATTTTCCACTCTAAAGATAAAAAAAATACATCTTCACCTTAAATTTTAATTTCCTTCTCTTCGTAATAATGTTTTTATCATAATATTAAATCTAATACATAAAAAGCATTAAATAAATTAGAAACATTGTTATAATAATAATTTTATCAAATAAATCATGTCTACATGTGAAAATGTTATCCACCTAAAACGTACTTGTTATAGTGATATTTACACTATGCGATTTGATTTACAGCTCCATTCATATAGTACTAGTGAAATATCAAATTTTGATAGAAAAATTGGAACAAATAAAAGAATGTGAGGATATAAAATCAAATAATGATTTCGATAGATTTGAATATAATTTTAACGTACCTCATACTATATAATTAGTAACATCACCATCAACTACAGTGATCACATAAGCATAGCCTTGTTCCCTTGGCATATTCTACGATAAATTCCTTTGAAACAAGGGACATTATCTTGAATAATTCCTTATCTAAATAATGTTGAACCATTATATAGTATTGTAATTTTTATTTCCCTTACATTTATTATGTAGATAACCCTTGTCTCTAAACTTGTAATAAAATCCCTTTCCCTTCAATCATTTTCCAAGATGTTTTTCCACAATTTTCACATGGTAAAAATTGATTTATCTCTTGGTCTTATTTGATTCATACCATTTGTCTAAGTGTTCAGACTACCTCCCATTCTCATGATTTCCAATGACTATATATTATCTATAAAGCTTCTATATGTTTATGGAACAAAAAGAATCCTCACATGACAGATATTTTTTTAATAACAAGTTCCCTTTGGAGACTTTGATTAAGCCCTTAAAAAATAGCCAATATAGCTTTTTAATATTATGTATACAATCCATAAAATACCTGTGTATTCTTATAATGGTACCATTATAATTATTCTCACTTTATTATTCATTTTTCATTAGTCCAAGGATTATTATCCTTATTCAGTTTGTTTCTTGTGAAAAACGTATTTAACATAGAATATTATATTGAAATATCTCAATTACATATATTCTATTTCTTATTCCTACTATGTATTTTGGATCATTGGCCACTATTGATTAAATATCCCTAAAGTAATATTATGAAAATAAAAAATTTACCCTTTTATCAAATCCCATTGATAGAAATAAATTTTCATGGTATATAATCTATAACTTTTCTACCATTGGATTTGTAGTTTCACTAAATGATTTAGGATTTTGTCGCATGAAAAGAATTAATATAGGTGTATCATCTCATGGAAAATAATTCTTCTCCTATTTGAAATCATATTAGTCATAACTTGGTGTAGCTTCCCTAATATGGAAAAAACATTTCATCTTTATCACCAGTTGTATTGGCTTTCTCAATAAGTAAATTTTTTCATTTTTTGATGACTATTGATACAATTATTTATGCTAGGTCCCATGTATAAATAATAGTATAAAATAAATTAGATCACAAAATTCTGAACATTAAATCATAATATATTTTTATAAATTTAGATTAATAATTAATATAAATAGAAAATTTATGTTGTGTTAATGTCTTAATCATAAACATGGGTTTATTAAGTATATAACTAAATAATATTTTTTAAAAAAACATTATAATAGCTTGTAATGAAAATGTGAACTAACCAAATCATACCCACTAGGTTTCTCCGAATATGTGATAATTGAGTGAAAATTCAAAATTCTATATAACAATAGATGAGATATAATATAATAACTTATTCCATAGTTATTAACCTAGAAACATCAGTGCGAAAAATATATCAAGTTGTAGGATCCAAACAAGAATTTTTTTAAGAAAAACCACATTACCTATACCTTACCAATATTTTTTGATATAATCCTACAAATGGGAAATATCCTCCAATTTTACTATAGGGTTATGTTCCCTAATCAATGTTTTATTGAATCTAGTTCCCAAGGATTCTACTAAACATTCTATGATACCAACTATAAGAACTAAATATATAGTAACAATCATAATGTGTTAACATTATTATATTTGAATAGATACGAGGTGTATAATCCAAAAGTATTGATCATTTTAGTAGTCTTGTAGAACTAGATATATACCTGACACCCATTTCAAATTGAGAATAGAATATAAAAGAATGAAAATGAAAATGTTTGGAATCCAATAAATTCATTAAAATTATACTTATTAATATCTTGGGAATGTAAAAAAATAAGGGTGATCTCAAATACTCAATAATGGTTTAGTACAGTATAAGATAAAATGAGAAAATAAGCTAAAATAATTATGTCAATTTAAATAGATGATAAAACGCTCCATTTAATCAATAAATTCATCCTGAAATGAATCCCTGGATAATATCAATCCATTAATCTTGTGGATAATAAAATCTAAATTCCCAATGAATGAAATGCATAATATTTTTTTCCATTATCTTATACATCATGGTATTTGTACCATCAAGATGAACTTCCAAGATAGTTTAACTTATTGGTAGGTAAAAACATAAAACCCATTTAATTTGGAAAATTGATTCATCTCATTAGACTATAAATGAATCAAGGGGTGATCTATAAATAGGCCAACTAATCAGTACATTTACAATGAAAATCTCATATATTGAAGGATTACATAAATTTATAAACGAAATTACATAATAAATAATATTCTTATTGAGTACGAAATATTGAGTTTTCTCGATCATAATAATTTAATCAAATAACATCCATATTAAAAAACATTATATAAAAATGTTATTTTGATTAATAAATGATCATATACATGATATAATGAACATGAATATTTAGAGAAATATATTATCCAATTATCACATAAATATGAATGTTTCAAGGGAATGATAATGACCAAAAAATTAATATGAGATAATTGATTACCAGTAGTTCAATTAAAGTATAGGTTTTATAATAAAATAAAATTATTTCAAAAAAAATTATGTTAAATATTAAAATATATTTCCGTTGTAAGGACCCTTCCTTAAAAAATATTGAATGTTGAATTATGATAATAATTCACATTGATGATATTTTACGGTTTATAGATTTATATAATTAGGTCATAACATATACATAACAACATGAATGATACAAGTACACACTTCTACTCAAAATAAATTTTTTTCATAAAAGAAAAAATCTCAAAAAAGGAACATATTTAGTTATATGTTTTAGATAGCATGAATTTTCCTTGATCGCATCCGTGACCCTATTCCTCTTAAAGTTCTGTGAAAAACCTTTCAAAACATGGGATGAGAATAAAAATTACAGTAAGAGATACATACTGAAATAAAACTGTTAGTATTTCAAAAACAAATAAACCATGAAAACATTATCACAATTTTATACTATTCACCGTTTAGATGTAGCAAAAACACTTCACTAAATATAAGATCAATAATTACCCTATTTTTAGAAACAATATTACCATAAATTCTATAGAAAGCAACATATAACATATAAATGTAACTTTGGAACATAAACATACATAAATAGAATAATCATATGGTCGACTTCCACACATATCACTAAATAGAATAACCATATATCCAAATTCCATACGCAATGCATTTGAAGTTATAACATAACCACGCATCCTTGTTTTATCATGGAACCACCCATTATCTGGTTTATCACGTAACCACCAATCATTAGTTTATCACGTAACCACCCATCAAATGTCAAAGTACCATTATAAAATCATAACACAAAACATATTTTAAATATTAACATTTCACAAAAAACATTTCATTTTCAATCAAAAGAAATCATTCCAAGATATTGAAATACTAAATCCATATAAAAACAATTTTCAGTACAAAAACAACCAAAAATGGAATAATGGATTTATTTTCCTTTTGAAGACATTATGTCTTATAGGGTAATCCGTATATCAAATAAACATTATTGCGGTTGAATGATCATTACCACTACATATGTTAAAATAATTCCTTTTTTCACATAGTAAAATTCTTCATAGATAAATGATTACTTTTTAATGAAAGTAAAATTCAGAGGGGTTTATTATAAAATGTGTAAAATGAGATATATATTATCAAAACATGCCTCAGTGAAAGGAGATTGAGATGAATTTTATTACCTCATGTTTGAATTAACTCATTGGTTATTTAATTTCATAAATAATATTATTTAGTTAATTTATACATGATTCATAACCATTTTAAGAAAATTATTCCTTTTATATCACTTATTACCACATTATAAGAATTACATAATTATTTCAGTTAATATCATTCATTTTGTTGATATTAGGTTACATGAGTCAAAAATGATCTTGATTTAATTAGAAATTTTCCATGTGGTCAAAATGAAATTATCTATAGAATAGTATTAATGATTTAAATATAATATATATCATGTATATATGTATTTATAATAGTCCACAATATTTTGAGATAAGAAATGAAATGCACCGTTCATGGAGATAGTAATCCATACGTACGCATGAAAGCTACATTCATTTATTTTTCATATTATAGAAATGAAAAATAAATGATACATAGGTATATTATAATTATTTTATAATATCATATTATATATAAGTTACATAATTTCATTAATCCCATAATTTATACATTCCATGTATCGCATGAACAAGTCTTATCACTTTTAGGGGGCGGTAGTCCGCAGTTTCTCAAATTATATTATTTATTTCCATATTATGGAAAGAATAAAGGTATGAATTAAATAAAACACAGAACCATAGAGACAATATAAATATAATTTATATCATATATAAATATAGTTCCATTATAATTTCCACCATGAGATGAGTTATGGTATAATCAAACAAATTTCGTTTCGCGGGGCAGTTGTTCTCCATACATAGGATTAATATGTTCGTATCCATAAGATGGAGGTGTGTGTATGTGTAGTTATAATAATTCTCAGAAAAATATCCTAGTATATTTATAATATTTTTTTGGTTATGAAATAAATGAATAATAAGTGAACATGTATTTTAGATGGAATATAATAGAAAAGAACTCGAGAGAGTATGTTACCTCTAAATCGGGTTAGTTCTTTTGATTTTAGCCTACGACATTTTTTAATTGCCTTATGTCCAAGGTATGTTTTAAAAGGGGAATATAGTGATGTTTTGATGTTATTTGGGTAGAATTTGGATGATCCATGGGTCGCTAGAGGTGTGATTAAGGGGATAGTTGTGGTGGGATTTTGTAAGAGATAAGAGGGGTACTTTAAAACTGTAATGAAAGATTATTTTATTTTAAAAAGAATTTATACTTCAGAAGGTCCAAAAATCATTTAATTTAATGATACAATGATTAGTTTTATATTTCATCTCAACCGATAGATTTTATACATGTTTTGGTTTCATATTTAACTTTATCATTTTTCATTAACCCTTAGTTAACTAATTTAACTCTTTCCATTTCTTCTTCTGTATCCATACTATATGGTTAACATAGACACCATAAAAGGATAATAGATCCAAAAGTGTTTCAATAATGAAATTTTAACCATTATATAAATCATTTTTCCAAATCATAGAGTATTATTACTATTATATTATTTAATAAAATATTATTATTATTAAAAACCTATTAATGTCAATTTTTATACAATTCATATCATGAATTTTTAAAAATAAATATTATTTTTTTATTTTGAATAATATTAATTAATTAAAAAATAACATGTCATAACCATCAAAAAATTATTGTATTTATCAAAAAGTTAAAAAGTATATTCATTTTTAATTTTATTATCTCATTTATTTAAATCATTGATTAATAAGGTAATCACTACATCATCATTGTGTCATATATATATATTTATTTTCATTTATAGAAATTATAAATAAAATACCATGATGTATGAAATCCTTTTATATTTCTAATTACTATTTATTGTAGAAATAATCACTTATAAAAACCCATATAAAAATTGGTTTACAAAGAGATACATTTTTATGTTACATATTTCTTAAATTTAAATTATTTTTTACAAAATTTCATTTTCACATAAAAGTGGCACCATGGGGTCCCCAAATCGACCCAAGGATTACCATGGTCAGATATATATCATCCAATATTATTGGGACACGTTTTATAGTTGTTTTATATTATTATAATATAATTGGTTTAGCCTTATTTACCCGATTTTCCTTTTAACCTTGTTAAATATAATAATTTCTAAGGTGACTATTCATAATGTCTAAAAAATAATAGGTACCTATTTAAACAATTTTATCCTCTTGATTCAAAATATGGAATCCATTTTTTCAAATTCAACACACATAAGTGGTAGATTTTAATTTTAAATTAATTATTTTTGTCAAAACCAAAAAGTGGGTTTTTAAGAAATAATAACTATCAAAAGATCGATATGTGTTTATGTCTAACTAAAAAAATTACCTACTATTATCAACATTTTATTAAAATAGGGAAAAATAATCTAGTTACATTTTAAAATCAATTAAAAAGATAATATAACCACATAAACAAAATAGATGAAAAGACATTTTGGATATAAAATGCAGTATTTTGCATTATTCATTAAAATGAACATTAGGAGAAAAAGACGAATAATTTTCCAACTTAAATTTTGATGTCCCTATTCTAAAGAAGAAATTTATTTTGTCAAATGGAAAATAGAAAAATGACAAAAACTATATTTAAAAAGTTTTCTCTATAAAAAGGCAGTAAAATTTCTTTTTAAAAATATGAGAGTATTTTTGCTTAAAATTTGATTCATTCTCATTTCAAGAATCTAACTTTTATTAGATAAATGTAAGAACATTTAACAAAATGTTTAATTATAATATGATTAGTTATATTCATTCCTTCCAATACAATGGATAGGCATTAACTACCATTTAAAAATAATAATAATAATATTTTTTTATTTTATCACTATGACTCAGGATTGTATGCAACATAAGATTTTAGAGAAAATTTTTGTTGTGTGTCAAGTATACCATAAAACATATCATCCCATTTAAATAATGATTAATATTTAATTCAAAAATATTAATAATTAAGAAAATTTCATATTCTTTATTTACCTCAGATGTTACATCCTTCCCCCTTTTAGAAATTTCGTCCTCACAATTTTGTTTACTTATTAAATAAGTAGGGGTATGTGTCCCTCATATGATTTTCAAATTCACATGTTGCGTCTTCAATGATATGGGTTTTTAAAAAATACTTTACCTGATTAATTTATTTATTCCACAACACTTTCACTCTTTGATCATGAATTTGGACTAGTTGTCCCTCGTAAGAGAGATTCTCTCCCAATTGAACTACCTCTAGATTCAAAACATGAGATGGATCTAACATATACTTCCTCATCATTGAAACATGAAAAACATTGTGTACCTGGGATAAACATGGGGTAAATCAACACTTTATGAAACTAATCCAACTTTCTATAGTATTTCATAAGGTCCAATGAACATCAGACTTAGTTTTTCCTTCTTACCAAAACGCAACACACTTTTACATGGAAAAACATTGGGAAAGACATGATATCCTACCATGAATGAATGATACTTCCTCTAGTTATCCACATAAATTTTCTACCTTCTATGATCTATTTTCATGTGCCTCTGAATCAACTGATCTATTTCAACCATGCCTTCTACCAATTATAGTCCAATCAGCATTCTTTCACCAACATCATCCCAACAAGCTGGAGTTCGCCATCACTTTCCATATAATGCCTCAAATGGAGCCATCTGTATACTATAATGAAAACTATTATTATAAGTAAATTCATCCAAAGAAATATGTTAGTACCAACATCCTTGGCAATCCATTGACCAAGAATTTATAATATCTTCCAATGTCTAAATAGTTCGTCTGCATTGTCCATCTGATTGAGGATGAAATGTTATACTGAAATTTTTTTCTGTAACCAACGACTTCTGATGGCCTTTTAAAAAGTTAGGAGTGAACATGGTATCACAATAAGATACAATAGAGAGGTGAAATCTATGTAACCTGAATATCTTTTTAACATACATTCAAGAAAGTTGATCTAGAGACCATGTATCTCAAATAGGATAGAAATGACCTGATTTTGTTCATCAATAAAAAATAACACATATCGTATTATTACATTAATATGACTTCGATAATATCACAATGATGTCCATGGATATATTTTCCCATTTTCACACTAGCACCGGTAAGGGATGAAGCATCCCTTTTTCTAACAACTACTCTACATTAACCTATTGGCAAGTCAGGCACTTCCCAGTAAAGTAAGAAAATCAACTTTTCATTCCATCCCACCAGTAATACTCCAAAAGATCTATGTACATCTTAGTGCTTCTGGGATGAACTGAAAATGGATAACTATGAGCTTCATATAAAAACACTTTCTTCAAATTTTAATCACAAGTCACACATAATCTCTTCCCAAATCTCAAAACACAATATTTATCATTCTTAAATTCTGGAAACCTACAATTTCCAACCAATTCTACCTTTTATACAACTCACATTCTTCCTTCAGCGCTTTACTAATTTTTTTGATAGAGATGTTTTCACTAAAACCTAAAAAAACTAGAGGGATATCCTACACCGAAAATTTATTTTCCTATGTTCATCAAATCATAAATAAAAGGATCTCGTTCCAAACATAGCACGGTTAATGTACAATTACTATTTCATATCAAAGCATTAGAGAATTTATTTGTCTTTCTAGAATGGTAATGCATTGTGAAATATTTATCCTTGATTAATTCTATCTGTCTCCTTTATCTCATGTTCAATTATTTCTAAGTGATTATATTCTTCAAGGTATTGTGATCAGTATATATTTCACACTTTTTTCCATACAAAGGATTCCTCTAAATTTTTAATTGAAAAAAATAGAAGCTAATTCCAAAGCTTGTGCAGGGTAATTTAATTAATGGGTTTTCAAATGATGTGATATATAAGAAATTAACTAATCATTATCCATTAGGACCCAATCATGTTCTTTCAACAAAGCAACACTGTGGATAAAAAAATCACCATTTCTTGAAGGTAATGTCAATACTAGAGAATTCACCAAAATTATTTTCAATTTCTGAAAATAATCATCACATTATTTATCCTAGATAAATTTAAGACATTTTCTAGTTAACATAGTAACAAGGCTGGATAACCCCAAATAGTTATCAACAACCCTTTGGTAATACACTACCAAACCATGAAAATTAAGAATCTCTATGATTTTGGTATGTCTTGGCCACGCATAAAATAAATTTTTTTAGAAGGTTAAATAGTTATGCGATATTTAAAACTAATAAAACCAAGGAATAAATTTTTTTTGCAACCAAAACTCACACTTTCTAAATTTCCCATACAATTTCTTTTCTTTTATGGTTTTAAGGACAACCCTTAAATGAATTTCATGTTCCTCTTAACTTTTTTAATTTTCTAAAATGTCATCAATAAATGAACACAAACATTTCCATGATCTCATGAAAAATTATATTCATAAAATCCATAAATACAGTTGGTGCATTGGTTAACCCAAAAGGCATAACCACAAATTCCTAATGGCAATATCTAGTACAAAACACAAGCTTCAAAATTTCCGCTTCATTTACTTTCAACTGAAGGTACATCAAACTGAAGTCAATATTCAAATAATACTAAGCTTCCAAGATCTCATAAACCAAATCATCTATATGATGAAAATGATACTTATTCTTAAAAGTAATGATATTCAAGGCACAATAATCAATGAAAAGTCTCATTGAACAATCATTATTTTTAACAAACAAGGAAGGGTCACCCATGTTGATGTACTAAGTATCACGAATCATTTATCTACTAACTTCTCCAATTTCATATTTAACTATAAAAGTTCTATTTGAGCCATTCAATAAGGGGGTTATGAAATTTTCATAACATCAAGAACCAAGTCAATAGTAAACTCACCTTCCTGATCAGGTATTATACCAAGAAACCCATTAAGAAAAAACCAATATACTCATTTACTACATATACATCATTAATTTGAATACTTCATTTTTTTTCTTAAATATATGAATTGTAACATTAATTTTAATATTTAACTAGTTTCTCAGCTTCCTGATAAGTTATCACAGTTAAGAGTTCATTCTTGTAAATAAACTAAAAGTCTTTCAAAAAAGAAACCATTTTATCTCTATATTTAATCATACCATAATAAATAGAAATCCAATCCATTCCCAAAATAACATCAAACTATACTAGAGGAAAAACAACAAGGTTTAGAGGTATGTTCTTTCCACATACATGGATACGAAGATTCATATAATTTATTTTAGCCTCCACATTCCCCCATGTGTTTTTAAAAAAGTTTCTGGATTCATTTTATTTGTCGAATTCCAGATTTACCCGAAAATTTTTCAAAAATGAAAGAATTTGTATATCATGAATAAAAAAAACATTGGAATAATATAAAAAAATTAATGTTTTAGAAACTACATAATTTTAATGTCCTACATCAACTGTAGTATCAGCATAATATTTTGCCACACCATTCAGTTTTTGACCTGTCTGGTTTCCACCCTGGGTAACCAACTTGGGACACACATTGGCATAATTCCCAAACTCATTGTATCTATAACATCTTACGGCTGGAATTTCATTGCCTTCTTGATCATCTTCCTTATAGTTACTAGTAATATGACCATTATTACGACACCAAAATCACATTCCATATTTTCAGAGGAATTATCTTGGATAATTTTTACCACACTTTTCACAAGATGGAAATTTAATTTTCTTACCTCCAAACTTATTTGTTTAATAATTTCCTTTTTCCTACCAAATGGACCTATACATTTTCATTATTTAATGGAACAACTTATCATTATAAAAATCCATTTCTAATTTCTCATCATATCTGAAAATAACTCAATGATTTTGAATTCACTATTGGCTAATGAATCTTGAAATCGGGACTTCAATACTGAGAAAAACTGATTTATATTACTATCAAAAGATCAGTGGAAATTTGGATCATACATCGCCAGTAGAGTGAAATGTTTTCCATAAATAGCCACTGAGTGATCCCCAAACATCAATAACATGTATTTTTATCTATCCTAAGTCGAACAGCCTTAGGAAAATATTTCTTAGTAAACCAACCTTTGAATTTATCCCAAACAAGAGTATTAATCTTCTCATTTTCCCTGATATTTTTAACCCGCAACCACTTCTGATCACCTTCTCCTTCAAAATGGTAAATAACTAGACTATCCTTTTAGTTTTCTATACACTGTATGAGATTGAAAATCATTTCAAGAGTCTTGATCCACCCATCATCTAGAAAATGGTCAGATGATCCTCTGAATGATGGTTGATGTTTCCTCATGAAATTCTCCACTACATACATGTTCCTCTCTGGTTGATCTGGTGGTTCAAGTGCATCAAAACCAAGTAAACTAATCAACCACTCCAATAAACGAATATGTTACAATTCCGACTATATTAGGATGTTGATTCAGAAGGTTATCCTCCTCTTTACGACTTCCTAGCATAGCTAACCAATTTCCTCAGGGGAAAATCATTCTGAAAAAACATATTTTAGATGAAGAAACATGGTAATATTCAAATTCTATATCATTTAAATTTTATCATAATGTAAAAATCATTTTTGGATATTTTATTAAAAAATTATAATTCCATAAGTTATCTAAAGAGATCTATAATACCAACTATAAGGACCTGACCATAATCATTACCTAATATTGAATTAAGTTAATATCTAACATTGAAGATATTTTCAATTTTATATATTTAGAGAATTAGGTTATAACATATACATAACAAATTGATGGTTACAAGTAGACACTTCTACTCACTATCCATTATTTTCAAAAAAAACACTAAAAATAAAAAAAAATCCTTCCATGTTTTAGACAACATGACTTTTAATTGATCCCTTCTGAGACCATATTCCTCATTATTTCCTATGAAAAAAAAATTCATAAAATGGTATGAGCATAAAAACTCAGTAAGGGTTACATAATGATTGAAAACTATTATTCGTTCAAAAACATGTTAACCATGAAATATTTATCATAAAGTAATACTTTTTACCTTTAAAAAGTAGAAAAAACAATTCAAAAAATATAAAATCATTTCTTATCCTTTTTGTAACCAAAATATTACCATAAGTACCATAGAATGGATCATATTACATATAAAGGTAACTTGGGACATAAACATACTTCAATGGAATAACCATATAGTCGACTTCCACACATATCACTAAATGGAATAGCCATACAGGCGACTTCTATACCAAATACATTGGAGGTTATAACGTACCCACAATTATTTAGTATTCCAAGGAACCACCCATCATTTGGCCTATCACATAACCACCCATCGTTGGTTTATCACGTAACAACCTGTCAAATTTCCAATTAACATTATATAATCATAACACATAAAATATTACAAATATTAATATTTTACTAATAACATTTTATTTTTTATCAAATGAAATCATTCCAAGATATTGAAATAGTAAATCCACTTTGAAAACAATTTTCAATACCAAAACAACCAAAAAGAGAATAAGGGATTTCTATTCATTTTAAAACCATTAAGGCTTATAGAAGAATCAATATATCAAATAACTATTGCAGTGGAAAAGAGGTTATTGTCGCCGCATTCATTTGAAACATTCCATTTTTCATTTTTTAAATCACTTCCTAGATAAAATATTCACTTTTAATGAATGTAAAAGTCAATGGGGATTATTATACCCCATGTAAAACAAGGATGTGTATATTACCAAAATATTCATCAATGAGAGGAGATTGAGACAAAGTCCGTTACCTCGTGTTTGAATTGACTCGTTTGTACATTAATTTCCTGAATAAAAAACGTAAGTTAATTTATAATTACTTCAGAACCTTTTTCATATTTATTATTCCTTTTATATCACTTATAACCATATTATAAAAATTATGTAATTATTTAATTTAAAATTGTTCATGTTGTTGATATTGGGTACTTGAGTCCAAAATGATCTTGTTATAATTACAAATTGTCCATGTGGTCAAAGGTAAATTATCACGAGAATAGTATTACTGATTTAAATATAATATATATATAGTATATATGTATTTTAAATAGTCCATAACATTTGTAGATAAGAAAAGAAATTCACAGTTCATGGATACGATAAGCTGTATGTATGCAATAACACTACTTTTATTTATTTTTCATATTAATGAAATGAAAAATAAATTATAAATAAGTATATTATAATTACATTATAATATAATAATATATATAAGTTAGGTAATATCATTAATTCTATACTTTATATGTTCCATGTATGGCATTAAAAAGTCATATCACTTTGTGGGGGCGGGAGTCTGCACTTCCTCAAATTGATTTATCAATATTTGCATATTATGGAAAGAATAATGGAATGATTTAAATAAAAATATAAGAAGAATAGATACAATATAAATATTATATATATCATATATAAATATAGTCCCCACACAATGGACACTATTAGAGGTAGTAAAGGATAATCGAAAAATCATCGTTTCGTGAGGTAGTAGTTTGCGGTACCAAGAAACAATATGTTTGCATCCATTAGATAGAGGTGTGTGTAAGTGTAGTTATAATAATTTTCATAAACTCATACTATTATATTTAAGATATTATTGTTGTTATGAAATCAAAGAATAATAATATCATAGGGAGTTGAGAGGTAAAATTAAATAATTGAACTTGAGAGAGGATGTTACCTCTAAATCAGGTAACTTCTTTTAATTTGATCCTAAAGGCTTTGTTTAATTATCTTATGTTGAAGGTATGTATTTTAGTAGGAATGGAGGTATTTTTGGTGCTTATTTGGGAAGAGATAGGATGACCCAAGGGGCTCGATAGGTATGAGTAAGGGGTTAGCTGTGGTGTCCTTTTATATGAAGGATGAGGGGTACTTTAGGAATGTCTTGAAAGAGTGTATTATTATAAACTGAATTTCGATTTCAAAAGGTCCAAAACCATTTTAATTCGAATAAAAAATGCTTATTGTTCGAAATCTTGTCAGACTATTGGTTTTAGATATATTATTGTTTCAATGTTAACCTTATTTTTAGCTTTTGCCCTTAGTTGACTAATTTAACTCTTACCGTGTCTTCTTGTGTATTCATACTATATGGTGAATATAGTTACCATAAATTTCCAATAGAACAAAAAATGGTTAATTAATGAGATTTTAATCATTATATAAGTCATTTGGCTGAGTCCAATATTTTTGGGACTAGTATATTTTTTAATATAACAGTATTGGTTTTTAAAAAATATTTTCATCAATTTTTATACTATTCATATCATGACATTTTAAAAGTACATAACAACTTTATTAATTCAAAAAAACTACCTTAATTAAAATATAACAAGTAAATTGCATCCCTAAAATTCTTGGATGTCATAAAAGTTTTCAAAAAAAATTGTTTCAAAATTTATAATCACATTTATTTAAATCATTTATTAACAAAGTAATAACTACATCATCATTGTGACATAAATAAATTTATTTATTTTATTTATGAAAATTTTAAATAAAATACCATGATATAGGAAATATTTTTACCTTTGTAATGAATATTTATAGTCTAATATATCACCTATATAAACTCCTATAAAAATTGTTGTACTAAAATATACATGTTTTTGATACATTTTTCTTTACATTAAATTAATAATATAAAATGACATTTACACATCAATGTGGCTCCATGTTGTCCCCAAATTGACGCAAGGACTATCATGTTTTGAAATATATCATCAAAAAGTAGTAGTATATGTTTTAGGGTACTTTTATATTATTATAATATTATTTTTTTACCCTTATTAACCTGATTTACCCTTTAACCATGGTAAATTAAATAATTACTAAAGTTACTATTCATAATGTCGAAAAATAAAACGCACATATTTACACAAAATATACATACTGATTCCAAATATGGAATCTATTTTTCCATATTAAAATCCAAAAAGTGGCATAAATTATTTTAAAATAAATTACCATTGTTTAAACCAAAAAACCGAGGTTTTAAGAAATAATAACTATCAAAATGTTGACATGAGTTTATGTCTAATTAAAAAGAGAAAATAAATATAACAACCAAAATTGGATTAAATGATAAAATATATTAAAATAAAATGTTAAAACCAATTGAAAATATAATCTAACTATATAAATAATTCAGATGAAAAAACAATTATGATTGAAAATGCAATATTTTTCACTATGCATTAAAATTGGACATTATGAAGAAAATACCAAAAACTCGCCCAAATAAAATTTTAATGCACCAATTATATATAATAAGTTTATTTGGTGAAATTGCACTTATAAAAGTGACATAAACTATATTTAAATATTGTTCTCCATCAAAAGGTGGTAAAACTCTCTTTTCAAAATATTAGAGTATTTATGCATAAAATTGGATTCATTCTCAATATTAGCCTCTAACTTTAATTGGATAAACATAAAAACATCTAAAGACAGGTTTAATAATTATATGGTAAGTTCTATTAGTCCCAGTGAATACAATGGCTATGTGTTAACTATAATTTAAAAATAAAAATATTGTTATATTATTATTATTATTTTCAGTATGACAGCCTTGTATGGAACATAGGATTTTGAAGAAAACCGTTGTTGCATTTTGGGTACTCAATTGAACATAAGATTCTATTTAATGTAAAATTAATAGTTAATTTAAAAATATTAATAATTATGAAAATTTCGTATTATTTATTTACCCATGATATTCATCATGGAAGTGTTTATTTGTAAAATAATTAAAAATGTGTTTAAAAATATAAAAATCATAACTTTCATATATTGGAAAGTAAGTTTGTTAATACTGTATATGATTAAAACATTAGTTTTAATTTTTTGTAACTAAATTAAAAGTATTCATATTTTAAAAATAATAGAAATATTATATTGAATCATTTTAAAAATTCAATGATTAATTTCAATTTTGATAACAAATCATTTTGTTAAATATCTGGACATTTTATTTTTTTTAAATAATATCGATAAGGAAAAAAACTACCCAATGAAGAAATAAAATAAGATCATATTTCACGTAAAATATTTTTATTGAATGAGTAAATTTGAGACAACGATTTAACAATCATGAATAAAAGGATATTCTTGTTAAATTGAAAAGTGGGAAGTATATAATATAAATACATATTAACATGTGCATCATAGAAAATTTGTCATAATGAAGGTGAGGTAAAGATGAAATCCCTTACAAATATCTTACTATTTAACTGATAATTTATCAATTAAATAATTATTTGTGAAAAATTTAAATCAAAAAAATATATGTAGAAATAAAATATATATAAATTAGAGGATACATCTTGTATAATCTTCGCCTCATATTATCAACAAATGTGAAAAAATAGAACAATGAAATGAAATTTAGTTATGAAATCAATTAACTAACTCTTCATCTTTATTTAATGTTCCCTATAATCCTCTATAATGGTTTGAAGCATTTTTTATTTATATTAGAATGATATTAATATTCAAAATATCATATATTATCTTATTAAAACATATAACTTCCAATTTGTTAAAAATATCTAATTATTATTATTTTATCATGTGTTAAATCCATCATTTTTTGCATGATTTCATGTATAATTAATGATTTATATTTGTAGGATATTGTTACATCATCTCAAAAATAATATTAATTTTATAAATATAATATTTTTTATTAGATACATTTTTATAATCATTCTTGATATCTAGACATGGATAATTAATAACATCGCTTCATGGTGACTAAAGGCAAAAAGTGTGCATAAGAGACACTATCATTTATTGAATTGGTGAAAAGTTATGAAATTGGATTATATTAAAAATTTTCATAGTAAATATTCTATCTTAAGTATATAATATATTGATAATGTCTATAATTATGACTATCCATGTGATTTATTGATAGAAAAAACATTACATCAGTTTTATGAAGATGATTACTTTTTATTAGAGAAACAACCTTTGTATATATTATTAAAAACCATAGGGTTGGTATTTTGGGAAGAAAATACCTTCTATAATGTTTATAAGGATATTGTGAAGATATTGTTGTTGGGTTTGATTGATATATATGACTTAAGATTTGTGAACAATTTTGGGGGAGGAGGTTCTATTTTATATTTGTGGTCAGTGACAAACTTGTAATTTTTAATGTTTTACAATAATGTGATGTCACATTCTTATAAATATGGCTATAAGCTAGCTCATTTGGAATTTTATAATGGTAAGGATAAAATTCAAAAAACCAATGGGGTTTAATAGGATTCTAATTCTTTTTAACACATATATTGTTTAGGTTAACCTTTGTAAATACTTTTTAACATTAGTCATAGTAATAACATTTCACTATTTATAAAATTCATTTTGAAAAAAAAAATTATATTACCTTTTCTACTAATAATAATTATGATGATTACAAATTTTGAATTAATTTTATCAAAATGTAATTCAAAAAATTGGAATTTTTTATTTAAAAATGAACCTAGAAAATGTGTTATACAACGAGTATTCTGGTAATGTATTTTCAAAGTTAAGGTGATCAGTCATTAAATATATGAATTATAGTTATAATTATATGAATTTAAATTCAAATAAAAACACACACATATATATATATATATATAATCTATATGTTTCATTTAATTCTTTCATCAATATTTGTTCTTTTAAGGAATTAAAATTTTATGATATAATTTTTTAAGAAGAGTTTTCTAGAAAAAATCCATTTTACCTCCAAATGATATTACTATTCTTTATAATAACATGATATTTAATACATGTGTAATTATAAATATTATAACACATTATTATAAATAAAAGGAGGAATAATTAAAAAATATATTTTCAATTGTTCCTAAAAGTTCATCTATATATGAAAATCTCACAAAACACATTCAAGGATAATTTTGACAAGGTGTGTTCAAAATAGCTATTGATCCTATAAATTTAGAAAATAATTTCCCATGAAATTATAAAATGTTCGTAGTATTATAGATTTATAAAAATAGAAATTTTACTTACAATATTTTAATTTTTTAGTGTTATAAACAATTTTAAGAGGGGGTATGATCAACATGTTACAGAAGAAATTAGAGGAGCATATAAATGTGACTAGATAGATAGGTTGCAGAGGTGATTTTATGAAAATTTCATCAGGGTGAGTATAACAGATGAAAAACTGATTAGATAGATAATTTTTTATAAAATTCAAGTAATAATTTTTTCAATTTTTTCTTTAGAACAAATTTTGGATATATAAGAACATATCAGATGGAAGGTGTGAAGAAATAAGTACAATGAAAACAAATCATAGCCTATTAGGGAGGGATATAATTATTGTAATGAAACATTACGTTATCATTTATCTATACAAGTATCACATGTACTATCAAATTAATATATTTATTTTTATTGGAAATGATATTCATAGGATATTTTAATCAAATTTTTTTTTATGTTTTTGTTATGAGTGGGATCATTTACAAACCATGAAAAAGTCTGGATATAGTTACTGAGTAGTAAACCATTTAAATACATTGTTTCCATTTATTTTTCTTGTTTATTTTTTTTCTAGTGGAGTCATTTTCCATTAATCATAGGTTGATGTTTCCTATTAACTAACAATAAAAATAAAATATCATTGGTTCACCCCCCCCCTCATAGATCAAAAAAATACGGATTAGACCTTTCAATTGGTATTAGTGTCATGTTTTCCTTCGTTGATACATTACTAATGTTTGAATAAAATAAAATCATGTTTCTATGGAATATCATAACATTATTAATATTAAGAGTATTATTGTCTTAAATGGGAATAACTATCATATTTATAAGGAAAATTGTTACCTTATATTATATATATTACTTGTAAAGTTCTTGAGGTTTCTACATATGGTTTTAATACTCATACTTTTGTTGTACCGCTAATAGAAACTGATAATAAATGATGGTCAAGATAGAAATACAATACATTTCTCACAAAATGAATGTTAGTTTCTTAGAGTTGGGGAAATCGATTAACTAAAGGGATATAAGAAAAGTTTAAGAACATAAATAAAGTGAATATAAAATAGATAATGAAATGTTATAAATTTGGATATTTAGGTAATATGATTTTGAGATTGGTGATGATGAATTTAATGTTGTCTTATTTACAAGTGTTGATGATATTATAAACACTATAACGTGTCTTGGGCAGAATATTGAATATTAATATATTATATAAAATAACATATAAATTATTTAGGATTAATTTGATGCTAAGGTATCACTATTAAAAGTTTGAGATCCTAAAACTCTCTATCTAGATGATATTTATAACATTCACATCCGGAATTAAATGATAGGAGAAATAGATATCATAAAGAAGTGCAATGTTGGTTATTAAATCCCCATAAATATTCTAAGAAATGAAAATATTTGATTGTTTAACTATAGAGAGAATTCATTGAATCCAACATCGAATATGTGGTCAGAAACAATTTTGATTATTTTTTTCCTTTATTTTCTATAAAGGTGAAAATATGTATATAAAACTTAAAAATCAATGTTACTACGGATGTTATTTGGATGTTGAACTTTGTAATTTTTTAATAATTTTTCACGACTAAAATAAGACCAAGATATTAATGAAGATAATATAAAGTTGATGTAATCTCTAAAATAAATGAATAGAAATCAAGTTCATTTTCAAAGTAATGAATACTAATTATTATAAATATTAAAAGAAAAATTTATTATCCAAATGTGGGGAAGATGATTATAGTAATGATAAAGATAATAACTCTAGTGATGATTCTGGATAAAAATTTATTACTGAAATGAATAGTTCACAAGTGATGTAAGAGGTAACACTAATGAAGAAAAATAAGAGAGTTAGATAGAGTTTTTATTAAGATGTGTTCAATGAATTTTTTACAAGGATTTTTAGACAATAAATTAAAAAATATGATGTTTAAAAACGTATATAATTTTGTATACAATCTAGAATCAGTTCTTGAAGTAAAATACAAGTTGTTTAAAGTGACTGATTATCTGAAGATACTCCATCATGATATGAAAAATCAAAAAATCATGCTTGAAGGGAAGAGAATGGCGAACCAAAAACAATTTTATATTTTTTAAAAAACATATTAAAGAAAATATAGGTATAAAAAACATCCACAACTTGATCACAAATGTTGGGGAAATTTATATGAAATATAAACACCACATGGATCTATAATAATAATCCTTATAAGCTAACGACTTAATTAATGATGTTCAAAAGAAATATCTGGTTACAAAGAACATTTATATAGGAAAAAATGTGGAGTTGAAAAACATGAAAATTATATGGTTTTATGGATCAATATAAAATATGATACAACTTGAAATCTTTTTTGGATTGAGAAAAATATAAAATATTATGAAGAAGTTGAAATGTGGCTTCTAAAAAATTGATGTAAAAAAATTTATACAAACGATGGATAGAAATATGATGGATGTATGTACAAAACTTTGGATATTATATATTTTATAGAGGAAAATATTCATTTCATGGTTACTGAATGTACTTTGGATTCCTTTTTCTTATGGAGAAGGGGGTCTAGTTTTACTATCAGCACTATAATGTATCTCATGCTAGGGTATTTTTCCAGAATCATTGCCACCACCACTCCATCCCTCTCTTTTCTCCCCATGAGGTGCAGGTGCTTCTCTAGTGTTCCGCCCCTTCTTTCATTATCATTAGCATTCTCTCCTCCTATCCTCTTTTCTCCTAGGGAAATCTCTCTCTCAATGATTAGGGTTTCTCCACTTCCCATCGCATTCCTCTACGTGGTTACACTACTCTTCACCTAGGCCACTTTACTAATTCCACCACACAAGCCTTCTATATTAATGAATCTGGGCTTTCTTGTTCATCATTACCATTTCCCCTTCTTTCATGTGGGTCACGGCCCATTACCCTCCTCCATCACACTTTCTGTTGTCCCCACTATACAAGGCCCCATCTTTTCTAAAATAAATGGGTCTTAAGTGTCTTGGGTCTAGGACATAATAGGATTTATATGGTTTTTCTAGCTTTTCTGCAGCTCACTAGTGTTTCTTCTTTAATGAAGATTTAGTCAGGTTCGTTTCCTTTTTCAGTGTTTCTTCAACATCAGAATGTTTTGATGCTTTTGGATGTGGATATGAGTAAAAAATTTTATCCCAATTTTAAGTCTTCTCCATGTCAAACTATCCTCTATCATCTTGTTCTTTCATCCTAAGACATGTTGTTATGGTATGATGGTTCTTGTGGGGGCTTTGGGATTGTGCTCTTTGAGTGAAAGTTGGTATTATAAGAGGCACAACCTTGAGTTGGAGGTCATGTTGGTCCTGGATTGTTGGATTTGGTGTCTCCCCATGACATTCTATTCGATTCCCCTTTTTCTAAGTTTATCCTACAGATGGTGATTCTTGTTTTATGGGATCTTGTAAGCTATATTATTTCCCCAGGAAGGCGATTGTGGTTTCTGATGTATTTGGTTCATTGAAATTTTAAAATTTTCTCTGTTCTAATGAATCTATATAGTGATTTAAGTGATGTGGCTTGCAGTCCATGGAATGATTTATATTATTCATTTTGGAAATTTGAATTTCTGTATTGACTATTTCATGGAAGTGGTTCGGATATATGAAGTATTTTGTGAGTTTCCAACAAAAACTAAAAGTGATTTATTGAAAATGGAAAAACAATTGGAGGTGGAGTGAACCCACTGAATAAATGTAGCCATAAAAAAGATGTCTGAATATTGAAAATAGATTCAATCATGTAGAAACTATTTTTAATGGATTAGATCAACATTGGAATATTAATAAATATTTATATTTATGTTACCAAAACAATAATACTTCTATTTAAAATCTATAAATCCTCAGGAGAAGAAAATAATAAAGGGAAAGTATTTAGTCATTGCAACCACACTCAAATAGATAGAAGATATTGTACATATATATTTTATCTTTGGTGTTATTAAAATATTATAGAAGAGTTGAAATTATTAACAAAATAAAAAATATATAATGAAGGAACAATTAATTTTGGAAATGTTGAGTCGTTTAGAATCAAAGGAATACACTCATCTGTTATTTGATATAAATGACAATATAAAAATTATCTATTTGTTTTTGGGTTGAAACATAATTATTTGAGAATTTTAAAACATTTTTATGAGGTTTAACTTTTTTATAATATATGGATTTTTAAAAGGATTGAATATAGTAATATAGTAATAAGTGGTTAATGACCCAACTGGAATCTTTTTCAAGTTAGATATCCTTATAATTTCATGTTTTTGAAAATTATAATATAAAATTACATAAGTTATAAGAGGCTTATAAATATTTGAAAACGTGAATTGACCAAGATGAAAAATATACAATGTATTCATTTTATTGTTAACATGATAAAAATAAGGTTTTTGTTTTTCTCAATATTCTAAAAAGGGAAGATTTCAAAATAAATACATAATAATGATAAGATACATTCAAATCATCCCTCAGAGCATATATATTATGAAATATTAAATCCTAGGATAAATTAATTAAAAAAGGATATAATAACATTATTTCCATTATTGATTATTTTAATTTCATTATATTAATTATCACATGGATACATATATCATAATCTTAAACAAATAGTTAATAGTTTCCAGAGAAGTGAAAAATTGAAATGTGGTTATTCCATGAAGAGTATTAAAACAAATAATGGTGGTGAATATAAAAATTGTATGTTTGAATATCATCTTAAAAAGTCATAGATTTATTCTTGAATATAGTATACTAAACCGTCCACAATATAATGGTGATACTAATATTAGGAATAAAAGTTTTATTGAGATATAATGGACAATGTTGATTAAATATAATACTTCATGAGTATTTTGTATGAAACTATTGAAGAATAAAATTTTATTCTAAAGGGATGTTTGTAGAGGTTAAAATTTGATAAGAATTCATTATGATATTTATTACAATGAAAACTCATTTTGGAAATACCTAAGGGTATTTGGAAGTAAATTTGTTATTAATTTCATGGGTTAGGATCTTGGGAATTATGATAAAAGTTGTGTTGATAGAATCTTTCTTGGATACCATCCTAATGGTATATGATATATGTTATATAATGAAAAAAAATGAAAATTACTAACTCTATATACGTGAAATTGGTAGAAATTTATAAATTAATGGTTTTAGAGTCTAGTGAAGAAATAAAAGGGGGTGGAGACGATGTTTATGATGTTAATAAATCTAAAATATTTTCTAATGAGAGATGTAAGGTTGATGTTGTTGAAGATGACGATTCTAATTCATCTACCTCATGTGTAGAGGAAAAATCAAATTATACCTATCCTAGGAATAGGGAAGAAATTGGGGTCCATAATATCCATAGTGATCACAGAGGATATATTTAAAACATTATAACATTGTGGTTTGTTACATATAACTTCTTATATTCATCGGTTAAGTTAAGATATATCCAAGAAGTAGTAGAGCATCTATAGTGGATAAATTCCATAAATTTAATGTAATATCTGATTGTGTATAATGAAAAATGGGAATAAATACCCTAACCCCAAAATAATATTGTTTTTGTAAGAAGTTGGAGTTTTGAAATAATTTTAACGAAAAAGGTGATTTCATATGAAGAAAGGAATTACTAGTTTGTAATTGTTTCTCACATATTAGAAGAATTGATTCTAATCAGTCTTTAACCCTATCATAAAGGCATGAAACTATCAAAATCCTTATTTCTATCACCGAACAATGGTTATTTAATTTATTCCAAATGGATATAAATTAATCTTTTCTTAATGTGGATCTTAATTGAAAAGTTAATATTAAAAAACAATGTTACTTTGTTCTTATTAAAGATGTAATCTATGTGTGATGGTTGAAAAATGATTTTTATTGGTCGAAGTAAGCTATAAGATCCAGATTATTTAAATTCTAAAATTTTAAAAGGAAGTTGTACTTAATTAAAGGAATAGTTGATAGTAGTCACTAAATAAAGTAAAATAAATATTTGTCCTTAATTTGGATTTTTATATTGATGATATTATATTTTCAAGGATTGAAGATGAAACATGTGATACATTTTCGGATGAGATGAATAAGTAATTAGAAATTCCCATTCATGGAGAAATTAAATAATTTCTTTAGTGTAAAAATATCATAAAATAAGAAATAATGTTTCCCATAACATGAAAAGTATTCTAACTTGGTATGGAAAATATCATCATGGATGATTGAAATCCATTTTACATACCAATTTACATGGGGAAAATTTTGGAAAATTATGGGGATGAAAAAGAAGTTAACCATAATGAGTTTTGAAATACGATTCGAATAATGCATTATATAATAAATTCAATGCCTCATGTTTTATATTCTATTGAATTTTTAGTCATATAAAATAGTGATCCAAAATAATTTCATCATATCTATTGGAAAAATAATTCATTGATATATAAAATGTAATATTGATTTTCTACTGAAATATGATCATGTGGGAAAGGTTGACCTTTTTTGGTTAGACAGATATAGATTTTGTGGGATGTTTTGAAGATAAAAGATCCCAATCTACTGGAGTTTTATATTTGGGAGAATGTTGGGTCAGTTTTAATATAAATAATTATAGTTCAATGGCACTCACTACTGTAGAATATGAGTATATCGATTTTACCCTAGATGAAACACTGTTAATTTGGATAGAGATTTAGTTGGAAGATCTATTAGGTACTGTGTAGTCTCCCTTTATCTTTGGTTTTTATAGAAAATTGATGTAAATATCAATAAAAAATCATGTGAAAAAATCTCATTCAATGAACATTGATATTAAATGTAACCTCTTCAATAGTATTTGGAAAGAAATTAACTGATGCTGGAGTTCGTTCATATAGTGGAGCAAGTTTCTTATAACTTCAGAAAAAACTTTCTGAACGAAATGTTTTATTAAATGTGGTTGATAATGTGTATTCAACATCCCTATCATCAACAATAATGTATGTGATATTTATACCCTCTCCATCTATTATTTATATTGTGTTGTGAATGGTGTATAAGAATAATGATACATAAATATGTCCATTGGTATGTGTTTTACCATTTACATAAGAGAATATATTATAAAGGTATTTTTTTTAGAAAATAGGTATGAAATGATTTCATTATGTGAGAACTGTTTTAATAATTTATCGAATTTGTAATAAGTGGTTGTTTCATATAGTTTCCTAAGGAATGATAACGAAATAATAATGGGAAGTGATGTTTTTTAAATTTATAATGAGTATGTGGGAGTATAATAAATTTAAGAAATTTTTATTAAATCCCCACCTGTGGAAAACATGCTATTATGGTTCATTGATTCATATTTACTACAATCATTTCCCTCATATAGGATTAGAAATATTTGTTAAGTAATTTATTTATTAATTTTGAATGTTTTAGGGATATATGTTCCTCTATTTATGACAAAATCCTAAATGAAAGATTGTTGGAACTCATAATTTTTAAGGTGATGTTATGATAAGAATATATTGATTAGGTTGAGTATGAAAGAATATAACATTCTAGAATATTGTCCTCTTTTGTTCAATTGAAATATCATAACATTGTTGATAAAATAAATTAGTTAAAATTTTTGAGTTACACATGTATTCAAATGGGGTTCACCAGTTCAAGGTTAATTCACTAAGTATAGTAGATGTACTACATCTGTATGATATAATTATATAGATTTTTATACATAATTTTTCTCTAAATGTTCTCAAATATACTATCATACAATGATGTAAGATAAGGTGAAATAATGAAATGATTTGTTTGTCATAATGAAAAAAATACCATGATTACTAAATTATCTCATGATTCTAGCATGAGTCTAATGTTAGATTTTGAGGTAAGAATTTACAGAGTTCATGATATTATGTTTTGTGGAAGAATAATGTTTTATAAAAAAAATATAATGAATCATACCTATCAAAAGAGGATTATTTGTATTTCACTAGAGGCTGTGTGAAATGTCATTAGAAGAAGTACATAAGATGAAATATTACATAATTATTTATTTGAGTACATTGGATGAACCAAATATTTCTATTCATAGTGTGGAGGAAAAGTTTCATTTCATTCGAATGGATGTTTCCAAAGTCCATAGATGATTATTTTGGAATAATCCTAATGTGGTATAAAAATTTCTTGTTGTGTCATAATTTTTTTATCAATAATTATAAAAAGATTAATATGTGTATTAAAAAGTTTTATTTTGATCAAATATATGTAATTAAATAATGTTCCTATTCTATTGGGTATTAGTCGAAGGAAACCATTTAAGGTTTCCAGTTCAATTCATCAGATTGAGTATGATTTTGGATAAATAAATCTATGATGTTCTAACAGAGTTCAAACACTAGATAAAGATTAATTATCCAAAAAATGGAGTAATGTATCTATGATGGAAATAACACTTGATCTTTTTTATGAGGAGTTTGTAAAGAAATAAAACTTCATGATGGTGAGCTGGTCAATCAATGCTCTAATAAAAATGGATGAATATCAATATTATATTCCTATATAATGTTAATTTTTTTTACTAAGATAATTTTTTTTATTTTATAGTTAGATGATGCAGTATAGAAGTGACGAGATGATCATAATAATAGTTTAGATACGAGTAAATTTGAAAAATACTTGAAATAGTTTCATATAAGTTGGTATAATCCAAATAATGTATAGAGGTGATCAGAAGAACATGTTTCCTAAGGAATCAAATGAGGCTTTATAAGTGATCATATATATAGGAAACAAAAGAAATAAAATAAAAAAATTCTTCAGTGTGAGTATAATAGACAAATAAGTGATCAAATATATGATTTCATATTGAAGTCCATGAATAATTTCTTTCTAGGTTATTTGAATGAAATTGAGAGGAAGAAGAACTTACTATAAGTAAAGTGTAATGACATTTTCATAGGGATAATGCATCAATGTATGTAGGTTAATGTTCTTATAGTTGTTACAAAAAAATGATATATCATGTATCTATGTATGGAGAACATGAACTATTGATTAACATTAGTTCTAAAATAGTTAAATGTTATTCATTTCTCTCTATAACCACTAATAATATTTGTTACTCTGGTTTTGTGATATTTTATTATTTATAAAACATGAAAATAGTATTTACTCTTACTACATAGTTAACCTTACAAATACCCATGCTCCTATGACTACATGTTTGGTTTTTTTCCGATTAACTCAATTCTCATTAATAACAGGTGAAAGATTTTTATTATAAAAGAAAAAATGAAAAGAAGGGATTATTTAATCACCCTTCAATGTGATCACACATATCCATATTGGACATTTAAAAATGTTATCAGAAAAATAAATAATTGGTTTCACAAATAGTATCTCACATATATAGAATATTGAAATTATCTAGATTGTTATCAGTAATATTGAATTGATATATTTCTTCTTGAGAAGCTTGATGTGTAAAATAATTTCTTTTATGGAGATAAAAAATAATTCAATTATATAGATCCACATGTGGATTTTTTTTATGTTTCATGAAATAAGTAATGACATGAAAATCCTAATAAATCTATATAGGATAAATTGATAACCTAAGTAGTCTAATAAAACGTTTTGTATAAAAATGAGTTGTAAAGGGAAAAACAATATTCAAGGGTACAATTATTCTATTTTAATTATTTTTTATAATCGATACCTTTTATTTTCACTATATATAGATGATCATGCATGAAAATATTAATGAGCTAAAGCGGAATAAGGAATATTCTTTTGAGTTTAAATATCATAGATAATGTGGAATTAATCTTGGGATGATGTTCACGATATATTTTCAAATAAAAATAATATTTTTTAACAAGAATACTATATTTTTGGGCATGTATTTTATCAATAATACACCTTAATGATTATTGATTTTGATGCTCCAAAATTAAAAAACATTTTTTAATAAATTATATTTAATTATTTGTCAGGAATATATATATATTGACTATATATATATCCTTTTTAAAGAAAAAAAATAATAGGATATGTTTTTGAAACTCTCTTTAAACATTAAGTTATTAACTAAATGTATGGAACAGAAATAATACGGCTGTTAAATAAAAGTATGGATATAAAACCCTACAATCTATGAATATAAATATAGATTAGTAATCCTATGATTGAATAAGCTTATAGAAACATATGTTTATTAATACATATGTTTATTTACAAAATGTAGGGTTTCCAATCAAATAATTGGTAACGCCTCACGAGATCTCTTGATTATGGTTTCACAACCAACTTCCCCCTTCCTCTGGGTTAGGATAAGTAGTGTAGAAGGAGTGTGTAGATTGAATCAAGGTTTCATGGATTTGGAGCTTCTCAACCACCTCTAACGATCTAGTTTTCCGATATACACTCCTGCTCGCATGACAGCCCCAACATATTTCTTCATCATCACATACTCTCTTCTATTCGGTTGGGATGCCATTTGTGCTTGGATATTAGGTGTTTGGAATTTTGGAATCTATTGAGTTTAAAAGCTTAAGGGTTGTCTTCAACTTCTCAGGTCACTATGAGGCTGCATGTGGTAGTCTCAAGAAATCCTTGATTTGATGGCATCCTATTCCCAGTTCTCCGCCCGACCTTTCACTTTTTCTTCTTAGTATTTGTGTTTCTTATTCAAGATCTATAGTTTGTGGCTTGTATGTTTCTCAATTTATCATTTTTTCATTGGAAGGACTCCAGATTTCGGTTTATCAGCACCCTTGATTTGGTTTTTTTCATTCCCTTGTGGCATTCTTGGTGGTGTCATGGTTGGGTCTGCTCTTTATTTTTGGATTGGTTTTAGATGATTTGAGGTTTTAGAGTGTTGCTGGTGAATATCTTATTTTTTTCGTCCTCCATCATGGATATGGTGTTGTTTGGTGTTTTTGTTGTGTTTTCTATGGTTTGGTCTTTTTTTACTTGGGTTTGATTTTTCCTTTATCTGTCCTCCTGTACATTAATTTCCCTATCCACCTACAAAAAATCTCACTTTGGTTAGATTTGAGGGTTTCCTGGGAGATTTGGGATGGTGTTGGAATTCCTAGTGGTGGCGGTTCTCCCAGTAGTCTGGCTAGCTCCAACAAATATTTTTGATCTCAAAGTATATTGTCTTGAAATTCGGGATGGGCAGTCCCTGGTGCGGTGGCACTGAATCTTGAGGAAGGATGATGTGTGAATTGGATTCAATGTAGGTGTAGTGCAGGGCGGCGAGTAAATGGCATGCTATGTTCTGTTGGTTCTGGGTGGGTCGGTCCTCCTTGGCTGGACCATGTTTTGGTTACATGCTATTTCCGGGGTTGTTTGTGGTGTTTTTTGGTTGGGTGTAGTCCAAGATAGTGTTCTTTTCTCAACCCACCAATAACTCCTTATGGTGGCATTGTATGTTTTCTAGTTCTCACTTTTTTATCAAAGTAGTTTACTTTATCAAATGTAAAAAAAGTTGGTGGGGTAGTGAATAAACATATATAATAACAATTAAATGTTGGAGATTGGAATAGCTTCTAATACCCTACATCCAGAGAATGAACAAATGGATAAATAACACTACACTCCAAAAAGGATCCCTAGGCATTGTAATGGAACCAGACGTTATGGAATGGAACCATACGCTATGCAGTTGAACCATATGTTTAACTATTCAATGAAATATATTTAAATCTGGGATTCTATCTGAGAATTCTCCAATGGCCTTATCAGATTTAAAGATATGCTCATAGCAATTTCACCACTGATTCAAAGGATTGTTTTGATATATTAAAAGAACAATATTTAACATATTAAAACTCTTATACTCTAAAATAACGTTATAAATATCCTAAATGATTTAAATTTGAATATTAGTGGTCAATTAATTGATTATTTTAATCTTCAGAATCAAATGAAAAATATATATTTTAAGAGTTTAATTTTGAAATATGTGTGTCACACAAAATACAAATAAAAATACATTCTTGTGTATATCATTGATATTCATATCTACTAAAAATAATTAACGAGTTTGTTGTTTACTGAAGAATATACTCTTTGAGGATTTATATGTTCAACCTCATACTGCTACTTCTATTAGTTTCTTTCCATATAATATTGAAGACCATCTACAAATACGATAACTTCAATGATGTTCTTACTTGAATATATTCATCTTTGATGAAGATGATCCATATTATGTCAGATGCTACAATAATTATGATGTTCAAATTTTTCCATAAATAAATCAAACATATTTGATTTAATAGAGTTTAAACTACTCATACTCTTTTGTGGTTAAGTGTCAGATTATTTCTCTATGTTTTGGATAATTGGTTTCTATAAAAGAACAAGAAGGTTTGGTTTATCCTTGTTAGAATGGTTTGAAATGCATTCACTCAGTTGTGTATTTGAAGGTCTTGTAAAAAAATAAAAATTATAGTGAAATTCACCAAGCTCTATGGGAGAGTGTTGGTGGATTGTACTTGGAGATATTTGTGCCCCAAGCCACTTTAAAAATTATTATTTTCGTTATTTCTTTTAATGAAATGCTAATATTTTTTATATAAGAGAAAATTTCATATCATGATAAATCCCAAAGATAGTTAATCATTAAAATCAGTAAATATTATTGGAAATAAAAAATCATCCCCCTGTTGTGTATCATTGTATTATCCCAGCCTAAAGATTGGTATCAAAGTTGATCTTCTGGATAAAGAAGATAAAGCTCTACCAAATGTAAAAAATAATTTATTTTTAAAGAAGATAAAATGAATTATCTAAAAGAAGGTAAATCAATTACATGGTCTCCATATTTTAATTGTTAAAATTATAGATGCTGGAAATTTTTCATGTTCATCTGCCTAATGAATTTTGGATTCAATGTTTATTCAAATATCATAAATACCTATGAAATTATGGAAATTCCAGAGTCTTGTGATTCTAAAAAAGAAGCTGAATATGCCATTAAATTAGTGTAAATTAATGATATCATCTATGGACTTGGTCCTGAGAAAATTAATTGTATATCACAATTCCTTAATGCCTATAAAATATGGTGTACCATCGATCTCACATGTGACAGAATAGATAACATCAAACAGATTAGATATGATACTACAAAAATAATGTTTGACACCATTCATATTTTAAATGGTTAAATTATTACAAAAACAAATGGATGTTTGAAAAAAATGTAAAAAGTATTATGTTCTTAAGAAATCACATCGGTGAATTAGATCAGACGCTAAATGCACTTAGAAAACTACACCCAAAATTGAATGGAATTTCTATTTCTATTGAAAAATCATATCCTATCAAGAATTTTAATATTAATGAATTAAATGTAACATTGATTATGTATGAATAAGAAATAAAAGATGAATTTGACGATCAAAATATTTTTAAAAGGTAAAATACTTCTCTAAAAGAAACATTTAATAATCATAAAAGAAAATTAAAATAGGATATCAATGGTGAAAATGATTCAGACAGTTCAAACACTAAAATGTAACTCGCACAAAATTATATATTGTAAATAAAATTTTCAAAAAAGAAAAGGGGATACATAAAATCATTTAAGAAGGATGAAAACGAACAATGAGAAGTAAGATGTAGTGAAACCAAATACATGGGTCACATCATACCTGATTGCCACAAATTGAATAAAAAAATAATAAAATCAAAATAAATGTGATTATGAACATAATGAAAAGAGATAAATACAATTTAAAAGATAATTACTGAAAAATATAGTAGAAATTTAAAATCATATTCAAAATATGTTATGAAAAATCTGAAAAATATAATTTTTAGCGACAAAGAAGAAGAATAGGTACAAACCTATTACTCTTCTACCTCTGACTCTGATAGCTCTTTAAATAATAAATTTGTTTCTTAATGATCAATGCTCGAAGAGAAATATGATCCATTATTAAAAAATAATAAGTCTTTAAAAAAAATTCCTAATTCTATTTTTGAAAAAAGTGAGACAATGCTAAAACAAAATCAAGAATGAATTGAAAAATAGAATTCATCTACATCAAAATGTATTATTCCTGAAAAAAGGATAAATTTATAACAGGATAAAGTAGAATTTTATAAGAGACATTATGGTATTTTAAACAAATGAAGAAAATCATTAAATTAAATTATTAGAAATAAATTTATTAAAAATGAAAAATAATTAATAGGAAGAAAGGTTGATAAATAAAAAAAACTAGTTTGTTTTGAATTCTAGATGTTCTACCTACTACTAATGTGGAATAAAATGATATTACAATAAAAACCATTATTTAATAAATAATAAAATAAGTGGAATTAAAATTCCCTTCATTTAAAAAAATTTAATGAATAAAGTAATATAAATTTTGAAAAAATAAGGCAGATCTAGATCCCCATATCTTTGTTTGATGAAAAAGCACAACCCATGAAAATTTGGGTACCAAAACAAAAATGCATCTAATGGTTTTTGTAAGATAAATGATACAGGAAAAAATGAAATGTGGTATATGGAAAGTTGATTCTCAAGTTATATGAACCAAGAATATTCTATTTTCCCTACACTCAAAAAAATGTACGGAGGCCGAGTAACATTGGGTGATAATGAAAAAGGAATGGTTTTTGAAATTATTTTAGTTGGGGGGTCCAATGTCAATCGAAATCTATAAATTAATATATGTAGATGGATTGAGAACAACATGATATATATTTATTATCACTTTGGTGATAGTGTTTATGTTGATTAGTCAAAACATTCATGCTCAGTCCTTAAAGATAAAATTCATAAATTTATGTAACCAAGAACTAAAAATGTTTATACTTTGAATTTTAATTACTTATGTCAAGAGACAGAGACTTGACTAACTGCTTATAAAAATGAGTTAGGGATCTATAATATGAGAACTGCCTAATGAAATATATATTCTTTACATAAATTATCATAGAAAAAATGAATTTCTGATTTTTCTACTCTAATGTTTGATAATGATTGATTTTGTGATGCATTTAAAATTTGAAAATAATATAAATCATACTCCAAATCAATTAACAAAATTTCTACATCTATTCCATTAGAACATATCCAAATGGATTTATTTATTCCATGTCGAGTATAATTTTGGGATTTAAAAATATATGTTTCTGTTTTAGTTGATGATTTTTCATGATTTACAAGGGTTTATTTTCTTAAAATTAAAAGTTATTTTTTCACACTTTTGAAATATTTTTTGAAATTGTTCAAAATTAAATGGATTTTAAAATAATTTCATTTATAACTGATCATTGTGTATAATTTTAGAGTCAATAATTTAATTATGTTTTCTCAAATTTATGTATTAAACTCACCGAATCTCTATCAAGAACACCTCAGTAAAATGGAATTGTTGAAATAAGAAATAGAACTATTCAACAAATTCCATGGAGTATTTTTTTTGATTAAATATAGTATTCAGAATTATTTATTTGGATATGATATGAGAACATCTTTCTATATCATTAATATTGTTTTAATAAGACAAATTATTAAAAATAAATCCTATGAACTTTGGAATAAAAAAACATAATGTAATGAAATTTAATGTTTTTGGATGCAGGTTATACATCTTGAATACAAATGATAACCTTGGTAAATATCTTCCAAATGATTATAATGAAATCCATCTAGGAGTTTATATTATATATGATTCCTATAGAGTGTTTAATAAAAATTCAATAATTGTTAAAGTTGAATTCATGTGAATTTTGATTAAACTTCCTGTTTCATTAAAGTGAAAGATAAAAAATGATTAAACTAACACTTTTGAAAACATGATACTTGATTCCCTTAAAATTATATTTGAGAATAATATAAATTAAATTCAATCCAGTATAGAATATCAAGAGAAAGAAGAACATTACAGTTTTTTACCTAGATAGACAAAAACTATAATGGGCCATCCTTTAAAAATTGTTATAGGTAACCAAGATATAGGAGATAGAACAATAAGAAATATAGGAAATGTAGTTTAATTTTTTACCTTTATATCTTAGTTATAAACTAATTCTTAAAATGAAGCATTAGAATATAAGAGTTGGTTTTTATCCACACATGATGAAATAAATGATTTAAATAGGGAAAAGTTTTGGGAATTATTAGAAACACCATCATATTATCCTATGTTAAGAACCAAATGGATCATTACAAATAAACAAGATGATCATGGGATAATAATAATGATTAATGATATATTATTTGAAAATTGATATAATTAATAAGGAATAGATTACGATGAAACCTTCACACCTATTTATAGATTAGAGGCAATTAGAATGCTACATGATTCTGAATCACAAATTAATTTTAAATTATATCAAATGGAATTTAAATATGAATTTTTAGATGGAATTTTAATAGAGGGTGTATAATGGTGAACAACCCATTGTTTCGAAAACCCTCATAATTAAAACACTCTTTTTAAACATAATAAATATCTTTATGGTCGTAAATAAGAACCTAGATATAGATATGAATGATTAATATGCTTTTTGTTGAAAAATGGGTTTTCTATGGGATTAGTAAATACTACAATTTTTAAGAAAAATTCTTGTTCTAATATTTCATTTGTACAAATATAGTTTGTTGATATTATATTTGGATAATAAAATAAAAATCCATGTAATGATTTCGAAATTACAATGAAATCCTAATATAAATTGACTATGATTGAAGAAATAAATTTCTTTTTTGGATTCCATATTTATCAAAACGATTATGGAAATGTTTTAAATCAAAGTAAAAATATTATTAATTTATTAAAAAAAGTTTCTACATGAAAAAAGAAATACATAGAAAAATCCCATGTGTAAAAATGTAAAACATGATTTGGATAAATCGAAAAAGAATTTGACAATAAGTTATACCGAGGTATGGTGAGATGTTTAATATATCATACTACACAAAGGACAGACATAATAATTTCTTTATGTTTATGTTATATATTTTAATCAAATACAAAATAATCTTATCTTACTATAGTTAATTTTTTTAGATATTTATGATTATCTATTTTTCAATCATTACATAACCAATAAACATTTTATTTTAATTTTATTTAATATTTAGATTCATTCTACGATTGATGTAGATTAGATAAAAAAATAAACTTAGGAACTTGTCACTTTTTATAGAAATTTTTAGCATCGTGGTCAACAAAGAAATAACATTTAGTTTCCCTATCCACATTCAAAGAAGAATATATATCTTTTAGTAGCTTCTATGAGCATGTATTGTGGATGAAACACACCTTACATGACCTTAGACTAAATATTAATAATATTACCATTTTATATGATAATATTAGTATGATAAATATTTTAAAAAATCCTACATGTCACAATAGGACAAATAATATTTATATAATAAATCATTTTCTAAGAGAATTTATTTTTAAAAGGATATAGGTATTTATAATTTTTTAATAATGAATATCAATTAGATTATATTTTCTGTAAACCAGTTTGCACTATAAGTTTTTATTTTATTTAGTGGAAGTAAGAGAAATTTAATTTTAAAGAAATTTATATTTATCCAATTTAATTTTTATTTCAAATAGTTTTCTTTAGTAATTGTTCATATATTTATTTAAGTAAAATACTTCTTTGACATTGGTTTTAAACCTTGTGATATCAAGATTAATAATTTTAATGGTTATCCCATTTGATAAATACGCAAATGTAAATGACATCACAAAACCATCAGACTTATCCAGATCTCATTCTTACTCCTTTACAATCTGTTGAATTATAGGTTGTCTCTCATTATATTTTTCAAAAACCATGACCTTAGAGCCATCAATCCCCAAGCCTTCTACAATAGAAAAATAATAATGTGTTAATGAAGTTGGTATGAGTGTGCCTATCCACCAGAATTTGATTTATCAAAAAGCTATTGAATGTAGGGTAATATATTTAGATTGGATAAATCAAAAAAATATGTTGTTGAAATGTGAGATTAGATTTCAAGTATTGGAGTTATTTTCCGAGATATTAATATTCATTTTTTGTTTAATATTAATGTAAAAGAGTTTTATAGAAATGATTCATTCATTTTCGGAGATGATGAAGATATTGTTGTTTCTAAGAATTAGCACAATGTATTATGTACTTCTTCATTGAAAAAATATATGTTGTTGGTTTTCCCTATGATGGGAATATAATTTTCATTTAATAAATATTGGAGATGGTAAATATAACACATTTCATATAATTCCATATCTGTTTGGAATAAAGACTATAAAAAAGATGAAGAAAAAAGACCTCCATACTAAACAAAAGGTATTAATAATGTATATTCGGTCTGAAATTTTTCTAATAAATACTTTTTGGTTATATTTTGTTTCAGGATATGTATTTTTTTTGTTTCTAAATAATATCATTCTGAATATCAGTCAGTATATGCTGAGATATATGTATCGTTACTGTCATAAAGTAGTTAACATAGCTTTATATCCCTGTAGAATGATTATTTCTATGTTTTTACACATATTGGGAAATTTAGTGGACAAATAATTAGGTTTAAGATTCCATCATAGTAATATTATAAATTATGTATTAGTACAGAAATTAAGTTATTTATTGATAAATTCTTATAATGGTATATTATCATTTTGAATAGTAGAATAAGAAATGATGATGTGAAATGTTTAGTGGGAGTGAAGATTGTTTCCATCTGTTGGTTTTATTTGACCAAACATTGATGAAGAAGATGAACTGAGAGTTGAAGAGCATTATTTTCCTCAAACAAGAAGAATTCCATTTAACATTTTTGAGGATGTGAATGATGCTGAAGAATCTAATAAAGAAATATTTGAGAATAGGGCCTAAGTGGTTGAGAATATTGAGAAAGTGGCTCACATGGAATATCAAATTTGGAATGTTTTTACCATTTCTAGTTGAGGTTTAACTATTAATTTATCTATTATTATTTCTAATTTGGTAGTGGCAGAGGATTCAACATAATTGAGAGGAAATAAAGTCTTTAAACTATAGTTCTATGGAATATCCAAGGTCGAAGTTAGTTGGGAAACCTTGCATACCTCTTTCTACTGAGTCTTATGAATCTTTGAATAGAAATATTTATGCTTTGATATGTAAATAAAATCAATTAGATGAATAGAAGTTATCCTTGAGTTATGAATTAGAATATGAAAAGATTAATTTTTCAGTAATTAGGAGTTCAACTATCCCTCGACCTAAGATTGAGGCACATCAGACTCAATTAAATGATACTCAATAAATTCTTGTTTCCATGGGAGAAATTGAATATTTTATCAAGACATTGACTAGTGAGTTAGGAACATTAATTGAATAATATTTTAGGAAATAATATTTTGATGATATGTGAATATTTTTTTGGGATAGTTTTAGGCTCTCAAGGAATGTCATCAAGAATCAACTTCAACTCCACAAACATCTCCATAACAGATTAGATGATTTCCTGAAATAACTCATGTTTCCTCAGATTTTAATAAAATATTTCAGACTATACACTATGAAAATACTCCCTAAAATGATCTTTTGGATAATAAAAGAATTCTGATCAGTCATCTAACATCCAATGAGTTTTGGTTTGGTCCTGTTCTTCACCAGTTGATTGATTAGTTGTCCCCTTTAATTCTGATGGAAGAATCAGTTAATGAATTCGTAAAGGTAAATTTGGATGAATGTTTGAGGATAGGTTAGGACTCCAGGATGATGCTTAAAAATAGATATAAGTATTCAACAATCATTTTCATAGATTCATCCAAAGGTTACAAGGTATATAGGGGTTTTTTATATCAACTCCTCATATTACTTCTCCCCCACTAGAGGTTCAGATCCATCCCACCAATCTAACCAAAGCCTATATTTTTAGAACATTTCTTATGTTAATGGTGAAATTTATTTATTTTTTAGAAATTTAATTAATTTATTAAATCGTCTCTATTATTATTATTTGTTCATCCCTATTGCAATATCACATGAAATATTTTTCTAATTAGTAGACTATAACATTCATTTACTCTTCCATGCCAAATTAAATGTTTTTTAATGTATTTTAATGTACTTTTTTTAAAAAAAACTGTGATAGAATTTGTAAAACACATTAATGTCAATTTAAAAATTATATCTATTTTAATTTTAATGAAATAATACCATGAAAATAAAATAATACTAAGAAAAATTAATTTAATAAATAACAAATATTTTATTTCACATATTTTTTCCTCATTATTTACAAATCCTATATTTTTTTAAAATTAAATTTTCTGTTTTTTGATTATCAAAAGGGAGATTGTTTAGAATGTCTTTTCTCAAAAATACTCTATAAATATTATTTACTCTAATTCTAATTAAGAGCATTATTTTTTTGAATAATATTACATTAATAATATTCTAGGAATATATATATCATGGTTGTATATTTCCTTTTGACAAAATAAAAAGTTACAAGATGTATTCTAGTTACTTTTTTCAAATCCTATATTTGGTAAATAAACGTATGAATTAAAGACCCTACATTCGGTAAATAAATTTATGGATCACCAATCATAAATTCTGTGAATAAATGTATTGATTGGTAACCCTATGTTTGAATAAATGTATTGAATAAAAATATAATCATGATGACATGAATATCTGTTCATACCCTACATTCGAAGAATGATTCTAAATATAAGGAACCCTATGCTGTGAAATGAACCCAAAACTAACCAAAATGAACCCTACACTACACAAGGGAACCCTAGGTTACAAAAAAGACCCCTACACATTGTTGTTTAACCCTACATTTAACTATTCAGTGATGGAGATTTAAATATACAATTTTACCTGAGTTTTCTATAACTGTCTTGATAGAAGTAAAGATCTAATCAATGTAATTTTATGATAGATTCAAAGGCTCTTTATAATCGATTTAATAAACCACATTAAACAAATTATATCATTCCTACTCATTTGGAAATATATGAATCACCTAAATGTTTTAAATTTTAATATACGAGGTCTATCATAATATTTTCTTGGATCTGCTCAACAAAATGAATGATTTATATTTGATCAGAGTATTTTTGAAACATGAGTGTGATAAATTATAAAAATACAACGGAATACTTTTTTATATCACAAATATATTAATATTCTATAATGAATGAATGAATATGTTGTTAAGTGAAGAAGATATTCTCTTAAGGTTTACACTTTCAACCTCATAACGCTAGCACTCCTTTTTTTGTTTCCACTCTTTTAGAATATCATTTTAAAATAGGATATCTTCAGAGATATTCTTACTTGAAAAAATTCATATTTATAGAAGAAGAATTGTATTCTATCACTTGCTACTATAGTTTTGAAGTTAAACATGTTCCATTAAAAAATAAAACACTTTTGATTTATTAGAGTTTATACTACCCATAATATGTTTTGATTATGTGTAAACTTCTTTCTCTAAGATGTGGATAATCGGTTCCCTGGAAAAAACCAGAATGTTCTGTTTTGCCTTTTTGTAAATGTGTCAACATCATGGACCTAGTTTTTGATTTTAAGGTCCTTTGATAAAAGGACCTTTCTAGTTAAATTATCCAATCTCACTAATATAATATAGGTGGAGTGGAATAGTGTATTGTTTTTCCCCAAACCACGATAAAATTTACATTATTCTATAATTTTGTTTATCTTATAATCATATTATGTATATAATAGAACACTAAAAATTTATATTAATCATAAAGAGAGATAAATTGTAGCGACCCGAATCTTGACGTACATGGACATTACATTACTTTTACAGAATACTAAATACATAACAAAAACAGACACATAAGGACCGTAATAGTTTAGTGTGTTTGGAAACTCGGAATATTATCTTTTAATCGTGGTGAAAGATCTTCAGCAACTACCATAATGATCTTCCCCTTTTTGTTTCATTACCTAAAACCGTTCTTTAAATCCTGGGGAAGAGAAAACATATAAAGTGTGAGATCAAATGCTCAGTAAGGGAAAACATAGAAAACATAAAGCAATCTATAAACATTTGAAAGCAAAAAACATGAACATGAAATTTAAACATCAAAATATTGAGCAAAGACATAAATTGTGGAAGTACGTAAGGAATATTTCATAATGGAACATAAACCATGATAAAATATAATGAGAATAAAACATGTAATTGTGGCAACCATTCAGCACATGTCATGATTTCTATAGTAGCCAAGGCATTGCTTCCAATACCATCTTAGTGGACAAAGTCCCTTTATGAATTGAGTTCACTCCTCGTTTCAGTCCTGTAACACTGAACTGGATTAATTTACTATTCCAGCCATGTCTATCTCATGAGATATAAATCTTTAACGAATTCATTGGAGGGAGATATAGGTCCCACCCATCTCATAATGAAATCATTCTTACGTGCACCACAAAATAAACTTAAAACATTCACCATAACCCAAAGAATAAAATGGGTTTCATAAACATCATCCCAACATAACATAATTCATATAAAACAAATGGATATCATTACATCATAATTAATGTGAAACCATGTAAATAATAGAGACATTATACTTGAAACATAAACATATGAAACAATGTCATCTTATATGCAAAAATGGTTTTGATAAAACTCTTAACATGAATTCTTGAGGAAAATATCATTTCTTCTTCAAAATCAATTTCATTTCCCAAAAGGTCATGAAATTTTAAAAGAAATAGATTCTTTTCAAAATATTCATGAAATATTTTGGAGGAAGCTTCATGAAAATAAGGCTTTATAAAACCGTAAAAATCCTTTCATGCCGTATAAGTTAAAAAAACATTCTCCTCGTACTTTTGTCGGAAAAGTCAAAAACTACCTCATATGGAAAAAAAGAAATATTCTTTACATACCTTGTAGTATAAGTCCAAAATGGATAAAATTACATTAACATACATAAAGACACTTTTATAAAAACATGGTCATGGATGATAACAATAACCCTAGTAAATACTTACGTATAAGCTATCTCGGATAAAAAATGAGATTTGCAAAATTATCCCTTACCTTAGGTCCGATATGCTTCGTATGGATCCGAACCTCCTGTATAATGATTTAAATAGTACTATTGACTTATTACCTAATAATATTCATTGTTATGATATCATATATGTTTCAATTATGTCTTTATATTACTCGTTCTTCTGTAAATTCCATGTTAAAGCAGCGTTTTGGGTAAAATCATTTCATTTATCGTTTGTGTTTCAACTTGTCGTTCTTGATATTATTACTTATATACTGATTTACATAATTAAAAAATGTAAAAAATATTTTATATATAATATATATTCATCATATACATATATATTATAGATCGATAAAAGGAATTAAATACACCGTTCATTGAGACGGTAGGTCGTATGTACGCATGAACGTTGTTTTCGTTTCCTTACTGAATTGAATGAAACTAAATAGATGACATAAATATATATATACATAAATACAGTATCATTATTATGTCATATATTTCATTATTACTTATTATATATACTTTATATTCATTCATGAATGGTTAATCATTGAGAATGAATCCCATCGCGTCGTGGAGACGGTAGTCCGTACGTACGCACGAGCGATGATATCGTTCCCATAATTATTGAATTGAATTGGAGTGGATGATACAATACATCAGAATAATTATTATGTTATAATAACTATTTATATTTATTATCTACACCATTATACCCATCCAATTAATGTGGTGTTGGAAAAACAGATTACACCACGGCGTGGAGACGGTATTCTGTACATACGCACGTGCGGTGATTTCATTTTCCATAGGATGGATAGATGGTGAAATAGGGTTGTTTCATACTTATAATGACATACCTGTATATTAGTTATACTTATGTTATTACTTCATAATGAAACAACTAAAGAAGATTAAGTGGAAGAAGAAATAAAGTTGAAAGAATCGGTAACGGACATTCCCTCTTCTTTGAAGCGCCTCTTTGAGACCTCCTCTTAGGGCACTAAAGTTGGTCTTTGAAGAATACCAGGACCTCTAGGACGCTTCTAGGGAAGTGGAGAAGATAATTTCGCAGGGTTTGTCCGAGCATGAAGGCTCAATGTGGTGCGAGGAAGAGAGGGAGGAGGTGTCCTTTTATAAGTGAGGAGAGGGGCACCATTGAAAAAACTCAAAATATTACTTTATTATAAAGTCATATTCAGTTTTTTATAGATAAAATTTAATTTATTTAGAAGCTAAGGTGGGTATGGTTCGAAATACTCTCATACAATATAATTTGTACATGTTTAGGTTACTATTTTACCCTTATCATTTAGATTTAACTTTAAGTTAAATATTTTTTCTTTTACCATGTCTTCTTTTTTTCATAGACTATAAGGTTAATAAACATATTATAACAAGCCAAACGAACCCCAAGTTGTTTATTATTAATATATACAACCTTATATAAGTCATTTAGCCAAAACTTATATTTTTAGGAATAAAATATCAATTAATAATATAATATTTCTTTTAAAAACTATTTTATGACAATTTTAACACTATTTGGTAATTGTTTTTTGTGAAAATCCTAACAGAATGATTAGTTCAAAAAAAGTTAACTAAATGAATACTAACATGTCATATTAACCTAGAAAACTATTTTAATTAATAAAAAGTCTCAAATTACATTTATTTGGGTATTTATAACATAAATTATGTTAATATTTCATTAATAAGATAATTACTGCATCATCATTGTGTCATAAATAAATTAAATTATTTTATGTATAAAAATTATAAATAAAACATCATTATGTTGGAAATATTTTTATCCTTCTAAAGAATATTTATAGTCGAATTTATCTTATGTATAAACATATATTAAAAGTGATTTAGTTACTAAACATTGATTTTAACTATTTTAACCCTTCTTTAAATAAATTAATAATAAATGTCCTAATCTAATCCAAGTGGGCCTAAATGGTCATATTTGATTTCTATGGTTGTTTTTGGTCGAATTAAATGTATCCAATAAAATTAGGACGTGTGTTACGGTAATAATAATATCATTTTTACCCTTAATTACCCTATTTACTTTTAACCGTGGTAAAAAAAAGTAAAAAGTTACTATTCACCAAAAATTATATTTATCTCCTTGAACCAAATTTTACGTACTAACATCAACTGTGTCTCTCATATTTTTGAAATTCCATTCACAGAAGCGGTAAAATTATGTTTTATTTAAATTTTCAAATTCTCCTAGGAGGTGGGTAAAAGACGGTGAAAAGTTCAATAAAATTTGTATATATCTAAAGTTATTATAAAATGACTCCAGTGAATTAAATTGAACATATATTGGTATTATGTATCGAATTGTTACCTAAAATATAGTTAAATAAATTAAATAATTATTTAAATAAAAAGTCGGTTTTTAAAAATTAACCCAGTGTTTTCACTATTCATCAAAAATTGAATGTTTTCAGAAAATTACCAAAATTTCACCCTAAGCTAATTTCGATATTCCGAATCCAAAAATGAAGTCCATTTTGAATGATAAAATTTTAAAAAGTGGGTATTACTATTCATAACTGTTAGTTCATAATAATATTATAATGATATCTCGTTTAGTGAAACATGGTGTTGCGTACCACACACGCTATCGTGGAAGGTTGCGATTGTGTGTAATGCAAGCCATGTCATGGATGTGTTTAGTTCAAGCTCCTTTTGGTGTATTTTACAACACAAGACATCAATAAAATTAAAAAAAATATTTTTCATAAAATCTCGGGGTGTTACATTCTACCCCCTTAAAATGAATTTCGCCCTCGAAATTCATCGGGGTTATAAATGGTTTACTACTTGAAAGTTTCTTTAATAGAAACCCATATCGTAAAATGGAATACCAAAACATGTCTTTAAAAACTAATGTATGAAACGTAATGGTTACCCAAATTAACTAATCAATGGGTTTCCACATAGGAAAACATAGGTAAAAAAATATGGATATGGAAAAAAAATCTAACTATCAAGCTCTGATGGAGAGTGGTAGAGAACATGGATATGAAAAAGCCAAAAATCACAAATCCATATATTTGTGATGATCTAAGGTACCATATGATTCAATGAATATAAGGGCACTAGGACAACATTTTTGGTTTTCAAGATCATTTTCCTAAAGTTGTGGAATTAAAAGAAATACTTACATGATTTTGGTACAATCTCACTGTTGTTCGTGAATTGAACAATTTCCACTTCATCTATTAAAGAAATGAAGATGAATTTTTCATTCGTGAAGTGTTAACAGATCATGTGATAGAATGATGGGCCATTCCACCTATTTCAAACAAAAGGTTAGCAAAAGTTATCAAATATACATAAGTCCATCTATGTTGAGGTTAATTAGATATGATTAAAAACATGGAATTATACTTCATATATCATACCTATTAATAAAATAAAAGTAGATTCTACTAAACAGGGACATACTATAGGCTAGTGGTATGCGATAAAGGCAAGTCACACTTCGGTTGTGGGTTCGATTCGCACAGCCTTGTCCGACGTGACGTGTTGTGGCCCGTCCTGCAGGTTGTCCTTTTTCTGAAACTACATTACTACAACATCCCATCAATAATATCGAAAAAAGATATATCCTTAAACAATAATAACTTATGTCCAACATAATCCATTCCAATCTTTAGGCTTATTTAAAATACTTCGGTCCAAGATCATAATATAAAGAAAACAATTACTAGAAAGGTTATCTAACAAGAATGTGAATACAACCATTTATCCCACATATATCATAAGATATATCTTGTTGGTTGCATTACAAACACATGAATACCTTAGTCATATATTTTCTTAAAAAAAATTACCATATAACCTTAGTGAAAACATGAATACTATCAAAAGGCAACTCTTTCCATATACCAAAGTCCCAAAAAAATCTATATAATCAAACCATAATATCACTTAGTTCTTATATCAGTCATGAGCTCATGAATACAATCAAACATCTCATTATCTTCTTATCCATTCATTATGCGCATATCATCTAATTTCCAAAAATATCTGAATAAACATTCATGGTTACCTATACCATTCAATATATACTTTCAAATACATTAGAAAAAACAATAGTTTAACAATCCTTAGATGATTCTTTATTCCATAGTACCATACATTATTCTTTATAAACATTCAATCATTCCACTAAATTCTTAAACCACTGACTGAGCTTCATAATTTCTTTCATCTCATATTTCATTTGTAGTCACTTCATCATCATCCACATAAATATTACTCATATGACCATGATGATTATCTCAATGAGATTTTCCCTTAGGGAATTGGTTTTCCTAATTCCCATTCGTTCTACATTTAAAACATCTAATCATTGTTGATGTCATAGGAATACCATTATCCTTGTCCATGGTGTTAACTGAACCTTTTCCTTTGCACTTACAGGCTTTGTGTCTTTCTTTTCCACACCCAATGTATCTTCCAGTTCCTTTGAAACAATCTCCCCGATGCCTCTTTCCACATGATTAACATGAGGGAAATTGAACTTTCTTTCCTCTATGATCATCATGAAACTCCATCATTCTCTTATTATCTGAGTTGGGAAACATACCAAAGTTGATATTATTGATCATATTATGAGATTTCTGATTAGTAATAATAATGATTTTTGGACTTCCAAATCCCGTTTCATTTGGTTTCTCATGAATAATATCATTTCATTGTCTGTCATATCCTCCATTATCGTGAATCTTCTTGTTTCCAGCCATTTTCTAAAACCCAAAAAGAATAGTGTGAGAGGAAAAAATCATGCTAGGGAAAAAAACATAGTAAAGGGGGAGTAACCTCAATATCTAACATCTTAGGTTAAATTATATGATTGTTACCATAGTTCTAGGACTATATACTATACATATACTTATCCTTAGGGACATCCCTAGACACACCTTAGAAATATCTTTAGGGATCTCACTAACGTTTTCACATCCTAGTTTCCAAAGGTTGACTAAACCTTTCCTCTGATACCAATGGTAGCGAATCAGAGCATGACGTACATGGACATTACATTGATTTTTTGGAATACTTAATACATAACAAAAAAAGACACAAATGGACCGTAATAGTTTAGTATCTTTGGAAACTCCGAATATTATCTTCTAATCATGGTAAAATACCATCAAAAACTCCCATAACGATCTTACCCTTTTTGTATACTTACCAAAAACCTTTCTTTAAATCATGGGGAAGAGAAAACATATAAAGGGTGAGCTCAAATGCTCAGTAAGGGCAAACATAGAGAACATAAAACAGTCCATAAACATTTGAAAGCAAAAACTTGAACAAGAAATTTAAAAATTAAAATCTTGAGCAAAGACATAAATCGTGGAAGTTAGTAAGGAATATATCATAATGGAACATCAACCATGATAAAATATAATGGTAATAAATCATGTAATTGTGGAAACCATTCAGCACATTTAATGATTTTCATAGTAGCCAAGGCATTGCTGCCAAGACCATCTTTGTGGACAAAGTCCCTTTCTGAATCGAGTTCACTACTCATTTCAGTCCTATAACACTGAACCGGATTAACTTACCATTCTAGCCATGTATATCTCATGAGATATAAATCTTTAACCAAGGAATTTGAGGGAGATATAGGTCCCACCCATCTCATAATGAAACCATTCTTACCTGATCCACAAAATAAACATAAAACATTCACCATAACCCAAAGAATAAAATGGGTTTCATAAAAATCATACCAACATAACTTAATTAATATAAAACAAATGGATATCATTTCATCATAATTAAAGTGAAACCATTTAAATCATAGAGACATTATACATGAAACATTCACATATTAAATAATTTCATCTTAGATGAAAAAATGGTTTTTATAAAACACTTGAAATGAATTCTTGGGGAAAATATCCATTCTTCTTCAAAATCAATTTCTTTTCACAAAACGTCAGGAAATTTTAAAATAAAGATATTTTTTTGAAAATAGTAATGAAATATTTTTGATGAAGCTTCATGAAAATAAGTTTTTATAAAACCGTAAAAAATCATTTCATGCCGTATAAGTTAAAAAAACATTCTCCTCGTACTTTTGTCGAAAAAGTCAAAAAGTACCTCGTATGGAAAAAAAGAATGATTCCTTACATACCTTGTAGTAAAATTAAAAAATCGATAAAAAGGACATTAAAAATACATAAGGGCACTTTTATAAAACATTTACATGGATGATAGTAATAACCCCAGTAAATACTTCCGTATAAGCAATCTCAGATAAAAAATGAGATTTGCAAAAGTATCCCTTACCATAGGTCCGATATGCTTTGTATGGTTCCAAACCTCTAGTATAATGATTTAAATAATGTCATTGACTTATTAAATAACCATATTCATTGTTATGATATCATATATGTTTCACTTATGACTTTATATTACTCCTTCTTCTATAAATTCCATGTTAAAGCAGCGTTTTGAGTAAATTAATTTCATTTATCGTATGTGTTTCGAATTGTCGTTCATGATATTATTACATATATCCTGATTTACATTATTCCAAAATGTAAAACATGATTTATATATAATATATATTCATCATATACATATATATTATAGATCGATAAAAGGAATGAAATACACCGTTCATGGAGACGGTAGGCCGTACGTATGCATGAACGCAGTTTTCGTTTCCTCATTATATTGAATGAAACTAAATAGATGAAATACATATATATATAAATAAATCCAGTGTCATTATTATTTCATATATTTCATGATTACTTATTAAATAAAGTTTATAATCATTCATGAATGGTTAATCATTGAGAATGAATCTCATCGCGTCGTGGAGACGGTAGTCCGTACGTACGCACGAGCGATGATATCATTCCCATAATTATTGAATTGAATTGGATTGGATGATACAATATATCAAAATCAGTATTATGTTATAATAACTATGTATAGGTATTATTTACACCATTATACCCATCCATGTAAGGTGTTTTTGGAAAAACAGATTACACCACGGCGTGGAGACGGTATTCTGTACGTACGCACGCACGGTGATTTAATTTTCTGTAGGATGGATAGATGGTGAAATAGGGTTGTTTCATACTTATAATAACATATCAGTATATGAGTGATACTGATGTTATTACTTCATAATGAAACAACTAAAGAAGATGAAGTGGAAGAAGAAATAAAGTTGAAAGAATCAGTAACAGACATTACCTCTTCTTTGAAGAACCTCTTTGAGACCTCCTCTTAAGGCACTAAAATTGGTCTTTGAAGAATACCAGGATATCTAGGATGTGTCTAGGAAAGTGTAGAAGAGAATTTTCCAGGGTATGGCCGAGCTCAAAGGCTCAAAGTGGTGTGAGGAAAGGAGGGAGGAGGTGTCCTTTTATAAGGGAGGAGAGGGGAACCTTTGGAAAAACACAAAATATTATTTTATTATAAAGTCATATTCGGTTTTTAATAGCTCATAATTGATTTATTTCGAAGCTAAGGTGGGGATGGGTCGAAATCCTCTCATCCAATATAATTTGGAGAAGTTTAGGTTACTATTTTTACCTTATCATTTAGATTTAACTTTAAGTTAAATAATTATTTTTATAGTGTCTTCTTGTTTTCTTACACTATAAGGTTAATAAACATAATATAACAAGAAAAAAACCCACAAGTTGTTTATTATTAATATATATAATCTTATATATGTCATTTTTCAGAACTTTATATTTTTAAGAATAAAATAATAATTACTAATATAATATTTGTTTTAAAAACTATTTTATATCAATTTTGACACTATTTGGTAATTGATTTCTGTGAAAATCCTAACAGAATGATTAGTTCGCAAAAAGTTAACTAAATGAATAATAACATGTAATACTAATCTAGAAAATTATTTTAGTTCATAATAATTCTCAAATTACATTTATTTGGGTATTTATAACATCGATAATGTCAATATTTCATTAATAAGATAATTACTGCATCATCATTGCGTCATAAATAACTGAAATTATTTAATGTAAAAAAATTATAAATAAAACACCATGATGTATGAAATATTTTTATCTTTTTAAAGAATATTTATAGTCGAATTTATCTAATGTATAACCCTATATTAAAAATGATTTAGTTATTAAACTTTGATTTTACCTATTTTAACCCTTCTTTAAATAAATTAATAATAAATGTCCTAATCTAATCCATGTGGGCCTAAATGGTCATATTTTATTCCTAAGGATGTTTTTGGTCGAATTAAACTTATCCAATAGAATTAGGACATGTGTTAGGGTAATAATAATATCATTTTTACCCGTAATTACACTATTTACTTTTAACCATTGTAAAAAAAGTAAAAAGTTACTATTCACCAAAAAATATTTTTATCTCATTGAACCAAATTTTACATACTAACATCAACTGTGTCTCTTGGATTTTTGAATTTCCATTCACAGAAGCGGAAAAATTATGTTTTATGTAAATTTGCAAATTCTACTAGGAGGTGGGTAAAAGACGGTGAAAAGTTCAATAAAATTTTTATATATCTAAAATTATTGTAAAATGACTCCAATGAATTATATTTAACATATATCGGTATTATATATCAATTATTACCTAAAACAAAGTTAAATAAAATAAATAATTATTTAAATGAAAAGTCGGTTTTTAAATAGTAACCCAGTGTTTTCACTATTCATCAAAAATTGAACGTTTTTAGAAAAATACCAAAATTTCACCCTTAGCTAATTTCTATTTTTTTGAATGCAAAAATGAAGTCCATTTTGAAAGATAAAATTTCAAAAAGTGGGTATTACTATTAATAACAAATAGTTCATAATAATATTATAATAATATATCGTTTAGTGAAACTTGGTATTGTGTACAACACACGATATCATGGAAGGTCGTGATTGCGTGTAATGCAAGCCAATTCAGGGATACATGTAGTGAAAGATCCTTTTGGTGTAGCATACAACACAAGACATCAATAAAATTAAAAAGATTATTTTTCATAAAATCTCGAGGTGTTACATAAATTCTAGAATCTGTCAAGATTATCAAAAAGTCACAATTAACACCCCTCTTATGTATCTTTGTATTATTCCAACATAATATACATTGGAATGGTCTTAAAAAGTATTAGTATCAATTATGCAAAGAAAACATCTATTATATTGTAAAATATTTTCACTTTTTATAATAATAAATAACTAATGATAAAATAAAATGATTATACATCGAAATTTTTTCATATACATCAACTATGAAAATCTTGATACTTGTCAACATATGTACTATTCCTAATATTTTCGTATAGTTGTATTTTTAAGTATGAACATGATTAGTTAAAAAAATAGAACTGTAAATCTAGTAAGTATACACCATGGTATTTAAAAGTAAAAAAGGAATTGTATTTTCTCTTGGGGAAATGAAATTCATTGAATGTTTATTTGGATATCAACCTTAGAGGTGATGTCAATAATTGAATGAGATCCATAGGTTATGTTTCAAAATATATTGGAACCATAGTATGTTAGATATCATATTTATAGAATGTAACTATGATCTCTATATAAATGGAAGTGGTTATTACTATGATACAATACAATAATGATATTGTTTGGGTAACAAATTTATTAGATTACCTAGATTGTAAGAAATTGAATAATATATTTCACTATGATAGTAAAATTTCTATAAATCATAAAAAGATCCTCATATTTCATGACATGATAATGAATATTCAACTGAAGTAAAACTTTATTGAAGTAATAATACATGATAGTCTATAGACAATATAGAATATAAGTTGAACCAATAATCTGGAAAAAATAATGTTGAATCTGATGGAGATAGAGATTTAAGGAACTATTGTTAATTTGTGGGGCATTATTAAGGAGGATTGGTGAAAAGATAGAGCATGAAAGAAAACTATTGAAGTATGTATGATGTTTAGTTATTAAATATGTGATTAAATGGAATATTGTGGGAATGGTGGAGCCTGATCCATCAAATTAAGTTAGAAAAAGTTTAATATCCTCAATAAAAACACCAGTCCTACTGCTTTAACCCACATTTCTGACGTTGAATTGTGATACTAAAAATTGGTAATATATCAACACATGTCTTAATTAAATGAGCACAATATCATTATGGATAAATATGAGGATCTGGTTTTTTTTTTTAAAATTTGGGTTATTGTGGAACTGTGATTCTATATGAGCACATTTCTGATCTAGGGTGATTTTATATGACATTTGTTCCCTATAAATTTATTGTAAAAATAATCAATTCTTTATACCTCTTCATGTAAAAAAGCAATTTTACCCAAACCACAGTAATCTATGTGTTCTTATCAATCTTATTTATTTATCTCCTTTTAGTATTATTTTTAGGAATAAATTTTCATAGGGGACCCCATATTCCGATAATAGTGTTATCACAAAGGCATTATTATATAAATATCATGCCCAAAAGACATAAAATAAGATTTATTTATTTTATAGTTTCTTATTTATTTAATGATTTCAATATAGGGGTTTAAAAGATTATCATATACTTTGATTACTTATTTATTCTTATTCTCATGATCACTATGAATTAATTTAGGAACTAGAAATTAATATTCATACTAAATGAATCAATTTTATAAATAAAAAATCATTACATTGAAATTATCTGGGCCAAAAATATTGTTTTATTTCACTATATTTTCTAATTGATTTAAAATAAAAATAGTGGCACAAATTAATTTATTATTTGCAAATAAATTATTGAACCATGATCTTTTATATATATATTTTTATTGTAAATAAATATTCAAAAAATATATTTTATTTACTTAATTCATTATCATGTAAAATATTATCTATAACACAATGGCATTTATTAAAGGACATAGATTCAATTTTCCATTTTTATCAATTAATTCAAAATTACTCAAATTTGAAAATTCAGGATTTTTGATAATGCATAAATTAGTTGATCAATCTATGTTCTTTGTGGTTTTGAAACCATACTATACATTATAAATTACAATTTAGTTTAACAATAAATAATGTTATATTAATTTTATTTAAAATTTACAATTGTTTTATTGTTTAACACTACAATAAAATTATTTTTTAATAATTTAAAAATATTATTGACTTTTCCAAATATAAAAAATAATAGTTTTCAATATATACTATATTAAAAATATCCACCATATAAAAAATTTATTTCCACTTTAGAATCCAAAACCATAACTTCTATTTTTCTGGGAACTACTGTCATATAGAGAGGTCTATTTATTAACTCAAAATTCTTCTTCGATGGATATGATAATTTAATTTTTTATGATGTCATAATAGAGTAATAAATTAGTGGAACTTTTTTATTATTAATAACATTATATCCATACCTAATCATCCAATATTATTATAAATATAGTTTTTTGTTTTTTGTAGAAAAAAAATTTATGGTGGATTTTTTTTTAACTATTAATCTTGTAATGTCCCAGTTCAATGTGCTGCCCAAGGGTTACTCATACAAAGTTAGTCATGTGACCTCAATAGAATTCCCACAAACAGTAAGGGATAATTATTAGTAGTGATGTCCAAGGTCTAATAATGGAAATTATGCCCTCATTTGTAGGGTATACATAACATAAGAAAAAATAATAAACAATAGAGGAAGCAGTAATTCTATACAACAAAAGCAAACAAGAGAATACTGATAGTAATATAACAACTATAGAATATATAAATTATTCATGCCACATGTGTCTAGTAAATCATAAAAACAAGTCACAATGCTAGAAATACAATACAAAATCTAATGTATCGAAAAACAGTAAACTCCAACATCATCACAAGCCTCTATATGGACTCATTCTCTCTAGCTCCAATAGCAATCAAGTACCTAATGATGAAGGGTACATACCCTAATCTATACCTAAAACCATATAATCTGTTTAGATCCAAAAGCATGAACTAAATGGGGGTGTGACGGAATCCTAGTAGGCAACCACCAAAGGGTATGTGGATAATTGTCAATGAATATATATATAAGGTAAGATAGAAAATGAAGTATGAAACTAGGATGTACTCAAAATTAAATAATACTATATTTTTCAATTACATTTATTTACATTTGCTAATTATTCAATATATTGAATAATTAAACTGTGGGATCTATCCAAAGATTTGTATTCCCCCTTGTAATATTAACAAAACAGTTGTCTCACAAGACTATCTCAACAAAAAAGGAAGACCGAGTCCAAGCTTATGCTTTGTCTTGGTAGACTCATCATAGTCATTCAATAATTTATAAGAATCACTCTAAGAATTTTCTCACAGTTTATCCCCTGTAGTTCAACATATCATAAATTCAAAAAATAATGACCCCTAGAAAAGCTCACACAGTCTAACCTCATCAATCCCACAAAGCATAAATCATTTACAATCAACAACCTGGGAAGCTCTCAAGGTCAATACCCCCTTGGTCTGCATAGTAATAAATACTTATATTGACCACATGGAAGAACTTATAGTCAATGACATAGGTTCTAGCATTAATTTAAAAACAAAAAAAATGTGTAGCTCTCACAGTCTAACCCATCTGGTCAATGACCACCCAACATCTCTCACATTTAATACCTTTGTTCAACATAACAAAAATTTTACATAAAAGACCCTACCTTGGGAATCTCTCACATCCAATTACCCTTGGTCAAACATTCAAAATGTGAAACACATGTATATCATATAATCGCTAACTCCATCCAAACAACATGAGGCATTGAAAACAAAGAAATTCTAACAGTTGTTCTTGACCAAATAGTGATAATCAAACAATAACGAGAATTCACCCATAGGGAGTCCACAATAAGGTATCTAACCATACGTGTAAGAAATAACCCATTATCAATAAAAAAATAGAATTTATTAAACATGTTTAAATTAAAAAACACAAAATACCTTAAACATAGGTATCCAGAACATTAATCACATATAATCCAAAGACAATAAATGAAATCCACAAAACACGTACCTTGATTTTTTATTATGAACACTATTGAACGTCGGACCTTGAATCAGCCTAGAATGATGTAGATCTTCAAAAAGGATTAAAACGATCATCTTGGAGTAACTCATGAGGGAGGAGGAATCATCAAGAAAGGATCTAGTGAATGAGATAAATCATCAGTGGGAGTCCAACGCACCGAGCAGTGTCTCAATCAGATCGCAGACAACGAATCGGGAAGAGAGAGAATTAATTTAGCCTTTCATCACCCTTCTATACGAACCAAGGGAAGAAGAAGTGTTTTTTAGAGATGATATGTGACCCCAGTATGACTCATCAATTAAAATATATTACAGTGCCTTTATTTAATGGAACCTCCATGTACTAGACTCAACTATCCCCTTCCTTAGGTGGTCGGCTAGGTCACCTACATTGCCATGTACTCGACCGTTACACTGCTAGCACACAACAACACATGAAAACATGGTACATAGAGTGTACTCAAAATTACATGGTGTGTACATAGAAAAAAATTAAATTTATTCCTTTTTTCTCAAAACACCAGAAATTAAGATTCATACCTGAAATTAAGATCCAGGTTCTTGAAAGTGCCCCCCCATAATGTAATTTTTCCTTGAATTTCTTGTTCCATGGGTGTTAAAGATGAATCCTCAAACAACTCATTCCCATATGATCATATATCATCCAATATCTCCCAAGCCATGTCTTTTAATCACCCATGATTCAATAGCACCCATATTAGAGGAACATACCGACCTTGTAGAACATTCGATCTGCGATTCAAAATCTGAATATGGTTCTCCTAAAATAATGAATCCACCTCCAACTCAACCATCCTAGGTAAAAAAACATGATACGAGTATATAATGTAGTTTTTTAGTAGATAATCAGGAAAAAATATTTGCAAATATCAATACTTATGAGGTAACAAAAAACGATATTAAACTAGCCCAACTCTCTCCAAAATTTCAAACATCCCGACATATCTCAATGGAAGCTTTCCCAATATCACAATCCTCCTATGTACCATCCTCTGCATGACATGTAAGAAAACATGATCTCCAACCTCAAACTCTATAGTTCATCTCTTTCGATACACATAATATTTCTGCCCAGACTATTTAGTATCCATACTCTTCCGAATCAACTCCACCTATTTAGTGGTCTCCTTGACAAGATGAGGTCCCATCATAGCTTCCTCTCCTACCTCCATCCAACATAGGGTGATCAACATGGCCTACTGTATAAATTCTCATAAGGTTCTATTTGAAGTGTTTCTTGAAAATAGTTATTGTAGGAAAACTCCACGAGGGGTATGTATCTCTCCTAAGTGCCCTAGAAATACAGGATGAATTCTCAAAGAATGTCCTCCAAAACCTAAATCATGCACTCAAATTGGCCATCTATCTGGGGTAGGTAAGCTATATTTAGAAGTACTTGTGTACCCAAAGACCTCTATAGTCTCTTCCAGACACAAGAATTAAACCGAGAATCCATTTTTGAAATGATAGAGTACAGAACCCCCTGAAATCATAAAATCTCCTAGATTCTAAACCTTCCCAAATCATCAACACTAAATCTTTACTTATTTAGCAAGAAGTGTGAATCATTCGTGAGCCTGTCAAGATCAACTCACAATTCATTATTACCATGATACCTCCAAATTTTTAAAAATTCTACAAAGTGCACCCCTAGTAATTCCAATGAAGCTACTAGTGTGTTTTCCTTTAACCGAGAGAACCTGAACACAATTGGGGTCATAACCGCAACCTCACAAAAAAGAAAGGTCAAACCCAAAATTACATCAGAAAAATAGGTCATGCAATCTTTCCTCAAAATAAATTGCTGATCTTCATAGCACATGATCTCTTAACTGATTGGGTGTTCAAAATGGATCACTAAAACAATACTAATGGAAAAAATGATGATGAGTTAGACCATCACCGCCTGAATTGACCAGCTTAGAAGGCCGACTTATTTTAATAGAAAACTATTATCTTTTACCAATGCACCACATGATCATAATGAAACCATTCATTGGAGCCTATATTTTTCTCTATGTGATGCTCCTGTGTCACACCATCCCTTGATCACAAAAAAGTTTCATTCCACAACACGAACAAAATGAAATTTCATATCCAACCCACTGGAATTATTACAACATTAAATAGTACATCTAATCCAAACATAAAATTCATTGATAACCTCAGATCAATCAACCAAGAGTCTATAGAACTCACCGAGGTGGCCCACACTTCTGTACAAGTGAGACTTTGGTTTAAAGACCAAAATCCCACATAAGAAAACAAACTAAACCGAGAATAGGATCCGCCTAGAGGTCACATCATGGAAGAAGTGGACATCAAGAGTCTTTCCAAGGTGTTATTCCATGGGATGCCAAGTATCAATCATGATTAAGCAAGCCTCTACTGAAACCACACATCCAGCGCACAACCCAGAAAGATATCATGGACCAGTCTAACAACATCCAATTATAGCACATCATATAATCGAAGATCACTTAGTGCACCCAAGGCGACGTCTAGACAGGGGACATGATTTCCTCTTAAGAATAAGAAAAATAATAGGACATCAAATATTACTAGAAATATATATCGAAACCATTAACTATTGACCTCATGAAGGAAACTTGACTATACATATCGACATGTCATCATCTAACAGATCTCAACAACATTGGGCTTCCTAGAATGCACGAATAAGAAAAAAACATGAAAGCCACAAAATCATTCATGTAAAACACAAACTTTTCTGAATGACCCTTTATTGTGATCCATCTAATAAGAAATATGGTTATCGTTTATACCAAAGTGTATTTCCAGAAATCCAAATTATGTTACCCTAACAAGTATTGTACTAGTAAGGGATTAATCTACAGGTAAAGGAATCCATCCTTGTTTTTCTAGACAAATTTTTAATAGATTTAGTCGAATTACCTTCAATTCAGAATCGGTTTTTTTGTGTTTTGATAAAAATTTATTGGACTTCAATTTAATAATAAATTAACTAAATGAAAAAGAGTAGACAAAGAGATTACATATGAATTTTCTTCTAATGAGAATTTGGATAGAAATGCATCGAGGGTGTAGATTTCAATAGTTGTTAATAAATATTGATTCATATGAAGTTGTGTTATTCATAATAATTCATATATTTGGGTTTAGATCATAATAAAATTCCTTTGGTCAAGTGAGTTTTTTTTAAATCACTAGATACAAATTCCATGGCTTCGATATTAATATCTATTAATTTTATTAGTTGCAGTCCCTTTTGAGATGACTGAAACACACAATAATCATGGTTTTTTTAAATCTTAATTCCTTAATGGATACCTATAAATCCTTTTCTTGGTATGATATGGGATTTATGGTGGTATTTTGAAAATTTTTTTAAATGGAATTATGAGAATGAAGAATAAACAACATAATTACAACACCACAATTTTCAAATTACAACTCACAATAGTCCAAATCCCAACACATAGGTAATTTAGAAAATCATACAATAGTTAGTAATTAATGAAATTGTTGTACATGAATACATCATCTTGAAATAATTGTAGATAAGTTCTTCGGGAAGATAGAACGAAAGAACCATCTCTCCTCTCTCCTCTCATCTTTTCTCTCTCTCTCTTCTTCTCTTGTTGGCTATATCTGATGTAATGTCCCTTAGAATATCACAGAATGGATGAAGACTGAGTGAATTAATGTTTACCTTACTTGGAGGACCTACCACTTATTTATAGGTCTTAGGAGTACACGACGTGTACTACCTGTAAACAAATTTTTTCCATCTTTTCTCTACTGGTAGGTGAGCTAACATGACATATCTGACATGGAACACAACACCGCTTGGAGGTGGATGTATACGGTATGTAGCACCAACCCACATGACGTGTAATATGGTTCATTGGCCACCAAATACCATTAAGAAGGACCACACGGCATGTGTAGGGGTCGTACACAGTGTGTTGTCTTCAGCCGGAAACATAGTAATGTACTTGTTCTCAGCCACCAAGTACTTCTAGAAGGGGGTACACAGTGTGTACCAGGACACACATGGAGTGTAATGGATTCTACCTACTTGGGAATGTATTGTCCTAGTCAATCCATGTTGGGGTGCTGATACACGGAGAGTTTACTAATGTACAGACCATGTACTTTGGAATTTTTGTTAAACTTCCCCCGATTTGTGTCTTTGGCATGAAAATAACTAAAAAATATTCTTGATCATCAATAAAGATAATTTTAACCACAAAATGATTGAAATTTGGTGAAAAAAATGTTATTATGCGCGTTAAAATATATTGAAAATTATACAAAAACCGGGTACGTCAAACTCCCACACACTTAGTCTTTTTCTTATCCTTAAGCAAGATCTCAACATCTAATCAATAGAATCCACACACTAAAAGGGAAACATTTAACGAATTATAACTGTAAGTTCTAAAATCATAGTAGAATAATTTTAAAATGAAAAAAATTAATTTCATTTCCCACGATATTCTAATCATTACTCATATATAACGTAATTGAAAATTTATATCCTCTTCCATTCATATTGTTTAACTTCTCTTAAATAAATAGGCCACATGAATATTTACCTCACCTAAAGATACCACACTCATCACTTAGGATATATTTAATTAGGTTAATGCTCAATATTATGTATATGCACTCCATCCATAGGCTACCAAGTTTTATCATTCTTCACTTAATAATTCAAATCACAAATATCCTGGGGACTTTCAATAATGTTCAAATATCTCTACGGCTAAGGGTTGGTAGTTAATGATGAAAATAATCACAAAAGACTGAAAAAGAGGCTGAATTATAAAAAAATTAATGTATGATATTCAAAATATAATTTAATGAAAATGATCCCCCAATCATGATCTCTCAAAGGTATCATCGCCATGATATTCCTTTCCCAATATGGTCCCACAAACCAATAATATGTAACAAAGAGTCTGGTTCCTCTTTTGTATTTATTTAATTTTTTATATGATATTGTGGGACCACCAAGAATACAATGGATAATAGGTTATGGGACCCTTTCTCCCAAATGAACAAGTGACAAAATCCCCCATACAAATGCTCATGGTTTCTCACCAAAATGTTCCATGAAAAACCCAGAATCCCTGTCAAAAGCTCAAGTGAATACTCAGGAAAAATTAGAAAATAATTATGGTAGGAAAAAAAATATCCTTATAATGGGGCTTCCAATAAAGGAGGTTCATGGTTTCTATTGGTTCACAGAGACCAGATTTAAGGTACATCTCAAGGTCAAAGAGGCTGAAAAAAAATAAAATGCCTTAATCATTTTAATGAGATTCAATAATCATCATGTTTTGAGGAGAAAAAACTAGAAAATTATGGTAGTAACGCATAACCCATGAATCTGTCAATAAAGAGGGTATAATAACGAATATGTAAAAAAGGTTAAGAATACCTCTCAGGAATGGGAAAAGTATAGGGGTCAATCAGGTCATGGTATGAATACAAAATGATCAGTATAATAAATGTACATTTCTAAGGCTTAAAATCCAAAATCAAACTATAGGAGCAATCTTTTAAAAAACCAATGAAAATTGAAATAAGCATTTAATTTTTTAAAATTTCTTATTATTATTTTATTATTTATAATTATAATTAATCAAAAAATTTCTACAATAAAAAATATGTCAACTTTTAATTATGTCTCCTAGATTAGTTGAAAGAAACGACTAGTGTAATCAAGGGACTTCCCCCAAAATTAATAAAACACATGGTCCCCCAAGTGAAATACCAAATAATATGAGGGAATATGGGAAAAGAAGGGGAAATATGAGGGGAAGTAGTGGAATAGGTAAAACCAAAAGATAATAGATTAAGAAAACTAAAAAATACTCACTTCATAAATAGAGATGCCCAAGTCACTCCAATGCACCTATGACTGTCGTGGGAATGGAAAAAGAAAAATAGCATGCATATACAATAGAACATCCCATGAATATCACAAAAATGATATATACAATGAAAATAAATGAGTTAAAAACTAGTCATGGAGTCACCTTAGAAGAGGCATCATCTATAGCAGAAGGATCTTGCATGGAAGGAACGACATAACCTGTGGAGGATATAGGCACGGGAGCCATACTCGAAAAAGGATCTATAGAATATAGAGCCTCATGAGGGAACATGAAGTGGGTTTCTTTGTAGTGATGCTTGGGTCGACAGTAGGAGTACTAGCAGTGGGGACGGAGGTGGAGAGGAGAACTGGATATGTGGCCAGCATTGTAAACAGCAGTGGAGATGCTAAAGAAGGGAATGGAGTAGGGGTATGAACAAGTTATAAGGGTAGTGAAATGAAATGATTCTAAAGAAGAAGTCCTAACCTATGTTCAAGATGATCCAGATGACGATCTAGACAAACCAGGCGCTGCTCCACTATGACTAGGCAGAGGGTAAAGGGGAGATTGACTGAGGATGAAGAGGTAGGTGGGGTAGTAAAAGGAATATAAGAAGAAGGAAGAAAAGAAAAAATATGGTCCGAATATGTGGGGAAGGGTGGGGAAGGGACATCCAAAGGTGGATGGGGTGGATCCTGACCAGCAACAATAGTGGGTGCAGGTGGGTTGTCCCTCACCCCAACATGAGCAGGGGCATCCTGCACAAGCACAAATCCCTCTCCCCAACGCTTAAGAAACCTCATGTAGAAAAGAATTATAGAGTCCATATTTTGAGGAAAACTCAAGTGGTCATGTGGGAGAGATAGATAAAATCCCCCTAATGGTGTGCCAAATTGGTGGAGTAGAAACCGTCGTTCAGGTTTACCTGATGGCTATTTATCATGGAGTGGAAATAGGATTCAGCTATACAAGGGAGGATCGGGTAGTCTTGCTAGAAAATATAGGTTTAGATCTCCATGTCCCACCTGTACATGACTCCTATATACTTGTGGAATTTAATGATGATGACATTGAAAGACCAATGAAGAAAGAGAATTGGAGGGTCAAGGATGAGCATGCTCTTCTATGAGGTGGGAGTGTACCTGTGGTCAGGCCCAATAAACACCCGCTACATCACAAAAATATTAGAGAACTCTGGGAGGGTCAAAGTGGGGACAAGAGGTTGGGTAAAAATATGGGGATTTATGTCACACCCTCTTCCAAACAAAGACATGGTAACCGAAAAAGGTCATCCCCCTAGCTGAAAATGAAGTGCGCAAGCTGTATCTCTGGGCATCTACCGGTACGTGGGCCCATTGAACTCGAAGGAGACCATGAAATCCAAAAATAAATCATGTTATATTGGGGGTACTAACCTAGAAAGTATCTATCATGTGAGTATTTCCTATAATCCCCTCAAGCTCCTCCAATATTTCTAGGTGATGTGGCACTGTAATATTGAGGATGTGGTCGCTCAGCTGGATAGTGTGGTAGGAAAAATTTCACAAGAAATCTATTGTACAGTGATCCTCAAGAAAGACCCAGAGGGGATTTGGGGGTGGCTGAGTAGCAACCGGGGCAAGCGATTGTGGAATGGCGGGGGCTGGAGCAGATGGTCATGCTGCTATGGTAGGAGGTGGAGTAGTGGATACCGGAGCGGGCTCACATGTCTGGTCTGTAGAGGATGGTAGGACCGACTCATTCAAGTCTACCACAGGTGTGGAGGGTAACTCAGATGAGGTGGATTTGGAAGATGGAGTAGTGGTAGAGGAGCTCGCAGTCTCAGTGGATGGGGCGAAGGCCGACGTCAGAGGATCGGAAACAGAAGGGACCACAATAATGGCCAAATCGGCATATGGTGCTAGTGGAGGTGGAAGCTTGGGTGCTGCATGGGAATCCAAACGGTAGGATGACCCAAAAATATATCTAATCTCCTGTGAAATGATGAAATAAAGTGCTGAGAATGGAATAACTGAAACGAGGATCACAATGTAGAAGAAATCAGTTCAAAAAATACACAAAATCGATGGATTTGAAATCGTGGAGGTCGTAGGGCATGCGAGAGAAGAAATGGGGTGAGTGGTGGATCGCGACATGGCCTCTGCCAAGGTAGGGAATCCTAACTTTTATATATGAGGTACACGACATGTACAAATTCCCACACTCTTTGTATCGCCCTGTTTTATTTATGAGTATAAAATAAATAATAATTATATATAATATAATTATTTTAGTAAATTATATAATAATTAATATTAATAATTTATATAATACTATATATATATATATATTTGGCTAAAAATAAATCTATGTACATAATGTATCAGGAAATTCATGTTGTGTGTTATGAAATTCGAAAAAGAGAAGTACAACCTTTAGTCTGATGCTTGGGGCGAGTTTTGAATCGGTGATCGACCATTCCAAATGAATGCCCTCAACCACTCGATCAAGTATTTTACTACTTCTCATGTTTCTGAAATATATATAGTGAATATGAAGGGATACTACTACATAGGGTGAAAAAAGGCACGTAGTGAGGTTTATAATTTGAATAAAAGGGATGAAGCAGGAGATTAGCTGAGTTCAAACATGGGTCATTGGGATCTAAGGATGATACTCTTCCAATCTTCCAACTTCGCCCACATTTATGACAGTATTTCAAAAACTATTTAAATTATTGAAAAAATAGAACACACAATGTATATTGAAGTACATGTCATGTTGTTTTATTAATATGAAAAATGATGGAAATGGTCCGGTTATCAAGATTCAAACTTGAGTCTTGTGGAAACTGGTATAAAACCCTAGCTAGTCGGTCCATCCCCATTATAGGTTTTCTTTTAATTATAATAACATATATATTATTTGTAAAAATACCACAAATGTCATGTAAGAAAACACAAGTATCAAAAGGATAAACCCCAGTGTCGAAGGTAGGGATGGAGGGATTCGAACCAGAGATGGCTTGGATAAAATCCAGTTACATAACCATCAACACTGAAATCATCCATGTTCATTAAGTTTGTTTTTATATATATTTATAATATTTGGGATATATACTTAAAATATCCATACACATCGTGTATATAGGTGGTACATAGCATGTATCTTCTAGGTTGCCTCCCTGGAAGCACCTTTGTTTTAGGTCATTGGCTTGACCTACCTACCTATTATTACCTGAAATGAATGGTAGAGATTTTACCTACCATATTCTCCATGTGATGATAAATGTTTAGTCATTTTACATTCACCTTGACTGTTTGTCTATCTTCACCAGCAATTTCTACTACACCATGGTGGAAACATTTGAGCACTTGAAATGGTCTTGACCATCCAGACTTCAATATAACTCAGAACAATCCCATATGCGAGTTAAATAGAAATAACTAATCACCATTTTGGAAGGTTTTTTAAGAAATCATCTGGTCGTGGATTTAACATGTCTTTTCATTGTAATGTCTTGCATTCTCATACTCCTCATTTCTGATCTCATCAAGCACCATCTACTATAACTTGTGCTTCACTTCTAAAACCATTAAATTGAAAGTTACGGCCTTGATGGACAAGTAGGATTTATTCTTCATTACTTGTAGAGGTGGAATGTCTTCCCATAGATAAGGAAAAATTGAGCCATCCCATGATGTTTCTTGAAGGTGTTCCCATATGACTATAAGGCATCATCAGGTTTTATGGACCAATCCTTTGATGAAGATCCAAACATTTTCTCATGGATTTTATAGTTCATGATTTGGTAATTCCACTTGTCTACTATATTAGGGATGATATGATATTCCCATGTTATGTTTCACCATATACTTGAGTAAAAAATTATTTATTATGGTATTATCAAAATGTGTTCCCTAGTTGGTGCTCAACACACGAAGAATGCCAAATCTGCTGAATACATTTTTTATCAAAAAGGCCACAACTACCTTGGCTGTGTGAAGGGCTATAGAAGTAGTTTCCACATATATGGAGACATATTCCACATAGACTATTATGTAAGAGATCCCATATGATGGGGGAAATGGCCATATGAAGTCAATTCCACAAACATAAATGTTTTACCTCTAAGATGATGTATTAAGTCATCTCAGCTCATTACCCCATATTACATGTTCTACGACATCGATCACACCTATTAACAGTGTAACAAGCATCCCAGTACATGGTAGGCCAGACAAATCAAGACTGCATGATCTTCACTAACATGTGGTCAGGGCCATTATTTCCTCTAAATGGTGAAGAGTGACAGAACTCTAGAGCTCCCTAAACGTCATTCTCCAAGATTAATAGGAGAATCACTCCATCACCACAAGATCAATATATTATAGGGGATTCCTCGAAGTATCTCTTGACTTTGGATAAAAACCGATTATTTTACTGGTAAGTGATATCGGGGTGAAATGATCATGTAACTAAATAATTTGCAATATCTGTATACCATGGTTGAGGTGCTCCCTTGATCATGAAAATTTATGTATTGGGGAAGTCGTCCCTAAACAATTTTTCATCCTCCTTATCTAAATAAGGTATTTCCTGGTGATAGAGGTAGTGAACAATAATTTTCTCACTACCCATATCTTGTCTCGAATCTCCAAATCGAACTATTGGAGGAGAAGCACCCATCAGATGAGTTGTGGTTCACATCAATCTTAGTGATAAAATACTTGAGTTCTGAAATGTAAGTATATACAATAAAATTAGAACACAACAACTAATAATAAATCATATCTAATGAAAACACCACTGCAATAATTTCTTTATTTTTGGTCGTGTAATTCATATGTGCTTCATTCATAGATCTTCTGGAAATGTAAATTGGCCATAAGATGTGATCTAGTTGTTTCCACAGTACTGCACCCACCGCATAGTCACTAGAATCACACATCACTTCAAATTGCACCTCCAAAGTTGGATGACTCATCACTGGAGCTTCCACATGTTGTTTCTTTAGTTACTAAAAACATTTGGAACACATATCATCAAACTCAAAGATAGAATCCTTGGAGAAGATATTGGTTAGTGGCTAGGAAATCAATGAAAAGTATACAAAAAAACATCTATAGAAATTAGAATGCCCAAAAAAATTTAGATAGCTCTGGAATAAGTTGGGATGGGTAGATTTGAAATTTATTTTATATTTGAAGGATAATCATTTATTCCTTTCAGGGAGATCCGATGGCCCATGATGATACCACTCTTCACCATAAAATGATTTTTTCCAGTATAAAACAAGGTTAGTGTGCTCCCACCATTCCAAAACCAGCTCCAAATTCATCATACAATTGATGAAGGATTTTTTTATATGAAAAAATTATCCATTAAACCCTCCAGGATTTGATCATCCATGTCATAGAAGATTTCCAACATACAACGTTGGAAGGTGGCAGGATCATTGAACATCCCAAAAGACAATATTTGATATGAAGATGTACCATAGGGGCATGTGAAGGTTCTCTTTTCTTTATCTTCTAAGGAAATGGAGATTTGGTTAAATATAGAATAACCATCTAGGAAGAATTATAACTCAGGCCTTGCACGTTATTCCAGCATCTAATCCATGAAGGGAAGTGGGAAGTGATCTTTCCATGATGCATCATTCAGCTTCTGGTAGTCTACACAAACTCGCCATCCTGTGACTGTCCATATTGGGATGAGTTCATTTTTATCATTGGATACCACAGCGATACCACCTTTTTGGGTACCACTTGCAAAGGACTCACTCATGGGATGTCTTAAATAGGGTATATGATTCATACATCCAATAATTTTATTACCTCAATATAGACTATTTATATGATGGGAGTTTTTAGCTATTGTTGTGGTTTCCGAGAGGGGTTTTCTCTTTCTTCCAAGAGCACCTTGCGGGTAAAAAAAGTGGGGATGATGCCCATTAGGTCAGAAATTGTGCACCAAATGTCTTGCTTTCTTCCTTAAAGAACTTATGGGAGTTCTTCTTCTTGATATTTTCTTTGTGAAGCATTGAGGATTATTGGCATAGGGTTCTTGTCAGCTTGTTATCCATATTTTATAGATGAAGGGAGAGGTTTTAGCTCATGATGTGGTGCCTTCAGGATTGATGGCAGAATTGGTTGCACCTCTGCTCACTCCAAAATTTTCGGAACAACTGTGTGTTTCCAAAAATGGCCGCCCTAGCCTTAATGAAATTGAAACTCCATAGGTGCATCCTGGGTATCTGTGAATATTTTATCATTATTTAAAAATTACACACCAAACCATCTTCCTTGAATATGAAGGGATTATCCATTATTGTTACCATATAACAGTCCTCATGTTCTAGTATTGAGGCCTACTTGATATCCTTGAAGACATTATAAGAGACACTTTCATCACTGACTCATAAGATTAGTTCTCCTTGGTGGACAATGATCAATGCCTTAAAAGTTGCTAGGGAAGGCCTTCCTAGAATAAAATGTGCCCCTTGGTCATCCTCTCTATCAAGAATGATGATGTTGTTATAAATAATTAACCTTCCTATAATCACCAGCACATCCTCGAGCAGCCCCATGGAATTTTTTTTAGAAAAATATGCAACTGGTGGGCCACTTGAGTGATGCGACAACTCATACACCTATAAATCTGCAAAACACTAAACATACCAACTGTAAATGATGAAAGAAAAAATAATAAAAAGAGAAATGATAATAAGAATAGATTTTTTGGTATTATTAGAATTTATTATTTTTATTTTCACTAATATTAATACAAACATTAAATAAACAAAAAATTTGTAACTTCTAATTTTCTACCAATGGTGCCAAAATTTGTTTATCATTTCGGCTGAAGTGTTATTTCTAGAAATCCAAATTATATTACCCTAAAAAATATAGATCTAAAAATGGATCGATCCATAGGGAAAGAGAGTTATATTTTTTCCCTATCAAAATTTTAATTTATTTAGTGAAGTTTGCTACAATTTATAATCAATTTTGTTTTCTGATTTGATAAAAAGTTATTGTATTTAATTTATTAATAAGTTTCAAGAATGATAAAGAGAAAACTAAGTGAAAACATAAGAATTTGGTTCGGATTAGAATTTGGAGAGAAATGTGTTGGGGCTATGGTTTTAAACGTTTTTTATTAAATAAATTTTCTTACGAGGTTTTGTTGTTCATAATAATTAACGTCTTTGGGTTACGATCAAAATAGAACACCCTTGGTTCGGTGAGTTCGGTGTAAATAACTAGATAGAAATTCCATGGTCTGAATATTAATTTCCCTTAATTTTATTAGTTGCATTCCTTTTTTAGATGACTAAAACACCCGATGACCATGATTTTTTATAAATCATAATTCCAAAAAGGATCGCTTGAAATATAGTTATTCATTTGATATGAGATTTCTAGTGATATTTAGGAAAATATTAGAAGTAATTATGAGAACAAAGAATAAAAAACATTGTTACAACACCACGAATGAAAAATTACAGCTCACAATAGACCATAGCCACAACAAATAGGGAATTTAGCCACTCATAGAGTTGTTAGTAATTAAAGAACTTGTAGTTCCTAAATACATCATCTTGAAATCCTTGGAGTGAAGGTCATCGAGAAGGAAGCATGGAAGGACCTTCTCTCCACTATTATCTCTTCTTCTTTCTCTCCCTTATTCTCTTATTTTCCATCTCTAGAGTACACTCCCTTAAAATAGCATAGAATGAATGAATACTAAATGAATGAATGACACTCGAACTTGGAGGGAATTTCACCTATTTATAGGTTTTACGGGTACATTGTGTGTACCAAAATGTTAACGGAATGTATTACTAGTAAATGGGTTTTGGAAATCTTTTCTCCATTGATAGGTGAGCTAACACGTCGTCTTTGACTTTGAACATGGTGTCTCTTGGTAAGTGGATGTACACAGTATGTAGTGCTACCCTACATTCCATTCAATGTGGTTCATCATCCACCAGCCGCTTCTATAAGGTCCACACGGGGTGTTTAGAGGTCGTACATGACATATAGTCTTTAGCTGTCATCATGGGCTTGTACTTTTTCTAAGCCACCAACCGCTTCTAGAAGGGGGTACATGGCATGTACATGGACTCACATAGAATGTAATGGTTTTTATCTACTTGTGAATGTAATTTTCCCGATCAATTTGTGTTGGGTTGCTGATACACATCGAGTTTCATAAAGTACACGCTATGTAGTTTTGAATTTTTGATAAACTTCCCTTGATTAATGTCGTTGGTATTAAAATACCTAAAAAATCACCCTGATCACCAAAAAAATTAATTTGAACCACAAAATGATGGAAATTTGGTGATAAATTACATTTTATGTGCATTAAAATATTTGGAAAAGTATACACAAATCAGGTACATCAAAAGAACACATTTGAAATAGACCCAATGTGACGCTCCATACCTAGAAGTGTCTTACACATTGAAAAAGACTAACCACTCTAAATATAGCTAGTTAAAAAGAAAACTAAATTTACATGTGTCGTTCCTTGAACTACTATCACCACATCAAATAACTTCACATGAATCTGAAAAGATAAACTGGCAGGTGTGTTAAAACACCCATGTCCCAGAAAGTACTCCTGAGCAGCGGGACGAAAAAGGTTCCATAATTCTTAGGTCACTCTATAGCAAAGATAACCCAAGAAGATAGAAGGCATCTAAAAGATCAATAATTTTACCAAAATCAATAGCTCATTTAATAATTTAACACTCGATGTGTATCGCATATGTCAACATACACTATACAGATTTTACAAGATCGACAACACATTATGGGGTCATATGCATAGGTTATCCATTCTACGAATCGTTGTACCAGATGGATCACACAATAACTATCTGAAAAGAACATCATTTACACAACTATTAACTCGGGTGATGAAGTACCAAGTCATCGATTACTAAAGAAAAGGGAAAGTTACATGATGTACTAACAACCGACCATGCTCAAGGAATGTCTAAGCTAGAGAATGAAGCGGTCCTCATGCTTGTTCCCATCTCAAAAGTCAAGGTACAATGACCTCCCCTCTGAAAAATTATGTCATTTAAATCCAGAATTCCTACAAGGGACAATGAAACCTTGACCGTACCAACATCAAAATCACTCAGTGGAGAACAATACAAATATCTCTATAATTGATACCTACCATAGGATATCATCTTACAAATCAAAAGTTCCAAAATCCACTACAAGATTACACGAAACCAAATCACTTGAAACCAATGACCCTGGATACTACATTAGCTCAACAACTCAAATTAAAACCGAAAATTCTCACAAACATTCCCCTAAAACATTTAACAACTCTAATATTCCATCACAAATGGTGAGTTAGCAAGTATGATCCTTTTTAACAACCAAGGAATCCTAAAAGGATCTTGTTTAACCATCCTGGGTCCTCAAAAATTGAACCCAATAGCAGTTGTTTAACCAAAAAATTCATGGAAACATAAGCAGTTAATTCTATTAAAACCCCCTTCCAAATAACGTAAGAAGAGGCATCCAACAACAGATCTTTGAACGATAATCCGAATTGGCATCCCATGTCAGGGATCCTTGAAACGACACACAGATGAGGGATCCTACTTGGGACTCTCTAGAAGAAAATGGTCTAACAACCTCATAGGAAATAAAGCACATTTCAAATTGGAAAATTTTTCATAAGAAAAACATTTTGAGAGATTTCTCACAGCTCATCATAGATCATATGTTTCGACAGGGTTGTTCTGAACAACCAACTGATCATTTATTTCCGGTCTCACTCCTTGGAGAAAATGCAAATAGTAACTGGAGGAAGAACCAAATCATTTAGAAAAATAATCCCAAATTCTTTTAGGTTCCCTCAAGACAATCCATAGGTTCCACCATAAAGATCTATGTGAAAAAAATACTTACAATGGACTACTCAAATGTCCAAAACTGACATCGGGAGATAAAATAGGAACAAACCCTCAAAGGATACAAAAGACGACTAGACAGTGTGTAGAACTCAAACACGGTGTGCACACTCAGGATATTACATAGGCATGTGCCATATCCTTAATAAGTGTGTAACATCATAGGTACACAATGTTCTATCCAAAAACATGACGTATACTCAATTCAACCCTCCTAGGCATGTTTGTCTACATGGCCAGACTCAAATCGGTTATATCTACAGAAAACTACCCGAGGTGTACATAATCTACATGGCTTGTCCTTAACAAGAATCTAAAAACCGGGGTTCCCCCCCCCCCACATGATTGTAACCACATGGTTTCTTTGGGTGTAACACTACAAGGTGTGTTCACCCTAGACACGGCATGTACTATCCAAATATAATCCACCTGTTTCATTAGTCACACAGCTGGATATGTGGTTCTTCACAACACGTAGTGTGCAATATAGACATGTCATGTTATACCAAGAATTATTAACCTCATGTATCTTATCACACTGTCAATCGCACAATTTGGCACTTCATGGCGTGTACATATGGTACACAGTGTGTAATTAAGAAAAGTTGTTTCTCCATGAACAGAAGAATTCATGTCATGTGTTGATCACATCACATGTTGCGTTTTTAGAGTTTCTGGAAAGCAGGCCTCTAAAACTTGTCTAAAACCCTTAAAACATAATTTTTTTCCAAGTCATTGAAAACTATATCCTGTGAGAGCCCATACACCCATGAATCAATGTTTTTCATCCTTATTCATATCATAACATGACAAAATTCAATTAGAGTTCAAACAAGATCCACCAAATTCTAATCCAAGAGGGCCCATAACACCACGAGAACCAATGTTTGGAATCCATACAAAATAAATCTAACCTATACGAATACCCTACAAAAATATCAAGTATTATATAATGGTATTAATCACAACATCATGCATTTTTATCATAACATCTATCACAACATCATGCAATCAGTAATGCACCCTAAATGGCATGCCAATAATGCATGACTTGTGATCTCAAGAAAGTAACTATATGATTCATGAGATGGAATACCATCATAAAATGGTGTTGAAATAGAAATAGAATCACAATTATAGAAATCTTAACTTCACGAAACATGTGAATCACTCTATGGTTGAATCAAATAAACTGTAAAAATTTCCAAATCAGAAAAAATTGCAATATTCCGAGAAACATAGATTTTCCATGTACGCATGTTAGTTAATCCTAGGAATATCTTAATACCAATTTATTATTACATCCTATCCCTACTTATAGGCTAAAAATAATAAGACAAAGTATAAAATAAAATCCTCTAATTAAACTTTTCAGTGCCCCAGTTCTTGGTGCCACCCCAAGGTTCCCTATACCCAGTTGGTCACATGACCTAAAACACATTTCCCTAAAAGCTAGAGGCTTCTGACTAGTAGCAACGACCAAGGTTTGAAAATGAGGAAAATATAACCTCATTGGAAGAGTATAAACAGTGCAATAATAAACAGTTAACAATATCGGAAGTAGTAATAACATACAATAGAAGTAAATAGAATAAGGATGATAGTAAAATAACAAAAATAGGATATATAAATGAAGAATATAACATGTGTCATGTAATGTATCCAAATAATTAAAAATGATAGAAATACAATAAAGGAACCACATTATTGAAAAACATTAAACTCCCAAGGTAGTACATGCCTCATCTTGGTCCCATGCTCTCCATCTCTAATAACAATCAAGTACCGAATAAAGAAGGTCACTTTCCATTATCTATTCAAGGGAACCATATAATGTATTTAGGTTTAAAATCATGACCCAAATGGGGTGTGAGAAAAATCACTATTGGAAAAAACCAAAAGATAGGAGCCTAACTATTACTGAATATATATATATATATATATATATCATGTGAGATATAGAAATGAAGCAATATAATAAGAAGTACTAAAAAGTAAACAATCCTACAGTTTTCAATTACATTCATTGACATTAGATAATTATTAAATCTATTGAATAATGAAATTCCGGGATCTATCCTAAGCTCTATATTCCCCATTGTAATAGTAACAAAATAGATTTCTCAGAAGACCATCTCAACATACACATAAGACTGTGTCTTTAACGACCCAAAAATTCATTGATGAAAATTCCTCTTCATCTAATTAAATATCTTATTAGGTAAAATTGTTATAGAACATATGAACTTTTTTTGTTTTATGTTTCTTGATTTTGAAATCCCATTAAATTTTTTCTCAATTTCTAATATAGCCATTGAACAGTGATCACCTGATTAGTATAAATATAGGGCTTTAAAAATCCAATTTACATAGACAAAGGATGAGTTGGCCTCATCCAGTTGACTTGCCCCATATGAAGCACATTTTTTGGAGCTCAGAAAAGAGGTGGAATCATTGGGATTCTTTCTTGACCAATCCCAAGTTGAGCTTCAATATATTAATCTCTAACATAACCATTTATATGAGAAGTGGATGTTGAAAGACAATACCACCCGAGAAATGTGATACAAGCCACCCCAAGAATATGTCACCATCACACACCATACCATTCAGTCTTATGAAAGTGTTATAAGGGGTTATTTAACAAGACCTTATCACTATGATTATGTGCATTATTTTTTTAAAAAATAATTAATATACATTCATTTTATTATTGTTACGTTGTAAATAGTATTTAAAGTGAAAATAATATTTTTAGTAAATATTCAACTGAGAAATATATTTTTAGAAATTAGAGGAATTTTAAATTAAATATTTTATTAATGAAATATAATTATTATTATTTTAATTTTTATTAAATATAAATTATAATGTAATTTTATAAATACAATTTTAATTTTTATTGAGGTTCGAAAGCCATTTTATTCATAACCCATGAATTTTTGATAAATGTCTATTTTTTAATGTAAAAATTCACATATTTATAAAATTAATTACATAAAATGAATTCTATTTTTGGAATCATGATATCAAAATTAACCAACGGTGAATTTTTCACAATTTTACAAGACAATCAAAATTGTGGATAAAAATTATACACCGTTTAAATAAATAATTTGTTTTACGACATCCTAATGACCCAATAGTCATGTAATAAAATACTATAAATTATATGTTCGAAAAATATATGTTTTACCATTAAAATAATGTGATTTTAGGTTTGTTTGATTTATTTTACAAAACATTAGTCGACCCCCACCAAAAGTTATTAAATATTTTCACTTTTTAAATGAAGTTCCTTGAGAGTGTGATTCGCCTCCATAGAAGCAACCCTATTATTTTAAAAAGTTTTGCCATTTTCCTTACAAGATATTTTTTCCCACTCCCCTTTGGAAAAAATTCATGGGAAAAATCGTGGGCTGGTTTATGGTATTGATTAGTTTAATGTGTGGTGACCCAAAGAAAAATAATAAATAATTCCATCTCCTTTCCTATATAAACACACCCACGATACCACTTAATCATCACTCAAGGCCGTTAAAGATCGTAAAAACTCTTCCCTCCTATATCTAAAATCCTTACAAGGTCCCCCAATCTCCCAAGAAGCCTCTCTCAAGCCTCTCCCAAGCCATAGGGATCACACATCCAAGTAAGGGATTTCTTCTATTCTAATTTTTGTCCAATTTTATTTAAGTTGTTATGACCTTTCTTTTTAAATTACAAATGTTGGGGTTTTATTTTTCACCACCACTATACTGCCATATTTATATTTGAATGATTATATACCCATTTATCTCCCATTAAATAACTCCCATGTACACTGGTTACCATGATGAAATTCTATGAGGAATTTCTCTTCCCTCATTTACATTTAAGTAATTCTTCTGAATCAGGAATCTAAATTCTCTTAGAAATATTGGGACATGTATCAATATGACCCCCTTAATACCCATTTCATTTAAATATTATGAGACACCCCTTTCTCTCTCATCCACCATTTTTACAAGTTCTTAGGTCAGGACATTATGCTTCCGAAATTACTCTGCGATTTTCCAATCCAATGTCATTGTGTAGTGAATACCATGCCCATTTCTACATCAAGGGTATTCAACTGTATGCAAGTTTAATTATACCGGAAATAGATTAATTTATGATTTCCACAATTCTTTTATCAAGGAATAAAATATGATATTTAATAAATCCATGTTTTATGATCCATATGGTACAGTTATGCATGAAATGAAAGGATTAAGAAGGGTGCGCCTTGATAGTGGTCCAATGCATTGGGTAAAGATTTGTATCATGTTACATCAAGTGAAATTAGGATTTAGTAATGATAATTCAAGTTCAATGAGTATTTAAAAATTCTCTATGTGAAATGAGCCTTGGCTCATGCTAAAATCATGTTAAATGTTTTTTCCACATTTCCATGTTTTGTTAATCATGTTATTTCATGCCGTTATGATCATGTTTTTCTTATGCTCCCTTTATATGACTATTTCCTAACATGAATTTAATCATTCATGTTATGACTCGTTAACTCCATTACTGGGCTTTATAGCTCACCCTATTCTTATGAATGCCCTCCGGTTATCCCAAGCAATGCTAATACGAGGGAATGTAGTGGTCATGTAAAAGACGATATCAATAAGAAGTTGTGTCCTATGTTTTATGTGGTTATTTAATGTTCCTATTCCCCAAACACAATAGACCTATAAATCACTTATGTTGTATCAAGTGATGGTTTCTATGTAATAAATGATGTCTATGTGTGTAATAAAATTATGGGTTGTTAGATTTGGTATCATAGGACATGTTTAGTTATTTTTGGGAACAGGATTAGAAAACCCCAATGAAGCCATAGAGATAAGAATAAGTATAATAAAACATCCCTAATTTTTTGTGGGTATAGTGAAAGTATTTTATCAAAAAAACATCTTTTTTTGGATATGACCAGGTAGAGGCAGCTCTGGAAAAGATGTACCTATGGTTAAAAACCCCAACAAGGAGTTTCGAGCTTGAACCGGGGTATCATGGTACACAAAAAAGGGCCTTGATGCACCTTGGGCTATGACATTACCAGGGGATATGCATTGGTAAATTTAAAATCATAGTATGAGCCATTATAAAATAAATTCCCCTAAGAATATAAGTTATAATGTAGATCATGGATGACATATATTGAAGCCTATGGATTCATAAGTTAAGAAAATAATAGTTATTTATAAGTCATCAATTTTGTCCTTGGATTACTATATATGTGTTACCCATAACATTTTTTATATTCCATTAAATGGATGATTATAAGAGGACTCAAGAGAATAATCGACGTGAAGATCAATGTGATGACTATGGTAATGAGAGGCCCAATCCAATGGGAGCGGCAATCGTGAACTTTTTCATTCGTCTCTCTTAGTTAACTCAAGCTTTGAATCAGAAGCATGTGTCAAGAAGAACATTCAACACCCCTAAACAATGAACAAGTCACTATCAAATGATTCATGAGAAAAAGGCGTTCTAATTTTTATGGATCATTTGATCCCTCAATCTCCGAACAATAGATCAACTGCACTGAAAATAACTTCTCTATCCTTCAATGTTCTGAATAAGAGATGGTTTTTCTGGCTGCTTGTCATATGGAGGGTGAAGCTGATCAATGGTGGAAATTGATCAAAAATACAATGTTTGAGGAGGAGATCAAGGAATTGGAATGGAAGGATTTTAGGAAGATGCTTTTTGATAAAATTTTTCGTGCACCCTCTAGCTTAAGATGGAAAGCAAATTCATTTCACTCAAGCCCAAAGACAAAAAATCTATCAGAGTGTACGAGGAAAAAAATCACAAGGCTTTCATGATAATCCTCCAGCTTTGTCCTTACCCCCGAATGGAAGGTTGAACACTTCTTTGGTGGGTTGAATCCTAGCCTGTGGAATGCTCTGACGATCCGTGACTTTGAATGCTATGAGGAAATTTCCCGATGGGCCCTCAAGGTAGAAATGTTGATAGAAGAGTCTTAGTGGTATCATGGGGATAAAAAGCATAAGCTGAACCTCAATTTTATTGGTCCAATGGATAAATCCAATGGTGCTAAAAAATCCAGTATGCCACTTTCCAATGGTGTGGAATGAAGCACCATGGTAATTCCCTGAAGGGGACGAGGAAATGCTTTAGGTGTTCAAGAGAAGGGCACATGTCTATTAACTATCAGCAAAAAAACATGTTACAACAACAGAGGAGAAGAATGATCCTCTCGACCATCAACGCATTTTTCATTGCATCAACTTTAATGTACTGCGTCACTTTTTAATCTAGTTCTTTAAGCCAATGGTTTTTAGAGGAAACTGACAAACTATAAGGCAGCAAGGGTGAGTTTTTCCATCACGACTGCCGAAGTGAACCCCGACAACAATGTGGTAACAAGTATGCTAGTTTTTAATTCAATAATAGTGAAAGTAATTTTTCATTTTGGTTCTTCACATTATTTTATAACCCGAATGATTATTATAAGAATCCTAACATCACGAAAAATCATGGATGTCAAGATATTAGTGAGTACGGCAATTGGGGACATCATTGCATCCCATTAATATAACTCCTACTCTATCATAATTTGTGGAGTGAAATTCTAGGAAACCTTCATCATACTCCCTCTTGTATAATTTGATGTAATTATCGACATTGATTGGGTTTCCTTATATAGATCCAACATAAATTTCTGTGAGAGGGACATCAATCTATATATGTAGAATCGACCCATGATTCTATACAAGTGCAAGGAGGAAGATGAATCTTCATTAGCTCCATCATCTCAAGAATAGATATTATTTCCCTATGAGCACGCATATCTAGCATAAATGATTGAGTCCAAGGACGAAATCATCTTTGAAGACCTACCTATTGTGAGGGAATTCATTGAAGTGTTTCCTGAGGAATTGTTTGGTCTTCCTCCTATAAGTAATGTTGAATTATCAATTGACCTTTTACTTGGGGCATTGCCAATATCCAAGACATCATATAGAATGGTTGTTGTGTAGCTTGAGGAGTTGATGAAACAACTACAGGAGAATCTCGATAAAGGATTTTTAAGCCCATGTGCTTCACCATGGGGTGCACCAGTCCTCTTCATCAATAAGAAGGATGGTTAATGCACATCTGCATATATTATCGTGATCATAACAAAATCATGATAAAGAACAAATATCATATCCCATGAATTGATGAATTGTTTGATTAGCTACATGGGGTACAATACTTCTCCAAAGTATATTTTCAGACAAGTTATTATCATGTAATGGTGAAGAAGGAAGATATCCCCAAAACCTATTTTCTTACAAGATACGGGCTTTGTGAATTCATTGTAATTCCTTTTAGAGTCACTAATGCTCCAACAATATTCATGGACCTGATAAATAATGTCTTTAGATATTACCTCGACAAATTCTGGTAGTCTTTACTTATGATATTCTAATATAATATAAAACCACGGAGTATCATGAGGAGTATCCAATAAATATACTTCCGATCATGAGAAAGGAGAAGATCTATGTTAAGTAAAAAAGTGTGAGTTCTGGTTGAAGGAGGTCTCTTTCTTAGGTCATATCATCACAAGCAATGGAATATCTGTGGATCCCTCCACTGCTTCTTGAGGTTAGTAGGATGTCATCGACGATTGGTGAGAAATTTCTCAAAATTGTCTAACCCTCTTATCAAGCTAACTCATAATAGAGTAATGTTTTCTTGGAGTGCTGAATGTGAAGAAAGATTCATGGAGTTGAAAAGGAATCTTATCAATACACATGTGCTCTCTTTAACCACAAGTGGAGAAGTTTTTGTGGTATTTATTAATGCTTCGAAGAAGGGACAAGGATGTGTGTTGATTAAAAATGACAAACTCATTGCCTATGCTTCAAGGAAATTGAATGTTCATGTTCATAATTATCCAAAACATGATCTGGAGTTGCCTGTGGTGATTTTTGTTTAAAATATTTGGTGGCATTTTCTCTTTAGGGAGAAGTGTAAAATATATATGGACCAAAAAAGCCTCAAGTATATATTCACACAAAAAGAGTTGAACATGCGCAAACATAGGTGGTTAGAGCTTATCAAAGACTATGACTGCTCAATACATTACCACACTTGGAAAGAGAATAAGGGGAAAAATTCTCTAAGTATAAAGGACCCAGTGATTCTATCATTTAAGAGAAGTAAAAAGGATCCAATCTTCTTATATTTGATGAATATGGACATTGAAATCATAGAGAAAGGAATATCATCAATCCTTTAACCAATTATTTCTCAACTGTATCTTTTGGAAAGGTTAAAGGATGCTTAAAAGGGTGACGTGAAAATTTACAAGAAAGTGGAAGCTATTAGAAAAGGGAAATCGTTGGAGTTCAATGTTAATGAAGAAGGGATTCTGTGATTTGGGAAATCACTATGTGTTCCATCAAGTCTGGTGCTGAAGATGGAACTTTTGGATGATGAAAATAGTTCAAATTTCTCTATTCACCCTAGAAACACAACGATGTATCAAGATCTCCGAGAGCATTATTTGTTGGAATGTATGAAGAAGGAGATCACTGAGCATACATCAAAGTGCATAGTGTGTCAGTAACTGAAGTCAGAGATCCAGAAGTCTAAAGGTACGATGAAACCACTTCCCATACCAGCATGGAAATGGGAGAACATCACCATAGACAGTATCACCAGTCATTTGATGACATCCAAATGCAATAATAAAATATGGGTTGTTGTGGATCGTTTTACAAGGTTAGAACACTTCATAAATTCATGAGGATTTATCATTGGATCAACTAGAATGGATATATATATCAGGTAAGTATTAAGGCTTGATAGAGTACCATTATCTATTGTATTCGATCGAGATCCATGATTCAACTCTATGTTTTAGAAGAGTCTTCAACATGATCTGGATACTGAACTAAAATTTAGTACGACCGATCATCCTCAAAATAATGGAAAATCTATATGAACTATTCAGACACTAGAAGATAAGTTAAGATCATGTTCAATGGACATTGGAGGAGGATGTGATAAATATCTTTCTCTGGTTGAATTCTCCTAAAATAACAGTTTCCACTCGAGCATCTGAATGGCACCTTATGTAGCCATGTATGTGAAGTGGTTCAGAACACCGGCATGTTTGGGTGAAATCGGTGAGCATAAGCTTTCAGGACCAGAAACGGTCGATGAAATGGCGGAGAAAGTGAAAACCATTCAGCAATATATCAAGGTAGCCCAATGCCGACAAAATAGTTATGCTGATAACTGTAGATGATACCTTGAGCATAAAGTTGGATACATTGTATTCATAAACATATCTCCATGGAAGAAGGTCATGAGGTTTGGAAAGAATGGAATGTTAAGTCCTGGGTACATCATCCCCTTTGAGATTCTTGATCATGTCGAGGATATGGCCTATCGACCAGCACTTGCTCCAACTAGGGCCAAAGTACATGATGTCTTTCATGTATCCCTCTCAAAAAAGTGCATACCAGACCCTTCACATGTACTCTCTTGATAGGTAGAATAGTTAGGGGATAATTTTTCATATGAGGAGAAACCAGTTAAGATCTTAGATCATAGGGAAAAGTCCTACGAAATAAGACATTTTCCCTTGTGAAGGTGTTGTGTAAAAACCACAATTTTGAAGAAGCGACATGGGAATCAAAGGAAGTGATGAAGCACAGTTACCATCATCTTTATAGTGTGGGAAAAAGATATTTCGAGGGTGAAATTTCATTAGGGGGTAATATTGTAACGACCTAAAATTTCATTAATGAAAATTCATCTTGATCTAATTAAATGTATTATTATGTAAACTGGTTATGTAATATATGCACTTCATTTTTTTATGTTTCTTGAATTTGGAATACCATTAATAATTGTGACCATTTCTAATATAGTCGTTGAAATGTGATCGCAGGATTAATATAAATATAGGGCTTTAACAAATCCAATTTACTAAGAAAAAGGAAGTGATGGCCTCATCTAGTTGACTTGACCTATATGATGCCCATTTGTCAGATCTTGGATAGGTGTTAGAATCATTTGGCTTCTCTTTTGACCAAGACCAAGCCGAGTTTCAACATTTTATGCACGAACGAAACCGCCTATGAAAGAAGAATATGTTGATAGAGATTACCACCTGAGGAATGTTATCTGAGACACCCCAAGAGTCGGTCACCATTACACACCTTACCCTTCAGTTATATGCAGGTGTTATAAGCGGTTATGTAACAATACCTTTACACTATAATTATATGCATGATTTATGTATATAATAATGAATATAAAATCATTTTATTATTTTTATTTTTTAAACAGTTTTTAATGTGTAAATAGTATTTTTATTAATATTCAACTAATAAATCTATTTTGATGAATTAATGAATTTTTGAATTAAATAATGTTTTCATTAAAAAAATTTATTCTTTAATTAATTTTTATTAAATATAAATGATCATATAATTTTTTTAATGCATTTGTAATTTTTATTAAGGTTTGAAAGTTGTTTTTGTCAAACCACATAAATTTTCTATAAATGTGAGTTTTTAATTTAATAATAAAAATTCACATATTTATAAAATTATTTAGATAATATGAATATTATTTGGAATATGGAAATTGAAATTATCCAACGGTAAATTTTTCACAATTTTCTGAGACAGACAAATTTTTGAGTAAACATTAAATACCGTTTAAATATATAATGTGTTTTATGACATCATAATGGCCCTATAGTGATGTGAAAAAATACTAAAAATTATATGTTCGACGAATATATTTTTTACGATTAAAATAATGTGATTTAAGGTTTGTTTGATTTATTTTACAAAACATTAGTGGACCCTCTGAGAGTTATAAAACATTTTCACATTTTAAATGAATTTCCATGAGAGTGTGACTCACCTTCACACAAACAAATATATTATTTTAAGAATTTGGGCTATTTTCCTTATAAAATATTGTTTTCCACTCCCATTTAGAAAAAAACCATGTGCAAAAACGTTGATCTGGTTTGAGGTATTTAAATTTTTAATGTGTGGTGACCCAGACCTAAATAATAAAGAATTCCCTCTCCTTTCCCTTATAAACCCACCCAAGCACGCACTTAATCTTCAGTAAAGACATTTTGAGTTCATTAAACCTATTATATCTTCTCTATAGAATCCTCCCAAGGTGCCCCAAGATCCCAAGAAGCCTCTCTCAAGAGTCTCCCAAGCATTTTGGATCAAACTTCCAAGTAATGGATTTCTTTCTTTCTCATTTTTTTTTCAATTTTCATTAAGTTGTTATGACCTTTTGTATTCAATTAAAAATGTTAGGGTATAATTTCACACCTTTTACATAATGACCTCTTTATTTTTGATTGATTAGGGTCCCCCTTCTCTCTCATTAAAATCCTCCAATGTACACCCATTAACATGTCGAAATTCCGTAAGGTATTTCTCTCTCCTCATTTACATTCAAGTAATTATTTTGTATGAAGAATCTAAATTCCATTACAATTGTTGGGAAATGTATCTATAATGACCCCATTACTTTCCATTTCATTTAAATATTATTAGAATCCCCTTTCTCTCCCATCTACCATTTGTATGGGTTCTTATGGCACGTCGTTATGCTTCAGAAATTGCACTACGATTTTCCAAGAAGAAGTCATTGTGTAGTACATACCATCCCCATTTCTATATCAAGCGTATTCACCATTATGAAAATTTACTTATTGTTTAAATATTTTCAATTATTAATTCCACACTTTTTTATCATGGAAGAAATGATAATGTTTAATGAATCCATGTTTTATGATCCATGGGGCACACTTATGCATGAAATGAAATGATCAAGAAGGGTGCACCCTGATAGCGCTCTAATGCATTAGGTAAAGATTAGTACCATGATACGTCAAGTGAAATGAGGATTTACTCATGCTAATTAATGTGAAATGAGCCTTGGCTCATGCTAAAATCATGTGAAATGTTGTTTCCACATTTCCATGTTATGTTAATCATGTTTTATCATGCCTTTATGTCCATGTTTATCTTATGTTCCATTGATATGACTCTTTCCTAACATGTATTGTATCTTTCATGTTTTGCATCGTTAAATATCTTACTAGGCATTATATATCACCCTTTTCTTATGCACTTTCTCAGGTTATCCAATGCAATGCTATGTACGAGGGAATGTAGTTGTCACGTAACATAAGTTTTCAATAAGATTTTGCCTCCAAAGTAATATGTTGTTAGGTAATGTTACTAAACCCCAAAGACACTATACCTCTTTATCATCTATGTTCTATTAAGAGACGTTTTCTATGTAATAAATCATTTCTTTGCGTGTAATAAAATGATGGGTTTTATAGTGTCTAAGCTTGTGCTTTGGCTTGGAAGACTCATTAGTGCCATTCAATCATTTATATGAAAATCCCTAGGAATTTTCTCAACGTCTGACCATTCTGGTTCATCATATCATTAAGTCAATAAATAATGACCCGCTAGGAAATCTCACACAATATAACCCCTTTGGTCCCACATAACACTAATAATTTACAAACTACCACTTAGGTATCTCTCACAGTCAATAACCCCTCTTTCTGTATAACAACAATAAATTATAATGACCACCTAGTAGATTTGGTAGTAAATTACCTAGGGTCCAACATCTATTTAATAATGACCCTCTCGGTAGCTCTAACAGTCTAACCCCTCTAGTCTATGACCACCCGACAGCTCTCATAGTCAATACCTCTAATCAACATAACAACAATCATACAAAAAAAAACCCTACCTCAGGAAGCTATCATAGTCAATTTCCCTTTCTCATACTTTCATAATGTGAAACAAAATAATCTTATATTATCACTAACTCCATCCTAACAGAACGAAGCTTTGGAAACAAAGCAAGACTAAAAGGCGTTCTTGAAGAAATGACCATAATCAAACAATTGATGGAATGCACCCATGGGGTGTCCACAACAAGGTATATAGCCTTACACAGAAAAAATAACCACATTCTCAATAAAAAACTATAAAATGTATTAATTAGGGTTAAAATCAAATACACAAAATACCCTAAAAATGGATATCTAGTACATTAAGCATATATAATCCATAGAAAATAAAATAAATCCATAAATAACCTACATTGATGTTGTACTATGAATAGTCCTAAACTTCAGCCCTTGAATCAGCCTTGAATGACGTAGATCTACAAAAAATGGTAAAAACAACCATCCCTGTAAAACTCATGAGGGAAGAGGAATAAAAAATAAAGGCTCTAAGGAATGATATAATTCACTGGTTGGAATCCAATCCACCCTCCGACGTCTCAGCCAGATCTCGAATAGAGAACCGGGTAGATATCAATGTTCGTCATCCATTCATTTCACTCATGTACGAACTAAAGGGAAAAAGAAGTGTTTTCTATAGATGAGATGTGACTGGCTCTGACTATTTTATTAAAAATAAAAGTACAGAGTGTGTTCATTTAATGTACATGTCATGTACTAGCCTCAACTGGTCCCAACATTAGGTGGTCTTCCAGGTCACCCACATGGCCATGTAATCGACTATCAAATGTCCAGTACACGACTACATGTGGAAACCAAGTACATTGTGTGTAATCAAAAGTAAACGATGTGTACTTAGAAAAAAAATCAATTTCTTCCTTTTTTTTCAAAAAAACCCTAAATCAAGATCCATACATAAAATTAAGATCTGGGTTCTTACAAATCTCAATTGGTACATATATATAATTAGAACCAGTCACATTGAAATCTATAGACAATTAAAATTGCAACATTCTTTAGATAAACCAAATATTTTTAGTTCATTTTCCAAGATTATATTTTAGTGGTGCTATATCCAAAATAGACATCAGAAGATGATAATATCTAAACGATGTATTTGAAAAGTAAAACTCCCGATAGACATAAATTTTGATCTATAACTACATTTGAGCTCCTCAAATAGTAAAATAGAAGCATGGGAAATGGAATACTTGTTGTTAAACATTTTTAACATAGTTGTTTCATAACTGATTGAAAAATGACTTTTAAAAATAAATTTAGAAAAAATTAAGTTTAAAATCTCATAAAAAGGTATTTTATCGTCATTTTTTTTCAAGAATCAACATTAAAATTTATTTTTCACATTTATTATAAACACTTAAATGAATGTTTTTGAATTGTTCTTTATTTCATTTAGATGCTTCTATTTCTGTGGTGGGGGTCTAAAAACGACTTACTATTCTGTAGTTATGGATGTCAGAAGTTGATTAGTTATATACAATGTCTTTGAAGGTTCCAACTTCTGATATCCATAACCTTGGGAATGTATCTATATTTCGGATCAACTACATGTAAAATAAGATTTTTGGAAATTAAATAAATGTGGTTAAACATTTTGAATGTCGTCTTTAACACAGATAGGAAATATGAATTTTAAATTTGGTTTTAGAAAAACCAAAATTGAATGATATTTTTTCATATCATTTATCTTTAAACTGGCATGAAAAATAGAATGCTTAAAATATTTTCATGATGGTTATCATATAACCAAAATGAAATTTAAAATATAATATCTCAGTAATACAGAATTTCAATTTTTTACAGCACAATGTCAAAATGTTCAATTTTTGTTTAAAATTTATAATTCCATGTTTTCAATTACCCATTCATTTAAATTATTTCGCTATATTTACAAATTAATTTAATGATCTATTATTCCAATCATTATCATTTCACCTACTCAAATAATTTGATCATCATAATCGTCAATCAACTACTTATTCTTTTTGTGATATTATCATTTTATTTGTAATTATTTTTCATTGATTTATTTTTATTATTTGTTTTATCAATTGATATAGTGATTAATGATATCATATTTATTATAATGAAGAATAATTATTCAGAACATGGTAAAAGTACAATGATTTATTCAGAATATAAAATTTCCTCTAAGATGATGTTTTGACTTCCTCAAGAGATATTTTCTCAGAATAATTTTATATCCACTAAGACATCAAAAAACATAAAACTTATGTTAATGTTTTATGTTTTTTCAATATTTCTTATGGTTTCTAGGAAATATTTTTATATCCTATATTTTACATCAATTTAGTAAACTTATGTAAAGAATAATTTTTGACACAAATATTTTATACAGTTTTTTATGAAATCATTGTTAATTTTTTTTTAATGCCTCTCTAAAAAATTATTTTAATATTGCCTTTCACATCAGTTTTTAAAATTCTGAAATCAAAAATCCTAAATAATACATATTAAAGTTATGTATTAATAACCGAAATAAAAAAATTATAATTTTTTCGTCAAAGACATCGCCACAGGAACTGACATTAAAAATATAAAAGAATATTATGTATAATTCCTAATTGTGTACGAGTGTTTGACGTCATAATATCCTTGTTGATGGGAGAAATCAAAAATAATGATATCCCCAAAGTATTCTATGTCTGAACAAGTCAAAATAGCATCTAAAAAATCATTCCCAAATCCATCCACCCTTCAGATGATGATTTTCCCTTATTTTAATCATATAATGTTGATTATTGAAGATCCATTTTTATTCATCCATCACATATAAACTTATATATTTTACAAAATGCATGTTTTTAAGATCTATTAAGGCTGATAGATTCAAAAATGGCAATGATAATCCATCAATTAAACTCACTAAAACCCAATGTGTATCCTTAAATCTTCCAAAAAATGGTGAAAGAAAAATAAAAGGTAACCCTTTATGGTATCTAATTTTCCAGTAATATACCCCACAATTCGATGAAAATTTCAATTAGACCATTGAGTTTATATTGTTAAATAATTATTTTTATATAAACATAGTTTCTATATTATCGGTTGCAAGCCAGCTTATCAAAACTAGATATATTTCCATGAACCATTAATGTATTAAATATCAATATAATGATGTGAATATATTTATTTACCCACTCATTCAAAAAATTCTCTGAAATATGATCTACCAAGGTATGTAATTTCATATACATTTGACATCGCCATATTAGACATAGTTTTCATTATCATTTAAAGGAGTATAAATTATAATTTGGTTCCACTAATGCTAATTATAAAGGTTCCATTTTTACTATTATATGACATCATACCTCAAATATTCTATTTACCAATAGTTGTAATTCTCCAATAATGTTGATAAAATAAAATTTGGTGATGGGAATCCCTCAATTTCACTCAAAAAATCCTTAAATGTCTCATATACTCTTTCTGCCCATGCTACAAGTGAAATATATTGTTTACCATTATGCTATTTACATTCCTAGTTATGCACCCCCAGTTGGATAGAAATGTTTCATTTGATATTAGTGAAACCTTTCTTAAATTATTTTTTTAAATAAAACTAGTTTTTTTATAATAAGTATAAATATCCCATATTAAACCCTATTATTTACCAAAACACATCAGGATTCTACAGTCACTAAAATAAAATGCACATATTTATTTTATACTACTCATGAAAAATACTTTCCGAATAATGATCTATACTCTTCTATACACTGAAAAAAATTTATTTCCTTAATACAGCTTTTAGATGGATATATATATATTTTTTATTTTTTTTCTCAGATTTATATAAATTCCTCAAATAATATTCTTTAGAAAATTTATTTCCATTTCATTTATCCATATTTCAATATTTTTTATTACTTTACATACACCATTTTTTATGTTCCTATTATATAGTTTTTCTATTAAACTCTTAGATTTTATGAATTATTATTTTTATATAAATTTATCTTCATTGATAGCATTTTTTATTATCAAGATTGAGTTTTAAGGAACTATAATATATTATTAATATTATAATTATAATTTTACTATTATAACATAGCAGTTAAATTTGGATGTATAAATAGGAATCAAATATTTCTAAAAATAAGTTGGAATGTCTTGTTTAATGAATATATATTTATAAAAAAATAATTAATTTTTACTAAAACCATCATATGCTTCGATATTTTATATAAAAAATGATTTTAATATATTTTTTTGTGAAAAATTATTAAAATTAATTTCTAAATATACTATTAAATTTATTTGAAAAAATAGTTTTATTTTTTAAATTAACATGTTAAAGTTACCATATGATCAATTTTTAGAAAAATTGATAAATACAAATTTCTCAGCGAATAGTGTAAAATATTGATTTGTAGTAAATTTTTCCGTTTTGTTTATAAAATTATAATGTTACATCATTTTTAAAAAGGTTTTAAGAGAATAAATATATAAATTATATATTTATTAATACACTTTATTTAAATGGAATAAATTTTAAATAGAATTTTTATATTAAGAATATTTTTAATTAATAATATATATTATGGTTTATATTTTATAGGTCAAAATGAATAGTAAAAATAGTAAGAATTAATTTCCACTTTAATGGTTAAAATAGGTTGACCTATGGTTAAAATAATATTATTTGGGGTATATGAGATATAAAATTGTCTAATGCCTATTGGATGACCATATATCAACAGTTCCATATATTAGGTTCTATAATGAGCCATTTTGGATCCTCTTATCAAGTTTTTAATTTTGATATTCCTTTTTATTTTAATAAATTCTATGTTTGTACTCTCCCCAAATTATAAAGAGGAACCACCTATCCTCTCCAATTCAAACATATATAATTTGTTTTACTAAAACTCCAACTGAAATATTCAATTGATTGACTTTCTGGGGAAGCATGTGCCCCTCTAAGTGTACCAAGACCTAAGGCTCGAATAACAATCGCACCCCGGCTTGGTAAAAGTAGCCTCCACACACTTCCCTATACTATAAAGGTGTTAACTCACATAGAATAGAATTACCTGGACTGAAGCCCGCAACCAGTGAGAATCGAACCTCCGACTTTGAGAAACCCATCCAAAAACCCAACCAACTAGGAAAACCCATGGGGGCACATCCCAAAATATTTGGTTTAACAATTACCTCTATAAATATATTCCTTAATTTACTCTCCATATCACATGTATTATTTTGATAATTAAATCCTCAAATGATGGTAGTATGTGTAAATCTAAAGGGGTTCCTTAAAGAAGGGTTATAGTTTTAAACTATGAATTTTCATGTTATTTATTCCTCTAACCACTTAAAATATTATTTAACCATGAATATATAATAACAACAGTGTCTTAAATATAATTATATATATATATTATTATTTTTATGTAATGAACTATATCTACCTCCAATTCCATATTGTGTGAATGAAGCCATCGATCATATGTATGACTGGCCACCACCTCACAAACTAAAGTAGATCATTTTCCATCACTACCTCTCAAGGATTTATATAATGACTTATTTAACATATTTATGTTATTATTATGTAATACTTATACAACTAGAATTATAATATCCCATACAAAAACTTACCACCCATCTCATGGTAATACGATTAGGTCGTTCATTTTTAGGATAGACTATAACCTTTTGATGTGATGTGATTTTTTTAAATATGATTTACAAGGAAGGTTATAAGGATAAATTTATTGAATATATGTGATATATATAAAATAGCAATTTATCTAAAAAATTTATTAAATTTTAATGTTCATTTAATTACATCCATGGAAAAAATGCGAAAAACGTTCATGCATACGTATGACCTATTATCCCTTAGAATAATGTGATTCATTCTCTATCTCTATATTTTATGGATTGATCTAGGTAAATATATAATGTATTTATATTATATTTAAATCTTGGATAAAATTATTTACATGATTTTACCAGGATAAAATTAAATGAAGCAAAAATTTAAAACCAAAACTTATAAGGAAAAAAAGTTTTTATTACCCAAAAAATGATTTTTACTTCATAAATATTAATCAAAGGGTATTAAAAGGTTTTATGTAAATAAAAAATGTTATGATATGTATGAGTATGGTTATTTAATATATTTATAACTAACCTATATTTGTTATACATTATTTTCAATGAATTAAAAATGATGTTGATACTTAAGGGAAGGGATTTATAGTCTCTTTTATTTAGGGTAGACATATTCCATATTTATAAAAAATTTATTTGTCTGGTGGATATAATGTCACATTGAAATTATGTTTCGTTAATCTAAATAATTTAATGAAACTTAATGTTTAATTTTATATAATTATTTAATAGGGACCATTAATGAAAATTTTCTATCATGGTAAGAGAATATTGTCTCACTTTTATTTATATAGAACACATGCCTTATGGAAGACCATGAGCAACTCGTGCCCCAATCACTTATCTCCCCTATCCTTTTTTATCTCCCCTTTTACAGACTTTTAATACTCCTCAGTGGTTATGGATCTTCACTATGGATTTCCTCTTTTCTGTTTCTTCCCTTACCTTCATTATAATTCTTTGCAGTTGTCCCTTTTTCTTTGAGATTTCTTTTTATTTTCCTTGATGCTCAATGTTATGGATCATATTAATCATCTCTTTTAGTCTTCTCGTCAATGTTTTCTTCCTATGGAGCCGCTAACCAATCAATCCTTACTCTAGCCTCAACTTCCTCTGAGCCTCCCTTGGTCAGAGTAGGATTAATGGTAACAAAGAGGCTTTTCGTTATGGGGATCAGTGGTCGGCGTGTCTAATCGCACTACGTGATTCAACCTATTTTTGTTCTAATACAACTGGTGTTCTGTGGCTTAAACAATGACGGTGTTCAGATTCAGCTACCAATCAAAGTCCTTCCATGGTCTCGTATTACTCCATACCCTTCCCAGTTGGATCTTGAGTGATGGTTATATTGAGGCTTTGGGATGTGAGGCTCAGTGGTTGTTGGTTCTCTAGGCATGACATTAATCGGGATTATCTTGTGAATTTGTACATTTGGTTTTTGTGATTTTTTATTTTTTTGGCGATGATGATGAAGGTGTAGTGATTAATGTGTGGATATTTTCTATGATGTTCAGAAGATAACGTAAAAAGGATCACATGTTAAGGAGGGTCGAAGGACTTTGAAAGTCCTCCATTTGCTGGTCAGTGGTGAGAATGGTTGAAGGATTCATTATGTTTTCCCCGGTGATGGGATGAAAAACCAATGGTGGTTTACTACATTGTTGATGGAAATTAAAAGACACATACTGGTAATGATAGTGATGGGATTATGATGGTTGTGGTTTTGCGTTAGTTCCAATGATTATCAGGCAGAACACATGATTTTCATGATTTCTGATTAATTTACGCGATTTGTGGTATTTTGAATTTTGAATATCCTTCTAAATGGTGTATTCTGTTGGTTCCCATGAACCTAAATTGGATTCTATTTAAATAAAAAAAATTATTTTTTGCAATGGAACACATTCCATATAACCCACTCTCCTCCAAATTATCTTTTTTATTTTAAAACACTTTTAAGTGGAAAGTGAGAACCCAGACATTTAAAATAGATCTAGTTGAAAAAGAAAAAACCAACATGCTATAGTCAAGTCTAAGACATTTGGAATCACATTCCTTAAAAAATTTGGAGATAAATGAATTTGTAAAGTTTTCTTTATCAACCTTTAAGATATCATCATAATGATGCACTAGATAGTCCCAATATTTCATGTACTATTCTTACTAATATTTCCTTTGTTGATGCCTCTAACGAAGATGAATTATTATTTCTCAATCCACTCACATTTATCCCTGGTGGTATCCACTCATTAAAATATTCCCATAATTTGATCCACATCATCCTTAATCACCTTAATAATCAGAACGACCTCCACCATTTCTTCATTAGAGTATATGATTATATCTATCTTATGATCCAAATCCATGACCTTCTGTCATAGTGAGCCATCAGGATTCTTTACCTCATGGTGTTTTTTAATTGGGAGAGAAGACTCTTTCACCAGCATCAGCTTCTCATATTGAAGATGTATCTCACCTTTCACATCCTCAAACATATTATCTGCATACTTATGAGAGGTCGCCAATGATACCAAGGTACCTTCTTCCTGTTGAGACCCAATGCCTCCAACTAGATAAACCTCCTCACCTTACACTATCAAGACCTAATTTTCCTTGGGTTTACCATATTTTTTGTTTTATTGAGTCTCCATCATCCAATGAATATAATAGAAGTCTCTTCCCCCCTTCGGTTTCTCCTTCTTGGAAAAAATGAATCTCCTTGGGTACCTATATTATGTATTTCCCATCATCCTTCTTGGACTATGAAATCTTTTATCGACCCCTTTTATAACATTATCATCTAAGGGTTGTCCATACCCATTAGACTCAGCTTATGAGTGAAAATTTAGTCTCCTTCAATCCCTCATGATTTACTAAAACAATCAAAATGGTTTTTTAAGTTGAGACTCACTAAAGTTATCCTCGAGTTGGCTTGATGACCTATAATCAGTTTATGGATTATTCCCTGCAATGTATGCACCCACACCTGGCCATCTATAGACTCAATTGATGGTTGGATTAACCTTTCAAAGTTGTTACTACTTCATGCATACACAACTATAGCATAGGTTTATGTATTTGGGATCACATCACCCTTATATTTTTCACCATCAGCTTCATCAAAATCTATTAAGAATGGCATTAAGATTTTGAATATCCAAATTAACATCATCCATTTCAGTAAAGTATGAACCCCATGAAATTAATGTTTCACTAGGAGGACTCACCAGATTGATCCTCATCCTATTAAAAATTTCATAATCCCTCAATTCAAGAGGTAAAACCACAACTGCTTTTTGTGTCACTACTTCTCCAAATTAAAAACTACTACCAAATTTCTTGTCAGAACACTAACCAGATCCCACACAGCCAAAAAAAGACCCATCACAAACCACATCCATGTTCTTTCTATCATCACGAAGAGAACCAACTAAGAACCTATTATCTTAAACCTCCATAATTGATCTCAGTTGCATCGTTTTAAACCTACATACCACCAGGCTATGTTCAATCTTCAAGCATGAAAAACAATACTCACACTAAGATTCAAAAAAGAATGAAAGCTTATATCATAATAATTTACCAATGAATATTTATAAGGATTCAGTTGGAGCCATTGATACATAAACTTGTACAAATAACCTTGGTGTAATTGGATGGTACATTGTGTGTGTCATACTATTTGCATAAAGGAATCACCCGACCACATTTCCAAGAATACAAATTACTGATGGATTTTGAAATAGAAGAGGGAGTTATAGAAGTCTTACTAAAATATCTATCATAGAAGAATATAGTTCCTATAAATATTGTATGTCCATTTTAAAAAAATGAATTAAAAGACGTCACAATAGGGAGGGGTACATGACCAGGAATTAATGTTGTCTTCTTCTTAAGAAGAAAAATCATAATATGTTAGGTGTAAAGAAGACCATTTGATTCTCACTCCTACAAACCCCATGTTTAAAGAATCAACCGGTAGAAGGAATACCCAAATAGATGATGCCGATTGAATCATGAAATCTAGGTCAGGTGCAATAGAGGTGAAATTTCGTTGAATAATGAGGTTGAGAACATCATTTGAGATGAAATTTCGAAGCATTCAGGTTCTTTTGGGCTGATGGAGATCTTGGGGAAAGAAGGAATGAAGTCGAAGATCTAGAAAAGAGTGAAGGGAAGAGGACAAATACCATGAACGGGTGGTGGAGGACCCTCCCACACTGATGTGGGGAGTGGCATATGTGGTGATCATTGCCGCCTAGATCATGGAAGCTAGTGGTGTTGAGGATCATATCCAGTCTTCCACCACCACTTTTTTCCTTTTAAATCTTCTTTTATACCCCCACTTGTTTGTTTTTTATATTGTATTAACATTCCATGAATATATTTTATGATTATTATCATTAGTATTTTGGGACATAGATATCTATATAGTTTTTTTTGTTTGATGGATCTCAAGATTGAAAAGATACAAATGTGGTAATGAATTTACGTTACAATGTCTTTTTTTATTGGTATTGTTTATGGCAATGTCTTCAATGATGATATCATATGATATAATTCACTATAAACACATTTATTTTATTATAATATGGTTATTTATTAAAGAAAAATGTTCACCCCTCATTTTACACTCCTTATGTATAGAATTGTCCAAAATAATGTTTTATGTTAAGAAAAAATAATTTCTCTCTTCTGAGGAAAATACTTTTTTTCCATGTCCATGTTTTCTATAAATGTTTTAAATAATGTTTTCTATAAATCCGAAGAAAAATTTAATGGAATTTTTTACATTTTTTTAATTTTTAAAAAATTATGAAAAGAAATATTACAATAATTTTTTTTAATGAGGTACTTTAATTATTTTACTAAAAATTTGATTAGAATATTCATTTTAACATTTATGAAATGAACTATAATTTTCCCTATCATGACCACTCAATGTTTTAATTAGTAATTTAGAGAGTTATGATATTATTTGCAAATAAAAGAATTTTTTTTAATGTGTTGTGAATTTTTATTTTCAAAAAAATTATTTTCATACTATACTTTTTATTTTCCTAAATAAAACTTCAAAGTGATCGTTCAAAATTATTTCAAATCTAACATGTAATACTATGATGTTACATTATATTTATAGGTGATATGATTCATGGATATGATCTTTATTAACTCTCTATATGGTGTTTAATTATGATAAATAGGTTTATATGAAAGTTCTTTATCTTCCATAGATTTTGTTATGATGTATCGATGAGATGATTATAAAACTCATTCCATTTATATGGTTTATTCTAAAAAAGATATGTTTATGCAATAAAATTAATTTATATGACATATTCTGAAATGAATTTTTTATTATCAGTTGGTACAAAAATTTATGTATTATGGGATTCATGGTACCCATACATCCATCCAATGCATTGGGTAAATATTGATAGCTCATGAGATAAATTTGACTGGAATGGGGAGTGAAACCAGTTAATTAGGGGACATTATACACATTATTAAGAATGAAAATGAACCATAAATACTATATTTATTTTATAAGTGAGCCCATTCTACTATGATAGTATTATGTGATCATCGATCACTATGTAAAATATATTAGATCATTATGTATATTACAAAATTCTATGTTTCATTACAATGTAATGATCTCACTGATCATGTTATTTGATTCCATTATTATTCATTTAATATAAATTAACACGATTTATTCCATAAGTCACATTTATAATCTATGATATGAAGGATTTGGATTTTAAATGGTATTATCTTATTTTTATATATTTATTCTCATGTTATGTTTTTATCTCCCTTGAATTCCCTTACTCAACATCTGAGATAACACATTAGTATGTTTCAATTTCCCATGTTATAATGAAATGATATATATATGACATGAATAATAGGGGTTCTAGTTATGAATAACATAATGAAAAAAATATGTACTTCACCTATAAAATTGTTTTTTATCTATCCATGTTTCATATGGCACTAGACCTGTATAATTCTGGCACCGATGGTTATGTTACATAGTGAATATTAATTTATTATTATTAAATATTTATGCATAAAATTTATTATTCACTATAGCTGGTATAATTGAAATTTTTTTGTCCTTTTAAAACTAGTATGGGAAAACATTAGTGAGAACCATATAGATGTGTTTAAGTATCAGAAAATATATCATAATTTTAGTGTAGGGTAGTCTGAGTAGTCTCTAAGAAATTACATCCCTAACCAGACAGTACATATAGATTTGTATTTTTCATAGTTGTACCTATACATAATAATCTTGAAAAGGTAACATTGAGCTGGATACAATCATCACTAAGTGTATGACAATAGTCCTTTATACAGACCTTGTTTGACACTCTTAGGGGATATGTTTGGAAAATTCATAAAATCGTTATGAATAATCATGAATGAATTTATTAATTACCATGAATAACCTAGTTTAATCAAACAATATCATATATTTACATGGAGGTGTCATTATTTATATATCCTAAAAGTTATTTCTGATGATTATGTGGTTCCCCACTGCAAATTTTTACATACACTGTGATGTTTTTTTTAGACAGTGGATACAAATATGAAGAATTATATTATCATTTCATATGATAGAGAATTTGATAGTAATAAGAAACCTAATTGGATTATGAATATAGATAAATATATTTTTATTATAGATAATCAAATATCATGATATATGATTAACAACATGAACTTCAGTGAGAATGAATAAAGATCAAATAAGCGGAATATGGACTTTTATGAATGGTTGTGTGGTAAAAAACATAGAGGAATGAATATTTGGAATTTTAAATTACAAGAAGTTGGGATGAATAACATGGAAAAATATATCATGTAGAGGGGAGGATTTTTTCTTTACATAAATTCTATTCATAGAGTAAGGAATTTCCAAGGAATTTATTTTCTTATATATCGGGAAAATGAGATTTATCTGAATTAATGACCTAAACTAAGGGTTATGCCCTAGAGAAATGATTTACATATGTTATTTCAATAGTTAAATGAATGGATTTATGTTTTTATGTATTAATATTAAATAATTATGTTGTAGAATTATTGTTACCAATGTTATTTCGGTTATAAGAGACATTAAAAATCTATGTATTGTGTAAATTTGGGAAGAATATATGATGTCGTGCAAGATTAAATAAAGAGTTATGGAAACCATCATGAGTTTTTTAGTACACGGTGGATCATATATTAAAATTATTAAACACCAATACTTTGTTTTTATGTTATGTTATTAATTATATTTGGGAGAATTATTCGTAGGATAATTTATATGAAACCATTAGGTTCAACACGGAGTACTGTTTTAGAAGAATAATCATTTCATTAGTTTAATGAGATTCATAAAATTCATGATTTATATGAAATTTTAGGATTAATGATATTTTTAAAAATTCTTAGATTATTTTTAGTACATTTTAACTATTATATTATTCTTTATTTGTAAGAATGACAACCTATTACATCTAGTAAGGATGTGGGGATTGAACCCACAACTGAAGGGTGATAATATTTAAAATCCTTCCATTGTACTATTAGATTTTTTTTCTAGTATAAATCATTTAAAAAATAAGAATTATGTTGATGTTTGGAACATATGTTTTATCCTAGAGATAACTATGGTATTTTAGAATTATATTGTTATAGGTTGTGCCTAAAAAAATGAGAGGTTCATGAGAAAACATATCGTCCACTTGACTGAGAGTTATCTATGGTAATTTTATTATTGAGGATAATTAAATTTATATATTATAATGTGATATGTATACTGATCAAAAAAATTAATGTACATAATCACACAGAAGGATTTCAATATTTTCTTGAGAAGATGGTTTGATGTAAATAAATATCATGATTTTTACATTGAGTACAACAATGGGAAAGGGAACAAGGTGGGTGATGCCCTATATCAAAAGGATTTTTCATGCCCAACCATGATGAAGATCACAAAATATAAAATGTTTATGGATTTGAAAAGGATGGATCCTAGAATCATGAATGAAGGGTATAAATTTTATCTTAATCAAATAATGTTTCAACGATCAATAGAAGTGAAGATTTAAGAGGTGTAGAAAAAGGATATAAAGATGTATAATAAGGGGTTAAATGATCCCAAAATAAATATTATTGTGAGGGAATTATATTGTGAAAGATCTATGTGTGTGTTCCATACATAACAGATTTGATGAAGGAGATGTTTTAAGAGCCTCATAGTTCATTATTCTACATTCATAATGGACTAACAGTGATTTATATATATTTGAATGATTAATTATAGTGGGATGACAAGAATTGAGATATTGATGAAAATATACATCGATGATTAGTATTTCAAAATGTTAATTCCAAGTGGAGAAATTATAAGGGTGTGATATAACAATTACAAAAACTAGAATTGATATGGTAAAACATTATTATGGATTTTTTTCATTAGAATCTCTAAAATGTCTAATGGTAAGAATTCTATATTTATTGTAGTTAATCACCTTACAAATTTATTGCACTTTATATCTATTATATAATATTAAACTCTATATCATCTTGATATGATATACATTAAGGAAGTTGTAGAATTATATAAAGTACCAAATTCCACTATATCTAATGAAAATACTAGGTTTTCCGAGATGTTCTAGAAAATTATTATAAATGAATTGAAGATAGAGTTATGATTCAGCACGATGTATTATCCTATAATATATGGTCGGTATGAGATAAAAATTCAAACCATAGTGGTTATAATGTGATTTTTTTCTTTATACTTCAATGTTTGTTGGGATAAACTCCTTCATCATGTTGTGTATTATTGCCACAATAGATTTCAGTTAATCCTTCAGATGGATCCTTATGAAGCCTATGTTGAAGGATGTGTAGAAGTCCAATTTTTTGGGTTGATGCTAGAGAGGTAAATTCCATAGTACCTCAGCCAGCTGAAGAAATGGTGGAGAGAGTTATATCCATCCATATAAAAATAAGTACAACAAAAATTTGGTAGAAATGTTATGATAACAATCTTCAATGAGATATGGTATTTTAATTTAGTAACAAACTGATTCTAATAATATCAAAATGGATTAATGTAATGATATTTTAACGAAGTGAAAACAAATACCTTGTTACATTAGTCCATTTGAGATTCTTGATCGTATCAAGACAATATTTTTTTGATCGATTCTTAAACTAAACCTCTCTCAAGTCTATGTTGTTTTCTATGTATCTCTATAGAGGTAGTACATACCTGAACCTTGACATATTCTAAAAACAGGGGTTATAAAACTAGAACATGATGTTTTATAAGAATAAAAACTATTGAATATTTTGTATCGTATAGAGAGAGTTCTACAAAACAATATCACTCTCCTAGTAAATGTTTTTGTGGTGAAACCATATGCTAGAGGAAGTAACAAGGGAACCTTAAGACATAATGATGAAGATGTATTGTCAGTATTTTGTATAAATATGATGGAATATACTTGTTTAAATTCATTTTAATTTGGGTTTATTTTAACAAAAATATATTTTATATATTTAATTTTTCAAATAAATTTAATTTCTTCCATATCTTGCATATGCAACATCGAGTTTTAATGAATCATGATATTCCTTTAATAATATTATTTAATTATAAGAATTGTAATATAGTAGTTATGTATTCGGTATTAATAAGAATAAAAATAAATTAAAAAATAATCATAAATATTTTAAATAATGAAAGTATGTCTTTAAATAAGTACTTAAGTTTTAGTAGTGTTTTATATGCATCAAAAATATATTTTTCTCAAAAAAATATGATTTTTATTTATTATGGTTTCCAAATAATAAAAATAAATTTTAAAACTATTAAAAATTTATTTAAAAATTTAAATTAATTTTTGAAATGAAGTTGTTAAAAAAACTAGTTATGGTGAATTTTTTAGAATTTACAGAAATGATTAATTCTTTATGAATAATAAAAATCATGATTTTTGATAAATCATACCTTTTCGTTTAATGAATTTTAAAAGACCCATAATATTAAAATTTTATCAAAGTTAAACTTCTTCAATTATATGTTTATTAATAAAATCTGGGAAATTGGAATCAATTTCATATTGAAGTATGGTAGCAAAACCATTAATATTAATGAAATGTTTTTCTTTGGAAAACTGGTTTTTTCTTCACTTCTGTGAGATAAATTTTACATTAATAATTTCATCCTATATGAATGAAAATTAGAAAAAAAATATTACATATTTTTAAAAATAATAATTAATATTATATAATATGTTCAACTAATATTTTTCAAATGAATAGTAAATGGAAAAAAATTAATTATCACACTTGAGGATAAAAACGGGTTTCTGGGGGATAAACTAAAATGATATGTGGTCAAATAACATAAATACATTTTCAAATCGAATTTTATTTACATATTTCGACATTATCACATGAACTGTTCTAGAATGAGCCAATTTTTGTCTATTTCAAATGTTTAAAATGAAGGTACACTTTTCTTTCAAAACATTACCAGTGTCTTTTCTCCCCCACGTATAAAATGACACCTTATCTTCTCTTCTACTAACACATTTGAAACCCATTGGTTCATCAATGAACTACGAAAATATATTATTCACTTCCATACCCAAATTATACAGACCTTATTTTAAATATAAAACCCTCCAATGAATTTTTTAGGTGTAAATATAATGGGATTATCTAAACAAGAGTAATAGTCCTTAACAATGTGTTTTCATTTAATTTAATCCTCTAAACCATTCTTATATTATTTAACCAAGATTATATAATAAAAATATTATATACCATACAATAAGGTGTTATTATGTCAAATAAATGACTTTAATATATATCCTCGTACATTATGGGGAAAATTTTTCCTCCAATCATGTGTGTGACAAACTTTCATATCATGAACCGATGTATTTCATTTTCCATCACATTCTATTAAAACTATATATTATGATGAATTTTACATATTTATATCATTTTAATGACCTTATTGTATTTTTTTAAATATAATTTCAAATATAACTTATTACACTCCATTCTATGGGAATGTGATAATGTCTCTTGGGTGTATGAGAGACTACATCCTCGTGAAGTGAAGTGGTTCAAAATTGAATTACTCTTTACAAAGAATGTACTAAGGAAATATTGGAATGATATTTTTTATATTTCTTAAAAAATATCAATCTTTAAAGTTGATATTATATTTAAAATAACTTCATTCCATTCAACGGGAAAATAGAAACAATGTTCATACGTATGTATGACCTACCATCTACATTAATAGGGTTATTCATTTTCCATATTTATAATTTATTTATAAAAATATATAAGTATTTAAATAATATATAATTTATTTATATAATTATAAAATTTATGGATATAATGGAACTATGATAAATTTAATAGAACCAAAAATACTGAACCAAAATATACAATGAAAATTAGGAATTTATTAACTAAACCATGATTTTATCTAGAAAATTGGTAATAAATGTGTAGTGAATTGTTTTAAGTAAATCATTTTTGATATGATATATATGATTATGGTTATATAATTGGATTATAATAATCATATATTTATTATATAGGATTTTCAAACATGAACAGAGGAATTCAAAACATCAGGTGAGGTATTTTTAGTCTATATTTTATTTCTAGGAGAAATATGCCATATTCACAACATGCTTCTTTAGTTCCAGGAATATAATTAACCTTTTACATTTTATACCATGAATATACTTATTTTAATTAAACTTATTTTTTAATTTTATGTTATTATTTAATGTTTTTTTATTAATTGTTTTATTGTGGTAAAGGATTATTATCTCAATTTTATTTCTATGGGTCTAAGGCATTATGCAACACTTCTTATTTTGTATAGTGTACATAATTCCCATGAATGTATTTTGTTATATTTAAAATTATTGGATATACATACATAAATACATTTATTTATTTATTTATTTCAATGGAATTATTATTCAAACGATACCAAATTTTTAATAGATTTGTTATTCTATATCATTGTTTATCAAGATAATTTATGATTATGCTTCTAATGATAAGATATTATTATATAACATTCAATAAAAACATTAATTTTATTCTAAATTAACTATTCCATTAAAATACAATTTTTTTTTCATTTTACACTCATTTTTACTCACGATTCAAAAAATGATGGTTATATGGGAAATCAACATTATTCCCCCCTTTCATCAAAATTAATATTTCTTCCATGTTCATATTTAAAAAATATATATAATAAAATTTCTAATGTTTTAAAATTATTAATTGAATAAAATTTTACACATTTTTAACTTTTTAAAATATATTTTAAAAGTAATATTCATTTTATTTTTTGAGTGAGATACTTTTTAAATTTATGTAAAAAATGTGAAAGGAATATTTTCTCAACATAAAAAACCAAAATAATATTTTTCTCCATCATGAATACTTAATGCTTTAAATAATAATTTATAATTATAAAATATTACATTTTAATGAATTTTTTTCACATTGTTTTAGGAATTTTTAGTAATAAAAATAATATTTTCAAAGGGATGTGGTTTCATTCTCCATGAAACGTTCAATTTAATAGTTGAAAATAATTTTTTATATAATATGATATCCATTGATGTTACATCATAATTTTGTAGGGATATTATATGAGGATACACTTATTATTATTTCTCTAAATTGTTAATTATTATGATAAATATATTTTTATGAAACCAATATCTCTTATATGGGTTATGATTTGATGAATTAATGAGATGATTAGAAGAACCATTTAATTTAATGGGTTATGCTTTGTTGAAATAAAGATAACTCCCATTTTGTTTCTATTGGTTATGATATGACTAATATTTTATTATCTTGTGGGATAAAAACGTGTGGATTATATAATTGAAGTTTCCTATAGCCCACTCAAAGGAGTTGGGTAAAGATAGAAATGAAATTAGATAGAAATGACTAGAGTGGGGTGTAAACCCAATTAAATAAAAGGATTCTCTAATATGATAGTTGTGGGAGTGAAACTTGAATACTAAAATGGTTTAGGGAGAGAACCCCTTTTAAAATGATATTTTTGGTATTGAGACTTGACTGGTTATGAAATTTTTTTCTATACCTATGTGTATGAAAAAATATATGTATCATGAAAATGTTATTCTCTCAAGCTCTTATTCTTTGATTTCAGTATTATATATGTATAATTAACTTCCTTGATTTATGACATCACTAATTTTTATGAGCTATGATATATTGTGTATGGTTTTCAAATAATATTATCTTTTTATCATACTCTTGTGCATAGTTTATGTTGATATTTCTCTTATTTACCATTACTGAGAATCTAATATTATAATTTCTTATATAGTTTCCCTTGGGATGTGAAGAAAGGTTTAATGTATGATATTTAATAGGGTGGCATTCATGAATAATTTAGTGGTATATTATGTTGTTCACCTTTTAACCGATTTTTTATATATGAATGTTTCCAAAGGAACAATAACATTATTTTTTGGAATTGATTAATAGATTATGTAATTAGATGATATTTTATTAAGATGGTATATTTAGGTATAAATGTTTTTGTTGATACAGTCTGTATTATATAATGTTTTATTTAATCCTTTAGAAAATATGACAGAAAAAATAGTGAGAACCATAAGTATAAGATGATATATATAAAATAATCATGGAATTTTGGAGAAGGAGAGAGTATGTAGTTTCTATGTAATTACGTCCCTATTTAGATACTATAAGTGGATGTGGGTCTATCATAGTTTTACTATGGGATATTAACTCCAAAATGGTAAATTGATATCAACTCAATCAATAATAGGTGCACGAAATCATGCCTTGATACAAACTTGGTTTGAAAATCCATGGGGAAATGTTTGGGAAATTCCCAAACTCTTTACGAACCATCATGAAGGATTTCAGAAATGACTATGATTGAAATATGTTAATCCAATTAAGTAATAGATTTAAAATTTGGTGTCACACTTTAGAAATCCTATATGTTATTTTTTATGATTTTGTGGTTCCCCACATTGATTATTAATAATAACACAATAATTTTTTATTTTATTAAATCGAATGAACTTGGAGGAATCATGTTAAAATTTAATATTATGGAGGAATTGGTGATTTTAATAAACCCAATTAAATTATATTTGGACGGAAAGATATTGGTAATATTTCTAAATCACAAATCATGATATATGATCAAAATAATGAACATCGATGACATTTAAAATGCGTAAAATAATATGAAGATAGATTTTTATAAATGGTTATGAGGTATTGAACATAGACTAAAGATGATTCAACTTCGTAAATGTCATGAAGGATAGAATAGGAACCTAGAAGAATATAAAAATGGAGGGGAATATGTTTTCTATGTGGATATTAAGGTCATAGAGAAATGTTTTTCATAGAATCCATTTTATTGTAAGTGATAAACTGGGTAATTATTTAATTAAATTCCCTAAGCTTATGGTTTTTCCTATACAAAGGAAGGACATATGCAATTCCAACTTTTTAAGTGAAATTCATTATGTGTGCCTGTATTGAGATTCAATAATTATGTTGTATGAGTATATTTACCATTGGTGTTTTTCTAAATAAAAATCATGAAACATATATGGATTTTATAAATATTGTACGCATATATTTATTTTTGTAACATGAAGTTAAGAGTTATGGATACGATCATGAGTTTATGTGTTCACAGTTAATAATATGTTCAATGTCATAATTTTTTTAGGTTTTATTAGATGTGATTAATGATATTTTGGGAGAATTGTTTTTTAGGATAATATATATGTAACCATTAGTTTCAATGTAAAGTAATATTTGAGAAAATGATCATTTTATACATTTAATTAATTTCAAAATCATCAAGGTTTATTTTTAATTTTTGGATTAATATTATTTTTATGGATGTTAAACACATTTTTGATCAAATAATATTAATTATATTAATATTTCATTGTAAAAAGGAAACCACATCACATCCAGCAAAACCGTGGGGATTGTACCCACAACTAAAGGGTGAAAAGTATTAAACACATCTAATTGAGCTTCATGACAATTTAGATAGTTCAAGTAATGTGATAGATAATGATTAAGTTATTTTCCAGAACATATGTTTTATCATGAGATAACCATGTAATTTAAAATTGACATGGATATATATTATGCATCCTGAAAATTGGAGATTCTGGAAAAAATATATCCAACTGATGTTTTGTAGAAGGATATGGAAATTATTTCATTAGGAGGCATCATATATACAAATAATGGAATGATATATAGACTGATCAAATGGTTTGTAGTAAAAATCTCATAATTTTTTTTAATATATTCTAGATAAAATGTTGGATATGATTAACGATTATGAGTTCTCAATATATCACCACCTTGGAAAAGCAAACAATGTTGTAGAATATTTGATTTTAAAGTATCTAATTCACTCACATATGATTAGTATATCAAAATATCAAATAATTATGGATTTGAAATTTTTTTCTTGATATATTTAATAATGGGATAAAATATTATATTTCTCAAAGAAGTGTCCAACCCTCAATCAATGTGAATATTAAAGAGGTACATAAGGAGGATGTTGAGAAATATAATAATAATAGAATTTTTACCAAGTTTATCCTTGATTTTGAAGTAATTATATGGTTAATGAACTCATTTTGTGTTATATCTATACCATATTTGAAGAAGGATAAGTTATATAAGGCTCGTATATATTCATTCACTAATCATTATGGAAGTAAAAATTATATAATGATTTAGAAGATTATTTTTAGTGGGACAATCTGAAGTGAGTTATTATAGAATATTTATATTGGTTCATGGTATGTGAAAATGCAAAGGATGAGGGAAAACATTATAAAGGGGTGTTAAAACCATTACCCATACGAGAATAGAATTTGGAAGAATCAACATGGATATTTTATTGGACTCTCCAAAACATCGAAATGGCACAATTCTATATAATTTGTTGTTGATCATCATAAAAATACAGTACACATCATCACTATAATAGAATATTTACATCAATGTTATATTTCCATGATATTGTATTAAAAATATGTAATATTTCATGTTTTACCACATACCATTGTGTCATATCAGGATCATAGGGTAACCATGAAGTTACAGTGACTTTTTTCAATAGGATTTGGATTCATTGTTATGTTTTTTCCCTACATATGATCTATATGATAATGTTTTTATTATAGAAAAATTAGAAACCTAGAGAATATGATTTTATTTGTTATATGTATTTTGAAGGAGGTTGATATCAATACATTTCTCTAGTTGATTTTTCATACAACCATATATTTCACCCAATCATTTACATGGATCCATATGAATCCCTCAATAGAAATAATTGTATAAATAAAACATATTGGGGGAAATTGGAGAATGTATATTCTTTGGAACATATATAGTTGAGGAAATTGTTGATAATTCTTGATAAATTTAGAGACAAAAAAATAGTCACAAATTTGGAAGAAAAGTTATGCTGAAAAAATACAGTGCGATTTGGAATTTGATGTTGCTAAAAAAGTGTTTCTAATAATTTCTACATGGATGAGGGAAAAAATATTTTGAAATTATGTAATGGTAATTAATATTTATATAATATTTTTTTGTATTTTTTATTTTATATGGATGATATACTATTTTTTCCCGCTTCCATAAAACCTCTCTCAAGTCCAAGATGTGTTCTATGCATCTTTCCTGAGAAAGTTCAAACCATATCCTTCTAATGTAATAAACATAGAAACCATACTAATGTAACATGGTATTTACAATGAATAAAAATAAATTTATATTATTGATTTTACAAATAAAGATATATGAAAATACCATTATCTTGGTTAATGCATTGTGGAAAAGACACCATCTTAAGGAAGCTACATGGGAACCTGAGGGTGTAATGAGGATGAATTATCCATAGTTGTTTATATCAATGTGATGGAATCGTGAGGTAGAAATTATTTTTTGGGTTGATAATGAAATATCCTTATAATTTATTTAATTTTTATGGATAAATTTTATTTCATCAATAGTTTTTGTTACACGTAACATTGAGTTATAACTAGACATGATATACTATTAATATTTATTTATAAACTTGAGCATTATTACCAAGTTCATAAATATAGTGGTATGAATTTAAATGAAAACATTTTTTAAAATTAATTATACATGTTTTATAAAAAAATATTTTTTCTTAGGTTCATAGTTTTTAGTAAAGTCTTTATATACATTGAAAAAACATTTTTCTCAAAAAAAAATTAATTTTTTTTAACAAATAATAAAACTAATTTCTTAAAATATTATAAATTTTACTTCAAAATATTAAATTTTATATGTAAATAAACATTCATATATTATTTTATTGTTAAAATTTTATAATCTTCATATCATATTAATTTCTTAGTGAATTGTGATATGTATTGATTTTTATTCAAATCATCCCTTTCATTTAATGTTTTTAAAAAGTAACATATTTTTTAAAAACATTTTTAAATTAAATTTAGTTCCATTATTTTATTTATTTATCATATTTACATAATTTTAATAAATTCAATAATTCTTTTTCATATTAAATCATTCTATACATATGATTATTTTATCCTAGGGAAACTACATTTTCATCGTCAATGTATGTTTAAATTTAAATTTTATCTTGTAACCTATGTGGATGTAATTTAAAAAAATGGATTATTTAATTGGAATAATAAAAATTAGAATTATATAATTTGATTAACTTAATTTCAAATAAAATTGAATGGTCAAAATAGTAAAAATTAATTATTGTAGTAAAGGTTAAAATGGGTTTACCAGGAGGTTGAACTGAAAATATAGGTGGTAAAATGTCATAGAATTAAGTAAGAAACAATTTTATGGATAGATGTTGACCTTATCTCAACTAAGGTAATATAATGTTCTATTTTTATCCTTATGGAATTTAAAATACATGGGTAAATCTTTTTATTTTAAAAAATTACAAGTGTGTCCTTTTCCCCAATATAAATGGCCACCAATAATACCCTCTACTTCACGCATTCCAAAAAATTTGTCCCATCCATAACATACCCATATATCATATTTATTTCCCTCCCAGTGTCTAAGAGGACTAATTTTAATTATGAACCCACTCATAAGATGGCTTTAAGTGTAAACCTAAATGGGTTATCTAAAGAAGTGGCATGGTCCTTAACTATGAGTTTTCATTTTTTTCTCCATCTAAAACCATAAAATAATATTTAAACATTATAATAATATAGAATAGGTTTTAAAATTATAATTACATTTTATTATGTTAATTAAGTGACCTATAACTCTATACTTTTCCATCAAGTGATAAATGAAACACCCAATCACATGTTCAATGGAGTATTGCCTCACGAACTAATGTTGTTAATTCTATATTACATCCTCTCACGCCCAGATATAATTAATTTTTTAACATTTTTAAATGGAATTTATTAAATAAATAGACTTTTATATTTATAATATCTCATATACTTTATAATTCTCTATTCAATGTAAATACGACAATTATGCTCAAGTTCATGATGGACTGTCACATTCTGAAGCGATGAGATTCATTTTTAACTTACACATTACATTTATGGAAACAATTTAATGTCTCAGAAGTTCAATGATTTGTTTTTTAAATTATAGGAACTTATTCTGAGACCACACACTTTAAAAAATGGTGATTCCAAGGCCCAGTGATCCCAGAATAGAATTTTGAACTTCTTTTAATGTATGTTCAGTAAATGTTTGATTGGGTTTCTTCTAACAATTGATCCATAGCATGGATAAAAAATATGAGGGCACCATTGAATTCAGAATGCATACATTTACTTAAAAGGAATTAACTTTGACTAGGAAGGGTCGGAAGGAAAAGTTAATTTTTGGAATTTTTCGAAATATAAAAAAACATTAATATTTTATTTTATTTTTCATTTGCACCATTGAACAGTGGATGACAATGCTTCAGTGCACCGATGAGGTGACGAAGAGGTGAAATTATGGAATCCCCTTATCCACTAATTGTGAAAGTATAACCACTTCGATTTTTCACAAATGAAACATTAGAACGACGCTACATCTCAACATAACAGAAATGTTGCAACATGATTCTTTTATTAAACGAACATGTTGAGGAGTATGGGAGATTAAATGGTGAGTATTCTCTAATAGAACTCCTATAAACTTACTCTCCAATTGAAGAATGAAAAATACTGACAAATTTTAAACATCTTTGGTGCACGTCGAAGAATGGAGCTAAAATCAATTAATGATGTCGACATTTTGGAACTTCGAAGATGTAACTCCATGGAAAAGAACATCAAAGAGGTAGGGGCTGTGTTATTTTTATGTTCTTCATCATTATTTTCTAGAAATGAAGAATGTGCATCATCCCATGAATAAGATGATCCATGAATTGTGTATTTATGTGAGAGGATAACTTTATTTGGGGTATTCGTTATTCGGGAGTAGTGTAACTTTTTCCATGACTGAATATCTTCCCCGACCCTCCCTTGTTTTAAAACATCTAATGTGGAGTGCACTGGCTGACACGAACAAAAACCTAGACCCCTATTCAAGTTCTCTACTTGTGAATGGATTTTTATAAATGGCGACATGATGCATCTGAGACCCTTTTGGTTGAAACACCCCACGATTCCATATTACATTATCTCATTAAATTAATTCAATAGCTTGCGCAACACAAAACACTGAGTTCGAGTGCACCACAACTTACCACACTAACCGTTAAAAAAAATTTATGAATAATATTAACTTCATTTTGAATAATATATACTCTATATAATTTTGACATACATATTATGTGTTTCATAGACATAAAATAAGGATAAATTTATTTTTTCAGATAAAAAGTGTATTTTTCAAAAAAGGAAATTTTACCACCTTTTAATTGAGAACCCTTTTTAAACCCAATATTTTAATCTTTTAAATATGAAATTTATTGAAATTAAAATTTTCATTAGAATAAGGACATAAAAATTTAGTTAAGATAAATTTTTTGTACCTATTTTATAACATTCAAATTTTGATGAATAAGGAAAACATACTATGTTTTAATTTAAAAAAACTTTTTCTAATCAAAACAATTTATAGTGATAAATTATGGATTTTAATTGTTTGGAAGTATAATTATATTATATTTTTAAAATTTAAAACAATGTAGATCATTATAAGTAATTTCACATTAAAATTTGACATAAACACATGTCAACCTTTTGATAGTTTTTAGTTTTTTAAAACCCGCTTTTTGGTTTTGACAATAGGAATTAATTTTAAATTAATATATGAAACTTCTATGTTAAAAATTTGGTAAAATTGAATTCATTTTTGAAATTATAATTTCAAAATTACCTAGGGATAAATATTTGGTATTTTTCTGAAAACTTTCAATTTTTGATGTATTGTGAAAAACACAACATTATTATATAAAACCAACTTCTTATATAAATAAATATTCATTTAATTTTAAATTATTATATGTAAAAATATATACATAATCCCTATATATTTTCAACTTAATTCATTGGAGTCATATTATAATATGTTTATATATATATATATATAATTTTGTCGAACATTTTACCTTCTTTTACCCATCTTTTAAGAGCATTTGCAAATTTGAATAAAACATAATTTTACCACTTATGTGAGTTGAATATTAAAAATCCAACAGACATGGTTAATATTAGTAACTAAAACGTGGTTAAATAAGATGAAAATAATATTTGGTGAATAGTAACTTTTGACTTTAATTGACCACCGTTAAAAATAAATAGGGCAATTAATGGTAAAAATGATATCATAATTACCCTAACACAAGTCCTAATTCTATTTAATAAGTATAATTGGACAAAAAACAACTTTAGGAATAAAATATGATCCACGTTGGTCCACTTGGATTAGATTAGGACATTTATTATTATTTTATTTAAAGAAGAGTTAAAAGAGTTAAATTCAATATTTAATAACTTAAAGATTTTTAATATGGGGTTATACATAATATAACTTAATATATAAATATTCATTATAAAGATAAAAATATTTCATTCATAATGTTATTTTATTTATAATTTTTAGAAATTAAATAATTTAATTTATATATGACACAATGATGACACAATAATTACCTTAATAATGAAATATTAAAATAATTGATACTATAAATTTCCAAATAAATGCAATTTGAGACTTTGGATGAATTACACTAATTTTCTAGTCCAATATGACATTTTGGGATTTAAAATAATTATTTATTTTGAAGTAATAAAGTTTTTAGGACTTTAACAAAAATCATTTATTAAATAATGTCAAAATTGACATAATTGAATTTTTAGAAGAAATACAATATTGTGGGTTCATATAATATTCCTCAAAATAAAAGGTTTGAAAAAAGGTACATAATAATATTATATATTTCATTAATGAACCTATTGGGGATCTATTAGATGTTTATAGTAATTTTATTAACCATAGAATATAAAAATACAAAGAGACATGGTAAATGAAAACTATTTTACTAAGAGTTAAATCTAAAAGATAAGGTTAATATGATGAACTAAAATCGTCTAAAACCTTTTGGTTGAAAGTTTTTCGACACATACCCACCTTAACCTTTAAATAATTCATTTTAAATCATTTAGAAACAGAATATTATTTTATTATAAAATAAAATTTCAAGCTTTTCTTAAAGTGACCCCCACCTCTCTTATAAAAGCGCACTTCCCCTTCTCTTAATTTCACAACTCCAATGCCTTTTGGCTTAGCTAACCCCTACCCAAATATCCTCCATACTTTCCTCCCTTAATCCTAGAGGCCTTATGTTGGTCCAAATGCCATCTTATGGAGCCCTTTTGATCAAATCAAAAGGAATAACCCAAAGAAGAGGTAAATATTTCATCACCTCTTTCAAGTTGTTTTATTCTTCCACTTCCTATTTCTTGCTGATTCCATTCAAAAATAATAACTCCATTATCTTCTATATAATGTGAGTTTATTATAAAAAATTGTAAAACCATATTCTTTATTATATCCATCCTATAAATGAAAAAGTCTCCACACGTACGTACGTACATTTTATCATCTCCACGTCATGGTGTAGTTTGTTATTCAAACACTTCATTATTTGGATGGGTATAATAACGAGTATAAATTATGTAAATAATAAATATAACATGTTAATTATTCTGTATATATGATATAACATCAAATTAAAAACGATTTTACCATCAATATAATGATATTGTCTCTCATGCGTACGTACGAATTACTGTCTCCACGACGGGATGTGATTCATTTCAACATTCACCATTCAACGATGATTAAAAAATATATATCATTAAAAAGTATGTAATATATGACATAAAAATGATACTGGATATATATATATATATATATATATATATATTTTTTCTTGAAAATATCTTATTCAGTTATTTCCGTTCAATACGATATGAAAACTGAAACATTGTTACGCGTACGTATGACCTACGATCTCCATAAACAGTCTTTTACATTTCATAGATACATATATTATAAATATTTATATTATAAATATATATGATATATAAATCATTCTTTATACTCTGGAACTATTTAAATCATGATCTATGTTATATAATCATGATTAACAAGTTAAGACACGTATGATTAAGAAAAAGATTATTACCTGAAATGTTAATTTGACTTGGAAATTATTATTAAATGGGTAGTATAATGTCATAAATTAATCATCTATGATATCATAAATATTAATATGTGTCTTTTATAATTTAATAACATACAACGGTCTTTATATAGTAGGTTAAACTTACCCTCAACTAAAAGAATGTGCAAGGAAAGGGTTAATATCACAATCTCTTTATTATCCGAGGTTGGTTCAACGTAAGTATCTACTGGGACATATTTATTATCCATGTCAATGTTTCATAAAATAGTTTTCAAAGTGATTATTTTTAAGGTACTTTTTTATTAAAATATTATTTTAAATGTTTTAATTATTTATTCTTCTAAATCATTCTCATTAATGTCCATGTTTTCAAAATGGGTTTTAAGTATTTATTTATATGGAAATGATTTTTTTTAAAATGTTAATTCTATTAAAAAGTTTCGAAGTGGTATGAGAAAATTTGATTAAAAAATGTCTTTAAATTTCATCCTTTTTAAATGGTGTGACTTTTAAATGTTTTCATTAAAAAGGGATATATCTCTCAAAGGGTTTTATGGATCTTTTTTATCTCATCATCCTTTGATGGATTTTAAACTTGTTTGCAGTTGATTTATTATGAAACAAATCATTCATAATGTATTAAAGGTTTTGTGATATGTTTGACTGTGGATGTGTTATTTTTATACCATTCAAGGTTTATGGGAAAAGTATTGACATTCCGTATACTATTTCTTATAGAACTGTTAATGTTATGTTTCAGCCATTCTGTATAAGGAATGCATTGGACATAGTAAGTGATGGGTGGAACCCGTTATAGCTCCTCAAATCATTGGTAGGTCTCATTAGACAAACTAGTGTCTTATCACAGGGACTTGAAAATATCTTATTTGTAGTATTGGAACAAGGCATTGACTATGTGGTTATGAAGTCTGGCATTATGCATTCCATCATTTTGAAAGTGGCTATAGACATTGCATGTGATTATTCAACTATTATTATATCAATGTAAATAAGTAAATGGGATTATTTTATTTTATCTTTTCCATATTATTCTTAAATTTATGTTTAGAAGAATTGTGTTTTAGTCTAATACATTACCTTAAATGTTTGTGCTTATTTATGAAAGTTTCCACTATATTTTTATCCTTACTGATCATCTGAGCTCACCCCTTTCTATGTTTTATTTTTCCCAGGATGTGAAGAAGTATTTTATGATTGATAATAAGGGTTAAGATAAGGGACTAATGGTGTTATCAATGGATAATTTATGTTGTGTTTTGTTTTTTAATGGGTAATGTAATGTTTATGTATTTAATCTATTTTCCAAGACTGCTAAACTGATCAGTCTTTGAGACTTGATTCCTTGTAATCACACCAATGTATTAAAATAATGCCCTAACTTCTATACTTAGTATCGGGTCATTACAATGGTGATGATGAAAACACGAGAGGCCCATAAATGTAGACAGATCAGAAAATGGGCCACCAGAGAAACTCCAGTGGCCCACAGAATGTGTTGTCGGCACATCGGTACCGAATGGCCCAAGATATCTACATGGAGGGGGTGACACCAATCGGCACCACGGTAGAGGAGCCATCTGATTGGCCATGAAATCTTCAAGGTGACACGATGCCAGATGGGGGCCGCGTAGAGGTGTGTCCCACAAATAGGCCATCCGGACGAGCATGAATTGCGGTGGCTCAACTACGGAAGCAGGGAGGCCCCACGACATCCAATGTGGTAGTAAGGAGCCAAACATGGACAGATACTGCCACATGGCCATGTGACGCACCACCGGCCCGAAACATGATTTTTGGTCCTTGGTCTGGTAGGTCGTTCCACCATCCATGGGGTTGGACACACACCCAGCTAGCCAGAATCATGTTAGTAGGCCAGATCCACACCCCTTGGGTAGGGTCGGACTAGACTGTTTTGCCAGGTGACCCGGGGGGGGGGATGGGTGGTGGATCATCGTCCAAACTGGTTCGGGCCCAGTGAAGACCTTCGGGCCTAGCCCAGTTTCCAGGCTAGACCAGACCAACCCAGACCCGAACTTTGTCATGTCGAGTCAGTCAGAAACAAACTAGGGTTTGTGGGACCCCCCGGATCAGTTGGTCTAGTCCATTTGACAGGGTCGGATCAGACCTAATCACAACTATCCCCTATTTACTAAAACACACGTATCATGTAAACTGATCTCCCGACTGATGAGTCGTTTTTGGGGGTGGGAACATCTATACAAAGTAGATCTTTTGGAATTCTTTGAGGAGGATTTCATTGACGTTGAGATTGAAAAATGGATGGAGGAGCAGTTCACAGGCACGTTATGTATAAAACTATGTGGTTGGCTAAGACCTGAAGATTGCTATATTTTGACTTTGTATGACTCACCAATGGCCCAATGGGAAGAACTTCTATGTGAAATTGTAGTTCTATGGTGGGAAACACTATTGTGTGTCTTTTTAGTCCCATCGTACGTGATGAGGGGGAGTAACTCAGCTGGACAAGATTTGTGGGAAGCACTTTTGTGTGACTTTTGAAGCCAATGGTACACAATGAGGAGGTGTACCTACGTAGTCCAAGGTTAGTAGGAAGAACTTTTCTGTGACATGGAAGACCAAATATAGTCGATATAGAGGGAGTTCTCTAGTAGAAGTGGGGTTCGATGATGTGACTGATGATTCTTCTATCACTACCCTTAACATATACCTGGTGTGAGCTATCTTGCGTTTCAAGATTTTCATTTAGGATTTTTTATGGTCTTTCCTTATTGTTTTTGGGTCCCTACTGGGTAAATTGTTACTGACACCTACAGGAGATTCACCAACATGTGTTTTATTTTTGTATAGGCAATGGAAATTTTGACAGCGACTTTTGTGGACCCGGACCCAGAGGTGCTCATGGATACATGACCGATATACACTATGGCGGTGGACATGGTGAACTAGGACCAGGAGGGGAATATTAAGATTGAGTGTACATGACATTATACTTTAATTTCTAGTAGATACACTTCTCTCTCGATCAGGTAAGGTTTTCTGCAGATGCCCATATGTGATTCCTTGGTGTACTTTGCTGTTTTCAATTTTTTCATTGGATTTTTAATCTTGTCCATATATATTGGTTATAATTGTACTCTGCATTGTTTTTAGTGATAATTGTTTCCTTTTCAGTGTGTGGGACTTTGTTAGGCATGTGGGTGCATACATGTGTTGTGGAAAATTCCTCCCACTTGCAGGTCGATGCCGTTAGTGCTATTCGTCCGACCCTTTCCTTCGAGAGGTGGGCTTTGGTTAGTCATGGCACAAGCCCCAGGGGATGGGTCAAGAAAAAGTGGTATTAGAGGGAGGTCAGTCCTACCATAAATACCAAGAGTCTGTTGTTTTGTTTTGGGGAAACCGGGTTAAGTGTTGAGAGTCCAACAATTAGATTCAGGGAGTCCAGTGTAGGTGTGGTGGTTGATGTATCCATGAACTAGTACCTTGAGTTATTCTTTTCTGCAGTATACATGAAAAACTAGTTTCCTAAATATCTCAATATGTTTATTTTAATAAAATTTTTCTCAACATGTATAAAATTCTAACCATGGTAAATCTTGAACTTTGTTAGGGTACCTCCAAGCAGACAACCTACAATGATCCCAATACACGGTCATGAGGACATCCCACCTAGTGACATGGAATGCATTCAAGGATAAGTTCTAAATATGGCCCCACGTGGTAGTGCACTATTTCAACCACAACCCAATAGTTAGAATTTTTTGTTGGTGGTTCTGGAAGAGGACGGGCACAGACTTAGTGCTATATACAAGTTTTTGAGACAACGACAACCCATGTTTATGGGAGATATAGATCCTCAGGTCACTTAGGACTTGCAAGATGTAGTGACACAATTCATCCACATAGTGACGAAACCACCTGAGCAGATAGAAATCATGGAACCAAGACATCTGCAGGGCTCGATTAGGTGATGGCAGAGCTTGACCACCCAGACGCATGATGAGGCTACCATTAACTAGGTAGATATCAAGCGTCTTTTCTGGGAGGAGTTTTCCCCATTACCATATGTTCTATGTGCATTGAAGAGTTGCAACACCTAAACATGGAAGCATGATGGTGGATGAGTACTCAGGGAGGTTCACCATGATTTCTTGCTACATGATAGATATAGTATGTGTACCATTATTTAGGTCTGGAGCCTTTGAGTAGGGAATCAGGTAGGAGATTAGGGCATTAATGTTATCTCTCAGCATCCCTACACTGATCTGGGTGCTAGGGAGAGCCCTTCTGGTAGAGAGTTTCTTGGAGGATCAGGTGCGGACAGCTAGAGCCGCCAACATACCCTAGGTGATAGAGTCTTTAATAGGTAGTTGATAGAAAAAATGAGGGTCCATGAAGGCTAGGTCTTCTAAAGGATGACCTTAGGACTTAGGGATGGTAGTGCGGGGTTCCCATATCAAAGGAAGTCAGAAGAGAAGTAGAGTTTTTTTCTCATGCAGTGGGAAGGGACACATGGAACATGACTGCCCGACCCACCATACAGAAGACCAGCAGATGGTCGAGGTATTATTAAGACTAAGGTATTAGTTTGAGAGAGGTAGTCCGCAGGGCGGTAGATGTGGCAGGGGATCGGGACGAGCATCAGGTGGTGGGTGATGGTTGGGGGTGTTATCAACACCTCCATGGTGTTCCACCCTGACCTCATGGAGCAAGCATACATGGGTGAGAACAACATCAGGCATTGGAGTATTAGGTCCACAGTGCTCTAGTGATGATCTGAGGTATGATCTATGTATTCTCTACTATATATGTAGTTCTTTATAGACACATGTACTAGACACTCTTTCCTTTCCACAACTCTTATTCGGAGATCAGAGATTCTGGTGGATCCGTCGGCTAAATCATTATGGCTAGAGACTCTTACGGGTGGTGATTCGACAATTACACACAGGCACCATCAATGTGAGGTTTCTCTAGGAGGCAAGAGCATCGGTAAGGATTTCCTATTAGCTGCATCGAGGCCTTATGACGTCATCTTCGGTAAGGACTAGTTTTCTATAGTCCATGATCAAATCGACTATTTTAGGCTTATAGTGAGGGGTTTATGTGAAGATGGGATTCGGTTTTCATTTACTAGTGATAAGGAAAACCTTTTAGTGTTGGAAGGATATTCTCAGAGGAGGGTGAAGCCGATTAATCAGTAGTTGGAAAGCCTCACCCTCGGTGTAGTTGATGATAGGACTCCAATGTTTTCCTGTAGTTGTGGAAGAGTAGTTGGTTGTTTTTCTTGAGGATGTTTCGAGACTACCTTTTCACAGGGAGGCATAATTATGCATTAACATATACCCTAGGAAGACACTTATATCCACACCGTCATATCAGATGGCTTCCATGGAGATTTGAGAGATGAGGGTACTGCCAGAGGACATGATAGATAATGGGTTTGTAAGGCCCAACATTTCACCATGGGAGTCCCCAATACTTTTTAAAATGAAGGCATACTAGAGTTTGAGGTGGTGAATTGGATTTACGTACTTTAACTAGGTGAAAATGAAGAACAAGTATCCACTACTATGGATCGATGACCTCTTCAACCAGCTAATGGGGGAGAAGTGGTTCTTAAATATACTCCTTAGGTCAGGCTATCACCAACATCAGGTACATGATAAGGATGTATCAAATACCAACCTCAGGTGCCGGTACGACCACTATGAGTTCCTGGTGATGCCTTTAGGTGTGACCAATGCCCAAAAACGTTCATGGGTATCATGAATAGGATCCCTTTGTCTTACCATGACATGTTTGTTGTGGTCTTCATTGATGACATATTTGTGCACTCAGCGTTAGAGGAGGATCACGATGCACACATGAAGACAGTACTGGATACACTCTAAGAGCACCAAATTTATGGAAACATCTCTAAGTTCCATTTTTGGATTTAGGATGTCCACTTTCTAAGATACACTATCTTCAAGGCTGGAGTTGCAGAAGATCTGGCGATGATAGAGGTAGTGCTTTGTTGGGAGCCTCTTATGAGTGTGACAGACATATATAGCTTCTTGGAATTGGCTGGTTACTATCATAGGTTCATGAATTTTTTTTAGATTAGCAGCACCCCAATTAGCTTTGACACAGAAAAGAAATCCCTTTGTGAGGATGAAGAAATGTCAGCAGAGTTTCCAGGAGCTGACGTACAGACTAAATAGTACCCCAATTTTAAGACTATTTGAGGAGAGTGTTGGGTATGTAGTTTACTACGATGCATTAGGGACCAAAATAGGTTCTGTTCTAAGGTAGAAGCATGTAGTGATCACCTAACACCACAATATTTGAGACATAATGAGCATAACTACATGACCAATGATGTGCAGTAATCAGTAGTGGTATTTTCCTTTAAGGTGTGGCAGATATTCTGGATGGGAGAATGGTTTACGGTATACTCCAACCACAAGAGTCTCAGGTATATCTTCCCCCAAAAGGACATGAACCGAAGGAAATGGTGATGGATATAGTTCCCCATATACTATTACTCTGAAATATTCTATACTCATATGAAGGAGATCGTGGGGGAAGATGCCCTAAATAGAAGAACCGGTATGTATCTACTGTGTGAGGTGACATAATAGTTAGGCACGATTCAGATATCCTTGGTGGATGTTGGAGAATATACATAACGTCAGTTGATTACTGTTACACCCCCACTCTTATAGTTAATTATGGGGGCACAACTTGAGAACGTTGACTACAAGGCCCGACATATTCAGTTATCCATTGGACGAGCTCCTAATGGATTTTCTGTAACATCCCAGGTAAATAATGAATATTACTTTTTCATATTTTTTAATATTTGTGAAATAAAATATTAACATTAATTTAAAGGGAACGCTTTTCTTGATGGCATACCCAATAAGCAACAACGACTTTCAATGAAATCTTACGTTGCACTCTAATAATAAATTAATATTATTTTAAATGGTAGTTAATTCCTAGACGTTGTATTGGCGGGAATGAATAGAAATAAATAAAATACGATTATATATGTTTTTTAGATGTTTTTACATTTATCCAATAAAAGATAAAGGCTTAAAATAACAAAAGAATTCAATTTTAAGCATAAATACTCTAAAATTCACTAAAAGGTCGATTTATCGCCTTTTGATGGTGAACCCTCTTTAATATAGTTTTGGTCACTCTTATAAATTTTATTGGACCAAATAAAATTCTTCGTTATAATTGTGACATCATAATGTACTTTGTGTAATGTTTTGGTATTTTTCCGATAAAGTTCATTTTTTAATGAATAGTGAAAATGTTGTATTTTAATTGAAAACCTCTTTTAAATCTAACTTATTTATATGATTAGATTATCTTTCTAATTGGTTTTAAAGTACATGAATAATATAATTTTTCCATTTAATCCAATAGTTGTCATTGGAATTAATTTCACTTGGAAATTGGACATAAACTAGTGTCAATCTTTTGATGTATATTGTTTCGTAAAAACACCCTATTTGTTCTGACAATGGGAATTAATTAATAAATTAATAAATACAACTTATATGTTTTGAATTTTTCAAAATAGAAATAATTTTTGAATTTGGAATATCAAATATATCTTAGGGTTAATTTTCTGTATTTTTCTGAAAAACATCAATTTTTGATGAATAGTGAACCCACTAAGTGGTAGTTAAAAACTGATTTTTCTTTAAAATGAAAATTTACCAGTTCTGTGATTTGAATTTCAAAAATCCTACATACATGGATGTCATTAGGATGAAAAATTTTGTACAATGGGATTAAAATAATTTTTTGGTGAATAGTATCTTTTAAGTTTTATTAATCGCGATTACAGATAATTAGTGTAATTTAAGGTAATGATAATGTTATAATAATAAAAATGACCTTGAGACAGGTCCTACCATTATTGGATGAGTCATGACCAGCCAAGACAATCCATGGGTCAACTTGGGGACCCTATGGAGTCACTTTGGTAGGAAAATGGCATTAATAACTTTTTATATAAAGATAAAATTAAAATGTCACAAACATGTATTATTTTACTAAAATAATTTTTATATGGGGGTATACAAGTCATATTTTGACTATAAATATTCATTAAAATCTAAAAAGATTTCCTACATCCTGATATTTTTTTTAATAATTTTTAGACATTAAATAAATTAATTTATTTCTGACACCGTGATGATGCATTGATTACATCATAAATGAACGATTTAAATAAAATGAGATGATAGGGTAAAATATAAGTCTTACACTTGTCACAATCCTATTGGATGGGTGGATTTCTAAACCTTATCACCTTAGCCTCTAAATATATCCTTTTGGGACCTTTACAATCTGAGATGCATTTTATAATAAAGTAATATTTTATAACTTTCGAAGAGTGCCCCTCCTCTTCTCTTATAAAGGCCCCCACCTATACCACCTTACCAACATCTCTCAAGCCATTGGCTTGGTCAACCCCTTCCCATTTAATCTCTCCACATCCCTCTCTTCATCATTAAAGCCTCACCTTAGGCAGAAAGCTCTTCAAGAATCCATTTTGGTTCAAACCAAATGGAGTTACCCGATTTAAGGGTAATGTCCTATCTTATGTTCTTTTGTTTTATTTTTCTTATCCAACCGCCTAAAATATTTTTATTCCTTTATTTTGTAACAACACCAATATCTTAAATATAGTAGGATGTTGTTATAAGAAGGATTAGAGCTACAATTACACACACAGCCTTCTAATGGTTAAAGAACATACTGTTTCTGTGGATCGAGAATTACTGCCACACGAAACGATGATCGTTCAATAATCTTTTAACACCATTGAAGGTGGCCATTATGATGTAACTGTATTTTATATATCATATATATGGTATTTTAGATTTCTATATTCTTTTGTATTTTATATTTAAAACATACCTTTATTCTTTGCATGTTGTGCAAATGTGATAATTTAATATGAGGAAGTGTGGACTACCACCCCCTCAAGTGATGTGACTCGTTCATGCAATACATGGAATCTATAAAAAGTGAAATTAATGATAATATGTTACCTATATAACATATATATTATACTAGAATTATAATATATATATCTCTCAATTATTATAAATTCCCTTAATATGACAAAGAAATGAAAGTAGCGTTCATGCGTACGTACGACCTACCGTCTCCATGAACGGTGCATTTCATTTCATTTTATCTCCAAATGTTATGGAATAGTATAAAATTAATATTTACTGGATATATATGATATTTAAATAATTAATTCAATTCTGGAGATGATGTACTTATAACTATAGGGAAAATTATTTACAAACAAGTTCATTTTTTGACTAATGTACCAAACATCAGCAAAAACATCTGATATGAGCTCACATAATTAACTAATTATTATAACATTATAATATGTGATATGAATTGAATAATAACCATTAAATGAGTTCCTTAAGAAATTATAAATTGACAAAAGTTTATTATTCAGGAATATAAAGGAACAAACAAGACTAGTCGGACTTGAGGTAAGGGATCATACCTCTCTCTTTCTTTTTGATTACTCTCTTTTATGTCATTTATTTTAATCTCATATTTATTATGTTTTGGGATGTTATCTTATATTCCTCATACTGTAATTTTTTTTGTTATATTATTAGAGACCGTATTTTATCTCATAAATCCATTTTTGGAAGTTTTAAGTGGCGTCGTTAGGCTGTCGTGTTTTCGTAAGGGATTTCTCATCTCACTTTTGTTCCCGTGAGATTCATGATACATTTTCCACTATTTCATTTTTTGTAGTGTATGTACTTCCAATTATTGTATTATTTATGTAATATAATTTAATTTATGGGCATTTACATCTTCATTGTATGACCCATCTTTCAAGGGGTGTACGTTTTGAAAGTTACCCAAATCGGTAAGAGAACCTTTCACCCTCCTCTTTTTAAAAGACTTATTTTGTTATGTATTTTAATTTAAATATTTTTATGTTTGATATGTTCTTATATTTCCTTATTTATGTAAATTTTATGTCCAAGTGATGAGATACCATTTTCTCTCTCATCAACTAATTTTATGAATTTTAAAGTGACGCTGTTAGGCTGTCGAATTTTACCAAGGGAACTTCTTAAAACAATTTCAATTTCTTTGGGTTCAACATGTAGTTATTGAATATGTCATCCTTTGAATTTTTGTGAATTATATTTTATTGTTTTACACTTAATATCCACTTATATAAGGTGTATTTATATTTTCACACATAATTATGAGATTGATTTATCCTTAATTTAAGGATACCTTCTTTATAAGGGATTTCATCTCATTATAGATTTCTATTGAGACATCATTGTTGTCATGCACCTATTCACTCTTATATGGTGTATATACTGTACTTTGGAATATTATATCATGAATCCCATTATTCTCATGATTTTATAAAGTTCTTCCTCAATTATTGTATTCAAGTGTCTCTCATTTTGTTAAAACCCCTTTAACCAAAATATCATTTTAAATGTTTTAATGATTTATTCTTATAAATATTTATCATTAATATCCATGTTTCAAAATGGTTTTAAGTATTTATTTATTAATGGTTTAAAATTTTAAAAGTTTCAAAGTTGTATGGGACACTTTGATTCAAAAATCTCTTTATTAAATGTTTTAAATGGTTTTGAAAATGGGTTTTAGAATGGATTTATTATTTCAATATCTTAAAATTTTATATTGTTATTGAAATGTGGGAATGTTATATTTCATTTATGCTTATGTTATGTTCTATGGTTATGTTATGGTTCTTGGGAATTTTTTATTGAAGACGGGTGGTTCTGTGATAATTTAATGGCGGGTGAGCCCGATATAGCTCTCCAATCCATTGGGTAACACGAAGGGGTTAAACGTTATGGTTTATCTTAAGAGATTTAGGGAATATAATGTGATGGGTATTCCAAAAGTAACCATAAGGGTTACTCCCTACGTAATATTTTTTTGAATGCCTCAAGTTATCATTATGTCTAATGATTTATATGAGTTATTCATAAATCTTATGATTTCTTGAGGTATGTTAAAGTGATTCTGTTTAATGAGAAAAGTACGATTTCATTGATTCTTATATATACATGGACTGATGTTTTCTTTCCACTTTATTATAACCCTTACTGAGATTTTTATGCTTATGCCATGTTTTTTTTTTGAAATGTTTTCCACAGGACATAAAATGGAATACGGTCAAGGATGGGATCAAGGAAATGTCATGATGTCTAAAACATGGAACTAGACATGACTTTTTTGTTAAATAATTTAAATTTTGTGAAAAAAATGGAAATTGAGTAGATGTGTCTACCTTGTAATCTTTGAGATGTAATAGTTATGTCATAATTCTATAAAACTCTAATCCTGAAAAGATCCTCAATGTGAATTATTCAATGTAATTCAATATTAAGTAACGTTATAAGGCCGGGTCCTTATAGTTGGTATCAGAGGTCTATTTAGATAACTTTAGAGGTTAAAGTGTTGTTTAGGCATAAGTGACATGTTTTGTATAACCACAATGGTTATTATATTTGATAGATTCACTATTATTTATGAAAGTTGGAATGAGTTTGAGATAATAGGGATACTTATATCTTAGTGTTTATCTTCCTCTTTAGTATATAATGATTTTGTTGATATACTCACACTGAAATATTTGGTTTTAGTAAATTCATGGATCTAGTAGGAACAAAAGTGACAATGGGTTTGAAGGAAACTGTGGTGGTTCTCTAATTAAGAGACTGGATGAAATGGGGTATTCAATGAGGAATCTCATGGTTATTCTAAACCAACTATCAAGGAGTCATGAACAACCATTTAAACCTTGGTGAGTTCTATAATGCATCATGTACGAGAGAACCAACTCGATGTGGAAGTTCAGGTAATAATTATAAAGTTAACCATTAGGGTTTATATGATCCTTACTTTTGAGGTAATTATGGGTTGCTATATGCTATGATGGAATATGAATGACATGAGATAAACATGAGGTTAAATTATGTTATGGTTATTTTTGAAGATTTTTTCTCTTTTGGGGAATGTTATAAGAATTATATAGGTTTGGAAATAGGGACAACATGCAGACTGTGTGACAACCTGTCACGTCGGACCAAGCCACAAGAATGGAACACAAAACCGAAGTGCGACTGGTATTTATCGCCTACCACTGGACTACGTGAAGTCCCTGGTTTGTATGAAAAATTCTCTTTTTAGTTATATGATCTTATGAATCTAGAATAAGTTGATTTTGGGTTATATATGGAAATTATTAAACTATCATAGAGAATATTGTATTAGGTTGATTACTTTTTAATACAATAATTTAATTGAAACTGATGTTATTTGGAGATAAATGCTAAGACTTAACTTGGAAGACTATGTGATCAAATACTTCATGGATTTGGGTTTCAATCTTAGTTTGGTTTACTTTGAATAATTTTATGGACAAATTATTTATCGAATGGTCTTCTTTGTACTTTGGGATTTATTGGACAAATTTTTGAGATTAAGGATTGATTTTATATTTATAAAGGATTATCCTTTTCTGGATTATCTGATCTTGTACTAACCATTTTTGTTTTGGTTTTGGTTAAGGTATAAATACATGAGAAATATATAGTTTCTTTTGGATTAGGTGATTCTAAAGAAGTTTATTATAGTAATATTAATGTGAAGAGGTCTTCCTAAATACTCGTCTTTTGGAGAAAATATGAGTTTGTGTAAGAAATCTAATAAAAGTTGAAAGTCAACATGACAAGGAAGTATATTCCCTTATGATTTAGTTATGCTAATAAATAAATTCCTCAATTAAAAGTAACTTAAAACAAAAATGTTGTATGTTATCATTTCCTACTGGGGAATCAAATACCGTTTAACCCATCACAAGTTTGTGACATTCTGGTAGTTAAGATTCTCTTAATCATGTTTTCTATCACTCTCCATCAAAACATGACCCTTTGTTTTCTCTTCCATGTCCATGTATTCCTACATGGAATCCTAGTATGGGTTTACTCAGGTGTCCTTTGTACATCACTTTCTTTATCTTAAAGTGATAGTTTTATCAACTCTTGTTCTGATGTGGGACTTTCAATGAAGTTTTTGAGCCCAATTTAAAAATTTTGAGGACGCAATTCCCAAAAGGGGGGAAGGATGTAACATCTCATATAAATAAAGAATATTACCTTTTTTATATTTATTAATATTTTTGAAATAAAATATTAATATTACTTTAAAGGGAAATCTATGCTCAATGGTGTAACCAATACGCAACAATGGGTTTCTATGAACTCTTACGTTGTACTCTAATAATAAAATAATATTATTTAATATGGTAGTTAATTCCTAGCCGTTTTAGTGGTGGGAATGAATAGAAATAACTATAATATGATTATATATGTTTGTTAAATGTTTTTAAATTTATCCAATTAATGATAAAGGCTTACAATAAGAAAAGAATTCAATTTTAAGCATAAATACTCTAAAATTCACTAAAAGGTCGATTTATCGCCTTTTGATGGGGAACCCTTTTTAATATAGTTTTGGTCACTATTATAAATTATATTGGACCAAATAAAATTCCTCTTTATAATTGGGGCATCAAAATTTACATTGTGTAAATTTTTTGGTATTTTTCTGATAAAGTTCATTTTTTAATGAATAGTGAAAAATGTTGTATTTTAATTCAAAACCTATTTTTAATATAATTTATTTATGCGATTAGATTATATTTTTAATTGGTTTTAAAGTACAATTATAATATATTTTTACCATTTAATCCAGTAGTGGTCATTGGAATTATTTTCTCTTTGAAATTGGACTTAAACTAGTGTCAATCTTTTGATATATATTGTTTCATAAAAACACACTATTTGTTCTGAGAATGGAAATTAATTATTAAATTAATTAATTCAACTTATATGTTTGGTTTTTTTTAAAATAGACATCATTTTTGAGTTCGGAATATCAAATATAGCTTAGTGTGAATGTTTGGTATTTTTCTGAAAAACATCAATTTTTTATAAATATTGAAACTACTAAGTGGTAGTTAAAAAAACTAATTTTTCATTTAAATGAAACTTTACCACTTATGTGATTGAATTTCAAAAATCTGACAAGCATGGTTGTCATTAGGATGAAAAATGTGGTTCAATGGGATTAAAATAATTTTTTGGTGAATAGTAAATTTTATGTTTTATTAATCATGATTAAAGGTAATTAGTGTGATATAAGGTAAAGATAATGTTATAATAATATGAAATGACCTTGACACATGTCCTAACATTATTGTATGAGTCATGGACGCCCAATAAAATCCATGTGTCAACTTGGGGACCCCATAGAGTCACTTTGGTAGGAAAATGACCTTAATAACTTTTTTATTTAAAGTTAAATTTAAAATGTCAAAAACATGTATTGTTTTACTAAAACAATTTTTACATGGGTTTATACAAGTAATATTTTTGACTATAAATATTCATTTGAAATATAAAATTATTTCCTACGTCATGATATATTTTTTATAATTTATAGACATTAAATAATGTAATTTATTTATGACGCCGTGATGATGCAGTGATTACCTCATAATTGAACGATTTAAATAAATTGGTAAGATATGGTAAAATATATATCTTAGACATTTTACAAACCTATTTGATGGGTGTATTTTGAAACCATATCACCTTATCCTCTAAATATATCTTTTTGGGACCTTTAAAATATGAAAAGCATTTTATAATAAAGTAATATTTTGTAACTTTCCAAGAGTGCCCCTCCTCTTCTCTTATAAAAGGACCCCACCTATACCACCTTAAACACACCATTAAAGAATTTGGCTCGGCCAAACCCTACCTATTTCATCTCTCCACATACATCTCTTCATCATTGAAGCCTCAACTTAGGCAGAATGCTCTTCAAGAAACCCTTTTGGTTCAAACCAAAGCGAGTTACCCAATTTAAAGGTAATGTCTTCTCTTATGTTCTTTTGTTTTATTTTACTTCAACAACCCACTAAACTCTTTTTATTAATTTAGTTTGTAAAAACACCAGTATCTTAAATATAATAGGATTTTTTATATGAAGTATTCCAGATAAACTTACACACACATCCGTCTAATGGTTAAAGAATATACTGTTTCTGTGGATGACGAATTACTACCTCACGAAACGATGATTGTTCAATATTCTTTTAACACCTTTAAAGGTGGACATTATGATGTCACTGTATTTTATATATGATATATATTGTAATTATGTTTTCTATATGCTTCTGTATTTTATATTTAAAACATTACTTTATTCTTTTCATGTTGTGAAAATGCGATAATTTCATATGAGGAAGTGTGGACTACCGCCCCCTCAAGTGATGTGACTCATTCATGCAATACATGGAATGTATAAATAGTGAAATTAATGAAATTATTTGACCAATATAACATATATATTATAATTTAATTATAATATATATATATATATCTCAATTATTTTTAATTCTATTAATATGACAAAGAAATGAAAGTAGCGTTCATGCGTACGTACGACCTACCGTCTCCATAAATGGTGCATTTCAATTCCTTTTATCTCCAAATGTTTTGGAACAGTATAAAATGAATATGTAATGGATATACATGATATTTAAATCATTAATACTATTCTGGAGATGATGTACTTATTACTACAGGGACAATTATTTTCAAACAAGTTCATTTTTGACTCATGTACCAAACATCGGAAAAAAACATCTGATATGAATTCACATAATCAACTAATTTTTATAACATTATAATATGTGATATGAATAGAATAATAATATTTAAAGGAGTTCCTTAAGAAATTATAAATTTACAAAAGAGTAGTATTCAGGAATATAAAAGAATGAACAAGATAAGTCGGACTTGAGGTAAGGGACCCTACCTCTCTCTTTCTTTTTGAGTAATATCTTTTATGTCATTTCATTTAAGCTCATATTTATTATGATTGAGGATGTTATTTTATATCATTCATACTATACTTTTTATTTTTATTTTATGAGATACCCTATTTTACCACATAAATACATTTTTGGATGTTTTAAGTGGCGTCGTTAGGCTCTCGTGTTTTCGTAAGAGATTTCACAGCTCACTTTTGTTCCCATGAGATTCATGCTACATTTTCCACTATTTCCGTTTGTGTGGGGTATCTACTGAACATTATTATATTATTTGTGTAATATAATTTAATTTATGGGGATTTACATCTTCATTGTATGACCCATCTTTTATGGGGTGTACGTTTCGAAAGTTACCCAAATCGGTAAGGGAACCTTTCACCCTCCTCTTTTTAAAAGACTTATTTTGTTATGTTTTTTAATTTACATTTTTTATGTTTGGATATGTTCTTATATATCCTTATTGATGTAAAGTTTATTTCCAAGTGATGAGATACCATTTTCTCTCTCATCAACTAATTTTATGAATTTTAAAGTGACACCGTTAGGCTGTCGAATTTTACCAAGGGAACTTCTTAACCCAATTTAGATTTCTTTGGGTTCAACATGTAGTTATTGAATATGTCATCCTTTAAATATGTGTGAATGAAATTTGATTATTTTACACTTAATATCCACTTATATTGGGTGTATTTATATTTTTCACACATAATTATGAGATTGATTTATCCTTAATTTAAGGATACGTTCTTTATAAGGGGTTTCATCTCATTTTACATTTCTATTGTGTATTTATTGTTGTTATGCACCAATTGACTCTTATATGGGGTATATATAATCCTTTGGAATATTATATAATTAATCCCTTTATTCTCATGATATTATAATGTTCTTCCTCAATTATTGTATTCAAGTGTCTCTCATTTTTTTAAAAACCCTTTAACTAAAATATCATTTTAAATGTTTTAATGATTTATTCTTATAAATATTTCTCATTAATATCCATGTTTCAAAATGGTTGTAAGGATTTATTTATTAATGGTTTAAAATTTTAAAAGCATCAAAGTGGTATGGGACACTTTAATTCAAAAATCTATTTATTAAATGGTTTTGAAAATTGTTTTTAGAATGGATTCATTCTTTCAATATCTTAAAATGTTATATTGTTATTGAAATGTGGGAATTCTATATTTCCTTTTTTCTTAAGTTATGTGTTATGGTTATGTTATGGTTCTTGGGAATTTTTTATTGAATACGGGTGGTTCCGTGATAAACTAAGGGCGGGTGAGCCCGATATAGCTCCCCAATTCATTGGGTAACACAAAGGGGTTAAACGTTAAGGTTTCTATGAAGAGATTTAGGGAATATATTGTGATGGGTATTCCAAACGTAACCATGAGGGTTACTCCCTATGTAAGAATGTTTTGAATGCCTCAAGTTACCTTTATGTATTATTATTTCTATGAGTTATTCGTAAATCTTTTGATTTCAGGATGTATATTAAAGTGCTAATGTTTTATGAGAAAAGTACGATTTCATTGATTATTATGTATACATGGACTACTGTTTTCATTCCATTTTGTTATAACCCTTACTGTGCTTTTTATTCTCATCCCATGTTTTTTTTGAAATGTTTTCCACATGATATAAAATGGAATACGGTCAAGGATGGGATCAAGGAAATGTCATGATGTCTAAAACATGGAACTACACAAGACTCATTTGATCAAGAGTTTATATTTTGTGAAAAAATGGAAACTGAGTTGATGTGTCTACCTTGTAATCTTTGAGATGTAATAGTTATGTCTTAATTCTCTAAAACTCTAAACCTAAAAAGATCCTAAATGTGAATTATTCAATGTAATTAAATATTAAGTAACGTTATAAGGCTGGTTCATTATATTTTCAGTAGGTGGGAAGCACGCCATACATTTTAGAGGGAAAACCGTACTACCAATGATGTTGCAGGAGGAGGTGTTAAGGGAGTTCCATAAATCCCCTTTGGCAGCACATCCTAAAGCGGAGAAGTTATACCAAGATATCCGACATCAGTACTGGTGGCCCTGGATGAAAAAAGTAGTGGTTGAGTTCGTTACATGATGCCTCACTTTTCATCAAGTGAAGACTGAGAATCAGGTTCCAGCAGGCTTGGATCAACCACTCGAGGTACCAAAATAGAAATGGGAAAATATATTGATAGAATTTTTTATTGGTTTATCCATTACATATAGGGTCCATGACTCTATCTGGGTGATCATTGACTAACTCACCATGTCTTCTCACTTTCTAACCATCCATGAGTAGGTACAACTTGAGCGGGGGACACCTCTATGTCCATGAGATAGTGAGGCTTCACAGGGTTCCATCGGCGTTTTTCTGAGATCATGACCCTCACATTACATCCCAATTATAGAGGGGATTGCAATTAGTGTTTAGGATGTAGTTTCTCTTAAGTAAATATTTTATTCCCTAAATAGATGGTCAGATAGAGAAGACCATACATACCATGAAAGACATGCTATGTGGTTGCATCATAGATTTTGGTCACAGTTTGGAGGACCACCTACCACTGGTGGAGTATTCATTCAATAAAATATATCACTCCACCATTTTCATCAAACTATTTTAGGCCTTGTACGGGTGGCCTTACAGACCACCACTATGCAAGACAGACCCATGGGAGTCAGCACTCATGGGTTCGGAGATGGAACATCCTACTAACAACAAGGTGCAAACTTTCAAGGAGAGGATGAGGACTGAACAGAGTAGGAAGAAGTATTATACCGACTAGTGGCAGATACCCTTGGAGTTTGAGGAGGGTGATCATGTATTACTTAGAGTCTCTCCCGATGAGGATTATGGTGATTTTGACGGGGTGACAAGCTATATCTGAGGTTAATAATAACACTTTAGATCTTGAGAATTTTTGGTGAGGAGGAATACCACCAAGATCATCCCCCATAGGTGCACAAGGTGAAAAAATTTTCCCATGTGTCGCAGTTGAGGAGGTATGTGCACGATCCATCGCACGTCCTAGACTGGGGCGAGTTAGACATTGAGGATGGGGCGATGATTGATGTGTTCCTAGTGGAGACAGAGGATCGACATGAGTGGGTCCTACGTGGGTGGTTATTTCTTCTATTGCGGGGTTTTTTGGTAGCACAAGAATCTCCAAGAGCGCACATGGGAGCGGGAGGATCAAATTCATGCCCAGTACCCCCATCTAGTTTATTAGTTTTTTTGGCATTTCGTGGTGTAAATAAATATGTTTGGGATAATGTAATGTCTCAGAATTCTTTTTGTACTTTGTTTTATGTTATATGAAATTATTTTGAGACCACACACTTTGAAATCACATGTTTCCAAGGCCTAGTGATCTCAGAACTAATTTTTAAACATTTTTTAAGGTACGTTTAGTAAAATCATGAGTCGGTTTTTCTAAATTTTGAAGTGGTGCTCGGATAGATAATCCAAGGGCACCGTTGAATTCAAAACATTTGGATTCTCATAGAAATGAATTAACATTGAATGAAAAATGTCGAATGGAAATGTTAATTTTTTGAATTTTTGGAAATATTATAAAATAACTTTAAAAGTTATTTTATTTTACTTTAGCACCATTGAGTTGCAGATGATGACTCTACGGTGTAGTGATGAGGTGAAGATGTGATGCAATTACCTAATCCCCTTAATGGCTCATTGTGCAATTGTTACCATGATGTTATTTCATATATGAAATAGGATAATGACACACCATCGCAACATAACAGAAATGTTGCGATGTGTTTCTTTTATTAAACGAATGCATTAGAGAGTGGGGGAAATTATACTGCGAGGATTCTCTGATGAACCTTTGATTAACTTCCTTTCTAAAAAAATAACAAAAAATCCTGATGAATGTCCAACATCTTCGATACAACTTGTTGAATGTAGCCAAAAGTGAAAAATGATGTCGATGTCTTCAAAACTCGAGGATGTAGCTGTGGCATTACGTCCTTGAGGTTCCAAGACGTCGAAGTCATTATATGCATTTGGCTCCGTTCTTGGAGGTGTGTCAAATATGATTGACGTTCATCAGCATTTCTCATTCTTCATTTGGAGGGGAATTTCATTATAGGTTTTCCATAGAATCCTTATAGTTTAATTTTTCTCACTCTCCAATGAATTCATTTAATAAAAGAAACATGTCACAATGTTTCTCTTATAATATGATGATACATCTCTATGATGTCTCATTTATGAAATAGTGTTCAGGTTATGGTTTCAAAATGATCCATTAAGAGGATTCTTTACCTGCACCACATCGTCACCTTATCACTGCACCATAGCGTCACATCATCGCTACATAGAAACATTGAAGTCTTGGAACCTCGAGAATGCAACATCGCAGCTACGAACGTCAAGAATCTGTGACGTATTTCCTTTATAGGATCATTACTTACAAATCGATGGGATTGGATGAGACCTAAAACTACTGAATTTAAACTCTGTATGACAAGACTATGGCCCGGTTTGTAGAACATATTTGTGACATTGCAGGACCTCAGTGGGAATCACATTTTTGTGACTTCATAGGCCCAATATACGTCACAAGGAAGAGTACCTCAGTTGGCCATGATTAGTGGGAATAACTTTTGTGTGAGATTGAATCCCCATGGTATGTGATGAGGAGGTGTACCTAAGTAGCCTAATGTTAGTGTGAAGTACTTATATGTGACTTGGTAGGCCCACTTTACTCAATAGATGAGGGGTTCCCCCGGAGTCGAGGTGTTCGATGATGTGACTAACGATGCATCATTCACCAACCTAAGCCTATAGATGGGGTGAGTTGTCATTCATTTCATTAATTTCATTGAGTATTTTTGTGTGGTATTTCCCTTTTTGAGTCCCTACTGAGATCTTTGTTACTCACCCAAGAACGAGATTCTCCTGCTTGTGTTGTGTCTCATGAGGGCGATCAACATTTCAACAGAGACATTGGTGGACCAGGACCAAGAAGTTCTCATGGAGACGGTACTGACAGATACTACGAAGGTGGACTTGGTGACCTAGGACCAAGCTAGGCTCAGTAGGATTGGGTAGACATGAATTTATACTTCATCTTCCAGTTTCTACACTACTCTCTCGATCAGGTGGGGTTTTCCATGGATGGAAATTATAGTTTCCTTGGTGTAATTTTATGTTTTTAGTTATTTCATAGGATTTGTATTCTATCCCACTTATATTAGTTGTACCTTCACATATATTTTTTAGTGATAATAGTTCCTATTTATTGTTTAGGACATTTTTGGGCTTGTGTGTGTGTATATGTACTTAGGAAAATGCCTCTCGGCTTCACAATGACCCCTTCGGCGCTAGTCACCCGCACCTGGGCTTTGAGAGGCAAGCTTGGGGTTATCACGTCATAGGTACTTGGGGACGGGTCGTGACAAACAGTGGTAAATTTATTGAATTTTTATGATATATATATGATATTATAATGAACCTAGAAATGTTATATATTATTTAACATATTTTAATCTCATCCTTTGAAAAAATGGAAATAATGTTCATGAATATGTACAACGAACATTCACAATTAACAGGGTAATTCATTTTCTGTCACTAAATTATTATTGATTGGTATAAATAAATTTATAACAAATAAATGTTATATTTATATAATGGTTATTATTATTTACATGTGTAATCTATGATCAATGTAAAATAATAAAATGTTCAATATCAAAATATACATAGAAAACAAATCATTTATTACCCAAAACAAGATTTTGACAAATATATTTTTAATAAATGGGTAATTGAAGTATGTAAGTAGATAATATATAATATTAAATAAATTATTATTTATTATTTATTATTGGTATGATGAACCTATATTTATTGTACACGATGTTTGAGAATGTATGGGGGAATTCAGGATCAAAGGTAATGGATTTCTAGTGTCACTTTTATATCTGGGAGACATATTCTATATTCACTAATTATTTTTTTTGTATATACTACCTCATTGACATGTTATATAATGAATAAAATTATTTTCGTGATATTTAATGTTTTGATTGATGTTATTATTTATTCAAACTTATGACAGAAAAGATTCAATAGTGTTATGGTATTTTTGGCTCACATTTATTTCTATGGGGGCACATGCCATATACACTACCTTTTTCTTTTATGTGGTGTATATATTTACCGTAAATATATTTTATGATTGTTATAATGAAAATTATATGATATAAATGTACTTATAATTTTCATTCTTTCATGAATATTATTTATCAAATGATTACAAAGTGGTACTGGAATTATGTTACAATCTCTTTGTTTATCAAGATTGTTAATGATTATGCTTCCAATGGTTAGATATTATGAAATACCACTAATTAAAAATATTAATTTTATTCTCATAAGGTTATTTAATTAATATAAATCTACCCCATTAATTTTAATCTCTTTATTTACTCACGAGTCTGAATGAATTGATATAAGAAAACCCAACCATATTTGTCTCTATAATAAAAAATCATTTTTTATCCGTGTTCATTATTATAAAATCTCATTTAATAATGTTTTTAATGATATAAACTGTTTCATTAATTAAATTTTTAGACTTGTTTTACATTCTAATTTTTCATAAGGAATCATATAATTATTTTACAAATTGGGTAAATTTTGACATTATATCAAAACTATGAATGTGGCCTTTCTGATGTGTACGACATGAATGGTAATTTACAATTACATTACCACTCAATGATTTATATATTAAATTATATTTTTATATATTATTTTCAAATAAAAGTGTTTTCATAATGTTTTTCAACTTATAGTTTTTAAATTCGATATTATTGAAATCAAATAGATATTTTCCACAAGAAATGCTCCATGGGACCATTCAAAATCATTTTACATCAATGATGAAATCATTTGATGTTACATAAACTTTACTGGTTATACGATCCATGGATACCATCGATATTACTTCTATAAACATTTTATGACTATTATGAAGATATTCTTATAAATATGATTCCATTCCCATAGGTTATGCAATAATTAAGCGATGAGATGATCTTGAAATTAATCTCATTCCTATTGGTAGTCCTATGATGAAATTTTTATGGGACTGATTTTCATTCAATGAGTTATGATATTATTAATGATTTACTATATTTTGGAACAAAAATGTATGGAATATTGGATTTTTGGTACATATATCTCCCTTCTGTGCAATGGGTAGTGACTAATATTTCATGAGATTGATATGACTGGAATGGGGTGTGAACTCAGTTTATATGGATGTTTATACGACATGAATGAAATTTTCCTCCACCATTATTATTTAATGTTTTGAATATTACATTAAAAATATTCGTGGATATTTTCAAAGAAACGTTTTTATTAATATTTGGTATATTTTTAATTATGTAAATAATTGATTTCGAGTGATAAATATTGTATATTCATTAGAAAATTTCCCATGTAATTTTCAAAAATAAATATTACTTTATAAAAATATACATTGATATTACTTATCATTTAATATGGTTTTGATTCACTGATACCATCCTCTTACTTTTTTATGGCGGTTTATAATTATTATAAAAAAAATACAAAACTAGGTCCTTTTCCCTGGGATATACTATGAATAAATGAAGAAATATCTATGAAACCCATTTATGTATACAGATCAGGATATGATTAATGTTATATGATCTTGCGAATCACAACTTTATGAATCTATTATTTGATCGGGGGGACCAAAATTTTATATCTCTATACTGGATTGGATAAATATTGATATAACATAACATAACCATGAATATAATGGGGAGTGAACGTATTTTAGTAAGATAATTTTTCCACTACAATAGTCTGGGGACTAGACATTTTACAATATGTTAGTTTTGGAACTGACCCCAATCCACTATGATAGTCTTGTTAGTCAACCTTGACTACTAAGGAAATTCTATTTTATAATAATATGTATTTTACAAACACATGTCTTGTGTTAATTTTCTTTTTTAATATATTATGTTCTTTAATTAATTTAGGATTTATCTCATATTAATTTCCAATATTTATTACATGTCTCAATATAATTTCATAATATGACCAGGGTATAGTTTTCATGTTTTATTATCATATACATATACACTTATGCTCATTTCTTATTTATGTTATCATTGATATATCCCTTATTTAACCTTATAGAGAATTTTATATCACATTTTATTATGTTTTCATTCCATAGTTTATGAATAAGGGAATTACGCATGACATGAAAATGAAGGGTTCTATTTACAAAGAACTATGTGGGAGATAATGCAGATATTTTATGAACCATTTTTATGTATACCAGTTTTTTAGGAAACCAAACCTTTATGGTCCTCATGTGTATATCTATGAAATAATTTTTATAAAACGTTATTAATATATAAAATCTATATAAATATCATATGGGTCACTATAGTTGGTATCAAGAGACTTTTTTAGTTAACCTTTTGAATCCAGTATGAGAGGTATTTGTTAATAACCCTAAGGATATGTCAATCTATAGGAAAAAATAAATATATTTGATAATGATAAAGAGACACCTAAGTTAAACACAAGTAATATTAGAATAAGTTCTACCATTTTAAAAATTATATAAATAATTTTACTAATTATATGGGTTTACACAATGATTAATGTTGCCCACACTATTATTTTTTATTATATTTAATATGTGGGACCTGAAGGTATCATGTTAATGCTAAATGTGACATAAAATGAAATGATTTTACTCTTGATAAAGTAAAATATTATGGGTGATATAAAGGGAGAAATCATTCTTATTGTCGAAAAACATTTAACGTAATATGTACTATGATAAGCTTCCAAGAGAGAAAAGGTGTTAACAACGTTTTCAAGAGTCCATGAAGAATCAAACACCTCTATTTAGCGAGTCTTCTAATCCACTAGTTGATCATTAAATGAACAAGTACCTTTGAGAAGATGATTTCCATTGTTCATTTTTCAGTGTATGAAAATTTTATTTTGATTGAATTTTATTTATAAGGTGAATCAGATTAATGGTTTACCATTATCAACAATATAAGACAACATGATAAAATTTACATCATGGAGTGGGATGAGTTTAACTGCTTATTGTTTAATATTTAATTTCCTCTCATTGTAAGTATTAAAACATATAAGTAATTCAATGAGATAAAGTATAAGGATTATGAATATTTTTAACCTATAAATAAATTTTTAAAATACTTTTGATGTACACATGGAATAATATCATAAAATGTGAATGTATGGTTAATTTACTCTTCAATGTCAGAAAAAATGTATCTGAATGGTTTTATCCATATGAAATATTAGTATATTTGAAAAAATAATAATTTTTTTTCATGTTTGAAATGGTGAAATTATTCTTCTATAAATATCATTGTTTTTGTAAGAAAATAAATATAGAATCAAATGGAAATCCTAAAACTAATGGATTGAAGAATATTCTATTTACATTGTATTTGATGTGTGGAAGAAAACATAATGGAAATTTTATTATAGGGGATACATATTGACTTAATTTTTTAAATGAAGGTTATGAAGAAACTTAATTCCAATTTGATATAAATATACCATCTAATGAAGGAAATAATGAAAAATCACAACTTAATGATCCGCCCACAATTTTTTTGTTTCAAAAGAAATGAGAATGGTAATAATGTGATAATGTGTTGAAACCCAATTTTTAATAACAATGATCAACATTACCAACATATTAATCTCATAGGTAATGGAAATTTTCAATTGCTCACTACTGGTGATATTGAATATATTAACCAACTGATTGTAGTAACACTTACCATACACTTTAGAACTAAAAATGTCTTATTTAATTCAGGATCTACCAATTTTTAGTATATAATGAATTATCTAAAAGACTCAAAGTTCCACCACAATAATTTTATGTTGAATTAACAATGAAACCCCCTGATGGAATGAAAATGAAAATGAAATATATGATTCTTCTTTTGTTGGAGTTTGTAGGAAATGTGTTTCCTAAAGATATTTTTATTTACACCATTTTTGAATTTGATGTTATCTTAGGCATGTATTGGATTTATATTCATAAATCTGACAATAATTTATGAAGACGGGAATTCACATAGTATATTACAAAAAACTAATGATCATCTATCAGTGTGATAATAAATAGAATTAGGATTGAAATTGATTACATTAGGTGGTTCTTTGTTCCTATACCAAATTGATGTCTATCTCAGATGGTCAGGGAGAAAATCAATATTAAATATATATATATATATAATATGTAAGGTACTTATTTCTTCATAGAATAAAAAATTTGACTTATATATAATCCAAAAGTAGAGTTATCAATAGGTCTCATTCCTATCTCTACACCTATTTCAAATACTCCATATATATTGGCCCCATTTTAGTTGTATAAATTGAAGAAGAAACTCCATGAGAATATATAAAAGGGATTAATTCATCCATGTCAATCATCATAGGGTGTACCTTTTTTTTATGAATGATGGTTTAATGAGACTATATATTGATAATAGGGATGTTAAAAAGATCACAATCAAGAAAAAGTATCCTCTACTCCATATTGATTACATTTTTAATCAACTATGTGAGGCTGAATACATTTGTAAGATTAAACATCATTATAGATATGATCAATTAATGGTCAATAGTTAGGATATTCCCAGGATATTATTTCATAAAAACATATAAAAAATATTATTTTTAGTGCTTCCATGTGGTCATACTAATTCCCGTTCTATATTCTAGGAGATAATGAAAAATGTCTTTAGAGAGTACCATTATTAATATGGGGTTTTATTTATAGATGGTATTCTTATATATATTCAAATATTAATAAATATCATCAAAATTACTTGAAAATTGTGCTAAAGACTCCGAAGAAGAATAATCATTCTCCAAAATTTAAAATGATTAAAATTTCACTTTGGAAAGTTTCATTATTATGTTATATTATATTAATTGATGTTATATTAGTACATCTTTAAAATATATATGTTAATAAAAATTGGACCATACCATCCACGTTGAATAAGAGACATAGTTATATTGGTGTGGAAAGATATTATCGTAACACTAAGTATAATTTCTCTTGACTATCTAATCAACTCATAGTGTTAACCTAGAATGGAGTAATGTTCTTTTTTGTAGTTTAATGTGGAGAAAAAATAATGAAAATTATGAAAATTTAGTCATCAAAACTTTCAAGGCACTACAATATATTAGAAAAGTATTTTAATCTATAGTGATGCAATAATGAAAGGGTTCAGATTTAACATAATGAATAATAATGTGGGGATAGATTATGAATCATACCAATTCAAGGTTGATGAGAAAAATTACCCGAATCATGATTTGGGTTCAGATATGATATTTTTTCATTTAATATAAAGAGGTACTAAATATATATATAAATGTTTTATATATATGCTGATCAGAAAATTATAAAGATTATTTTCACATATATTGAGTTCAATATGTTCTAGAAAAGATGTTAAGAACTAATTAATGTCTATAACTACTCAATACATTACCACACTAAGAATGTTAAAAGGGTTTAAATTTATATGAACTATAATTATCATGAAAAAATAAATATCATCAGGACCATAAAAGGTACGATATTTTGGAATATTAAAATGTATGGATCTTGAAATATTGAAGTAAGGGGAGAAATATTATCTTTCTTAAATGTGTGTTCTCTCATCTATCTAGTTGAAAATTAATGTCAAGAAGTCGAAGGATATAGAGATAGTGAATAAGGTAATAAATTTTCCCATGTTTAACCTGAATTGTGATGGAATAATGGTGTTCCAAGGCATTTTTTGTACTCCTTATATTCTATATTTAAATAAGGATATATTATATATAGGTCATAGTTCATCATTCTTTATTCACAATGGAAGTACAAATAAGTATATAGGTATAAATGACTATATTTAGTGAGATGACATGATGAGATATATTATAGAATATGTATCTCATTGCATATTATGTCAGAACGTTATGGTTGGAAGATATAATATTAAGGGGATGTTAAAACCATTATCCATAACAATGTTGAACTGGGAAAACATCACAATTGATTTCATCATCAAATTCTCCAAAACATTTATATTAGAAAATATATATCAGTTATAGTTGATCTTATTAAAAATATAGTACACATAATTTTCATCAGTTAATAATTTTCACTTGACTATATTTCTATAATTTACATTGTGTAAGTGGTAAGTTTTTTTTGGAGTACCATATTATATTTTATCAGATCAGGATTCAATGTTTTCCTATATGTTTTAGAAAATAATTATGTAGTCTTTGGATATTGAGTTGACTATTAGTACATAAAATCTTCTTGAGATGGTGGCTAGTATAAAAGAAAAACTAAAATCCTATAGGATATTTTTAGACCATATTCAGTGGAATTAAATATAAGTTGAGATCAACACCTTTCTTATTTAGATTTCTCTTACAATAATAACATTCACTTGAGAATTCAGATGGATCATTATGAATCCTATATGAAAAGAAGTGTAAAAATCCAACAATATTAGAAGCTTATGGATAAATAAATACAATGGTACCTAATATATCCATGTAAATAGAATAGAAGTTTAAATTTATTAAATATAACCCCAATTCATATCAGAGTATTAAATTTATTTTTGGTTTTCATCGATGTGATTTCGAGTTCAAAGAGTAAGAGAATGTGTTTATTTGAATTTCTCCATTGAATAAGAGTATGAGATTCTGAAAGAAATGAAATATAATACTAATATATATAGACTATACTTATATTCATTATCATCTATGGGTGATAGCTTATCACATAGATCATCCAATGAACCTATCTCAAGTTAATGACGTGTTCAATGTATCTACCTCGAAGAATACATTCTGAATCCATCACTTCTACTTAAGATAGAGGTCGTACCTCTATAATAAGTTCTAATTATATATTTAAAAAGTTATAAATATTGGATCATAAAGGAAATTTAATATGGAATAATAATACTCACATATTCTATGTTCTGTGGAGGAATCATAAAATTGAAAAAGAAATAGGAGAACCTGAGTATGTGATGAAATATAGATATCACCATATTCAGTATTAGATAAAAAATTATCGATAAAAAATTCTCTTTAAGGGAGGTCAAAACTAGCATTCTAATATTTTATGAACTATTTATTTTTCAAATAAATATAATTTTGTTTATACAGTGTGTTACACTCAACAATGTGTTTAAACAAACCTTTATATATTTTTAAAATATAATAATTTAATGTGAGATTTATCTTATAGACATTGGATTGGATGGTTTGAATATGAATAACTAAATTATGAAAAATTATCTTATACACATATATACAAAAATAATTCGTTTTTAATTAAATTTAATTGAATAAAAAATTTATTTGAAATAAAAAAATACTCTTCAAAACCTTTTTTATATGAATAATATATTCTTATCCTAATAAATTAAATTAATCACTATTTATAAAATATTTTTATTATATATATATATTTTATACTCAATTAAGTGTTTTAACATCCATTTAATATTTTTTGGATATGATTAAAAAATATTTTATGTTTGGACATGCATTTTTCTAAAGATTTGTTTTCATCACATTATACACACCTTATTTAAAATTAATTTCTATCATATATTAAAATTTAATCCTGAAAAATGGGTTCCATATTTGGAATCAAGATTCTTTATTTGTTAAATAGAACCCCTTTATTTTTTATCATTATGAATTGTAACTTTTTTAAAAATTATATTCTCAAAAATGGATAAATCTGTTCAATCTTGGTTAAAACAATGTGATAAGGAAATAATTTTGACTATTAAATCTCATTAGATAAATATAATTCCACCCTTATCACCTTGGGATCTAAATTGATTTTATATAATGGACACATGTCCATAAAAATGACCAATATAATATATATTGAAACAAAACGTATAAGAAGAAAATATATTAGTTTTACAAATTTCATGTAAATCAACATTAAGAAAAAGAAAGATATAAATTAATCTAAATACATAATTTGAGATTTATTATACTTTTTAAAGATGAAAACTTTTTTATAATTTCAAGATATTATATAATTACCTGAAATTCTTATATAACACGGATGCATTATTTATGGAATTATGTGAAGACAAAATAATAGAGTTTAAAAAGTTTAAAATTAATATATTATGAGTGAGCTATAGTGTTTAAATAATTTTATATATGAATATGATATATTGGTATATTTTTAAAGGATTATATTTGATTTCCAACTTTTTATTTACGTCTCTTGAGTAAAATTAAATAAGAACTGTAAAAATTAATATGATTGATATTTTATCAAAAAAATATTTAATAAATTATTTTGAAATTATATTTATATTTAATGTTAAAAATTAGGGTAATATTTGGTCTAAAATTTCACAATTTTCCAATATATGATCCAATTGTTACATTACAAGTAAAATTAATAACCATTGAGTGTGAAAAGTTTTTTGTGGTGGTTAATGTTAAAATATGTTAACTAGGGGTTAATGTAAAGGATAATATTTTAAAAACTAGATAAAACAGTGAAAAATTTATTTATGGATAGTTTTTCAACCCTATTTTATATTATTTTCGTATCCCTATACTTTTTGATGCATTTGTCTTAGAGAATTACATTAATTTATTTTAATCATTTAATAAATCCCAAGAGAGACCATCTCTTCAATTATAAATGGGAAACCATTCTTTCAAATCATCACAAAACATTTTTCCTTCTAACTCATAAAAACCATAAAACCCCTTATAAACATCCTTATAAAAATTCTATATGATCTTCTATTCTAGAAAACCAACCCTTTATCCTTAAGAGGAGATCTAAACAAGTTGTTTCAATAATGATATAATCACCTTAGAAGATCACTTTATTTTGTTAATTCCTATTTAACTCGTCTAAATATCCTGAAATTTTATGATTTTTATGAAATATCCATCATATACCCTCTTTCCCAACAATAGGGATGTGAAAATATCAGTAATACCTAGGTTTCAATTAACATCTCCATATATCGGTACAATTTATTTTCCAACACTATATTCTATATATAGAAATTTTCATGGGTATAATGATTTTAATTGATAATTATGACATAATTATTCTTATATAATAATAATATCACATCTACCATCTTACCTAATAATCTGTTGTAAAATGATGATGTCACTCCTCCGTAAGTGTGGACTATCACCTCTAAGAAGCGGTGAGATTCATTTTTCATTTTTGTTTTAATTTTATGTTAATAAAGATAGATTAAATGAATATATAAGATATATATTATATAATAATGATTATATAAATTTTAAATATTTTTTATATTTCCTTCATTTCATCAGTCAAAACGCGTCGACAAAAATCATGTGTACCTACAACATTCCATCACCATAAATAATCAAATTCATTGATTTATTTTTAATTTAGAATGACTATAGATATATATGTAATTTATATATATTATAATTACATAAAATTTTGTACATTTTAGATGATGTGACCATGATCAAAGTACACAGACCATAACTAACAGACCAAAAGATATATGAAAAATGAAGTAGATATCAGAAGAAATATTTATTTTAATAAAGAATCATTAGTAAATAGGTGATATAGAGTTATAAGAAAATAATATATTGTATGATATGTTTGAATATGGTTATATAATATATTGATAATAAACTTATATTAACAATACATGTTTTTTGAACACATATGAAGGAAATTGGATTAGAGGTTTGGGTTTACCATCCAAATTTTTTTCCATGGGTACTAATGCTATGTTATGCACCTATCTTATCTTATGAGGTCTATGTACCAACCCTTGAAATGTTATATCATTATTATAATTATGAAAATGAAATTTAATTTTTTATTTTAACATATTCATTCCTTGTGATTATGACTTAATAGTCACTAATGTGTTAAGGGGTTTATGTTATATTCTCATTGTTTATCGAGATTACATCTAATTAAAATTATGATAGGAGATATTATAATATACCTCCAAAGAATCTTTTGATTTATTATACTATTTTTACTAGTTAAAAATAATTTTTTTACATTCACTTTTTTTACCTAATGTAGTCAAGATAATGAAAATATTTTTGTAAGAAAAAACAACATTGTTTCTATATTTGATCAAAAAACCTTTTTCATTTGTATCATTATTTTCTAAAAATGTTTATAAAAATGATTATAATATTTTTATGGGGTTTTAAATTAATTTTTCCCATATTAAACTTCTTAAAATAAATTATCAAATGACTTTTTTTATCATTTTTCAAACATGGTACTTATTTACTGTTTCTATAAAAATTTGAATGGAATATTTTCTTTAAAATTATACAGTGTGAACTGCATTTCCCATTTCCATGAAAAATATTGATTTTTATGATTCCATTACAATTATCAAGTTTATTTTAAATGAAACTAATTTTATTATAATTTAGATATTTTTAGATTAAAATAATTTATTTTAAATAAAAAAGGTATTTTCGTCACATAATGTTCGAAGAAATATGTTAAAAAAATTTCCGTTATTATATCATACATCAATGTTTCAAATTATTAATAAGATATATGATTAAATTTCACCATTATTTTCATTTATATGGTTGTATTATTATTATTATGAAAAAATTATTATGAAACATACTCTTTTTTTAAAAGTTATTATCTGATGAAATGATGATATTTTTAGGAAGCCCTTTTATTTTCCAAGTGATATGCTATAATAAAATCTTTATAAAACCCATTTATATCCTATATTTTCACATGATTTAGGTTTTCTAACATTTTGGCACAAATAAGTTTATTTTTTATTATGTCATGGGTGGGAAAAAATAATAACTCTATCATTACATTGGGTGGTGATTAATATCTCATGAGATAAATAAAAATGGAATGGGGAGTGAACCAAGATCAGTAAGTGTATCTATCCACTATAATAATCTTGAAAGAGAACCTCGAATACTATATTGGTTGTGGGAGTGAAAAAAATCAACAATTAATGTATTGGGAGTAAATATGGTGTTTACCATGGTTTGTGGAGGGAACACAATCCACTATGATCATATTGGAAATGATCATTAAATAAAATGACACTAATTTTCTAAACTTATGTACATTCCAAAAAACCCATGTGTAATTCCAATTTTATCCTTTAATGTATAATAATTTTGTATTCCGTTATGATTCATGTCTTATGAACATCGAATCCTTATGTTGTGAATCAATCTTTTGATTAATGATGTGAAAGTTATAGTTTTATTATATTATTCTCAAATAATTATACCCTTATGCACATATTGTCTTTATGACATCATTGATATATTAATTATTTACCTTTATTGAGAATTTCATCACAACCATTAATATGTTTTTCATTCCCTAGGTTATGAATAATGGTATTACGTATAATATTCCTCAAAATTGTGTTAGTTATGAAAAACTAATAAGGAAGTGATACATTTCTTTTACTAACCAATTTTTTATATATCCATGATTCCAAATACAATAAACCATTACGGTCATAATTTATGTATTTGTGAAATTAAATGATTTTTCAATTATTAATATGTAATAACGATGTATGAAATGTATGGGATTATATCTATCCACCTCCATGTTTTCTCTTTATATTTATCAAACGATACAAATTCATGAGAGTTTTTGTTAGAAAAATTAATGTGGAAAATGAGAATATTATTTTGATTTAATTTCATTGATTTGTATATATCCCATAATTAATATTTCATATGAAAATTTATTGGGATTTTCTTAATCAATATTTTTTTATTTCTTATTTTACCTATACCAATATTTACATTCTTGTTCAAATTTTATAGGGATAAATGACTGAAACAATGTATTTGTTTCAATTAAAAATAATATACCAAGTACATTTCCACCTTCTTCACATTTATCTAATGGGAAAAGTCCATTTTAAATTTTCTTTATTTTATTTATATATATAGTTATGGTAAAAGGTTTTATTTTTTGTTTACACTAATTATATATTAATTTTTTTTTGAACGGTGATTGTTAGATAACTATGAGAAGGATTCTTTATAAAGAATTTTTTTTTCAATTTATTTCATATGTTGATACATATTCATGAGAGATTGCGTGATACCAAATATTTTGTGGTTATATTGATGTCTTTTAATTTTTTTAGTTTGAAAAATAAAATAAAATATTAGTTTATTATTATTTTAGATGATAATACATTCTAGAAATACTTTAACTAATTATTTCCCTTATTTATTCATATTTATACAATAATTTACATAACATAAACATATATATTTTATTCAACACATGAAAAAAATTATCAGAATTTAGATTTACACTCCCCTATAATTTGATATTAATTTTGTTAGTGACGTGAGTATCACATGTGTAGATTATTTTTATTTTATTTCCCATATTTATATGCATTGAAACAAAATCATGAGGAAATTTTTAATGATTTCATTTATCCATATATTTTTATTATTTCTTATTTTATATATAAAAGTATTCATATGCATGTTCCGTGTTTTTTAGTAATGAATGAACCCAAAAGTGTATTAACTTCAAATAAGAATAAAATGCACAGTACCGTTCTATAATAATTAATTTTATCAAGTGGGAAACATTCATTTTACAATTTCTATATTTTATTCAACATTGTTGTTAGACAAGAATGTTTTATTTTTTTTGATATAAATCTAATATGAAAATAGGTTTTGTGAAAGTCATTATTAGATAACTATGATTATGATTCTATATACAACTCCTTGTTTTCTCATTATTTTTTGAATTGATATTGATTGATTTGACGTAGTGTGTTACCAACATTTACAAGGCTTTATTTATTTCCTTAATTTTTTATAAAAAATTATTATATGATTCTATATTTAAAAGATCATGCACTCTTAAAATACCATAACAAATAATATAACAAATATTTTTATATTTCAACATAATTGAAATTTTTACAAGCATTCCATGTAATTCCTTTTATAATAAAATTATTTAATGCTTAAAAAACTCATAAAACTTGTGCACCTATACTCTTTAGAAAAACAACATCTATATCACATTGAGGTGTATTTAAATATGTATCATGTGTTCATAATAATTCATTATCACATTTAAATTTGTCATTAAAACCCATAAAATATTTATACTATTATTTTCTTGCTGTTTAGTCACTTATATCATTTGAATACATATTTTTAAATTGTCCACTCCAAAAAAGAACATGAAGATCCCCCAAAATAGGTACACAATTAATCTCAATTGCTTTTTATCCTTTTATGATTAATTATTTATTCTGTATCGAGTCCATTCCTTATTATTTATCTTTATATGTTAATTGGTTCAATAATTACACATTAATAAATGTTATAGATGTTATTTTTAAATTTCTCTTATTAATTGACTCTTTATATTTTCAATTATTTTTTCTTTATAGTATATATTTTTCAATTTTTTTCTTGTTACAATGATGGAAATATTTGATAAAAATATTGATTCATCTATCATTGCACAAATATTTCTAATTTTTATTAATTCAATATATCATTGTTTGATCATAAAATCATTTTCATCTATTTTTTCTTTTTTTATTCCATTTTTTTATATATTGTCTCTCTTGATGTTTCATGCCTGAAATTTATCATGTGTTTAGGTTAACTTTATATTTTTTGGATACAATATTGACTCTCTATGTTGACTTTGTGTTTCTTATAGTAAATTTTAATCACACTTTTTCAATATATATTTTTAACCCATTTATGTATAATAATTTTAATACTCATTTAATTTTAATAAAATTTAAAATTTATACATCATGATTTTTTTAATTTTATATAAAATTTTCTATCCTAAATTGTTTATTATAAATATTTAATGATATTTTGAACAATTATTTTCTATAATACACTCTCTATGTTATTTATGAATTTTATTAAGTAACTTATTTTTAATTATTTAAACAATACATGAATTAATTTAAGAATTTATTTTTATGATTCTTAATATTTTAACAGTAGTACAGACTTTATTGCACTATTAGAAACTACATATGAACATCATGTTATTAAAAATGTATAATTAGTCATAAATATGATTAAATATAAATATAATTATAATTAAATTCCTTGTAACTAACCTCTTATATTAAAAAATATATATTATAATTTCTATAATAATATTGATCCTAAAATATTAATTGTATATTATAAATAATATATACATTAGATTTTCTTAACTTTAGGGCATAAAATTATATATAAATTATTATAAATAAAATGGAATGTATGTTATAATATATATATATATATATATATCCCTTCTAAAGAGATTTAATTCCATTCCACGTACAAATCTTTCATTCCATATCCCCACAATAATTTTCCGTGTCCGGATTTCCACCTTCTCCCCATATCATCCTCCTCACCCCCTTCTACCCAGTTCAACATCTTCTTTCCAACCTACCTCCCTTATTCTATATCTACCCTATTGGAAAAATGAGACACATCACTTTGAATATATTCAGCCTATTTAACATCATTTAATTATTACCCCCTTTTCAATTTTATGATAATTGTATGTAAATTAATTTCAAGTCTAAATGTGTATTTTGTTTGACCTGTTATCTTACAAATGTATTGTTAATTTATTTTATTAGGTAATAAGTACTTGAGGTTAAAAAATAATACATATTCCTTCTATATATTATTCACTATACTTTAAAAATATATTTTCATGGAATATACATTATATTATTCTTTTTGGATGTATTAATTGTTAATTTTTTGGGATTTTCTTAATAACTTAGACTTCCCTAGAATTTTTTTCAAAATATATATATATATTTATGATCATTATATATTATGATTTATGAATTTTGAATTCACCTCTACTTTATATTAACCTGACAATATATGTTCTCAACTAGTGAAATAAAATTATAAGATTCTATTTCTAGATGATTTTATACAAAAGATATTACTCATCTTGATAAAATTTCTAAGGTACTTTTTTTGTGGATTAGGTAACAATTATATAGGATATTATATTAAATATTTTTAGAAAATCATTCACGAAAAACCATAAAATTATATTTATTGATTTATATGGAAGTAGAATATTTTATTATCTATGTTATATATGGACCCATATCTCAAAATGTAGTGATTTGTGTACTCTTTCACAAATTCCACACATTTCCTTCAATGTATTATTTTTATATATCTTTGATTATTATATATTCATGAATATAAACATAGTATCTACATTCCTTACTAAATATTTTAAATTATTATTTCTTTTCATGTATATCATTTATTTTTTTCTTTAGTAGAAATTTCATCATGTGTGAATGCACTAGGGAAATATAGCTTTTTTACATATATCACTCCTGACCCTTTATTGCATTAGTCATCTTATACATTCAACATATTTTATCTCACCCACTATATAATATTTTTCCTGTATTCCTCAATAAATTCACCGCTTCATGGAGGGTTATTTGGAATTCAATGTGTAAAGATAAGTAAAATTCTTAAATTTATTTAGATTTACTTTTATTATTTTGAACATAATTTTTTATGTATTATTTATTTTTTACAATTATATAATTATTTTATTGATATTATTGTTAAAAATTATAATTGAATATATGTAGAAATAATATAATTGAGAAAAATAGAATTATTGATTTTATTCGGAAATATAATATATGTAACATTTAAATAATAATAATCTATAAAATATTGATGTCATAATTTAAGAATAATAAAAATAAAATAAAATTACCCTATAGTTAAAAAATATTTATTATATATATTTTTCAATTAGTTGTTTATTTATCTTAAAATTTATTATAGTTAAAAGAAATAATTTTTATATTAATGAAATATGTTACTAAGTTAAAAATTTTATAAATGTAATTTATAAAAGAAAAATTTATATATTGATAAAATTCTCATTAAAATTATTTCATAAAAAAATATATTGGAAAATAAATAATGAAATAAAAATTCAAATTATTATTATTTTAATAAAATATTTTTAATTGGTTTATTTTAAAAAATTATTATTTCAATTTCATTAAAAATTAATATCTAAAATCGAATATATTAAAACAATGAAGGATTAAAATAATTTCATAGAATTGTAATATCAAAATAAATTTGTTAAAAAATAAAATACTCATATAATATTACGAAATTTATATTATTAAATATATGACAATTTTCATGAAAAATAATCCAAATAAGAATAATATTTAAGAACAAAATAAAATATTAGTATTATAGGTAATTATCTAAAATTAAATAATTAATAATAAATACAATTAATTAATATTTAATACAGACAAAACATTTTTTTGATAATATGAATCATTTTTTATTTTATTTTACATTATATTTTAAAAAACTGAATATGTATCATTGTTTAAGTGATCTTTTTATGTGAAATCCCAAATGGTTTCTTAATATTATTTAACTATTATAATTTCAAAAAAAAATTGACCAATTGTATCTATAAATTTAATTTTAATAATAATGGATCATATATCCTTGTTATATGATAAGATATATTGTTCACATGATCAAAACAAACCAATATTACTTTTTGGAATGATAAAATCCATTAAAATGCCATGAATTGTAAAATAATACTAACCGAGTGATATGAAAATTTAATAAATAAATAAAATTTTAAATAAAAAAACAAATTTACTATTACACTTGATCAATGTTATGTATTAATTAGAATCATCAACTAATATTCATCCATTACCAGACATTTCTAATGACATTTTATTAGATGTTTGATAGAACATCACATATTTAAAGTTATAATCTTTTATCATATAAATATGAAACCATATTATTGAAAAAATCATAGCTGAATTTATATTAATTATTCTAATATAATATTTTCCCTTTCTTAGATAATAATTTTTTATAATTTAAATAAAATATTAAAATAAAAAAAATATTTTCCATCTTGATTCCAAAAATTAAATTTGAAATTTGAAATTAGATTATTGAACTATTACGATCTAGATTTTATATGTTAATATGAAATTAACATTTTTTATATTCATAATTTTAAATATATAATCTACGATCAAATAAATAATGGTCTGTAATATTATTTATATTTTCTATTTCAAATAACGTGTGATAATTTTGATGACTTTCATAATGATTTGAGTGATATTGTATCACAATGGTATGACCATTCTCTATTATCTAGTCAATATACTACCGAGGATAGTATATCAACAAGAACAATATCTCTTAATAGGTTTTAAAGAACTTTCAGAATGCTGAATCTAGATATATTTATAATGCAATGTCCATCTTTATATTTTAATCCTCATGGTGGAATGTATCTTAAGATATATTTGAAAAAAAATAATTAGTATTTATTTCATAGTTAATTTATTTAATGATACTATTTAAGGTTTTTTTCAGTTTTACACATCAAGTTGCCAGTAAGGCTATTGTGAGGTGTAGAAACTATTTCTCCATTCCTTGGTTTTTATGGGAGAATGTTCATTTGAATAATTTTTATTTGATTTTCATTCATTTTCTAGTGTGAAAAGTTATTATTTTCAAAAAAAATTAATCACATATTTATTTATTTATGTTATTTAAATATATATTATTTGGTACTCCATTTATTATTTTATTCTAATCCCCATCATGGATGCATGAGAGACTTGAATACATAATATTTTTAATTAATTTTGACATTATATTTATGATATAGCAATGAACAAGGCTTTCTTAAGTGTCTTTTATGAGAGTTGTATAACTCATCAACCAAACCATATGCCCTCAAAAACAAGGAATAGGTTTTTCACTTATTGGATTGGAAGATATTTTAAGGAGAACAATTATTTAGTGATGTAGGGTCGATCAGATTAGGATTTGGTCCATAGATTTGTTTCCATACATTATTTAGGTATCAACGAAAGGTGGTATATAAAATTATTCATTTTATAATGTTAATTATTTTTTTAAATCTACATTTAATCTATTGAAATATGTATATCTATTTATCAAGGGCGGGTAAGATCCCTTTATTGTTGAGTTAATGGTTAACACGAATATGTACACTGACTATTTTTTGCGAAATCTAGACAATGTGAAATAACATAATATTGGGGTTCATATATCAAATTATTTTTAGAATTAAATCATTTTAGGAATTTATAATAGTTTATAATAAATTTATAATAGGCTTAAAATTTATAGAATTATCACATCCATATATTTAGGGCACGACCCTAGGTTTGGGGTATACTATTGAGGGTCAGACCTCATGCAATTCAAAGATGTAAAAGGAATACCAATATGGGGCGACCAATATATGGATGTCATGAGAAATTGGCAATTATTCATGATCCATAAAAAAATATTGTATATAGTACTAAAATGAATTCATCATCAACCACCTAAATAAAAATATAGTAATGGGAACATTATAATTATCCTTTTTACATTAATTATTGGTTAATATATAAAAATGAAGTACTTGAGAGGACTATGAGAACAATTATGGAGTTTATGGAAATTCAAAGCCAACATGGTGATAATATTCGGTGAATATAAGTTCTTATGAATTGAATTCCATATATTTTTTGACTCATGTTCCTTATATTTACCCATAGTCACCTCCTCATGATTCCTCAATTAGATATGCCCCTATAGGTTGGGTATTTTTATATGACTCCCAACATTTATTGATTTATTACAAGTTCTTATTAAAATATTTATATATAATAATTAATTTATTTTTAAAAAATTGTGGTATTATTATTTATATAAATTGAGAATTTATTATAATTATTAATATTATGTATATAATATTTATATTATTTTTTAATTATATATGATTACTTATTTTCGGATTATCAATTGTATCAAACATTCTATTATAAAGTGAAATTTGTGCAACCACCCTAGTACCAATCACTTTATGATGGTGTGTGTGAAATAGGGTGGGCATATTTTTTCACAAAATGTACTTAATACGTTAAAAAAATATTTTACACATAATATTAAGTATATAATTCATGCATTATTGATAAAGTGCATAGATATGATGATTTTACATGGTTGGAACAAAAGGTATATTAATATGGTGTATAAAATTATGATGTTTCAACGTAACAAAATACATTAATGTAATATTATGTTAACATAATTTTAACATCAGTCCACTACTAATTCCAAGAATCCCTACATTTTCTTATCTCTCTTATCATTACATCCATACAATTTTATGAATGATTGGTCGATAAAAAATTAAAATGAAACCATCCATGTAAAGAAATACACTAAACTGATATAAGAGTTTATCTTTATCTCTATATCCCTAAAACAGTTTAAATTTTCATCCATGCATGTGTTTTTTACAACTTACACTTAAACTCCATCAAAATCCAAAATATTTATTATTTTACCTCTATATAATTTTTTGAATTCCATGTTCTTATATTATTATCTAATATTTTATTAATATTTCTCAACCAAATATACCTATGATGTAATTCCATTTTCGATATCTGAATTTTCCTTCAAACCATCCATGATAGATTTATTAGATCTCCCACTATTAAACAACATATATCCATATTTATAAATTAATAAAATCTATATATAATTATAGAATATCCAAAAACTATACAAATTAGACACACTGGATTACATACCCTGATTGGGGGGGGGGGGGGTGAAATCAAGCTTTAAATATATAAATAGTTCCCTTCATTACATGTTTTCATCATAATATAAAAAATTCATTTATATTTATCTCAATGAAATATATGATAAAATAAAACCATAAATGAGGCATAACAATTTTTATTGATTCACTAAAATTAAACTAATCCAAGGAAAATACAATAATAATGTGTTTATATACCAGAATCTATAATGAATACTACAATTTCCACTTTTTTGAGAAGTCTCGTGTCCCTAGTTTTCAACTATTCACAATCCGAAGAATTCATTTCTTTCTCGATGGAATGAATTCTTCTTGGAGAATCCACCAATAATCCATCTATCATTTAGTCAGTTCATATTACCATTAGTGTGACAGAAAGACCCATTTTCCTAAATGGGATAAAATGTTCTTTGCTATATAAAATCCACCTTATTAGTAATTAAATAATGAATGGATTCCTTTATGAACAATCCTTATTGCAATAACCTTTAGGAACTACAACCTATGTGAACTATCCTATGTATATGTTCATAATAGACTAAAATCATGGTTTTCCTTCTTCTTCATTTATGTGAATCCCTTTATGAACATCCTTTGTGAATATAATTACTTTGTTATCTCACTTATATTAACAGACATCTCATATTAAAAACTCATAAATTTTATGAAATTACATTATATAATTCACATTAATCAAACCACTCTAATTTTTATTTGAGTTATTATGATGAAGTGCCAAGGGGATTTATATTATCAATAAGTCTTAAAAAATAAATAAGAATTATATGACACTTGAAACCCTTTTAATATCCATCTTCACATAATATTCCATTTATGATAGATAAGAAATTGCTAACACCCATTCATATACAATATACATTATAAGGTTTGTTTCCATTAAGGGTTTTTGCAAAAAATTCATCCACATAATTCATTTATATATTTAAATAATATTTACCTAAAATTTATTCATTAAAAAAATATCATATCTTTAAATGATTCTTATAATAATGTAAGGTTATCCAATATGTTTAAAAAACCTCTTCTATCACATATTTTTAAATTACATGCTCTATAGGATAAGTTAATGATCATTTAACTACTATGAGATAATTTTCTGACATATCTCCAACACTATAAAAAAATGAAATTATAAAATTATTACATTGGTTCATATTTTTACACACATGTTAAAAAATATATTTAATGCATCTAGAACCAATTTATGAATCTTCTTTTTAAATTAAAACCCTAGATCATTGGAAAAATTGTTTATTAGTAAACAAAACCCAAATCTCTAAAGCATTATCTTTCAAGAGTTTTTTAAAAAATATTCATCTTTGGGTTTATTGATAATGCTACAACCTTATAAATAAGTTAGTTTAAAATCCCTTTCATTTTTCCTTCTAACTCAATTATCCATATAAAAATCCAACTCACAATGAATTCCTCACCAGACATGTACAATGAGTCCTCATGAGTCAATATCTAAGATAGAAATAGTTGTATCATGAAAATATCATGAATGTGTCATTTTATTTATCATAGGATCTCTACCTTATCATCATCAAAAAACAAATTTCATAAAAAAATATCATTATGATATTTATGAGATAAATAAATATCTTTAATTTCATCTAATTTCTCTCTATCCATATGTTTTCTATACTGCAAACATATTTTATCCACCTAATTTAATATATATAATGTATCTCCCTTTATCATATTTACTCATATTGATAAATATATCCATTTTCATGAATAATATCCCTTCCCCTTTGTCAATGATGAAACGTTTACTCATTTTGGGAGTGTGAAATGAAATGTACATCTGCCATTATACAAGTAAATCACCACCATATTTTGGGGAGTAGGTGTATCACATCAAAAATTATCTATGTTTGGATATATAGATATAATTTTAGGGTAATAAAATTAATTTAAAAATTATTCTTAGGTATGGTGTTGTTTAAAATATCTAGGACATGATTTTAGGTAGGAACATATTATAATTTCACCAAAAATGATCAACATTTTCCATTGTAAATTTATTGTCTATTTCAATGTGCATCATCCTCAATTGTTGAATGAGATTTTATATAAATTTAATAATCATAATATTACCTCAATAAACATAAATTGAAGATTTCAAATTGACTCCTATATATTAATTTTATTATTACATCCACAATAGCTATGTTCCAGATTGAGTGGATGAATTTTTTTTCAACATTTATAGTTCTGAATTAAATTAATTCATCATTGTTTGTAAACCAATAAATATAGAGTTATCAATGATAAAATGGAATTCATCATATTTTATTTCTATCATATACTAAACTATCTCATTTATTGTTTATTTTTGAAAAAAAAATATTGTTAATATATTTAATGATAAGGAAAATTAAAATTTATCATTCATTTGATAAAAAAAATATTGTCTTCACATCATGAATGTTTCACTCTTTGGGATTTATTTAGTACCATGCATTGTGGAATGTTTGAAATACAACATTAGTTCAAGTCCCTATTAATTATAATAAACTCTTAATAATTGTTCAACACTCTATGATATTGTCCTCTTTTCCACCATCACCTTTTGATAACCTCATTAAAGAATACATTATTGTTTTCATTGACCTATAATCCTCTATTATGAATCTTTTGAATACAATTTTATGATACATTTATTGATAAATTAATGTGTTGATATTTTCTTGAGTCACCAATAATCTCTTAAAAAATGTTAAATATTGAATCATGGATATTCAGAACATTGATCTCATATGTTTAGAAAATAATTGGTATTTTTCCTCATTTGATCCTCAAAAAAATTATATCATCAATTTAAATTAACATCAATATTATCTGATTACATAACCCTTTGTAATTTTCTTCGCATATAAAAATAATTATTTAAAAACACACCTCAATCTCATATTTATCTATTATGAACCCAAAAAGTAGATTGATGCACACCTAATCCAAAAGGATTGCATTGATGAATGTTGATTTGATATATATTTGTAATCCTTCGAAATTTGTATTCACTAACATATCCAAGAATAGAATAATTGCTCCCAAATTGGATATGAATCTAAGTTTCCCATCAATGTAAATACCTTAAATTTGGGAGTTTCATTTTTTCTATAGGTTTCCAACTTTCCAGAGAGTCATGCATCCTTTGACGTTAATTATAAAACTATTTTTTTTGTAAATGAGAATGATTTATGAGATCATGGAGGAGATAGGAGTATCCCAAACGTGCTCAGAGACTAGAGACAATGTTTTTAGCGAGACCAACTGAGGCACATTATAGTCCCATGGTTATTATTAAACATATTTCTGATCAGTGGGACATAAAAAAATAGGATTAAATATTGATTAAATAGTTGACAGAGGTCATTATTCCATAATACTATGGTAATAAATTGTATGAGTTTATGATATAGTTGATCTACTAGTTATCTTATCAATGTGACGAACTATGTAAGGCATTAAGACCCTATTATTGTGTGCCTTCATAGGATATGAATGGTTCTTCAAAAAATATGCCTAACCATGCTAGGGATGTGCGACAAAGATAGTGGTGGTGTAGAGATGGTGCACGACTTGGACAACGATGGTTCAAAATCATGTGGATCCATTAAAAGGTTATAATTTACCATTTTACCTTCATTAAATAAATTTAATTTCATCCCATTCTCTCTACATTTCCTATTCCCAATAGTCCCCCTCCAGACATCTCTCCTCTTCTATCAAAATAGTTTTTGAGGGAACTCCCTGTCTAATATATGATTCAAGTTTCTTTCATCTCATTGGAATACCCTTAGCGAGTCGGTTATTACTCATTCATTCTTTCTTCATTTTCCACACAACTTTTAATTATATTTTCATTTGAACTAGTATTCCTTATTTTTAGGGAGATTTTTTATTACATTTATTATACACATTAAATCCAAAATTAAAGGCTTATACTAGGTAGGGGTATTATAATTGTATATGGTAGGTGGTATATATATTTTCCTTAAAATTAATGTTGTTTATTATTTTTTTCCATGGTGTCGCATACCAAAATTTTGGTGTATTTTTCCCATAATAAGAAATACATAAAATTAATTTTCTAAACCATGATATTATCTTACTTAGGCCCCTTGAAAAGGATAGAGGTTTTCAACCTCAACCAAATCCACCCCTAATGGGGTAGAATAATTTCCTCAATTTAATCTATCCTTATGGTGTGTTGAGCATTTAAAATATCATTGAGAGCTATATATAAACTAAAATAATTGAATAATTTTTTAATACCTCTTAGATTATTCTTATTTATAAATGGGGAATGAAATGAAATGGGTCATCTATTGACATATTCTTATCTAATAGATTGTATTATAGTTTGGAATGTATAGTATCATAGACCCACAATATCCTTTACATAATAAAACTGAAATTAAATAATATGTAACAGAATGAAAGAGTATTTTGTATAGAACTGAATACCCGCATACATATTAAATTGTTAGATTCCTTAGTTTTCCTCCTTCGATGTGGCTTTCTTAGACCACATTATTTTAATTACCTAAGATCTAATCATTTTTTACTCCCCTTATCATAGACATGATTATTAAACTCAATGAGAACACATATGACATGGGTCCTCATTTCTTATCCTATGATAGTTCTACTTTATAATTTTTTCCCTTGGATATACTTCAAGGAGTTGAGGAGTCAACTAGTTCAATAGACTTGGGTATTGTCCCATGTTGGTCTGACATGTGACATATCTCATGCATTCCATAATTGATGGTTTACCTTATAATTTTTTTATTCCCTATTTATAAACATCTTTTAAAATATAATGTTCTTTTATACATGGTTTTATGATAACAACATTTAACTACATTACCCCAATTATACCAGAACACTATTACAAATTATACGATAATCATGGATTTAATATAAAAAACGTTGGTGGTGGACTCCTATGTTTAATTACAAACATTCCAAGATAGTAATTGGTTACCTGAAAAATTTCATATATACTAGTAGGGATAAATGAATGTTCCCTTCTTTGGACACTTGATGATCTATACTAGGATGGAGTATAAGAGAATATGACTAAACATAGTCCCATAATCATATTGGAGATATCATTCGTTATTTTTGATCATTTTTTATAGAATATGTAATGTATGTTTGCTTACCTTTTTCATTTACTCCGTTTTGTGTAGGATTATGAAATAATTATTTCAATATGAAAATGGGTATTATTTATGTCAGTTCACCCTTTTTCGGTATTTAATTATTTTATTCACAATATTAGAACATTTAATAGATTACTAAAATATTTTCACTATTTTTCACAAATCCAATCATAATGATATATTCTCCCCATTATTCCATAAAATAACCTAACTTCTAATATGAAGAATTTGGAATACGGGGTCATGCGCAAGATTTCATGCGGTCGAACAGGTTTAGTTACTATGGAGTGAATTTGATCTGGGATGTCACATGTTGTATCAAAGTGTAACACCCAGCCCTACCTCATTGGCTTAAGGAGGCGGTGAGGGTTACTTTGCCTTAAGCGACATTCCCAAGGTGCCAAAGGCTGGAAATAAATAGTGAGGGCTCCAAGAACAATTAGGGAATGTTTTTTCCATGATACAAAACCAATCAAAAAACCACAACTATATGATGAATGTCAATAAAACCAAACTCATACTTTACCGAGAGAACATGTTAATCTATAATTATCCATGCCAACAAAACCCAATAAAACATCAGAGTACAATGCAGAAGACTCAACAAGAAACACCACAATCCATGACACCACCACAGCTCCACACCATGCTCCAAGATCAAAGCTGCAAAAAGAAATCAGAAAGCTCCACCAAAGGAGGTTGATTCCTTACCTTTGCCCACGTCACGATACACGACATCTGCAAAGACACCAATGTGCCAAAGCAGGGGGTGAGTACTAAAACTCAGTAGGTTTTCCCCAAATGACTTCCATACACATGCCACTAGGATAAAACTGTTAGCCAATTTATATAAAACTATTTATATAAAATAAAACACAAGTGCAATCATTTTCATAAGTCCAACATACCCTTACCCGGTCATCACATCTAAACCAAGAAACCAAGGGAAAGACCAATAAACATGCCATAAGCCATTATATTTCTCACATATTAGCACAACAATTCCATCTTGCAAAACAATCATCAAAAACAACCAAATCAACCAAACGGTGGCACTTCCGTCCAACCCGTTCACCCATTTACAATTAGTGGCACTTCTCATCCACATATACTTTGATGGTGGCCCTTCCATTCACAATCCATCCCCTTAATTATAGTGGAACTTCCCACACACTTCCACACAACATTTAAAAAAATAAAAACCAAGATCACAACATCATGCAATCAACTGATTCCATTTCACATCAATCCCATTTAATAAATCGACCATTTATTGAAAATCATTTTCCATGCCAAAGCCCCATTTCAATAAAAATGACATCTTTATTGAAACAAATTTTTCATCAACCATTTTCTCAAATCAATCTCATAAATCCCATATTAAAATCTCCATTTTAAAATGCACAATAAAAACACATCACCATGAAACCCCCCTTTTCCCCAAAAATCTGCAAATGGATTTCCAACCAAAATCAAACATCATTACACAATTAATTTCCATCACAATGAATTAATTGTAACATGTAACAGCTAGTTAAACTCAAGTGGATTTGGGAGAGAAGACACCTACCTCTTAGGGTTTGGCAAAATCAACCCTTCTCCCAAACACACATCAATCCGGTAGAACGCCCCCTCAAAACCACTCTAGATCCCTCCCCTACCATTAAAAAGTCTTAAAAACATCATCGAAAGAAACCCCAAACCTAGATCTACAAGACACAAGTGTATATCTAGAAAAACATGACAGATAGGGATTTAGATCTGAAGGAGAACATGAGAGAAACAAGAGGAGAGACTTACCCGGAGTAATCACCTTCAAACCACCTTGAATCCTCTTCAAAATCCTTCCAAACCGAGTTGGAGAGAACCCTAAAACGCCGAGAACCCAAAAACCTGCATAAGGATCAAGTGGGAGGAAGAGAGGAGTGAAATTATGCAATTCCGAGTGATCCTGGGTTTTAAAACCATATCTTTATGTGGTCACACGGTTAGCCCACACGGTTTGGAAAATTGTGTGCTCACCGTGTGCACGCCAATGCCTCAAGAGACAGAGTCTACATGGTTTTCTCGCACGGTTTGGAAAACCATGTGTAGGCCATGTAGAGCCTACTATCTCCCCTAGCATGGTTTCCTGGAGCATACGCATGCTTTACAATAATCGTGCTCAAACCGTGCACCCCTTTAAAAACCTCCAAACTCATCTGAAACCATTCCAGACTCTCCCAACCTATTCCCAACTCATACCATTCACTTTAAATACATAAAAATGCATAAACAATGGCCACATACCACAAACAGGGGGTGATAAATTCTCCCCACCATTCGACTTTCCGTCCTCGGAAAGTAGTGAACCCGCCCTTTGCCGAAGGAGCTGAGGCCACTACTCGACCATCTCCTTCTTCGACTCCCAAGTCTCCTCTGGAATCTGACCATGTTTCCACAAAACATGAACTAAACCGATGTTGTTACCACACAAGACTTTATCTTTCCAATCCACAACCCACACATGCATGTGCACCAACGAAGCATCCGGTTCTAGCTCAACATGATCCCAACGAATCACATAGTCACTATCTGGATGATACTTTTTCAACTGCGACACATGAAACACATTGTGCAGCGAACTAAACCGTGGTGGAAAATCCAAATTATAATCCACCTCACCAATTCACTCATAATTCTCTAAAGTCCCAATATACCTTGGAGATAACATTCCCTGCTCTCCAAACCGACGATGTCCCAACCTGGGAGAGATTCTCAAGAAAACATGATCACTCACCTCGAACGACAACGGTTATCGACGATGATCCGCATACGATTTCTAATGACTCTGAGCCGTCTCCATTATTTTTCTGAACAACATGATCTTCTCCGTAGTCTCATGTACAAGGCTCGGTCCAACCATGGATGACTCACCCATTTCCACCCAACATAGTGGAGAAGGACACAACCACCCATACACTGCTTCAAATGGATCCATCTGTATGGAATCCTGAAAACTGTTATTGTATGAGAACTCAACCAACAACAAGGGCTCATCCATTGAACCCCGAAAATCCATGACACAAGCCCGTAATATGTACTCTAGAGTTTGTATCATCCTCTCTGATTGACCATCTGTCTGAGGGTGATACGCCGAGTTCATCGTCAACTGCGTCCCAAGGGCATTCTGTAAGGATTTATAAAAAAGAGATGTAAACCTCATATCTCTATCTGATACAATCAAAACACGAACACCATGCCTCTTTACCACCATCCGGATATAGATTTTGGACAGATCCTCCACCGTATGATATTCACGAATTGGAATTAAATGTGCCTAATTGATTAGCCGATCCACTATCACCCAAATATTATCGTGCTTCTTGAGCATTCGTGGGAGACCTATGACCAAATCCATCGCTATCTGCTCCCACTTCCAAATAGGTATTGGTAAAGATTGCAACATTCCTACTCACCTCTGATTCTCTACCTTGACCTGCTGATAAGTCAAGCATCTCGAAAAAAACTCAGCCACACTTTTTTTTTCATACCATCCCACCAGATCTGTGCTTTCAACGCTTTATACAATTTATGAATTCCAGGATGAACAAACCACCTGGAAGGATGATACACCCTGAGAAGATCATCCTGACAAGAAACTGGTATAACCATCCGATTCCGAAAACACAAAACTGAATCTCCATTCAGTTTCCAACCCTCAATGTTCTTTCCACCATTGATTCTTGACCCCAAGGTGACACACACAGAATCAGATATCTGTGCCTCCCTAACCAGTCCAACCAAGTCAGGAATCAACAAAACTGGAAAGAAGACCACTCTATCGCCCTGGTCCTCACATTCAGACCACATATCAGCTATAAACAACATCAACTTCCACTGTTCTAATGCATGTTTCATCATTTTAGCATATTATTTTCCACTAAATGCATCAATCACTAAATTTCCCTTACTCGGTGTATACATCAAGTCAAAATCAAACATCTGGAGATATTTCATCCATCTCCTTTGACTCAAGTTCAAATCCCTTTATGAGAAAATATGATTCAAGCTCTTATGATCTGTATATAACATGAACTTTTCACCGAAGAGATAATGACGCCACCCTTTCAAATCATGCACCGCTGCTGCCAACTCCAAATCATGAGTTGTGTAGTTCTTCTCATGCACTCTCAATTTCCATGATCCATACACAACCACATGATTCCCTTACATGAGAACACAACCCAACCCTGATCCCAATGCATCACAATATAGCTAGTCTCGCTTGTCATTGATTGAAGTTATATGCATCCCAAATTAATTACCCATTCTTGGAACTTTAGTATAGAAAAAGTTCCAGGTTGATCCATAGGGAACCGTGGAGTGAATGAATTCAATTGAGTTAATACTTAATTAGGTGAAGTATGCAGAATTTAGAATCAATTGGGTTGATTTTGGGTTTTGATTGAAACTAAATTGATTTACTTTGATGAAATGGATACAGTTTAAATGAAAACAACGGGTAAATTTAAAGAGTTTGTAAAATGGAAAGAAAATACATGTCAGGGCTGTGGTAAATAAAGAGTTTTTATGCATATTGTTTAAATGGTTGTGTTGTTCATAATAATTCAATCATTCGGGATTTCATTTTTTTACAAGATTTTCCTGGTCTGGTTCCTCTTGTTTTGAATTAGAGCAGCTGACTACTTGGTCTGGTAGTCAGTGTCTTTAATTATTTATTACGTCCAGTCCATTATTTTAATTGGTGAAAACCTTAAAATGGTCATGGATGTTTTCACTGTTACTTTTCTTTTGTATTTCTAAGAATCCTTCCCTTGGTCCGCCTAAGAATTCTCAGTTATATTAGATATTGGTTTAAGAAGAGTAAGATGAATTACAAAGATTCAAACACAACTATATAAAACAACATACATATTATGATCCCATCATCCACATCCCAAACAAGAGGGGTTTAGTTACACATAGACGGTGGGAGAAAAAAGAAACACGTGATACCTGATAGATTCATCGTGTAGGCGTTGAGGTATAGTGTCGGAAGGTGAAATGGTGGAGTGACGACACCTTAGTAGCATCGGGAATGGTGATAGAATAGTTTTCCTTTCCTCTCAATGGTTCTGAACCTCCAAATCCGTAGGCCAATGCCTCTTTTTATATAAGGATAATGTACACAGAATGTATAGAAAGTACACATCGTGTACTTTTCGTCAATGCGTTTTGGCGCCAGTTTCTCCACTACCAGGTTCCTAACACACCATCATTGACTTTTGAACACAGCGCCACCTACAAGTTGAGTGTACACGGCATGTAGCGCCGCCTTACACGGCGTGTAGTATCAAAAGTTTCGCCGTCATCCCCTTCTAGAATAGCAGACATGGCGTGTAAAAGTTCAAACACGCCTTGTCTTCATCAATGGCCACATGGGCGTGTGGACTTTTCTTCAGCAACTATCGCTTCTTGAAAGTAGTACATGGTGTGTAGTGCCACCACACACGGCGTGTATCTTCTCCCTGGTGACATGGGCATGTACTCCTTCCTTCGGTCCGTGTCCCTGCCAAGATTTACACAGCGTGTATAAAAGTACACACCATGTAGTTTCAAAATTTTCACATACTTCCCTTGATCCATGTATTTATCCAGAAAGCTCATGAATGTAAACAGATTCACCAATATCAATGAATATTTTTATAAAACAACAGATATTTTCTGAAAACATGTTTTTATTGTCAATTATATATATGGAAATGTATACACAAATCGGGTGCATCAAATTACCCCACACATAGTCATTTTCATCCCCTCAAGTAAAATCTCATCATCTAATTAAGAGATCCTATACTTTAAAAGGAAGGTATTTAATTAATCAAACTTATAACTGATAATGTTACTGAGGAAAAATTCTGAAGGGCACAAACAAATTCAATTTATATGATATTAAAATCATGCCTCATATATAATGTAATTAACTACTCTCATCCCCTTTCAACACATTTTTCAACCTTTCAAAAATAAGCATGCCACATGATGATTTACCTTACCAGTTAAAATCACACTCCACACTCAATATGTTTTTAACCAATGCTATGCTCATTCTAAGGTATATACACTCTATCCATAGGTTTTCAAGATATCTTGTTCTCTACTTCAGAAGAAATTGAATTACAAAAATCATGAGGGCTTTATCAATAAGGTTCATATGTTTCTGTGGCTAAGGGTTGGTAGGTTCAGATGTGAAAATATATCCTGAGGCTTGAAAAAGGATGGATAATTCCTTTAAACAACATTGCATGATATTCAAAGTAAAGCTCACTGAAAATACATCATTTAAAAGCACAGTAAAATGATTTTGTAATCATCACCATCTTCCTTAGGCAAGTAGGTTTCATGGGAAAATAAGCCTAAGGTTCCCTTGTTGTTTGTTTGTTGTTGTTTTTTGTTTTTTTTTGACAAGTAACAAAACACAAGGGAAAATCATATGAATACAATGAGTAGATATTTGGAATCCATTCTGCCCCAAATAATCAAGAGTCACTCCCCCACACTTTATTTCATTGTTGTACCCAAAAATATGCCATGTATTTCCAACTCCCTCTTTAAAGATTAAATGAATAATCATGCAAAGTTTAAAAAGAAATACAGTAGGAAGGGAAATAGGCTTGTAATGTGGTGTCCTAAGATGCATGTTCATGGCTTCTATGGGATTAACGAAGATTAAATGTTGGGTAGGTCTCAAGATAAAGGGGTTGAAACAATCTAATTACCCAATCATGTTAAAGTAATTCAAAAAGTTCTTTATGTTTCGAAAAGAAAAACTCTCAAATTCTGGTAGTGATGCATATCCTAAGAATCTCTCAAGAAAGAGGGTATTAGAAAATAAATATGAAAAAGCGTTTAGAATACCTCTCACGAGTGAAAAAATAATAAAGGGACTATCAGGCCATGACATGCATATAAATGATTAGCCTAATTAATGTAATTTAATCAAGGATGAATGGTTGCAATAGAAACAATATCAGCAATCATTTTAAAATACATAAAAACTAAAATAAGCATGTAACCTTTCCAAAATTTCCTACTGATAACTCTAGCATTTATAAGATTGATTAACCAAAATTTCTTTAAATATTTAAATATAGAGTCTAATAATTATGTCTCCTAGGTTAGTTTAAGGTCAATGACTAAGGTGAAAGATATAGATTCTCCCCCACACTTAATACTGCACATGGTCCACCAAGTGCAATAACAAGGTAAAGGTTGGGAAATAGGGAGAAATGGGGGAAAATGAAGGAAAGTAGTGGAAGAAGTAAATCCAAAAAGAAAGAAAAAAAGAAATGGAAAAAAATCCCCTCATGAAAAGTGATGCCCAAGGCGCTCCATGCCCGTACCTATGACTGTCCAGAAAATGTATTAGTTATTCTATAGATTTATAATATTAAGTTGATAAATTAAAAAGGATTAGTACACACCGTGTATATAAGTGGGACATAGCGTGTAATATTTGGGTTGCCTCCCAGGAAGCGCCTTTGTTATAGGTCATTGGTTCGACCTACTTACCTTGCTTAACTGAGGTGTATGGTGGACAACGTTCCTACCATGTTGTCTGTAGGATGGTAAGCATTCAAGCGTTGTCCGTTTACCTTGAATGGTTGACCATCTTCTCCAGAAATTTATACCGCTCCATGATGGAATACGCGGATAACGTGGAATGGTCCCGACCAGCGTGACATTAACTTCCTTGGAAATAAGCAAAGAAGAGAATTAAAGAGAAGTACCTGATCACCGGGTTGGAAGGATTTTCGTGATATCATCTGGTTGTGAATGTCTCTTGTATTATCCTTGTACAACATGGTGTTCTTGTATGCCTCTAATCAAATCTCATCTAGTTCCGACAGTTGGAACTGCCCTTTCTCGTCAGCTGCCTTTAGATCAAAATTTAGGGCTTTGACGGCCCAATAGGCTTTGTGTTCCAATTCTACTGGAAAACAGCAGGGCTTTCCATAGACAAAATGGAACGGGGACATTCCCAGTGGTGTTTTGAAAGTAGTCTGATTTTCCCACAAGGCATCATCTAACTTCTTGGACCAGTCCTTCCATGAAGCATTCACTGTTTTCTCCAGGATCTGCTTGAGCTCGCGATTGGAGAGCTCTACCTGTCCACTAGACTGTGGATGATATGTTTTCCTAATCTGATGCATTACTGCATACATTGACCGTATTCCTCTCATCTCTGTGTTGTCGAAGTGAGTCCCTCTATCACTGATCAGTACTCATGGAACTCCAATCCTGCTAAACATTTTTTTCTTTTAGAAATTTATGAGTACCTTGGCTGTGTCGTGAGGTGTAGTAGTATCTTCCACCCATTTGGAGATGTAGTCGACGTAGACCAGGATGTAAGTGTTCCCAAAAGATGGGGGAAAATTACCCATGAAATACATGCCCAAGACATCGAAAATCTTGACCTCCAAGATGGGATCCTGAGGCATCTCGTCTCTACATCCCACATTACCTGTCCTCTGGCACCGATCGTAACAGGAAACAAAGGCCCGAGCATCTCTATGCATGGTGGGCTAGAAAAATCCAGACATCATGATCTTAGATATGGTACGGTCTAGCCCATGATGTCCACCTACTGGTGAGGCGTGACAGAACTCCAGGACACCGTGAACTTCATTCTCCAGGATGCAACGGCAGATCACTCCATCTGCATAGGATCGGAATAGCAGAGGATCCCCCCAGAAGTACCTTTTCACATCAGAGAAAAATCTTTTCCTTTTCTGGAATGAGAGGTCGGGGTGAACGACACTTGTAACCAGAAAATTATCGATATCAGCATACAATGGTCTAGGTGTTTCACTGATCGAAAAGAGGTTCTCATCAGGAAAATCCTCCCTGATCTCCCGATCTTCTTCCTTCTCCAAGTGAGGCATCTCGAGGCGGGAGAGATGGCCAGCAATGAAGTTCTCACTCCCATTATTATCTTGGATCTCAAGATCAAATTATTGTAAGAGGATTACCCAGCGGATCAGTCGGGGATTCACGTCTTTCTTGTTGAGTAGGTACTTTAGTGCTGCATGGTCAGTATAAACAATAACTTTAGACAACACTAAGTAAGAACGAAACCTGTCAAATGAAAAAACCACTGTGAACATCTCCTTTTCTGTGGTGGTGTAGTTAATATGTGCCTCATTGAGCGTCCTGCTGGCATAAAAGATAGGTTGGAAAATCCGTTCAAGTCGCTGACCCAAGACTGCTCCCGCTACGTAGTCGCTCGAATCACACATCACATCAAATTGTTCCTCCCAGTTGGGAGAAATCATAACCGGAGCTTCCACCAGGCACTGCTTTAGATGCTCAAAAGATCTGACACATTGGCCATCGAACTCAAATATGGAATCCTTGGATAGAAGATTGGTGAGGTGTTGGGCTATTTTGGAGAAGTCACGGACAAACCGCCTGTAAAAACATGCATGCCCCAAGAAGCTGTGGATGGCGCGGATGGAATTCGGTATTGGTAGGAGTGAAATGACTTCAATCTTTGCCTGGTCCACCTCTATCCCCTTCGCTGAAATTCTGTGGCCATGGACTATGCCACTTTTCACCATAAAATGACACTTTTCCCAGTTCAAGACTAGGTTAGTGTGCTCAAATATTTCCAAAACAAGCTCTAGGCATCGTAAACAAATGGTAAATGATTTTCCATAAACAGAAAAACCATCCATGAATACCTCTAGGATTCGTTCCACCATGTTGTGGAAGATGGCCAGCATACAACGCTGGAAGGTGGCGGGGGAATTACAAATGCCGAAAGACATCCTTCGATAAGAAAATGTGTCGTAGGGTCAAGTGAATGTGCTCTTATCCTGATCCTCTGGAGAAATGGAGATTTTTTTGTAACTATAAAAACCATCGAGGAAGCAATAGATGTTGTGCCCTGCTAGCCTCTCTAGAATTTGATCCATGAATGGCAAGGGGATGTGATCCTTTCTTGTGGCATCATTTAACTTTCGGTAATCCACACAGACTCGTTAGCCCGTGATAGTCCGTGTAGGGATGAGCTTGTTCTTGTCATTTGAAATCACAGTGATACCCCCCTTTTGGGTACCACATGGAGAGGACTCCCCCACAGACTATCCGAGATGGGATAGATGATGCCTTCATCCAATAATTTGATCAACTCCTTTAAAAATTCCTTCATTGGAGGATTCAAACGCCATTGTGGTTGCCGTGATTTCTTGGTACCCTCTTCAAGTAGGACCTTATGAGTGCAAATGGTAGGGATGATGCCCTTCAGATCAGCGACTATCCACCCAATAGCATGCTTCCGCTGTGTGAGACCCTGCAGAAGTGCATCTTCCTGCTCCTGTGATAGTTCTGCATTACTTATAATAGGAAAAGTTTGATTGGGTCCTAAATACAAATACCTGAGAGAAGATGGAAGAGGCTTCAGTTTGAGTTCAGGCGCTTTTAAAATCGAAGGCACAAGTAGCTGCACCTTGTCCCGTTCCAAACTATCAGGAACAAATACATGCTACCAATAGTGTCCGCCCTTGCCTTCTATGAATTGTAAGTCTTCTGGAGCTTCTTCTAATAGAATATCGGGATCAGTTAAATTATTCGAAATAAAAGAACATACAAGTTCATCCCCTTTATCACAAAAATGATTAACCATGGTGGAAACTGCATAACAATCCTAATGCTCTGACAAGGAAGCATGTTTGACGGCTTTGAGGACGTTATAGAAACACTTTCATCACCTACCCAAAAAATAAGCTCCCCTTGGCGCACATCGATCAGTACCTTCCCAGATTCCAAGAAAGGTCTTCCAAGTATAAGAGGTGCTTTTTGGTCATCCCCCATGTCGGGGATGATGAAATCAGTGGGATGGATCAGCCTACCCACTTGGACCAGTACATCCTCTAGTAGTCCCTTCGGGTGCTTGATGGATCGATCAGCATGTTGAAGGGCTACACGGGTAGGTTTGAGCTCTTGGAGTCCCAGATTCTTGAAAACTCTGAGGGGTATGAGGTTCTCGCTGGCCCTTAAGTCGCAGAGGGCCTTCCCAAACTCACAGGATCCAATGGTACAAGGAATGGTGAAACTACCTGGATCTTGGAGTTTGGGAGGAATGGAATGTTGAACCACCACGGAGCACTACTTCATTAGTGCAATAACGCCCAAATACTCCATATTCATCTTATTTGAGAGGATTGCCTTCATGAATTTGGCATATGTTGTCATTTGTGTGAGGGCCTCCACAAATGGTATGTTGATATATAGCTTCTTAAAAACATCAATGAATTTGCTGAATTGGTGGTCCAGCTTTCTCTGGTTCAATCTTTCTGGAAAGGTTACGGCAGGCTTGAATGGTTGGATTACTTCCTTTTCTTTATTTTGTAAATCCCCCTTCTGTGGGATTTTGGATGAGGAGGGGTCGGTATTGGTACCTTTTTCATCAACAGTGGGTGTGGATGAACCTTGCTATGCTGATTGGTTCTGGCGGATCTTTTTTCCACTCCGGAGCATGATAGCATTGGCCTCCTCCCTTGGGTTCTTTTCGGTGTTCCCCAGTAGTGTACCGAGCTGCCTCCCTGAGAGTTGATTTTCCAGCTGGCCAATATGATTCTACAAGCCTCGAATCGAATCTTCCTAATTATAGAACCGAGTCTCAGCAGTAGAAATGAATTTAGTCATCAGATCCTATAACCTTGAGGTGTTCTCCTGCTGAGGTGGTTGTTGAGCCGGTGGAGGAGGTGTCTGTCGTGGCTGCTGTGGATGAGGGTTTTGATACCCTTGTTTCTAATTAGGACCCTGCTGAGGTTGTTGAGGCCTTTGGTATTGGTTCTGATATGTGGGCCGGTTGTAGTTTGGTGGTCGCTGGGGTGGAGGATTCTTCTGTTGTTGGCCCCAACCCATGTTCTGTTGATCTCTCAATGCCTGGTTCTGGTACTGCTGGTACTAGTTTGGCCCTCGATTTGGGGCAACATAACTCACCTCGCTCATCGAGGTGCCTCCATCTGAACCCGGGCATTCTCCCACGATGTGGTTATCACCACAGCCGCCACATGCTAGATGGTTCGCCGCATGAACATGAGATGCTCCTTTGAGGTTCAATGTGTCAATTCTCTTGGACAAAGCTTCCAACTAAGCAGCTAACATAGTGGTAGCATCAATGTTGTGCATACCTCGCTTTTGAGTCCCCCACTAGGAGTGCCACTGGAAGCTATTGGCTGACATGTCTTCCAGTAGTTCGAATAGTTCTTCAGGGGATTTCTGCATCACAGTACCTCCAGCAGCAGCGTCCACCACAGACTTGGTATTCATGGAAAGTCCTCCGTAGAAGGTCTGGACTTGCATCCATATTGGGAGTCCGTGATGGGGGAATTTTCGTAACATCCCTTTGAAGCGTTCCCAGGACTCGTAAAACGACTCGGAGTCGTGCTGCTGGAAGTTATGAATCTCATTGCGGAGTGTAACCGTCTTGGATAGTGGGAAGTACTTGGACAGGAATGCCAGGGCTAGCTCCTCTCAGGTGAGGATAGATCATTGTGGCAGCCCCTTGATCCTGTCCTTCGACTTATCCCGTAGAGAAAAGGGGAATAGGATAAGAAGGATGGTTTCCTCGGACACGCCATGGTACCGAAAGGTGTCGCAGATCTCTAGAAAGTTGGAGAGATGGGTGTTCGGGTCCTCGATGGCTAGGCCTACAAATTAGACTGTGTTCTGGATCAGCTGCATGATAGTAGGCTTGGTCTCGAAGTGCTGGGCCTGGACCGGAGGACGAATGATGCCCGTATCAGCTCCGTGAATTGATGGAAGTCTTTCCTCTATAAGGGCACGTCTTGGAGGTTGTTGTTGATGGGGTGGAGCTTGCATAAACTGCTCCTGAGTGGAAAAGTATGGAAGTGGGAAGAGTTTTTGTGGCAGCCTTTGGTAATCCCTTGAGGGGAATTCCATGAAGCATCTAGTAGGTTGCTTCGGTAGACCAGCAGCGGGAGGCTGCTGATCCTGGTACTGATGCTCAGTCGCAGCATCTATGGCTGGTTCTCCCTCTTCCCTATTCTCCATGGGTTGTGGTTGATGGTTGTGAGTTTCTGTCCGTGTACGCCGACGATGAAGCAAGGTCTGTTCAATTTCCGGGTCCAGTGGAACTAATTCCGAAGACTCGGAACTTCTGGATCGTGTAAAATGTCTAAACATACATTTTAAGCTCTTCACAACACAAAAATGAAAACCAGGCGTAAAAGGGGTAAAATTGAAATGGGATTAAAAAAAGAGATTTTTGATAATTTTTTATTTTTATTTTCACTTAAATCAATTATTAACACAATTTAAATCTTAGCACTATAACCAATCGGTGTCCCCACCAACGGCGCCAAAATTTGGTCTCTCTTGTCGTTGATTGAAGTTATATGAATCCTAAATTAATTACCCGTTCTTGGAACTTTCATATATCATATGTTCGGGGTCGATCCACCGGGAACCGTGGTGTGCATGAATTCAATTGAGTTAATACATAATTAGGTGAAGTATGCAGAATTTATAATCGATTAGGTTGATTTTGGGTTTTGATTACAACTAAATTGATTTACTTTGAAGAAATGGATACAGTTTGAAAGAAAACAACGGGTAAATTTAAGGATTTTTTAAAATTGAATGAAAAGATGTGTCAGGGCTGTTGTGAATAAGCAGTTTTTATGCAGATTGTTTAAATGGTTGTATTGTTCATAATAATTCAATCATTCCGGATTTCATTTTGTTATAAGATTTCCTTGGTCCAGTTCCTCTTGTTCGGAATTAGAAAAGCTGACTCCTTGGTCCGGTAGTCAGTGTCCTTAATTTTTTATTACGTCTAGTAAATTATTTGAATCGGTTAAAACCATCCAATGGTAATGGATGTTTTCACTGTTACTTTTCTTTTGTATCACTGAGAATCCTTCCCTTGGTCTGGCTTAGAATTCTCAGTTATATTAGACAGTGGTTTAAGAAGAGTAAGATGAATTACAATGATTCAAACTCAACTATATAAAACAACATACAAATTACTATCCCATCATCCATATCCCCAAAACGAGGGGTTTAGTTACACAAAGAAAGTGGGAGAGAAACGACACACGTGATACCTAACGGATTCATCGTGTAGGCGTTGAGGTAGAGTGTCAGAAGGTGTAATGGAAGAGTGACGACACCTTGGTAGCTTCAAGAATGGTGATAGCTGAGTTTCTCTTTCCTCTCAATGGTTTTGAACCTCCAAATCCGTAGGCAAGCCCTCTTTTTATAGAAAAATAAAGTACATGACATGTATAGAAAGTATACACTGTGTACTTTTCGTCAACGCATTTTGGTTCCAGTATCTCCACTGGTAGGTGGCCAAACATGCCGTCTTTGAATTTTGAACACGGCACCGCCTGCAAGTTGAGTGTACACGTCGTGTAGCGCCGCCATACACGGCATGTAGTATCAAAAGTTTGGCCGCCAGCCCCTTCTAGAATATAAGACACGGCGTGTAAAATTCCAAACATGACGTGTCGTCATCAACGGCCACATGGGCCTGTGGACTTTTCTTCGGCAACTACCACTTCTAGAAAGTAGTACATGGAGTGTCGCACTGCCACACACAGCGTGTATCTTCTGTCTGGTGACATGGGCATGTACTCCCTCCTTCGGTCCATGTCCCTACCTGGATGTACACAGAGTGTATAAATGTACACGCCGTGTAGTTTCAAAATTTTCACCGACTTCCGTTGATCCATGTATTTAGCCAGAAAGCTCCTGAAAGTTAACAGATTCACCAAAATCAATGAATATGTTCATAAAAAACAGATATATGCTAAAAACATGTTTTTATTGTCAATTATATATATGGAAATGTATACAGAAATCGGGTGCATCAACACCACATACCCTTTTCCTAGTTCCTGCAAAATCAAGATTGGTGCGGATGTAAGATGACCCTTTAACTCTTCAAAACACAGCTGACACTGTTCATTCCACTGGAATGGAATATTTTTTCTTGTCAGAGCTGTCATCGGTGAAGACAAATGTGAAAAATCACGAATAAAGCACTGATAATACCCCTCTAGGCCAAGAAAACTCCATATCTCAAATAGACTCTTTGTCCATTTCCCTGAAACAACAGCCTCTATCCTTTCTGGATCCACTGAAACACCCATTTTAGAAATCACATGGCCAAGAAAATGAACTTCTTGTATCCAAAAGTCACACTTTGAAAATTTTGCATACAATCGATGATCCCTCAAGATCGCCAGCACTGTCTCTAAGTGCTCACATGCTCCACCCTTGTATTGTAATACACACGAATATCATCTAAAAACACCACCACAAATGAATCCAAGTATTAATGAAATATCTGATTCATCAATGCCATAAACACCGATAGTGCATTCGTTAGACCAAAGGCCATAACCACATATTCATAATGGCCATATCTGCTTCTGAAATCTGTTTTTGGACTTTCCTCCTTCCTCACCTGCAATTGATGATATCCCGACCTCAGGTTGATCTTGGAGAACCACTGGGCTCTCCTCAACTAGTCTAATAGATCATAGATTCGTGGATGTGGATATCTATTCTTTATCGTCAATTGGTTATTTCTACGATAATCAACACATATCCTCAATGTTCCATCCACCGTTTTCACGAACAACAATGGAGCTACCCACAGAGACATGCTAGGCCAGATAAACCCTTTGTTTTCCAACTCATCCAACTAGAATTTCAATTCCCGTAATTCAGTAGGTGCCATTCGGTAAGACAGAAGTGAGATAGGACTGGTCCCCAGAAGAAGATCAATCGTAAACTCCACTTCTCTTACGGGAGGTAACCCAGAGAATTCTTCAGGAAAACATCCATGAACTGATCCACCACTACTGGAAGGACACTCTTCTCAAAACCCTCTATGGATTCTAATGTCAACACTGCCAACTGATACAATAGCGTACCCACTTCTGGATCCAACAAACCTGTTGCACCCTGCCTTTCATGCTTCTCTCCTCTAATGAGATTTCTAACCCCATCATGTGTCATAAAATCCACTGATCGCGCATCGAAATCGATGTGAGTCTTAAACTCCACCATCCAATCCATTCCCAAGATTACATCATACCCATCCATATCATGCATTGAGAAATTCTACACTATCTCAACCTCTCCCACAATGATACAACATTCTCTACACAAGAAGGCTCGACACTCTCTTCGACCAAAAGGAGTTTGAAGTTTCAAAACCTAGGGCATAATTTCTACCCTTAAACCCAGAAAATCAACCACACGTGAAACAATAAAAGAGTGTAAAGCACCAGTATCAAACAGAACTTGCATCAAGGTAGAATTTAAAATAATAGTACCTCGCACCGCGGATGGTCCCGACCGATCATCCACCACAACCTGCTCAGCTCCAAACACATGCTTTCTTGCCACACTCTTCTCTTTATTTCTTTGTTGAGGAGTCGTGGTATTATTAGAATCACCATGACCCACATTACTCTACTGCTGAGGGGTATACTGCTGCCCCCGTCCCATCAAAGAATACGATGTCTGTGATCCCTGAGTAGTGTCACAGACACCCGACCTTGGAAAATTCCAACAATAACGATGTAGATGCCCCATCTTCTTACAATTATGACATGATTGAGGTTGTGTCATACAATCCCGCTTGATGTGGTGTATCTAACCACACTAATATCATGCCATATTTCTCTGGGGATTCATAGGAAGATTCACCGGTCCTACCGTAGGATTATATGCCATATTCCCACCCTGGGTATAAGTGTCTCTCCCTTGCTTGATCCCAGCGTTAGAGTTCCCACTATTCCCCATGGGTACCACCATGCTTCCTCGGCCTGGGGCTCCAAACAGATCCCACTAAGACACCAAGGTTCTATTCACCATCTCTGTGTAATCATCTATACACAGCACCGCTATCTTTGAACAGATTTCTTCCCTTAACCCAGCTTCAAAGATCCTTGCCTTCAGCAACGTGCTACCCGCTACCTTGGGTGAAAACCGCACTATGTTCATGTACATAGCTGCATACTCCGTCACAGACATAAGCTATTACTTCAAACTGAAGAAATTAGTCGTGCACAGAATTATGAAGGTATGTGGGTATAATTTTTTGTTAAAATATTCCTCAAACACTTCCCACATCATACCCTGGTCCATCCCTGCTTTGACTACCAACTCCCACCATTGAAGAGAAAGGTATTCCAACATATACGTGTCCAACTTCACTTTCAGCTCTTCCGTCGTTCCCAAGAACTCAATGATATTGTTAATTATTTTCAGCCATGCCTCTGCTATTTCTGGCTCTGAATCACCCCTGAAGATGGTTGGATTATTCTTTTGAAACTGAACCGCATGATCCACATTCCTTGGTTCATCCACTTTGTTTCCACATTCCACGGCTTGGATAGCATGCACTATGCTTTGCACTAGCTGCTCGTTCACCTGAGGCTCATGTGCTACCACATTCTCAATAGCCTCCACTGGTTGGTCTCTACGATGCCTACTCGGTGCCATTTCTTTAACAAAAAATAAACCACCATGAGTCTCACTTCTGTAGACCTCACGAAATCGCATTTCAAATCACATTACACAAACTATCACAACAAGGCTTTCCACCATTTCACATTTTTCCACATGTGATAAGTCTCACCATTTTGAAAACCAAACCATTTTCAAAGTACCAATTTTTTCACATTACAATTTCACAAATTCTTATCACATCATAAATCATTATACCTCAATGAAATATGAATCCTAGTGGGAAATCATTTCTACCATGCATGCCATGGTTATCTCATTTGCTACGCCCACGACATTGAGATATCTAATGCCTATAAGTGTCTCCAAAACACTTATGTACCCAACTCCCTGGTAACTTGAATTTCATCATAAAAGGGTTAGTTATTACCTTCTATGCTATACATTCCATGTTCCAACATTCCAACGCCTTGCTACCATCCCGATTCAAGGAGTATACCACAACAAATGTCAACACCGAATCCGAGAATCAACTCCAATGGACTGAACAAACTGATACCACTTGTAACAACCCGCCCCTACCTCATTTGCTTGAGGATGCGGTGAGGGTTACTTGGCCTTAAGCTACGTTACCAATGCGCCAAAGGCTGGAAATAAATTCCGTGGGCTCTGAGAACAATTGGGGAACAAATTTCCCTTGATACGAAACCAATCAAACAACTACATATATGACAAAAAAAACCCAATACAACATCAGAGTACAATGCGGAAGACCCAACAAGAAACACCACGAGCCATGACACAACCACAGCTCCACACCAAGCTCCAAGCTCCAAGATCCAACAAGGAATCACAATGCTCCACCAAAGGAGGTCGATGCCTTACCTTTTCCCATGTCATGGTACATGACATCTGCAAAGACACCAACTTGCCAAAGAAGGGGGTGATTACTAAAACACATTAGGTTTTCCTAAAATGACTTCCATACACACGCCACTAGGATAAAACCATTTTCCCATTTATATAAATAAATTTATACAAAATAAAACACAAGTACAACCATTTTCATAAGTCAAAGGTACCCTTACCTCATCACATCTAAACCAAGAAACCCAGGGAAATCCAAACAAACATGCCATATTCCATTCTATTTCTCACATATTAGCACAATAATTACATCTTGAAAAACAATGCACAACAACAACCAAAACAACCAAATGGTGGCACTTCCATCCAACCCGTTCACCCATTAACAATTAGTGGCACTTCCCGTCCACTTATACTCTGATGGTGGCCCTTTCGTCCACTATCCATCCCCTTCATTATAGTGGTACTTCCCGCCCACTTCCACACAACATTTCAAACAAGAAAACCAAGATCACAACATAATGCAATCAACCGATTCCATTTCACATGAATCCCAGTAAAAAAATCAACCATTTATTGAAAATCCTTTTCCATACCAAAGTCACATTTTAATAAAATGACCTCTTTATTGAAACCCCTTTTTCATCAACCATTTTCCCAAATCAATCTCATCAATCCCATTTTAAAATCTCCATTTTAAAATGCACAATAAAAACATTTCACCATGAAACGCCCTTTTTCCCCAAAAAACCCCAAATGGATTTCCAACCTAAATCACACATCATTAAATAATTAATTTCCATCACAACGAATTAATTGTAACATGTAACTACTAGTTAAACCCAAATGGAGTTGGGAGAGAATCCACCTACCTCTTAGGGTTTGGCGAAATCAACCCTTCGCCCATATGCACTTTAATCCGGTAGAATGCCCCCTCGAAACCTCCCTAGATCCTTCCTATACCATTAACAAGTCTTAAAAACATCATCCAAAGAATCCCCAACAATATATCTACATTCCACAATTGTAGATCTAGAAAACAAAGAAAGATAGAGATGTAGATCTAAAGAGAACACAAGAGAAAAAAGAGGAGAGACTTACCCGGAGCAATCACCTTGAAACCACCTTGAATCCACTTCAAAATCCTTCCAAACTGAGTGGGAGAGGACCATAAACCCTTTGGAACCCAAAAAACCACGTATGGCTAGAGTGGGAGGAAGAGAGGAGTGAGATGAGGCAATCCCGAGTGAGCCCAGGTTTTAAAACCCTTAATTTATGTGCCTGCATGGTTAGCCTGCATGGTTTGGCAAACCATGCACTAACCATGCGCACACCACTGCCATGAGAGCCAGAGTCCACATGGTTTGGAAAATCGTGCTCAGGCCGTGCGGAGCCTACTCTCTCCCCCTGCATGGTTTCCTGGATCATACGCATGGTTTACACTAACCGTTCTCAAACTGTGCACCCATTTAAAAACCTCCAAACTCATCTGAAACCATTCCAAACTCTCCCAACCTCTTCCCAACTCATTCCATGCACTTTAAATACATAAAAAATTCATAAAAAAAGGCCACATACCTCAAACTGTGGGTGTTACACAAATGTTTCTATTAATTTCCTTACTATTTTTGGTCGTTAAAAATGATAATAGGATGTTTCAAAATTTTGTTATGATCATTTTATTGTGAGTATCAAATCCCATGTTTATGGAAAATAAAAATTAGGTTGGTTGTGGATTTGTTTCCAGATAATTCTTATTATAGTTGAACTATTTTCATGGAGGGTGATACACATTATCTATGGCCTTTATTATCATTTTATTTATGGAATCCCGTTTTTAACCTTGGATTGTAATGGAAAGGAAGAATTTTCCCATGCATCTTCATAGAAAAAATGAGGATTTATATGTAATGTGAATTCCATGTGATGTTTATTTTATTGTGTAAGTTACAAACATAAATTTATAATTCCATGAATGTTATATTGGTGAATTACTATTTTTTCATGCTGGAAAGGGGATATGATAATTAGTTATTTAATGTGTCTTCATCCACCAAAATGGAGTTTTATCATATTTTATTATAATGGAACCTTACCTTGAAAATTACGACAATTATGATCAAGGTATATTGAGTAATGTGGGTTGAAGCACTTGATGGTTGTGATTAAATAGATTCCCATTATTCTTTATAATGATATTATATTTATACATTGATAATGGTGATCCATATAATATGACCACCATATATTCGCTATATAAAATCTAATCCTAGATGTAAAAGTCAAGATTTTGTATCATGATGTTCCATTATAATATATAGGGCATATGTATTTATAATTTTGGAATTACAACTCATCTATCTGGATCATGATATTTGTAAATATTTTATTTATGATTCATAATAATTAAAATAACGGTATAAAATTATATGGGGATACAAATTATACCTCAATAGTTTCTATACTCTATAACCTGAAATCGAAACTCTATATAATACCACCCATGATGACTGACTTGAACTCTAACTCAAACCATTCTTTAATAGTGGCTAGTTTGGAACAACTATTGTGTAGGAAGGTGTTGTACATGTCACATTCTTTTTTTGTGATGTATTAAATTATTTTTTGTCATTTGAGTCATGCATTATTCATTTAAGACATATGATTCCATGAAGTCCTTGTGAAAAATTCTAGAAGATGGTGAAGACCATGATTTAGAGGTGGTATTCCCTAACCAGCCTTTATAAAATTCAATAGGGCCACCCATGAAAACATATATATTGTACATGAAATGGGAAAATTTATTTTATATGAATTCCTATGGCTGATTTGGACCATGTTATGATACCTATAACCTGTCTATACTATGGTAGATTTGATGTGATGATTTTATATGAAATATCCACAAATATTCTCTAAGGATGGTGGCCCCCTGGTTACTATTCAAGGAAAGAAGACACTTTACCGATGTCTAAGATTTTAGTGATTATTCTTGATATTATGGTTAATAATGTAGTTCATATTCCTCATTGATCAAAAAATAATCAATAGAATATTTTAAATCTGGTTGAAAAACATTGAAGGATAACATTGATGTTTTTCTATTCCATCTTTTTGGATTAATTCTAATGAGAGACACATAGACCTGATCAAGATTGGGAGTTTATGCAGTTGGACTGGGGTAGTATATATATTATTGAAAACAAAGAATATTTCAAGGAGATAAAAAATTTCATTACTACTCTTTATGGTGACGAATTTAATCGGGTGAGTTTATTTGAGGACATGATTAGAAAGGGCATCCATTCATAGGTGCATATTTTTTAGGTGACTACTGTTTCTGAGTTTGTGAACATTATGTTCATATCTGACTGTAAATATATGTATTTTGATGGGGTGTGGAATGGTCATTTATTTTCAAGATAGTTAGGTAGTTCAACTAATGTCATGAAGTATCGTTTAATGTTTTTGGGGGTAGAGAAGTTCAATTCAGGTAGTGTGGACTATAAATTTTATAATATTACATCAATGTGGAAATAGAGGTAATTTGAATGCCCAATGTGAAAGAGTTACAGTTTAATGAAAATATATTTGTTGAACGAGAAATCATAAAAGGTTTTATATGACCATTCCACCTATTTCTGGGGGGAAAAGGATCCACACTAGCTCCTCTATGTTGAGTGGGACCAACAGGTCTAGTTAGATAGGGAGAGAGAATACTACATGCCATACATGATGAGGAGGTGTATGTGACAGATTGATATATATATATATATATATATATTTGATATATATTTCTAGAAAAAAAACTTCTTAGGGTAGTTATATTATTTTTCATGGCCATGGATTCGGAAAGTTTGTTGTTGTGAAACCAACAACCAATGATCATAGAATTGGTACATCTACACTTCGATGCACGATTTGAGTAGACACGAATTAGAATCTTCCTTATTTAAAAAAAGAACATGATACTAATTTATAAATGATTATATTATGCAAGTTGTTTTCCATGAAAGTCAATAATTTTGTAGAGTTATGAATCTTGATAATCAAAATGCAGTGCAGCTAGATAGTGTATGCCTATTCAGGGGATACCACCTTGATATTGGAAAAAACTATTTATTATGGAACCTTTTAATCCGTGACATGAAGAGAATCAATATCATTTTCAGGAAATATTGATTGGTTCTCCATAATGCTTGTATTTAATGTTATCATAAGAGAGTTTAATTTATATCCCTAGAGGGTGATAGTTAAATTCATAATGGATTATATGACATCCAATCTAGTTGAACTAGACTTGTGCATATTGGGTTCCGCGGAGGGTCACCCCATATTTGTATCATATTCTTGAGTGTATAGGGAACACATCAGATATAATTCCCTCATGTAGTGGAGCATTTAATAGGTTTTCTTCCTTGATGACATTTCTATGTTACCTCATTCAAGATATAAAATGTATATTATAGATTTAGTGTCGGGAGATATACTCATATCTATTCTTCCTTATAATATGGATCTTATTGAACATGAGAACTCAAATGGTAGTCAGAGGACCTAGAACTACAAGCAATTAAAGAACCGATTATTCCACTATGGGACAGACCGATGTTTTTTCCATGATGCTAGATGGTACACTTAGTCTTTGGGTGGATTATCATGAATTAATATATCTTATGGATAATAACCAATATCTACTACCTTAATTTAATGACTGCTTTGACCATTTTTGAGGAAAAAAGGTTTTCGTGAAAATTGATTTGATGTTGGGAAATAATCAGTTACATATTTTATTATTAAATATACCTTGTATGACATTTTATAGAAGAAATGCCTTTTGTGTGTATTTATTCAATCCATTATATCTCATGAACACGCTGATAATTTAAATAGAAATCATGAATTTGTTTTCCACCCATACCAAGATTATATTGTTGCCAATTTCTTGGATAGATTTTAAAAAATCATGTTACACGGCATGAAATCCTATTGAGTATAATGAGAGAGAATATTATATATTATATTCCTACATCATAAAAATTTAGATTGAAATATTTCACACCCATGGTCACAATATCTCTGTTAAAGGAGTACCTATAGATCCATATAATGTGAGGGTCACGGTTTCATGGGAACAACCTAAGATAATTATTGATATTCTTATGTTTTTGTGGGAAATGGTTTAATATTGGAATTTTATTCTAGAATTTTCAAAAAATTTACTACCTATTACATGATTTACTAAAAGGGATATTAATTATATATAAATTGATGCTTGTGATAGAGTGGTTGAGAGGTTTAATGGAAAATTGAAATCAACATTGATCAATATTTTACCTATTTATGGAAGAGGGTATATAGTTTTATGTTATGGATCAAGAATTAGTATAGGTATAGTTATGATGCAAGTAGATAGACTCATGGTGTACGAGTCTCCTCATTTGATACCGCATACGTATAATTACCGGGCCCAAAACCTTGAGCAATTTTCTAGTGTTAATGCCTTACATTATTGGAGGAATTAGTTATTAGAAGAGTATTGCCATTATATATATGGTCTAAAAATCATCAAATAATTATTCAATTAGTGTTATATAAATCTCATACAGTGATTATGGGTTGATTACCTACTATTATTTCACATTGATTTTACATATATGAATGGAAAACACAAGGTAGTGGGTGATAATCTAAGATAAAAGGCATATATACAAGCAGTTTAGGAGGACAGTAGTGAATGCTAGTTGATGGATTTTTAGATGAATTTAGAGTCTAAATACCATCTTAGGTGGAGTATAATCTCTTCATTATTAGTGAATTGTTTATAGCTATATAAAGTGAAGATAAAATAACTTTATAAACTTATGGGTTTAGTTTAAAGGGGGAGTAATTTAGGAGAGGACCTACAACATTGTTTGGCTTTTAACATGGATTATATCTTAATTATTAATTGGTGTGTTTGGGTACTACCATTAATTCTATTAGATTTTATAAAAGTGTCTCATGCATATTCTTGGGTAGTACATCTTAGTCTCTGTATGATGTACTATGGTTTGCAATTCTAGGACCATTAGCCATGTATGGAAATGGATATAGTAGGTTTGTTTCCTATAATTCCACCTATATGGGGGTGAAGGTGAAACACCAGTAGCCTAATAGTCTTTTATAGTCTTTACACATTCCATTAGGGACGTGGGATGACATCACTATGTATTTTTTAGGATCTTATGGAAATCCCATCAGGGAAGTGATGACATATGGGTCATCATTGATATGCCAACGAAGACTTTTCATTTTTGCGAGAATATATCAGTATAAAATCTTTTTAAACTATATATTTGATAGATTATACACCATAATGGTGCTCTATACACCATCGTACAAAAGTGGTATTCTTTTTTAAATTAATAGTTCATGAATGAGTTGCAGTGGGATCTATGATCAATTGAAAATTGGAGTGCATTGTATCGCCTAATGATTTATGTATGTGAAAACTACACACATATTATAGACAATTTTCGAAGCAAGTGTCCTATATTTTGATGGTTCATGGGAGAAACACTTACCAATTTCTAAATTTGGATACGATAATAGATTCTAGGTGACAATTCGTATGTCTCATTATGTGTCCATATATTGTAGGTTGTGATGGGTACCTCTATGATAGTAACAAAAAGGGGCTGAAATTCTATTGGGACCTTGTATCATTTAAGGAACATAAAAGTATTTATATTTTATTAGAAATTATTTGGATATATATCAGTATAAGAAGAAATATTATATAGATCATCACCACTAACCTCTCGTGTTTGATGTAAGATATTATGTCTTCTTGTGTGTTTCTCCAATATTTTGATGTCAACCGATTAAATGAAAAGGGAATATTGATCCTATATTTTGTAGGCCTTTCGAGATCATAGAGAGTATTTTTCCAATGGAATATCAGTTAGTTTTCTCTTAAGATGTTCCAAGCCATTCCCAACAACTTTCCAATTTCATCGCCCTTAAATTATATTTAATATCCATATCATGTCCTTTATCCTGAGGATATTGATTTGGATGTGGTTTCTTCTATCATGGATTACAATGGTTTTAGTTGTGATCATTTGAAAAAGGATATCTGAAGTAGGACATTTCATTATGTATGGGTACTATGGGAGAACAAATATATAGAAGATGACACATGGGAGTGAGAGGCCAATGTACATGCTCAAGCGTTGGAGTTATTATCTATGTTGTTCAACCACTCTCAAAATGGTAACTCATGGAGGATTTAATTTAAGGAGGTGAGGTTACAAGATCCAAACATTTTAATAAATATTAATCCTTTAATTTATGTCTAAATTTTTTTTTATCTATATCTGATTTATTCTTTAGGTAATGAGGACTTTATGATAATTTGAGGATTGTACGGAGCACCGAGCACTTGGTTTTTGAGAAAAAAAATGGGGAACACAGTTAGCACAAGGTTAGTGGAAATATTTGGGAAAAACCATGAAACCGAAAAATAGACATGAACTATTTGTTTAACAATACAAGGATGGTTAATGTCCATGTGAAACCTGAAATAAATTACTTTTGTAAGTCATAGGGTTGTCACATGGATTTTAATAACCATAAAAGTAACCATGAAAGGGGTTATAGATTTCGAATATTGATCACATGAAGGATATGTATGATTAGTAAAATCTTATTCATATGTCTGAAAAGCGGTGTCCCAGTTAGAAAATGGTGGCATATGGTTTGGCTAAGCATGCAACTCAACCATTCACCCCCATCAAAATTAGTGAATTATCTATTTTACATTCCTTCCTTAAGTATAATTTCAACTTATTCTCTGATCATTTATGATGAAAAAAAACACATCCTTGAAATCCTTCTCCATCTATCATTCCTTGATTTGAGATAATTCTTCAGACTAATGTCTGATTCCAATGATTTTTGTCTATTTGGATCAACCTCAATACTTCCATCAATCCTCTTATTTAAATTCATTATTTTCTCACAGATTTTAATTATAATATCATTTAACCTAATAAGACCTATTTTAGGGGATTTTTATTTTTAATTTATTTCCACAGTATCAATTGGAAGTAGTAGATAATATTGAAAAAGTTGTCTTCTACCTCAAAAGGTTAGGTGGTATATATCATTTGATTAAAATTAATGTTTTATATAATGATTCACCATTATGTTTCACAAATGTTTTTTTGTGTTTCTAGAAAAATAATTAATACTATAAACTAAAATATTAATCCATGATTTGACATTATTTATAACCCTTGACAAGGTTGGAGGTTGCATTCTCAACCAAAACCTCTCATTAAAGTGTGTTCTTTTAATTTTCTATGATTAATTTACCCTTGTGGAATGTTGATATTTATGATTATTAATAGAATCCATAAATAAATAAAATTAATAATAAAATGTTTGAATAAAATTTCCATATATTTATTTATAAATGTCTAGAGATGCGAAGTGGAATAAATGGAAATTTTGAAAAACATGGATAATATATTAATGTATTCTTATTTGTCAAAATTTATTGTATTAATACATGGAAACTAACAAGGCCCCATGGAATCCTTTATATAATATTATTGAGATTTGATAAGTTAGTATGGCAATGATGGGGGGTATTTTGGAATGTAAAGGAAGACCAATTTATATATTCATGAATTGGATGCCCTAGGACATATCCTCTAATTTAGAATTCTTAGAATAAACCAGATTCAATTCATTAGCTCCACTCAAGTATTTAATGAATATAACTTGTAAATTGTCAATGGTATGGATTAGGATACCTCAACCACATCGCTTACATTCATTTCCCATCACAATTGTACGTTATAGCATGTTTACCTTTGAAAAGATCCATAGACATGTTGAGAATTCCTTATTTAACAGACTTAGGTCCTATAATATTTATGAATATCAATTTATAGAACCATCGTATGATGGAGATAATGGTTTACATTAGTGTATAGTTATTCACCATTCATAGATAACTTCTATAAAAACTTTTACTTGTGGAGTTGGTTTCATCACATCATCATTTTATAACTTCAGTCTTATTATACCATCACAATGGTAAATCTATTATGCACTGACTATATATTTAATAGATACTTTTAGTTGTGGAATTATATGTTTACTCATTCCCTCCTCAGGGTGATGATGGGTTCTTTGATAGATTCTATTTTTTCATATAGGGATAATGGGTTGGTCCCCACATTGAAAACCTGATATTCTATACCAGTATAGGGTACGAGAGGATATGACTGATCATTGGCACATAATGTTATTAGAGATTTATTTTAACTTTTGTCCATTTTTTCATAGAATATAATTTATATTTTTTCTAACTTTTTTATTATTATATTGTTTCATAGAATAATTATTTTTTATGTGAAACTAGGTATTATAAATGTTATTTCACCATTGAATGGAAGGTTATATCTGGTTTTTAAAACATTATTACATTTTACATTTTGCTAATATATTTTCACCATTGTGCTGCACTATAATTATGAGGGAATATTATCCCCATCATACCATAAAATACCCTCACTTCTTTTTAGATGCATTAGTGTATGGGGAGGCACTCTTGAGGACACATGAAAAACTAGGATATTTGTACATTTTAGTGAACCCAATCTCGAACATCACATTCACACTAGCCATTCATTGTTCTATGTGACCATTCCATGATTGTTGATTTTAATAAAGAGCGCCAAATTTTTATAATGAAAATTGTACCTCTCAATATTGGAACAATTATCCATGCCGAATAGTCTTTGTATTCTTCAATCCATTCATGTATCCCTTTAAACCAAAATTCCGTTTTATCATAATCTGCAACATTTTTTTCACTATTTTTGATAAAAGTATTGCCTTTATAGGGAAATAAACCTTCTTAATTTTCCATGCATTCTCCAATTATAAATGATATTTTAATCATTTATATAAACAATTGTTCTTCACTTCAAGTAAAATATTGATATAAAATTGGTCTACACATCATCAATGTCCACTTTAGAATGTTCCATACCTCATGAGAACCCTGATCTAATAAACACTTTTTATCCACTTATATAATATTTACATAGTTTTTCTAAGTATTTTTCTTCTTTTTCACTATAATTAAATCATTTATTTTTAAAAAAATTCATTATTGAAACTTCTTTACTTCTACTGGTTTGAAATATATTACAAAATATTTTTAGAGTTAGTCATGGGGTCAGCATGAGATTATGGGCCAATGGATCCTCATTATTGAGATAATAAAAATAATAATTATAAAATATCATTTGTGAACATTTTTTTAAATGGTTCTAATATATCAAAAATAATATTTTATATGTGTAATCTAAGAAAGACATTAAATATTGAATTTTTTTTTATTTTGGTACAACATAATGTTTTTATGCAATAGATTATTTATTTTATATAATTCATGGGAGGATTATGAAATAAATGGATAAATTAATTAAATATTTAGTTATTTAGAGGATATGTCCTAAAAAAATTCCAATGAGTTAGTTATTTGTTAATGATGTTACTGAAGATGAAAAATGAAAATAACTTACGAATAATTCATTATCATTAATGTATAATATCATAAGGTATGACATTTATTTCATTATATTAATCTCGTTTTATGATTATTTAATATCAAACAACAATTAATTCCTTTGGAAAAATATTTCTTGAATTAATTGTTTATTTAGGGTCTTTGGTTTTCTTCACATAATTAAGAATTATAAAAATTGATAATTTTTTAATATTAGAATTTATTATCAATAGATTTTTAAATTGATAACTAAATAGTTTTTTATATTCATTTCATCACTTTTTGGATTCATTATTTTCTCCATTAATTTTTTTCAAACATTCATCATTGGAATTTCGTTTGAATGGTGGTTCGATAATGCAAATAATTCTATCTTGTCAACTAATATTTGGAACGACAAAAAAATAATATCATTTATTATATGGGATTTATAGAATTATCATAGAGCATTGATCATGAAATAATTTTGGTTTTTTGATCAAGAGTTCATGTTTTGAATATTGGAGATTTTTTGATAGTGTAAAACTGAAGGTGATTACTAAATAGACGATTGAACATAATATATCCACTAAAAATGACTCAATCAGAGTAAATAGTAGTCAACGTTCTATTAACATGATAATTAATGGATACAACGACAGAGGAACCAAGTGTAAGATGTGTGAATCCCACTAGATTTCATTTATGTTATAACAAAAATGATATGTTTTTTAGAAGAACACAAGGCATATGGAGCCATTTCTGATTCATCTAGGATATATATGATGGAATAAAAATCACAATCAATCTAAATTTTTACATTTTAATGACCAATTATTGGGGAAGGGAAATATATACCCTGTGAACATGAGAATTGATATAACCACATTACATATAAATTACCAGTGTACATTGAGAACTATAAATGTACATCGACACTACTAGAGTATATCATCATGAGCTACAGGATATGGGTATAGTCATTGTTTTTTCTATAAAAATATTAATCATTAAAAACCAATAATTCCATACACACCATGTGTAATATTTCTAGGGAAATTTGAATCACCTATCCACTCCAGTCTTGTTCAGTAAAAATTCGGTACTTTTCTATAGTCCATCTATATGAGGGTAAAATGAACCATCAGGTCCAGAGAATAGGATGTGTGATCCCCTATATAGGTATGTTTTTTACAAATTTATGTCTCCACTAATATTTGTTAGAGTATGATCCTCTATCATTCGTCCCCATAATGGGACAAGTATTGCATTTCTAACTTTTAGGGATTTAGATTCTCATCCTAGGGGGTTACATTGGGAACAGTTATGAACCCCCCATAGGCCATAGGGGTTATCATGTAATTGTGTGCCAATATTATTGGAGTTGCAGTTTCTACCTCTTCCTAGAAAGCCTCGATTTAAGAAACCTCTTAGATGAGCACCATCAGTGTTATAAAGTATTAAAGAGTGAGTTATATTATATGATAATTATGCAATATCATCAAGTGTAATTCTATGATGGCAGTGTGGATGTGACCTTTATTTTAGAATCCATGTCTATCAAGAGTATATGATAGTTGTGATCATCATTTCTAATATGATAAATATAATTGATGATTTGTTTATTTTTATTTAATGGTTATACCTTATAAAAATTATAGGCCTTTCGATAGGGTATTTGAATGGAAATGAGGAGGTGGATTATAGTTTTTATAGATTAAAAAAATTAGTTCCATAAGTTGTATTGTCTCCAATTTTCAATCATGTTAGCCTCTCTCTTTTTAATTTTGGTGGTTTTTATTTCCCCCTTTTTTTCTTATTATTTGATCATGCTTTGTTAATGGATTGGATATATGAATTCATGTTTTTAATCATCATTTATTTTTTTAAAATAATATTAGTGCTTTGAGATATTTGAATGTGCACGGGTACCTCAGAGTAAGGCCTTGCATGTGTGTGTATGGTTATTCAGTTCTAGTCATTATCCCTTGGCATATTCAAAGATGATATGGTGGGTCACACTTTGCTTCCCAATGGCGAGTTAGGCCCCGGTGGATAAGTTCCTGATAGTTTATTATCAGAGTGGTCATCTTGAGACTACAGTTCAGAGTTTATATAGCTATGAAGATTAGTATGGGATTTATGGATATTTTAGTAACGTTTCTGGAGTTTAGATCTCAGTCCAGGGAACCCAATGCTGGGGTAGTATACAGTGATTCAATCATTCGGATTCTGATAACCTTTTTGTTGAATCAACACTTATATGAACTAGTAATAGGGAAAACATTGATACATAAATAAAAAATAATTGGGTTTTGGTTTCCATATATCTCATGATTCAACTCAATTGATATGATATTTTACTATAGTACATCTTGACCTTTACATGATTCCATGATGATAAAAACCAGCTAGGATTCCATGGTAGGATCATGATGATGTTCCACCTTTTGATGAGGATTTAGTTTAGAAGCCTCTTCTAGACATGGTACCTCTATGAGGCTTAGAAATATTGCCTCCATCCACTAAGAATATGGTTGTCCTGGATATATCAACATATATATAGTCATGGTGATCATAATTCCCATGTTCTAGATGTAGAGACGCATCATGTTTTAGGGTGATCTGGACTTTAAGGTTTAAAATGACTGGATAAGGGTAGTTGGTTGTGTTTTACCCTTTCTTAGGACCCCAGCCAATCAAATGGTAGTCTTAGATGAAATCACTATCCCTTGATCCATAGTGTTATGGTAGAATTTTTAATCCTAGATACATGATTTGGAAATACTAATATGGATATTGTTTTCATGTCTCTTTAGAGAGGATTCTCATCTAGTTTCATTGGGGGTATCATTTATCTAGGAGGTTCTAGACATCTTGTAGGGAATTATAAGAATAGAAGAGTATGTGTCGAGGTTTGAAAACTTATCATAGTAGTTCCTCAATATCGTTTATGACACACATATTTGATAAGCAACCTTAAATCATGGTAATCATGAAGATATATAAGATAAAGTGGTATCAATTTGAATTCCTTCTTTTGACTGTGTGCTAGAGCATGCCGAGGTGGTGGAGGTTTTTCCAGCAATGAATGCACCCATGTTGTGTTCAAGAAGTGGACACCCTTGAGTCGAGACATTCATATATGGATGTTGATGATATATTTACATATCTAGAAATGTGAGGCATTTACGTAAGGAATCTTATGATAGAGGTTATGTATCTCAATTTTCACAAGACAGTTCCTATTATTTTAGGGGGAGGTGATGTTCCTCATGTGATATGTGAGGACATATTTGGTCGGATTTTGTAACCCACCATTCAGTTTGTGGGGAGGTATTCAATGGACATAAAAGCAGAGGTAGTGGCTAGAAAAAGGATTTATGTAGGGTGATGGATGTGGCGTGAGAGCTGGTATAGTAGTTGGAGGAGGCTAAATTTTTTATATGTTTCAACCACTTACCTCTTTGTTTTACACCAGGCTCACGGAGTGGTGTTAAAGGATGTGGGAAGATACTGACAGTGGAAGTTTATAAACCAGAGGCTCTAGGAATGATTTGAGGTAAAAAATGTTTCCTCATAACATTAGTTTTAGTACTGATGGAATCATTCACAGTCCACTCTTTTTTTTCAATATTCCTTTTTCATGATCTTGAGATTCAAATAGATCATTTTAGCTGACCCTTCCATTTAGATATTCCTACCTGCAAAAATTCATTGGTAATCTACTTCTACAGATAGTGTGAGGCAACTCTTTTTGGGGAGAGAAAAAATGTTTGATATTTTAATTGATGTTATGAGGCCTTAAGATTTTAATACATACAGGGCAAGATATACATAGTTCATGAATAGATTGGAATATTTAAGTGGATGATGTGGTTCATCTATGTAGATGGATGAATATTTAAATTATTTTTTTGAAAATTAAGTATATGAAGATCATGATTTTATAATGTTAATGATGATACAAACAAATAATCATCAATGGGATATTATTAGCCATTGAGTAGAATGATTAGTGTGATTTCAGCTTTTTGAAGTAGTTGAATCGTAAGAAGATGTACTCCTTAAAGATGGTAGAAGATTAATTCCCAACCAAGAGGTCAATTTATAAATATAAAATCACATAGGTACTAATATAATATTAACAACATGAAATCGTTTTATACCCATAGAAATTTGAGATATGAAGGTGTAGATAGAGGATTTACAAGGGAAGGGCTTTGATAGACAATTTTCTCTCAATTGGTAGAGCTAATGTAGTTCGAGAAATAGAGGATGGGATTCATAGGTTATGTGTATATTAAAATAACATAAATTTTTTGACCATCATGAATAAGTATACTAGTAGGAGAATTTAAAAGCACATTGATATGTTGAAAGGGGTGAAGTGGTTCTTGAATACTGACCTCAATTTGGGCTATCATCAGATCTGAGTTTAAGGGGGAGGATATACCAAATATAGCCTTTCGATGTCTCTATGGATACTATGATTATTTATTGATTACTAATAGATTTATGAATTCCCCATAAATGTCCATGGAACTTTTTGAAAATATATTTAATCCCTTATTTGAATAGTGCTTGGTTTTCTTCATTGATGACTTCCTTATATATTGTGCATCAATGGACGAGTACATAATATATTTGAGGATAGTCCTAGGCATAATATGAGTGATCAAACATTATGGATGTATATCAAAGTTCATGTTCTATATTCAAGAGTTTCATTTCATGGGACATGTTATCTTATAATAGGGACTTGAAGTTGACACCTTAAAGGTTGGTGCTTTGCTAACATTAGAGCCACAAAAATGCATGATTAAGGCGCAATGTTTCCCTAGTTTGGAAGGATTTTATTATAGATTCATGCACAATTTGTACTAGATTTTGGAACCCTTTACCTACATGACCTGGACTGGGTTTCCATTCATGTGGAAGGACAAATACAATCCGGATTTTCATATGTTAACGAAAGGGTTGAGGATTTCCTCCTTGTTGATACTTCTAGAGGAGGGTGTTGAGAATATGTTGTTCTTTAATTCCTATATAACTGGGCTTGGATATGCTCTGATAAAGGAATATGTTCTTATTTCTTATGTGTCTTCATATCTATGACCCCGTGAGAAAAACTATTTCACCAATTATGTAGAGATGGTAATAGTAGTTGTCATCCTGGATATGGGGAAACAGTAACCCACAAGAGAGAAATTTATCATCTATTATGACCACTAGAGTCTCATGCATATTATTTAATGAAAAGATATTATTTTGGGACATAGTTTATGGATAGAGTTACAAAATTATTACGACTTTGAGATAGACTATACTCTCCAAAATGAGATCATAGTGTATGATTCTCTTAGTGTGAGATCATAAAAAAATTATTGTGAAAGGAATCATTGTAGTTTTCCTTGCGATAATTTTCTTTAGTGGATGATTGTAGTATAGGTTACATATAGTTAATTGTTTATATTCCTTTGCTTGATCATCATTTTATGGAGGATTATCTTATAGAAATTTATTGTGAGACCTTAGATAGAAATATATTCACTAGACGTTATCCTAATAGATTTGAAGTTGTTAGGGAACATGTCATCTTATTTAGAAAGACAAACAAAGGTACATTTAATGCAATTGGAGGAGGTACTAAGAGAGTATTATATATCTCAATTATTATTACATCAATGCATAGAAAATATGTACATAAACCTTCAATTTCAGTTCTTGTTGCCATGAATGAAGTGGTTTAGAGCTAATGTTATCTCTTGATACCTATTTTTACAGTATTTGAAGGCTGAATACTAGGTTCAAATGGGGAGTTTTCAACCCCTTGGTGTGTCGAATTGGAAGTTGAATGGTATCTCCATATACATAATGAATTGAATCACATGATCATCTATAAGTTATGATTCTATCAAGATGATAGTATATGAACTCCCCTTGTTATCCTAATTATAATTCATCTGAGAGTTGAGTTCAACATATATATGAGGACACAATTATGAAAATCAGATAGTATGGATTACATGAATTCCCTTGAAGATTATCTCATAGGATGAATATGAAATAAAATGATGATTATTTATAGTATTAAAAGAGGTCATTATGACCTATTCATAGCTGAGCATGTTGTTTCACCCCCAGAAAGTCCACCAGAATGAGTTCTATTTTATTACTATGTAAAGGGGACCTTCTTGAAAATTATATTGATGTTTCTCAAAGTAAGAAAAAATAACAAAGTTAATAAAATTAATAATCAAAAAAATAAAAATTTTAAATGTGGAAGAATACTATTAAAACATGGCCATCAATTAATATTTTTACAAGTTGGTAGGTCATTGTAACCCATATATTATTAGTATAACTCCATGGTAATCCTATTTTTACCATAAAACTGTATATAATCTTTACAGTTTTCACTATTTGTTTTAGTAATAAATTATGTTGAACATATTAGATAATATAAATTTTTCTCATTCCCAATATGGAATAAAATTTGAAATTTATTTCAAATAATTTGATGAACAAAAGATAATATTATACTCATATGAGTAATGGAATATTGGGTTTGAAAGAGAGAATTCTAATAAGTAAAGAAGTTATTAATGACAAAATTAAATAAGAAGTTGATTCCAATGACATAATGAAATTAAATTATAATATAATTGAAATAATTTTACATTAAAATTTAGTTAAATTAAAATTTTACTTTTTAATTAATTTTACATAAAATCAAGTATTTAGTAAAGTTGGTATTTTTCACTATTCATAAAAAGTGATACATTTCAGAAAAATCCAAAAAAATCACCATATGATAATTTTCATATAATAATTTTAAAATTAATTTAATTTTATAAAATTAATTTCCCAAAATTTATAAAAATTAATTTTAAAAAATTTGAGAACAGTGCGACGGAACCACCTCTTTGAAAAATAGTGTTTTTTAGAAAACAATTATTTTTTATTTCGAATGAGTTTTATTTGATTTATAATAAATAAATAACCATAGAAATTATTTTATAAATTTTTAAAATAGAAAATTTTCATAGTTTTATTATACAATTCATACACAGTGACTTAATGGTTTTGTTATACCGGTAATGTTTAAAAAATAATATTTAAAAAGAATTTCTAATTTCATTCAATCCCAATTTTGCCCGTATTCCCTGATGTTAGTGGAATTTATTATATATAAAATGAAATATATTTTAATAACATAAGTTGTTAAATTATCATGTAATATTGGGTTTTTATGGAATATTTACTATAGAACATGATGTTTCTATAAAAAATCTGGAGGTGTTATACATTTTCAAACTCCACATAAACTAGTTGAAACAGAAATATTATAACATATTCTGCTCCAATATAATAATATCCAACCGATTATTAATTGAACGTAACAACCTATGTATGATCCCGACATTATCTTGAATAACATACATCTCACCAATTGAAGAAAATATCATCATTTCAACTTAGACACATTTCAACCTCTTCCTAAAATTGTGAATCATTTATTAAAATATGAAAATATAGTATATATATATTATAACTTCATAAGGAAACAACAAAACAACATAGATATCTTATAAGAAGTTCTCTCCTCTATGATTTAGGCCCAACTATTGTAAAATGTTTGTGATAACTAAATCTCCCACAATTATTGTCCCTAAACCCAAAGGTTGATCAAAATACTCCTCTATAATCTCTATATCTCAAACTTTTTGACATGGAAATAAAAGAGTTTCTTGTGGATACATACATTTATACATTATGTATATAAGACACATATTAGAACTTGAATAATACTTGGAGCCTCTTGTCCATAATCCCTTATACCCTATAATTTCCCACATCCTTTACCACCACATACCAAAGTATAGAATACAATTAACGGGAATGGTGCTGGTTATAGATCAAAATGCCAACCAACTCACACCACTCTCCCAATTACTCTTCAATGAAAAATTCGTTTTTAACATCCCTGCTCATTTTTTTCCTCCAATTAAGTGGAACATCGATTGTATCCCATTAATCCATATAGTGTGACTTTTTATCACAGGAAATATGTCATCACCATTCACTTGAGTGGCATAAAATTTCTTGATTTGAATAATCATATGATACCCAAATAGAAAAAAAAATTACCTAGAAAATTATTCATGAAACACCTCATGCACTAGGATAATTGATTCTATCATAGAATAAAAACTAACAATATCGGATCTCTAGGTTACCCACTTATATAACCAATTGGTTATGAATTCTTAGATAGAAATCACATCATAACCAATGAACTCTATTGGACCCCAACACAAGAAGGATTGCAAATAGATACCTCAACTACCAAGATATAATAGATATTATCACACTAAATGGGTCATTATTGAAATTATGCATCATTAACCTTGTATATAGAGTATTGTGAGACTTTATTAGCCCTCAATACATTGTATGTGACTGACTTGTTACTCTATTGGGGGTCTAGAAGCTCCCTGATAGGTGCTTCCCACAAAAATCATAGGGTAGATGACCCCCTTGAAGTGGTTTTTGAACTCTCTCCATGAGAGGGCCTGTTGTCATGCATATGATTCACTATAATCCTCCATATCCATACGGAGACAAGAATATGGATAATATATATGAACAATTGATGATTAATAAGGGTCCTTAGAAGGAAGAAAACTCACCTATCTACCTAGATATATTTCCCTTCTACATGACAGATTGATTATCCTATAAACATGATGTGTATATGCCTATAAATATCATGGTGTTTTCTTAAATAGAAAACAAAATAATTCAACACATCCAATACAACTAATAATTCAATGGGTGGGGTTATGATTAGGAAACCATATAGAGGTACCACCTATAGCAGAGACCCCTAAAATGAAGCATACTCTCTAATAAGATCATCATCATGTTCTTGCTATTAAATCTACAATGGATTTCATCAAGGTGGAATCATACAATATTCAATACAGTCCATAATAAAAGTTCTTATTTGAAGAGATTATTCAATAAGGAAACTGAAACTACCACCCATATTGAACGATTCGTGCTCAAATTTCTCCCTCCATCCAATGTTAAAATGTACCATGTCAAAATGTAGGTTATCAGAGTCATGGTGAATGGATACAAAGGATCTAAAATACCACTGAATTTAATTGATTAATTTCAATACATGAGGTATGTTTGTAATGTTTTCTGTGTTCCCAATCCAAGACTACTTGTTATATTATCTCCAATCTATGGACATATTATAACCTATTATCTAATACCTATCTATCTCAATCCATCAAAAAAGGGTCCACTTGGCCAGTGAACAACCATGTGTACAAACCTATCCACACATCTAGTAGTCAAAGAGAATGTAACTAGCCCTAATTTGGAATATAAAAACAATTGAAGACTAGAAATAAGTTATATGTAAGATGATCAAATCTCCAAACTCCAATATAATTCAGAAATGAATGAAATAACGCACACCAAATATGAATTCATAGAACAAATTCAGCATCAATTTATAAAATAATCAATAGAAATAAAAATAGAAGAATAAAAACCCACATAATATAAAATATAGTTCAAATAGCTTTTAAAAAGTGTACTTTTATAATTATGACACTTCTATAACCATCATCGGCATATCTAGAATACCTATACTCATCGTACTCATGATCCTCATAGGATTTTATCAAAATGATTATCGTACGCAAACATTATGGCACATGTGGGTATATAAAATGTAGGGTTATGTATAAACATAACCAATTAAACTCACTAATATCACAAAACATAAATCACTATAAAATATTTAGGAAAATAATGGTTTATAGAAATCCACATATGATCAATGATATACACTAAGTCTAGATGAATGGTCATGTTTTTATTTCAAAACTAGGATTATACATGGGGAACCAAGGTAATTCCCATACAAGAGAAATCAGTCCTCATTTGATGCAAAAAATGATGGCTCTTATATGAGAGGTAATTACCATAAATCATTTCTATGAATAAAAACATGCTATCACTAATGGGTTGTGTATACACATATAATGCATCATACGAAAGGCCTATAGTGGATACCTAACCCAATCTGGGATAATACAAAAATATGGTGATCAATTCTCTTAAAAGTCAATAATGGGATACTTTACCCATCCATGGGAAGAATGACAGAGGTTCACAACCTAGGATATAAAAAGGGATACATGAATCTATAAACAAATAACATATAGAGGGTATCACCACTTATATTCTAAGGAAAAGGTGGCTCACATTAACCTCATTGAGATAGTCCTTGAGAATGTACCTTACTCATACTGAACTAGGATGATGATAACATGGACTCCAACATGAATTGAAAGTAGTAAAATACATGTATGATCAATACACAACATGTATAACTAACATCATACCTAATATAGTTTGTGTTTGGGTAATTTAGTATATTCCCATTTTCACTAGTTGTTCCGATCTTCCCTAGTTTTGTTTTTTGATGTGTACATTGGGGTAAATGATATTTCTTTAGAATTGAGTTACACAAAATGGTGACATGTCACACAGTGTGATGTATTTTTCCCTATGTTTAACCCTATTTACCATAGAAGGTTGTCTAGACTGTGTGTGTTCAACTGAACTACATGACATAAATGATGGGTTTTCATAGATGGAATAGAACATTAATTCATCTTTTCCAGTGATGTTATTGTATACAATTGTACCACTTAATTAATCATATATCATTGATCATTATTTTCTGAACCAAATTCATAACTGGTATCCATATTCTGGTAAACTATAAATTAGAAGAATTCCCCACATTATTATGTAACCAATGCACCAAATCACATGGAACTGAACACTCTTATTCAGTTACTAATCACATTCCATCACCAAATAACCCCCTTAACATTGAATTCAATGATTCCTTTGATCTTAAATAATGAAACCCACATAAAAATAAATCAATTATTCTGTGAAACAGGTTCAGGAGGTAATTTAAATTTACCGTCCTATCAAACACCACCAATGAATGAATAATAAAGAGATAAAAACATTTAATGAAAAAGTGAGAATCTAAAAAAGGATATGTTCAGTTATACATCCTTGATGAAATCCTGATAATTGGATAAGAAATTAATGGTTAAAAATTCATAATCAAATTCCTAATTCTGATAATTTATTATTCCAAAGAATGATCCATGAGTTAATATTCACAATATTTAACACTTATTTACTGAAATAAACCATTACCAAGGATTAAATAAAATACTCCAATTTACTGTCTTAAAATTGTATTGATAATTGGTAAAAATTATTTCTAAATGGTCTTAATTAAAAATATAATTGAATTGTATTTGGAAAATTAAACATCATGGAAAACTGATCATTAATCCATGATTTTTTGTCATCCTTCTAAGCAATCAACCAAATTTCTCTTGAATATCTAGGGCTTTGTTGATAATACTTATTATTTTCTATATACATGACAACATAATATTATATTAGTTCGGGACTAATTAATAAACAATAAATTATTCAATTAAATATTTTTTTATTATTTCTTTCATCACTTATCTGAACCATTACTCCTAATGCACAAAATTTTTGTTTCATGCTAGGGTAAAAAACACATCCTAGATTTAAAAAATTAATTTATTTCCCCTAGAAATAATTTCATGAGTTACTAAATAGTTTCATAAAACTATGTATGTGTGATATATTAAAATTAATATTTTAATTATAACAAAAATCAATCCTCCAATAACTCCAAAATATAATGATAACTATGTTCCAAATTCTAAAATAAATAATTTAAATACTCCAATGTTTTATAAGGAAAACATTGTGTCATTAGATACTTTCCCCACACTATTGATTTTCATTCCATAGATATATATAATATAGTAGTGTAGAGATATATGTTTATATAAATTTTCTTCCATAATGATATATTATTCCAATGAATCAATATCGAGGCACCTAATCCACTATCACGGACTTAATAAGTATACATTGAAATGAAAAATTATCATATAATGATTACCCCAAGGATTCCACCACTCCCAGATGAAAAAAAAATTATTATATTGAAATCAACATCCTAGTCAGTGGAATACCCATATGAATTGATGATCCCACCCTACAAATGTTAATAGAAAATACCAATTGTCTAAAAGAATTAATTAACAATGATTGACAGAAGACCTAACCCTAAGGATAGATGATGTCTTTACACACTACATTAAATGATGAATGCATTTCTAACAATACCAAAAGGCTATATATATCGTCATGAATATTTAATGGCCCAACACATAAATTATCTTAACTATAATTCCATACAAAATAGTAAATTGGTAATAAAAAGTGTACCCATAAAAAAAGGATTGAAACATTTAAAGACCACAAAATCAATGATTGTATGATTAATGTATTGATTAGATTGAACCCAAAATGTAATAATTTTACAGCCTCTTGAAGAATAATCCCCTATTATGGTAATGAATCTAATGAAACCTTTTCCAAACAGATGATTTTGAAATAGAGGATTGTAAAATAGAAAAAATTGAACCATAAAAATAATTTTTAGGTTTCCCAATATAGAAATATAGTATCACAATCGTAGATGATGGGAATCATTGCATGATTTTTTTTTCAAATTAACTCGACCATATCCCACCACAAGAACAGCATAAACATTATCCTCTCACTTTGGATGGATAGAATCAACTCAATGAAATTTATGCCTAATACCATGATGAAATCATGCTTTTGAAGTCATGTTGCTTCCAATAAATAAAAAAATTACCATAATATTCTAGAAAGGTATATGTGGTGGTTGAAACATTCCAAACTATGTTTTAAAAATCTATTATATTCATTTCCATTCCAATTAGGAAATAGAAATACTTCTAGAAACAACCCCAACATAAGGATGTATGGATTTTTGTTCCCAAAATAGAGGATAATTTTTTTTCCTCTACCCACCATAAATGAGAACCCACTTTTATGGATTAGAAAAATGTTAATACTACGAAAATAAACCCATTAGTCTACACAAGACATGATTTTTATTTTTAAGAACAAGGGGCACCTGCTATAAAAATTTGAAATCAACGCTGTCATGATGCATAATTTTAATATCCGTTGTTGATCCCATGAATCATTCATTATCCCACATTTCACTATAATGAAATAATGAAACATATGAGTTAAGAGTTAAACTAACTCATTGATTATGAATTATGAGAAACAAAAAAGAGTATTAAATAGTGAGACAAAGCATGATACGGTATAAAAAAGGAACTATTTATTACAGAAAATTAATGGGGACTAAGTGTCACTGGGGTATATAAAAAAAATATTTCCCTACATAAAATACAAGGAACCGACCTTAAAACCTTACTTAATCTTGAATTTTAGACATGAACTTACATTATTACACATTGAGGGACTTTTCAGGTTTACTATTTTAACGAATTTGGATAACGAATAAACATAACATACCACATTCATACAAATATGATAATATTAAATATAGTTTTCATTTTTTTTCAAAATATAAACATTAAAACATAAAGCATGATTTCTTTGAAAACACTCCATATCAAACGTCTTAAATCCATTCTTTATCTTACCCATCCTAATATCAAGTGGAAAAATTACAAACGTTTGATGAGTATAATACTTAGTAACGAATATAATGAAAAAAAACATTACTCAAGTGATAACATAAAAACCAGTAAAACCCATATCAAAAAAACTCGAATGCATAGTATACTTATGTTTTTTACTTTGGAAACTTTTACCAAATAACTCTTAAATTCACCATTACACTTGGAATATAATTTTGGTCAACTTCCATATCCGGTGTACCCAATTCTTTGGAGAGATATAATGGGGCTCACCCGTCATATCTTGAGTTAAAATGGGCTCAACCAAACATATATTGAGCTATAATGGGATCGACCCAACATATCTTGATCTATAATTGGATGATTCGAACATTAATATTTTTTATGGAACATATCATGGTAAAAATGTATCTTGAAAATCATAATAAACCCCTTATTTCATATACATATAAAAATAAATCCTTTTGAAATTTTCTAAAGAGAGTTTTAAAAGGATTTTAAAAAGTAAGTCCCTTAAAATATAATTGGGGTGAGAATTAATATACTGGAATTTATAAGTGTATGAAATATATAAATACACATAATTAAACATAATATAAACAAAATTCATCTCAAAAAATGTTAATACTACATAAATAATGAAGTTGAATGTTAACCCAATGATTGGAAATTTGGTTAAGAATTCACTTACCTCAGCTTCTTCTTATATAAAATGTGTTTAAAACTGTTGTATAATAGTTAAAATAAGTTTATTAATATCTTAAAGAATCATATTCATTTTTTTAACACCTAATATGAAAAATTAATATCATCATTTCCCCCTTTAATTATTAGTATCTTGTTCCTTCCATTGTTTTTGGTGCTTTCTTTATTTGTCTTACATGATCGGTTCATGATGGATGTTATTTTCGATTTGATGTGAAACTCAAGAATTGAAATGTAATGGTAGTTACATATTTAAATAACCATAAATTATACCATTTATCATATTTGAATTCATAAATGAGGATGATTTATAAACTAAAACATTAATGATGTTTGTCTATATCATTTTAGTGGTTCTTTGATAACAACGACATCCGTTTGTTTTATAAACTAATACCATGGGTAAAAAATAGTTAAAAAACCATGTCTGAGACATAATACATATATTATTACCTGTTTCAGCATAAAATTTTTTTCATGACCATATATTAAATATTTAATTAAGAATGAAATCACATTATCCATGATGTCCGTAATTCGACACATCACAGAAAATATTTTTATTCCATGAATAAGTTTGAGATGAGAAGAATAATGATGTTGAATAATCCATGAAAATTAAAACATAAAAAATATAAATTATTTATGTAGCTTTTATTCCTCTTAAATAAGAGGAGATAAGGAAGGAATAATAAAATAAAGGAACTCAAAATAAAATAATAGTTCAGAAATCCCTTACAAAAATTCGACAGCCTAACGACTATGAATCATGGATTTAGAAACAATTAAAATGAGATTTACATGGATACCACATATATAAATGAATAATAATACATTTTATGGAAATAATAAAAAGTAAATAAGAACATGGTATGGAAACTCTAATGGTATACCACATAAAAGGGAACTTCAATGAAAAAAGAAGATGTGAATTCTCTTCCCATATAGAATAACTCCTAGAACATGAAGGTTGAAACCTTGGGTGCCTGAGGAAACCATGGGAAGAATACTAGGGAGTTAATGATCCTGAATCATCATTTTAGTGAAATTATTAATGAATTGAACAATGTAATTGGTCGGTATTTATAGAAAAAGTGAGGGAATATTTTAATAATTTTCAAGGGACACCTCATTAGTGGGGGTTTCCAAACCATGGGATTTCCCATATTATTTGACCATTTTATTAGCCAGATGGGAGACCTCAGATAATATTTTTCTAGAAAAAAGTCCACGAGAATTATGACATCCTTAATGATGTCATTAAACACACTGAAACACAAAAATGAATTTTTACTATTCACCGAAAAATCAATTGTTTCAGAAAAATCACAAAATTTTCCCTAACAATTTGTGGACATGTAGAGTTAAAAAAATAAATTCACTTTTTGATAATAGTTTTATAAATAATATTGATTTAATTTTTAAAGAAAATCATAATTAATTCAATAATTAACAATTTTAATTATATAACTGCTTTTATATCACATTGAAAACAATCACCATGATGTCACTATCTTAATGCATTAAGAAAATAAAATAATAAAAAAATTTACTATTCATTAATGTCATATTACTATTAATATAAATATTTATAAGGGTATGTACTATTCACTAAAAAACATGTTGGATCCATTAGACTCTAGTTAATGTACCGATAACAATTGTAGAAGACTTTTTTTGAAATTCAAAACATAGAAGCTGAAAAATTTTGTTTAAAGGCCAGTTATAAATATCTACTTAAAACAATGTTTAATGGATTTAAATTTTATTTAAAAAAACTTGGTGTGTTACATAAAATCAAAGGATATGTCCATTTATTTAACCACACCACAGAAAACACATAACGATGTTTTTATTCTTGAAACTACTCATGAGGAACAAAACATATTACTAAAATTTTACTCTTGTTGATATTAACAAAAGAAGGTGAATCTTATATCAAAATTCCCCTTAATTGGATTATAATATTCCAAATATACCCATGAAACACATGATATGTTTATTAACTATCTCATCTACATCTTTCAAATTCATTTCATGATCCTACTAAATGTTTATAAAAATCATTCAAAAGATGACGGACTGAATCCATAAAAGTATGAAATAAATATGAACTCAAATAATATTAAAACCCATTTTCCTTAATTTATAATGAATACACTTTTAATAAAATGAATACCAAAAAATATTGGCCATGTCAAATTTAATGTATAGTAGGGACCAATCATGATCACAAAAGATCCTTCAACCCATGAGGGGTCATGTTACCCATACCATGATACATCATTTGAACCTAATATTTCCATTTCACATTCCACAAACAACATATATCACTACATTAATTTTTTTTACCAGAAAAATCACGTGTAACCAACACAAAAGACAATTATAAAAATAATCTAAAAAAACAATAACATGAAATCATAATCAATAAAACATGTACAAAATTATTAACTAACAAAAAAATCACTGAACACCACTACTATACAAAGGTATCATCCAAAAAAATAATTCCCAGAAAAAGAAACATGCTACATGAAATTAAAATTGGCCATTGAACTATTTCATGTCACCAATTAACGATATTATAGAGGTCCCAAAAAGAACCTGAAAATTTTCCATGCTCTCAAAAAAAAACAAGTTCACAAAAATGTATTTCATTATAATTATATACATAAAGAGCCTCTTTTAAATCCATTCAAGTGATTTAAATATGATAATATATTTCTTATTTCATTAGTTAATGTTTTTTAGTTGTCAATATTTAACATTGAATCATTTTTATGAAAAACATGATTAATGTACAATTTTTTGATTTCGAACCATTAAATGGATTCCATTAATAAATTAATTTTCCTAAAGGTCAATTTAAAATATAAATATAAATATAAGTCTTTATATAACTTTTAAAAATGATAATACATAAAAAACTAATGGCTCATTCAGGAAAATTCTTTTATAATTTTTTTCTTAATGTAAAATGTTATAAAAAATAAACCTATTACATATGTTTATTTATTTGGAATGTGAGTTACAAAATAGTGTCTCCTCAAACATATCATATTTACACTAACTCCAAATCACTCAAAAATAATTATATAACACATAAACCATATATATATAAATATATATCATTTATTCACAATTTATGAATAAACAACTTCAATATGAACTCTTAATCCTGAATTGTAGTTAAAAAAGAAAATGTTTCTTGTCTTTAGAATGAGATTATTGGGGAATTAGAATTTAATTCAAACCAATGGATTTTTTTTTGATAACTACCCTTATATAATTTTCAGTCAATTATATTTCAAAATCATTTTAAAGTGTTTTTTCACACAAAAGTGTACTCAATAATTTAATTGATTATAATAATCATAGTAAGATTATTACAGACTGGTATTGTTCTTCACATATTATTATCCAAAAAAATATGGAACTTATAATATATTTTAATTATTAAATCAGACTATTTATTTTAAAATATTAATTTTTTAACAATATTTTTAACTCATTATACTGATCATTTTTAAATAATTGTTTAAATAATCTTTAAGAACAAAATCTATCTTTAATCTTGTTATGAAATCAACCAATAGAATAATAAATCATAGTTATAACATTCACATCATCTATTCATTAGTAATACAAATAATGATTTCAAATTAGTAAATTCAAATTAACTCCTAGCATGTTATGAAAACTCAAAAATGAAAGGCTAAATTAAATGTACACAATCATTTACAAATGTCAATTGTATAGGGATATCAATTATCAATGAGCTGAGAGAATATTAAACCTATAAACATTCCTTTTAGTAAGAATTCTAATTTTTTTATCAATATATTACAATAACATCGGTAATGATTAATTTTTTAATCAATTATTTTGAATTAAATGTTTTACCAATTCATGTTTCCATTCCAGATATATTTCATATTCCACTACAATAAATAGAAAACATATAAATAGAAGAAATATATACTAATAAAATTAATACTTTTAGTATTAGAATTATGAATTAACAACATAAATCTAAACCATACATTACCATGTTCCAAAAAATATTTCATTGAAACTCTCTATTTATTCAAAAATAAGAACCAACCATTTCTTCCAGAAAAGGTCATCCTATGAAAAATTACAAATAAATAACAAAAAATTCACATGAATAATGAAATACTATTTTTATTTATATTTTACTAGAGAATGATACTAAATTATCATCTATTAAACTAATGGAGATGCCACAATAATAAACCTACAAGTACAAATGATCATTTTTACAGTAACCACACTATAATCCTTAATATTATTATAAAATATAGATATTAATGACTTTTTATACTATAAATTACAATTACCATCATATATTGTACCAAAATTTTTATATATAAATATTAAATCTTAATAAAAGAATATTCAATACATAAAATAATGATCCAAACTAGAATCATTTTTTCTCATGCCTTTGGAAACATGAATACTTAAATAACTAGCTCAAAAGTAATCCAAATAATCTCCCACTATATACATCATAACTATCACCCTTATTATTCATATCAAATATAAAAAAAATCTTCCTAATCTTGGGGAATGTAATCCTAATAATGAAGATAAATTGGATGCTCTGTTAGGGTAAACAAGGAATACATCAAAATAACCTAAGAATAAGTGTATGAAAAAAATGAAAATATGATTTGAAAACCATACCTTGAATATCATGGATTATAAAAATGAGTCATGAATAAGTCATGGTATTTCATAAGACTTAAATAGAAAAGGAATCAATGAACATAATACATGAGTTTATAATATTTTTCTAAGACATAGTTTTATGGAATCCACAAAAGAGTAGAGAATAATTTCTTCAAAGATACCCACCAAGACCTTCATAACATTTCATTATCAGGATAACCACCCATGTAACAAATTTGAGCTTGATATAACCTCAAGTGTTCCCACTTTTGGGCTCAGTATAACCTCCCATGTACCCTCTTTTATACTAGGGATAACCTCCCATCCACCCTTAGATTCCAACGAACAATAATCATTACCCTATCCATTAGAGGTATATATATGCCTCACCACTCATATAATTTGTATCATATATATTTTTGAAATAGAAGCCAATAACATAATCTTATAATAACTCATGTAAGGAAACATATTTTTTTAAATTTCATAAACTCATAATATTATAAAATGTGTAGATGAAATGGGTTTCACAACCATCCCATCAAAATAACAATACACCTTAGAGTGGAATAATATCTATTTTATCATTGGTTCTAATCCATATAAAATCTCATGTAACATATAATGATTTAATAATAGATGGAAAATTATTCTAATATATCCCATGGAATATTTATTGATGAAAATAAACCTTTAGAGCATGAAAACAATTATTTAAAAAATAATAATTTTCCAAATATTAACAAAATATTTTTTAAAAAAATTGAAAATTTTAAAGGAATTTTTAAATCATCTATTTTCCATGATGGTGGGAAATAAAAATCATGTTGTACACATTATGACCTATATTCCATTATCATTTTCAATAGAATATGAAAAGAGAATTATTTGAAAAATAATAAGAATATCCCTTATCAATAATATCATAAATATTCATTAAAGGGAAAATTTTATTTAACAAGTAATTGGATAATATTAGGAACATTAATTAAAATATTTTCAAATTACATTGACATTTAATAAAAAATATTTTCAACAAAATATTTTAAAAATGGGATATTTCTTGAAAACACTTTATTGGAATTTTAAGTAAATATGGAGATTAAAATAATATTATTTAATGAAATCTATATAAATTACCAGGGAAGAATAAAATTCATTAGTATCTTAAGTGATATAACATTATATTTTATCATCATTTGAAAAATCATAAAACATCTATGAAAATAATGAGATGGTATCATAAAACAATCACCACTTTGGTAAATTTTGAATCATAAGTCACAAGACAGAAATAAAAATACCTGGATATGTATATCAAACAATTTTAACAAAAATAATAATAAATAAAATTAATGAGAAATATATAAACCGCACACTAGAAATAAGTGGCGAATATAGATTGTGTCCCACAAATATATAAGGTAGACGAAAATCCCTTACTCAAGTATTCAATTTAATTGTACACATTAAAATATATAGTATAATAAAAATAAAATTATTATATATCTATTATAGAACCATTATAATATATATCATATCATATATGATTTATTTATGATATTTTATTCATTATTTATTAGAAAATCCTTATTAAAATCATATATTGGGTAAAAATGATATTACATTTCTTGTATGTTTTGGTTTATTATTATCATAATTTTTTCATTGATAATGGTTGAATTATATTAAAATTTTATTCATTATATAAATTAATTATAAATATAAATTTTTATTTATTTATAGTAATCCATAAATGATAGAGATATAAATTGAGTTACACCATTCATGGAGAGGATAAGTTTTACACACACATGATTGCATTTTTTATTTTCTCGATGGATTGAATTAAATAATGTTAAATTATATATTAATTTTTTGAAATAAATTATTTCTCATTTATATCATATGTTTTCATTATATATTTTTTCTATCATCCATGTTTAAATAATAAAAAATGAATCTCATTTTTTCTTAGAGACGGTAGTCTGCATGTCATTAAAAGAAATGAAATTTTTTTCAACTAACATTTGTATAATAAGATAAATGAGATATAATAATTATAGAATTATAAAAAAAATTATCTCATATTTATAAATTTTCTTTATGATTAAAACATACAATGATAGGCGGTTAGGGAAAATAAATTTCATTAGTTCGTGAGTGGTTAGCCTTTCATACACATAATCAATGATTTTATTTCCATTTCATTTGAGGAGGACATGGATATATGTTATGAAATTAATGTAATAAAATAATATTATTTTTAATATTATTATTTTTTTATATCTTCACATATATGTAATACATTAATTTTTTTAAAGAAGAGAAAACCAAAAATACTCAGTTAAAAATGATACCTCTTCTTCAGAAAACCTCATTAATTTCTGCATAAATAACCACATAAGAAAGGTTTAATAATCAAGAAAAAGACTCTATTAAGTTTTTAAGGATGTAAGGAAGATATTTGGTCTTCTAATAGATAAATCTAATGGTTTTTTAGTGTTAAGAGGATAAAATAGTGGGTTCCCTTTTATAATTAGGGGAGTGAATACACTTTGATGTGTTGAAAATAAAAACATAAAACCACATTTTATATATTACAAAATTATCATAAATGGATCAATATATGACATTATACTATATATGGTCTATAAATATCCATCCAATAGGTTTTAGATAAACATATTTTTCTATTTTAACACTTATCATTTTAGATTAACCCCCAATGTCCCCGTTTTTACATTAAGCACGATAATTAATTTTTATTGATTTTACTATTTATTATGAAACAAATTAAGATAAACATATTATATAATATTAATATTTATGATTCAAAATGTTGAATCAAATTTTTAATATTAAATTCACATATTTTGATACATTTAATTAAAAAATAAACTTGTAAATGTGATGAAAAAATGGTTTTCCAAAGGAAACGATTTCATAAGTTTAAAAATATTTTATATCAAGATTCAACATGAAATTGGGTTTTCGGAGAAAAATTTGATTGATCATAAAAAAAATTAAATTTTTTACTTCTAAACTATTTGAAAACAAATTTTATCATTCTAAATGATTGGTGTGAAAATTTAATCTTCAATAAAAAAATTATTTTACAAAAATTCTTAAAATTCTTATATTATTAAAAATGACACCCATCAATTTAACCTAATATAATTTTAAAATTACTATTAATAAAATTATGTTCATTTTTTAAACATGATTTAAAATTTTTTTAAATTTTTTTATTATTTTTTCATAAAACAATGAAATTTATCTTTTGAAAAAAATTATATTTTCAAGGCATAAATTTTTTTTACAAAAAACTATCTACTTATTTAAAAATAAATTTGATTTCTATAAATATTTTTTTAATATATTTTCATGATATTTTGATTCCTATTCAAGTTGTAATTTATAATTAATATGTTATAAAAGTATTTTTTTAAATAATAATATTAATATTTTTTATAGTTTAGTAATACTTGTTGTCTAACGCAATATATCAAAGAAATTATATTTATTTGAAATAAATAACATAAAACCTATGGGTGTTATAATATAACCACATTCAATATAATTTTACCTAACAAATATTATCACATCAATTCAAAAAGTGATGTTGATACTTATGTGTTATCATATCATTAGTATCCCATATATATTCTTCATGTTTTTGGTTTTGCGAAAAAAATTAACCACACATGTGGTCTTTCTTTGTTGAGATGTATCTATAGGTGGATCTTCAATGGAATGATATTGACAAAACGGTGTGACCTAAAAATTTAGTACATGTGATTGATTAGGTATGAACATCCTCAAAAGAGATACATGGTTCAATTTATGGACATGATAGAGGTCTAGTGAAAGTTCCTAGTGATTAGAAACATTCCCCATTCGATCAAGAATCTTGTGTGGGCTAATATAACTTAGGATCAAAATTAATTTTATTTATAGTATTATTTACTCCATCTATGGATCTATTCATAGAAACACTTTTACAAAAACATTGATCCCTAAATCTCAACAATGATTATAAACATAATATTTTTTCTACACTATGCTTACCATATGTGTTGTTGAATAGATATAAATTTTTTTTCCACCACATTATACATCTCAGGTGCATATATTTTTCCTCCTCCAACTTCGTCCCAACACATTTTAGTTCAAAAATTCATTCCATTATTTACTACATTAGGATCATTCATAAATCTTGAGTGAATGATATTTTTATAGGAAAACTCAACTAGTGGATGTTACAATGTCTAACCACCCATAATATCATTAGAAGAAGATCTAGAAATATTCTTTATGGATTGAATTGTTCTCTAATATTGAAAATCAGTTTGAGGATGATAAGTAATGCTAAAACTCAGCTCCGTATGTAGAGCCTATTGAAGACATTTCCCTAACTTCATTGTAATCCTCATATCCTTTACAAATAAAAAAATGTTGTACACCATTAAACCTTATCAAATATATAATCTATATATCAGTAAGACAATCTACAAATATATATTTTTTGATAGTGATCAAGTGTGATGAATTGGTACAGTGAACTATTAAAAACCATATAACACAGTTCCCCATTTGATTATTTTAGGATTCCAATGAAAATCATCTTGGGTGCTGTTTTTACATTTCTATTATAGTACGGGTAATGGTTATAACATTTCATTGGATGTGTTTATCTCATCCTTAAGAAGATGAAATATGAAGCACTAAGATATGAACCCTATAATATCATTCATCATGTTTCACCACAAGAATTCATTTTTCCTATTTAGTTATCATAATATTTATTCTTCTACAACCATTTTCTATGTTGATATTTTAAGTCATTATTTGTGAAAATATATTTTACTATTATATTATTATTTGATATATCACAACATTCTAAATAAATATATGGCCTTTATATCTTTATTTAAACAATTTCTGCATAAAACTCTAAACAATAGGTCAGGTAATTTTTCTTATGATCCATCAATTTTTTGGCATAAATAATCACCACGTTATTTTTCATGAGAATTCATAGAAGTCACTTTTTAATTCATCACTATATATTACAAACCATATTCCATTATAGGGTTGTGTAAGCATAGGTGCACAAACAAGAAATATCTTTAGTTCCCTAAAATATACCTCACATTAATCTTCTTAAAGGATCATGGATCCCTTCTAAGTTAACATAGTTAGTGGATTTCATCATTTTGGGAAATTAGGAAAAACCAATTGATAATATCCATACAAACCATGAAAACATTAGAACATAGTCATAGTGGTCGATGTGGTCTAATGTCTAATAAATTTTGTCTTTGATGGATCCATTGATATACACATTCATGGGATTATATATAAAAAAATGAATCATTATGATTCTAAAATATAGACTTGGTAAATATTTCATGCAACTTATACTTCCTTATTTTACTTATTTCAATTATTAATTTCTCTTAAATACCTTCCATGGTATTCAAATAGATAAAAATATCATCTACATGTACTACCACAAACATATTAATGTAATCTCTATGGACGTTATTTATTATTCCATAAAGGTATTAATGTAATTATTAAGACTGAATAAAATCACTATATATTCATAACTTCCATACATTTTATAGAAATATAAATTTTGTATATTCTTCTTCCTCACCCTCAATTGATGATATCAATAATAACTATTAATCTTTGAAAAGTATTCATGTCTTTATTGTTTTTCATAAAAGTAATCAATATAGGGTAGATGATATATGTTCATGATTATGATATTTTTCATTTCCTGATAATTAATGAAAAGTCATAATGATCCATATTTCTTCTCAAAAAAATGAACTAGTGCACCCTATGTTGTGATACATTATCAAATGAATCAACTGTCAGGATTCTCCTAGAATTTTTTCTTCAATTAATGTAACTCAATAAATAGAATTCTGTATGGAGTCAATGAAAGAGGTGAATAACTAGATATGAATTGTATTGATATATGAACTTCACATTCTAGTATAATACTAGGAAACTATGAAAAAATGACATTAACATACTCTATGACAATAATCTTTTTATTGAAGTTGAGTTTCTCCCCAACCAAATGATATAAAACCCATTTTCAAATATAATGAAGACCCATACAACTAATTTTATCTCCATTATATGACTTATTTATCATCACATCGATATATGGCCATATGTTGGTCTAGAATATCAAATGTAACTTCATTTACAATGTAACTAAATTTGGATTTATTTAAATATATTCAATACATTCTTTTAAAAAGAATAATATTAAAAAATTGGGGAATAATGTTATTAGTAGGAAGAAAATTATAATAATATTCATCTAGAGAGGAAGCACATAATTTGGATGTGATCATCATACCATTAGGAGTTATTATATCTTATTCAACCTTTAATGTTTGAGGATATAAACCAATATTCCAAGAAGTGTTACTGATTAAAAAAATTCATAAAATTATGCACATATATGTCAAATTAATATTCGATATCACATATCACCATCTTAATTTTATCACTCTATCACTAATTCCATAATACAACCGAAATGGTTAGCATGACCATCAAGAATCATTAATCTCAATCATTAATTTTAAAAAACTACCAAGTGTATATCTAAATCATGACACATTATTTTCAATATGCTATACATTAGTTTATACTTAAGAAATTCATGATCAGTAAATATTCAAAATATTCACAACGATTGCTAAATATGTTTTTTAATTCCAAGAACATATCCCCCACGACTGTTAAACAAGGTGTACATCGAGGACTATTGTCGATCACCAGGCCAGGATCAAGTCAAATTATAATGATACCTTTTTATAGTTATTACTCTAAGGTATAAATATTTCTGAGAGAAATCCATATATATTATCCATATTGGGATTTAATTTCATGGAAACCACTCACTCCATCCTTAACAAAAAATCGAATTCATTTTCTGAAAAACTAAAATATCTTTATACATATCCTTAGATATGTCCATAAATATATCACTTATGTTTCCCTATTCCAGTAACATATGGTAAACTAAAATAGAATCTAATTTCATCAATAAAAACCAATAATTTTCATTAATAAATATTACATATTAAATTATGAATATTATTTACATAATAGAACAATCAATGTCAAAATAGTAAAGGTCTAGCTCCTCTGAAATCATGGATAGATAAACAAATTGTTCACAAATAAATTACATCATATTACACTTAATTCATCAAATCTATATCCCTTCATAGATATATCCTAAATAACACCATTCTTACTTACTTGGGGGAATGAAAAAATATGAAATTGTGAGTTTATATGCTTTGTAATTGTAAATGTGGGACATATTAACATTACATGAGAACAATGGAATGAGATCATGATAATAAAATTATAAAACCATATTATAAATATCATGTTTCCTAAACATGGGTCATATACAAAATCATAATAGTTTACAAGACACAAATCATAAAATAATCAAAGAACATAAGCCATGAGAGCATTAAATCATAATTAAAAATGGATTTTTGACATACACATAAGAATAGTAAATCTTATGTTAGGGCCACACAATAAGAAATTCATAACATGTTATTCATGGGTATCCTCACATTTACCTACTTCAGGTTAGGGATTACAGCTTGTGTACCCTCTATTGGGCATTGGAAAAGATTTTATGTACCCTCTTTTGGGATTGGAATAAGCTCTTATGAAACCTTTGAGATCACATATAATTAATCATTACACAATTAATTGGAGGGATATATAGGACCCACCTGTAAAACAATATCAATAATATAGATGTGTATTATAAAGTCATTAATTTTTTTTTTCATAACCCATTGTACGAAATAACATTCTGAATTGAATACATGTCATGGTACAGACATCGACATGGGACTGAGAATGTATTACGGCTCAGGTGTCCTTGGAAACCCAATGGTTTATGTAGTCAATTTAAATAATAATAAAGGATAAAAAATATTAATTATGAAATTTAATTTATTTTTTATTCAAATGCATACACTATATTGGTTGGATATTGTCTTAAACAACATTGGTTGTGGCCTATAGAGTTGTACTAACACCCTACTCAGGATTCCTGGTCAGTACCTATCTTGATTTCATGGTTGTAGAACATGATAAGGGAAACACCATATGATAGATGGACAAGTCAGGATGAAGCATGTATGTTGGAAAAGACCTGTTTTGGGACCATCTTTGGTTTTTATTGTATTTATTTATTATTGGTTTTTCATATTGACACATGACACATAATTTGGAATTTTATTTATAGTGTTTAGTTTTGGTATTGAATTTGTTTCTTTGGTCATCATGATATATTGAAATCATTCTTGTAATGGGTACATTATTTGGTTATTTTTTATTTATTTCTATGATGTTATTACTCTGATAATGATGTAATAGCCTGATCATGACTGATATTAGACCCTCAATACAATATGGAAGCCTCTAGAATATGGGGAGACACACATGAGGTCACATAGAAAACCATCTTAGGGAACTGGAACATGTCACCATGTTCTAGATGTTACAAATTGTGATTAAATATAAGTTTTTTTATTTTTATTTGTATTTATATTTTATAATGGTAAAAAAAATTCTAATAAGATTTAGTCCTTAGTTATGAGTTCATGTTTAGTAGTATCTAACCCATATATGGGGTAGAACTAAAGTACATAGGGTGGGATTGTTATTATTGGTGTTTGTTATTACAGTTGGTTATTATTTCTAATTGGATTATTCAATTGTTTAGTGATGTAGCTATTGTCTTCTGATATTTTTTTTATATTTTACTCAGGGCCCAATATGGCTTGACAGTTGATTATGAATGAATTATTATTGGAACTCACGATTAAAATATCATATGCATCATTTTAGGCACGTATGGAAAAGAAAATTGTGGGATGGTTGGGGAAATTGAAATATGTTTCCCTACATAAGAAATTGAAATGAAAATATTCTTTATATGAAATTTAATGTTGTCAAATTAAGAGTGATATGAACAAATATATGTATAACGAGAAACTTAGGCAATGATAATGGATTTCCACTTTTTATCCATGTCCTATATGTAGGATGGTTATGCGTAGTTATTTAAACCTGGTAATGACTATGTTGATGGGTTTGAGGGACGAATATTCATGTATTATTTTAAATATATCCTAAATAAATGTCATAATGTTTTTAAATGTGACTTAAGACATGTATTTGGAATTGTAGAGACTTTCCTCCAAAAAGACGCTTGTTGAGAGGATGAAAGGAGGACATGGATTGGGATGATCCTCTAGTGGTGGTACCAAATGTACCAGCAGTGTTGTTGAGGAATTTGGTGAGCAGTTTTTGTAGAAATTTCCTTTGGTTCATGATGTTTTTGGAAAGAGAACTAGGGTGAGTAGTGAAGAATATGTTTTACCTAAGTTGGTAGTTCTGATTTCGTCACCCTCGGACATTCACCAAATAGGGTGGACCTGAGGTATCTATACTGTATATTGAGTTTATACCGATGATACCTGAAATTATGTCTAATCCTTCTAGTAATAGTGTAATATTGGAAACATTAATGTTATGTGGTCAAGAAAAATATAGGTCGGCCATAAAGAATCAATATGGATAAATATAGACTATGTATCGAAGGACTTTCAGGTGATGTTCATGGACCACATTCACCCTAAGATGATTATGTGAGAGAGAGAAGCTGAAATCATCGAACTGACTCATTAGAGAATTTCCATAATGGAATATGTTGTACATTTAATAGATATATAGTGAATTATTCTAGTGTTGGGAGGAGATGATTCCACTATAGAAAAGATGTTTTAGTATCCCCTTAAATGGGAAATTAAATCTTAGGTGAATGTCGTCAGGGTAAAGAATTTTTTAGATGTAGTGAATGAGGCTGTCATATCATTTGGGAACCTAAAGGATTAATCTAGTGGATGATATGTGGTTTCTTCTTGGTGACATGTATGCATGAATTTCTATATAAGGAAGCATCATTATGAAATTGTTTTTAATAGCAGTGGAAATATGGGTGACCAAAAAAAATTAAGAACATACACATGATCATACCCAAGTGCATTACCACCAATGTGGTAGGATAAGAAACATTCATAAACATTATACCATACCACTAATAGAGTGGAAAGCCAGTGACATGCTGGGTCATGTATAAATTTCCTTCAAGAAATCATAAAAGATGGGAAATGATGAATTATTTAGGTAGAACTAGAGTATGGGTAGGGGATTTTCTACACTCTACATAAATGGAAGTTGGGTTTATACTGGTCGTGGAGTTGAGGTAGTGGAGGAGGTGCTTCTTGTAAAGAGCACTCATAGAATCATAGTGGTCACCTAATGGGATTGATACTACATCGCGGGAAGAGGGAAAATATAGTTGCATGCTATTCATCAATCATTATTGGATAGCAAGGCTAGACAGTCAATAGTGATAAGAAATATGCTTATAGATTCTTTTTTCTATAATTCATTATTTGATACTAGTTCCTATCATTCTATTATTTCATCACTAATTCTTAGTGTTTTGATCATGGAGGTTGAATTCACATGTGGGGTTAATATGATCAATACACCATTGGGAGAATGATAGAGGGACATCTGTTTGTGCAATGGGTATTCTATGAAGGTTGTAGAGAATCATTTTCATTGAGATAACTACATTCTAGACATGTCTAGCATCAACCTAATTAATAGTATGGAATAGTTTTTATCCTATTAATCCCACACAGATTGTTACTATATGAGAGTTTTTTTTTCTCCAAATGGTGAAAATTATATTCACTATGGAGAGTGGGATATGTTAGAAGACCATACAGGGGTAGTTCATCAGCAACATGAAGAGATCACCACCATGCTTCCTAGACTATTTCTGGATGATGGGTGTGTAATTAAGGATGTATTTTTACCCTTAGTGGAATTTTTAAGATTTTTTTCTTGAAGAAATATCAAAGATTCCACCTTATAGAGATGATAAATTTACTATTTATCTAATGAATAGTGTTAGTCTAGTTTCTATTCCACTATACCGAAGGTAACTAAAAGAGATTAATGATCTCAAGACTCATTTGAAAGAGTTGGAGGTTAAGGGGATTATCTATCAATGTACTCCATATTGGGGTTCACCATTGTTGTTTGATAAGAAGGTTGAAAGGACCCAATGCTTGTCTGCTTATTACTAGATGTGGAGCTAGATAATAATGAATAGTAAGTATCCAATTATATGTATCATGGTTTTTTTGTTCATATGAGGGGAGATTGCATCTTTCCAAATATTGAATTGAGACTGTTGTATCATCACATGATAGTCCAACGTCCTGATATAATATGTCCTACAATCCAAATAAGGTAAGAACTATATGAGTTTATTTTGATGCCATGTAGTCTATTAAACACAACCAATGTGTTTATTTCCTTGATAAAAATAATATTCCATCCGTACCCGGATTTGTTTGTTGTTGTATTTGTGGATTACATCTTGGTGTAATCCAAGAGTCATGATGATCCTGACCGACATCTAGAAATCATATAGAGTACACCAAGATATCATAATCTATACACAATGATATCTAAGTGCCAGTTTTGGATTGTCTAGGTAAACTTCTTACATAACATCACCATGGAGTGATGTGTGTCAGTGGACCTACAAAATGTTCAGGTACATGATTCATGGGAGGATCCATTGAAGGTTTTTGATATCCAAACATCATGGGGTTATAAGGATATTATTTGAGGTTCATCAAGAACTATTCCCATTTGGAAGAAACAATTTTAGGATTGAATAGTAAGGGAGTAATGTTTGAATGGTCATAAGACTATGTGAATTCTTTATAGGAGCTTATGAATCATTTTTCTACAACACCAAACATGACCCTACCTACTCAATGTGAAGAGTACATTTAGTTATCTAACACTTGATGAATTTGTATTATAGAAGTGTTGATGAAGGGAGATCCAGTTGTGGCGTATGTGTCTTTGTAGTTGGGGTCACATGAATACAACAACCCCATGTATGGACATATATTCGCTTCAGTAGACTATATATTATTGTGTTAGAAAAATTATCTATTGGAAAAAAGGTTTTCTATGTATATTGGTCAAAATAGCATGATGTATATATTTTTGAAATGAGGCGTGGATCATCTGATGTAGGGATGTGTTGAGTATATCTATTCATTCGACTATGATTTAGAATATATGTACAATCATTGAAATAATTTTGCTGATGATTTATGTGAAAAAATTCAGACTCATGCCAGTAAGGATTCTAGTACTGAGTTGAAGATGATGAATATACATGATGATATGAATGATGCCATTTAGAAGATAAAGGAGAAGATGTATCTTGGTTTAGTTTCAGTTGATTATACACTTTTGAGAAGGATCATGGATAAGCCATACAAGGATTCATAGTGTTTGACCTCAAGGGAAATCCTTGAAGGTGGGGAGTCACCTTTAGATTGAAATATAGAGGTGGATGAGACCATCTATATCATGAAATAGGTTGTTGTACCTATGAACATTCAAGATGAGATGATGAATGAATTTCATGCCTCAATGTGGGTGGTGTATCCAGGTGTGATCAAAATAAACAATGATTTATGATTACCGTTTTCATGGTCAGTCATACAAAAGGATATTATAGTGTTCATGACATGATACTATACCTATTAGTAGGTGAAATATGAGAATCAAGGACCTGGTGGTTTATTGCAGCCATTTCCCAACCTTGAATGGAAGTATAATGATGTTATCATATACTTTACAGTGAGTCTCTTGAGGAATCCCCTAATAAATGATGTAATTTGTGTGATTATGAAACATTTAAAAATGATGTACATTTATTTCCAATATAAGAGACCTTATCAGATGGATCAATATTGAGAGTTATACATTTGAGAGATAATCATTCTGCAAGGGATACTACATAGAAATTTATCATACCATGACTCATGCTGTTCATCGCACCTTTTGATAGGATTATAGAAGGAACATTGTAAACATGTTCTATTGAGTATGGATTTCTACCCACGGATAGATGGTAAGTAAGAACATTTTATACAGGTTGATGAGGATATGTTGTGAGAGTGTGTTCTTGAATTTATATGATCTTGGGAGAAAAACCTATAAATTATGTAGTTTTCCTACAACAATAGTCATTAGAAAACTATATATATGGAACCAGATGGGGATCATTATTATAGGCCATGCAGATCACCTCTATGTTGGATGGAGGCAGGTGAGTTTGAGTATTTGGGACCATGTTTTGTGTAAGTGATGTAGGAGTCGGTTCAACTTATTAGTAAGTTAATGTATATAGTTTAGAGTAGATAAAATTCATACACTAATAGATAATGATAACCTATATATTTTTATTGGGTGATCATGTTTTTCTTATAGAGTATCCAAGATTTTTTCACTATAGAATATAGAGACATGGAATGTTTGCATCATGATTCATTTGAACAGGTATGGTTGTTGAGAGAATTGGGATAGTGGAAAACTGAGTGGATATTCCATAGAGAAATAATGCTATACATGACAATTTCTATTGGTCATAACTTCAGTGATACCACCCTGACCATTCTCATTCCATTGATGTGCATTATGTTGATCTTGTGACTAATGTGTCATATGAGGAGTATCTAATACATGTGTTGGATTGAAGTGAGAATGTTTTGTAGGGAAAGACCATGTCAACTGTAACTCCCCGACCCCAGTTACCTAGAGCCGGTGCATTGTTTTAATAAATTTCCATGATTACAATGAATCAAGTCCCGAAGGACCGATCAGTTTAGCAGTCTTGGAAAAATAGATCACATACATGAATGTTACATTTGCACTTTAAGACATAGAAAACAACATAAATAATATTTTTGAACGCCATTATTCCATTGGCTTAACCCTGCATATTAATCACATCACACTTCTTGGAATCCTGGGAAAAATAAAACATAGAAATGGGTGAGCTCAAATTCTCAGTAAGGGTAAGCAATAGAGCGGAAACATTAAAAAATAAGCATAAACATTTTAGGAAATGTATAAACCAAAAAAAAATCCTTTTAGACATGAAATTCAGCATAATATGGACGAAATAAAATGAAATAATACCATTTACTTATTCACATGGATATTCTACTAATCGAATAATCACATGCAATATCACTAACCAATTTCATAATGATGGAATGCATAATTTTGAACCTTAATTTCTTTATCAAGGCCTCATGCCAAGGCCTAGGGCCTAACTATAAACGGAACCCCACCCGGAGTGCCTCTAATAGCAGGACACCAACCCAAAGGGCTTACTTTTACCGTTCCCCAACCCGGAACATACTAATCCAACACATTCATCATAAGAAGGGGATAAAATATAACATAAAAATTTGTATTAAAACTTGCATGAGAAATTTCAATACGTTACCCATGAACCATAAATGGTATAAAAATAACACATCCACAGTCAAATATATCACAAAACCATCAACACAATATGGATGATTTGTATCATGATAAATCAACTTCAAAACAAGTTTAAAATCCATTAAAGATTTTTCACATAGATGAGATTGATTTGTAAAACTCCTTGAGTGAAATACCCCTTTTCATGAAAAAATTTAAAAGTCACACAATTTAGAAAAGAAGTCATTTAAATACATTTTTTAATCAAAGTGTCCCATACCACTTTGAAACTTTTGAAAGGAATTAACATTTTAAAAATATTCTTGTCCATATAAATAAATCCATAAAACCCATTTTGAAGACATAGACATTAATGAGAAAGATTTAGAAGAATAAATATTTAAAACATTTTAAATGTTGTTTTAGTAAAAAGTTCCTTAAAATAATCCCTTTGAAATCTCTTTCATAAAACATGTACATGGATAATAAATATGTCTCAGTAGATACTAACGTAAAACAACAACCTCGGATAATAAAGAGATTCAGTAATTAACCCTTACCAATTTGGTAAATTACGAAACATACACCCCGTGAAAGAGGTATCATACAATGAATATGAAAATACACATAAATTAAATTGTATTACATAAATAATACAATTATGGTCAGTACATACACCACATAAAAGGTAATAGTGGAAATATGGTATGAATCTCACGGGAATAAGGAGTGAGGCAAAAACCCCTTACCTTGTACTTTTCCTTGGTTGAGGTTAGGTTAACCTCCTGTATAATGGTGAAATAATTGTTATTAAATTATAAAAGAATAATATATATTAATATGATGTCATATATGATTGCTTTGTTAAAAATATTTTAGAATTATCGCCGTTTCGGGTGTTAACTTACTCATTTTATTTTATATGTTTTGTTATGTAAGCCATGTTTGTTTGGATAGGTTGTATCTTATTCATATCCAGAATTATATTAAGTCCTTAAACATTATTATTAATCTTCAAATGAGAATTATACTTGAATGGATACGATGGAGAATGAATCTCGTCGCATTCGTGGAGACGGTAGTCCGTACGCACGCACGAGCGACAATATCATTCTTTTGATATTAATATAATTTATAATTGGATTTTATATCATATATATATAATCATTATCATGTTATTTTTATTATTTAGATGAATTACACATCATTATTATACCCATCCAAATAATAATTTATTGAATAACAATTACACCACGACGTGGAGACGGTAAGTCGTACGTACGCACGTATGGTGACATGTCATTCAAAGGATGTATAGAATACTGAATATGGTTGTACCATATTTATAATAACATCACAGTATATATAAGATACTTGAGTTATTATTTTATAATGGGAATAACAAAGATAGAAGAAGTGGAAGAAGAAAGGAACTTGAAAAGGTGTGGTGAAATCATTACCTCTTCTTCAGGTTCTTCCTTTTTATTTGATCAAAAGAGCTCCATATATTGGATTTATGATCAAACTATGGCCGCTAGGTTGTAGTGAGGGAAGTTGAGAGAGTATTTGGGCAGGTTCTGGCCGAACCAAAAGGCTATTAAGGTGTTAATTAATGAGAAGGGGGAGTGTCCTATTATAAGAGGGGTGAGGGGCACCTTTGGAAAAGCTAGAAATATTATTTTATAATAAATTCATATTCGGTTTATAATGTCTCCAAATTAGATTATTTAATTTTTATGGTGGGGATGAGGCAAAAACCAATCAACCAATAGAATTTAGACAGGTTTGGTTTATTATATTAACCTTATCTTTATGTATTAACTCTTAGTTAATTAGTTTCACTTTTACAATGTCTCTTTGTATTTTTATATTATATGGTTAATAAACATACTTTATACATCCAACAGACCCCCAAGTGGTCCATTAATGATACACCTATCATGATATAAGTCTCTTGGCCAATCCTTAGATTTTTAGGACTTTAATATCAATTAATAATATAATAGTTGTTTTGAAAACGTTTTTATGTCAATTTTGACACTATTTAATAATTGATTTTTGTAAAAATCATAACAGAATTATTACATCGAAAAAAGATAATTAAATCAATCATAACATGTCATATTTACCTAGAAAATTATTGGAATTCATAAAAAGTCTCAAATTACATTTATTTCGGTATTTATAATATCAATTATTCTAATTTTTTATTAATTAGATAATTAATGCATCACCATTGTGTTATAAATAAATTAACTTATTTAATGTCTAAAAATTATAAATAAAATACCATTATGTATGAAATAGTTTTATCTTTCTAATTAATATTTACAATTGAATTTATCTTATGTATAACCCTATATTAAAAATGTTTTAGTAAATAAACATTGATTTTAACTCTTTTAACTCTTCTTTGAAATAAACAATAATAAATGTCCTAATCTAAAACAGGTGGACCTAAATGACAATATGTTGTTCCTAAGTTTGTTTTTGGTCGAGATACACTTGTCCAATAGAATTATGACATGTGTTAGGGTAATATTAATATCATTTATACCCTTAATTACCCTATTTACTTTTAACCATGGTAAATAAAAGTAAAAAGTTACTATTCACCAAATATTATTTTCATCTCATTGAACCACATTTTACTCATTGATATTAACTATATCTCTCGTATTTTCAAAATTCCACTTACAGAATTGGTAAAATTAAGTTTTATGAAAAATTCAGTTTTTTAACTACCACTTAGTGGTTTCACTATTCATCAAAAAATTAATGTTTCTAGAAAAATACCAAAAATTAGGCCTAAGCTATATTTGATATTATGAATTCGAAAATTATGTCTATTTTACTAATATTCAAAACATATCAGTTGCATTAATTAATTTAAAAATTAATCTCGTCGTCAAAACAAATAGCGTGTTTTTATGTTATATTAACTATCAAAAGATTGACACTTGTTTATGTCCGGTTTAATTGTGAGATTATGTAAAATGACCAACATTGTATTAAATGGTAAAAATATATTCTAAATATACTTTAACACCACTAAAATTCATAATTTATCAATATAAATTATTTTGATTAAAAAAGTTGTTTTTAATTAAAATTTAGTAATTTTCACTATTCATCAAAATATGAAAGTTATCCAAAAAGTACAAAAATATCACCCTAAGCTAATTTAGATATTAAAAACAAAAATTAAGTCCATTTAGAAATATAAAATTTATAAAATTTCAATAAGTATGTATTATTATTCATAAAGGCTAGTTTGATTGGTTGTGGTGTGTGTTAAAACGTGAAGTTGTGTACAACACACGCTACTGTATTATTCAAAGGAAAGCGTTCTGTGGAATCTTGGGATGTTTCATTGTAAATTTTTGATGTCCCCATTCTAAAAAGTAAATTTATTTAGTCAGGTTGAATATAAGATTAAACTATTGGATTTTAAAAGGGTTCACAATTAAAAGTTGGTAAAAGTGTAATACTGAAAATGATTTTGTTCTTACATTATGTCTAAGAAACTCATATTATGGATTCTAAAATTATAAGGATTATATAAAGTTTAAAATTTAGTTAATATTATTCATAACATATTTTGAACGGCTTGTTTGGTAAGTCATGGTGCACTTGAACTCGGTGTTGCGTGTAGTCCAAGTTATTGAATTATTTTGATGAAATAAAACACTATGAAATCATGGGGTGTTACGTCAACTTTTCGAGAACTGTGGAAAATGGATATGTTATGGAATAAATGTGAGAGGGAAGTGTATATTAAGGCTCAATGTTCTAGGAATTTTGAAACCAAATCTTAAATATACTTGGGAACATAGTTGAGAATGATAAATTATATGGTGGGGAGATTGTAAGATCCAAAAAATTTCAGATGATGTAACATACTAGTTTACTAGTATGATTTCCCTTAATTTGAGTAAGTTTAAACTGGATTATCCCTTGGGGAGATTTTGGGTTAAATAGGTGAAATTTTTAAGGATTAAGGGTAGAGCATGGTTGGTTAATCATTTTCCAAAATCATGTGCCATATCCCAGCAAAACATGTACCCTCTCATAAAGAGAGATCCTATATAATGAACATGGATTTCCAAATCGTGTACCCTCTTAATGGAAACTATGATTCCCCAAAAAGAGGTTCATGGTTAAGGTGAATGATTTTATAAACCATGCACCCCTAACCAGGAAACCATGCAAGTTTTTAATTAACTAAATAATTAGATTTTAAAACCACAAACCCCATGAAAATCCCCCCTATTCAACCCTACATAGCGCAAAACCTTTTCCTATGATAGTTTAGGATTTTAGATGAATTCGTAGGGCTCCTGACCTCAGTTATTCTTGATTAGAAAACCAGGTTATAGATCCCCACATCACCTAGTATTTGAATCTCATCCAGACTGGTTTTTTATCTCTCTCTCATTCTTCTCCCATTCATTGAAGGATGTTTTCCCCTATTGGGAGTAGATCTAGATATAAGATTGATGAATCTTGTTTCATTTGAACTAGGATCATTTATTGGAACCACAATCATGTTATTTATTGTGATTTGCGCAATTCCTGTCAGATTGATGATTTTTGTTGGTGAGCATTAATAACTGATTTCAAGGTAGATGGTATATTATTCAAATCTTATTGTATTGATTTCAATTATGGGAATTAAATCATTGAATATATATTATAAATTTATAAATTTAAATTTTTAAATTGAAATAATTAATTTGGTGAATTACTTAATTTAGTGATTATGGAATTGATTTTACAATGGGGTTATATAATTTGTAAATTAATGGATTTGTGAAGTTGAATAATTTTTTAATTTTATTATTTAAATTATGAATTAATTAATGGGATATTGGGATTGTTTTAAGGGTTTAATTAATTATTGAATTAATTAATGCAATTTATCATTGTGAATTTGGTGGGATTAAATTAATTAATTTTTGAATTATTTAAGACATTGGTGGGAATATGGAATTGAATTAATTAATGGATTTTTATGATTGGTAAATTGGATCAATTAATTTATGGATTAGTCAATGGAACCATATAATTGACTGAATTGGACTAATTAAATGATGAATTAATTAATTGGGAAATTTTTGTGATTATGTATATGATGGATTTGGATTAATTAGTTTATGAATTAATTAATGGGTGATTGTGATGGTGAAAAATTATAATAGGATTAATTATGATTAAAATTGAGTGATGTAACATTTTAATATAGGTGATATTATGATTCATGTGATTTATGAGATTAGATGATATACTAATGTGGGACAAGAATAGATGCTCCAATGAAAAATGTTTGATTGTTTGATATATAAGTGCAGGACACTAACTAACACCCCAAGTACCCATATGGTTCCATGTGAATGCATGAAAATATTATTATACGGAACGATGATTAATTCTTCAAATAAACCTGGTGTGTGGGATAGGGATTGAGCATAAAATACCCACAGGGTGCTAGACATAATGTTATAAGCCCAAGATATTGGCATTGCAGTATGGTTTCAATTTGATATGGTAATTAAATGGGATTAAAATAATATTGATAGACCAAGTGTTATAAATAATTTTTAATTGAATATATGGTATTTTTCAGAATTCTTAATTGGAGGAAGAAGGTATTGTGGTTCGTGTGTCCTTGAGAACCTGTAGAATTATGTAGTTAATTTGCAAAATAAATAACTTGATAATAATTTAATTATGAATAGAAATTTAATCTTTTTACAATTACATTCACTATATTGATTGGATAATGTTTTATAAATCATTGGTTGTTGTGTATTTAATTATACTAAAACCCTACTTGGGTTGCCTGATTGGTACCCAAATATATATCAATATTTTTTTCATGTTAAGGGCTAGGGATCTATGTTAGATGGCTGAGTCGAGATAGATCATGGAAGAGGGAACCCGATGTGGCTTTGGACCCTTTTGGGTGTTTCCATGTGTAACGCCCTGACCCTAGATTCCCAGAGTCGGTTAATTACTCTAATAAATTGGTAGGATTAAAATAAATAAAGTCCCGATTGAAAAATCAGTTTAGTAGTCTTGGAAAATAGATTACATAAATGAACGTTACATTACACTTTCTAACGTACAAAACAAAAAAAACATTGATAATTCCATTATTCCCTTAGCTTAACCCTACATCTCAAACACAAAACACTTCTTGGGATTTTGGGAAAATATAACATAATAAAGTTGTGATCTTAGATGCTCCGAAAGGGATAATACTGCAAAAGATAAAATACATATTAAGCATGTTGAATAATTGAAAACACATGCCTTAACAAATTAAAAACATGAACAAATTTATTTCATAAATATGAGTTGAGTAAATAATTCCATAATAAACATAATCATGGGTATTCTACTCATTTAATGACAACATGAACCATTAATATTATTTTCATAATGAGGGAATGTATAATGCATGACATTCTGAATCATTTTGTCAATGCTTCAGCGAAGGTGCATAAAAATGATTAAGGCCTCATCCAAAACCATATATCAAATTTGGAAAGGCCTCGGCCAATTCCACATATAGTAGTCTCATTAGACCTACTGATGCATTGAGGAGATATAGAGGGCACCAATAATCACTTACCATGTCAAATACATTCATCATATGAAAATTTTAAAATATAACATAAAAATTTATATTAAAACTAGCATAAGAAATTTCAATATTTTAACCATAAACCAAGAATGGTATACAAATAACAGATCCAGAGTAAAACATTTCACAAAACCTTCAATACAATATGGAATATTTTTATCATAATGAATCGACTTCAAACTAGTATAAAATCCATCAAAGGATGCTGACATCGATGAAATCAAAACTATTTGTGAGAAGTATTTCTTTATATTTTTGAAATCATTTAAAGTTAAATAATTATAAAAGAAAACATTTATTTTGAAAATATTCTTATAATCTTGTAAGGGAATATTTTACATTGTTATTATGGCAGAGAATAACCGCACCCCCTGTAAAAGTTAAAAAACATTCTCACTTTAATTTTGTCGAAAATATCGTAAACTACATTGTTTGGAAAAAAACTAAAAGATTCTTTTCAAAACATATCAGTTCAAATAGGGGTATAAATGACTTCAAACCACTATCTAGTAAATTGTAAAAATTATTAGAAATACATTTTTAAGAAACATGGATGTGGATTATAAAGAGGTCCCAGTAGATACTTACGTGAAAACAACCTCAGATAATAAAGAGATTGTAGAATTAACCCTTACCTTGTAATATTCCTTAGTAGATGGTTAATTAAAATATTGTATAATAGTGAAATCATTATTATGATATTACAAAATAACCATATACATTAATATGATATAATATATGATCTTCTAATATTACTTTGTTAATGATATTTCAGTAGTATCATCTTTTTTAGGTGTTAACTGATTCATTTTCCTTTATATGCTTTGTTATGTATGTAATGTTTGTTATGGATAGGATGTATATTATTCATATTCATAATGATTTTATTTCTTTAACCATTATTTTTAATCATCAAATGAAAATTAATCTTCAATGGATACGTTGGGGAATGAATCTCATCTTGTTCGTGGAGATGGTAATCCATACGTACGCACGAGCGAAAATATCATTCTTTTGATATTAAAATAATATTTAATTGGATATTATATCATATAAAAATAATCCTTTCCATGTTATATTTTTTTACTTCATTTATACTCATTATTATGCCCATCCAAATGATGAAGTATTTGAATAAAAAACTACACCACAACGAGGAGATGGTAATCAATACGTATGCACGTATGGTGACATTGTCATTTATAGGATGGATAGAATAATGAATATGGTTGTAAATTTTTTAAAAAATCATCAAATTATATAAACGATACTAGAGTTATTATTTTAGAATGGAAACAATAAATAAATAGGATGTAGTAGAAGAAAAGATCTTGAAAGAGGTGATTAAATATTTACCTCTTTGAAATGCACGACCGATTGTCGCCTATCTACCGGTCAATGTTCCGGTGCTCTGGTAATGTGTATAGAATCACTCGGGTTGAATCGTCAGTGATGATACATTGTAATAGTCGTTTGTTTTTAGTTGAATATATTTTGATTAGGGGGGTTTGTTTTTAGAGCTTAATTAAAATGATTGATTGACTATAATTTATTTAACAAATTGATAAATATTGTGGTGTGTTCATTATTAGGGATTTAAGCTTGTGATATCCTTTCTCTTTGCTTTATATTGCATTTAAATTAACACACACTTCACAAGTTGACGTCGATTAGAATTCCTAAGTGTTAAAGCTTTAATACACACCTTAACTTAACTAGGATTCTAATCTCAATAAGTACTTGTTTATGGTTATGTATTTATGGTTCCAATAATCCATGGAAACCACATGCTAAAAAAAATATGTCATTAATCCATGACATATTAACTCCATCATTCACAATTTTAAATTAACGAATACTCATCAGGAAAATAATCTCAATCACTTAACATCCATAAATTTTGACTCACCCAAATAAGATATTTACTCATCCATTTGGGTGTTTAATAGTCTGGTTATAATAATTATGATGATAAATTAATAATAGAAGAAAAATAAAGGAATTATAAAAGAGTGGTACGTCGAACACACGCACACGAACAACGATGATAATTTTAAATGGATTTTCTATTGAATAAGGAAGAAAAATAAGAGAACAGGAATCAACTGAATTTAAACTATTTTAAGAACATTAATATGAAACTACATAAGGTGTATGAGAATAAGAGATATTGAATAAGTAACATTCATTAAAAAAATTACAAAGAAAGAGACTTACAAGATTACAAAAATGAAGAACACGAAAGTAAGTGAAAAAAAGAGAGGAAGAAAGGTCTCTCAAGTGAAATTTTGGGTTTGGAAGATCCTACCATTACTTTAGAAAGGCTTTGGTCGTGCCAATATGATATCCAATCTTCTGAAAAGCCAACCCCTCTCAAGGAGAGAAGGGGAGAGTATTTATAGCACAAGGAGTGGACTGTTTGCATTCCCAATCAGTCCCTCCAATTTCATCACCAAGTTGGATACATAGATAGCTAAATCTAGAGAAAACAACTTCTTCAAAGTTGTATTTAATAAAGTTGGTCGACCTCTCTCAAAAATTGGAGTCATTTGGACCTATGTGGCCAATGTTATAGCTGGTTGATTTAACAAATTTAATCATTCCATTTCAATCCAATATTTTTGATGTCCAAAATGTGAAAGGGTTTTTGAATATGAATATGCATTCAAAACCGAATGATGTTTTCAACAAAGTTGGCCGCATATATCTCCTATTTCACACTAAAAAATATCAGCTTTCTTGGATGCTTACATCATGAGATATGTTATGCATATAGTACTGATTTTATTTCTCGTCCAGAATGGTGGGCTGGACTTCAAAGCATTTGTTGGGCCCCTACTGTTTAGAGTTGGTCCTTGAAAGTTTTATTCAATAATCCTTACATTGTCCCCAGAACCTTTGAGTATAATGAAGGAATTTTAGCTTCAATATTGATCCCAGTAATACAATCTTCACGACTGGTCCAATTTCTTCACAGATTCTATAGGTCATCTTGTGTGGTAAATGTGATCCTCTAAATGTAAGAATTGGCCCATGATCCCTTCAAATGAAATGTTTTATATTGAATTAGAAATTCTAAAAAAAAAATAACCACACAATTTGTATCATTAGGGTGAGAGTTATAAATAAAATAGTAAACTGACCCAACTTGACTACTTCTAAAAATGCTCAAAAATTATACTTAGTATTAAAACATTAATATTTTACATAAATTATGAACATTTCATATAAAATCATTAATGAGAGTATATAATAAGAAATAAAAATATTAACAACTTCTACTCCCCCACACTTAGTCTTTTGCATGTCCTCATGTTCAACAAATATAAAAGCATGACAAAATCATTTTCACTCACCAAAAAATATTAAAATGCTGATTTCGTCAATTAGGAGAGGTTTAGACTATTTCACTCATCCATTTGGAATTACACCACATGTTGTTACAGAAACAATGTTCCAAAACTAATATATTTTTCATTCTCAAATTTAGAAATAGAAAATGTGGACACTCAAAACTCACAGCTCTCAAGAAGATAAAATTCATTTGTGGAGGTTCACTCTTTCACCAACTAAAAGTTGAAATCTTAGAGTTTGAAATATATCTCAACTTAAAATACCTATCAAAAGTGCACTATAATCAAGAGGTGTTTTTAAGGCGTTTTTCTGTGGCTATGGGATGGTAGGAATATAATGTCCAAGAGAGAGAAGAAATGGGTTAAAAAACCAACATAGAAAAAACAATGCACATTTTTTGAAATAAAACATAGAAGGAAATGAAAAAACATATTTACAAGGGAATTAATTTTTGAATAAAGACACAATAGAGGAAGAAAATATGATGTTAATGAGAAAATGGAATATTTAAAAAACAGAAAACTTCTCCCAATAAGAATATAATGCAAGTGTTCTTTTTTTCATTTCATTTTTTTTCTTTGTATTTTCAAAAGTTGTCCTTGAAACAGATCTCACACTCATATCCCTCCTTTGTTTGATATCCTCATGACACTAATTGTAATAGTTGTAACAACATAAAAGGTTGAGGTAGAGTGATTTTTGACCTACCCAAGACACAACCCATTTTTTCAATTTTTTTGATTTTTTTCATCAATTTTTTTGAACACTTGTCAATAACATTTAATAAATTACATAAATCGAAGTAATTTAAATTCCCCAAAACATAGTTAATGGCAGCCTCTACCCCATGCTGAAATGGATTCATTCCCTCAAGTGAATGATAACTCGTGGAAAATCAATAATAGGGTGCCCAAATAATGAAATCCAGTCCCCCACACCTAATGTTCAAAAAATTATGCAATGAAAATCCATTTGGATATTTGGTGGTAAAATGTATTTGGCTTGTAATGTGTCTATCAATGAAAACGTTTTCATAGGCTCGAAGGGGATTTCAAAAGGAGGATTAATGAAAGGGAAATGAGAGGCTATTTGGCTATTGTTATTCTCATGTGGTTCAGAAAATGCCTCTATCATATTAATGCACACTAAGGTAGGAAATTAAGCTCGAAGGTCTAAAAACTCAAGACTCCCAAATGGGGGTGAAAACACACATTTTGAAAAGATGGTCATAGTTGTCCTTTTCATGAAAGAAAATGTTGTTCCTCAGGATTTGGGAAAATCATTATCCAAATAAAAAATTGAGCATTCAATTATTTTTAATTTTGATGCAAAATTCTTTATCCAAAGTTATGATGAAAACACAAAATTTTTTGAAATGAAAACATGTCTGTTAACTCCCCAAAATAGTTGGAAAAAATTACAAAACTCGACGGTAAGTAAGCATGACTCTGGATTTTTTTGTATTTTTTTAAGTGATTGTTTTTTTGTATTTTTTTTGTTTTTTAGGTTTTTTATAAAGATACACCCACACAAAAATAGAATGTGAAAATGAAAGGTTTTGATAAAGAAAGCTATAAAAATAAAAGAGAGGAAGAAGAAGAAATAGGTAGTGAGAGGAAGAGATAGAGAGAGAGAGTGTGTTAAAGGGAAAGAGGTGCCCCCTGGTATGGATTTGGCGGGTCGTCATCTCCATCTAGTGGATGGTCGAATGGAGAAGTTGGGGATCAAGTGGAATTCGATGATGATCCAGGTTTGTGTGTCCTCTCAGGGTGATGATTTAACCAAAGTCCATTAACCTTGAATGTCCTTTTGGAAGAGGCGTCTTGGACTTTCACTGCACCAAATGGGTAAACATTAGTAATAACAAAAGGACCTTCCCAATAAGAATTAAGCTTACCTGGGTGAAGCTAAAATCGAGAATTGAAGAGAATTACCTTTTCACCTACATGAAATACCTTTCTCATGATGTTTTTATCATGGAGTGCTTTGGATTTTTCTTTCTAGAGATTATAATTCTCATAAGAATCAAGTCGGAGCTCCTCCAGTTCAGCCAATTGCAACAATCTTTCTTCACCAGAATTTTTTAGATGAAATTTACATGTTTTAACTGCCCAAAATGACTTATGTTTAATTTCAACTAGAAAATGACATGCTTTAGCAAAAAATAGCTAAAAGGATACATCCTAATGGGTGTTTTATAGGCAGTTCGATAAGCCCAATGTGCTTCACCAAGTCTTTCATGACAGTCTTTTCTGGTCGGTTTTATAATTCTCTCTAGAACACTTTTCACTTCTCTATTATAAAGGGCAGCCATTCCATTTGTTTGGGGGTGATATGAAGTTGAAGTTTTACGTACAACCCCATTATTTTTTAAAAGTGATTCCATGGTTCTATTACAAAAATTGGTTCCTAAGTCACTAATCAAGGCACGGGGCATGCCAAATCTATGGAAGATGTGTGTCTTTAGAAACTCACTAACAGTATGTGAATCATCCTTTCTAGTGGGTTTGGACTCGACTCACCTAGATACTTAATCAACTACAAGAAGGATGTATGAGAATCCATTAGATGGGGGAAATGGTCCCATGAAATCGATACCCCAAACATCGAATACCTCATAGAAAATTAATGGCCTTTGGGACATTTCATTTCTCTTTGAAATTAAGACAAACATTTGGCAAGTGGGACATGATTGAAAGAACTCATGCGAGTCCTTGAAGAGTGATGGCCTGAAAAATATAGAGTCTAGGACCTTTCGGGTGGTCCTTTGTTGTCCAAAGTGGCCACCTCCGGGAAGTGAGTGACAGAATTATAATATGGAAGAATGTTCATTTTCATTGACACATATCCTAATTTCTATGTCAGCCCCAGTCTTCCAAAGATTATTTTCTTCCCAAAAATTGTATTTTGAATCACTTTTGAACTTCATTTTTTGTTCTTTTGAAAAAATATCAGGAAAAACACCAGAAACCATATAATTTACAATTGAGACATACCATGGTATTTTTGGAGTGAGAGATGAAAGGTGCTCAGTGGGGAATTTAGGATTAATGATTTCACTATGAGAAGAATTAGAAATTCTACTCAAGTGATCAGCCACATGGTTTTCTTTTCCAATTATATCATTTATGTCAATGTCAAACTCTTGGAGGATTAGGATCCATCTTATTAGCCTCGGTATAGAATCTCTTTTCTTGAGTAAGAACATTATAGCAGAATGGTCTATGAAGATGATGATTTTGGCACCTAAGATATTGGGCCGGAATTTATCTAAGGCAAAAACCACTGATAAAAGTTTCTTTTTAGTGGCAGTGTAGTGAGATTGAGTTTCAACCAATGTTTTTGAGGCATAATAGATTACATGAGAAATCTTTTCTATTCTTTGACCAAGAACAACCCCAACAGCTCTTTCAGAAGAATCACACATCAAATCAAATGGTAAGGACCAATCTGGGAGTTTGATTATTAGGGAATATGTAATATCAATTTTGAGTTCAATGAAGGATCTCTTGAAAAACTCATCGAAATGGAAAGTGACATCATTTTGGAGTAATCAAGTGAGTGGGAGGGAAATTCTACTAATGTTATGGATGAATATTCGATTGAAACCGGCATGACCGAGAAATGAAGGGATGTCTCGAATAGAAGTGGGTTGAGGAATTGATTGGATCACTTCAATTTTTGCACGATCGACTTCAATACCATCTTTTGAAACTATGTTCCCTAGAACAATCCCATTTGTAACTATGAAGTGACATTTTTCATAATTTAACACAAGGTTACACTTGACGCACTTTTGGAGGACTAGAGAGAGTGAATTCAAACAAGATTCAAATGACTCTCCAAAAATGGTGAAGTAATCCATGAAGACTTCCATTCAGTGTTCAATGAATTCTAAAAAGATACTTATCATACACCTCTAGAATGTTGCAGGATAATTTCAAAGGCCAAAATGCATTCTTCTATATGCATAGGTTCTAATGGGGCATGTGAAAGTAGTCGTATCTTGGTCCGGAGGTGCGATTGGGATTTGGAAGTAGCCGTTGTATCCATCAAGAAAGAAATAGTGTGAATTTATAGCTAATCGTTCCAACATTTGATCAAGGAATGGAAGAGGGTAGTGATCTTTTCCTGTTTCAACATTCAATTTCCTATAGTCGATGCACACACTCCATTTGTTCTTCACTCGAGTTGTGACTACCTCTCCATGTTCATTTTTGACAATAGTTATCCCACCATTATTATGTATAACTTGAATTGGACTAACCCATTCACTATCATAAATTGGATAGATAATACCTACATGAAGAAGCTTGGTGATATCTTCCCTAACTACCTCAAGGATGAGTTGGCTGAGTCTTCTTTGAGGTTGTCTAATTGTTTTGGATGATTCATCAAGATGGATGTGATGCATGAAAAGAGCAGGTTTGATTCCAGGTATGTCATCTAGGGTCCATCCTAAGGCCTTTTTGTTTTCCTCTAACACCTGAACAAGTTTGGATGCCTCGGTTTCAGTAAGTGGAGAAGATATAATGATAGGATAAGAGTGATCATGGAAAAGGAATGCATATTTCAGGTGTTTAGGAAGAAGTTTCATATCAGTCTCATCTTTTATTTGAGGGCTAGAAAACTCAGGAATGGAGGAAGGGACTTCAGTTGCTTCAAATTCATTCTCCTTAATACTTTACAAGGTGGATCAATAGATATCAGAGTTGATGTGGGATTCAAGAGAGTTTTCAAGTTCCTCTAGATTGATGGAGTCTATGAATGAGAGGTCCATATCAACTTCACCATTTATGAATTGGTTAATCATGGTGAAAATTTCACAAGATCCATTGTCATTTGATCGTGAAGAACATGATGGAATGGGGTTAAATTGACTCCAAGAAGTATCCTTAGAAGAATGGATTGAGAATATAGAGTGATCCTCATATGGGTATCACATGGCTTGGAAAATGTTGAACTTGACCAGTTGGTCACCGAATTCCATGGTTAAGATGCCTGAATAGATATCAATCTTGGTTCTCGCAGTAATGAGGAATGATCCTCATAGTATTAGGGGAGATCTGGAAGATTTCATCTCACCTTCCATGTCAATGACATAAAAATCAGCAGGGAAGATAAGATCATTGACTCGGACAAGGACATCCTCAATTATTCCCTCAGAACTGGCTGTGCTTTGATTGGCTAACTGAATGACAACACCCGTTGGATGTAAGGAACCTATACCAAGGTTGGAGAATATATATTTGGGCATGAAATTAATTGAGGATCCTAGGTCTATGAGTGCATCATCATAGTTGTAACTTCCAATTTGTCATGGAACCGTAAAGGTCTCTTGATCTTTTCACATAATGGGTATGGACTCTTGGGATGAAACATTTTCAAATGTCCTTAGTGGCCTCTTTTTGGTGAAAAATTCTTTAGGAAACTTGGCATACATAGAATTTTTTTGATGGAATATAATAGTGGAATGTTGAATTCAACACGTCTAAACATGTCATGCATTTCTGGATCAGGTTCAAAGGAATTCCTTGGTTTAGAAACAGTTTGAGGAAAACGGAATTTAATTCTTAAGTGGAATTGAAGGAGATGAGGGAATTGTTTCAGGTTCTTCTTCAAGATTATTTTCCTTTTCATTTATTAGGTCAACATTAAAAGGAGTTTTTGAGGACTTATCTTGAGGCATAGTAATTTTCTTTCCTGATCTAAGTGCAATTGCACTTACATTACCCTTGGGGTAGGGTAATGGTTGAGCTAGAAGTTGGGAAGAATTGTACGGTTTCTATTGACTAAGGTGGTATTCCAGTTGACTAATTTGGGTTTCAATGTTCATGAGGCTAGAATGAGTGAAATAGGAAATATCTTCAACGACACTTTCCCATGGTTTCTTGGAAGAAGAGGCTTGTACCGAATTGGGATTAACTTGATTTGGGTTCTTGGGAAAGTGATTTTATTGGTTTTGGAATTGGGATGGATCACTAGGATAATGTAATCCAGGAGGAGGATTGTTCCTTTGAAGTTGATGAAGAAAAGGATAAGTTGGTTGGAAGTTTCCAACACCTTGACCATATTGAAATTGGTTTGAGTTTTGAGGAGGGAATTGAGAGGGATGGGAGGTGGGATTACCATGCCTCGGACCTTGGTTATAGGAAGAAGAGAAGGGGTCAAAGTGAGGATGGTTGAAGTTTCTAATGAACTGACCTGATAGTTGAGGGTTGGTGTTCTGCTGAGCATATGAGGCACTGAGCTCCATTGGTCCAGATGAATCAGATTGATCCTCTTGATTTTATGGACATGTTTCAGTTGGATGAGATGGAGAGTTTCAGATTCCACGGTTTTTTACAGGTCTAGGAAACAATGATTGTGGAGAAGATGAGGTTGGTGATTTGGATTCCACAACTAGTTGTCTCACAAGACCTCTAAGTTCACTCATCCACTCGGTCATCTTGTTCGGCTCAATTGATTGATTATATTGGGCTTGTCTGACCTTATCATGTTCTCGAGTATGGAAGTGTTGTGTGTTTGCAGCCATTTACTTATGAGATCTTTTGCAGCTGCGGGAGTTTTATCAACAAGAGCACCGCCACTTGCGGCATCTATGAGAGTTCTCTACGTAGCCAATAACCCCTCCTAGAAGTATTGGATCAATAGTTGGTCAGGTATTTGATGGTGTGCAAAGGTTTCCACAGGCTTTTTGAACCTCTCCCATTTCTCATGGAGTGATTCACTTGGGAACTGACAGATACCACTTATTTCCTTTCGAATAGAAGTGGTACGAGAAGTAGGAAAGAATTTTTCTAAGAAAAGTCACTTCATTTAATTCCATGTGGTTATGGAACCAGGAGGTAGGTAGTAAATCCATGACTTGGTAGTGTCAGCTAGGGGGAAAGGGAATGCTCGAACATTGATTTGTTCTTCAGAAACCCCTTGAGGCTTCATGGTAGAGCACAGTACTTGGAACTCATTAAGGTGGGGATGTGGATCCTCACCGGCTAGCCTGTAGAAATGAGGAAGAAGATGAATCAATCCCGATTTTTGTTTGAAGTCAGCCTCTATGTTTGGATATTGAATACCAAGAGGTTGTTAATTCATATCTAGGGAAACAAGTTCTTTAAGGGTTTGTTCCCTAGGATTGGCCATTCTTAATTCACCTGGTTGGACAAGGACTTGTTCATGAATTATTTGATTGTCTCTTATGTTCCTCCTAAGATGGTGAAGTGTTCACTAAATTTAAGGGTCATACAAGTATGAGGGATTATTATGGAGTCTACAAGGCATTCAGAGATATTTTGAAAGAAAGAGGAAGACAAGTTTTTCATTGTTTTTTTATGATTTTTATTAGAAGATGGGATTTTATTTGTGTGTTTTTTTCAATTTTTTAAATTTCTTTTTGGTTTACTATTACAATAACCAGAAACTAATGAATTCATAAAGCACCATCCCTGGAGACAGTTCCATTTTAAATGCATAGAATATTGTTTCCTATCGATCGGTCAAGGTTCTGGTGCTCTGCTAATGTGTATAACAACACTCTGGTCGAATCCTCGGCGATGATACTTTGTAATAGTCGTTTGCTTTTAGTTGATTGTATTTTGATTAGGGGGGTTTTTTACAGATCTTAATTGAAATGGGTTATTGAATATAATTAATTTAACAAATTGATAAAGATTGGGGGGAGTTCATTATTAGAGAGTTAATCTTGTGATATCCTTGATATTTTCTTTATATTACATTTAAATTAACACCCACTTCACAAGTTGACATCGATTAAAATTCCTAAGTGTTAAATCTTTAATCAAAGCCTTAACATAACTAGGATTATAATCTCAATAATTACTTGTTTATGGTAGTGTATTTTAGGTTCCAATAATCCATGTAAACCACATTCTAAACAAAATATTTCATTAATCCATGACATATTAAGTCCAACATACACAATATTAAATTAAAGAATACTTATCGAGAAAATACTCTTAATCACTTAACATTCCTAAATATTGACTCACCCCAATGAGATATTTACTCATGCATTTGGGTTTTTAATAGTCTGGTTATAATAATTATGATGATAAATTAATAATAAAATAAAAAAGGGATTAGAAAAGAGTGGTACGTCGAACACAGACACACATGAACAATGATGATAATTAAAAATAGATTTTCGATTGAATGAGAATGAAAAAGAAGGGAAGGGGATTCAACTGAATTTAAACTATTTCAAAAACATAAATATGAAACTAAGAAAGGTGTATGAGAATAAGATATATTGAATAAGTAAATTTCATTAAAACAAAATTACATAGAAAGATAGTTACATGATTACAAAAACGAAGAACACGAAATTAAGTGAAAAAAAGAGAGAATAAAAGGTATATCAAGTGAAAACATGAGTATGGAAGATCCTCCAAAGCCTTTGGAATGTCTTTGGTCGTGCCAATATGATCTCCTCTCTTCTGAAAATCCAACCCCTCTGAAGGAGAGAAGGGGAGAGTATTTATTGCCCAAGGAGTGGACTGTTTGAATTCCAAATCTGTCCCTCCATGTTCATCGCCAAGTTGGCTATCCAGACATCTGAATATCGAGAAAAATACTTCTTCCAAGATGTATATAATAATGTTTTCCGATCTCTCTCAAAATTAAGAGTCATTTGGACATATGTAGCCAATGGTATGGCTGCTTGATTAAACAAATTTAACCTGTCCATTTCAATCCAATCTTTTTGATGTCCAAAATGTGAAAGAAGTTTTGAATAGGAAGATGCCTTCAAAACAGAATGAAGTCTGCAAAAAAGCCGGCCATATATATCTCCTCTTTCACAATGAAAAATATCAGCTTGAGTGGATGCTTAGATTATGAGATATTTCATTCATACTCTACTTTGTTTATTTCTCAGCCAGAATTATGGGATGGAATTCATAGAATATGTTTTTCCCCTTGTTTTTGGGGTTGGGCCTTGAAATTTTTATCCAAGACTCGGTACATTGTGCCCCGAACCTTTGAGGAGAATGAAGGAATTTTAACTTCTATATTGAGCCCAGTAATTCAATCTTCTTGACTGGTCCAGTTTCTTCACAGATTATGTAGGTCATCTTGTGTAGTAAATGTGATCCTTTAAATGTAAGAATTTTCACATGATCCCTTATAATGAAATGTTTTATATTGAATTATAAATCCTAAAAAATACTAACCACACAATTTGGATCATTATGATTAGATTTATAAATAAAATAGTAAACTGACCCAATTGGACTACTTCTAAAAATGCTCAAAAATTATACTTAGTATTAAAACATTAATATTTCACACAAATTATTCTTGTTTCATATAAAATCAGTAAAGAGAGAATATAATAAGACATGAAAATATTAACAACATCACTCTCTTTCAGGTTATTCCTTTTGATTTGATCAAAAGGGATTGATAGGTTGAATTTATGAATAAATTAAGGCCTCTTGGAAGAATTTTGGAAATTTTGGATGATATTTGGTCAAGGGTTGGATTATTCAAATGGATTTGATGGTGTGAATTTGAGGGAATGGTATGCAATATTTTATTAGAGGGGTGAGGGGAATCTTAGGAAAAGATTGAAATATTATTTTATAATAAAATAATATTCGATTTATAATGGCTCCAAAATTAGTTATTTAAAGGATAATGTGTATATGGGTCAAAAATCACTCAAACAATAGGTTTTATATAGGTTTGAGACACTATATTAACCTTATCTTTTAGATTTAACTCTTAGTTAAATATTTTGACATTTACCATGTATCTTTGTATTTTTATATTATTTGATTACTAACCATACTATAAACTACCAAGAGAACCCAAGGTGGCTAATTAATGATACGCTATCATTGTATAAGTTTTTTGGCAGATCTGTAGAATTTTAGGATAAATATATCTACCAATAATATTGTATTTGTTTTAAAAACTAATTTATGTTAATTTTGACATTATTTAATAATTTATTTATGTTAAAGTACTAAAAACGTTATTACTTCGTACTAAATACATTTAATCAACCCTAACATGTCATAGTCACCTATAAAATAAGTTAATAGAATCAAAACATTCAAATTATATTTATTTTAGTATTTATAATATCATTTATATGATTGTTCTATTAATAATGAAAATACTGCATCATTATTATTCCATATATAATTATATTTATTTTATGTCTAAAAATTATAAATAAATTATCCTGAGGTATAAAATATTTTTATCTTTTTAATGAATATTTATAGTTGAATAGATCAATTATATAACCTCATATAATTTTTTTTACTTAAATATATTTTCTTTTGTTATTTCTATCTTTTGATTAGATTATTTAATATAAAATGTCATTATCACCCCCATGGGGCTCCTTGGGGTCACAAAATCGACCCTAGTATGCCAATGGTTGGAAATGCATCAGAAAATAGGGTTCAGACACGTGTTAGGGTAATTTAATTACATTATAATATTATTTTTTAACCTTATTTATTGGATTTACCCCTTTAACCATGGTAAATAAAATATTTAATGAAGAATATATTTCTAATGTCTAAAAATAAGTGTCACCTATTTACACAATTTGGACCTCCTGATTACAAATATGGAATAAATTTTTCTAAATTAAAAACACAGAAGTGGTAGAAAATAATTTAAAATAAATTCCTGTTGACAAAACAAAAAAGGTGTTTTTATAAAATAATAACTATCAAAATATTGACACTTGTTTATGACCAGTTTAATCGCGAGATTACATAAAATGACTTAAATTATATTAAATGATAAAAATATAATCTAATTTTACGTAAAAACCATTAAAACTTATAATTTAACAAAATAAATTATTTCGATTAAAAAATTTTTTTTATTAAAAATTAGTATTTTCATTATTCATCAAAAATTGAATGTTTTCAGAAAAATACAAATAATTCACCCTAATATAATTTTGATATTATGAATCATGAATTGATGTCCATTTTGAAATATAGAATTTCTAAAATTTCAAAATGTGGGTATTACTATTCATAACAGCTAGTTTGATTGGTCACGGTGTGTTAGAATCTCAAAGTTTCGTACAATGCAAGCTATTTTATTATTCAAAGGGAAATGTTCAATGGAATCTTGGGGTGTTAAAATATTCCCTCCATCAATAAATTTCATACTCGGAATTTCAATTTTTATAAATAAAAGGTTAAAATATAAAATTTCCTTTGTGGAAAACCCACATTGAAAATTGGGTTAATTAAATTTAGTCTTAATAAGAGGGAAAGAGAAATGAAAATTTCACCACAAAATTATGATCTCGTTTACGAGATCATTGGTGGAAATTAGAGACACATAATTATAGGTAAAGGTTAAATATTTTTAGGGAGTGATTGTGGTCATCAATCACAAAGAAGTGTAAAATTGAGGGCCTCAAAGCCATCAATTTATGATGATTCAAAATATCATCAGTTCAAAAAAACATATGGTATTAGGATAACAAATTTTTTGTTTTAATATCCTTTCCCTAAAGATTAATTATTACATTATTCATAGAATAATAGTATATATATATATACATGAGAAGTAGAGCTTCATCCTTCAACTAATTTCTACCACAAACTCATCTTTCACTCCAAAAAAATAATAGAACTCAAAAATATTCTTTTTAACCTAATAATATAAGGTTAAAACTATTAACATATACCATTTAAATGAAAAAAATATTATTTAATAACTAGGGACTTAATGTATGCTAGTGGTAGGTAATAAAGCACTATCTCACTTTGGTTGTGGGTTTGATTCCTATAGCTTTGTTTGACGTGATGGGTTATCTTGTAACGCACTGACCTGCTAGTTGTCCTTTTCTTAAAAATATAGTATTATAATATTCCAAAAATAATTTATGAAATGTTTTAACCTTAAACAATACTATCCAAAGTTCAACTTAATCTATTCCAACATTTATATTTATCCAAAATACCTCAGTCCCGACTCTCTCTAAAAGGTCTCTAAGTTCCAAAATCAATTGTCACAATAAGTTCCCCAAACAAAGTAAAGTTTCTCTTATTGTCACATACTGGAAATATGATTACCTTCATCATATTAAATTTCTAATGAAAACAAAAATTACTATAGTATAATCCTTATATATATTACATTATTCTTATAACCAGAATATAATTCATGAGTCCTAAACCACAAATACATTAATTATTCCAATTCAATTGTAGTAATAACATAAGTTTTGGTCAGATTGGATACTCAAGAGTGGGGTGAATTGAGTTCCAATTAAAATTTTTTGTTAAAAACAATGTTTATTAAAATCCCCCTATTTCAAAAACAGATTAAACTGTAGTGAATTTATACAGATTATAAAGGTTCAATTAGTTTCTCAAAGATTGATTAGTTCTCAGTTAACATAATCTTATGATTAAATTACCTTTTGAAACTAACTTACTGGTTTATAATAAATATAAACACTTGCGATTTTAACTATAAAAGTAGCTTTGAACATAAATTATATTTCAAAGTAATAGCAGCGGAATATGGAATAAATATGTAGTATGGATATAGTATGTAGCTACAAACACAGAGAATTAACCAGGAGGTTCAGTCTCAAGCTGAGAGTTAGTCCTCTCAAAGGTTTATATAAAAATGATCCACACCCTGGATCAGGGTTAACAATAGTGAACACACTGTCCAGGTCACAAGACCTCTACCACAGTTCTGCATGGGGAAACAAACAACAGCTTAGAGCTGTCCAGGTCTCACACGACCTCTACCACTAGCCACAGGGGGAAATGAAGTGTAAAAAGTTTCACTGAAGATTTAAAGATCCTCCAGTGAAAGTACAGGAGTCAGTGTGTGTGTTTTAATACAGTAGATAACACACACTGCTCAAGATGTAAAACAAGTGTATCACAGAGCAGAGATGTAGAGTTTAGAAATGGCTCTAGTGATTTCAGTGTAGCTCTGGACTCTTTTGTATTTGGTCAGAATTTATTCTGAGTCCTCTTATTGTTTTTGTTTGAGAAGAAGAGTGGCGTATGCTTCAGGTTCAAAGGCAGTGAGATGTAGTCGATGAAGTTCTTCAATGTTCTTTTTGTATGCACAAGACTCTTCTTGAGTAGGCTTGATTGTGTATGAGGTTCTGTCTTTCTTGGTTCTTCCTCTTCTTTCTTTCCCCTGTATTCTTCTAGTGTTCTTCAGTCCACTGCTCTTCTTCAGCAGAGTCTTCTTGTATTTATGTCACGTGCTTCGGAAGACAGAAAAATTTTCCTTTCCGCAGGTACGAGGTACGGTTTCCTGACATCCGACAACCTTTATTAATTAATTGACAGAGCATTAAAATATACCTAATATGACCATTGGTTAGATAAAATAAAGATAAAGATAAAGAAATTCAAACAGTTGTTTATGACTATTGAAGAATAAAGTGATCAGTAGGTCATCAGCATTAGTGAGTAATGATCGGTGACTCAGATAGATCAGCATCGGTGAGTCATTTGCATCGGTGAGTCATTTTTCATCGGTGAGTCATTTGATCAGCATCGGTTTTTCATCTGATCGGTGAGTCATTTTGATCAGCATCGGTCTGTTATCTGATCGGTGAGTCAGTTTGACCAGCATCGGTCTGTCATCTGATCGGTGAGTCATTTTGATCAGCATCGGTCTGTCATCTGATCGGTGAGTCATTTTGATCAGCATCGGTCTGCCATCTGATCGGTGAGTCAGTTTGACCAGCATCGGTCTGTCATCTGATCGGTGAGTCATTTTGATCAGCATCGGTCTGTCATCTGATCGGTGAGTCATTTTGATCAGCATAGGTCTGTCATCTGATCGGTGAGTCAGTTTGATCAGCATCGGTGCTTCTGATGTCTGTTGATATTGGATCGGTGCTTCCGATGTCTGTTGATATTGGGTCGGTGCTTCCGATGTCTGTTGATATTGGATCGGTGCTTCCGATGTCTGTTGATATTGGGTCGGTGCTTCCGATGTCTGTTGATATTGGATCGGTGCTTCCGATGTCTGTTGATATTGGATCGGTGCTTCCGATGTCTGTTGATATTGGATCGGTGCTTCCGATGTCTGTTGATATTGGATCGATGCTTCCGATGTTTGTTGAATCCAGAAGACTTCCAAAATACTTTGTAAGTCAATAAGCATAGACAAAAACATGATAACAGATTCATTAACAGATTGTAATTAAGTTTATGAGAAATCAAACCAGATTAAGCATTAATGGTATGTGATGATTTGTGATTATTAAAACATCAATCATAGACATGAAATCAACAATCTTCCAGAGGGCTCAACAATCTCCCCCTTTTTGATAATCACAAATCTTTATCATGAAATATAAATAATATGATATATCATGAATAAAAACATAATGAGAATTAAACCATAAAGAGAATAAATATAAAGAGATATATAAATCTCCCCCTTAATTTAAATTTCCCATATATATTATACAGATTTCTCCCACTGAGATAGACACATCTCTTCTCCCCCATATATCTCTCTTCTCCCATATCTTCTCCCATATATCATTCACTTTCTTCTCCCCCTTTGGGATAATAAAAAAGGAGGCAAAATATATAAGTGAAAGGGAAAGTAAAAGCAGTCAGCATAGAGTAGAGAGGAAAAGAAAAAAAATTGATAAAGTACAGAAAAGTACAAGCATCACATTGTTCACCCTATCAAAAACAATACACAACTCTTCGGTGGGATACAAAGGGGCTTTGCCTTTGTCCTTGGGATCAATATTGGGTAAGTTTGACGGCTTGGAGGCAGGCTAGATTTGGTGAATCTGAAGTGGTGGTAGGACAACTCGGGAAGGTGTAGGAGCAGGTGCCATAGAGAGTTGTTGTTGAGAAACAGGAGCTGGTTGAGAAGCTTGATGAGGGACTGGTCTTAACTGAGATTGAGCTTGAGCAACAGACAGCTGATTTGGAGCTACATCCGAGTCACTGAGAGGTTCAGAAGTAGGAACTACTATTGTAGTGGCCTGTGCATTCAAATAGGGATTCAAAAGAAGAATGAAGTCCTGAATGACTTCTTCCCCATACTTCCTAGCCTTTTCAAAATCATCTTTATTCTCCATGAACTGTGCCAAGCAAGGTGTAAAATCTTGCAACTGATGAACTTGAGTTTTGAAGGCCTGAGTGACTGGAGGTAATTTCAGATTCTCTGCCAACACCTTGAAGTTTGCAGCCATTTCATGCTTTGTATAAATCTTTGAAAAGTAATTATCAACATTCTCTTTGATCTCTTGCAGAGCTTTCTTAGCATCTGCTGAATACACCAATGCCATCCTATGACTGTTATCACAGAGCTCTTTCATCTTCCTCAATGATTCTAAATGAAGAATTTGTCTAACAGCAGCTAACTCATCATGCACAACTTCTCTTAGAGATTCTATCTCACGGGTAGTGATCTTGGTTACCTTGCATGTACTGGCCTGGCCAACTATGTGAGTTAACTCAGCTTTCAACTTCCTCAGGTCAGACTTGTTGAGATGTTCAATCAAATTTCTCAAAACTTCCATCATACCAGAGATGGTTGATCGGAATTCGCTGGATAGAGATACCAAGCCGGTGTGAAGATCCTTCATAGTCTGATTCAAAATGGTTATGTGCCTGCCAATAAGTTCACCAGTATTGGCCAGGTCTGGCTTCACAACATTAGATACTCTTTGTGAGAAGGCTTCCAATGAATTTTCAGAAACTTATAGAGACACTTTAGTAAGAGCATTAGAAATTTCTTCTCCAACTGTGGTTCTCACAGCGGTTAGCAATTCAATATTAAACTTATTAAGATCAGCTTGAGAGATTCCAGAACCAGGTAAATTAACATTTGTAGGATCAACAGCAAGAACAGACCTTGCTTCTCTTGGGAGGTTCCTCTTCACAGCTGCAGCAAATTCTGGCATTGCTTCTTCTTCTTCAGAATAATCTAATCCCAACACAGCATAACCAGGGTAGTCATCCCAAACAGCAGCACACAGGGTGTATTTTGGTTTCTCATAGCTTGATGTTCCACTGATTTTTGGTGAATCAACCTTGCCACTGATATGTATTTCTTGTTCTGACTGAGGTGATTCTATTTGAGCTTCAGAAAGACCATCCACTGGTCTGTTATCACCATCAACAGCAGCCTCATCATCAGCACGTCCATCATGACTCTTCTCAGAAGCTTCACTGTGATATTCTTCAGTATCAGAATCTTCTTCATCACCAAGAATGGGTTCTGATTCTGGTAGGGCTAAGGGTGGACTAGTAGGTCCAAATTTTATTCTTCTCTTGGGACTAGTAGTGTCAGGATCACTCCTATCATCAGAAGATGACATACTTCCTTCCTCAGTCGCAGCTTCTTCTTGCTCTTGGGCTTTGGTGGCCTCATCCTTTCCTTCCTCTTGCTCATCATCATCAGAATAAACTGGTTCCTCATCTGGTTTCAAACTAGGGTCTCTCAAATCCTTTGGCCTCTTGCCATGATCAATGGGATTGTAGGCTTCATAAAATTTATCTTCATCGGCAACCCAGCACTTCTTCCATGGATTCCAATTGATTTTCATCCTCTTGCAGATCTCTTTGTTGAGACAGAAGGTTTGATCTGTTTCATCAACTTCATCATCTACATCAATACATTCTAGATTCTTGAGCATGGTAGATATCATCTTTGAATAAAATAAGGCAGTGGCTTTCATGGACGGTTTTACCATTCCAGCTATGTGCTCCATCACATATCTACACAAATTGATCTTCTCATGTGCTTTCAGAAGAAACAACAGGAAAACATCCTGGTACTTTACAGCAGCAAAATCTCCTCTCCTAGGGAAAAGTTGGTGCTGAATAAACTTGAAAAGAAGTCTACATTCACCATCTAATTCTGGAGATGTGATTCTCTGTGACTCTCTGTTTCCAGTCAGAAGCTCTAGAGCTAATTTTTAAGAGATGGAATCAGATTTTGGAGGAATATTCCCAGCATAATCCTCATATCGACCTTCATGAGGTACATTCAAGCACTCAGCCCACTACTTAGATGAGAAGGATATTTTCTTTCCTTTTACCACATAAAACATCCTGGCAGCCTCCACACCATCTAAAGTGATTTCCAGATTCATATAGAACTCATGTACCAGCTTCTGGTAGTCTATTCGAGAGTTGTCAGAAAACCAGTCTATCCATCCTTGCGATTCAAGAACTTGTAGTAATAGTGACTTACTTGAAAAAAGCCACGCAGAGCTGACTTCTCTTTCTACAGCAACAATCCGAGTTTCCAGGTTCGGATTTACTGATCGTTGAGAGGTACTACTCGACTTGCCTCGAGCACGCTTTGAAGGTACAGGGATATCCGGTCCTTTTCTCGGTCTCTTTTGCTTAGCCATTCGAGGATTTTTGGAAGGCAGGAGTTCGAAGGTTCGAAGTAGAGTAGTTTGAAGAGAGGTTGAAAGGTTCGGTGGGAAATGAAAGGTCAAAGGTTTTGGGAAGATAAATAGTCGTGTATCATTTATTTTATCATTTAGGGTTCCCATAAAAAGTATAAATGAAATTTACTAATTAATTACAATATAATAAAAAAAAATCGGTATGACAGATCGGTTGCACATATCAGTTTCACAGATCAGTTTCACAGATTAGTTTCACAGATCAGTTTCACAGATCAGTTTCACAGATCGGTTTTACAGATCAGTTTCACAGATCAGTTTCACAGATCAGTTTCACAGATCGGTTTCACAGATCAGTTTCACAGATCGGTTTCACAGATCAGTTTCACAGATCGATCATACACAACTCTTGTTTAATAAATCTCATTCTTTCAGAGCATAAAGGCTTTATGAAGATATCAGCTAATTGATTTTCAGAACTAATAAATTTTAAAGAAATATCACCTTTTTGATAATGATCTCTAAGAAAGTGATGTCTGACATCAATGTGCTTAGTTCTAGAGTGAGACACAGGGTTCTTAGATATATTGATTGCACTAGAAATGTCACAGTTAATTGAAACATGTTGAAGATCAAATCCATAATCCAATAAAGTGTGTTTCATCCACAGAATTTGTGCACAGAAACTACCAGCAGCTATGTATTCTGCCTCGGTAGTAGACAATGCAACTGAGTTCTGTTTCTTACTACACCATGATACTAGGGATTTTCCAAGCAAATGACATGTTCCAGATGTTCTCTTCCTATCTAACTTACATCCAGCAAAGTCAGCATCTGAATAGCTAGTTAGGTTAAATGATTGTCCTTTTGGATAAAACAAACCTAAATTTACAGTATACTTAAGATACTTAAAAATCCTTTTAACAACCAGTAAGTGTGATTCTTTAGGATTAGCTTGAAATCTAGCACACATACATACACTGAACATAATGTCTGGTCGACTAGCAGTGAGATAAAGTAAGATCCCAATCATACCTCTGTAATTGGTTTGATCCACTGGTTTCCCAGCTTCATCTGTATCCAATTTACACGTAGTACTCATAGATGTATCACTTTCCTTAATACTATCCAATTCAAAACGTTTTAAAAGATCCTTTGTATATTTACTTTGATTTAAAATAATTCCATCTTTAGTTTGAAAAATTTGAAAACCAAGAAAATACTTAAACTCTCCCATTAAGCTCATTTCAAATTGGTTTTGCATAATCTTTGAAAAATCAGTACATAAGGAATTTTTAGAAGATCCAAAAATAATATCATCAACATAGATTTTTACAATTAATACATCTTTTGAAATCCTTTTTATAAAAAGAGTGGGATGAGCTACTCCTTTTGTAAATCCTTTTGAGATAAGAAAGTTTGAAAGCCTTTCATACCAAGCTCTTGGAGCTTGTTTTAAACCATAAAAAGCTTTAGAATGTTTAAAAACATGATTTGGAAAATGAGGATTCAAAAAACCAGGTGGTTGTTCTACAAAAACATCTTCAACAATAAAACCATTTAGAAATGTACTTTTGACATCCATTTGATATAGCTTGAAATTCAGATGTGATGCATAGGCAAGTAAGATCCTAATAGCCTCTAATCTAGCTATAGGTGCAAAGGTTTCCTCATAGTCAATTCCTTCTTCTTGATTGTAACATTGTGCAATTAGCCTAGCTTTATTTCTAATGATGTTTCCAGATTCATCAACATTGTTTCTAAACACCCATTTTGTGCCTATGGTCAAAATGTCCTTAGATCTTTCTACTAATTTCCAGACTTTGTTTCTTTCAAATTGATTTAGTTCTACTTGCATATCCATTACCCAAAATTCATCATTGATAGCATCATTGATATTTTTAGGTTCTAACAGTGAAAGAAAAGCTTGATGTTCAACCTGATTTCTTAGAGAAGCTCTAGTCTGTGTTCCTCTATCTAGATTTCCTACAACAGCATCTAAAGGATGATTCATTAGAGTCCTAGATGGTCTTGAAAAGATAGGGCTAGAGATTTCAGATTCATCTACAGATTGAGGTTCAACAGAAGCAGGTTCTGGAGAATTTCCAGAGCTGGATGTTTTAACTATAGGTCCATTGTCTTTATCATTGAGATTCAAACCAGAGAGATCATCTTCAAGAGAGATTTTAGGTTCATGTGGATCAGTTTCATCAAATTTGATGTGAATAGATTCTTCCATACATTTGGTTCTTTTATTGAAAACTCTATAGGCCTTACTAGAGATACAGTAACCTAGGAAAATTCCTTCATCACTCTTGGATGTAAATTTGTCAAGATTGTATTTAGTATTGAGAATGAAGACTTTGCAGCCAAAAACTTTGAAGAAGTTAACCTTAGGTTTCCTATGGTTCCACAACTCATAAGGGGTCCTCTTAAGAACTGGTCTGATCAAGACTCTATTAATGACATAACAAGTTGTATTTACAGCTTCAGCACAAAAGTAAATAGGCAGTTCATATTTATTGAGCATAGTTCTAGCTATTTCTTGCAGGGTTCTATTCCTTCTCTCTACTACACCATTTTGTTGGGGTGTCCTAGGGGCAGAGAAATTGTGACTATAGCCATTGTGTGAGCAGTAAGAATCAAACTCATGATTTTCAAACTCACGACCATGATCACTTCTTAGGGTCTTAATCTTGAGTCCACTAAGATTTTCTACAGACATGGAGTATTTAACAAAGTAAGAACAAGCTTCACTTTTGTGAGCTAGAAAATATACCCAAGTATATCTAGAAAAGTCATCTACAAGAACATAGACATAGTGCTTCCAATTCAAACTAGAAACTCTAGAAGGTCCAAATAAATCCATGTAAACCAACTCGAGAGGTTGAGAAGTTGAAACTTCTTTCTTTGATTTAAAAGAAACTTTATGTTGCTTTCCTTTTTGACAGGGATTACAAACTTTGTCTGCTGGAAATTCAATTTTGGGTAAGTCTCTAACTAAGTTCTTCCTAGAAAGTTTAAAAAAGAGTGTACATTGCAGTGTCCTAATCTTCTGTGCCAAAGCCAAGACTCTTTATGAAAATCATTTAAACAAGGAATATTCTGCTTAGCTAAAGAATCTAAATCAACAGCATAAACATTTTCATTTCTTAAAGCATAAAATACTAAAACATTTTTTGAGTTAAAAACATTGCAAGAATCATTTTTAAATTTCACATAAAAACCATTATCACACAACTGAGAAATGCCTAACAAGTTACATTTAATTCCATCAACAAATAAAACTTCAGAAACCAAGATTGAATCAGTGTTACCAATATGGACTAAGCCGATGATTTTTCCTTTTGAATTATCACCAAAAGTGACAAACCCTCCATCAACTTTTACTAAGATCATGAAACTTGAAATGTCTCCTGACATATGTCTTGAACATCCACTGTCTAAGTACCATATCTTCTTGTGACAGCTCTTCAAGCATGTCTCCTACAAAACAGATTTAGATGGAAGATGATTTTGGTACCCAGATCTTCTTGGGTCCAGACATGTTAGCCAATGATACTTTAGGTATCCATATTTGTCTAATGGGTCTCATATAATTTGTAGAATTAACATTATTTGAAAGATAAACCTTATTAGATCCATAACTATGAATATAACTGGTTGAGGCATATGATGTTCCAGAATTAACTATCTTCTATCCAGATTTAGGAATGAATCTAGTTTTGGCAACTTTTCTTTGTCCAGGTTGGTATCCTATACCAGTAGTATATCTAGGTGCAACTTGCTTTCCAAGCATTTGTGTTAGAGTATTCTTTCCATTTGTGAACTTCTCTAAGTCTTTTCTGAGTTGCTCATTAGACAATTTTAGTTCAGTATTCTCTTTAAGCAACTGAGCATTCTTTTCTGCTTCTATATCCAGATCAGATTTATGCTTAACACTTAAAGCATACTTTTTCTTTAAACCTTTATATTTATCTTTAAGATCATTACAGGTTTCTTCAAGAATATCACAATATTCAAACAGTTCATATTTAGACATGTTATCACATTCAGAATCATCTCCAGAATAATATGAATTTAAAGCAGGAGTTTCTGATGTTACCTCAGAAGTGTTTTTCATGAAACACATGTTGGATCAATTCCTTTCCGAGTATAAAGATTCAGCTTCACTTTTGCTATCTTCTGAAGCACTCCAAGTAGCCTTCATGGCTTTCATGTACTTGTTATCCTTGTATTCATACTTCTTTATGTATTTCAGCTTTAGACAGTCTGCTTTTATGTGTCCTTTTCTTTTGCATTCATAACAGACAACTTCATCTGATTTATTAGACTTCTTCCAATCCTTTTTCCAGTGTCCTTTGTTATCATACTTGCCTTTGTAGTTTGACTTTCTGAAAAACTTCTTCTTCCTATAGAATTTCTTAAATCTTCTAGAAATGTGAGCCATCTCAGCATCCCTGTCAGAATCATTCTCACTTTCCTCACTGCTTGAGCGTTCATTGATAGCTTGATGCTTTTCCTTATCCTTACTCCTTGAGGTTGTAGTCTTGAAGGCAATAGACTTCCTTTTAGGTTCATCATCTTCTTCTTTGTTTACCTTGAGTTCTTCTTCATACATCATCAACTTACCAATTAGTTCCTTGACAGGCAGTTCTCCAATGTCACATGATTCTCTAATGGAGATAGAGGTTCCTCTCCATCTTTCAGGTAGGCATCTCAAAATTCTCATGATTTGTTCCTTTGCTGGAACATCCTTTCCCAAAGAAGTCATTGTGTTGAAAATTTCATTGAACCTAAGATACATATCAGAAATGGGTTCATCAGGATTCATCTTAAAATTATCATACTTAATAGTATAGGTATTCAATCTCATCTCCTTAACATTAGTTGTTCCTTCATGAGAAACAGCTACGGTATCCCAAATTTCATATGCAGTTTTACATGCAGAAATTCTATTAAATTCCTCATCTCCTAGAGCACAGTACAAGGCATTCATAGCTTTACAATTATTATTGTAAGCAGTCTTTGTAGGTTCATCCCATGTAGATCTATCAGTAGTGGGAATTTTGTATTCAACTTCAATGGCAGTCCACATATCAAAGCTCATGCTTTCTAGATGAATTTTCATTTTATGTTTCCACTGAGCATAGTTGATTCCATTAAAGAAAGGTGGCCAGTTAGTAGCAGCACCCTCAAGTCTATTATCCATGATATCACAAAAAGAATTTTAAAGAGATAAAAATTTAGAAATAACAGAAAGTTTAAGAACTTTAAAATACAACTACAATCACAGTTGAAAAACAGAGTACTTTAGAAAATATTAACAACCTCTGATACCAAATGTTGGTCGGAGTGGATACTCAAGAGGGGGGTGAATTGAGTTCCAATTAAAATTTTCTGTTAAAAACAATGTTTATTAAAATCTCCCTATTTCATAAACAGATTAAACTGTAGTGAATTTATACAGATTATAAAGGTTCAATTAGTTTCTCAAAGATTGATTAGTTCTCAATTAACTTAATCTTATGATTAAATTAACTTTTGAAACTAACATACTGGTTTATAATAAATATAAACACATGCGAGTTTAACTATCAAAGTATCTTTGAACATAAATTATATTTCAAAGTAATAGCAGCGGAATATGAAATAAATATGTAGTATGGATATAGTATGTAGCTACAAACACAGAGAATTAACCAAGAGGTTCAGTCTCAAGCCGAGACTTAGTCCTCTCAAAAGTGTATATAAAAATGATCCACACCCTGGATCGGGGTTAACAACAGTGAACACACTTTCCAGGTCACAAGACCTCTACCACAGTTCTGCGTGGGGAAACAAACAACATCTTAGAGCTGTCCAGGTCTCACACGACCTCTACCACTAGCCACAGTGGGAAATGAAGTGTAAAAATGTTCGCTGAGGATTTACAGATCCTCTAGTGAAAGTACAGGAGTCAGTGTCTGTGTTTTAATACAGCAGATAACACACACTGCTCAAGATGTAAAACAAGTGTATCACAGAGCAGAGATGTAGAGTTTAGAAATGGCTCTAGTGATTTCAGTGTAGCTCTGGACTCTTTTGTATTTGGTCAGAATTTATTCTGAGTCCTCTTCTCATTTTTGTTTGAGAAGAAGAGTGTCGTATGATTCAGGTTCAAAGGCAGTGAGATGTAGTCGATGAAGTTCTTCAATGTTCTTTTTGTATGCACAGGACTCTTCTTGAGTAGGCTTGATTGTGTATGAGGATCTGTCTTGCTTGGTTCTTCCTCTTCTTTCTTTCCTCTGTATTCTTCTAGTGTTCTTCAGTCCACTGCTCTTCTTCAGCAGAGTCTTCTTGTATTTATGTCACGTGCTTTGAAAGACAGAAAAAGTTTCCTTTCCGCAGGTACGAGGTACGGTTTCCTAACATCCGACAACCTTTTTTAATTAATTGATAGAGCATTAAAATATACCTAATATGACCGTTGGTTAGATAAAATAAAGATAAAGATAAATAAATTCAAACAGTTGTTTATGACTATTGAAGAATCATGTGATCGGTAGGTCATCAACATTAGTGAGTAATGATCGGTGACTCAGATAGATCAGCATCGATGAGTCATTTGCATCGGTGAGTCATTTAGCATCGGTGAGTCATTTGATCAACATCGGTTTGTCATCTGATCGGTGAGTCATTTTGATCAGCATCGGTCTGTCATCTGATCGGTGAGTCAGTTTGACCAGCATCTGTCTGTCATCTGATCGGTGAGTCATTTTGATCAGCACCGGTCTGTCATCTGATCGGTGAGTCATTTTGATCAGCATCAGTCTGTCATCTGATCGGTGAGTCAGTTTGACCAGAATCGGTCTGTCATCTGATCGGTGAGTAATTTTGATCAGCATCAGTCTGTCATCTAATCGGTGAGTCATTTTGATCAGCATCGGTCTGTCATCTGATCGGTGAGTCAGTTTGATCAGCATCAATGCTTCTGATGTCTGTTGATATTAGATCGGTCCTTCCGATGTCTGTTGATATTGGATCGGTGCTTCCGATGTCTGCTGATATTGGATCGGTGCTTCCGATGTATGTTGATATTGGATCGGTGCTTCCGATGTCTGTTGAATCCAGAGGACTTCCAAAATACTTTTTAAGTCAATAAGCATAGACAAAAACATGATAATAGATTCATTAACAGATTGTAATTATGTTTATGAGAAATCAAACCAGATTAAGCATTAATGGTATGTGATGATTTGTGATTATTAAAACATCAATCATAGACATGAAATCAACAATATTCCAGAGGGCTCAACAATAAGCTTGGCCTTTCTTCCTTGTAATTTTATAACGTAAGTTTACTTGGTTCTTAGGACATTCATTTGCATAATTCACCATTTCTATACAATTTTATCATTCAATATTGACAAAAACATTATTTCCCTTGCAATCACAAGTTTGGTAGCCTTTTTCACCACACTCGTAACCGACTCCATTTCCATTTAGGAAAGTATCGGGGTGTTTCTTCCCACAATTATCATATAATGGAAAATATATCATTCTCTTTTCACTTTATATATACCATGATGTACCGTTCTCTTCTTCTATTGCTTTACTTTATTGTTTAATGATTTAGAGAATTCCTTTTTGGTCTTGATAGCACATGAGACTATATCTTCATATGATATGAAGGTTTGTTAGAATAATGCTCGCTAGAGAAATGGTTATAAAACATACAAGAATAGATTAATCTTACTTATTGGGTTACGTATATAATCTACTGCATGCCTTTCTATCCTTGTAAAGTTAGCTTCATACATTACGACATTCTCATACTCTTTTTGCCTCAAACTCAAAAATTTCCTTTCCATATCCACTCGATGTTCACGAGGAAAGTATTTTTCGATGAAAAGCTCTTTAAACTCCCTACATTAAATTTTTGATACTTTTTAATATTTCTTTGTGTTTTGAAATAATTACCACAATTGATCCGCGTCTCCTTTGAGGTGATAAACTCCCATGAAATTTTTTTCCGTGTTGCTACTCCCAAAGCATCAAATATTTTATCTAAGGAACATATCCATTACTCGGCTACAAATGGATTTGTAGTCCCATTGAATGTTTTTGGTTGTATTCTCATGAAGCGCTATAACATTGATCCTCCATATTGAGGATCATGGTGCTTAATATGGGTAATTTTATTATTCATAACCTGTGTGAGTTTTCCCAGTATGGTGATAAGATGATCAACACATGTTGCATCACCAGTACAACTATAATTATCTTGAACAGGAGGGTAATCACTACATGGATTACATGCATTGATATGGTTTCCATTCCTTCTTCTAGGTTCCATCTCAAAACAATGGCATAAGCTAGATTAGTTTATGAATCGAAATACATAATTCCAAACTTGTAAAACACTTAACATAAATCGAGCATTTTATTGATATAACCCATAATCATAAATATGTTTTATCATTGAGGAAGTATATACTACTAAACACTTCATAAGGGTTTGTAAATAAAATGTGAATTATCCTAAGCATATACCCTGGGAGTGTCATAACCAAGAGTGCAGCAAGGCCCGTTGTAGTGCACCAGTTCCCGTTCGAGTCTAGCTCATAGCTGTGTTTTTGGGTTTTACCCCTATGGTACATCTGTGCCAGAGCCACCTCTACTTACTCATATCTAGAGATGGATTTATTTCTTGGATAAATCAAAAAATCTCTACAGTTCCAAAATTATAGGATCTTTTTATATACTAATCCTTAAATTCTATCTTAGTGTAATGTTCTCTAATCATAGTTTTTCTAAATCTAGATTCCAAGGTTATTGCTTGAATTCATCTGATACCAACTGTAACGCCCCGACCCTAGATTCACAGAGTTGGTGGATCATTTTAATACATTAGCATGATTATAAGGAATCATGTCCTGAAAGATCAACCAGTTTAGCAGTCTTGAAAAATAGATTACATACATAAATGATACATTACACATTATAACATACAAAAAAATAATTATTATTTTCGAATTCCATTGTTCCCTTAGCTTAACCCTGAATCTCCAAAATAAAACACTTCATAGGATCCTGGGAAACAAAATAAGAAAGGGGTGAGATCAGATGTTCAGTAAGGGTAAATAATACAGTGGAAGATAACATAAATATTAAGCATTGTGAATAATTGAAAACACGTGACATTAAAAATAATAAACAAGAACACTTTTATGTATGGAATATGAGATGAGTAAATAAATCCATATTAAAACAAAATAATGTGTATTATACTTGTCGAATGACCACATGAACCATCAATATTATTTTCATAATGAGGGAATGTATAATTCCGGACATTCTGAAACATTTTGTCAAGGCCTCATCCAAGACATCTAAAAATGATTAAGGCTGCGGCCAAAACCATATATTTTATTGAGAAAGGCCTCGACCAATTCCATGTATCATTGCCACATGAGACCTACTGATGCATTGAGGAGCTATAGTGGGATCCACCCATCACTTACTATGTCTAATACATTATTTATATTAAAAGGTTGAAATATAACATAAACATTCGTATTAAAACTAGGATATGAAATGTCAATACATTAAAAATAAACCATCAATGGTATAAAAATAACACATTCATAGTCAAACATATCACAAAACCCTCAATACAATATGGAATATTTTTATCATAATGAATCGACTTCAAACAAGTATAAAATCCATCAATGGATGTTGACATTGATGAAATAAAAACTATTTGAGAGAAATATTTCTTAATTTTTTTGAAATCATTTAAGGATACATAATTACAAAACAAAAAATTTATTTTGAAAATATTCTTATAATCTTGTTTGGTAATATTTTACAGTGTTATAATGGAAGAGAATAACTTCAACCACCGTATAAGTTAAAAAAACATTTTTACCTTAATTTTTGTCGAAAATGTCGTAAAGTACCTTGTTTGGAAAATGGATAAAAGATTCTTTTCAAAACATATATGTTAAAATAAGGGTATAATGGAATTTAAACCATTGTCTATTAAATATTAAAAATGTTTTTAAATACATTTTTAAGAAACATTTTTGGGGATGATAAAGAGGTTCTAGTATATACGTAAAAACATCCTCAGTTAATAAAGAGATTGTAGAATTAATCCTTACCTTTTACTTTTCCATAGTCGTGGGTAGGTTAAACTCCTGTATAATGGGAAAATAATTATTATTAAATTATAAAATAACCATATATCTTAATATAATATCATATAGGATCTTCTAATATTGATTTGTTAATGATATTTTAGTAGTATCATCGTTTCCGGTGTTAATTGATTCGTTATCCTTTATATGCATTTTTACGTAAGTAAGGTTTGTTATGGATAGGTTGAATATTATATATATTCAGAATGATATTAAGTATTTAAAAAAAAATTTAATCATAAAATGAAAATTAGTCTTCAATGGATACGACGGGGTATTAATCTCATCGTGTTCGTGGAGATGGTAATCCTTACATACACACAAGCTACAATATCATTCTTTTGATATTAAAATAATATATTATTGGATGGTATATCATATTAACAGAATCATTATCCGGTTATATTTATTATTTACATCATTTATACTAATTATTATGCCCATCCAAATGATGAATTAATTGAATAACAAACTACACCACGACGTGGAAATGATAATCCGTATGTACGCACGTATGGTGACTTTTCCATTTATAGGATGGATTGAATAATGAATATGGTGGTACCATTTGTATAATAACATAAAATTATATATAATATACTGGAGTTATTATTTTATAATGGAAACAATAAAGAAATAGGAAGTGGAAGAAGAAATGAACTTGAAAGAGGTGATGAAATATTTACCTTTCCTTCAGGTTCTTCCCTTTGATCTGATCAAAATGGCTCTATCGTATGGATTTATGACTAAAGGAAGTCCTCTATGATTATGGGAAGAAATTTGGGATGATATTAGGCTAGGGGTTGGCCGAGAGAAATGGATTTGATGGTGTGAATTTGAGGGATGGGGAAGTGCCCTTTTATAAGAGGGGTGAAGGGAACCTTAAGAAATGATTGAAATATTATTTTATAATAATATAATTGTCGGTTTATAATGGATAAAAAATAAATTATTTAATGGATAAGGTGTGTATGGGTCTATCAACACTCAAAAAATAAGTTTTAGATAGGTTTGGGTCACTATATTAACCTTATTTTTTAGATTTATCTCATTGTTAAATAGTTTGACATTTACCACGTCTCTTTGTATTTTTTATTATATGGTTAATGAACATACTATAAACATATAAGAGAACCCCAAGTGGTTCATTAATGATACAACTATAATTATATAAGTCTTTTGGATGAACCATTGACTTTTAGGATTATGATATCAACCAATAATATTGTTTTTCTTTTAAAAACTCATTTATGTCAGTTTTGAAATTATTTAATAATTGATTTTTGTAGAAGTCCTAAAAACATTATTACTTTGGACAAAATACATTTAATAAACCTAAAGTTTCATAGCCAGCTGTAATTTTTTTTTATGGAATCATAAATTCAAATTATATTTATTTTTGTATTTTTAATATCATTTATACGATTGTTTCATTAATATGGAAAATACTGCATCATTATTGTTCCGTATAAAATTTTATTTATTTTAGGTATAAAAATTATAAATAAAATCTCTTGAGATATAAAATATTTTTTTCTTTCTAATGAATTTTTATTTTCAAATAGAAAAATTATATAACCTCATATAAATATTGTTTTACTAAAAGATATTTGATTTTGTTATTTTTGACTTTACTTTAGATTATTTAATATAAAATGTCATTATCAGTCCCATGTGGCTCCATGAGGTCCCAAAATTGACCCAAGGATGACCATGTTCGGAAATTTATCAGAAAATAGGGTTAAGACATGTGTTAGTGTAATATAATATTATAATAATATTATTTTTAACCATATTTAATTGATTTACCCCTTTAACCACAGCAAATAAAATATTTTCTGAAGCAAATATTTCTAATATATAAAAATATGTGTTACCAATTTACACAATTTGGACCTCCTGATTCCACATATTGAATCCATTTTTCTAAATTCAAAACAAATAAGTGGATGAAATTAATTTAAAATTAATTCCCGTTGTCAAAACAAAAAGCATGTTTATGAAATAATAACTATCAAAATATTGACACTTGTTTGTATCCAGTATAATCCTAAGATTACCTAAAATTAAATGAATTATATTAAATGAGAAAAATATAATCTAATGATATATATAAACTATTAATATGTATAATTTACCACTATAAAGTATTTCGATTAAAAAAGTTTCTTTTAATTAAAATTTATTATTTTCACTATTCATCAAAAATTAAAAGTTTTCTGAAAAAAACATAAATTTACCCTAAGATAATTTTGATATTCTGAATCCAAAATGAAGTCCATTTTGAAATATAAAATTTATAAAATTTCCAAAAGTTGTTATTACTATTCATAACAGCTAGTTTGATTGGTCGCAGTTTGTTAGAATCTCGAAGTTGCGTACAATGCATGTTATTGCATTATTCAAAGGGAAATATACCATGAATGATTTGGGTGTTACATAAAGGCCTTTATTTGTTTTTGGTATTGCATATTGAAACTTGAAACATTCTTTTTCATGAAACGTCAGCTCTTTAGTTTTGGTAATTTATTGTCCACTTTGTAGGACATGTGATATTGGTATCATTATGGTTAATGTAATATTCTTGGTTTATGTTTTATATATTTCTACTATGGAATTACTATGATAAATAGGGTATAGTATCCCCAAGGTTGGTATTATACCCTCAGTACTATTTTACAGTATCTGGTGTACGGTGAGGTGCCTTTGAGGACACATATCAAGCCTGTTCATGTTACTGATGTGTGTAACTCAGTTCGAGATGTTAGAATTACCCAGAACAATGTTACGAATTTTTGACCTACAATTTTGGGTTAACCACACATATACACTAAATCATTTAATAAAATAGCTCGAATATAAATTGAGATAAATAATGTATCATGAAACATAAAATAATTCAATTAGGAATTTAATTACTTTTTCTCTATATAATGAATCAAATAGGTATATATTGAATGTGAACAAACATTTCTAGCATGATGCATGAACCCGATACAGTTAAAATAAATCAACATATCAACATCATGTTTTTAAATCAAGGTGAATTTAATCAATGATAATAAGAATTAAAAAACATAATCCCCACTTTAAGGAATCTTAGAGTGCCACAATACAGAGATATCTAGGCACTGACATATTATAAAAACATAGTTCTTTATTTTACACTTAAACATAACTTATTGAATAAAATTATCACAAGATAAAACATAAATGATCAAGAGGTCTACTGTATATTAGGGTTAGGAACATTACATAACATATTTAAATAGGAAACACCCAACATTACTGAAAAATTCTTTCACATGACCACACACTTTCCATCATACATAGCATTGCATGGGACAACATGAGAAAATACAAAAAAATGGTGATATATAAAGCCCAGTTAGGTATTAAACAAGTAATAAAATAAATAATACAACACATGCTAGGAAATTAGAATATAAAAGGAGTGAAATATAAACCTGAACATAAATACATGATATATCATGATTATCAAAATAGGTTAATGTGGAAACAAAATTTAACATGATATTTGACTCATCCAAGGAACATTGCACATGGTCCATGAGTAAACCCTCATTTCACATGATGTATAATCATACTAATCATTACCAATGAATTTAATTGATATCAGTGTGAACCCTTCTTAATCATTTCATTTCATGCATAAGTATGCCGCATGGATCATATAACATGGATTCATCAACCATCATCATTTATTCCGTGATAAATGAATGTGGAATTCATACATGAAACTCTATAATAAATATGTAAATGTGAATAAAGGTTAATACCCTTTATTGAAAAATGGTAATGGTATTCACTACACAATGACTTTGGCTTTGAAAATCATGGTGCAATTTCGAAAGCATAATGGCTTGACATACGAATTCATAAAAATGGATGATGAGGGAGAAAGGGGTGTTTTGTAATATGTATATGAAATGGATAGTGAGGGGCTCATATATATACATGTACCAACATTTTTAATGCAATTTTGATTCATAATACATCATAATTTAATTAATGTAAATGAAAAGAGATAAATTAATTACAGAATCTCAGCATGGTTATGAGTGTAAATGAGAGGCATTAATGAGAGAAAAAAAGGACTCTCATCATTAAAAAATAAATAGTTATGTATGGGTAATGTGAGAAATTATACCCCAACACTTTTAATTTAAAACAAAATGGTATTACGACATAATGAAATTTGGAGAAAAATGAGAATGGGATAAATCCCTTACATGGATGTCTGATACCATAGGCTTGGGAGTGGATTGAGAGAGGATTATTGTGAGATTTGGGCACCTTGTGTGGATACAAGATATAGGAGGGTAGATTTGGGATGTGATCCAAGGGATTTCATTGATGAGAAGTGGGAACATGGGTGGGGTTATATAGGAAAAGTGAGGGAATTATTTATTATTTAGGTTTTGGATACCACACATTAAACAAATAAAATAAAAAACCAACCCATTGTTTTTTCTAATGGGGAGTGAATAATTTTTTTTTATAATTCCAGTGGACTAACTTCTAAAATCATTGGACTTGATTATGTGGATGTGAGTCAAGCTCTCAAGGAAATCATTCTAAAAAGATAAATTTTTTTGTATGTCTAAGAGGGTCCACTAAGGCACAATAAAATTAATCAAACAAATATAAAATCCCAATTTTTTAATGTTAAAACTTATATTTTTTGAAATTATTTTTATAGTATTATATTACATCACTATTGGGTCATTATTATGTAATAAAACACATTTTATATTTAAATGTTATTTAATTTTACCCAAAAAATTTGACTTCCTTGAAAAATTATGAAATAATACACCATTGGATAATTTTGACATCCTGATTATGAAAATAATATTCATTTGATCTAAATAAATTTATGATTATTTAAATTATTTATTTTAAAATAAAAAATGACAATTATATAAAAATTCATGGGTTTTGAACAACGTCTTTTAAACATTACTGAAAATTACAATTGTATTAATAAAAATAAATAGATCATTTATTTTTAATAAAAATTAATTTGGTAATAAAAATTTATTAAAAATTTAATTATTTTAAAAATCCATTAATTCATAAAAATATATTTCTAAAATGAATATGGAATAAAAAATATATTTTTGCTTTAAAAACTTTTTACCAGATAACAATAATAAAATGATTGTATATTCATTATTCTATAAAAAATAATGAAAATAATCATAGTGCTAGCATCTTCTTAAATCACCCCATTATAACACCTGCAAATAACCTAAGGGTATGGTGTGAAATGGTGAAGGAATTTTGGGGAGACTCAGATAACACTGCTTGGTTGGTAATCTCTACTAACTACCACTTCTCCTATAGGTGTTTCTGTTTATGTTTAACATGTTGAAGCTTGGCTTAGTCTTGGTCAAAAGACAATCCCAGTGACACCACCTCTTTTCCAAACTCCAACAAATGGGCTTCGTAAGGATCATTTATACTGCATGAGACCATCAATTCCTTTGTTTGGGTAAATTGGATTTGTCAAAGCCCTATATTTAAGGTAATCATGTGATAACTGTTCAATGGCTATATTAGTAGTGATAACAATTCATAATGGTATTTGAAAGAAACTTAATAAAACCATGGTTGTTTATATGTTTTATATAACTATTTTACATAATAGGACATATAATTAGATCAATAGAAATTTTCATTAATAAATGTTTGGGTCATCACAATCTTCCCCCTTTAATAAATTTCGTCATAGAAATTTCCTTTTCCCAAACTAAAATATATTAGGATAACTCTACTTCCTCACTTCTTCATATTCCCACACCGCTTCTTAAAACATTTGGTTTCACCATAAGACCTTGACGAAGGGAATTATCTTATTTTGTAGAATATTTTACCTAGGATATAAGATATTCACAGGCTTCTCTTCATAAGAGAGGTCATTCGGAAAAGGTACTACATATGGATTGAGTAAATGTGACGGGTCATGTATGTACATCCTCAAGAGTGTTAAATGGAATACATAATGTACATAAGATATTGTTGGTAGGACTGAAAGTCTATTGACCCCTTCTCCAAGGAGATCGAGGATCTCAAAAGGGATTATGTACCATAGACAAAACATTCCCTTCTCACCAAATCTCATAAATCACTTACACGGTGATATGAAGAGGAATACCATGTTTCCAACATCGAACTCTAGGACTCATCGATGATTATATTCATACATATATTTTTGACTCTGAGTAGCTTTAATGCGATTCTATACGGTCATAACCTTCTCCATAATTTCTTCAACCAATTTTGTACCTATATATTTTCACTCCACAACTTCATCCCAATATGTTGGTGATCTGCAGCTCTTCCCAAAAAGGGATTCATAAGGAGCCATTTGGATGCTTGAGTGGAATCTATTATGATAAGATCAATCAACCAGAGGAATATATTGATCTCATACACCGTTCAAGTCCATTGAGATTTCTCTAAAAATTTCTTCATGTGTAAGTATATTCTGCTCAGATTAGCCATCATTTTGAGGATGATAATCCATACCGATGTTCATCGTAGTATTCAGATAATGTTGAAGACTCTTCTAGAATATAGATTGAATCTTGGATCTAGATCAGATATAATAGATAGTGGTACCCAATGTAGCCTTACAACTTTTCTAATATATATCAGTTCCAATTGATCCAATAAAAAATCCTCTCAAATTCCAATGATGTGTGTAGTCATTGGAAGAAGATCCAAAACAACCAAGATAGAATTGATTCATTTTCATGTCTTTAGATGTATGGTGACAAAGTCCACGGTGATGTTCTCCAATTTACATGCTAGTATGGGTAATGGTTGCATCATCCCCTTAGACTTCTACCTCTCATCCTTCACATGTTGACATACCAGGAACATCGATGTATACTCATCAATCTCCTTCATCATGTTTTCCCACAAACAATGCTCTCTGAGATATTGATACATCCTTTTGATTCATTGGTGAATGGAGAAATTTTAACTATGTGAATCATACAAAATTTCTTTATTTAACTCCAGATTTTATGGAACACACAATATTGTCCTAAATCAAAAAAATCATTATTTATTAACATTTAACTCCAAATATTTTTGTAACACCTCAAGATTTCATAGTGTGTTATTTCTTCAAAATAATTCAATAACATGCACTACACAGAACACCGAGTTCAAGCGCACCATGACTTACCAAAAAAGATGTTCAAAGGAGGTTATGAATAGTATTAAATAAATTATAAACTTTATATAATCCTTATAATTTTAGAATCCATATTATGAGTTTCTTAGACATAATGTAAGAACAAATTCATTTTCAGTATTTCACTTTTACCAACTTTTAATAGTAAACCCTTTTTAAATACAATATTTTAAACTTTTTGACTAAATGGGTACATAAAAAATTTAAAATGAAACATCCCAATATTCTACGGTACGCTTCTCTTTGAATAATGTGATAGCGTGTGTTGTACGCAACACCGAGTTCTAACACACCATAACTAATCAAACTAGTCGTTATGAATAGTAATACCTAATTTTTGAAATTATATATATTTTATATTTCAAAATGGACTTCATATTTGGATTTGGAATATCCAATTTATCCTAATGTGAAATTTTGGTACTTTTCGGATAACATTTATATTTTGATGAATAGTGAAAATTACTAAATTTTAGTTAAAAACAACCTTTTTAATCGAAATAATTTATATTGTTAAATAATGAATTTGAGTGGTTTAATGTATATTTAGAATAAATTTTTACCATTTAATACAATGATGGTCATTAGAAGTAATTTCACAATTAAACCGAACATAAAAAAGTGTCAATCTTTTGATAGTTACTATCTCTTAAAAACATGCTTTTTTGTTTTAACAACGGGAATTAATTTTAAATTAATTTCTGCCACTTCTCTGTTTGAATTTGGAAAAATGGATTCCATATTTGGAATTAGGATGTTCATATTGTGTAAATAGGTAACATTTATTTTTAGACATTTTGAATAATTATTGCGGTAAATATTTTATTTACCATGGTTAAGGGTAAATCTTGTAAATAAGGATTAAGAATTAATATTATAATAATACTAAATTACCCTAAAACATGTCCTAACCTTATTTTTGGATATTTTTCTGACCATGGGAATCTTTGGGTTGATTGTGGGACCCCATGGAGTCACATGTAGGTGATAGGGACACTTTATTTTAATTAAGTTAAAATTAGTTCAAAAATGACATAAGCATATATATTTTAGAAAAAAAAAATTTACATAGGTTTATATATATTAGATTTTCGACTATAAATATTAATTAAAAATATAAAAAGAGTTCCTACATAATTATATTTTAATTATAATTTTTAGACATTAAAGAATTTAATTTATTTATGACACAATGATGATGCAACAATTACCATAATAGTGAAAAATTATTATAATTGATATTTTAAATACCCAAATAAATATAATTTGAGACTTTTATTGAATTAAACTAATTTTCTAGGTTAATATCACATATAAGTATTGATTTAATTGACTTTTTTCGAATTAATCATTTTGTTATGAGTTTTACAAAAATCAATTATTGAATAGTGTTATAATTGACATAAAAGAGTTTTTAAAACAAATATTATATTATTAATTGATATAAATTCCTAAAAATCTAAGGTTCGGCCTAAAGACTTATATCTAGATAGGTGTATCATTAATGGATCATTTTGGGGTCTCTTGTATTTATATAGTAAGTTTATTAACCATTTAATATAAAAATACAAAGAGACATTGTAAAAGTGAAACTAATTAACTTAGAGTTAATACTTAAAGATAAAGTTAATATAGTAACCCAAACCTGTCTAAATTCTATTGGTTGAATGGTTTAGACCCATCCCCACATTAAAATATAAATAATCAACTTTTTATCCATTATAAACCAAATATGAATTTATTATAAATTAATATTTCTAGCATTTCCAAAAGTGCCCCTCACCCCTCTTATAAAAGGGCACTTTTCCTTCTCATTACATCACACCTTAAAAGCCTTTTTGTTCGGCCAAACCCTGCCCAAATACTCTCTAAACTTCCCTAACTACAACCTAGAGGTCTTAGTTTGATCATAAATCCAACCTAAGGAGCCCTTTTGATCCAATCAAAAGGAAGAACCCGAAGAAGAGGTAATGATTTCACCACCCTTCTTCAAGTTCCTTTCTTCTTCCACATCCTTTTCCTTTGTTGTTACCATTATAAAATAATAACTCCAGTATCATATATATACTGTGATGTTATTATAAACATGGTAAAACCATATTCAGTATTGTATCCATCCTTTGAATAACATGTCACCATTCGTGCGTACGTATGGCTTACCATCTCCACGTCGTGGTGTAATATTTATTCAATAAATTATTATTTGGATGGGTATAATAATGATGTGTAAATCATGTAAATAATAAATATAACATGATAATGATTCTATATATATGATATATTATCCAATTATATATTATAATAATATCAAAAGAATGATATTGTTGCTCGGGCGTACGTACGGATTACCGTCTCCACGAACGCGATGAGATTAATTATCCATCGTATCCAGTCATGTATAATTCTCATTTGATGATTCGTTATAGTATATAAGGAGTTGATATCATTATGGATATGATTAAGATACTACCTATCAATTACAAATATGTCTTACATAACAAAACATATAAAAGAAAACGAGTAAGTTAACACCCGAAACACTGATAATACTAAGATATTATTAACAAATCAATATTAAAAGATCATATATGATATCATATAAATGTATATGATTAGTGTATAATTTAATAACAATTATTTAACCATTATAACGGAGGTTAACCTACCCCTATCCAAGGAAAAGTACAAGGTAAAGGTTTATTTCGCAATCTCTTCATTATCCGAGGTTGTTTACAGGTAATAATCTACTGGGATCTTTTTATCATCCACATACATGTTTCTTAAAAATGTATTTCAAAACATTTTTACTATTTAAAATAATATGTATTAAATTCAAATATTCCCTTTTTTGACTTTTTATAAGAATTTTCTAAAGAAATATTTCCGTCATTTTCCAAACAAGGTGATTTTTAACCTTTTCGACAGAATTAAGGTAAGAATGTTTTTTAACTTTTACGGCGGGTGCAGTTATTTTCCGCCGTTATAAAATCATCAAAGCTTCCCTTATAATCTTATAAGAATATTTTCAAAGAAAATGCTTAATTTTATAAATATATGACTCTTAAATGATTTCAAAATAGAAAGAGATATTTCTCTAAAAAGATTTTTGATTTCATCTATGTCAACATCCTTTGATGGAATTTACGCTTATTTGAAGTAGATTTATTATGATACAAAACATCTATATTTTATTGAAGGTTTTGTGATATGTTTGACTGTGGATGTGCTATTTTTATACCATTCATAGTTTATGGTGAAAGTATTTACATTTCTTATGCTATTTTTAATACGAATGATTATGTTCTGTTTAAACCTTTTCATATGGGAATGCATTTGACTTAATATGTGATGGGTGGAGCCCGCTATAGCTCCTCGATGCATCGGTAGGTCTCATGAGAAAAACTAGTGTCTTGACACAAGCCCTTGGAAAAATCTTATTTGTAGCCTTGGCATGAGGCCTTGGCTATGTGGTTATGATAGTCTGTCATTATGCATTCCAACATTATGAAAGTGGTTATTGATATTGCATGTGATTATTCGATTAGTAGAATATCCATGTGAATAAGTATATGGCGTTATTTAATTTTATTTTTCCATACTATGTTGAATTTAAAGTTTAAAAGGATTTTGTTTTAGTTATACATTGCCTTAAATGTTTATTCTTATTTATGAATGTTTCCTCTATATTTTTATCCTTACTGGGCATTTGAGCTCACCCCTTTTCTATGTTTTATTTATCACAGGATGTGATGAAGTAAATTATGAATGACCTGCAGGGTTATTATGAGGGGATAATAGTGTGGATTATGGAGAAAATATGTTGTTGTAGTAGTTTATCACATTATGATGTAATGTAAAACATTATTAATATATCTAGTGTTTCCAAGGCTACTAAACCAATCGGTCATTCGAGATTTCATCTTTCTTGTGATCATGCCAATGTTATGTAATAATGCACTGACTCTGGGTCACTGGGGTCGGGGCGTTAGAGTTAGTATCAGAGGAAGTTTAGTACAAACCTTGTAAGCTAGATTTAGATAAACTCTGATTAGAGCACGTAGACCTAAGATGAACTTTGAGGATTAGTATAGAAGAACTTCCTAGAATTTTGGGTATTGTAGAGATTTTGTGAGTTTTCCTAGCAATACATCCCTGTCTGGATACGAGCAGGTAGAGGCGGCTCTGGCATAGATGTACCTAGGGGTAAAACCCGAAAACACCGCTTTGAGCTGGACTCGAATGGGAAATGGTGCATGACAACGGGCCTTGCTACACTCTTGGTTACGACACTCTCGGGGGATATGCTTAGGATAATTCTCATTTTCTTTACAAACCATTATGAAGGGTCTATGAGTATATATTTTCTCAAAGGAGAAATTTTTATGATTATGGATTATATCCATAAACTATTTAATTTATGTTATGTGTCTTAAAAGTTTGGGATTAGGTATTGTTATTCATAAACTAATCTAGTGTATTCAATTTTTTAGAAATGGTGCCCAATAGAAGGAATGATAACTCCAGCAATGCACATGATCCAAAGAGGAAGAAGGATCATATCTTTCATGTTCCTAAGCTAGAATTTATAAGAGAAATAGTCTCCCATGTATTATCATCATATGAAGAAATAATATCATGTTTTGATAAGATAATTAAAGATATTACTGAGTCCTATGGCTTTGATGGGAAGAAAGAGAAGAAAAGGATAGAAGAGAGAAAGATGGATAAATGGAAGAGGGAAAAGAATAATTTTCCCATATGTGATAACTGTGGGAAGAAACACCCTGGAACATGCCTGAAAGGAATGGGAGTTTGTTATAAGTGTGGAGGAAAAGGACACAAAGTACGTGACTGCAAGGGTAATAAAATGGTTTCAAATGTACAATGATTCATTTGCAAGGAGTTTGGACACTACACGAACCTATGTCCCAGTCATCAGACTATACCGCAAATGATTCTATTGGATAATAATCAGGTTACGATACTACCATAGATGAAGAGGAATGATTAGAGTTCTTGTGTTGATAATGTCATTTGAGTGTTGTATCAACAATTTACTTGTTATAATAACTATGGAGTATATAAGGATTGTACTATAGTACTATTTCATTAAGGACTTGAGATTGTGTGGAACAAAGAAAAGTGAATCAATAGTAGGATAAATTTTTGGAAAATATATGGTTGAGAGAATGATAAACCATAATATAGTTCTGATACCGAGGTAGTGATTTTGGAATAATACATGATTGATTTGGATAAATTATATTGGATATTCTTGACTACCCGGAAACTGAATAATGATTTGTATATTCCATCATTGTTGGGGTTTAAAACATTTTTGGATTGAAGGAGTATATCTATTATTCTTTAAGGAATAAAGGATCATGAATGTAATCAATAAGGTTTTATGATAATTCAGGATGTTGCAGTGTTTTAATAGAATACATGATGATGGTGTTCACATGTTATTACGCGGAAAAAAGGATCTTTATTGTGTTTACCTTCCTTATAAATTTTATACTGAAGTATTTTGGATAGTTATAGTTTGGATTATTTTGGATTTCCATAAAAAGACAACCCGGAAGTTGGGTGGCAACGCGTCGCGTCCGGCAAAGCCGCAAGACTTGAACCCACAACTGAAAGGCGACAAGGGTGTATCACCTACCACTGACCCATGTGATGTCCGGGATTAAATAAGGTAGTTTTTTTAAAAAGATCTGCTAGATGAATTATAAATTCGTTTTTTTAACCCTATAAGAATATGATAAATAGAATATATTTTTTTACGTTCTATTATCTTTTAGTGTGAAATATTAGTTTGTGGTAGAAATTAGTTAAAGGATGGAACTCTACTTGTAAAGAATATATTTTTCTTCTTCTCTTATTCTATGAAGAAATTAATTCATATACTTTATTTAAGGAATTCTAAATCCAAAAAAGTGATATTCTAATACCCTATGTTTTTTTGAACCGATGGTATTTTAAATCATCACAGATTGATGAATTTAAGGACCTCAATTTTACACTTGTTTGTGATTTATGACCTCAATCACTACCTATAAATATTTACTTTTTTTCCTCCAATTATGTGTCTCTAATTGCCACCAATGTTCTCCTAATCGAGATCATAATTTTGTGGTGACCCATTCATTTCTATTTTTCTCTTATTAAGAATAAATTTTAGTAACCCAATTTCCGATGTGGGTTTTCCCACAAAGATATTTTCTATTTTCAACCTTTTATTTTCGAAAAACAATTTCAAATTGCGAGGACGCAATTTATTGAAGGAGGGGAGAATGTAACACCCCAAGATTTCATAGTGTGTTATTTCTTCAAAATAATTAAATAACTTTCACTACACGCAACACCAAGTTCAAGCGCACAATGACATACCAAACAAGACGTTCAAAAGAGGTTATGAATAGTATTAACTAAATTTTAAACTTTATATATAATCCTTATAATTTTAGAATCCATATTATGAGTTTCTTAGACATAATGTAAGAACAAATTCATTTTTAGTATTGTACTTTTACCAACTTTTAATAGTAAAACCTTTTTAAATACAATATTTAAAACTTTCTGACTAAATGGGGACATAAAAAATTTAAAATGAAACATCCCAAGCTTCTACGATACGCTTCACTTTGAAAAATGTGATAGCGTGTGTTGTACGCAACAACGAGTTCTAACACACCATAACTAATCAAACTAGCTATTATGAATAGTAATACCTACTTTTTGAAATTATATATAATTTATATTTCAAAATGGACTTCATATTTGGATTCGGAATATCGAACTTAGCCTAAGGTGAAATTTTGGAACTTTTTAGATAACTTTAATATTCTGATGAATAGTGAAAATTACTAAATTTTAATTAAAAGCAACATTTTTAATCGAAATAATTTATATTGATAAATTTTGAATTTTAGTGGTTTTAAATTATATTTAGAATATAGTTTTAGTTTTTAATACAATGTTGGTCATTGGACATAATTTCACAATTAAACCGAACATAAACAAGTGTCAATCTTTTGATAGTTATTATCTCTTAAAAACACGCTTTTTGTTTTAACAACTTGAATTAATTTTAAATTAATTTCTGCCACTTATACGTTTTTAATTTGGAAACATAGATTCCATATTTGGAATCAGTATTTTCATATTGTATAACTAGGTAACATTTATTTTTAGACATTTTGAATCATAACTGCGGTAAATATTTTATTTACCATGGTTAAGGGTAAATCCGGTAAATAAGGGTTAAAAAATAATATTATAATAATACTAAATTACCCTAAACGTGTCCTAACCTTATTGGTGGATACATGTCCGACCATGGGCATCTTTGGGTCGATTTGGGGACCCCATGGAGCCACTTGAAGGTGATAGAGACAGTTTATTTTAATTAATTTAAAATAAGTACAAGAATGACATAAGGATATATCTTTTAGAAAAACAATTTTTACATAGGGTTATATATGTTATATTTTCGACTATAAATATTAATTAGTAAACTAAAATGAGATCCTACATAATGATATTTTATTTATAATTTTTAGACATTAAATAATTTAATTTATTTATGACACAATGATGATGCAGTAATTACCATAATAGTGAAAAATTAAACTAATTGATATCATAAATACCCAAATAAATATAATTTTAGACTTTTATTGAATTAAACTAATTTTATAGGTTAATATGACATATTAGGATTGATTAATTTGACTTTTTTTGAGTAATCATTCTGTTATGAGTTTCAAAAAAATCAATTATTGAATAGTGTCAAAATTGACATAAAAGGGTTTTTAAAACAAATATTATATTATTAATTGATATTAAATTCCTAAAAATCTACGGTTCTGCCAAGAGACTTGTATCATTAGAGGTGTATCATTAATGGACCACTTGGGGGTCACTTCTATGTATATAGTATGTTTATTAACCATTAATATAAAAATACAAAGAGACATTGTAAAAGTGAAACTAATTAACTTAGAGTTAATACTTAAAGATAAGGTTAATATAGTAACCCAAACCTATATAAATTCTATTGGTTGAATGGTTTTAGACCCATCCCCACCTTAAAATTTAAATAATAAACTTTTGAGCCATTAGTAACCGAATATTAATTTATTATAAATTAATATTTCTAGCTTTTCCAAATGTGCCGCTCACCCCTCTTATAAAAGGGCACTCCCCCTTCTCATTACATCACACCTTCAAAGCCTTTTGGATCGGACAAACCCTGCCCGAATACTCTCTCAACTTCCCTCACTACAACCTAGAGGTATTATTTTGATCATAAAGCCAACCTATGGAGCCCTTTTGATCAAATCAAAAGGAAGAACACGAAGAAGAGGTAATGATTTCACTACCCTTTTTCATGTTTCTTTCTTCTTCCACTTCCTCTTCCATTGTTGTTACCATTCTAAAATAATAACTCGAGTATCATATATATACTGTGATGTTATTATAAATATGGTACAACCATATTCAGTATTCTATCCCTCATTTGAATAACATGTCACCATACGTGTGTAGGTACGGCTTACCGTCTCCACGTCGTGGTGTAATTGTTTTTCAATAAATTATTATTTGGATGGGTATAAAAATGATGTGTAAATCATTTAAATAATAAATATAACATGATAATGATTCTGTATATATGATATACCATCCAATTATATATTATTTTAATATCAAAAAAAAGATATTGTCGCTCGTGCATACGTACGGATTACCGTCTCCACGAACGCGATGAGATTCATTCTCCATCGTATCCATTCAAGTATAATTCTAATTTGATGATTAATAATAGTATCTAAAGACTTGATATCATTCTGGATATGATTATGATACAGCCTATCTATTACAAACGTGGCTTACGTAACAAAACATATAGAAGAAAATGAGTATGTTAACACCCGAAACAACAATAATACTAAGATATTATTAACAAATCAATGTTAAAAGATCATATATGATATCATATTAATGTATATGATTCCTGGATAATTTAATAAAAATTATTTCACCATTATAGAGGAGGTTAAACTACCCCCAACCATGGAAAATTACAAGGTAGGGTTTATTTCACAATCTCTTCATTATCCGAGGTTGTTTATACGTAATAATCTACTGGGATCTCTTTATCATCCACATCCATGTTTCATAAAAATGTATTTCAAAACATTTTTACTATTTAAAATAATATTGGTTAAAGTCAATTATACCCTCGTTTTACTTTTTATAAGAGTTTTATAAAGGAATCTTTCCGTCGTTTTCCAAACAAGGTGCTTTTTAACCTTTTTGACAGAATTAAGGTAAAAATGTTTTGTTTAACTTATACGGTAGATGCGATTATTTTCCACCGTTATAAAATCATCAAATCTTCCCTTACAATCTTATAATAATATTTTCAAAGAAAATGTTTTATTTTATAAATATATTACTCTTAAATGATTTCAAAATCGAAAGTGATATTCCTCTAAAAAGTGTTTTGATTTCATCTATGTCAACATCCTTTGATGGATTTTACGCTTATTTGAAGTTCATTTTTTATGATACAAAACTTATATATTGTATTGAAGGTTTTGTGATATGTTTGACTGTGGATGTGATATTTTTATACCATTCATAGTTTATGGTGAATGTATTGATATTTCTTATTATAGTTTTAATAAGAATGTTTATGTTATCTTTAATCCTTTTCATATGGGAATGCATTAGACATAATATGTGACGGGTGGAGCCCGCTATAGCTCTTAGATGCATCAGTAGGTCTCATGAGACAAACTAGTGTCTTGGCACAAGGCCTTGGAAAAATCTTATTTGTAGTCTTGCCACGAGGCCTTGGCTATGTGGTTATGATATTCAGGCATTATGCATTCCATCATTATGAAAGAGGTTATTGATATTGCATGTGATTATTAGATTTGTAGAATATTCATTTGAATAAGTAAATGGAATTATTTTATTTTATTTTTTACATACTATGTTGAAGTTCATGTTTAAAAGGCTTTTGTTTTAGTTATACATTTCCTTAAATGTTTATTCTTATTTATAAAAGTTTCCGATATATTGTAATCCTTACTGGGAATTTGAGGTCACCCCTTTTCTATGTTTTATTTCTCCCAGGATGTGAAGAAGTAAATTATGAATGACCGGCAGGGATATTATGAAGGGATAATAATGTGGACTATGGAGACAATATGTTGTTGTAGTAGTTTTTCATTTTATGATTTAATGTAAAACTTTATGAATATATCTATTGTTTACAAGTCTACTAAACCAATCGGTCTTTCGAGATTTGATCTTTCTTGTAATCATGCCAATGTTATGTAATAATGCACCGACTCTGGGTCACTGGGGTCGGGGCCTTACAATTTTACCATTTTTATTGTTTTTTACTTTCTTCTAAATTCCTACATCAACCTTCTGAGCATCCTTTAACCATTCAAAAAGATATGGATGAGAAATCATTTTTGAATAAATTGATAATGTTTTCTTCTTTATGATTCCCATGTCTATATTCATAAAATATATGAATATTGGATCCTTTTCAATTCTCATTAATGATTTATTTGTTGGGTCCTTTCTACTTAGATCATTTTCCACATTGTTCGCATTCTTAGGGTGGTAATGGATTGAGTGGTCATAGTTATTGAACAGCTCTAGCCATCTTCGTTGGTGCATATTCAACTCTTTTTGTGTGAATATATAGTTTAGGCTTTTGTTATCCATGTATATTTCACACTTCGACCCAAATAGGTAATGTCACCAAATTTTTTAAGCTATGATTACTGCAGCCAACTCCAAATCATGTGTTTGATAGTTATTCTCATGAACTATCAATTTTCAAGAAGAATAGAAAACGAATTTCTCATTTTTCATCAACAAACATCCCATGAACTTCTTTTAAGCATCACTAAATATCACAAAATTTTCTCCACTTGTGGGTAGTGTGAGAACGTGTATAGTTATAAGCCTACTTTTCCACTCATTGAACATATTATCACATTCCATACTCCAATAAAACACGACTCTCTTCTATGTTATCTTGGTATGTGGGTTTGAAAATCATGATAAATTTCTTAAAAATCGTCAATAATATCCATCTAACCCTAGGAATCTATGAATATCTATCACCGATGATGGCCTCAACAATACCTTAATTGCAGCTGTCTTGGAGGGATCCATAGACATCCCATTAATTGTGATGATATGACCAAATAATGAGACTTCCTTCTACCAGAACTAATGCTTACTGTAATTTTCATAGATCTTATCCTTTCGTTAGGTCTTCAGTACAATGCTTAAATTCTCATCATGCTCCTCCATGGTTTTGAAGTATATTATAATATCATCTATAAAGACTACCATAAATTTGTTGGTTTAAAATAAAAAGACTCTAGTATTCATTTCCATGTATATTTATGGATCATTAGTGAGTATGAGAGGAATTAATATGAAATCAATGTTCCCATACCTTGTAAGAAAATAAATCTTGGTGATATCATCCTTCTTCACCCTAACATAGTAATTTCCCGAATGAAAATCCACCATGGAGAATTATTGTTCTCCATATAGCTGATATAAAATTCAATCAATTCGGGGAAAAGGATACTAGTTCATTATCGTGATTTTTTTTGATCTCTTGAAAATAAATGCAATGGAATTTTCTCATATCATTCTTATTAATAAAGAGGACTAGTGCACCCCATGGTGAAGAACATGCATGTGTAAACCATTTTTATAGATTCCCATGTTGTTGTTTCTTTAGCTTTTTAAGATCCACAATAAGTATTTTATATAGATTCTGGATATTCTCAATGCCCTGGGTATAAGTTATATCAATAATTCAAAATCTTTTCTAGGAGGAAGACCAAGAAATTCCCCGAGAAACACTTTGGAGAATTCCATCTCAATATTCATGTCTTCAAGGATGGTTGCTTCCTTAGGCTCAAAAATCTGATCAAGATAAGAATACTCATAGCATAGTAATTTCCATGCTTGAGATCATGGTGCTAAAGTAGATTCATCCTATTCCTTGCACTTGTAATGAATCAAGTGGTCGATTATTCATATAGAGAGTGATTTCCCTCTCATGTAAATTTATGGCGGCTCTATATTGGTAAATCCATTCCAATCCATTAATTCAATCAACTTCCACTTGATGAAGTATGATGAGATTCTCCAGGATGATAAATCCACAAATTGTGACTAGGTAGTATTTATATTCATGGGTTTCAATGATTTCCCCATATGATGTTCTCAATGACATCATTACTTCCAATATTTGTGGTGGTGTTGGTTTTGTTCTACTATGCATTTGGGATAAAAAAAGAATGTTTAGAACAAGAATCAAAAATTACATTCACTATTTGTGAATGAATAACTATTGTACCTGTCACCACTTCATTCTGGGGTTCAATTCAATGGTAGTGATGAAAAAATATTTCTCATGCTACCTTGGTGGTTGTTGGTTGCCTCTGAAGAACATTTTCTTAGTGAACGTGTTTTCAAAGTTCCCTGGTTCTTTATAGTAGAAGAAATGAACAAGGTATCTCCAGAGGTGAGGGTATAGTCTATGGATTACCGGAAACTCTAGGTCTAGGACAAGATTTGTGGAAGGATGGAATGATTCGTATCAACGTCTGTTACTACGAAATCTAGTAGTGGACCCAGACTGTCCCTCGAATAATTCGTAGAGCCATCGAGTCACTCTCCCTGACCGCACACAACTACTATCTTCCCCTGCCCTCCAGCTCCCTGAGCCTACCGGGGACACCTAAGGCGGGTGGTTGTAGCATGTTAAAATGTACACCACCTCATGATGCTCCCCTAGCTCTGCCTCCACGTCTGCTACTTCGCAGACTCATCTATCCTTAAAGCTTCCACTTCATGAAATATTTATCATGCCCGAGTCTCTAAGACTAGTGCCAGTTTCCTGTTTCTTACTGCACTGTGCAGTCTTCATCTGCTCCTGGATGATCTTCACCTTCTTTTCCAATGATCTTAAAGAGCTACTAAAATTTCTCCTTTTCCAAAAAGAGAAACTCGGTCTCATCCCCTGGATGAACCACGTTCATTTCCTAATACAGTCAATCCTGACATGAATGATGCATTCATGCCATGGATAACATTGTAAGGCCTCGACGTAACTACCAAGGGATCCAACTGTCACTCTCGCCTCCAAGGGTTGAGTCACACTGTCAGCATCAGTGTGAGGTCACTGGGTCTCCTCCAGTAGAAATCTCAAAAGTGAGGGTCAAGTCAACAGTCTTAACCAGGACCACTCAGTAACAACTAATAGAGAGGACAGGAAGGAAAACATCACAAAGATAAGTGTCTTTTTATTATTGCAGCTCATAGAACAAAGACACGAATACAACAGAAACCTGGAACTAGAAGTACAAGAGACGTATCCCCTGGTTCCTCTCCTGTCCACCTGCTCCCAGAGCTCTACTGCCTAGTTCACTGCTTGGCTATTGCTCAAGCACCCGCCGCAGCTTCTGTCTTGGTGGCTCCTCCAACGCATGCGGATCAACTCTGAGAGGAGTCGGACAGTCACATGCTAGGTGACCCTTCCCGCCACATTCATAACAATTTCTGCTCCTCGTACGGCTGGCTCTGGTCCTCTTGGACCTCTGCATCATCTTTCTACTGCCCACAGATGACTCGGATACTGATCGAAAATCCGGCGGCAAAGGCAGTAGCTCCTCTACACGCTCGGGGTGTAGAGATACTGGCACAAACTCCACCCTGAAGAAGGTATTAGATTCTTCCCATTTGAAGGTCATCCCATTGCAAAACTGAAAAAAGTGGCTCCACCACCTGCCTGTTGCTTCCTGAAGAAGGCTGGAAGCAATGATCACCATAAAGTCAGCTGGCGTCCCCACTAGCCTGAAGACTCTCTCCACAGCCTCAGCCAATCCTCAGCTGCCTGCGGGTCCGTCTCTCCCCGGAACCTGGGTGACCTCTGGAACTGGAACTCGTCCAGCGCACTCAAGTGGCATGCATCGCCAAATGCTGGGGTTGCTGGCCTCGGTGCCCCAACGTATGGTAGTACCGCTGGTGCCTCTACTGGTTCCTCTACTGCAAGTGGGCCCTATACCGAAGCCTCATCGCTCGGCGGGCTTTCAGTACATATATCCCTCTGGGCTCTATCTAGTCATCCCTGAAAAGTCATCCTGAAAGAAACAACGTGACAAAGTCAAACGTTTATACCTGGTAAGCTGACCTGGTTTGAGCTGTTTTAAGGGAAAACCTTTTAAAATACACACACAATCAGTTTTTTCGTGCACATAGTCGGAAATCATTTATCAGGGTCCTGGTGTATGGATACATCGGCCGCCCGCACCAATAATGGAATCCCTGAACTGTAGACCACAGTCGGTACCCTTAACACTATTGCTTCACAGAAAGCAAAATATGGGAGTTCTAAGTTTTGCAGTAGAACCGACTCCTCTGATACCAATTTGTCACGACCCGTCCTCAGGGCCCGTGCCGTGACTACCCCAAGCCCGCCTTCCTTAGGCCAGGGGCTGGCGACTAGCACCAAAGCCGTAAATCCCGATAACTCGGTAGGCATTGCCTTTATAAAAGTAAACAAAACACCACAAAGTACAAGCGGAAGTAAAACACTAAGTAAAAAAATAAAGTGCTGAAAAGTAGATGGGCCAGAATACCAACCCAACTGAAAGTACAGCTACAACTGAACAAAATTACAACAGAAAAAGACAATAGCTGGAAGAACGGATGTGGCACCCGGGTCATCCTCCTTAGATTATACCAGAAGGGTAGGTAAAGATAGGACAGCTCTGGGATCATCCACCACGGATCCTACCTGAAGGGTAGGTACATATAGCGAAGCTCCTGGATTGTCCACCACGGATCCTACCTGAAGAGTAGGTATAGATAGCGCAGCTCCTCACTGCTCTCACCCGTCAACCTCCTTCGTGTGTCGTCTCACCGTGAAGTCCACCTCCAGATACTGACTCGTCGGGTGGTCCACCTCCGGGTACCGTCCAGTCCTCGAACACTCGGCCTCCGTCAGCACTGCCCGTCGTCTGCAACCAACACAATGAGGTGCGGGCATAGCCCATGCAAGGGAGAGTATAACGATACCCAGTAGGGACCCCGAGACCCTAATGGTCTCACCAAAACCAACAGAGATAACCAAAAAGAAGATCTCAACAGATAACCTCTACTTAGATATATGCCCATTCACATACCTATGTTATCAAGTAACCCATCTCAATCATGAGGAAGCAAAAAGATTATGAAATCAACGGATAACCACTACCCAGGTATATGACCATATATATACATAAGTTATCAACTAACCCATCTCAATCATGAGGTAAACACAATGGTCATAGACTTAGCTCAACCAGGATTTTCATTATCGAAAACGTAACTACTAATGATCCCCATCTCTGGAGTGTACAATGGTCTTGTCACGACTCCGAGGTACGGCTCACTAACCTAAGACTACTGAGGTACTCCTCCTGTCGAGTACAATGGGCCTGCTGCTACAACCAAGCACTTCCCACCATGGGTCTTCCACTACAACCAAGCGCTCCCCCTAATAACCTCCAGAGGTACTATTTCTATTGAGTACCATGGGTCTGCCGCTACAACCAATCGCTCCTCCACCATGGGTCTGCTACTACAACCAAGCGCTCCCCCTCAGAGCCTCCATAGGTACTCCTTCTGTTGAGTACCGCGGGTCTGGCGCTTCAACCAAGCGCTCCTTCTTCGTGGTTCTGCCGCTACAACTAAGCGCTCCCCACTGGGCTATCTGAAACACACTGAGTCGATCGGTCAAGCAATCGTCAGGTCTCAGCCGGCTACACGGTCTCCGTACTCCGCATGATCGTCTCTGGGAGGGTCCACTCCACAAGCTACTGGTCGATACTCCAAGTATCACAAGTCCCACGAAGATGTATCTCAAAGGACCGGCTTGTCGTAGGGGTCTCAACGCAACAGACATCGCGTCAATGGGACGCCCGGTCTGTGAGTTATTAGCATTTTCGTCCCAGGGGCCCGGTTGGTTTCGTGTGCGAACCAATCCGGCCGTATCTCAACTGCACCTAGAACTCTAATAGGTTATACTCAAAGGACCCGTTTGTCAATAAGATCACCAACGCCGTTGACGGTTCGTCAAACAAACGTCCAGTCTGAAAGTTATCAGCTTTTCCGTTCCAGGGGCCCGGTTGGTTTTTGGGTACAATCCAACCCAGACATACTCCAACTGCATCCAAACCTTGGGCGGATTATGCCAATAGTTGTGTCTCATCAAGAGAATTCAACGAGACAGACGGCGCATCAATCGGACGCCCGGTCTGTGAGTTATTGGCTTTTTCGTTCCAGGGGCCCGGTTGGTTTCGTGAGCGAACCAACCCGACTGCACTTTGACGGCATCCAAACCTCGAGCGGAGTAAGTAAAAAGTTCTATCTCATCAAGAGGAATTCAACGAAGATGATGGCACGTCAATCGGACGTCTGGAGCTCATGATATAGGCGTTTCCGCTCTGAGGGCCCGGTTGGTTTCAAATCCGAACCAACCCGGCCGAACCCAGAGTTCTCCTAAACCTTGAGTGTAATATACCGAAATGACTGCCTCGATCCAAGGATCGCTACGCAACTGATGGTGCGTCGATCGGAGGTCTGTAGACCATGATATGTGCGAAAAACAGAAAGTGATGCGAAAATTGGGGGTCTGGGCCAGGTTTGACTAGGCCAAACCCCACCTGGGTCGGCCCGAACCGGGTCGACCTGACCTCGGTCCGGGTCTGACCCGGTAGGGCGCGGCGTGGCCTGGTCCGCCCAAGCTGGCTCGGCTCGGCCGGGTGATTCGCTGGCTCGGCCAGCGAGCAGGCGCTCCGCGGACGCGGCGCGCGCCGCGTCCCCCTAGATCCCGTGCCGCCGCTGGATCCACATGCTCGCCGATGCGGCTTCAGTCGCGACAGTTTCTCCTGGCGGCGTGCAGGGGCACCGCCCCCTCCGGCCGCCGGTGGTGTCCGCGGGCCACCAGAGTTTCTCTGGTGGTCCGTTTTCAATTTCTTCGGCGCCGATGCTCATCCCGGGTCCCGTTCTTCATTGCGGAATCATCAAATCGTCTTTGCGGCCCTTTCCGTCAATGCCCAACGATACGCACTTCAAAGAAAAAATTACGGAGTCTTCGGTTCACCTACACAGCCCCGACTACCACCACACATTTGTTCGGCCCCAACGGCGTGATGAGACGGCATCGCGCATCCTTGCCGCATCCCTCCAGGTTCTCGCGTGGTGCCGTCGCACGACACCACCATCTTCTGAACCGCAACAACACAACAACAAAGGGGGAGGAGGGTCGGTCGTGTTCGTTCGGTCTGACCTCCCCCCGTTAAGTTGATAACAAGCGGCCCAAAAAAGGCGAGGAACGACATAGGATGTTTCACGAACAAGAAGCAATAAACCCCTACAGTTTTCCCCACAATCAAGAATTCCCAACCCGCAAACACAATCTTCACAGATCAAATTAATATTTAGTTGATCCGTGTTCTTAGATTTAGGAGGAAGTATACATGGGTTTACTAAAAATCACAAATTAATTCCCTACATCAACGTTGTTGTTGAAAGAGAGTTCGTCATGGAAATAACCGTCGTGGAAGAAGAGGATCGTCGCGTAGCGGAAGGGGCGTCGCAGAAGAAGCGGATCGCCGTTGGTGTTAGGTGATCTCCGAGGAAGGTGTCTCTCGCCGTCGTCCGCTGCCGGAGATAGGCATTCTTCATTGGCAGTGGTGCGTTCTTCACATTCTTCCTTGAAGAATGAAGAATCTTATCTTTTTCTCCCAAAGGTTTAACACAACTCAAACCCCAACAATAATAAAATAATTCCTCCTCTTATTTTATTGTCAACTTAAGAATTTGAAATTCAAAAGATAAGAAACGAAAAATTAATTCAATGAATTAATTGTAACGATTTAACTACCCAATTTAATGGGGCATTTCATTACCAGAATAAACGCACAGTTGACTTTATGAAAAGGGGGGGTGCGGGTGCATTTCTTAGAAAGAAAGAAACGATGGGGCTCGTGCGGGCCCCACCTCACATATATCCTACCAAGTGTGTAGGATATTGTGGGTTCCACATTATCCGCTTAACTTAGGTTAAGCCGCTTTATGTAAAATAATATAAAATTTCGTAGCACTTTTATTTTATTTCTTACTTAACCTCAAAAAATTAAAAACCACACCCGAGCAAACACATATCCAGAAAAAGTGTTTCTAAGCAATTACATGTGCTGCAATTCCATTGGTGCCCTTGGAATTCGATTCCGAGCACCGGTTCAAATGTCAGAAAAACCCGCTCATTCGTTCACTGAACGTACCCAAGAAAAACTTCGGAAAATGATTCCAGGCACACCGGGCCTCAGAATCGGGTGCCGTCAGAAATCGCGCTCTTGTAAAATTTCAAAGAAAATTAAGAAAAAAATTTCCTTGAAATTTCCGGGTCTTTACAGTTTCAATAAGGATTATTTTCCTAATGTGGAAATCATATGTATAATTTTCATTTAACTAATGAGTTTCTTGGGAATGAAATTTCACTCTAATAACTTAAATAATTATTTATATACCATGAGAATTTATATAAGGGATTAGGGAGTGAATCTAATATACTATGGATATTTTCTTACAATATGATGGATGTCTTGGCAGTGACCCTTAAATTATATTAATGATATCATGATTTATATTTTTTCTACATGTTTGTAATCTTATCAAATAATTTATTTATTTCGTGACTCAATTATTAAGATATACTTCTTTATTATATCATGTTGTGACACTTGATTATCAATTTATACTTTATTAAAAAAAATTCCATTACTAAGATTTCTAGTTTACACTGTACCTTATGAATTTTCCAAATAATATCATCTTTAGTTTTAGAATATCCACATATGTTAAGAGAACTATTTTCATTTTTAATGAAAAATGATGGTTTTATTTATACGATTATGCATTTTGTTATATAATCTAACTTAGAAAGAGAACTCTAGATCATTTGATTTCAATTGTTGGAAAATAATGTTTAACATTAAGAAATAATATGGTTTTAAGGAATGTGTATCATTAGTTTTTATTATAGGATGGTCTAGTTACTTTTTAGATTATGATTATAAAAACATAGTTAAACCCAAATTGGGAAGTATAAGGATTAAACATATGTATAGTAGAACAACCCAAAATTTTAGTAAAATATATACATTGTGTGTTACCTTGAAATACATCAATGTCCAGATAATAAAATATTTTACAGTTTTCACACATATTCATGTGGGGCTAATAACCCAAAAAATTAATTTTATGAGAATATCACATTTTTCATTCATATTTAAGGAAAATGAGTCTTTACTATGAACATGGTTTGACACTCATTAGAGATATTCATTGGATCATTTACATTCTCTTGACAGAGCATTATTATGTATTTTAACCTTTTTAACATAATTAATTTAGAAAACATATAGGATAATATCCAAGAATTACATCAATTGAAACATAGAGACTCATAAGATAGATTCTATACATAATGTATGAGCTAATTCTTATAATTTTATGGTTTAATTTTTATACATATATTAATTAATGTATTCTCATCAATATGATTATTTTTTTCATTGTAAATAATGAGAACCATAATCAAGTAGTGAATAATATGCTTCTTATACATCATGAAATTCAAATATAAAATGTGATTATAGTTTTATACAAACATTCATTGTATGTCGGTTTATTAAAACTATTCAAAACCCACTGTAAAACATAGAGGTAATGTTTTTTATGAAAACTAATAACAAAGTTATTATTTCATAGAATGTAAATAACTCATCCCATGTTGATATATATCAGATAAAGTATACAGTTTGACATTTCATAATCCATTTAGTGAATTTAACTCTATCCAGTGAGTGGACTGGATGTATCTATATAAACATTACATGTGATTTCTAGAGAATGAGATAATCTTCAAAATCTTGAATTACCATCCGATTTTATTCATGTTTAAGGAGGAGGATGAATATAATTTGGAAACATCTTCTAAAGCATCAAATTTATTTCTTTATGATAAAATTATCCCTTGTCAAACTATAAAATCAATGAGGAGGACCACTTTTGAGGACATTCTCATTTTAAGAAAATATATTGATGTATTCCTTAAATAATTACATTATATTCTTCTTAAATCAATGGTTATGATCTCAGTTGAACATATAACTTGATATCTATAGATAACCAAGAATCTATATATAATGGGCCTAATATAAATTAATCAACTTGGGAAACAATTACATGAACACATATACATTGGATTCATACTTCCAAATTCATATCCATAGGGTGTTTCAGTTCTGTTTTTCAAGAACATGGTTGGGTTTATACGTATATGTAAAGATTTTAATGAATTAAAAAAAGACCATAATAAGAACACATACCTCTTACATGGATTTAATATTTTTTTATGTTATGAATGTTATTCCCCGACCCTATTTACCTAGATTCTATGCATTATTACATAACATTGGAATGATCACAAAAGATCATGTCTCTAAAGAACAATTAGTTTAGTAGCCTTCTAAGTACTAGATACATTCATAAGGTTTACATTACGTCATAAAATAGAAAAATAAAAAAACATTGTTTCCATGGAAAACACTGAGATCCCATAGACTATCCATGTAGGTTAGTCTTAATATACTTTTTGGCATCCTGGAAAAAATAAAACATAGAAAGGGGTGAGCTCAAATGCTCAGTAAGGGTAACAATATAGCGGAAACATTCATAAATAAGCATAAACATTTAAAGCAATGTATAAAACTAAAAGAAAATCTATTTCAACATAAACATTCACATAATATGGAAATTATAAATCAAAATAATTCCATTTAATTACTCACATAGATATTCTACTTGTTGAATAATCACATGAAATATTAATAGCCACTTTCATAATAATGGAATGAATAATGCCAGACTTTCATAACCATATAGTCTAGGCCATGTTCCAAGACTGCAAATAAGATTTTTTCAAGGCCTTGGGCTAAGACACAAGTTTTTCTCATGCGACCTACCGATGCATCAAGGATCTATAGTGGGCTCCACCTATCATTTACTATGTCCAATGCATTCCTTATATGAAAAGGTTTAAACATAACATAAACATACGTATTAAAACGGGCATAAGAAATGTCAATAATTTATCCATAAACTATGAATGGTATGAAATAAAACATCGACAATCAAACATATCAAAATACCTTCAATACACTATGAATGTTTTGTATTATAATGAATCAACTTCTAACAAACAAAAAATACATAAAAGGATATTGACATATATGAAATCAAAACGTTTTTAGAGAAATATATGCCTCTATTTTGAAATAATTTAAAAGTCACGTAATTATTGAAGAAAACATTTATATTGGAAAATATTCTTATAAGCTTTTAAGGGATTCTCTTATGTGTTATAATGGTGGAAAATAGCCGCACCCTCCATATAAGTTAAAAAAACATTTTTACCTTAATTTTTTCGAAAAGGTCATAAAGTAACTTGTTTGGAAAATGATGGAAATATTCCTTTATAAATATATTCTAAAAGTCATACAATGGTATAAATTACTTTAACCCATAGTATATAAAATTGTAGGAATGTTTTGAATACACTTTTAAGAAACATGGATGTGGATGATAAAGTGGTCCCAGTAGATAATTACGTATAAACAAACCCAGGTAATGGAGAGATTGTGAAATTAACCATTAACATGTAATTTTCATTGGTAGAGGGTTGGTTAACCTTTTTTATAAATGTGAAATAATTTTTATTAAACTATACAAAAATCATATACATTAATATGATATCATATATGATCTTTTAACATTTCATTGTTAATAATGTCTTAGTATTATGGTCATGTCGGGTGTTAACTGATTTGTTTTCGTTTATATTATTTGTTATGTAAGTAATGTTTGTTATGGATAGGATGTATCTTATTCATATTCAGAATGATATTATTTCTGTAAACATTATTTTTAATCATCTAATGAAAATTAGTATTGAATGGATACGCTGGGGAATTAATCTCATTGCGTTCATAGAGACTGCAATCTATATGTATGCACGAGCGAAAATATCAATATTTTGATATTAAAATAATATATAATTCGATGTTATATCATATATACAGATTCATTATCATGTTATATTTATAATTTAAATCAATTAAACATCATTATTATACACATCCAAATAATAATGTATTGAATAACAATTACACCATGACGTGGAGATGGTAAGTCGTACGTACGCATGTATGGTGACATGTCATTCAAATGATGGTTAGAATAATTAATATGGTTGTACCATATTTATAATAACATCACAGTATATATAAGATAATAGAGTTATTATTTTAGAATGGGAACAACATATAAAGATGAAGTAGAAGAAGAAATGAACTTGAAAGAGGTGATGAAATATTTACCTCTTCTTCGTGTTCTTATTTTTGATTTGATCAAAAGAGATCCATAGGATGGATTTATATCTAATGGAAGGCCTCTAAGATGAAGGGATTATAGTTTATAGGGTATTTGGATAGGGTTTGGCCAAGCCAAATGGCTTTGATGGTGTGAATTAGAGAGAAGGGGGAGTGCCCTTTTATAAGAGGGTTGTGGGTGCACCTTAGGAAAAGATAAAAATATAATTTTATAATAAAAAAACTTTCAGTGTCTAATGGCACATAAATGAATTATTTAAAGGATATGGTAGGGATGTATCGAAAATAACTCAACCAATAGCTTTTAGATAGATTTAGGTCACAATATAAACTATATATTTTAGATTTAACTCTTAGGTAAATATTTTTACATTTACAATGTCTCTATGTATTTTTATATTACATGGTTAATAAGCATACTATAAATGACCAAGAGACCACCAAGTTTTTCATTAATGATAAAAATATAATTATATAAGTTTTTTGTTCGATTCTGGGATTTTTATTAATATAATATCAATTAGTAATATAAATTTCTTTTTAAAAACTCCTTTAGGTCAACTTTGACACTACTTGGTATTTTATTTTTGATAAATTCCTAACAGTATTATTACTTAAATGAAAATTCATCAAACCAACCCTAATATGTCATATTAACCTATAAAATTAGTGTAATTCATAAAAATTCTAAATTATATTTATTTGGATATTTATAAGATCAATTATTTTAATAATACATTAATTAGGTAATTACTGCATCATCATTGTGTCATAAATAAATTTAATTATTTCATGTCTAAAAATTATAAATAAAATATCATTATGTAGCAAATATTTATATCTTTATAATTAATATTTATAGTTGAACTTATCTTTTCTGTAACCCTAAATTAAAAATGGTTTAGTTATTAAACTTTTAATTTAACACTTTTAAATTTTCTCTGAATTAAATAATAATAAATGTCCTAATCTAATCAAAGTGGACATAAAGGATTATATTTTATCACTATAATTGTTTTTGGTCGAATTAAACTTATCCAATAGATTCAGGATATGTGTTAGGGTAGTAATAATATAATTTTTACCCATAGTTGCCTTATTTACTTTCAATCGTGGTAATAAAAGTAAAAATTTACTATTCACCAAAAATTATTTTCAACTTATTGAACCACATATTACATAATTATATCAACCTTGTCTCTCAGATTATTGAAATTAAACTCACAGAAGCGGTAAAATTATGTTTTAGGTAAATTTGCAAATGCTCTTAGGAGGTGTGTAAAAGACGGTAAAAAGATCAATAAAATCTATATATATATATATAAAATTATTATAAACTGACTCCAATGAATAACATTGAACTTATATAGGTATTATGTATCTATTTTAACAAAAAATAATTTAAATAAAATTATTGATTATTTAAATAAAAATTCGGTTTTAAACCATAACTCAGTGTTCTTCACTATTCATAAAAAATTGAATGTTTTTTTTAAAAAATTCCAATAATTCACCCTAAGAAAAATTTGATATTCCAAATCCTAAAATTAATTCCATTTTTAAAGATACAATTTTTAATGTTTCAAATTTTTTTATTACTATTCATAACGGCTAGTTTGATTGGTTATGGTGTGTTGGAACTCGAAGTTGCGTACAACACATGCTACTGTATTATTCAAAGAGAAGCGTACCGTGGAAGATTGGGTAGTTACATTCTATGAGACATCAAATAATTTCATCATCAAAATTTGTAGAGTATTACTGCATAAAAATACATGGGTGGTTCTTCATCATAAGTTCCTCGGGTTCTCACGTCGCCTCTTCCATCTTATGGTTTCTCCATAGAACATTTACCAGATGAGTCGTCCAGTTTCTCAACACTTGTTCTCTTGTATCGATAACCTTGACAGGCTCTTCATAATAAGATAGATTGGGTTCCAGTTTTAATTCCTCATAGGTGAGTACATGCATTGGGTCTGGCATGTATTTTCTCAATAGTGATACGTGGAATACATCGTGACTTTTGGAGATACTTGGTGGCATTGTCAAACGGTAAGCTACATCTCCAATTTGTTATTGAATTTCGAAAGGTCCAATGTACCTGGGACTCAATTTTCCATTCTTACTAAAACGTATAACACCTTTCCATGGATGTAGATAATAATTAGGTGGTGATGATTCTACTCTAAAGATAAGGCATTCTTTATCATCATCGTCAAAAATAGTAACCTCTTTCTTCTTACAATAAATTGTTGCATCATAGTCCAGAATTCAATCCATACTGAGGATTATATCAAATTCAATCATGGGTATGGCGATGATATTAGTAGATAAAGAATATTAATATTCCCTAATTGTGACTAATTCATTAAACTTTGTTGCAATGATACACATTTAAGAGTTTTGACAAAAAACTACCGTGTTAAATCAAATTGGAAATATCTAATTTTTTAGAAAACTAGGAAGATATGAAACAATGTGATGATCCAGAATCAAATAAAGCATTTGATAAACATGAGGAAACCATTAAATTACTTTCCATTGTGTCTTTTGGAGCTTCAACTTCAGTGGTAGTGATAACATATGCTTTCCTTGATCCCTTGGCCTCTTCTGAGGTAATTTTCCCTGACACATAAGACATTAATTTGAATAATTCCTCTTCTTCAACAATTGTAGAATTCAACATCAACAACCTATTTCTTCCCCTTGCAATCACGATCTTGGGGACCTTTTTCACCACACTTATAATAGACTCACATTCCCATCAGGAAATTACTAGGGTGTTTCCTTCCACATTTAATGTAGGATGGATATTCAACTTTTCTCTTCTTCCAATTATTTCTCTTTCCAGAGTTCTCATCATATCTCTTCTTCTCTTTCTTTTCTTTAAAGTCATAAGACTTAGAGAATTATTTTTCTTTCATGATAGCACATGAGATAATATCTTCATACGATGAGAAGGATTGTGAGACTAATGCTCGATGGAGGAATGGTTTTAAACCATAAAATAAATGACCAATCTTACTTATTGGGTTACATATATAATATTATTCAAGCCTCATTAACCTTGTAAAGTTATCATCATACATTGCGACATTATCATCCTTCTTTTGCCTTAGGATTAGAAATTTCCTTTCCATATCTACTCAATAGTCATGAGGAATGTATTTTTCTATGAAAATTTATTTAAAATCCCTCCATTCCATATTTGATACATCATCATATTCCTATTTTTTTGAATCAATGACCACCATTTATCAACATCTATAGTGAGGGGTCAAACTTCCAGGAAAACATTTTTCTCATTCACTACCCCCAAGGAGTGGAATATTTTCTCTAGGGAATTTATCCATTATTCAGCTACTAGTGGATTTGTACCCCCATTGAATGTTGGTGGGTTTTTCCTCATGAAGCGATCTAACATTGACCGTCCACTCTATGAATCAGGGTTCACCTTACGGGGAATGTTATTATTCATAACATGAGTGAGTTGTCCCAGTATGGTGATTAGTTATCAACCCATATTGCATCACCAGCTCCACTATACTTATCTTGAGTAGGTGGGAAATCCATAAATTGAGTGTGTGCATTTATATGGTTTCCATTCATTCCACTATGCTCCATTTCTAAACAATGTCAAAAACTAGATTAGTTTAGGAATCAAAATACATAACCCCAAACATGAAAGAAACTTAACATAAATTGAAAAAAATATGGATACAATCCATAATAATAAAAAATGATTTCTTTGAGGAATTATATTCTCATAAAACCTTCATAATTGTTTTTAATGAAAATGAGAATTATCATAAGCATTGCCCCCTGGAGTGTTGTAACCAAGAGTGCATTAAGGCCCATTATCGTGCACCGGTTCTTGTTCGAGTCTAGCTCTAAGCAGTGTTTTCTGGTATTACCCCTAGGTACATCTATGCTAGATGTACTATTTGGAAAACCCAAAGAATCTGTATAATACCAAAATAATAGGAAGTTCTTCAATATTAGTCATCAAAGTCTATCTTAGTGCTTTGTGCTCTTATGAGAATTTATCTAAATCTATTTTACATGTTTTGTACAAAACTTCCTCTGATACCAACTATAACACCCCAACCATAATCACCCAGAGTCAATGAATTATTACATAACATTCGAATGATCACAAAAGATCATGTCTCTAAAGACCAATTAGTTTAGTATCCTTGGAAGTACTAGATACAATAATATGTTTTACATTACATCATATAATGGAAAACCACAACAACATTGTTTCCATGGAAATCACTGAGATCCCATAGGTTTGTCATAATATACTTCTTTTCATCTTGGGAAAAATAAAACAAAGAAAGGGGTGAGCTCAAATTTTAAGTAAGGATAACACTATATCAGAAACATTCATAAATAATCATAAACATTTAATTCAATGTATAAAACTATAAGAAAATCATTTTCAACAAAAAAACCTCATTATATATAAAATATAAATAAAAATATTTCTAACTCACAAAGATATTCTAATAGTCTAATAATCACATGAAATATCAATAGCCACTTTCATAATGATGGAATGCGTAATCCCAGACATTCATAACCAAAAAGTCAAGGCCTTGTTCGAAGACTACAAATAATATTTTGTCAAGGCCTTGTGCCAAGACAATATTTTGTCTCAGGAGACCTACTGATGCATAAAGGATCTATAGCGGGCTCTGCCCGTCTCTTACTATGTTTAATGAATTCCTCATATGAAAAGGTTTAAACATAACATAAACATTCCTAATAAAAATGTTATAAAAAATGTCAATACTTTATCCAAAACCATGAATGTTATGAAATAAAACATCCACATTCAAACATATCACAAAACCTTCAATACAATATGGAATTTTGGAATCATTATAAATCAACCTCAAACAGACTTGAAATCCATTAAAGGATGTTGACATAGTTGAAATCAAAACCATTTTACAGAAATATATCTTTCTATTGTGAAATTATTTAAAAGTCACATAATTATAGAATATAACATTTATATTTTAAAATATTCTTATAATCATGTATGGGAAACTTAAAAAATGATATAACGGCGTACATTATCCACACACTCCGTATAAGTTAAAAAAATTTACATTAATTTTGTCGAAAAGGTCATAATGTACCTTGTTGTGAAAACAACCGAAAGACTATTTCATAAACATCTTATAAAAGTTTAAAAAGGGTATAAATGTCGTTAAACCATAGTCTATACAATAGTAATAGTTTTTGGAAATAAATTTTTAAGAAACATAGATGTGGATGGTAAAGAGATCCCATTTGATAATTACATATAAACAAACTCAGATAACGAATCGATTGTAAAATTAACCCTTACCTTGTACTTTTCCTTGGTATAGGGTAGGTTAACCTCCTGTATAATGGTGAATTTTTTTTAAATTCTACAAGAATCATATACATTATTATGATATCATAAATGATCTTTTAACATTGCTTTGTTAATAATATCTTAGTATTATCATCGTTTCAGGTGTTAACTGATTCGTTTTCCTTTATATGATTTGTTACGTAAGTAATATTTGTTATGGGTAGTATGTATTGTATTAATATTAATAATGATATTAAGTCTTTAAACATTATTTTTAATCATATAATTAAAATTAGTCTTGAATGGATACGATGGGGAATGAATCTCATCGCGTTTGTGCAGACGGTAATCCGAACGTACGCACGAGCGACAATATCATTATTTTGATATTAAAATATTATATAATTGTATAATATATCATATATAAAGAATCATTATCATGTTATATTTATTATTTACATCAATTACACATCATTATTATACCCATAAAAATAATAATGTATTGAATACCAATTACACAATGACGCGGAGATGGTAAGTCGTACGTACACACGTATGGTGAAATGTCATTCAAAGGATGGATAGAATAATGAATATGGCTGTAACATATTTATAATAACATCCCAAAATATATAAGATACTTGATTTATTATTTTATAATGGAACCAACAAAGAAAGAGGAAGTGGAAGAAGAAAGGAACTTGAAAGAGGTGATGAAATATTTACATCTTTTTCAGGTTCTTCCTTTTGATTTGATCAAAAGGGATATTTAGGTTGGATTTATGACTAATGGAAGGCCTATATGATGAAGGTAGGGTATTTGAGAGGTTATTTTGGACTCGGTGTGCCGAAAAAAATGGATTTGAATGTTTGAATTAGAGAGAAAGGGGAGTTCCCTTTCATAAGAGGGGTGAGGGACACATTAGGAAAAGCTAGAAATATTATTTTATAATAAAATATTTTTCGATTTATAATGGATCCAAAATGAATTATTTAAATCCTAGGGTGGGTATGGGTTTATAACCACTCAAAACTAGGTTTTATATAGGTTTGGGTTAATATATTATCTTTATCTTTTAGATTTAACTCTTAGTTAAATAGTTTGACATTTACCATGTCTCTTTGTATTTTTATATTATATGGTAAATAAACATTCTATAAACTTCTAATCGAATTCCAAGTGGTTAATTAACTATACATATATCATTAAATAATTATTTTGGAAGAACCATAGTTTTTTAGAAATAGAATATCAATTAATAATATAATATTTGTTTTAAAAACTCATTTAATCAATTTTGACACTATTTGGTATTTTGTTTTTTCTAAATTCATAACAACATTATTACATCGAAAAAAATTCATATAACCATCTTTGACATGTCATATTAACCTATAAAATTAGTGTAATTCATAAAAAGTCTCAAAAAACATTTATTTGGTTATTTATAATATTATTTATTTTAATATTTCATTAATTAGGTAATTACTACATCATCATTGTGTCATAAATAAATTTAATTATTTAATTTATAAAAATTATAAATAAAATTCCATTATGTAGGAAATATTTTTAGATTTATAATTAATATAAATATTTGAACTTATTTTATGTGTAACCTTATATTAAAAATGGTCTAGTTATTAAACTTTGAATTTAACACTTTTAACTCTTCTTTGAATTAAATAATAATAAATGTCATAATCTAATCCAAGTAGACCTAAAGGGTCATATTTTATTCCTAAGGTTGTTTTTTTCAGATTACACTTCTCCAATACCATTTGGACATGTCTTAGGGTAATAATAATGTAATTTTTACCCTAAATTAACCTATTTACTTTTAACCGTGGTAAATACAAGTAAAAAGTTACTGTTCACCAAAAATTATTTGCATATTATTGAACCACATTTTGCTTACTAATAAATAACATGTCTATTAAATTTTTGAAATTCAAATCACAGAAGCAGTAAGATTATGATTTATGTAAATTTGAAAATGCTCTTAAGAGGTGGGTAAAGGAAGGAAAAAAGATCAAAAAAAATTATATATCTAAAATAATTATAAACTGACTCCAATGAATTACATTAAAATAATATAGGTATTATGTATCTATTTTGACCAAAAAAAATATAAATAAAACAACTAATTCTTTAAATAAAAATTCGGTTTTAAACTATATCTTAGTGTTTTTCACTATTCATCAAAAATTGAATGTTTTCAGAAAAATACTGAAAATTCACCCGAAGAAAATTTTGATATTTTGAATCCAAAAATGAAATGTATTTTTAAAGATTAAATTTGAAAATTTCAAAAAGTGGGTATTACTATTCATAACGGCTAGTTTGATTGGTTGTGCTGTGTTAGAACTCGAAGTTGTGTACAACACACACTACTATATTATTCAAAGAGATGTGTACCATGGAAGCTCGAGGTGTTACAATGAATATCCCAATAATTATCTAAATTGGACCTTTAGTTTGGATATATAAGGTTAAATGAAAATAAAGAGGATATTCAAAATATATCATTTCATACAGGGTACATACACTATATGCTCCTCATAATGGATATATTATAATTATTTTCTATCAATATTTATATAATTAATGAAAAGAGTCATTAGGTATTCGGTTTATATTCTTTTTTAGTCAGTATATATAAGATAATTATATACATCCAAATAAAATAAGAAGACAAGGATCATTTGAATACAATATTGAAGTTATTCAGGATAAATATGTTAAATGAAAAATATTGTAAATGTGATTTTTTGGAAGATAAAGATGCATTGATAGGGATTTTTATCACATCTAAGGGTATATATGTGGAGAAATAAAAAATAAGGTGGTTGAGGATTGTCGTTAACCAAAAAATTCATCAATGATCCATAGTTTCCTCTGCATATCTTGGCACTATAAGTGATTTTTTTGAAACACGTCATGACTGAAGAATCCACTAACCAAGCTTACACATAATGGAGTAAGTTTATTCTAGATAGATGAGTGTGGATAGAGATTTATGTTGCTGAATAAAATTTCAACCACTACACCTACACTCATCATACACATATGTGGGGAATGATAAATGATTTATAATGATGTATCAAAATTTCTCATAATTTGTGTACTCATGAAAAATGATAATGTGGTAACCTATCCCACAATACAGTTAGAGGTCCATTGTAACACCCTGAGATTTTAAGTAATATATTATTTTTAATTTCTTTTATGTCTTATATTATACACTACACCATGATAATCTTGTACTATACGCAACACTGTATTAGCTTGCAGTATACACAACAATATTCTTGGCTCGTGTTACACACAATTTCATGTTCGTTTTGTGGGAATTATTTGACGCAACAGTAAGTATAGATTTTGATTAATTTATAAAGGAAATATGTTTTGATTATGTTATGCGTAACACCAAAAGGAGCTTTCACTACACGCAGCCCTGACTTGGCTTCCATTACACGCAATCAAGACCTTCTTCGATAGTGTGTGTAGTACGCAATACCAAGTTTCACTAAACGAGATATTATTATAATATTATTATGAACTAGCCTTTATGAATAGTAATACCCAATTTTTTAAATTTTTTAAATTTTATGTTTAAAAATGGACTTCATTCTTGGATTCGGAATATCAAAATTATCCTAGGGTGAATTTTTGTTTTTTTTCTGAAAACAATCAATTTTTGATGAATAGTGAAAACACTGGGTTACTATTTAAAAACCAACTTTTTATTTAAGTAATTATTTATTTTATTTAAAATTATTTTATGTCAAAATTAATAAATAATACATATATATGTTCAATTTAATTTATTGGAGTCATTCTATAATAATTTTAGATATTTAAAAATTTTATTGAACTTTTCACCGTCTTTTAACCACCTCCTAGGAGAATTTGAAAATTTACATAAAACATAATTTTTCCGCTTCTGTGAGTGGAATTTAAAAATTACGAGAGACACGGTTAATATCATGTAGTAAAATGTGGTTCAATAAGATAAAAATAATATTTGGTGAATAATAACTTTTTACTTTTATTTACCATAGTTAAAAGTAAATAGGGTAATTAAGGGTAAAAATGATATAATTATTAACCTAAAACATGTTATAATTCTATTGGATAAGTGTAATTCGACCAAAAAACAACCTTATGAATAAAATATTACCCTTTAGGTCCACATGGATTAGATTAGGACTCTTATTATTATTTTATTTGAATAAGAGTAAAAATAGTTAAAATCAAATGTTAATAACTAAAACATTTTTAATATAGGGTTATACATAAGATAAATTCGACTATTAAAATTCATTAGAAATAGAAGATGATTTCATACATAATGGATATTTATTTATAATTTTTAGATCTTCAATATTTTAATATATTTATGACACAATGGTGATGCAGTAATTACCTAAATAATGAAATATTAAAATAATTGATATTATAAATACCCAAATAAATGTAATTTGAGACTTTTTATGCATTAACATAATTTTCTAGGGTAATAAGACATGTTAGTATTTATTTAATTAACTTTTTTCGAACCAATCATTCTGTTATGATTTTCACAAAAATTAATTACCAAATAGTGTCAAAATTGACATAAAATGGTTTTTAAAAAAAATATTATATTATTAATTGTTATTATATTTCAAAATATATAAGGTTCTACCAAATGACTTATAAAAAGTTATATATATATATATTAATTATGAAACACTTGGGTTTAGTTTGTCTTGTTATAGTAAATTTATTAACTATATAGTTTAAGAAAACAAGAAGACATCGTAAAGGTTAAATTATTAACTTAGAGTTAAATCTAAATGATGAGGTTAAAATAGTAACCTAAACTTGTCTAAAACCTATTGGTTTAGAGTATTTCAACCCAACCCCACATTATTTTCTAAAAAAATCAATTTGGAGCTATTATAAACCGAATATGACTTTATTATAAAATAATATTTTATGTTTTTCCAATGGTGCCCCTCTCCTCCCTTATAAAAGGGCACCCCTTCCCTCTTCACTTCACACCATTTTGAGCCGTGATTCTCGGCCAACCCATAACCATTTCCATTATAATCTTCCCTCGAAACATTATATAGGTTCTGGTCTCCTCAAAAAACCAAACCTAGTGCCTTAATTGGAGGTTATGAAGAGGCACATCAAAGAATAGGGAATATCTTTTACTGATTCTTTCTAATTTATTTCTTCTTCTATTTATTATTATTTATTTGTTTAATCATAAATAAATAACATCAGTATCACTTGTATACTGATATTTTATTATAAATATGAAACAACCCAATTTATTCTTCTATCCATCATACGGAAATAAAATCACTGCACGTGCGTACGTACAGAATACCATCTCCACAACGTGGTATAGTCTGTTTTCCACCACCGCCTTACTTGGATGGGTATAATGGTGTAAATAAATAACTATATATTATTATTGTAAAGTTATATTGATTCTGAAATATTATACATACACTTCAGTACAATTCCACGATCATGGGAATGATATCACTGCTTGTGCGTACGTTTGGACTACCGTCTCCACGAATGCGATTGGATTCATTTTCAATGATTAACCATTCATGTATGATTATAAATTATATATAATAAATAATAATAAAATATATTACATATTAATGATACTGGATTTATGTACATATATGGTTCATTTATTTAATTCCATTTAATTCAATATGGAAACGATAACATCGTTCATTCGTACGTACGGCCTACCGTATCCATGAACGGTGTATTTCATTTCATTTATATATCTATTATATATATATACTGAATATATATATGATATATAAATAATTATTTACATTTTGGATGTACGTAAATGTAGATATATGTAATAATAATATCTAGAACAACAGGTCCAAACACGTACGATAAATAAAACGATTTTACCCAAAACACTACTTCAATATTGATTATACAAAAGAACGGGTAATATAAAGTCATAAGTGAACTATATATGATTTCACAACAATTAATATGATTCTTTAATAAGTCAATGACATTATTTAAATCATTATACACGAGGTTAGGGTACATACTAAGCATATTGGACGTAAGGTAAGAGATAATTTTTCAATCTCATTTTTATTCGAGATTTCTTATACGTAAGTATTTACTGGGGTTATATTTCTGATCCATATCCAAAAAATGTTTTTCATAAAGTGTTTAATATAATTCAATGTATTTTTAATGTCATTTTTACCCCTTTTGGACTTTTACTTTTTGTTATGGAATGAATATTTTTTTGTTTACCACACGTGCTACTTTTTCACTTTTCCGACAAAAGTACGAGAAGAATAGTTTTTAACTTATACGTTATGAATAAATTATTACGGTTATATAACCCCTTATTTTCATGAAGATTACTCTACAAGATTTAATAACTATTTTCAACAAAATCATTTTCTTTTAAATTTTCATGGCATTTTGTGAAAAGGAAATGATTTTTAAAAAGAAAGGATATTTTCCTCAAGAATTCATTTCAAGTGTTTTATCAAAACCATTTTCTGTATAAGATGAAATTATTTCATATGTGTATGTTTCAAGTATAATGTATATATGAATTACATGGTTTCACTTTTATTATGATTAATTATCAATTAGTTTTATATGGATTATGTGATGATGGGATGATGTTTATGAAACCCGTTTTAGTCTTTGAGTTATGATGAATGATTTTTTGTTTATTTTGTAGAACAAGTAAGAATGATTTAATTATGAGATGGGTGGGACCTATATCTCCTTAAAATGCATTGGGAAATGATTTATATCTCATGTGATAAAAATGGATGAAATGGTATGTTAATTCGGTTCAGGGATACAGGACTGGGATGAGGAGTGAACTCGATTCAGAAAGGGACTTTGTCCACAATGATGGTAATGGAAGCAATGCCTTGGATACTATGTAAATAAAATCATGTGTGTAATTTTTTTCCACAATTAAATGTTATATTCCCATGTTATTGTATCATGATTTATGTTCCATTATGATCTATGTCTTACGTACTACCAAGATTTACTTCACAACTCAATATTTTGATGTTTAAACTTGATGTTAATGTTTTGAAGTTCAAATGTATATGGTTTGTTTTATTTTTTTTCCATGCTTACCCTTACTAAGAATTTGAGCTCACCCATTATATGTTTTCTTTTCCCCAAGATATAAATAATGGTTTTAGGTAAGAAAAAAATGGAAGATATTTATGGGAGATGTTAAAGATCTTTCACCAAGATTAGAAGATTATGTTCCATGTTTCCAAAGACACTAAACTGTTACGGTCCTTTGGGGTCAATTTTTGTTATGTATTAAGTATTATAAAAAAGTAATGTAATGTCCATGTATGTCAATCTTTGGGTCCCTACATCCATGAATAGAATTATATAATTCATGATCATTTTTGTACATTTTAATATTCATATTAAAAATTTAGATTCATTAAATCTATGGTTTGACATGTGATATAAAAATAAAGTATAATACCTTGAAATATATATTGAATAAGAAAGAGATTAATACACACCAAAAATGATGTTTAGTGATTATGAAGGATTATGATTTAACAATGGACTACTATCTAGGGTTGAAAAAAAGTGGTAGAATATATATGTTGAAAAGACCCTAAATACTTATCTACGTTGATAATTGAGAATCATCTAATATTCTTATACCATGCAGAAGAAGGACATGGGAATTTTAAAAAATATATCATCATCCAAATTTCATCAAATGATTTCAGATCCATCACTAATTAAAATGATTTATAAATCAAAATGGGGTGATATGGTGATATAGAATATTTTCAGTTCCATTGATATGGGAAAATATCTGATTTTATTGTCAATGATGAATTATTTATGTCATTTAGGAAATTATTTTGGGATCAATTTGAACTAGAGATAATAATTAAGATACTAAATTATGATCATGGCTCGAAAATATTCATTCAATTATAAAAATGGAAATGTACAGAGATATTGAGGAACAAAATTTTGGGATAGTTTGACGAAATATATTATTGATTATACATCATTGTTCCTAGTGCATCAGAATGCGAGGGTTGAGATGTAATAGTGAAAATAGATGATGAAAAAATTTCTAATACCTAAGTAGAAATTATAAATCATCACTATGTATTTTTCCATGGGTCACCCAAATATATAAAAATGTAACAATGATACATGGGTTTTGGTGGACCAAATTATAAGTACTTTTTAAATTATTTCAACTTTAGAAGAATTATTACTCAATAAACAAGTAATGTTATAAATTTGAGATGTTGTGAGTTTTCATGGAACCCCAATATGTATTGTATATGATTGAGATCTATGATTCACCTTAATATTAGAGAAGATTATTCATAATTCTCTAAACTAAGAGTTGTAATATGATATTTCCAGTCAACACTGTAATGATGGAAAATATGAGAAGTGTGTCAAAACAATTGATTATATGAAGAAATATTACACAATTTATTTCAAGGGAATCTATTATGAAAATCATCATCTGGTTGAGTTATAAAAAACTAACAATTTCCAGTAAAGAATCATTATTTTTACAAATTAATCACTACATGAGAAGAGATATATAACATAAGTATAATGGGATTAAGTATATGAAAATATTATATATGCATTGACATGTAAAAAGAAATTGTATAATAGTTGAATACCATAGAACATTAATTTAATGAAGTCTTGTAGAGTTTTTTCTAATGATAACCATTAAATAGACAAATAGATTAGTCTTTGTGATTATGTATTCATCCATATTTTTCTACGGAATAGAGTCATGATATTTGGGAATAGGGGAATGTGAACCTAAAAAATAATGAACTATATGAGATTCTGGATCACATCATAGTTTTGGAATATATACTAGATATCCCACCAAATTTGTCCAATTGGCATGTTTCATTCCGCATATCCTTGTTGAGGATTTATAGACAATATATCACACATATACTAAATTTAGAGGTGATAGTTTTAGAGAATGATCTATATTACGAGTATTACTTGGTGAAGATATTGAATTATACATGAAATGTTCCATAAAACATGAAAACTCACCTAATTAATGTACTATTGTGAAAAATATGTATGAATAAGAAACATGTGAACTCAATAAACCATGAAACATAAGTATCCCTATTGTTTCACCATAGTGTATGTAATAAAACATTATGGTGAAATTTCACAATTGGGGGACAATATAACTAACAGAGATATTAATGATTGGTTCCCCTTAGTTAGAATCATTTTTTCTCTTATGATACACAATATATTATAATAAACAAAAAACCGAGAAAAATTAAAAAAATTTAATTATTAAAGAGTACTATTATAGCTATTAAACTAGCAGGAATAGATATTAATAACATCATTTTAAATTCATATATTTATAATTCATGTAAAATTTGATTTGGAAAAATGAAACTAAAATTTTAACTTATTGTATCAGTAATCTAAATAATTTTTATTATGTTTTTTATGAAATTATTTATAATTAGGTGATTTGGGAAAATATAGTTTTTTCTAAAACAATATTAATTTTTTAAAATAATAATGACATAATAGTTTATGGAAAAATTATGAAATCAAATATATATATTTATTATGTAATATAAATCATCTAGAAATAATATTTTAAAAATTTAAAACCCTGTTTTCACACTTTTAAAACTCATGTAATATTTCAGAGATTTCTTTTTGAACTTATTATAAAAATTAAAAATTATAACTTCTTGAAATTATGTATATTATATTTTAGTCACTATTTGATCGTAATATTTTTAATATCATAAAATATTTTCCATATCATTTCTTAGGAATTATAATTTTTTTTAAGATTAGTAATAATTTATTTGAAAATTATAAAATCATTTTTTTAAAATAATTGTTTTATTAATACCATGTACTTTTTATTTTATTATTACAAATTATATATTTTAAATTATGACTCTAATATTATGATTAATTTTATATATAATTATATTAACACAAATTCAATTTTTGATAAAAAATAAAAATATTAAATTGAACATAATTATTAAAATCAAATTATCTATAAAAACCATTTCTTTGAATATTATGTATTTTAGTTTATAAAATGTTATTTTCATATTTATAAATTCTGTAATATAAATTTATATAAAATTTATGTTAAAAAAATCAAAATTTAGAACTAGGGTATAAATTATATTTTTAAATAAAATAAAAACAACTTATTTTATAACTTTATAACAAGGAAAAAAACAAAAATTTAGAAAAATTTAAACATACTATAAAAAATAAACGTGATAAAAAATGTGTATAGGATATTTTTTATGAATTATCAGCTCAATATATCCCATGTATCAATTAATAATTAATTTTTTATCATTGAACAAGGAACGGGGTAATGTTATCATTTATATGTATAGGGTATTCAAAAATAGAGAAATATCCTCACATATACAAGGGTACCAATTATACCCTTCGCAGGTTAAACATCCTTTTATAATTTCCCATTAAATTACACAAAAAATACCACCCCTAGATTTTATTTTTTAATCCTTAATACTATGTTCTAGATAAGATACGATAATAACATCACATCTAATGAAATTTGTAACACATTATTTGGTCTCCAGCATACGTGTAACCACCTTCGTAACATTTTCTATATAATCATTATCTACAAAATATATTATATTTATTAATTTATAAGGACATTATTTCCATTATTATTCTTATATTTTTTTGTATTTATATAATATCCATCCCTTATTTCCCTTTATCAGCTATAAAAAATGAAAGTATCGTTAGGGCATTGTATGGAATACCAACACCACAAAGTGATTTCTTCTCATTTTCAACACAAAAATGGATGGATAAAAATTAATTTAATATAATAATAAATATGATATATATAATATAAAATTTTATATTAAATTTATTATTACCATTTAACTTATTTCCCAATCATCTGTAGATAATTCGAAACATTGGTTGTTTGTAGACGTGATCTATCTCATGCTCAGTAATGACCCAGCATTAAAAAATACATAATCATGAGTTTATTAAAGAATTTACATTTTATAAATTTTAATATTTTTTTGTGTTTATATTATTATATATTCATTCTATTAAGCATAAATTAAAAACCCATATAATACAAATTTTAAACATCTGACTAGTATAAATTTTTCTTTTAATAGATTTTTTTAAATAAAAATTGACTAATTTCAAAGGAAAATTTATAAGACATTCAACATGATGTATCCCTTTTCCATAGCCATCGTTAAACAGTCTTATTTATTTTAAATACCTGATATGTTCACAAAATCCATGTATGTGATATAGAAATAATAGAAATCATTAGTTTAGTAAAAATATAAAAACCCTTGAAATATTATCCTTTAATTCAATGACAAATGAGAGAAATAAATTAGAAATTTTCATAGGAATCCAAGAACATGTTTTTATAAAATAAATCCATTAAAATTCATAACTAAAAAAACTCAATTTCATTAACATAGATCATTATATTCATAAAACCCTTTCAACACCCTTTTAATTTGAATAAGCATTTGACAGACTTCCAAAATAATCTTTTCCCAATTCATTGAAGATCCACAATGAGGATGTCCCTTGATATAAGCTATATAAGGTTATTTGGGGATCTATAATGGTGCTCAACCCTTCATATATCTTTTTTTCATGAGCTATAATGGGGCTCAATGCTTGGTATAATCTATATCAAGATCACCATTGAGCTATAATGGGGCTCAATCCTTCATATAAGCTATATTGGGCTCAATTTTTTAATATAACATTCATGTAACTATAATTAATAATGTCATACGTCATAAATCCCTTCTGAAAACACAACCCATACGAAAATACTTTTATAAAAAACTTCTATTTTCTATTAAAATTCTATTTAAATACCAAAACCCCGTTTTCATTGAAAAAATAAAAAAATAAAATAAAAAAATACATATGGTTTATTAATTTATTAAAATGATTAATATTTAAATGTAATTCAGGAGTAATATAATAGTTATGAGAGTGGAAATGTCATTATCACTATGTACATTTAGCATAGAACATCCATTTTGTTTGTTATCGAAACATTCCATATCCAACATTTAAAAATATTGTATTTTTAATCTAATTGCAATAAAGTAAAAATACATAAAATGAAAATTATAAATCTTTTATCCCAATATAAAATTATTAATAAAATAATTTTTAAAACATGGACATGGAAAAGAAAGATATTTTGATGGAAAAATAATAATAAAAGATTTTTAATGGAAAAGCCTCTTATTATGTGGGAAAAAAATTCAATCATAATCTAAATGAATAAAAATAATTAAAACATTAAATATAATGAAAATATATAAATTCATTATATAAAATTTCAAAGGGGCTTTATATTGTCCTTATTACATAATATAGGAGTTTAACATCAAAAAATGACTCGACCAAAGGAATTGGAGACAAAGACTCGTACCTTGAGCCTGATTCATCATGTGTTTGTTTATCATACTAAAAAAACATATGTTAATTATATACTTCCCTGAAAAACTTTTTCATGTTAATTATTACTTTTACTTTACTTGTCATCAATTTATATATAATTAATTAATTAATTTTTTATATGTCAGATGTTTTGACCATATTCTGTTTATGTGTAAAAAATGAATTTGGTAGGAAAATTGTTGTCAAAAGGTTAATAATTTAAAAATATATAGAATAATAATGATATAGTTACAATATTATAAATAAATTATTACTTTAAAACCATTCATAGAATATGGTTTTTAAAAATGAACTGATGTTACGATCATGGAGACGGTAGGTCATTTGTAAGGTTGGGAAATGTTTCTATTTTTCAATGATTTGTATGAAGAGAAGGTAATTAAAATTTATCATTATGTAATGATAGTTTTTTCATATATAACATAATATTTAATTATATATACTTTTATATATCATTCTTTGATTTTGGTGTTGGAAAATAGAATCAGATCACTTTGAGGAGGTGGTAGTCCACACTTTCATGGATGATGTTATCAATTTTTCGGAGATTGAATAGGTGTGAAATTAATTGTTATAATATACTTAATGATTAATAAATATGTCAGAAATATCAACATATTAATTTGATATAACATATATTCTTGATCTATCACGTTATTACATTCCATGTATGAGGCTAGTGAAAACAATCCACGCTAGTTCCTAAGGTGATACTTTGTCGAACACATAAACGTCGTTATTGTATCCCATATGTATTAGAGAAAAAATATGGTAGAAATTATATAATGAATAAATATATTGAATTGTGTTAAAAATATAATATATAAAATTTATAACCATCATTATACCAAAAAAAGGGATGTGGTTATCGAAAAATGAATGACATCATTTTGTGAGGCGTTGGTCCTTCGAACACACGAATGAGGATTTACTAACAAATTTTACGGAACTGTGTGTGAATTTAGGTACACATCATAACAAAACAAAGTCTAATTATGTTTAATATAGTGATTTCATTATATCATCATGTTATAATGATACTATAAGGGGGTGTCGAATGAAATAAAATAAAAATTCTTATTGATATAATGCTACCTCTTCTTTAGGTGCCTATTTTTGGATTTGACAAAAGGCCTTTCCTAGATAGATTTATGCACATAATATGGAATATAGATGATTGGATAGAAATTTTCACATTATTTGGGAATTAAATGGATAATAAAACTAGATAAAAGGTGTGGTGAGAGGTAGAAAGTGGGTTTCCATTTGTACGAGAGGTATTTGGATCACTTGTTATTTTACAAAATTGTAAATTCCAATAATGTTTGTTTTAGGTCACCCGGATGAAATAATGAACTAAAAATGATCCTATATGGAATAACATCTAAATATTCCTTTAAAATGATTGTATGATATGTTCCTAAGTCATATAACCCTTACGATCAATGCATAATAAAAATATAATCCCAGTTTGACCTTAATCTCTATAATTTATTTTAATTGTTCTCACTAATGAATTTGGAAAAATATTAATCCAGACATATTATAAATTATTTATTTTTATTATTGTATAACTGGAATTATTTTTTGAAAATTAAATTCAGAATAATGGAAATAATTATTTTAAAATTAATATCATAGATGCAGTAATACAACATGTTTTTAAAAAGAAAAAAGTTAATTTTATGATATATTTTTATATGAGAATTTATTATAAAAATTATTAGAATAACCTAAATTTAATTAAAATGTATAAAAATATTATAATTTTATTTTAAATCATATCAAAAATATAATTTAACTGTATAAATTATTTAAATTAAAATTCATTGTCAAATTAAAATTCAATATTTTTCAATAATAATTAAAAAATGAAACTTCTTTGAAAAATCCAAAATAGATTCACCCAAAGATAATTATTATATTAATCATTAAAAAATGATGATTATTTTTTCATATAATATTTCTTAATTGTTTAAATATTAATTTCCAATTATGTGCATCAAGAATGATTAAATGGATTTATAGGAAAAATTGATTCATAGAAAATATTTTTTTAATGGATTCCTATTTTAATTTTAATTAGTATATTTAGAATGAACATGTTTAAAATGTATATTTTCATATTTTTGTAAATCCTATTATTTCCCAACAAGTTAGTGGATACATTATAGCTATTATATTAAATAATAATATTAATAATATGTATATTTCCTCTAAAACTATGTCTTGTGTGTAACACATGTTTTCAAAGAAACTCGTTGTTGCATGAAACAAATGAAAACCATAGTGTTTCGTCCAATGAAATATATTTAGGGAATTTAAATAAATATATCTCAAAGATTGACGGGTTTATATTATATTCTAATCAGGGTTCTTAATATCACATACACTATCAAGCATAATTTTATTTTTCTAAAATATCCTTGTTTATATCCTCCCCACATTAATAAATTTATTCCTCACAATTTGAAATTTATCTGAAAAATCAATGGAATTAAATTTAAAAATGTATTTTTGTAAACCCACATCATAAAACGGGTTAATAAAGTATATCCTTAATAATATATAAATGGAATTAAAAGGTTTATTTGGAATAACATTTTTCAAGGTTTCCAAAAACTAGAACAAAGTTGATAATGAAGTAAAATCATAACTAGCTATAGATAGTGATGAGGGTCATTGATCAAAAGATAGTTAATGATAAATTAAATGATAAGGGACTCAAAAACCTAAACATACAATGATTGAAAAGACCATCAAATTCATCAAATATTAATGTAATAGGATAACATTTAATTTCAAGATCCTTCTCATAATATTGATGAATTAATTTACTATCTAACTATATAAATAAATATAATAAGATGATATGTTTCTATTTGATAAGAATAATTTCATCCACAGATTGTGATTTGATGAATTTTGAATTCATCCATTACTCCAGGAAATAAATGTTTGAGAAATTCTTTTTTAATCTCGAATTTTTTTTGATTTTAATGGATCATCTAATCCATTGAAGTGTAAAATGTATTTTCATATTTATCAAAACATTTTCCTAGACAAAATTTTTTATCATAAGTTATAAAAAAGTAATTACAAAAACTCAAATTTTACACCACTAGTTCATCATTAGTAATAAATCTTTTAAATCATTTTAACTAAAAATATATAATTAATGATCAAATTAATGCTAAATTTTATCAATACCGTTAAACATATATCTAAAACATGTACATTAACTATTTTTAAATTAAATTTTATACTAAAAAATATAGTTCAGATAACTATGAAAACCCAATAAATGTCTATAAAATTAAATTTGTTACATAAACCATTAAAATAGTGGTTCATAATACGCTGAGATTAAGATCATTATTTGAAATATTAAGAGATCCCTAGATATGTAACCATGTCACTAGAGAGAACAACATCAACTGTAGAAGTAACAAATGATTTTTCCTCACCTTATGACATCTCATCATGACAATTTTGACCCTATGCATGTATCATCAGAAAGGAATTACTAGAGTAACCAAAATAATTGAAAATAAAACATTTAAATTTCCATTTCCTATCTCACATATCATTTTTGGTTTGTTAAGGATTCTTCTCCTTGTAATCATGAACCATGTGAATAAACATACCACACCAGTAACACTTTCCAAATCCTAATATACATTACCAAAAATGTATTTTTATTCTCTTGGAATATTATTTTGGATTACATGTAGTATTTTTAGTTAGTTTCTTCTCTATTTCATTCCATCTTGACCATTTCATTCACTTTTCATCTCAGGGAAAATATGTTTAAGGAAACTCTATCTCATCTTTCTAAACACAACAAAAAACTTTTTCCTAACTTTTAAATTATCATGAATCCAATTATCCTCAATATATTCATATTAACTTTAAGTAAATTTAAATAATTTTGAGAGCACCAGTTTGGGATATATCTAACCCTGATAGGGGGGTGAATCAGTGTTAGGGAATTTTGAAACAAATTCCAAATTTCTATCCCTGTACCTCAAGACCTGTTAGGATCTTGATTCTCTTATTAATTTTTCTACATCACATGAAATAATTGAAAGTATTAAAAATATGCACATGATATTTTTACAAGGATCACTAATAAATAAGAGTAGCTACGTATTTTCCATTCATGGATAAGACCAATTCATGGATTCTCCACTATTATGTGATATGTTGTTATAGTGGAGTGACTAGGAAAACAATCCTCTTATCAGAGTGAGTCCCTACACTTTAGAGGGGGTGGGAAACAATCCCTTTCCCTAGACTAGTGATAGCCTTTTCCAACTTGCAGATTATAGATATTTCATTATAATCCCTTTGAAGATAAAATTATTCAATATTTAAAAGGTAGGTTCTACTCTAGATCATCAATAGTGCTCTATAGTTGGTAACTTGAAAAGAAGAAGGAAAGAAACACTCCTTCTTTTATTCTTCTTTAGTTCCAAAATAATTTCACTAAACTTCTTTTTCTTCATCACACATTCTTTGTCAGTGAAAAACCAAATACACTGAGATCACATCACTTTTTCTTTTCAAGAATCATAATCTCTCTTTGGGATTATAATATTAATGAAGTCATGTTCAGCTTATCATAATCAACTTTATTCTTCCCTGAGTAATAATTAGACTCTATGTGGGGACACTTGATTCTTCTTAGACACAGAATGATGTGTAATAGTGTAGTGGTGCCTTCCGAAGAACTGTTTCACCTAAATTAGATATTCAAAAATGGTATTTTCAAAGATCCTTCATGAAGCTCCTTCATAAAGCTACTTCATGTTCCTCCTTTATCAAGCTCCTTTGTAGAGCACACTGCTTCAAACAGCTCACTACATCGCAGATATCTTACCTTCGTAGAGCACTCACCTTCACATAGCACTCTACCTTCATGGAGCATATAGACATTGCAAAACCCAGGACCGTTGCAAATCAAACTACCTTTGTGGAGCTCATAACATCACAAAACTCACTAAGACTATGTGAAACAACCTATCATTGCGAAGCACAGTGCCTTCACGGATTGAATTTCGTCCGGAAGCTTCTTCGAGATTTGAGATCTCTAAAATTATCATGAATTCTCTCAACTTCTCTCGAGGGGGTAGGAGCCTATTTATATTCTATTACCAATGATTATAGAACCTTCTCTTACCTCAGCCCCACGTCATCATCAAATCGTAGAGCTCCAAAAATTTAGTCGAAATTCACTATGTTTTTTGAAGCACCATGGCAATTTTCCAGATCCGCGATGCTCATAGTAATTGTGTATAATTCTGTCAAATACATTGAGCCAACCTGATTAACTTTATTCCTTTATGGAACTATGATTCTTTTTCATCTGTCACATCTCCACAGTGCTCCTAATTCCTTTGTGTCGCAATGCTTTCTTGTGAAGCTCTTCACCTCTGCTAATCACGAAGGTCGTCGTAATTGTGAAAAACACCATCATCTTTATTCATATCTTGGATAAATATAGTTCCTGAAGACCATATTTGTGAAATTCATTCCTTTTCTTTATTTTGGTATGATCTTCATGAAAATACGATTTTCTCAATGTTATCCCAACTCTAAATTTTAGACCCCAAAAATTTGGCAAACACTTAGAAATAGTGTCACCTTAGACAACTAATTTTTCAATACCATCCATGTTGATTGGAGGCATATTTTCTCCCACTTTCTTTCATAATTCTTGAATAATGGGATCTCAAACCAAATTATTCACTTCGTGAAATATAGATCAGCAATGAATCATCAAATTCACTGAGGAAAGCATAATAGTTCCCTATCTCCCAATATTTTATTTATTTCTAATCTCAAGTGAATGTGATTGGAATAAACTTCACTCCAATATCATGCATTGATATATTGAATGTCATGATCATGCCTGGTCACCTCTCTCTGATTCATATTCAATTTGATTGGGTGTTCTTAATTTTATCACATGAGTCTGTGCATAATGTGTTCTCTTCCAAACCGAATGCACACTCTTCTCTTCTTCTCTTCTTCATGAAAATCACATAATTCTTTTCATTCACATGATCAAACTTAGAACATCACCTTAAAATGTATATTTTTCATTCATCCTTATATATATGATACTTCCCCATTCTTCATTGTTTTAAACAAGGTGTCACCTTTGACACAGGTTCTTCGAACTTAGGATAAATTCAAAAATCGTCAGAATTCAGGGCAATATGTAATGCACGACCTTCATAGAATGACAAGCCCTTCCTCACTCTCTCTTCTTATTCAACAATAATTCAATAATTCATGAAAATAATATTATTCTTTTCTTCAGGTAAGTTCTTGCATGGCTCTCATGAAATCATGAAGTATTGCATGGTATTCTTAAAATCATTATTCTTCTTCAATCAACTCTCTTCATCAAAAAGTTATGGCTTAAGGCTTATTTAAATTACTTCAGTGTGGAAGACAATATATCACATTTGATAAATGTATTTGTAATTTCACGAATAGTGTAGAAATCATTTGATTTAAACTTCATGGAGAATTTCCCAAGCATGAAATCTAATGCTATTATTGCATAACAATTCTACAGCCATCCTCTCGTCAGTTGATCTCTATTAACTATGGAGTCCTTCTTCATATCCACCTTCATTTTGAGCTATATTGATAACTATTGACAACAAATACAAGCTTTATACATAATGTGGTGCCCACAATATCCCCTTTTTATATGTTTTCAATACCATAACGTTCTTCTAAAATTAATGTGTCACTGTAAAAATTATAATATTTCACTCCCTTTTACTATTTTCTCTCCCCATAAATTTTCAAACATTAATTTAACTCTATATCCGTAATATTGAAAATAGATTAAAATATCATGGAAGATAGGGTATCATTTCATACATTATCAATGTGTCACATATTCCTCCACTCTTTGTCTAGTTGAGAAATGCTCGGTGTAGTAAATAAGAGGATTTTATTTGGACACCAAAGATGTCCATTACCCACTAAATTTGACACCTCATGAGATGAGAAATCATGTACTTGTATTAAAGGTTTTTTCAAATTCAATCTAGTATTAGGGTAATAAGTGTCATATGAAACAATCAACCTGAAAATTGTGCACTCGCTCCAAAAAAATGATAAAAACATCCAAGTTCAATTAGAATGATTAGTGGCCTTGGGGCACCTTCACTCTTATTATGTCATTGATTATCTTTGTTACACCCACATTGTAGAATGATCTTTTTTTGAGTATGAAAGGATGAGGGATTTAGAAATAATATACATTTTCCAATGATATTATATCAAGATTATCTTCAGATTAATTTAGTTTTATACCAACAGATGTAGATACTGATTTAGATAGTGACTATGGAAACAACTTCATGTGTCTCCCACCCAAGGGAGAATTTCTAGTCACAGAATCCCAGGTTCACCCACTAAGATCTTGATTAAACTTATATTACCTCTATGATAATGAAAAATATAATACACAAATATTTTGGGGAATAAGGTGGATCCTTCTTACTTCTTCAATGTGAAAAACAAGGTAGAAATGATTTTCTCAACCCAGATGCTCAATTCTTCAGACTTTAATAATTGATCTTCAATGATAACTATGATTTTTTGGACCTCACTATTTCTTCCATCTCTTCACATGTGATTATTATCTCTTGAAGGGACTTCAAAGCACTAAAATCTCTTAGTGCAACTTTCATCTTCTTGAGGAATTCTTGTTGGGAAGGAGAAAATTCATCATGTCTTCTAATAGTGTGACCAGACTTCTGCACCTCACACACAAAACTTCTTTGTTTTCATGTAGAATATTATTTTTGTTTTTAGAACTAGGATTAGTTTTTAAATCGTCCATCTTTCTAATTATTTCAGAATCTTTTGTCCAAAAAACCTATATACAATTAGGGGATGAAGGATCAAGATTGGATGTTCTGCATGGAATCTTTTGAGTGGCATCCTTCTTAGTTGTTCTTTGGGATGTACTAACCTTCAACTTCATGGAATTAAAATTCAAATACTTCCCAAATTTCCTCCTTATAGTCTTCTTGGGAGTGTATTATTTTCCAACATTCTTATCAGTACATCCCAAGGATGATTCTTCTTTCTTAGCCAGATCTTTTTATCTTCTATTCTTATCAACTTTGGGTAACTATTTAAATGAATATGAATCATACATGTAACCACTCCTATTGCATATATCACAGATGTTATCTAACATTCCAAATCTATTTTCTGTATACACATGCTTCTGTATCTATGGATGTTTCTTCTTCTTCTCTGGCTTTCCCCCTTGAGATGGGGTTTTTTCTATGATTTTATATTTAAGGGGTTGTACCAACAATCCAATGAAAAATTCCCAACTCTATTACAACACCAACATTGACCCACATATCTTGAAGTCATGATATCTTCTCTATTAGATTGCGGAGGGTTCTTCTTGACATGTTGTTCTCTATTTGGGGAACCATGTTCCATATTTGTTTCATATCCACCAGATCCATGGTGGTAAGAATCTCATATCCTTTCCTCAAACAAAATTTTTTATAGTTTATCTTCCATCGTGTACTTTTTATAGAAATAGGATCAGAAACATTATTACCCATTGGCATGGATGGTAACTTTACTTTCATGGTAGATTCTGATAGATGAATGAGTGAAGCCATGATCTTTGTATCACATATTGGAGGCATTTGACAGTAAAATCCTCAAGTGAGCATTGAGTACTAGAAGAAAATATTTCATTCTTTTGTGGGGACCGAATATGTGTCTTCTCAAGATTGGTCAAATCTTCTTCCAATTCTTGACATCTCATATTGAGGATGTCTTCATGCTCATCAATCATTGTCAAATTTTCTTAACAATATTTCTTCAATCTTTCCACTTCATCTTCATGCATATTTACATTGTTTTGTAATGAAGAGTCATGTTCTTTGATCTTCTTGGAGTCTTCTTCAAAATATACATCCTTGACTTTATTACTCTTTTTCATCTCATCTTCAAGTGCATGGATCTTTCCTTCTAGAGTCTTGTGGACTCAATAATTTTCATCAACATCTTTGAGCCACTTTGAGGTTCCATCTTCAACTCCCATCTTTGTTACTTCAAAGGCTCCAACTTTTCTAGATAGAACTAAATATTCAACAATATTTTCATATATGACTTTCTCCAAAACCTCAGTTTTTTATTCTAGGTGAGTGATATTTTCCGGCATGCATTGAAATACTCCACAAACCAGGGATGCAATTTCTCTAGGAATACCATGCAGAATCATTCTTAAATATATCAACAGATATTTCATAAGAAGTTTTATATTGATCATCACTACTTGTGCTATAATTTTTATCCTGGGAATAATTTTTAAATGTACTAACACATAACTCTTGATCAATTGATTTAGTAATTATATTCATATTCATTGTGGAAACATGATATACATTGTCATCACTTTTCATGCCTGATGTGTCATCATTATCAGCAAGGTATGGCGAACCAATTACTTACTCATATTTAGATAAGAGGAAATTCTTCTTCATCTTTCTCTTATATTTCATTTACCTATTAATCAATGTCTTGGTAGATATATCATTTTTATTAGAGGTACCGAATCTTTATTAACATGTCTCGTAATAGTTGAATCTGCAAATGAACTCAAGTATTCAAAAGAGAATAACTTCACTCTAGAGAATCCAACATAGATGAAGTTGTCACTCTGATAACAATAGGGAGGACTATTGTGGGATATACCTAGCATTGAGTGGGGGGGTGGTGAATTACTGTTGTGGACTATTGAAACCAATTCCAACATTCTATCCATGTACCTCCTGACCTGTTAGAATCTTGATTCTCTTATTCTCTTTTCCTTGTCACATGCAATAATAGAATGTAGAAAAAATATGCACAGGGTAATTTTAAAAGGTTCACCATGTAATAATATTATCTACGTCCTTTCCATTCATGGATATGACCAGTGCCAAGATTCTCCACTATGATGTGATATGCTATTATAGTGGAGTGACTAGGAAAACAATCCTCTAGTCTATGTGAGTACGTACACTAAGGAGGGGATGTGAAACAATCCTCTTCTATGGAATGGTGTTATCCTAGTCCAACTTGAAGCCTCTAGATAGTTATTTATTCTTCCAGTGAAGATAGTATTCTTCCATATTCAAAAGGTAGGTTCTTCACTTGTTCTTATTTAGTTCCCTTCACTTGGTTATCTGTAAAGTAGTAGGATATAAACTATTATCTTACTCTTCTTTAGTTCAAAACCAACAACACTAAACTTCTTCTTTTTCTTCACACATTATCGTTCAGTGAAAAAAACGACACTAAGATCACTTATCTTATTCATTTCCAGAATAAAAAATTCTCTTTTTTATTATCTGATCAATGAAGTCTATATTATCTTAACATCATCATAGTTATTCTGACCTAAGTAATAATCAATCACTATATGGGAACACTTGATCCTTATTGGACACACAGTTATATGGAATAGTGTAGTGGTGTCTTCTGAAGAACCAATTCACCTATAATTGATATAAAAAACTACTATATAAAAATCTCTTTCACGATTCTCCTTCGCGAAGCTACTTCGTAAAGCTACTTTGCAGAGCACACTACTTCGCAGATCTCACTGCTTCGTAGAGCTCACTACTTCGCAGAGCTCTGACATTGGTAGAGCACAGACCTTCACAGTGCTCTCTTCCTTCACATAGGATATATCCTTTGTGAAACACATAGCCTCCAAAAATCAAACTCACTTTGCAGATCTCACATCATCAAAAAGATCAATGAGTCATAGTGGAACAACCTGTCTTCGTGAAGCACGGTGCCTTCGTAGAATAACATTCTTCGTGAATTGTTTTTGTGATTTAAGAGATCTAAAATTCTCGTGAAGTCTCTCTATATCCATTGAGGGGTTAGGGTCCTATTTATAGTCTTTTACAACCAATTATATAACATTCCAATGACCTCAGCTACGCGTCATAATCAAATCATGGAGCTCTAAAAATTCCACTGAAATTCACTCTGATTTGTGAAGTACCATGGCTATTTTCCAGATTCATGAATCTCTTCATAATCAAGAAGTGTTACATCAAATCCATTACCCAACCACGATTATATTTCATTATTTTCATCGCTACAATGCTTTTTATTCCTTCATGTTTCTGTGATTCTTTTTACATTGCACCACAATGATTTCTTGTGAATCCCTTACCTCTACCATTTTCGAAACTCATCGTAATCCTGAAGAACTCCTTCGAATTTCATCATGTCTTTGTGGAATACACTTCTTGAATCTCATCGTAACAAATAATTTTCAATTTCCATATTTTCATATGATCATCAATAAAATTAACTTTTCGCGATTCTACACCAACTCTGAATTATGGACCCAAAAAAATTGGAAAACACTTGGAAACGGTGTCACCATAGACACGTACTTATACAATACCAAACATGTTGACTGGATGCATCATTTCTACATGTCTCCTTTTTAATTTTTTCATCATATATTCTGCAACCAACATATGACATTTTTGAAATAAAGACTAATAAAGAATCATCAAATCCACTGAGGAATGCATTATATCATCCCTATCTTCCAGCATCATATTTCATTCCAATATCAACTGAATGTGATTGGAATCACCTTTACTCCAATGTCATGCATGGATATTTTGAATGTCAAGCTCATGAATGGTCACCTCTCTTTGATTCATTTTCACTTATATTGGGTGTTCAAAATTTATGCATATGAGTTCTTAAATGGTGTGTTCTCAGCCAAACTAAAATCACGCTCTTCTCTTCTTCTAATGTTCATGTAAATAAAATAATTATTTTCTTTTGCATGATCACACTTCGAACTTCACTTTACACAATTTATTTTTCTGTCATCCTTAGATGGATTATACTTCACTATTCTTTATTATTGTAAACTATGTGTCACCTTTAACACATGTTCGTTGCACTTAGGATCAATTCAACAATAGTATGAATTCAATGCAATGTGTAATGCCTGACCTTATATGAATGCCATTCCCTTCCACACTCTATCTTATTCTTCATCCATAATTTTCTACCACATTAAAATCATATGATTATTTTCATGAAGTAAGTTCCTGCTTTTTTCTCATGCAATCGTGAAGTATTTCATGGTATTCTTTAATTACTCAATAATATTTAATAAAATCACTTCATACAAAAGTTGAGGCTTGAGGCTTCTAAAAAATACATTAAATGTTGTAGAAAATTTATCACATTTTATACATGCATTTGGAATTTCATGAATATTGTAGTAATCGTCTAATTTTAAACATCAAAGAGAATTTCCTACACATGAAATCTAATTCTATGATTGCATAAAAATTCTCTAGCCATCCTCACTTTAGCTGATCTCTATTAAAATTGGATTCCTTCATCATATCCTTCTTCATTTTGACCTTAATTGACAACTATTAACAACAAATACAAGCTTCATGCACAATGTGGTCCCAAAAAAATTTACTATCAATATATCGAATAAGGTTTGTCCACTATATGTGAAATATTGTGAATATTTCCTCATATATATACATAAAATCCTCATCTTTCTACCTTAATTATAAGAATTGATTCTCCATCATAAAATACATAGATTTAGGGAAATATTTCTCAAGGAAAATATCCTAAATGTGTCCCCTTAGACAGAATCAAGATCATATTTCTATTTGGTATTCTTAACTAAGGACCACTATCAATTAGATACACCATAAAATGATATATTACAAGAGTTACATTTTAATTTTCTAAACATCCCATGTCTTTCAATATCCTCTCCAGTGTAAAAATCCATCCTTTGGATATCACAAGGAAAAATCATCCATTGAATTATTCTAGATGATTCCTTAGGGAATTTTCTACTAGAGACATTTTCCATTAAGGTTGATTGAGTTTCTTTATAGAATGGATACCATAACCATTTCAATGTTGTGTGATCTAATCTATCACTATAATAAATTGTTCTAATATAATTATAACTATCTCAGGATGATTATTTGGAAGGTTATCTTCCACATCATTCTTTCGTACTATAGCTTTCATGTTTTCTCTTTTGAAAAACATTCCGAATATACATAATTTAGTTGAAGAAACAAAAATAATAATAATATGATACATCATTTAAAAATATTAATAGAGAATAATCATCCAGTAGAATACAATTAATAGTATCCTAACATCAAAAGTTTTCTAAAATGTTTTTTTTTTTGATTCCCATAATAAGTACCTAGCCTTAAAATTTACAAAATATGTAATTTTAATCAAAAATTTACTTTCTTTCACGTCAAGGAACTTTGTAGGGATAACGTTTTAGTGAAATTGGACATAAATCAAACAATAAATGAAAAATAATACAATCTTAAATATTCAAGTTAGTATCAATTTTTCTATTAATATTATAATATTAATATTAATAATGATTAATTTCATGTGAAATCTTCATAAGAATAATTTTAATTATTCTTTTCCCTTACCCTTCATTAAAACCCTGTGAAAACAATTTTAAAAACATTAGATGAGGAAAAAGCATAGTATGTGATATAAAATGAATGGAAACCATTAGTTCAGTGAAATTAAGATAACCCAAGAAATATTTACCTCTCTATCAATGTTACTTGATTGAAATAAATAAATAATTTTCATTGGAAAACCCAAACAATATTTTTTCTAAAATCAATAACATAAAACCCAAAATAAAAAATTAATATCCTTTTTGGTTTCCTAGAGAATGATATTAATAGAAACCTTTTAAATCTTATTTAATTTTAATAACCATACGAATGAGTTCCAATATATTCATTATCTAATGATCTAGAGTCCTATAATGGAGTTCTGCCTCCTTATAACCTATATTGGGCTCACTAGTGAGAAATAACGGGAATCAACACTTCATATATTCTATATCTGTCTCAATGAATTTCTCTGATCTATAATGGGGATAAACATTTCATATAATCTATACAGGATAACCAATAATACATAATGGGGATAAAACATTTTCATAAGATATGTTGGGATCACTGGATTAATATATTTCTCAAGTACCATATAATGAATAAAACATTTCATCATAAATCCCACTGAAAACTACTTTTACACCCATATTAATAATAATTTTGAAAAAAATATCATTTTATTTTGAATCCTTGTTTTCAAAACCAAAAAATCCATTTTCCTTGAAAACACAATTTTAATAAAAAAATGGGAAGGTGTTTTTTCATTTTAGAAAAAATGTATCATTTCAAATTAATATATAAATAAAACAACAAGTTTGGGGGTGTAAAGGTTATAGTTATAATGTACATTATGAATAGAAAATTATTTTTGCTGATTATCAAAATGTTCCATATAAAACAGGTAAAATATTCCTTTTTAATAACTAATTAAATAAATTAAAGAGAGAAAAAACTTACAGTAGAAATATTTTTCCTTAATTTAAAATATTTAACAAAATAATTTTTAAAATATAGATCTTAAAGAAAAAGAGAGTCTGATTGAAAATCCTTAGAAGATTATTTTGTAAAGGAAAATTCCTTGGTAACATAGTAAATAGTTGAATCATAATCCTTATGAAACATTAACATTAGTATAAAATAAAATATCATTATAATATAAAAATTAATGATATAGAATGTCAATGGGGGTTTATAACTACTTATAAAATAATTTGGGTTAACAATGTCAAAAAATGCCTCAATGAACAGAAATTAAGATGAAGTCCATTAAATTGAGTTGGATTAGTCATGTGTGTGTTTATCCTCCTAAACAATAAACATGGGTTAATTTATCACTTACATTAGAACCCTTTTTTGGTTTTTAATTAACCTTTTCCACTTATTAGCTAATTATATACAACTACATAATGAATAATGTTTATGTCATATGTTTTGACTATATTTTGTTTATATGTCAAAAACAACTTATGAAGGTTGACTAAGGTGATATGGGTAAATATTATAAAATATCTAGAATAACTATAATTTAATAATTATATTATTTATAAATCAATTATACTTTTAAAACTAATCATTGATGATGGTTATGAAAAATGAACTAACATTATGATTATAGAGATGGTAAGCTATACGTACACCTGAGTACCATTTTCAATTTTCAATTATAATTATATAAAAATGGTAATTATTGTTTATCTTTATAGAAATATTATTATTTCATAAATAACATAGTATTTAATTATATAAACTTATATATACCAATATTGTGATCTCGTGATAAAAAATTGAATCAAATCACTATAAGGAGTTAGTGGTCCACACATCCTTGAAAAATGATACCAATTTTTCAGTGAACAAAAATTCAAGAAATAAAATGATATATTATACATGGAGGATGATAAATATTTCATGATCATCATAATATTTAATTTATAACAAAAATATTAATTATCATTACCCTTATTACATTTCCTATAACGTGTTAGTGAAAAAGAGTCACATTAGTTCATGAGGTGGTAGTCCATTTTACACATTAATGACATTATCATATCCATTATGTATATGATTATAAAAGTACTATATAGTATATAATGAAACTATAGATTTAATTATGTTATTAATATAATATATTAACTTTATAACCATAGTTATACCCAACTATAAAATGTGGTATCGGAAAAATAAATGACATCATTTTGTGATGAGTAGGGATAAGGTTATTAATATAACATCATATAATAATAATTCAAGGGGTTGGAGAAAGTAGTAAATAAATGATTCTTGATGAATGTTACCGATTCTTCTAGATCTTTTTTTGGTTTCACCAAAGGCCTTCCCTATATGGATTTATTCTAAAAATATGTCTTATAAGATTATATAATGGACGTCAAAATGATATATAGGTAGGTCTTGGATAAACCAATTGGTTTTTAAGGTCTGAATACTAGAGGTATGGGGTGACCTTTTATAAGTGGAGTGAGTGGCACACTTGTAATGGTTTTGAAAGATTGAATTACAATGACATTTTTTTAATTAAACAAGACCCAGTAATGAACCAAAATCTATATTTTTAGATATATGTTCGATATTTTGATATAAAATGGGTGATGAATAAGTTTGTAGTCGGTTTTCTCATTAATATTAATGCTTAAACTCTAAGTACTATTATTTTCACCATAATTACTAAAATCAATTTTATTTCTTCACACTAATAAATTTAATAAAAAGTTCATTTTCCCACATAGAAATTCTAAATGATTTTGATTCTGAAAATTAATTTTTTTTTCAAACTGTACTCGCACCATTGGAAAAAATAATTTAAAAATAATCCAACAAATGCGGTGAGACAACGAATTTTTAATAAGAAAACCCCTATGGTCTGGAAATAAATTATTTAATAAAATTTATGTTGAAAATTATTCAAATGTAATAAATTTGGTTAATTGATATATTATTTATATAATATTGTGTTAAAATTTATTTAAAATATAATTTAACATTATAATTTACTTAAATAGATAGAATGTTTTAAAGTAAAATTCATTATTTTTCATTATTCTTAAAAAATTAAAACTTTTCAATTTTTGTTAAAATTCACCCTATGCTAATTTTGGTATTCAAAATTATATTTGATTTCATATAAATTTTCTATTTTTATTTAAAATAAATATAAAATAGTTTATACCAAATACAATTAAACCCTCTTTTAGAAATAATTTTTAGAAACCATTCCTTTTTTATAATCGATAATTTATCAATAATAAATACATATACATTATCTACGTGTAAAATTTATAATTTTATTGTTTAGTTAATCATATTCTTACCCACAAATTTAGTGTCTAGGTTATTACAATTATATTAAATATTAATATTAATAATATATTTTTTTCTAGTAAAATAAATCCTTATGTGTAACACATGTTTTCTATGAAACAAGTTATTGTATGAAATGCAAGGGAAATAAAGTGCTTCATATATATATATTTTAATAGATTTATGTAAATATATTTTTAGATATCGAGGTGTAAGATTTTTTTCTATGAGTGGTTATGTGTGCTGCAAATTCTATTGAACATATTTTTCTTTTTTTAATTATTGAGATATTACATCCATGAGTAATGAGTGTCATTTTTTGTCCCAAATGATCATTGTTGAACTAAAAAAGAATATTAAAAATTTAAATGAATTTTAAAAAAATTAATATTATGAATAATTGGAATCTATTATAAAAAACATTCCATAACGATCAACATACATAAGAAGTGATAAAAACTTACCTAAAAATATCATGAAACTGACATAGTTAAGAGAACATTATTATAAATAAACAACATAATAATGTTAATGAAAAATATAATATGATTTATAATTGAATAATAATATATCAAATTTTTAATATTTATATTCTTATTCAGGATGATAGGTTTACACATAGATCGAATTCGGATCCTCGGGTAAGGATCTTCCATAACCCCCTTTTGACATGAGTGTTACTTATTATACTTAATTTATCACATTTTTATACAAGTACCCTATATTTCTACTTATTGAAACATCTCCTCTATGTTTTGGGTTCAACATTTTTTTAGTTCCCTTCGAAATACCCAATTTAACGAAATCACAGGTTAATGGAACCTTAATTTCTTTTACATCATGGAAATAATTACCCCATAATATGTTCTCAGAACCTGAATAACTTCTAAAAACATAATTATATTTTGGATATCATACATTTTAAATTTTGGTATAATGAAAAAAGTTGATATAACTTAATTTAAAATGACCCTTTATTTTTTATATTAGTTTACCATAGTTGTGAATTTTTATTCATTTTTCACCATGATCCATTACAGCGGTTTCCTATTTTTGAATACTTTTTTACAATAAATATTATTCACTTTCAAATAAGAAAATCCAAACATACTTAATTAATTCTAATTTTGGTAATAATTATTATTTATCCTTCAGTTATTCCTTGAATTATAGTTATAAAAATCATTACCTTATCGAGTCTTTGATAATTCTTCTGATAAATTTATATTTTGTCTTCCTCATGTCTCATTCATATATATGATAGTAATTTATGTGATGTGTGGGCCTAGAAATATATATCCCTCTAATACATTTCAAAATTTCTTATATCTCATGATATGTTATGTATAGTATTCGTGGGGACCTTAATCCAATAGGGATATTTTAGATATTATGATGATGGTTTTTGAATTTCCACATGAATTATCTTAATGATTTAATGTTTAATATATATGGAAATTGAAATTGAAATTATAAAATAATTTTTATACACCATGTCAACATGCATATAATCATCCTCCTTATAATATATATTTTAAGTCTCTTGACTCCCATGTTATGATAAATTTCTATGTTTATACCATTATAAGAGTTTATAGATAACCAATATCATAATTTATTTCATTTAGGATATCGTAGGTAGTTTTAAAATATATGTGTATATATGGATCACTATGCCTATTTTTAAATAAATATGATGTTTTTATTATTATGTTGAGGTATTTTATATCAAATCTTCAAATAAAACTCTAAATCTAGATCCTTATAGTATTTTTTGGGAATTTTTTAATGAATCATGAAATGATTTGCGATTAATTCTTGGTTCTCAATGATTCCATAAAGATATGAAATTTTAATTAATGACGTGTGTAATTCGATTATGATGTAGGATGGAAACTACGAGAAATTACCGTTCCAAAACAATAACATGAAATAGTTGGAGTTAGAGGTGATCAGTTTGAGGTTTTACCTCAATTAATATAAGATATTAATAATGAAACCCATATAAGGTAGAAACCTAATTCCCTATAGTAAAATATTTTAGTAGTGTGGAATTTAATAAAACATTATCCTTTAAATTTTACTGAATCCTTTCACCCAATGGTAGTTAGATGATGGATAAATGTTTTATAGATGATATATTATGTTGTGACTTGTTTAGAACAATAGAAAGTATTTTTTATCTTAATTTTTGATCACAAATATGTTCATTTTAGGTTTTTGATTAAAAAAACCATTTAAAAATAATGATTTAAATACCTTTCAATGGATGGTATTAAATTAACTATTTCATGAAAAATTATTTCATATTGTTATTTAAAAAAGGTTGGAATGTCTGTATCATGAGTAAAGGATGAATGTGGAGGAATTAATTTTTGGTTAAGAATAAAATATTAATATATTATGTAAATATATATTAATTAAATTTTCATAACCATTAATATAAAATTTATATATTTTAAATACAATTGACACTATTTTTATGATGGTATTTAGTAAATACCAAATATAAAAGTTATCAAAAAATTTTCAATATATCAAGAAGCTTTAGATATAGCTTTTTATAAATTTTTAACTCATTGTAATAAAGATAATAAGTGTCTATGGTAGAAATAAATTTCTGAAATGTACATAAGGACATATTATTGAATAATTTTTCATGTTTCTTATTTCACTAAATGTTTTATTAAGCATTTTTGTGAGTCTAAAATAATGTTAGAGAATTTTTTTGGTTTGGTAAAATAGGAAATTTTTGGCATGATTACATTGAAATAAGAAAATTTAATTATCAGACCAATAGTGGTAACATATGAATTAATTGTTTTAACTATTATTATTTGGCCTATTATAAACATTTTTTTGTGATAATTCTCCAATGTGTATTCCATAAAAATGTTAAAAATGATGTTGTTCAAACATGATTTTCTATTTTTATTACCATGTTTTCCATGAAATTAAGCTTTAAATAGTATATTTCTAATTTAATTATATAATAAATATGACAAGCTTTAGTATTTATCTGTATATTCATTTTCCTATGGGAAATATTATAGTAAAAATGAGAAATCATGTCATTTAATGGATAAATATATTTTAGTGTAAACTCATGGTGTAGGCATTAATGAAAAAAGGATTTATATGAATCAACAATTCCATAGCTATGAATTTTTTTATAAACCATATTTCGTTCACTTAGTATATCCTAAAGACATTTTTTCTTTCAATTAACATTAAATTTATAGTGGTAAGAATGATTTAAGAAAAAAACAAGTCACTTTAATAAGTTATAATTTGATTATATATATAAGAAGTCTGTTACACAAGTGATACCATACTAGTAATCAAAGAAAGAGTTAAAAAAATGGGTGTGAAAGTTATATTGCCTAAGTAATTCAAATGAATAGGACTACTAGGCTCGGTGATTCACCTAAGTAAACTAAATATTCAAAACAATTCCCTGATTACCAATATATTTATAATCTACTACAGGATATTGAATTAACCATTTAATTAATTCATAATTATAATGAATTTCTAAAGCCTCATTATTAAATGGATATAAAGGATCTAGTGGAGTTGAAAATGAAATTATAAGAACTAATTTTTGAAGATTTCATATGACCTAGAATGTCACTATGGGGTTATATAGTTAGGTTTTTTTATGAATAATGATAATTATACTAGACATTAAATTTATTTTTTAAAATTCATTTAAATTACTTTTAATAAATGTTTTCTTTTATTCATATTGATGATATAGGGTACATGCAGCAGGGAGATTAGTATTTTGTGAAGATTGATATATGGATAGTATATCATCAGCTGAATTAATTAAATGAAGGCATACTGAGGATACAATTTTGAATGAGTTATATAAATTAAGATGTTTTAGTGGTTATCATTATGTTTATATATCAACCCATTGTAATTATAGATCTATGTATAATATTTTTCCTTTGGTATTTGTTCCATGTGAATATTAAAACTAAACATAGATAAAATTTTATTCTATGAATTCTAATATAATTGAATAATTGATATTACATACTAATTTATTATAAATTTTTTTTTTCTTAGATTATCAATTTATTAAGGATGGTTTGTTTTGAAAATTTCCCATTTAGTTGACCTAGTAATGAAAAAAATGGAAATGGAGCATGATTAATTTTTCATTAGAAGGGGCAAAATAAATTATTTTATTTAAATTAATATTTGATAATTCAAATATATTTTATTTCCCATGAAAAAATATGTAATTTATTTAGTTTATATGATTTTTAAGGGTCTTTTTTGTGTTTCGATAAACGATTATCAGGTAATGACTTATGTATCACACTAGTTATAAAAGGATGAGAATAATTATACACATATGATCCTAAAATTATAATTATAATTCTATAAAGGTATATAATGATTAATTATTAATATAAAATTAAATTTGATACATATCTTTATCATAAAAATATAAATTATATATTAACAAAAAAATAGTTCAGTGTGAGGTCGATATTATGCTTGGAAAAATAATGGATAATGATTTTATGATTCACTACTGACCATATAATATTTAAATAATAGAAGATTATTTGGGTAAAAAGGATAATACATCATTTCCCATGTGAAATTTGGAATAAGATCCTATAGTTAATGATTTTATGAAAATGAATATGGCTATTGTCTATACAATAACCGTTTTACATAAGAATCAAGTGTTAGTATTTTCCAACTGATTGGAATGAATAAAATTTAATAAATTTAAGATAATGATTTTAATATAATGTTTGAAATAGTCTTAGAAGAAAAATTAACTCATCATAATGTTGATAGTGACTGTGTTATATAATTTTGAGAGAGTATATGCATGTGTAGATATGATCAACTGAACAAATAATTTTTTAGTTTATTACATTAAAATAAATTCTTGGTTAAACTTGGTTGTACTAATGTGTAATGAATTTATTAGGATTATTTTTAGTATGAAGTAATACAATGATACATTTCTGATTATAACATTAAATGATTGATTTTTCATCTAGTTAATTTTGAATGGCAACTTCCAGTGATGATTCTTGAACTGTTTTTACTTTCAATAGGGATGTCGGATTATATATCTATATATTTCAGGGTTGGGATACAAATTAAATCTCAATAAAAAAAATTGCTTATAGATGTCGATTTTATAGAATATTCTTATTCAATTCATATTCATGTAAATATTTCATTGGATCATATTTCTCAAATGTATGTTAAACATTTAGACAACTTACATGAGGACCACATCTCTATTGTACCTTATTTTGATCCAAGGATTATATACTATATTTAAGTTAAATTAATAGTAATGAGAACTATGTTAATATTTATTAAATAATTAAAACTCAATATAATGTACAATAATAATATATAATTCATTCAGATGAATATATACATTGGGATTTCACACTAGATTGCCATTAATCTAGATTTTAATATTGGTCCTTATAGGTTTTATATTATAATAAAATATGTAATACAAATATTAAAATCTTAGTATTTGAAAAAAAATATTTAAATAAATGATATACCACCACAAGATGGAATGAATTATGTGAATGAATGTAATTGATATTGGAATTTTCAGAGGCAACAAAGCTTAATAAATGATACAAATGGAATAACATTATATCATTAAATAGAAGGAACATTAATAATCCTATTTATGAATGATATAATAAAATTAGAATCATAATATCATGGAATTATAGTATTATGAAAAATAATAATGAAAACATCATAATAATATATCATGGCACATTTCTAAGACATCGTAAAATGGTGGATCTAGTCCCATAGTTGATTTAGTTTAATTCATTATATATTAAATATAATCTCCTGAGATGTAAACACTATCGAATGAATCAATGATATATCTTGTAGAACCCAAAATAACATGTACAATAATATGTGTTCCACATAAGGAAGTCGAATATATTGAATAAGCTTATGAAATACCCATGTAATGAAATAGGATACATAATATTACCCCAAATAAAAATCATAGGATATCAATTAAATATTCAAAAATAGATCAAATTATTAAATATTTTTTTGATTCCATATTCAGAAACTAATAAAAATCTCTATTATAGAGTTTAATTGAATAAAAAAAGATAAAGGGTTGAGAAGTAATTTTGGAATTGAACTAATTTATTATTATTTTAATAAAATCATACTAAATAATTAATAATAAGATTATGATATAATTTATAATACTAGAAGTTAAAAAGGCGGTTTATCTATTAAATTATGTATATTTATAAAATATCACAAACAGTTAGTAACATTTAATGGTGTGGTTCAAAACATGAAATAATAAATAAGGATTTCCCTTAAATTGTGTTTAATTTTATGAATGACTATGATTGTGAAATTCAAAATATATTACATCCTCAATAGAATAAATTATGGGTGACCTTGATATTTAATTAGGGTAAATAAATATATAATTCTAAATTCATTCATCACAAAAGATATGTGATAAATTTAGTTGAAGAGAAATAATGCATAACCCAATGAAGAGAGGGTGGTTTAGAGAGTTCGCTTACCTAATATATGTATTCATACAACACATTAAAATAACATGCTAAATAATAAAAATGTATATATCAAATATAATATTGAGAAAGATGTTCAATTATATTGGATTTATTATCATGATTTTTTATATTTATTTAATTAATATATTGTTTCTATTTGTACTATACAATGGGTGTTCATGTAATGGTTCCAATGTCACATAAATGGTATATAATTGTAGATGTTACTTATGAAAGAGTGCTAAAAATTAAAATGTGTGATGGAAATATGTTCATGTTATTATAACAGGCCCAAATGGAAAAAAACAAAACAAATATTATTAAACATATTCATGGTTCATGGAGTATAATTATTAATTCTATTTGGTTAATTCACATAGGTAGTTTTAGAAAACATGGTGAAATTATATTATTTCCTTTAAAAATATGGATTTTATCCCATTACATAATTTAAAAAATATTAAATATACTTATTTATATAATATTTAACCATAATAAATATATTAAATCTATCCCTCAAGGATGTATTGAAAAAAACTGTATAAGTAGTTTTGGGAGGTTGTGAACTGACAACACTATGAAAAATCAATTACATTTTTGAATGATATGAAATCTTTATTTCATTTTTATATTCCAGTAAAATAATAGAATCACATCAAAATAATTATACTATTATAATAATTTCATGTAAATTGAAATAAGTGAGGATGAGGTAGATGAATAAAAGATTTAATGATTTTTTTACCTTTTCCTTTTTGGATTCCCTCTATTAGATGAAACCTTTAGAAGACATATAAATATAGCTTGGTGAGACCAGAAACACTAGGATATATCCGAGGGGATTGGTATGAAAATTCAAAAGCTCATTGACATAGACTTCATTAGGATTAGGGGTAGTGAAGGTGGTATCTATAAGTGGAGGATATGGGTGTTATTTAATATAATGATCATTAATGTATTATTTATTTGTAAATACTATCAATATTGGTGAAACATGGAATTAAATATTATAAATAGTGTATGAATGGCTAATAAAATAGTTTCATAAATCATTAATGACACAATAATTCGTGTATTTATCATGTTAAATTAAATGTTTTATTTTCCCATATTTACATTTTCACAATGAATTCAACTAAATTTAGAAAAATAAGAAAATATCCCCCTAACTATTTTTTAATGTGTATATTCATTAAAAGAGAACCATTTATTGAAATTATATGCAATTTGAACTTTTTTATATAAAATCCTTATTTATTAGAAAAATCAGAAATTTTATATTGTAATAAAGTTTCAACCCTCAAAAAAATTACAGATGGTATAATAAAATTATATTTTCATTATAATGATTGATAATATTATTTTATAAACCCATTTTATAAAAACAAAAATTATTTTCATTTTTTATATTTATCATTAAAATTTATTTAAATCATCTATATTTTACAAAAAATAAAATCAATTGTTTTATCATGATTAATAAAACTTTTGATTTTCATCATGTTATAAATTTTGTATAAATTTATTTTATAAAATTATGATTTTATATTCACATTGGTGAGGTTTCTATTCCAATGTATTTCTTACTCTTCCAAATTGTAATATTACAATTCAAACAGTAATAATATTCTTCCAACGGTAAGATTTTTAATAGTCATAAGGGATTCCACGCTTTTAAAAGTAAATTATATATTGTTCATTATTCATTTAATATTCTTTTTTAACAATGTTATATGTTATCATTTCACACTTTTTCATTAATATTATGTTTCTTTAATTCTATATTAATTTTTGTTAGTGAGATCACTCAAGGGTATCTAGTATATCCTTTTTTTCAAATTATTGTCATAAAATTTTATATTTTTTTCCCAATGTATGATAGCCAATTGTTATCAATAATTTTTTCAGTATATTATAAATTTGAAATAATACAATAATGTGTTGGTTATTTTTATTATGCAGTGACTATAATTTTAATATAATATTTTACCAATTGTATAATGATCATAAATTAAAAACTGAAATATCATTCATAATATATTAGGTCACTTCAATCTTCCACGCATTTGAAATTTCAACCTCAAAATATCTATTGGAAAACAAATATGAATACATAAGTTTTACTCTATGAAATTTTTTTTTTTACTATTGTACATTGTCATTTTGAATAATCTGGTCTCAAAAAGCATTGTCTATACAGTCTAAGATATTCTCTGTTTGGTACTCATAAGAGCCATATTTATAAAACAATTACACATATAGATATAAAACATTTTTTGGATATAGTATGTACTTCCTCAAGAAAAATACAAGGAAATATTCATGCAACTTAGTTAGGTTTGGTGTGACTGCAATCTAATAGGCCATACCTCTGAGGAAATCAACAATTAAAAATATTATAATATATATAGGACATATATTTACCTTCTTCCAAAGATATTATCTCTATTACAAGTAGATACAAATAGAAAAACATTATCACTAACCTCACACACTATGTCTCGATGAATGTTTTCAATATTAAACATTTTTTTACTCTTTGGTGTCCTTATATGTTTCAAAATTGTCTAGAACTTTTATATTATTTCATCATTTATTTTGGGTCCCATAATTCTTCTATCTCGAACTTATTCACAACATGAATGTTTTTTATATCTCTTACCATATAGGCATTTATACGTAATTAGTTTGATACATGATTAGGAGAAGTTATTTAACAAAAACATGATTAGATTAATATTATATATCCTCTTAATTTGAATTCCATTTTGCATACTGTCAATAAATCCGAAAATGTTGGGGGGTTTTTCTCAAATTGGACATCATTCTTTTGGTGATAAGAAATACTAAATTTTAAATTAGTGATTTGATCATTTTTCCTAATAACATAGTTAAAACATGGTACTCCATAGCATATAATAGATAGTAGTGTCCCATAAAGCCTCACTAATTCTATGAGGAGTATCTTGTAAGTGGATTTGGTAGCAATCCTTCAGTAATTAAAATGAATTGAGAAAAATTTATAAGGTGATATATGATACACCATATGTAAATAATTCCTTTTGATGATTTTTTTTCTTTTTAGTAATTCAATGGTGATGTTTCTCATGTCCAAATATGTATAAGAAATAATTTCATCATTCTGTTTTAAATTTTCATCTCTATATTAATTAAATAAAATAAAATACACATTGATGGGTATTATATGATCACCTTCATCATATTTTCCCACTAATTTTTCTCATAGATATATTGATACATCATTTTTCTCCTAGTTTGGTTGTAGAATGTTTACCTATGTACATCATTATATTGCTCCTTATTTACCTCAGGCTATGAGGGTACACATAAATATGACCCAATCCATAAAAATCCTTCTTCATAAAAATATTAAATATAAATATTTTCTTATTTATATTGTTTCCATGTCATTTTTTACAATCATACCATCTATGATAGAATTAATAATCTTCTCCAAAATGAATGGTTGATCATTTATCTGATATAGATAGGATATTTTTCCATCATTTAAAAATTTCATGTAAATCTATTTCAAGTATAATATAATTGGATTCTTCTCAATTATCATAATTTATTTTCTTTTATGATCTTTTATAGAATATCATATGGTATATTATTTTTCATCAAATGATAGATATATTTTGAGTTATCACTGTCCTTGATCATCTTTCACCATCTTTAATTCATCATTATAAGGTTTTTTAGTGTGAAAATATTAATTAGGCTCTTAATATATATATATATATATATATTTCAAACATATCTCCTGAGAGAAAACTAAAATAAATCATTAATGGTAATAGTTAAATATATATCTCTTGATCTTGAATTAGATAGTTATGATGATGAAAATAAAATATCTTGAGTCCTGGGAAATCCCTTTACCATGTTATATTTTTTACAACCCATTTCCTACTTTGTATCATTATTTTATATCAAATAAAGTTCCCACATGGGGGTAATGGGAGTACCGATTTATTAATAATCATATTTTTTTAATTAATTGATTCTACCATCATTTTCATCATTGAAATTTACTTGAATAAATTGAGATTTATCTTTCTTATTATTTTCCAAAATCATGTTAGGTTCCTCCCAAATCATTAATAGCACTGAGGTGGTCTAAAGAAACAACAAATCAACATTACAATTGTTGGTTTGGGACACTCCTCAACATCCATAAACATTGAAGGATCCAAATATATCCCCATAACAGTTATAAAAATCCCCATGACTTATTCATCCTCTATCCAAAACATACATTTCCAATACTATTCATATAACTTACCCATTCACTATTTCTTTATCACACTACTCAAATAATCCTTATGATCCTCCCCAGTTTTGAAATATTTCATAATATCATCTATATAAAACCATAAATTTGATGAGGTAATATCAAAATAATATATTCATTATTTTAGTGAATATTCATAGGGAAATAGTGAGTCCACTTGTATTTAATATAAATTCATAGTTTCGATACCATATATAAAAGGAAACCTCGGGAATACCATATTTGTTCACATTGAATGGGTAATATCCATAATAATCATCAGATTTAGTATATTATTGGGCCCTATATATATGATTGAACTAAAAAAAATCAATGGACGGATATTCCTTTAAAATTTTATTATTTTTTGATCCCCACATATTCTTTAGTAAAGAGGCCTTTTTATAATGCTAGTTTGACACACCTAACAAAATAGATATTCCAAATATATGGTTTTTACAAATTTATTCTTTTTATAATCCAGAAAAAATATGGCAACCTTTTATATTACAAATTATTACATACCAATACTCATAAAAAATATTTTAATGATTCTTAACATAAATTTCAAACAACCACATCTCAAGGGTCTAAAAAACTATATTTTGGAGACTGGGTTATTAAAACATCAACATGAATCTAAAGTAAAACTAAATTATTTTGACCCTATAATGTACCCTTATATCCCTTTGAGATTAAAAAATTATATAACTTGATGAAGGGAATGAAATAATGGAAAATATACTATATACGATTCTATTTACTAGAAAAAGAATGATAATTAATCATAACAAAAGATATAAATGGAATAACATGATATCATAAATGATAAATATCATGAATAATCATATTAATTCACAACTTAACGAAAAATGGTAACATAAGGTCATGTAAGCATAAGAATGTGATAAAAATATAATACATGAAAACATAATTATAGGTTATGGATTGTTCTATGACATCATAACTTGGTAGATTATGTCTTATAATTGAGTAGGTTTACTCCATAATATATCAAATAATCTATCATTATATATAATGATTACCAAATGAATCAGATCACTTGGTTTGGACACATACCATAACATTTTCAATCATATTTTTTCTATATATAGATATCACTGATAATTAATAGGCACAAGAAATACCCATGGTAATAAATGGGTAACATTATATTTCCAAAAATAAAAATAAAAATATATTACATATAGATTCAAAATTAAAAAATGAATTAAATTTTTCCAGGGTTAATATTTTATAAAATGAGAAATTCAAAAAAATATAGATTTATTTTGATGATAATTTCATGGGAAAGGGTGGATTAGTAATGTTGGGATTGAAATTTTTTCATGAGGATTTATAATAATTTTATAGAATCATTAAATATAGTAACCATAAATTAATTTTCATAAAACTAGTAATGAAATTGGATTTATCCCCATAAATTAATGATTATTTAATAAAATCCATGAATGATTAATAAAATTACATAGGGGTAGTTCATCTTATGTAATTTGAAATTGGAATGTCTATTACACTTAGTTTACATAATATAATTATTTCAGGAGAGAAAATATAAAGAATACAATTCCATGGACTAGAAAATAAGAAAATACTATGTATATATAAAAGGTACATATCTAGAGAATAAAAAATTAATTCAAAAGAAAATTGATAAAACATTGTTAATAGAGATAAGACATAACCCAAATAAAAGTTTATGGTTTTGAGATTTCTATTATTTAATGTTATGATGTTATCATCAATCTAACATAACATTTTGAATAATATAATTATAATTTTTAAATAAATTAATAGGATTGTTATTAAAGTATATTTGATTTATTAACATGAATATATGATAGTGTAGAGAATTTTGTTTGATATATAATTTCGGTTTTAATTGTTTAAATGGCATCCATGTCATGGCCCCATTATTGAATCAATAACACATAATCATTGATATTATTTATGAGTTGCTAACCAGAGTCCCAAAGGTTGATGAAATGATTTTTTTTGTTATGCATAGACTTCAAAATTGTATTAAATGTAAAATGGTATTAAAAATTTATAATTTTTATATATTATAATAATTATCTTCATTTTGTTAATTCCATTTAGGAGGATTCTTGGCCTCAAATAAAATGTGTAGATTCATTTAATATTATGAATACTTTCCCATTCCCAATTATGAGAAGAATAAAATATATTAAATTAAGTAATTTTTAAAGACAATAATTGGAATAATACAATCCATGATTATGGGGGGGAATTAATCTTTGTTGTCCCAACATGCGGTGTACCCACTATAACATGATAAAAAAAGTTCATTGAGGATGAAATTAAAATAGGATTTCTAATTTATATTTCATTGAAAAAATAACATTCTTTAATATTTATTATACTAGAATAATTATTTCATGTTGGATGAAAGAGGTGATGAGATGGTATAAGAAGATAATATTAAAAGATGGTTTATATAAGAACATTACCTCTTTAGATTTACTCTCTTGCATACACCTTATGATACATTGGTATATAATTTCCATAAGAACATAATCAGTATGAAATGGGAGAGTGAAATTAAAATATAACTAGGTATAATATTGGTATGATATCAATAATTAAAATTGCGGGGTGAAAGGGTGTCAATTGATGTTTTTTATATAATAACCATTAGATTATTATTTTTTAGTAAGGAAATAAATAGTTATACATATTATGAGTAAATAAAATAATTATTTCATGTGACTCCATGCTAATGGTTTTATATATCATCAACAACATAGTATTTCATGTATTTAGTTTGCAAATATAAATATTGTATTTGTTTTCTTCTAACTATTCACCAAAAGGACTACTAATTTAGAAAAAAACCAGAAGAACCCCATCCCTATTTTTTGAAATTTTTTATTTCAAAAAATATATAAATTATAATTATCTAATATTAAATATTTTATAAATAAATAAAAACAACATATTTTATCTGAATAATACTAAATTTTTATAAAAAAATTTCATTTCATGGAAAAATTAATTCTGTTTTAATATATTTATATTATTACTTCAATTAAACACAATGTTATTTTATAAACCCAATTTATGAAATAAAATAATTTTTATATTTGTATATTTAACAGAAAAATTAATTAAAGCATATAAGTTTTAAAAAATTAAAAACACTTGTTTTAACATTTTAATAAAATTAATTTAAATCTTCCATTATATAAATATTATATCATTACATTTTCTCACATACTAAAATATTATATTATAATTAACATGTAGATGATACTACTATAATGATAAAGACATTACTGCTAATGGTCAAATTACTATTGACATTGTTAGTTTACTTATCTATTGATTAGATTAAGAAATATCATATGTCTCTATAACAGTCATTAACTATGTCATATATCAATCATTATTATTTCACTTTTTCCCCATAATTTAATATATTTTAATTTTCAAAATGTTCATTGTAATGTCTTAGAAATTCTGTGTAATATTTTTTAATTATATATAATTATTTCGAGATCTAAAAATTCGACGTCACGTGATTCAGAGGCATAGAGACCATGAAAAACAAAATTGAACATATTTAGGTACGTTCAGTAATTACGTTAGTATGTTTTTATATATTTTGAACCGATGCATGGATTAAAAATTTGAGGGCATAGTTGAACTTGAAGAATCAAGATTCAGCTTTAAATGACATAACATTGGCTGACAAGGGCTCAGTGGAAATGTTATTTTTCAGACATTTAAAGAATAATCAAAAAAATTAATCAATTATTTTACTTCTTTCTCACCATTGAGTTGTCGATGACAACGCTATGATGCAACGATGAGGTGATGATGAGGCACATTAATGGAGGGTCAATAATGGCATGTTTGAAACCTACATGCTATAATCTTAATTTATCATTAAATGTGGATTATTAAATGAGGATAATTTAATGAGCATTATAAATTGGTGAAGTAATATATTACTTTTTGTTATCTTTTAATAATTTAACATATGTTGTTTGGTAATTAAACCTAGATGTTATCTGATGAAGCTCCAGCAAATCTACTCCCCACTAAAGAATGATGAATGCCAGCAGATCTTCATCATCTTCGACACACCACCAAGAATATAGCCGGGAGTGATGTCATTGACACCTTGGAATCCCAAGGATGAACGCTTTGGCATCAAATGCCAATGAGGTAGGGGTTTGACTTTTAGTTCAATGCTCTTCCCCGTTATTATTTTTCTAATAAATAATGAACATAGATCATCCAATGAATAGGTTGATTCATGATCTGTACATTTATGCGGTAGGGTGACTTTATTTAAGGTTTTTGTTATCTAATATTAAAAATTTTCACAAATGGTTGAAATTCAAATCCACGGACATTCCACTTATTTAAACCTCTAACGTGGAGGGCTCAGGCCGACATGAACATGGCCCGAGAATCTATTCTCATGTGTTCTTGTTGGAATCATTCTCAAAATGATGGAATGATTTATTTAAGGCCATAAAAGTGTTGAAGAAAAATGTCGGGGACCATATACACAGGTTGTGTAAAGAACATACCACTCATGCATGTTCGATGGTATGTCGAATGATATACAGACGTGTTGATGGCGACAGTAGTAGAAGAAGACCATGACCATTAGGCCGTGATAGTAGAGGATGCGGTTCCAGGAGGGGTCCTGCATGGAGGGGTGGTCCATGACCATTCCACCCAGATTGGTTGAGGAGTCACGGACCGTCGACCATAGTAGGAGGTGGAGGCCCCACGAGGAGAGGGGGTTGGATGGGGTGTTTTACCACATCCTGGTAAGACTGCTTACCACTATCCACTCCAGCTACCAGTCCCTAGTGGGCATGCCTATCCGCTAGCAGGCCAGGATGGTCACGCTGCCCATCGGGCCTGACCCACACTGGAGGGAAGGAACCGCACCCTATAGGCTGGACCCACACTGGCAGGTCGTACCCGCACTCTTTGGGTTGGGCTGGACTCGACTGAGTCATCGAGAGACCCCGTGGGCTGGACCCCTTGCCAAAGTGGGTCTTCCCGGTGAGAACTCTTGGCCCTAGCATGCTTGAAAAGATAGACAAGACCAACCCCAACCCAAACCAGGTTAGGTGGAGTCTTTCTAATTAAACTGGGGTATGTGTAACGCATGGAGCCCAATTTGTCAAGCCAGTCTGACCAAGTGTGGTACATACAAAACATTGTGGTTAGATGAGACCTGATAACTACTTGACGAAGGCCCAGTGGTGAGAAACTCTGTGTGGCTTGATAGTCCCATGGTACTCAACAGGATAGGTAGCTTAGTTTGGCCATGGTGGGATGTAACTCAGTGTTACTCAGTAGGACCATGTTGTGTAATGACTCTATGTGACCCATTATACCCCCCTTAATCAACATGGATAAGTACCAAAATAGTATATGATTAGTTTTAAGTGGCTCTGTGAGACCCGAAAGGGCCATTGTACTCGATAGTGGAGGTATTCTCTAGCAGCTGAGGAGATCGATCATAAGAATGATGATGGTACTACCACTACCCAAGAATATACCTACTGTGATTTTTCATATTCTTCATCATTGTGAAACATATTTTTTCTTTGAGGATTTTTTTTGGGTCTTTCCTTTGTGTTTTAGGGTCTCCTACTGAGTATTTTTTTACAGACCCCCTGCATGGGCTCCACCTACACGTGTTGTTTCTGTTGAATATGATCAACATTTCGATAGAGGTGCTCAGGGAGACTGGACTAAAGGATTCTACGATGGATGATTTAGTGTCCCAGAACCAAGAAATTCCAAGTAGGACTTAGGAGATAGGGTGTACTACTTTGGTTTCAAATAGCTTCACTACTCTCACGATCAGGTGGGGTATTTCCACGAAATTCCATCAGAGTTTTCATTTTATACTTTTCTATTTTTATTTCCTTGTGTTGTTTGTATCATGGACCACTTATATTCAATTTTACTTGTAGTCAACATTGTTTTAGTGGAATACATGTTTCCCCCTTGTATTGTGTTGGGATATTTTTGATTGAGTGTGTGTGCACAGGTTCTCAGGAAAATGCCACCCACTTTTAGGTTAATACCTTCAGCACTAGTCTCCATCCCCTAGAATTCATAAGGCAGGCTTGGGGCGGTCAATGCATGGACCCCGGGGGGCGGGTCATGTCAAGGTGGTATTAGAGGGCAGTCAGTCCTACCATTATGACTTGGATAATGTGATTTTTTTGGGTATCATTGTTATGTGTTGTGAGTCCAACATTCAAATTCAGAGAGTCTAGTGTTGGTTCGACGAATGACGTACCCATAATCTAGGACCATGAATTATTATTTTTGTCTCAATACATGAAAACATTGGTTTTATAAGTGTATTATAATGTTCTTTTGAATAAGGGTCATCTCACCAGGTATATCCTTTTTCCCGTGGTACATCTTGATCTATTATAGGAAGCCTCCACATGGACAACTTGTCTGGATCCTGATAAGAGGCCATGAGGACAATCTGCATAGCGAAGAGGCATACATTCAAGGACCAGTTCTAGAGATTTCCCAACCGAGTGATGTTCCAGTGCTACCACAACCCGAAGGATAGAACCTACTACCTGTGGTTTTAGCAGAGGATGTTTGTACGCTCATTACCATACATGAGATTTATAGACAGAGACCTCCTAGGTTCATGGGAGAGACAGATCCTCAGGTCGTTGAGGGATAGATGGAGGCTATAATTTGGGTCTTCATCTTAGTGAGTACACCGCCTTACCCTATGGACATCATGGTAGCAAGCCTTCTATATGTCTCTGTATGGAGATTGTGGTGCTTGACCACCCATACGAACGATGAGGTGACCCTTACCTAGGAAGAATTAGAGGGGTTTTTTCAAGAGGAGTTTGCCCATGACATTGTTCCATATGTGCATTCAAGAATTAAATCACCTTATTAAGGGAATCATGACTATAGCCGAGTACAGAGGGAGGGTCACTGAGGTATCTCGCTAATCCACATACGTGGTGAGAGACCCTTTCTTCAGAGTTAGATTTTTTGAGAAGGGACTCAGGTGGGATATCAGGGCATATGTGTTGTCTCTTAGAATCCCTAACTAGGAATGGGTTCTAGAGAGATAGTATCTTGTGAAGAGATTCTTGTGGAATTCAACGTCTACCAATAGATCCACCAGAAGACCCCAGGTGGTGGAGTATTTATTAGGTAGCGGACAAAATACATTTGGGACTATGTGGGCTAGGTCTTTCAGAGGCCGACCCTAGGATCCAGGGTCGGTAGTACGAGGCTCCTAGTCTAGGGGAGTCAGCAGGGATTCAGACCGTGCTTCACATGTAGTAGGCATGGACACATGGCAGGTGATTTCTTGATCTGCTGTATAGATTACCAACAGACCATCGAGGGGCCATCAAGGCAGAAATAGTGGTTTGAGTGAGGATGTCCACAGGGTGGAAGACATGGCAAGGTGCTAGCCAATTGGTGGGCTGTGGGAGGAGTTTTGAGTTGTTACTATAACCACCCCCAATAGGTCCACCCCGAACTCAAGGAGTAGGAAGACATGGGTGAGATCAGCTCCAAGTAGCAGAGGCTTATGACCATAGTGCTCTAGAGGTGATCCAAGGTACGATTCGTGTCTTCTCCACCCAAGAAGGTGTTTTTATAGACACAGGTTCTAGTCACTCCTAATATTCAATGGGTCTTTTTGGAGCTCTTAGATTCTTGGGGATTCGTTGGCTCGAACCTTATAGCTATAGACACTTAAGGGATGGGAGTCGATGATTATACACTGGTACCAGTAGTTTGAGCTTACTCTAGGAGGTAAGATCTTTGGCTGGTATCTCCTAGTAGTGGAATCAAGGCCTTATGATGCAATCTTGGGTATGGAATGGCTATCCACAGTCCACACCTAGATCTACTATTTTAGGCATACAATGTGATGTGCCCACGGACATGGGATCATGGTTTTCTTTACTAGAATGAATGAAACCCGTGTAGCACATGACAAACTATCTTAGAGGTTGGTGTGGATGATCACTCACTAGTTGGATAGCCTCACCCTCGGTGTAGTAAATGATAGGAGTCAAGGACTCCCTATAAAGGTGGATGAGAATAAGGATTTTTTTCTTGAAAATGATCAAGGCCTACCTCCTCACAGAGTGGTAGCCTTTTTCATCGACCTGTATCATTGGACGACACTGATATCCACACCAAAATATCAGATGTCCCCCTTGGATATTTGCAAGCAGAGTCCATATCTAGAAGATTTGTATGGAAATGGGTTCTTAAGGCCCAGTGATTCACCATGGGCAGCCCTGGTACTTTTTTCCAAGAAGGAAGATGGGCGTTTCAGGTAGCACATGGACTTCTGGTGCCAAAACCAAGTGAAAATTATGAAAATGTATCCACTACCAAGAATTGAAGACCTCTGTAACTAGCTGAAGGAAGTAAAGTGGTTATCAAAGATAGACCATAGATCTGGATATCACCAGTTTCGGGTACGGGATGAGGATATACTGAAGTCATCCTTCAGGTGCTGGTACGACCACTATGAGTTCCTCGTGACACCTTTCGGCATGACCAATGATCCATCAGTGTTCATGGGCACATGAACAGGATTGTTCTACCTTATTTTGACCGGTTCGTCATCGAATTCATCGATGAAATTTTATTGTACTCGTCTTCAAAGGGGGTGCACACTACACACATGTGGATAATCATGGATACACTCTAAGAGCACAAACATTATGGTATGATATCAAAGTTCCAGTTCTAGATTTTGGAGTTCCACTATCTTGGACATGTCATCTTAGAGGCTTTATTTGAGGTAGATCTAGCAATGATAGATCAGTTCTTTCTTGGGATCCACCCAAGAGCGTGAATGGGATGCGAAGCTTTTGGGGGTTAGTTGGTTACTATCAGAGGATTGTACCAGAATTATCCAGAGTATCAGCACTTTTATCAGCATTGAAGTGGAAAGGGAAAACCCTTCATGTGGATTGGCACGCGCGTCGCAACGCATGAAAATTTGCAATATTTATTTACCTATTAACTACTGTAGAAGTGGCGAGCAGGGTCGAACCACAGAGATAATGTGAGTAGACACTAGAAATGTCCTTTTGGAGGAATGTTCAGGCGGATGGGCTTTAATTGTGTGATTAACAACTAAGTTCTAAAAACTAAATGACTATTTTAAAAATGACTAGTTAAATTAACTAAAGCTATCTAAGTGAACTTAGCTATGAAAGAAACTGGCAGAGATGGAAGTGTCAGAGTCATGATGTCCGTTCAAGTGCATGCAATGTCAATTATTTAATTCCCATATTTGAATATTTATTTATTCAATTATCACCGATTCCAAATTTAATCAAAATGTCATCTGGTCTCGTTCTATGATGTTAGAAAACATTCTAATTTTCACACAAATTATTTATCATTTCGTTCTCTGTCCTGAAAAATAATTTGCGCGTCCTTATATTGCTAAATCACTTGGTAAAATACAACGACCCGTTTCTCAAAAAGTCTAAGTATCTACCTACGCTGGGTTCGCTCACATGAGATTATTTATTAAGTATCACTCATGCAAGTTTTAAGGAGAGCGCACACAAAATATTAATTTTTCAATTAATATATTTATTTATTCAAAATTCGATCGCGAGCTTGATTGAATTTCAGATAAATAAATTCTTTGATGAACTCTCATTCGTGATTACTTATTAGGTATCACACGAACAAGCACCAAAGCATGTGTGCAGAGCCCAATAAAAATTAATTTCAACGCAGATATAATTAATTAAATAAGCATCCAATTAAAATTAATTTAAAAGGAAATCAAACATAGGAATAAATTAAAGACATGCAATTACCATCACTTTCATCAAAACTCTGACACAAATGAATTAGTCTGCCATCGCGACAACACAGCACCACATAAAATAATAAACAGAAATCACCGTGCTCATGTCGTCGTAATTTTCACCATAAGCCGCCTTGGACGATCGCAAAATAATAATCTTTAATCCGATGATCGTCGCAACGTCGATCCACATCATCGCGCAACTACAAAAATGATTGGATTTGTATTTGTTCTAGGTTCACACTGCCGATCTTTGAAAGTGAACCGAACGTCGATGAAGCACTCGAACCACCACTGCTCACACGCACCTTAAAGTCACCCGCGGAAAGCCAAAGTAAACCCGATGGGGAAGACCATCGCAGGAAGGAGAGGACACCGGCAAGAGGGCGTGCAGGGGAGAGCGACGCCAGAGAGAAGGCCGCCGGTGAGGTAGTGCACGTGGGGAGAACAGGCAGGCCGGAGAAGGTCGCGTAGGAGAGGGCGACGCCGTACAGGCCACCGGCAGGGAGAGGAGGTGGCGTCGGGCAGGTCGCCGGTGAGAGGAAGGGTCACCGGCGATGGGAGCGACTTCCAGAGGGGAGGGCGGCGCGATGGGGGTGCTGCGCACCGGGTGCGAGTCGCCAAGGCTGTGGGGGCGCTGAAGGGGTGGAGATAGATAGAGAAAAGGAGGGGCGCTCGGCGGGTCCAGCGGGAGAGAAAGGGAAGGGGAGGCCGGCGGGTCCAGCGGGAGAGAAAGGGGAGAGGGGGGTTCGGCCGGAGTGAAGATTGGAGAGAGGGTTTTAAAGGGGTGTGGCATGGGTGATTGGAGAGAGGCTATGAGGGGTAGAGAGGTGACGTGGGAGAGGAAATAGGTAGAAAAAAAATGGGAGAAAAGGTCAAAGGGTGGTTGGGTAATTAGAGAGAGAAAGAAAAAAAACAAAAACACAATCAAAAAGTGAAATCAAAGTTAAAACTAAAATTCAAATTCAAATTAAAAGAAAACAATTATCTAAATATTTAATGTTAGATAATAATAATAATAATAATAATAAAACTAGAACTAAAAATTAATGCACATGTAATTAGATATTATACTATTAAATATAAAAATAATAAACTAATAAAATGATACTATGTTATTAATACTATAAAAACAATGAAATAAAATAAAATAAAAATAGAGAATTAAAATATATACATACTAATAAAAATTAATAAAATAAACTAAACTAAATTTAGTGAAACTGATAATAATAATATAATTTAAATATAATATATATAATTAATATAACTAATAAAAATAAAAAATTACTAATATAAGTATATAAATTAACTAAAAATTATCAAAATATCTAAACCACCACAAAGCTACAAAAATAAACTGAAAATATAAAAATTGGTTAAACTAATTAATTAAAACTATGTAATAAAATTATTAAAATACATGAAAAAATCCATGTACATCAAATCCCCCACACTTAAACTTTTGCACTCCTGGGAAAAACAATCAGAAAGAAAACGCAAGTGGTCGTAGACATATCAAAACATCCAAGTTACAAGTTCAAAATTTTTCATTCTTATTCCTCATAAAATATCTTGCTTCATTTAAAACTTCAATTTTCAAAAAAAACAATTTTCTTTCACTTGCATTCTTTTCAAAACAAGAATGTGCACTCATGTATCATGTGACCTACCTTGCCATCACTCTCATCTCTCAGAAAAAATTTGATTAAAGTTTTTCTCAATTCTCATACACATGCATGCTTACCATAGGCTTGCCATGAATTTCACATCTCCACTAGTGGAAATCAAAAGAATGTACCAATCTCAAGGACTTTACATGAGGTTCAAATGTTTCTGAAGCTGTGGGACGGTGGGTTAAAAAAAATATTGACATCTTTTTGGTAAAAAGGAGGGTTTAATCTTGAAATAAATGCATGATAAATCAATATAAATGTCTCCCTCAAACTCTCGCTCCCCCACACTTAAAACATTGCTTGTCCCCAAGCATATGATAAGCCAATGTTTCGCTCTCTTTTTCTTCACATTTTTTAAGCCACAACTCACTCACAATATGGTCAGGAAAAACTGGTGAGTATCAACCCCAAAACCCCATGGAATAGGTGTCAGACAATAATCCCAAAGAATGGTACACAAGCAGCGTATATGCTGTAACATCTCAATGAAGGTAGGTCATATAGAAAACTCTATAGTTCCTAGAGTAATGGATCATCACTTTAATATGCATCCCCAAAGTCGAGGGTTACCGCGTAATGACCACCAATGTACTCATTGTTGGAACTGAAAAGGGTTCTATATTCCTATATCAAAATAATATGAAATGAATGTCGCTACTGTGAAAAATAACTCAATGATCAGGATGGAATAATGTCAATCCATGTACATCAAATGACTCACTGCCCCTCGAAGAACCCTCTCCATGAGTAAGTCTCTCTCCCCCACACTTAGATTGAAATCATCATGCAAAAATTCAAGAAATTAGTAGGGAAGGGTATCGGCTTGGGCTTATCCTAAAGGGCTCCTGCATGGCTTCTAAGGGCTATACGAAGGAGAAAATTTTTGGGTGGCTCAGTGGGTCAACGAGGCTAAAATATCAAATAGATGCCTCGATCATTTTAGTGCAACTTTCAAAAATTCATATCGCTTTGATGGAAAAACATGGCAAGTTCTAGAAGACAAAACATGGTTGAGATTCCCTCAAGAAAAAGAGAAATAAGAGATGATTTTGAAATGAATTAGAGTCCTCACGGGTATGGAAATATAATTTTGGACATCACAGATGAGAATGAGTTCAAATAAGTGTCTCAAAAATATTCAAGTTTTTGAAAAACATTCGAAGCATGAAATAATATCAGCAATCATCTAAGTCATGAGAGAAAGGATCAGATAATTCCAAAACAAGAATCAGGTGCTCAAACTGCCTAGGGACACAAGTGTTATGTTCCTGACTGTGTTGTGACAAAAATACAATGGCTTTTATGTGGGTTCATCAATGACAATAATGTTAGTTTTTTTCAAAATTTTTTTTACATGGTGTTGTTGCAAGCATAAAATATGAAAAAAATAAAACACTTCCCTGTGTAAGTGCAGATTGACGCGGAGAGGCTGTTTGTATCTGATGAAGCTCCAGAAATGGTATACCTGTAAAACCTACACATTGAAAGCACATACTCGCATCATATCAAAGAAGTCACACCATAATAAAAAAATGTGGATGATAAAAATATTTATGATGAATTTAAATCCACTACTGTGCCGGGAGAAAAAAGATTGTTGTAAATGCATGCCATTTTATTTAAAATAAAACTAAATGAAATGAAATGAAATGCAGTGAAAAGAAAACAAACAAATGATGGGTTGCCTCCCATTGAGCGCTAAGTTTACTTCGTCTTCAGCCAGACGTTATTGAAACTCCACCAGGATCGAACGGAAATGTAAACCATGCATCTGCTTCTTTTTCAGTAGGAGCGCGGAATCCATTCGTTGAAGAAGAGTTTATCCTGCAAGCTGCACAAAATCTCAACGGAATCTTGTTAGAATAATGGATGTGTGGAATGAAATGAAAATATGCCAACTCACAAGGGAATGAATATACCTCACTTGAAGAAAGACTCATCAAATTGTTGAATTTTGGGAAAAGGTTGTCAATGGAAAGATCAAGAAGATTACCTCCTTGAACATACACAGGTGAAAAAGTTCCATTACTAGAATCCTTCAGTGGTTCGCTTATATCCATCACATTCTTGAATGCAGTATCTGGGTTGATGATGTATCCCAATTCGTTTTCACACCCAACTACTAGCATAGAAAAATCCACTGGTTTCCAACTCAATTCATGCTTGATTGTTTCATTGATTGTGCCAAGGTCAAAAATATTGTTAGAATATATGGGTATTTCAAGTGAAGTGTTTTTAACCTCGACGCATAGAGCAAGTGGCTCAGGATCAATTGGTGCAGATGACTCCATTATGTCAATAATGACATCTTTTTCAAAATTTTCTTCTATACCACCCTCATCATATTTCTCTGTCGGTACATGTTTCACCACAATCTATGGATCCTCCAAGAAATCCCATTCTTCCATTGTTTCTAGAAAATTATGAGTGTTCTCTTCCACCAATGCTGATTGATTCTTCGACTCCAGAAATGTTTCAAATGTCTCCATTTTAGAAAAAGTTTCAGACTCACATGGATTTTCAGAAAGAGGTGATTCGATGTCATTTGACGTGATGTCCTCTTGAGTGTGGCAATCCACTGTCTCTTGGTTCAATTCTGAATCTATCATGGTAAAGAATGATCCTAGTTCAATGTCCTCTTCATCCTAAAAAGGTGCAGTTTGATATACATTGAATGTGTCCTTTTTCACTTTGGGATGACTAGGTTGTGAACTCACAGAAGGACATGAAATCACATTTTCTGAGGGACCATTATGTTCAACAGGGCGGAAGACCAAGCTCTCATATTCTTGAAATGTGATTAGATTGGAAGAATTATTTTGTGATGGAGGGGAGTCATCAATTGTATGATAAGAAGGCAGATCAATCCCATTATCAGACTCGGGACATAGATGTTGTTCAAATGGAACCTCTATTGCACTCTCCTCAAAAGAATTGTTTTGAATTAGATCATCAAGGGGTAATGAAGAAGGTAGTTCGGAAATATGATTCATTTGATTTACTAAATTATTCAATTGATTTTCTAGATCTTTTGTTGAGGAAATCAACTTTGCATTGCATTCATCTTGAAGTTCAAACCTCTGATTGGTCTCAGTGATAGCACAATGCAACATGTGTTCAATTATTGAATCATTTGTTTGACATGAATTGTCAAGTTCTAAATTTTTAGGAATGCATTGACTTTGAAAATGATTAACTGATGTATAAGGACTTGTTTCATAGCATGATGAAATGTTCTCATATGGATCATAGCATGGACTTGAATAAAGATCATTGAAATAAACGGGATTACCTGGATAGCTCATGTGCGGTGAAGCATTATATGTCATACCTTGAGTCGGGGCTGCATAGGGCGGATACTGGTTGTAATTGTGTGATGCGGCCCATGTCATTCCAAGCTTCTGGGGGTCTTGAAAATTCTTTCAATGAAAAATTCCCAGAGTAGTAAACTTTTTTTTTTAATTTTTTTTTAATTTTTGACCTAAATTACTCTTTTAAAGGAACTCCTAATGCTACTATTCTCCCCGGCAACGGCGCCAGAAATTTGGCACGCGCGTCGCAACACATGCAAATTTTCAATATTTATTTACCTACTAACTACTGTAGAAGTGGCGAGCAGGGTCGAACCACAGAGAGAATGTGAGTAGACACTAGAAATGTCCTTTTGGAGGAATGTTCAGGCGGATGGGCTTTAATTGTGTGATTAACAACTAAGTTCTAAAAACTAAATGACTATTTTAAAAATGACTAGTTAAATTAACTAAAACTATCTAAGTGAACTTAGCTATGAAAGAAACTAGCAGAGATGGAAGTGTCAGAGTCGTGATGTCCGTTCAAGTGCATGCAATGTCAATTATTTAATTCCCATATTTGAATATTTATTTATTCAATTATCACCGATTCCAAATTTAATCAAAATGTCATCTGGTCTCGTTCTCTGATGTTAGAAAACATTCTAATTTTCACACAAATTATTTATCATTTCGTTCTCTGTCCTGAAAAATAATTTGCGCGTCCTTATAGTGCTGAATCACTTGGTGAAATACAACGACCCGTTTCTCACAAAGTCTAAGTATCTACCTACGTTGGGTTCACTCACATGATATTACTTATTAAGTATCACTCATGCAAGTTTGAAGGAGAGCGCACACAAAATATTAATTTTTCAATTAATATATTTATTTATTCAAAATTCGATCGCGCGCTTGATTGAATTTCAGATAAATAAATTCTTTGATGAACTCTCATTCGTGATTACTTATTAGGTATCACACGAACGAGCACCAAAGCATGTGTGCAGAGCACAATAAAAATTAATTTCAACGCAGATATAATTAATTAAATAAACATCCAATTAAAATTAATTTAAAAGGCAATCAAACATAGGAATAAATTAAATACATGCAATTACCATCACTTTCATCACAACTCTGACACAAATGAATTAGTCTTCCATCGCGACAACACAGCACCACATAAAATAATAAACAGAAATCACCGTGCTCATGTCGTCGTAATTGTCACCATAAGCCGCCTTGGACGATCGCAAAATAATAATCTTTAATCCGCTGATCGTCGCAACGTCGAACCACATCATCGTGCAACTACAAAAATGATTGGATTTGTATTTGTTCTTGGTGCACACCGCCGATCTTTGAAAGTGAACCGAACGTCGATGAAGCACTCAAACCACCACTGCTCACACGCACCTTAAAGTCACCCGTGGAAAGCCAAAGTAAAACCGATGGGGAAGACCATCGCAGGAAGGAGAGGACACCGGCAAGAGGGCGTGCAGGGGAGAGCGACGCCAGAGAGCAGGCCGCCAGTGAGGTAGTGCGCGCAGGGAGAACGGGCTGGCCGGAGAAGGTCGCGTAGGAGAGGGCGACGCCGTACAGGACACCGGCAGGGAGAGGAGGTGGCGTCGGGCAGGTCGCCGGTGAGAGGAAGGGTCGCCGGCGATGGGAGCGACTTCCAGAGGAGAGGGCGGCGCGATGGGGGTGCTGCGCACAGGGTGCGGGTCGCCAAGGTTGTGGGGGCGCTGAAGGGGTGGGGATAGATAGAAAAAAGGAGGGGCGCTCGGCGGGTCCAGCGGGAGAGAAAGGGGAGGGGAGGCCGGCGGGTCCAGCGGGAGAGAAAGGGGAGAGGGGGGTTCGGCCAGAGTGAAGATTGGAGAGAGGGTTTTAAAGGGGTGTGGCATGGGTGATTGGAGAGAGGTTATGAGGGGTAGAGAGGTGACGTGGGAGAGGAAATAGGTAGAAAAAAATGGGAGAAAAGGTCAAAGGGTGGTTGGGTAATTAGAGAGAGAAAGAAAAAAAAAACAAAAACAAAATCAAAAAGTGAAATCAAAGTTAAAACTAAAATTCAAATTCAAATTAAAAGAAAACAATTATCTAAATATTTAATGTTAGATAATAATAATAGTAATAATAATAATAAAATTAGAACTAAAAATTAATGCACATGTAATTAGATATTATACTATTAAATATAAAAATAATAAACTAATAAAAAGATACAATGTTATTAATACTATAAAAACAATGAAATAAAATAAAATAAAAATAGAGAATTAAAATATATACATACTAATAAAAATTAATAAAATAAACTAAACTAAATTTAGTGAAATTGATAATAATAATATAATTTAAATATAATATATATAATTAATATAACTAATAAAAATAATAAATTACTAATATAAGTATATAAATTAACTAAAAATTATCAAAATATCTAAACCACTACAAAGCTACAAAAATAAACTGAAAATATAAAAATTGGTTAAAATAATTAATTAAAACTATGTCATAAAATTATTAAAATACATGCAAAAATCCATGTACATCATGGATGAAAAAATGCCAATAGTGGTTCCTGGAGCTGAGGTGGGGACTAAATAGTGCACCCATATTGTAACTACCTATGGAGGGTGTTGGGTATGTAGTTTACTAAAATGCATCACGAACCCGACTGGGATTTTTCATATTGTAGTAGAGAGAAGTGATCACATATGGCTGTCGATATTTGAGTCAGCATTAGAAGAACTTTGAGACCCATGACTTGGAGTTTTCCGCATTGGTCTTTTCCCTGAGTATGTGGCAGCACTACATGAAGGGTGAGTGGTTTATAGTTTACTCTGACCACAACAACCTTAGGTAAATATTCTCTCAGAAAGAGATGATAATGAGGAAAAAATTATGGATAGAGTTCCACCAGGACTATGACATAGAGAAAATCTATACTACTGGGATGGGGAACTTGTTGGTAGGCACACTTTGCAAGAGTATTGGGTTGCAGTAGTTGAGTGAGGCAACAAAAAAGTTAGCCGTGATGCAGGTATCCTTTTGGGAGGATGATGGAGGGGTTTTCCTTTAGTCGAAGACTTCCACTCACCCACTCTTACAGTGAGTTAGGGAGACAAAATGTGTGGATGTTGACTATGAAGAGAGACATTATCAATTATCCTTAGGATGTGATCTTTATGGATTTTTGAAAGGTGTGTATCACATCATATTTTTCAGAGCGCACACATAAGTACCAGGGACATTATGAGAGGAGGTGATGAGGGAGTTCCATACATCCCCATTGACGATACATCCTGGAGTGGTGATGATTTACCCGGACCTCTAACATAAGTTGTAGTGGACAAGGATAAAGAAATCTATGGCCGAGTTTGTTTCACGATTCCTCACTTTTCAGCAAGTGATGGATGAGCATCAGGTTCCAGAAATCCTAGCCCAACCCCTTGATGTTCCAAAGTGGAAATGGTACTTTATCCCTATGGACGTTTTGATAGAGTTACCATGTATATCTAGAGTCCATGATTCTATCGGGGTGATTGTCTACTGAATCTCCATAATGGAACACTTCCTACTCATCTAGGATCAGAGACCAGTAGAGGGATTGGGATGCCTCTACATCCCAAAGGTAGTATGGTTTCATGATGTTCCTTCGATGGCCATATCAGATTGTGATGCTTAATTTACACTCCTTTTGTGGAAGGGATTATAGGTGGCATTTTCGATGTTGATTCCCTTTATAAAAACCTTCCGTACCTAGACAGAAGGTCAGAAAGAGAAGACAATATAGACCATGGAGAACATGATTCTTCTTGCATCCGTGGATTTGGTCGCAGTTGGGAGGAACACATACCTTTGGTGGAGTTCGCATACAACAACGTCTATCACTCCACTATTGGCATGGAACCATTTGTGGCCTTATATAGGTTGAATTTCTGATCACCCATATGCTAGAAAAACCCGTTGGAGTCGAGAATCATGGGTCTGGAGCTGGTATATGCAACCACCAAGTAGGTCCTAATCCTCATGGAGGGGAAGAGGATTGCACATAGTAGGAATAAGACTTATGATGATAGGAGATATAGACCATTGGAGTTTGAGGATGGAGACCATGCGTCACTTTGTGTCTCACTTAGATGAGGATTGAAGAGATTTATAAAGGGATGAAAGCTATCTCCAGGGTTCATCATAACATTTTAGATATTTATAAGAGTTAGAGAGGTGGGGTTCCTCCTAGACCTTCCCCCACTGATGCATTGAGTGGATGATGTTTTCCAATCATTGTAGTTGAGGAGGAACATGCATGACCCATCAAACATCATCGACTAGGGTGGGATGGACATTGGATATGGGGTGACGTTTGCAGAGTCCCCAGTGGAGATAGAGGTTTGATAGGAGTGGGTCCTATGTGGATAGTCGATTCCTCTAGTGTGAGTTTGGTGGAAGAACAGGATCCTCCAAGAGAGAACAAGGGAGAATGAGGCCCAAATTCATACCGACTACCCTATCTGTTTTTTTAGTTTTTGTTTTGGCTTTCATGGATGTAAAGACCTAAGGTGGGGAGAATATAATGTCTCAAAAATTCAGTATAATTTTTTTATTTATAAATAATTATTTCAATCCAAAAAATTCTACCGAATATGATTTTGAGGCTGAGAGTGCCCTAAATGAATTTCTGAACTTATTTTAGGTACGTTTAGTAAACGTGCTGGTGGGTTTTTTGATCATTTGAATGGAATCATGAATTGACAATCTAATGTAACCTTTGAACTCAGAGCAATAGGATTTTACTAGAAATTAATTATATTCTGATAGCATATACTGAGCAGAAATGTTATTTTTGGACCTTTGGATAAAAATTAAAAAAGAATCTAAAAGAATTATTTTATTTCTTTATCACCATTGAGTGGAAGATGACAATGAAATGATGCAACAATGATGCGATGACGAGGCACATTAATAAATGGTTAATAATGGATCATTTGAAACAACACTTCTATTAACTTAATGGTTAATTATATTTGGATCATTAAATGAGGATAATTTAATGATCATTATTAATGGGAAAACAATGTTGTTATTGTTGTTTTCTTTTTAATAATCCAATATGTGTAGTTTGGGATTTAATCATGAGGGATTACCTAAAAAAAATCTGGCTAATTTCCACTCCAATTAAGAATGAAGAACACCAGTGGATCTTTATCATCTTCAATGCACCTCAGTGAATAGAACCAGAAGTGACGAAGTCGGAACCAAGGACTTCTAATGATGAACGCTTTGGCATCGAACATCAACAAGGTTGGGGGGTTGAGTTTTAGTTCAATGATCATCTATGTTCTTCTTTCCCTAAGAAATGATTAATACAGATCAACCAAAGAACACGTTGATCCATGATCCTTGAGTTTATATTGGAGGGTAAATTTATTTGTGGATTTTGTTCTCTGGGATTCAAACATGGTGAAAATGGTTGGAATTCAAATCCCCAGACCTTCGCTTTGTCTAAACCTCTAACATGGAGGTCCCAGGCCGACACAAATAAGGCCCAAGCACGTATGGTCATTTGGTCTTGATAACCGCATTTTTAAACCAATGAAATTTGTGTTTTAAGGCAATCACATTGAATAAAGTGAACTCTAAGGTCCATAGAAGTAGGCGGCATGAACAATGGACCACCGGTTCATGTTTGATAGTTCACCAAAGGATCTTACACTGTGGTAGTGGCATAGGTAATGGTGGAGGCCACACAAGCTAGCCGTGTACCAGTCAGCTAGATAGAGGGCTGCCTGTCACGATGGTTGGGTGGAGCGGCGCGCTTGACGGGGTTCCGTTGCGACAAGAGATTGTAACCATCATGATTCAGTAGTGGAGGTTGCGGCGTGAGGTGTGGCACTGCGTAGAGGGGTGGACCATGACTGGGCCACCTAGCTAGCTGGTGGAATCGTTGTTCATTGACCATGATTAGAGGTGTCGGACCTGCTGCGTTTTATAGGGCAAAGGAGGAATGATGCAGCCTGTTACCATGCCCTAACTGGATGGTGCACCACCAGCAGCTATAATGGCTAGTCCCCAGTTGGTGGGCCATGCCCCAAGCGGGTCGGGCTAGTACTACCACCCAGCAGGCTGGATCCACACTGGAAAGCTAGAACCACACCAAGTGGGATGGACATGCATCCTTTGGGCCGGACCGAACTAGACCTGGTCTCCAGGTGATCTGACGGGTTGGACCCCCGACAAAACTAGGCCTGACCAAGGGAGACCTGTTGGGCTCGACCCACTAGCCAGGTCGGACCATGCTGACCCAAACCCAATGTTGGTCGAATCTACTCCATCCAGTTAAATCGGGGTATGTGTATCCCCATGTTCCAGGTTGGTCGGGTCGGTCTGACTGGGTCAGACTAGGCCCCGTAATAACTGGCATCTTATTTACTAAAATGCTTATATCATGCAAATCGTGCATCTTATTGACAAGACATTTGCAGATTTGGGACCCTATAGATAATTCAAATCATTCGAAATGATTTTTGGTTACATTCATGGACATTGATATGGGATGAATGGATTAAGGAGAGGTTCTACCAAGCACTCTACGTACGGAACCCTACAGTAGGCAGAGACATGATGATTTCTCGACCAAGACCCAGTGGGAAGTGACTATGTGTGACCTGGTAGGCCCAAGGTGGGGAGTGGAACTATGCAACATGACATACCTATGGTTCTTGATAGGAGGAGTTCCTCAGTTCGACCAAGTTGTGAAGTGTCTCTGTCTTACTTAGTAGGGGCACGATGGGGAGCGACTCTTTGTGACCTATCACCCCCATGATACTAATCAGGGATGAGTACCACATCAGTCCATGTTAGGTGGCATCTTTGTGGGACTCATCTATACTACATTACTCGATAGAGGAGGATTTTTTCAGTAGCTGAGGAGTTCAATGAGATGAATGATGATGCTACTACTGATACCCTAGAATATACATTGCGTGATTTGTATTGTGCTTCATTCTTTTGCTTCATGATTTTCTTGGAAGATTTCTTTGTAATCTTATTTTTGTTTCATGGTCCCCCGCTGAGTATTTTATTACTCACCCCCTGTACAGGCTACGCCAACATGTGTTGTGTCTGGTGTAGATGATCGACGTTTCGAAAGAGGTGCTCAGGGAGATGGGACCAACAGAGGCTATGATGGTGGACTTGGTGGCCAAGAAGTAGGCATGGACTAGTATGAGTATGAAAACATGAAATAATACTTTGGATTATAGTTTCTTCACAACACTCATGATCTGGTGGGGTTTTTCCATAGATCGCCATCAGAATATCTTTTTTATAATTTTTTGTTTTATTTCCTTGTTGGGTTTGTATCCTAGCCCACTTACATTCACATGTACTTGTACTCAGTGTTGTTTTAGCGTTTTAATTTTTCCTCCTTTCAGTGAGTTGGGATGTGGTTGGGTGTGTGTGTGTGTGTGTATAGGTACTCATGAAAATGCCTCCCACTTGCAGATGGAATCCTTCAGCGCTAGTCTCCATCACCTATACTTCATGAGGTGGGCTTGGATTTGTCACCAAACAGGCACTGGGGGACAATTCATGATAGAAATTGTAATAAGAATACTATGATTTAGTTATATAATTATGTTTATGAATGGGATCATTATAGGGGATCAACATAATAAATGATTTCATATAATAAGTTTCTTATTTTTGTTTTATTATTCCTTGGTAACACATTAAATTATTATTTATATTTTTTAAAATGAAATATTCAAAATAATATAATAAGGTTATTTGATTTTTTGTTAATGTCGCATTATTTTATGTTGTAAACTATTTTCATTTCTGAAACATGTATAAATTCAAATGAAAATTTTTATTCATAATAGTACGTATCATTATACTGGTTCTGTGTATTTTCAAACCCTATTATCAAATAATTTAAATTAGGATGTTTTTGTGCCTTGTGAATTGAGTATGAAATTTAATGTATATTAATAAATCAAATTATTTTATGGTTGAAATTACTCTCACTTAAAAAAAATATCCCCTCACAATACCACTTTTGAAAATATTTTGATCACTATTTCTCAAAAAAAATCCTGAAAAACTCATGCCCATCTATATTTTCCATATATTATAGGTTATTTTGTATCTATAATTATAATAAAAGAAGGATTGGGGAGTTAATTAAAGGGGGATATCCCTGGAAGATTGATAAAAAATTTGATATTTCATAAACTACACAACTTTGTTGTTTTTTGAATGATATAAACTGAATACATTGACATCTGTAAAAATTATAAAATAATTTAAAAAGGAAAATTACAATTGAAAGGTTTCAAAAACAAATGTCGATCACTATTAACCAAACTTCACCAATCCAGATGATCAAAACAATACAGTTTTAGTAAATAATTTAATCATGATAAGAAATGATTGAAAATGATTAATAAAACATGGATAAGACTTAAAATATTATAATTAAACTAAATATTCAAAATAATAACAGAACTAATGATGGTATAATTTATAGGATGCCAGTTAAAACTCATGGTTTGGTGGTTTTCATTTACTTTGGTATTTTAATTATATCAATATTTCCATTTAAACTATATTATTTCATGATTTTTCTCCTCTATAGATTAATTTTTTCATTATTATAATTTATATTATATTTTAGTATCGCAATAATGGTTGAAAAATTAGTATTTTAAATGTCAATAATATTAGATATTGTTTGAAGTAATTATAAATGTGTGAAATTATTGTTATATTAACATTTAAAGATAGTTATCCTTTTACCACCCCTACATTTTTATCATTTTATGATACCTAAAACTCAAGTAGTCATGGATTTTCGAAGTAAATTTAACATTAATTTCCCTACGAAACATTTATTTTAATGTTTTATTAATGAAAATTAAATTTCCTCTTATTATTATTGGATAACTATTTGTGTTTATGATTATGGATTGAAATGAAAGATTTTATGACATTTATATTGGATATTTAAACCCCCATGAGTTTTATTAATGTTTTGGTTCCTGAAAATTTTATATGATGATCTGTGTGTATGATAAATCGATAAAATTCATTTGGTAATAATAAAATATTTAAGTGGACAAAAGTTACACATATGAATATGTTGTAATTTCAGGGTAAGACGTTTCCATTATGTAATGTTGTTGGTATTAATTAGGATATTTAATCCTTTAAAAATTATTTCTTCATTAACATTATATTATATTTTAGTTAAATAATTATTTAAATATATAACCCTAATAAGATTCATGAAGATGTTTTAAAAAATATTCATGATTAGAAGATTCTTAATAATTTTTGGTAATTGATGTTGTTTTTATGATTAAGTAAGTGATTATATAATAATGGTAAAAATTCTCATCAGTATTAATTTTATTTAATGGAATAATGATTTCTTCATTTCTAATACATAATTGTTATTTAATGTGGAATAATTCCTTTTTAAATGGTTATAACAAAATTTAGGATGATTACATACTGTAGAAAGGTCAAAAATTTTGTTATGAATACTCATCTTGAAATAAGGATGTCTGACGTCAATACAATAATACAATCAATTTATGAATATTTATTCTTTAAATTAAACTAAACTATATAGATGTTTACTATTTTTAATGCAATATTATTGTGAACTCTCAAAAATTCTATACAAAAATGTTAATGAAAATTTAGGGAAATAAAATATATTTTATATTTCATTTAATTGTGGTTTAATTTTGTACAAGAAGTTGTATTCCCTCTTAATGAATGGTTTGTATAACATTATAGGATTAGATGTTAATAATTTAAAGAATCATGGTTGTGCTAATTTTTATTTATATTATCATGGGTGAATTTTTCTTAACTATTGGGCTTTTCATGTAGATTCATATAATCTATGAATATTTTAAAATGTTCTACTACAATGGTATGAGGGTGAATAATGTATTAAAGAATAAAATGATAATATACATCCAAATCGGAAACTGTAATGGATTAAAAATGGAATTGAGTTGTTTTTGGATGTGTTCGTATAACTAACCATAGGTATAAATGGACGTACCCATTTCGAAAGTTAAAAAAATCATCATACATAACTAAGTAAATACTTTTCCATTTAATTAAACAACACCATTTAGATTTTGGTGGACCCTCATTCAAAATTTAATCAAGAGGTTGGAATTATGATTTTAAGAATTTCTTTGTTGTATTGGGTTTTTTGGAGTATTATAATTTAACAAATTATTATTTATAATATTGAAGGTGATGTTTATTAGTGGTGGTATTTGATTTAGAATACTGAGGATAATAATTAAATTGATATGATGTAATTTTATAATACTAAAAGACATTTTCATCCAAAAATATCTTCATAATGATATTCATCATGGGAAAAAATATAATTTATAATGTAAAATAATAATAAAGAAGTATTACATTGTTCATATGAATGAAATTTTACAATATTGGGCATGTATGCTGTGAATTATATTCTAAAACAAAAATTTTTAATTGATAGATTTTATATATTATTTTAACCAAATTAACTAATGGATTTGATCACACAAAAATTTAAATGTAATTTGGAAATACTTTACTGTGTACAGATGCATCATTTTTTGACATGTATAGACAACATAACAACTATTGTTACAAGAAATAAAAGAAGAAAGAAATATAGGAACAATAGATAATGAAATAGGAATGTATGGTAATTCATGTTTCTCATTATCCAATATTTATTAATAAGAATTAAGGGGAGTGTGTGATGAAATTAGATAAATTTATCAGTGTGTAAGAATTGTACATTTGGATCTTGATTTCAAGGAATTACTCAATGTTATTGGATAGATCAATAATTATAACGAGCCAGTTTAATGTTATAAATATAATGGGATGGGACATCCTGAAAATGTCTATCTGAATATATTTTGGAATGGTGAAAATAATATATATCATTGGCATAAATTTATGGAATTGTAATTTTATAATTATATAATTGAAGTTGATCTCTCAGATGATGAGGTGACTGGTGAAAATCATAGTTACACAAATTATTTCAATGGATTGTCTGATACTGAATATATAAACTTGTTTGTTTCTAGGAAATTTTCAAGTAAATTTAATTTCAAACCATAATATATGTAGAAATATTTTTTTTTTAAACTAATAATGTGGTATTAAAATAAATTGATTAATAAGAATCATCCAATAGTTTTTTTGAATAAATTTTCCAATAAATATTTTTGTCATACTCATAGTAAATATCAATATTATTTTGGATATGGATTGGATTTTAATTAATCAGGGTAATATATATTGGAGAGAATAAAAATAAATATTTTATATTTAGAATGAATTTTACATTTCATATAAGAATGACTTAATGAAAATGATAATGAATTATGATGAAGAAAAGCTATTGAATGATGGGGTGAAAGATATAATACTAATGTCGATAAAAAGAAGACAACTATTCGGGATAATGATATTCATATAATAAATGAATTTTAAAATATATTTCCTAATGATATACCTTGTGGTATATGTAACTATGACATTGAATTTCTATAAACATAATTCCCGAAAAAAAGATAATATCAAAAATTTATTATTGAAAATGATATTTTATATATATTAGAGATATATACAATATGAGATGACTAAATTGATATGGTTTCATTCACCCATGGTGTTCACTTTTTGGTTACCATATTTTTGGAGACAATATATGGTTCATTCAAGGTTGAAAATTATTATAGAGAACTCCATTTCATTAATATTAAGAAAAAGTACCATTTTTTATATATTAATGACATTTTAGATAATGATATAAAAAATAAATTTATTTAACAATTCAACACTTTTATGGATATAATTACATGATTGTAAAATGAGAAAGAAATATAAGGGATTTCGTTTTCAAATTATGGAAATGATGAGTTTATGGGAAATCCCTTTTGATTAAAAAATGATCCTTTTTTATTTATAGATCTATAAAATTATTTTTTCTATGATTATTTGGATTGAAAAATTGTGGTATTCAATGATGATATTCATAATTATAGTATGCATTATGTGAACCACGTGTTAGATCTGTGATTCCTTATAGATTCTAAATAAAAATATATTTTCTAGAAAATTAAGAAAATTAGAATTTGGTTGTTGTATATTTAATCATATGTTCATATTATAAATAAATAAGGCCTGAAAATTAATACTGTTAAAACAATAGTGATGGATAATCACTAGTATGTAATCATTCCTCTATAATCTTATGTTATCATATACTATTATGTCAATTTATATAGTTTATTGAAAAAATGTCTTTATTAGAAAACCAATTAACTAGGATATTTATAAATGGTGTTAGATTCATTTGCAAAAATTTATATAATGAATTTTTATGGAATTTAAAAGATGAATAGTAAATGCTAGTTTTTTGGACATTCCACAATGAAACTAGCATTATATTATTTATTATGATATTTATTTAAATATTAATTAATGTGTTTTAATGGAAAATGATCGTAAAAAAGAATATGAATCAAGAAAGTTGAAACCCTATAAAAAAATTTATCAAATGCATTGACATGAATATTCAGTGGTAATTAATAAATATAAATTTTTGATTCATAATTTATGTGGTATTAATTTTAATATATATAATTTTTTTATCACAAATATCTAAAAATAAAATTTCACTAAATAGCTATTAAGGATGAGTGTGAGGATATGGTTAGAACTAATAAATAATAATGATTTATGATTCAATTTACTATAGGAAAGGAAAATAAGATAGAAGATTATTTGAGATGAGGGGAAAATACATTATTTGGAAAAATACATTTAAAACATGATATATTTGTTAGTTATATAATAAAACATATAACCAATGTTCTGTTTAAAAATTTAGTATTCCATTAGATCATGTATTTTTACCTTCATCCTTATTATACTACATTAATTATAATCATTATTTGTTTCTCGATGTGAAATGGACGCTGAAAGAAGACATCTAGATTATTATATTGATATAGAATTTGATATAATATTTGGAATGTGTTTAAATATGTTGTGTGATCATTAGTAAAAAAATAATTATTGTGCGAGGCTCATGGATCTCCAAATTCTTTTTATCAGGGGACAACTATTTCATACAAAGTTCATATGGAGTATTATTGATGGGAGTAGATTAGATATATAATTTATGATTTTACTTATAAGTTTCTTACATTTAAATATGATAAATATTAAAGTCAATAACTAAAACAGTTTTATTATATATTTATTTTTATAAAATAGAAAAGGGAGCACAGATCAATGTAATTTTTTGGGGGATTACCAATGAAATATGAAGGTAATAAAAATATATATTTTAGTGATCACCATTGGAATAATATTTATCATTCTAATACTATTTGATATGTTAATAAGGAAATAATCATTATAAACAACATATTAATGATATTTTCATTTTATATAGTTGTACTTTCTATATTTTATCAAATAATTCACAATATTATGCATCCAATTTTGGTAAGTGACATTTTAATTTTATTGATACTAAGTTAAGATTTAATATAACTTTTTACCCTTCATATGATGGAAAATCACGGAAAAAAATTATAATCATTATATGTCATATATTGGTTTTATTATTAGATTATTAGGTATCTTCAGATCAAACACATTCATTAGTACAATTTACTTATAATTACATTTTTCATTGATGTATAAATATGGGACCATATGAGGAATTAATTGGAAAGCGATTTCATGCTTCAACATATCAAAATAAATTATAGGAAATAATAATTTTTGGTCCGTATTTATAAAACACATGATTCAGAAGATAATATTATTAATCACTATACTAGATAAGTTAAATATGGGATGATGATAAATGAATTAAACCATAAGAAATATATTTTCTTTCATATATGGGACTATGTTTTTATTAATATATCTTTTTGGAAAGGTGTGGAGAGTTTCATAAATAGAAAATAATTATTTTTTAATTTTTCCATATAAAATTAAAGAGAAATTTGGATAAAATAATTATTTAGTATATTTATTTCCCAATTTATATTCCATATATTATATGTTTCACATTTCTTTGTGAATTGAGTATATACTTGACATATCTCATGTAATAATCTATATGTAGGAAATGTTAAAGTTGAACCACTGGTTTAGGATAAAACCAGATCTGATTCCTGGTATAATAGATAAATTATTGAGAAATAGTGTAACCAACCATGTTAAATAAATGTAAAAATATCATATGATTCAATATACAATAGAATAATTGGATAATGATATTTTATAGAAAAATATTCCAACTCTTTTTATCAATGAATAAAATTGTAATAAAAAATTACATTAAGGGTGTTGAGAATTTTGCTACACATTTATTTCCTGATAAAGCGTAAAATTAAAACATTATAGATATTAATTCTCTAGAATCAATGTAATTATTAATAATAATAATAATGAAGTTTTTTATTATTTTATGAATAAGAGTAACTTTTTTGGAGAATGTTGTTGTTTTATTACTACTATAATCATTTCTATGTGTTATATATATAATAAAAAACTATTTAATAATTTCCTATTTTTTATTCTGAATGAATCAAATTATATTTGGAATCAAGTAATTAATATTTTCATAGGGTTATTTATTAAAATTTTCTAAAATGGTGGATTTTTCGATGAAGTGTATAAAATATTGTGTCTTCATATACTATACCATTTTATTTTCTAAATTATTATCAATTTAAGATTATTATTTTTATTAAATTTTAATTTATAATAATATTCATTTTGTATTCATGATTTTTTTTCTTGTGATTGAATATTATTTGTCATTTCAGTGAAAATTAATTTTATATTTAAAAATAATTTTCAGAAAAAACATTTCATTAAAATATTCATAGTTATATTAAACATATTTTATACAATGTCAATAAATATAATATTGTGAATGTTGTAAATATTTCTAATCATATGTTATCAATTTTTTATAAACATTAATTTTATTTTTGGTTACAAATTATCAATGTAAAAATTTACCAAGCATGGTGAATGTTAAAATGTGGTAAAATAGTTGAAACTATGTGATAAGGCTAAAAAATTAATTTAATTATTTAATTATTTGAGAGAAATATATACCTTATTTACATTATATTTCAAAATAGTGCTATTTTGTTTCGATATGAATGGATTATAAAATTTATTATGAATTAATAAAATATTTAATAGTGTGTAATCCTCTCACTTATAAATGGATCCTTTCACCAACACACTTCTCTATAAATTTTTAAAATTAGTGCAACCAATCTCTAAAAAAACCCCACACCCTTTTCTACATTAAATAGAATTTCATATGCAACCAAAAGATAAATATTTGAATATTTATGGAGATTAAAATGTTTGATATACAAGGATGTTGTGGTTGTCTTAATAGACTACGTTGTAGTATCATTTTTCTTCCATATAATCTATATATTTTTTACTATAAAAATAATTCCACAATCATATTTTTATTATAATAATTTTCTATATTAATGGTACAAATTTGATCTATTATATATTTACCAATGGAAAATAAAATCTTACTCATGTTATGTGTAGACTACTACCACTACTAATGACATGTGTTAGTTTTCATCACCATCTCAAAATAGTGGTTCAAAACAAAACTTTAATGAATTGATATGATAATTATAAAGTATTAATTTTTATTTTACGGTAATGTAGCCATTATATTTATAATATTAACAAGAATTGGTCATTGTAGAAATTACTTTTCTAAAAAAAATTATTCCAATACACTATACAGGTAATTACTTCCATATTATTCACTTTTATTTCTGATTTAAATATATCACTTAATGATTATGATTTATCATCTTAATCATATGTTTTATGAGAAAATTAATATTTTTTTGAAATTATATTATAATTGTAGAATAATATATTTTTACTCATTCAGTCATAATTACATGTTCTTGTTTAGGAATGTTTTAACACCCATATTAATATTATTATATCATTTATTCCAAGAGATTTTTTGAAAAATTTAATACTTGTAAAATCATTTATTTAATGAAAAATTTAAAAATCTTTTATAATAATATAATACCGAAATATAATTCATATGATTGGAATTAATGGAAAATATTCATCATTATTTTAGATAACTAATAATAAGATTATCAATAGAGATTTCAAAAAATTCAACTATTTTAAAAAACTACACCCATCTATTTCAATAATTATTGGAAACATGGACTCTGAAAAATATAAAACATGTTAAAGTTTTTGACATTTATATTTTTATAATACTTTGATTCCAATGGTTATTCAGATACTATGAATATAATTATCCCAGTACTATGAAAGAGAAAATTAATTAATTATTATATAAATGAAACGTGATAATAAATTATTTAAAAGTGATAATATTAAAATAATAATAATGAAAAAGGTTCTATATAAAGCATATAATTAATATATTTTTCAATAGGTAATAAGACAAATGTAGCATTCCTAAAATTGAGGGAAAGGGAAATTTACTTTAATCCTTAATTTAAATATTTTAAACTATTATATTCAAGTATTTTTCAATGAATAAATTAATTCATGATATTTTTTCAATAACAATTATAGTTTTCATAAATAAAACATTTAATATATTTGAAAAAATTACACTTATTTAAAAATAAATCTTTTAATAAATATTTATATGTATAATTCTTGAATTTTTCTATAATGGTGTGTAATTAATGTTTTTATCATCTACCTCTTGGTATCCGTTTCTAATAATCTCGTACATTCCTTATTTTGAACCTTACTTTTCAAATATTTATGATTTTTAAAAGAATATTACATTCTCATTATTTGTGGATATTTTATTTTTAAATAATTATAAATGAACTTCTCATATCATCTTATTTTTATCCAATGACTATATGTTCTTCTGGATGATAGTTAATGATTGTTTTAATGATTATTATGTTGGTACTAAAACCCAACATTGTTTTATTTTTATTATGTTTCATAGAAACTATATATTATTATGGGTGGGTGTGATGTATCCCTGTAATTTACTAGGTAGTGATGATAGAGTTAACTAGATATAAGTTCCCACATTGAGGATATTGCAATTATCATGTTATGTTATTCCTTTGAGATATAATATTGGGATTTACGTAGAATTTTATTCTTTTAGGAATGTAATTTGACATAAATTGGTAAGTTATACTAATGAATAATTCATATGAATATTAATTCCCCAATAACCATAATGATTATGGTTTTGCAATAATACTTTCTTAGGAGATGTTTTAATAAAATATTTGTGCTACAAGGAGGATTTTATGACTAAAACAATTATATGTAATAACGGAAATTTTATAACGAGTTATAATTTTATTCAATTTATCTATATTATTTAAGTTTTTTATATATGTTACTAATATTTAATATCAAATATAGTATTTTTATATCATTTTATATGATTTATTATGACATAAATGACTTATTTTAAAGTAATTTTTTATTTTGTTTTCATTATTTCTTAGTTTTGGGCTTTCCCAGGCATTTTGGTGGAAATGGTCGGTTATAAAAATTTGGGCCACACCATGATCCCATTTCTAGATTTTAAAAAATATTGTTTATTTTATAAACAATTCATTTTTAAACATTTTCTTCTAATTCCACTTTTCAATTGGAATCCCCTGGTATATTAAAATACCCATAACTATTTGGACCACATAGTAATCAATAATAAAAAATGATTTGTGTTTTTTTTAAGGTATTAGGCTGGCCCGTAATCCCATTTCCTGCTTAAAATTATATAATTATTATAAAATATTTCATTTATTTATACTGTTATTCTGTGATTCAAACTCCCCCATGTTGCCAAAGACCTAAGTCTCACCCACATTATATAGTTTTCCCCTTTTGAGATCATTTCCCCTGAGGATTAGGGATAGATTTCTTAATCATTCTCAAATCGAACAGATTTAAAGTGGTAAATTTTTCATTCACAGTTCTTTCAATTTTCACTCGTTTTCTCCCATTTAAGTCCCCACATGACCTACTGTGACTTTTTAGAGCCTCCATACCTATTTTTGTAACTGGGGGATTCATATTGTGGTTGATTTGGGGAATTAAATAAATATTTTTCCAAGAGTTTCTCTCTTCAATTCCTTCCTTCTCCTCAGGGTTTCCTCTCACATTCATAAAGGTCTAAAATGACCAAATGTTAGGGTTCATACCAAGGGTTTTATTTGGTATCTTTTTTGTAAAATATGGTGGTCTATGGATGGATTTAACTTCCTTGTGGTGCGGTAGTGGTGCAATTGATGTTTCACACAAAGATTTGTTGTTTCAACACATCTAGTTGGTGATTCCTTATGTAATAAATTATTGATGAGTAACCTTTCTTGGTTTATTACTTTAGCATGTTCTTGATCTATTTTCTGTCATGTGAAAACCATTTTTTATAGCGATAGTAAACCATTTAGTATTGAAATCACATTTTTGTTTGAAGTGTGTATTTTCCAAATGTAACTCATGTGCTATCTCTTGTGGTAGTTTTATAGAATATAAGACAGAATTATTATATGATTAAGGGGGCGTAAAATTCTAGTTTTGTAAATTTTTAGTGTTATTTGGGCCTTAAAACGGGGTTTTGAATGGGTGTTATGTGCAAAACCTTATTTCACCACTTGAAAGCATTTTATTAAAATGTGTTTTTTTCACATGTATCTTTTGTGGTATCAGTTGATATAATTTTATAGCACTTTAGAATGGTTAAATAAATGTTCAAAGGGATGCGAATTATGCTTTGGTAGAGACTTGGTGGGATTTTTTCATTAAAAGAGAATTTTGAAATGGGTTTTCTGTGCAAAACATAGATTCACCCCTTGAGTTTGTTTTGTGAAAATAGTGAATGTTTTATTTGGTTAAACAGAGTGGAAAAAAGGTGTATATGTACTATTTTGGTGAGTTTGATCACTTAACAGGGGTTTCTGAAAGGTAAATTACTGATTTATGAAGTCAAATATTTTTACAATGTTTTATAAATCTCAGAAATATTTTATCAAATGGAAAGAGTGGTCAGAAAATATTTGTAGGCTGTTTCAGGTGAGTGTGATGTGAAAAGTAAATTTTCTTGATGAAAGAAGTATTATGTGATATATGTGTGTGACATTTTATGTGGGTTAGAATATCATGGTTTATTTTTATAAATTTGTTTAAGGTATTTTTGGAAAGGTTAATGAAAAGTGAATTATTTTGTAGGCTATTTTGGTTGAGTTTGATTTCAAAATCAATTTAAATAAAAAGGGGGATGAAGTTACTTGTGTGATGTACATGTTGTTGTTTTGGAGAATGTGGGATGTGTAAGTGGTATTTTCATGTGCATATTATATTTCTTATATTGTTGAACTTGTTTTACCACAAGAGGGAAACCAGAGTATCTAGGTGGGTGGACGTGTACTAGTATGCTCGTTATCCCATTGGGTTTGGCCTTAGTTTAATGTATAATGTTTGAAAATTACAAAACTAAATAAACTATTATGATGAAGGAGGGTTACCAATGGATTATGAGTATGTTTCCAATTAGTGGCTCATGCATGAGAACATATATTTGTGATGGTTACTTTCACCAAGATATATGATACCTAAAACCCACTGCGGGCTACTACCTACAGGTTATTTCTAATTTCTTGTGCCTATAGGAAGATTTTTTCTTATAGATATCATATTATATTGTTGGACGGAAAATTTATTAGGGTTGGTATTATTTTTCTAAAAGTGTTAATTTTTTAAAATATCCCACTAGAAGACTATTTTTATTTATAGTTTTATCAATTATAAATTGTTATTATCAATTCATGTTATAAATACTTTCATGATTTTCGTCATTGAATATTTATCACATGGAATATCCTAGTGGTGGTATCATACTCTGATTTTTATCACACCCTTCCTACACCCTTGGGATTATGTATACATTGTTATTTTTTTGTCACAGGTTTGGCTAAAACATTCATGCAAATGGTTTGGGTTTTTAGCGGTCCATCGTGATGTAGTGTTGTAGATATGGCTTGAGGGTGGTGCCTCTTTTCATGTATAGGTTATTGGGATATATTTTTTTGGGGTTTTTAGCATTTTTATAATCATTTAGAGTTTTTTAAACTATTATATTTAGTTTGAAATTTTATAAAATATTATTTTGTTTGAAAAATCCAAATTGGTTTTATTGGACATGTTTGTCACTGTATGGTTTTTAACTCGGGTAAATAATTCCCATTTTTTATTTTTTGGTACTCGGGAAAATGTGCCAGCTAGTGGGGATCGAGAACTCCCTTTGGGAATCACCATGAGCTTGGTTGGGGGCTAGTTTTGATGGCGACCAGATTCGATTTGTGAAAAAATGGTATTAGAGGAGGTACATGTTAATTCCATGGGTCATATTATTTGGGGAAGAGTCGAGATAGACCAGAATTCAGATTTTATTAACATAAAATTATTTTTATGGGTAGTGTGCCAAGAAAACTCACCTCATGATGGGATTTGAGTCACCCGGGGAAGTTGGGATTTATCTAAGTCTTCTAGTTTTCCTGGTTTGATGATGATTACGGGAAAGGAAAAGAGATTTGGGTTAATTCTCTCAGTGAGCTCATAGGGCTTGGAAATACATGTGGAGTTGGGGATAATTCCCTATAACACTCTCTATGATGGGGATGTGATTAGAGTATGGATTAAAACCACATGTACTATTCACCCGTCGAAACGATATTCCTCTTGCATTGTCATGTGTTTTTTAGTTTTGAAATACTGGATGTCTGGTTTTAATGTAAAATTGACTTGGTTTCAAGAAGTGTAAAATTTTGTGAAATGATTATCTAATGTATAGAGAATGGATTGATTTGTGAGATGGTGTAACTAAATTTTTAGAGTTATTTTGAAAGGGAATTCGGTGTATTTAAACCTATTTTGAAAGAAGGAGCTATGTTAATGATGGGTTTAAAAAAGTGTTTCCAATAGTGTTTTCTAAAATATTAGTGGTGTTTTAATAGGATGAGATGTTTTGAAATTCATGTGAAGGAATTGTAAGTGAGTTATTATCTAAATGGTTGTGTGTTTTTGAAAATTTTGGTAATCATTAAACTGGGATATTTATTTCTTAGTAAGCAGTCTTGATAAAAAAGTTATATTGGTTGACTGTTTTTTTGAAAAGTGGAAAGACTTTTTGTTTTATCGTTTTGTATTTCCGTGGAAACCACATGCATGGGGTTATATGGGATGATAGATGGTTGATGGAATGGCTGGATGAGTGCCATTATGTATATGAGGTGGGTGCCTGCCGTGGCATAGAAATGTGTGTGTGTGAGGCCATGGGGTACTGTTGGTGGATATGCTAACCGCTAAACTGTTAGTTTTCAAAGATGTGACTTTAAAAGAAAAATGATGTATTGATGAGTGGTTTGGGATGGTTTGTCTATGTGATTTTAAAATGTTGGTTTTTTGGAATGTTTTGAGTCCAAGAACACCTTGTGAACCATGGTATGGGTTTGTGTTTGGTCGGTAAGTTGGGTTGAAGGGATGGTAAATGATCTATTCTGATAAATGATTCAAGATGCATTTATGTTGGTTCCCTTCATGTTCCTGGATTTGGTTGAGGAATGTCTTGACCAATGGACCAGGATGGTTGGATTCTTAGGTTCTCTCATTGGATAAGGTGTTCCCCCAATTAAGGGTTAGCGCATGTCTGATGTGCAACCCCGATTGTTTCTCCATTGGAAAATCCTTCAGTTTATAAATATAAGGATTAGTTTCTCAAGATTTGTAGAATAAATCTACACAACTTCTTTTCATGGTTTTTCAGATCCTCTTTTAGTAGGAGAGTGCTCATGGATGGTTGAAACATACCTTAGTTTCTTAAGTTACCTGATTCATCGAAGGTGGAAGTGGTCTGGGGTTGTTAGTGTAAATGAATATCTAGATGGTTTATAAGAGGTCCTATGGGTCATTCGTAGTCTCTTTGAAGAATGTGTTAACATTAAACCACTAGTGTGGGAATTCTTCTCATGAGAGGCTATTATGGAAACTTTCTATTATTGTTTGTTGTTTGAGTAATTAGCATAAGATCCCTTTCCATTTATTGTTTCTTTTAGTCAAAATAGTCATTTTCAGGAACACCTTATGATGTTGTCTGCTCATTTGACAGTAAAGGTGATGGTTGCGCAATCCTCTAAGCTTCTCAATTATGACGGGAGTTTGTATCCCTTGTAAAAACAGAAAAATCCTCTATTTTGGAGGAATGATATTATATGGGTCATTTTCTTCTGTTGTCACTCACCCAAAGAAACAAGGTGTGATTTTTGTGCATCTTCTATGCCCTTGTTTCAGTGATATTTCAGGTTAGGGTAAAGTAAGTTTTAATGTGTGTTATGTCATGGTGAACCCATCAGGGTTTTCAGTGTACATATTTGTATCATTAGATGATGAAGTTCTATTTGGGGGTTTCCAAAGCCTAACTGCGAAGACGAAGATGGTTCAATCATTTGAGCTCCATCCATAGGTCAAAGAGAGAAGCTAAAGTGTATTCAGGGGAAATCCCATGGTCATTCCAACCCCTGTAAAAATTCTTATCCTCAATATGAAATATGATAATAGTTTAAACCTCGTTTGTCATCATATTTATTATATTTTTTCCATTTGTTGGAAAGAGGTGGAGGGCCTCATCCCCATGTTATCACCCAATGAAATACTTCCACCCTTTGGTTTCCATTGAGTTTTTTGAGTATGGTTGGGAATTGGGATAGATATGTTGAGCACATGTTTTTTTATGATTATTAGTGACCGTGTTCTAGGAATCCATTCATATAAAAGGATACCCACTATTAGCGCCTGGTTTCCCAAACCATGTGTACTAACCATAAAATCGTCCAAACATTATAAATTTTGGGGTTGTTTTATGTTATCCCATGCTGGTTGGTTAGGATGGTTTGGTAATATGGTGGGAAGACCCACTATTAATTTTAAGTAATTCTTTTGAAATGGTCTAATCAGTTTTTACCCATTGTACGAGGGAGTCTGTTTGGGCCCCCACCCGATAGTTCCCTAATCCTATCTCAGGAAGATTCGAGTTGTCTCTTATTGTGGGGTGTTATTTGTTTCTACTCATTCTAGTAACTCATTATTTTACTTGTTCTATGATTAGTTTTTGGTAGTATTTTTTGTAGATATCTAACTATGAATAGCTTCCTGGGGTAAACGTTGGGATTGGAGGGTGCCTAATGGTTTAGTTTAAGCAAGGTAAGTGTAACCTTGTTTTTTGTTGTTGTTTGTTTGGGTAAATTGCATAAGTAATTTTAGGATAGTGTTTTATGATTTTTAATTTTTGGGATGATGTCTAAATGTACTTTATTGTTTTAGGAATGTGGTGTAGGTTTTGGTTTGTGAGAGTATTACTATCTTAATTGATCACTGGAGGTGTTTTAGCCATTGGGGTGATGCTTTGTAAAAGATTCTATTTCAGAGTATAGGTTGGGTTGGGTTTTTTCTTTTGGTCATGCTATGACTTTCTAAGTGATGAATGTTTTATGGTGGATAATTGGTCATTTGTGATTTTATTTCCATTCTTTCTTTTTTTTGGTGTTTTCCCATGGATTTTGGTTGAAATGGTGGGTTCTCAAAATTTTGGCCAAATTGTGGGCCCATTTCAAGATTTAAAAATAAATTTGGATTCTATTATAAAACCATAATTTTTCAAAATTTTATACCCATTCCAAATTCCAATTGGCATAACCTAGTATATTTAAATTCCTATATCCATTTGGACAACATAGGAATCCATAACCACGATGGATTTGAGTTGGTTTATTATGGAATTGGGCCTACCCATAATCCCATTTCGTGGTTTAAATTATATTTAAAAAAAACTCAAATCTCATTCAATAATATTATATTTTTTGATGATTTTTCTACCCACTAAAATACAAACAACTGCGGTTCACCGAAATTAGCGAGTATGCCTCTTTGGAGCACATCTACCACACAGATTAGGTCACCATTCTCAATCATTCTCAAATCAAACATATTTGAAGTGGTAAAATGTTTATTTCATAAAATTTTATATTTTCACTCCATTACCCCATTTAGTCCACACATGACCTATAATGACTCCTTCAATCCCCTCTACTAGTTTTTTAACATGGAGATTCAAATTTCGGTGGATTCTGGGTGATTTCTTCAATATTTTTTCATGTTAGTGTTTCTCTCTTCATTTCCTTCCTTCCCCTTTGGGGTTAATCACCCTTTCACGATGATCTAAAATGTACATAAGTGAGGTTTCATACTGAGGGATTCATTTTCTGTCTTTTTTGTAAAATCTTTTTGTATAGGTCTGGATTTATCTTCCTTGTGGTGAGCCGGTGGTGTAGATGATGTTTTACACCAAGATTTGAGGGGGTTGACACGTATAGTAGGTGATTCCTTGTGTAAGAAATTATTAATGAGAAATATTTCTTTGTTTATTAATTGATCATATTCTTAATCTATTATGTGTGGAGTGAAAACCATTTTTGGCAGTGATAGTAATCCATTTAGTATTAACGTTACATTTTTTTTGAAGTGTGTATTTTTCAAATGTAACTCATGTGTTATCTCTTGTGGTAGTTTTATAAACATTGAGAGGGATTTATTAGTTATTTATAGGGGAGGTAAATTATGTTTTGGTAATGTTTTAGTGTCATGTGGGCCTCAAAATGGAGTTTTTAATGGTTGTTATTTGTAAAACCTTATTTCACCCCTTAAATGCGTTTTATGAAAATGCATGTTTTTCATGTTTATCTTTTGTGGTATCATTTGTGGTAATTTAATATCACATGATAATGGTTTAATAAATTTTAAAAGGGATGAAAAATCATCTTTTGTTGGGTTTGGGTGGTTAAAAGAGGATTTTGAAATGGGTTTTGTGTGAAAAACATTGTTATACCCCTTGGGATTGTTTTTTTAAAATTGAATTTTTTTTATTTTGTTAAAAAAAGAGAAAAGGGTGTATATGTACTAATTTGGTGAGTGTGTTCACCTAAAATGGGGTTTTATAGGTAATTTGGTGATTGAAGAAATCAAATATTTTTATAATGTTTTATAAATATATGAAATGTCTTTTCCAATGGCATGAGATATGTTAAACATGTTTGTGGGTTGCTTTGTGTGAGTGTGATGTGAAAAACGATTTTTTTGATGAAAACAGTATTATGGGATATTTTTGTGGGCTGTTATGTGAGTTTTACAATATTTTAAAGGTTGTAAAAATTTTTTAAAGGATTTGTGGAAGGGTTAAAAGAATGTGAAAAGTCTTGTGGTCTATTTCTGTGTGAGTTCGTTATCAAAATAAATTTGAATGAAAAGGGGGATGATGTGACTTATGTGATATAAAAGTGGGATGTTTTGTGAATGTGTGATGTTGAAGTGGTATTTTCAAGTGAAAATTATATTTCATGGCTTTTTGAACTTGTTTGAGCACAAGAGGGAAACTCGGGTATCTTGGTGGTTGGATGTCTACTAGTATGCTAGTAACCCTGTGGGGTTTGGCCTTAGATTCACATAACATGTTTGATTATTACAACAATATCTAAACTATGATGATGATGACGGGGGAAGATATGTTATGGTTATGTTGTCTACTAGTGGCACGTACATGTGAACAAATATTTGTGATGGTTACTTTCACCATGATACGAGGTACCTGGGACCCACAACAAGCTAGTGCCTATGTGTTATTTCCCATTGCATGTTCTCACTTGATGGTTTGTTCTTATCATTGAAATACAGTATGGTTGGATGTAAAATTCAGCATTGTTTCTTTTAATTTTTTAAAATGTTTTGATTCATTAAAATAGCCCACTTGAATTTTTATTTATTTAATGTTGTATCCTTTAAAAATTGATACAAGCATTTCATGATTTGAAAAAATTCAAGATTTTTGTCTTTGAATGTTTATCACATGGAATATCTTAGTCGGGGTATCCTGATGGGATTTGGTTCACACCCCCCTTAAACCCTTGGGTGTAAGTAGTCTTGGTGTTTTTATTGTAGGTTTGGGTAAAGATTTTGTCTCAATGGTTCAGGTTTTTAGCGGTCTATCTTGATGAGGTGTTGTAGAGATGGCTTGAGGGAGGCGCCTCTTGCCATGGAAAGGTTCTTAGGAAGCCTTTTTTTGGTTTTGTACCTTTTTTATAGTCTTTGAGAGTTGTTTTAAACTATGTAATAAAATTCTAAAATTTTTTAAAAGATGATTTTGTTAGAAAAATCCAAGTTGGTTTTATTCGAAATGGTTGTCATTGTATGTTTATAAATTCAGGTAAATCATTCCCAATATTCATTTTATGATACCCGGGCACTTGTTACACCCCATGGGACATGGGAACACCCTTCCGTCCTTACCACTATCCGAGTTGGGTTCCAGTTTTGATAGAGACCAGATTTGGTTCTTGATATTTATTGATGTGTTCGAACTACGTGGTGTTGCCCCATCTTGTATAAATAATATACATGAATTACAACTATGTGTCACAAATTAAATGGGAATGTACATTTTAGATGTTTTTAGGGGTAAAAATATGCATTGTCTGGAAATGTGATATTTTTTAACATATCTATTTTTCTAATTCAAAAATACTGATAAACTAAATGTTCATGGGAATATAATGGAATGAAATAATATAAAAAATAATAAAAGTATAATTTTATTATTTATGAGGTAATATACAATATATGGGATGAAATATTAATTTGGGAAACATTTCATGAGTAGTATAATGATGTTCCTCCCAAAATTGCATGATCTTTATAGGTCACCTAGAAAATAGTCATGGGAAAATTAATTGATTTTCATGAATCATATCCTTATATAATGAAAAATCATGATGCCATGGTAATAAAAAAATTTCTCATACCTCTTATCAACATTTATCATTCAAGAAAAATTATTGAAAAGGACATGATTTTAAAAATCCACAAAAAAAACTTACATCATTGATAAAACATTATAAAAACTAATAATTCATGCAGTAGAATTCCTCAAAACTAACTGATAGTCATTTTTATTAAATGTTCATTCTAATCATGTATAGAACTAAAATAAACCTCCAAATACATTATCCAATGACTTATCTATTAAATTAAGACTCTCCCTTCATACATAAAAAAAATGATGACACACATGGGTCATCTACCTTTAAGAATTATCATCCTTGGAAAAGAGAATCCAACTATAGTAAAACACATTCCATATATATACTAGTCAAAAAAATTAATTTCAAGTGGTGTATGACCACTCTCAGTCTCTATATACAAAAAATATTTCTTGTAATCTTTAGAAAATAGATTTAATTTAATATAATCAAATTAGATTAATTTTAATAAACCCAAAATCAACCCAATGGAAAGAGAAGTGAAATATGTAAACACTATTGTATCTATCAATCGTATTAACCCTACCAATATATTGATCATACCCACTAGCCATAAAAATCAATTGGTTTTAGAATCTAATGTCGTTAGGTCCCAATTAAATTTATCCAAGATGATATGTTTTGCAACATTTCATACATAATTAACTTGAAACTACATTTATACCAACCCATGTAATCCTCACTATTTTATAACTATTATCTCTATTGATACTATAATAAAATGAACTTATAAAACTATATGAAGACCAATAACTGGTATACATACCAATGGGGTTATAGGGAAGATATATCAGTACCCCTAACACTTAATTTAGTATTCCATATGTTGGAAAATATTATAGAGGTTATGAACAAACATAAATTTGAGGCATTACCCCTACAATCTAAGAAATATATAAAAATAAACCTATGTAATCCAAAATTAAAATTATTATCATTATATAATTAATTTAAATCTCATACATAGTACTGTGTTTGAAAATAATAAAACTACAAGAAACTCACATGGTAATGAAAATTACACTGATAGAAACCTCTACGAGGTTTTATAGTCCATATCAATCCATAATCCCCTTTTATAAATGTGTAATATATATATATATTTGTTTGAATATATATTTACCAAATAAGATCCTATATAGAACATGTTTTGACAATTAAGAAATGCTATAATAATTATCTCTTGCATAAATAATTGAAGACACTTACAAATATTCAATATAAAATATCATTTAATCCTCTCTAAGGATATTTAACCAAATATCTTTTACAACCCATTACCTTACCATATTTTACTTTAAGAATAAATTTATATATGTTGATAGCTTTTCAAAACACACAACACTCGATTTAATAAAAATACTATTTAGTCATGTTTTGTATATTCAATTAAATTATAATACTTTTACAGATTTTATATAGTGAATCTATATATTATATGTCCAAAAAAATATTTTAACATTCATCTAATATATTTAATATGCATAACATATAAAATAAAACCAATTTTAGAGTGAAATGCAATATTTTTTATGGATATTTTAGGACCAATTAATAAAAAACCTATTTAAAATAAATTTTTTCACATTTATAAATATTATATTTCAAAATAAAGATAGTATTTTAAAATGTAATATGAAAAATAGTTTACTATTATTTGTTAGTAAATTTTGGTGATGTTTCATTTTTTAATGAATCGTGAAATATAATAAATTTTAATTCAAAACTGATTTTTGTTCTAATTTATTTATAAGGCTAGCTTATATTATAATTTTATTTTTTAGTTTAATTAGATTTTTTATGCAATCAATTATAGGTCATTTTGAGAAATTTTACTTTGGAAATTGGATATAAAAATATACAATATATTCGAAAATTTATAAATACTAAACCAGCATTGTCGTCCCATATGTGGGATTAAATTTAAATTAATTTTTAATAATTATGTGATTTTAATTTTGTAAAATGGATTAAATATTTGAAATTATAATTATTTATAATTTATAATATGCTCAACATATATTTTTACTAAATCATTTATTTAATTAAATTGAAATGAATTACAATGATTAAGTTGAAAGTAAGCTTATCAAAGGACAAAACCATAAACATAAAAACCAAAATGTCCTAGAAACATGTCCAAATTTTATTTTATGGAAATATTTATACTATATCATATATTTTATTTAAATTTTTATATTATTGGACCCACATTAAATGAGTAATACATTTTTGGATTTCTTATTCTAAAAAATTTATAAGAGTGACACTCCTCTTCCAATTTAAAAATGTTTCATCTTCACCCACTTACTCACACCTACCAGTAATCATTTTCTAGGACAAGATATACTCAAATATATCCTCAAAATACCTCCCCTATTCCTTGTGGCATCATCTTCGGCACAAATCCATTGAAGGAATCCCTTTTTTGTAATCCAAAAGGAGTTACCCGAACAAAAGGTAACATCCTTCCTCAATCCCTATTATTTTATTTCCTTTCTGCACCCCATAAAATATTATTATTCCATGATTATATAATAAAACCAACCAAATATAATGGTATTTTTTTGTATATGTTTTAGACCTTATCTAACACACACATCCATTTAATGGGTAACTAACCTACCATTTGTTTGTACAATGAACTACCACCTCATGAAACGATGATTGTTCAATTTTTTACTTTACCACATATCACAGTAAGGATTATGATGGAAAATATTCTTATATATATGATATATATGATATTTTTAATTTCTATATACTTATTTAATTCCTTGATAAAAAAGACCACTATACGTTCCATTTTTTTGTAAATATGATAACATCGTTTGTGGAAGTGTAGACTACCGCCCCCTCAATGTTACATGGATTTTTCACACTATACATGTAACATATAAATGATTTTTTAATAAAAAAATTAATATAAATGAAATATATATGATAATTTAACTATAATATACATATATATCATTTCAATTTCATTCTTTTAATATAGAAAATAAAATGAATGTAGTGGTCATGTGTACGTATGACCTGTTATCTCAATGAATAGTTCCTTCCCTTTCTTATCTACAAATATTATCTATTATTATAAATAAATATATAAATAATTCATAGTTTATTTAAAACATGATTTTAAATCTGGATATGATGAAACCATTATAGGAACAACAAATAAAAAGTAAAAATATACTCAACAAACTAGGAAATTAACACCTGAAGTATTGAAAATAATGAAGGATTGTTATCAGACATGTAAAAAGATTTTATAAGAAGATAATACCTAATATTATAATAATTGATAATTTTATTTAATATGTAATTAACAGTATTAAAACCATTATACATGAGTTTAAATTCCTTTCACACCAAATGAGACAAAAGGTAATGGATTTCATCTCAATTTACTTTTCATTGAGACTTATTTATTATAATGCACCTATTTAATTTTATATAGTCTATATAATACCATTTAAAATTTTATATCATTTACATCCATATTATCATGATATTAAAAAAATCATTTAATTCATGGGTAATTATGATTTAATTGTTTATAATTAGTATTGGACACCTTTGAATGTTTAAGGATTATCATCCTCAATAATGTTATAAATTATTATATTTTCAATCTCACTTCCTTTGTTGATTTTTAAATTTCTATAGAAATAGTAAATTTATGGTAATAATTCATCATTGGATATATCCATTAATATCCATATTTTCATACATTGGATAATATTATTTCCTAAATAGTATTAATTTTCATATGGTGTCCACTTTCATAGTTATTTAACAAACTGGGGAAATATTAATAATATGTATAATTTATTCATTAAGGATATTTGATAAGGAGTAAGGCTTATTTATATTATTATATTTTAGGAATAAATTGTACACGAATTGATAGGTGGATCTCGGACATTATATATCCCCTCCATGCATCAATTGGTTCCCTTAATTTTTTTCCTAAATTAGATAGGTTTTTGGCATTAGTTTTAACACATTTTTTGAAAGGTGTCAATTTTATTGGTTTTCATGTTCGTTAGACATGATCCCCAATTATTATTTACTTCCTTAATAGATAATTTAGTGATCAATATCATTCCCCATGAGGATTTCATATAATAATATCTATGGATGCATTTCATTCTCAGTTTATAGATAAAAATGGTATGTGTTTTTACTTTTGTAATATTCCTTATTTATAATTCCTCATTCATTTTTTAAATGGAATGTTTTATTAGTGACATAACTTTATATTTGTATTTATTTTTATTAAATCATTAATTATTGCTCATTTATTACCATTACTGATCATCTGAGACCATTCTTATTATGTTTCCTTCCGCTATGTTATTAAGAATAAAAAATTTAATAATATTTAAAGGATTATATTTATTTATTTTTATAGTGTTTTATGTTTTTATTTTATATTTCCGAATGTATTATGGATATCATTTATGTAATATGGATTTCAACAACTTCTAAACTGATTGGTTCTTCTACATCTGACTCCCTTTAATCATGCCAATGTAAAAAAATAACGCACAAGCTCTAGGTATTTGGGATAGCCTATTAAACATGTTATCAAAGGAAGTTTATCATCATACTTGGAAAAAATACTAGTAAAACATATATTAAGGACCATAACCCTAAGATAGAATAATGGATATGTATATTAGAGCCTCATAGAATATTTTTATAGTAATGATTATGTTGGTATTTCTAAAAATATATAACTATCCAGATACTAAAATTGGATCCGGTTCCGGCACAAATGTACCAATGAGTAACAAATATGACAAGGTTATTCATGCTTGACTTGATTAATCCTGGTACATGAAAATGACCCTTATTAATGCTTAGTTCATCACACCCATTGGATATGCTTAGAATAATTAAAATGATCATAATAAAAAATTATAAAGAATTTAGAAGGTAATATTTACCCAAGGAAACCAATGTTTATGATTCAAAGATATATAATGTAAAAATTTAGCTCATGTCCTTCATCATAATTGGAATTATATATTATGATTTTACTATATAATCCTATATATAAAAATTGTTTATATTTGGCCCAATGAAGGAAAAACGGAATCAATACTCATGGAAAATGTAGGGATTTACCAAACATAGAAACCAATACCCATGGTTTTGGAATTAAGAACATTATATAAATATTGGTGTAATTTAATCAGGTTATTAAAACAAACCTTTCTTGAATAGAGAAGCATATTCCATGGAGAGAATAATATATTTTGGATGTATTTCTATGATACAATACTGAAACAAATAGTGGGGCTACTAATCAAATTTTTTCTATGAAATTTATGAAGAAAATGGAGAAGATATTTACACACATGGGATCCTATATAATGGAAAAGGTTACTCTTAGATTATAGTGTCTCTATGGTGATGTTGGTAAATTATGGTCCTTGATCCTAAATAATAGGGAGGAAAAATGAATATAACCAATGGAATGGGGAACATATAAGGATACATTCTTCAATAATTACTTCCCGTGAGATCAAAAAATTTAGATGAAGATAATGAATCTTAGACAAAATCATGAATATAAAGAGAGTGTTCCTTATTATGAATCTGCCTTTACATGGTTATTCATTATTATAAGAATTATATGTGAAACCTGGAGTGTAATATCAACCACTTATTTGAAGGTATTATTCCAAATAATTGAAAGGAACTAGTTTTTAATATACTCTTCTTTTATGAATAAAATAGTTATATGTTCCATTAAAATGGAGATGAAATTTTCGAGAGTCAATATATTCAAGAGAAAATATGACAAGATTTGGACATATTAGAACCCTGAAAAAAGAATTTAATCAATGAAAATATCATGTTTGATAGATTTTCATGTTGCAAAAACAATAGGAAAAATTACTATGGGATATTTTATCAGGGACTAGGAGTTTGGTATAAATGAGGAAATAGGTGTTACCATGCTCATGGATGAAAGGTAATAATCCAAAAAATTCTTTCTAGTGATAAAATTTTAATGATATTGGATATTGTTAAAATTATTTCACCACGTATCAAGGGAATCTAGTAATGAATAGGAAAATTAGAAATTGAGAAGCTTATGTGATTACTACATTAGAAGAAGAAGTGATAAATAAAGTTGTGGTAGGTATATTAATCTTATCGTAAAACATAGAAAATGATTTATTGGATTATGAATCATCACACTCTTTTATATATATCCAGTTTCAAATAAAATTATAGATTTCCATTTTTATTTAATAAGGAATTTTTCAGTAAAAAATTTTAAGGGATGTATCATTGAATTAAAGATGTTTTGGGAAGTCACGATTATATATATAAATGTGCTTTATATGTTGAATGAGTTATATACACATGGTTGAATTTCATATATTCCTTAGTATTTTCTATATCTCAAAATAAAATGAAAATATTTATTTCAAGAGGATGTAAATTTGGATTTGGGAGGAGGATGTATAATCACACATATTTATAGAATAAGATTCCTAAAATGATTGTTTTCTAGTTCCACCTCTATTAGCTCTATTAATTTAAATTACACTAGAAGAAGAATAAACAACACATATTAAATAAGATGGAAATATTTAAAATTTGGATGTACCTATTATGTAAGAATACCTTGATGGATTTACTATATAATTACCTGGACATCCACCACAGTGCGAAGTATAAATTTCAATTGATGTAATCCATGATGCAAGGAAAATATCAAAAAACCATATAGAATGACCACTTTGGATTTATTGGAATTAAAAAAACAACAAGATGATTTGGGAAATAGAGGATTTTTTCTCCCTAGTGTTTCTCCAATGGGATCCCATATCCTCTCTTTTAAGAAGATAGATGAATACTTGGGTTTGCCAATTTATTAAAGGGAAATAAATGCTATTACAGTAACAAAAATGTATCATCAACATCAAATTGATTACTTGATTGACCAACCTCATGGAGCCCAACTTTTTTCATATGTTGATATTCATTCTAGGTATTACAAATTGTGTGTATATAATGACATTATTAAGACTGCTTTTCATATGGTTTATAGACATTATGAGTTTATAGTAACACCATTTGGATTGAATTATTCATGTTTTATTTTGATAGAACTAATGAGAATAGTATTAAATGAATATCTTAATTATTTTTTATGTTATTCAATTATTATATTCTTGTGTATTATAAAACCTATATGGAATATGAGAATCATTTAAGGAAAATACATAATACTCTTAGAGGGGATGAGTTATATCGTAAATTAAGTTAGTGTGATTTTCTATATTAAAGAAGATTATTGTTATTTCCATAATTTTAGTTCATCCTACAATGAAAATGGTAGTTAGTGAGTGGGATACACCAACAAACATAACCGATGAATGTAGTTTAATTCATTTGGATGGTTACTTCCAAATATACTTTTAGAATATTTATTAATTGGATAACCCGTTATACAAGTATACATGTAAAGTGGATATGTTTGTTTGAAAAAATGAATGTAGGGAATTATTTGATGAACTAAAGAGATATTTAGTCGACGATTTAATTTTTACCATTCCATCTAAAAGTGATGGGTTTGTCATATGTGACGATGCATCAAAGAAGAGAGCTGGTTTCTTCCTAATGAAAAATAATAATGTTGTTTCATATGAATAATTTAAATTCATGACCCATGATAAGAAATATTGAACCCATGATCATGATATAATGGTTGTAATCTTTTATTTGAAAATTTGATTAAACTATCTCTATCAAAAAATATGTGAGTTATAAACAGATCATTTGATCCCAAAATACAACCACTCAAAGAAATATATTAATATGTTAAAAAATAAATGGCTTCAGATACTAAAAGAGTATGATATCTCAATACAATTCCACCCATTGAAATAAAATAAGGTATAAAATGCATTTATTAGCAAGGATCTTGGAGTTATTGCCCAAATGAAGATTGAGAAGGGTCATATGTTCGTGGATCTAGTAAAGGCAGACACATGAATTTCAATGGAAGGGGAGATATTGAAACTTTTTTATATGATATAAAACCATTTTTATTTTATAGGATAAATAATTATTAATCTAATGATGAGGAATTCATGATGACAATTAAAGGCGTGAATGAACGAAAATTAGTATATTTTTTTAATATTATGATCTAAAATTTGGAAAGAGGCTATGTGTTTTATCTCTAAATAAGATAAAAAGGGTGTTATATGATTAAAATTATAGATCAAATTTATCTATACATCATACTAACACAATGATGAATAAATATTTTGAAGGACATTTTTTGGGATAACATGAAGTGGTAAATTGCTAATTATGTGTCTAGATGATTAGTTTGACAAAAAGTGAAAACAATGAGGAAGAATCCTAAAGTAGTCCTAAAACCTCCTCATATTCTTGTGTGGAAAAGGAATTAAATTATTATGGACTTAGTCATGGGACTACTTAAGAGACCTAAAAATAATGATTCAATATACGTTATTTTAGATTGACTAACAAAATATCCACATTTCCTTACCATTATAGAAGAAATTCCTCTTGGGTGCCCTAAATGGATCTATATTATTGATGTTTTAATACTTTATGGTGCACATCTTTCAATTTTTTCAAACATAGATTCCCTATTTACATTAATAGTAAGGAATAGTCTTTAGAATGATCTCAAAATAGAACATCATTTAAGAACTAACTACTATCCTCAAACTGATTGACATTATGAAATAACAATTTGAATAGTGGAAGACATATTGAGGACTTTTTTACTCGACATTCAATGTGTATGGGATCAAAAATTACCATTGGTAGAGTAGTCCGACATTAATAGTTTCCATTAATGTATTCAAATTGCGTCATATAAAGCACTCTATGGAAAGAGATGTCTCACTCAACCATGATGGGATGAAGATGGTGAAAGGAAACTCATAGGACCATAACATGTTGACGAGATGATAATAAAGGTAAAACCTATTTATGTGCATATTAAATTATCTCATAGTAGGAAAAAGACTTAATCTAATAATCAAAAGAAATATTTGGAGTTCCATGTGGGATATCATGTTTTCATTGAACAATATCCATAGAAGGGTGTTATTAGTTTCAATAATAAAGGGAAACAGATTCCCAAGTTCATCAAACCCATCCAAATTCATGAATGGGTTTGAATTTTTTCTTATCGTTTAGCAATGTATCCAAATCACTCAACGGTACATGTTATGTTCCACATATCAATATATAGAAGTACATGTCAGACACAATGCATTTAATCATCTCCGATGAAATAGAGTTGTAACCTAAACATTAATATTGTGATGAATCCATCTGAGTTCTTGATACAAAAGAGTATGTATTATGTAATTAGATTACTCATCCTGTAAAGGTTCTCTAGGGAAATTTTAAAATTGAAGAAGGAACATGGGATCTAGAGGATTATATGAAGGATAACTACATGCATATTTTGAAGGTAAAACCCCTAAAATTTATAAGATAACATTTTTATTGGAGGGAAGAATATAGAACCCCATGAAATTACTATATTTTCTTTTTATAATAAATTTATCCTTTTGTATAGCTTTTCAATACACACAACACCTGATATAAATTAAAAAATATTTTGTCCTATTTTGTACAATCAATTATATTTTAACACCTATAGAGAGTTAAATAGTAAATTTATATATTATATATCCAACCAGATATTTTTAAACTCAAAAAATATATTTATATTCATAATATAAAAACGAACCCACTTTTACATATTAATTTTTACATTATTATAGAGGAAAATTTACCATCTTTTTAATGGAGAACCTATTTTAAATTAAAATTTGTCCATTTTATAAATAATATTTGTCAAAATTAACTAATATATTAAAATTTTAATATAAAAATTAGTTTAGGGTGGATTTTTTTATTCTTCTATGAAGATTTATTTTTCAAAAAAATATTATAAATAATTAATTCTAATTCAAAAATGTTTTTTCGTCTAATTTATTTATAAAGATAAATTATATTTCTAAATGGTTTTTCGTTTAATTGATTTATTTTTTTATAAATTAATTCAATGTTTCTAATTGGAATAAATTTAAATTTGAAAATTAGATATAAAAACATACTAGTATTTTGATCATTTTTAATCTAAAAACACGAATCATCATCCCATCTGCAAGATTAAATTTAAATTAATTTTTTTACCTATAAGACTATAATATGATAAAATGAATTCCATATTTTTAATCATAATAATTTGTAATCTCTATTAAGGCCAAATTAAATATTTAATGAACTATTAAAGACTGTAATTATGATTATTTACAATTATTAAGATGAAATTAATCTTAACAAAAGAATAAAACATAAAATAAAGGGTCCAAATGACGTATAAATTTGTCCCAAAAACAATTTTTGGAAATATTTATAATTTTAATCCATTAGATATATATTTTACCATCATTGAATCCATTATTTTTTGTTCAAAACCATTTTTGAATTCACATTCCAAAAATTTACAGGGGTGTCACTCCTCCTCCACTATAAAAAGGACTTCTCTACCCAAAGTTTCTCAAACATCTAAATACACTCATTCTCAACAAAAATATAAAAAAATTTATCGTCAAAATCATTAACTTCATCATTGAACCTTTCAATAGGGCATAAGTCTGTCCATGGAATCCATTTTGTGCATACCAAAACAAGTTACCCGAAGAGGAGGTAACATCCTTCTCCAAGATCTTTTATTTTATTTTCATTATGCACCCCCAAAAATATTATTCATCATTGATTATATACTTAAAAATATATCAGAATTATACTATAATTTTATTCAAAAATTTCATATAACTATAATTATAGAAATATCCATCTAATGTTCAATAAACATACCGATTATATGTATGGAGAACTACTACCTCACGAAATGATGAATGTTCATTTTTCCATTATATTTTATCATAGTTGGAATTATGATACAAATGTATTATATATATGATATATATTATATTTAAAATGTCTTTATATTTATTTAATTCTCTTATACCACACACTTTTATTCTTCTCTATTTGGTGTAAATACGCTAACTTTGTTTCGTGAGGTGTGGACTACCGCCGCCTCAAAGAGATGTGACTTATTCCCACGATTCAAGGAATATATAAAAAATTATTTTAATAAATGTATATAATATTTATATGATTTATATAATATTGTAATTATAATATAAAAATATATAATTTAATATACATTCTTATAATATCATAATAAAATAAATGTAGCGTTCATGTATACATAAGACCTACTTTGTTCATGAACGGTGAATTCCATTACTTATATCAAAATAATTTGGATTATTCTAAATAAATATATACTAAAAATATATTATGTTTAAAAAATGATTACAATATTTATGTTATGAAACCATTATATTAACAACAAATAACAAGTTGAAATATACTCAACAAACATGGCGATTAAAACCCGAAGTTGAGAAAATAATGGAATATTGTTATAAAAAAGGTAATAAGGTATTATAAAAATATAATATATTATATTATAATAATTAATATGGTTATTTAATATGTTAGTAACAACATTAAAACCATTATAAATGATTTCAAAGGATTATCTGTCAAAAGGAAACCCCAGGTAATGTATATCTTCTTAATTTACATTATAATGAAACTAATTTATAATTATGCACTTGTTCACTTTTTTATAGTCTATACAAAAACCCATGACATGTTATATCATGAAAATATTTATTATAATGGTATTATATGTTTCATTTAATTTATATGGAAGTATTATTTAATTGTTTTGAAGTGGTATAAGACACTTTGCAAGGTTTAATGATTACATTTTTCAAGAATGTTATTAATAATTACCAATATCAATTACATTTGTAATAGTTATATTTATCATAAAACAGTAACTTTATGATAATAATTATTTATTGGAAATTTACATAAAAATAGACATTATAAAACTATTTAAATAATTATTTCCTAAACCATATATCAATTTTTCTTATGATGTTCACTTAGAGTGTTTTTTGGATAACAGGGGAAATATTAAAAATTAATATTATTTATTAAATATTAGTATTTTGTTAGTAATATTAGTTGTTTTGATTATTTTATAGGATGAATGTAAAATAATAGAAGGATATACATGGAAATTCCCTTCTTATAATTATTTCATATATTATAAATTACATAAAGTAACATATAGAATATAATAAAGACATTAAAAATTTATATTTAGTTTAATAATAAGTATTTATAGAAAATAAATAATTCTAAAACAATGTAAATTTAAATCATTTAGATTTTGGTATTTTTTTTTAAATTATTTTAACCTTTTTTATATTTTTTAGTTCATGATACACTGGAGATATTTTGTTTCATATTAAAGCACGATGTTTGGCTTGAGTAATATATATCACTAAGTTAATTATTTACTAAATGAAACATAAACATTAGTTTGATCTATACCTAACACCGAGGATATATTGTGTTATACTATGTGTTTTAACTACAAATACACACACCTCCATCTAATGGGTAACAAATATACTATTTCTGTTCATGACAAAACTTTTTCCTCATGAAATTATGATTTTTCTTTTTTACATTACCACCAACCATAGTGTCCATAATGATGGAAAATATATTTATATATGTCATATATTATATTTATTATTTATTTAATCATTTTAATCTTTTTATAATGAATATCTTGTTACATTTCCTTTGGTTTTAATATGATAATTTCATTTGAGGAAGTGTGGACTACCACCCCTCATAGAAATATGATTTGTTCATAAAATACATGGATTGTATAAAGGAAGGTTTTAGTGAATATATAACATAAATATAATTTCATAAATATATTGTATTAATTATATATATACATAATTGTAATTTTTTTATTTATTTTAATACAAAAATTAAAACGTAAAAAACGTTCTTGCGTACATAAGGCTTAGAGTCTCCATGAATGTTGTATTTCATTTCATACATGTTTACACTATAAATTATTATAATATAAATATACTAGAAATAGATAATATTTATTTCATTATTTAAATTATGTAAATCATGATATAAGTACAATGTCCAATGATATATCAAATTAAGACACATGTGAAGAACATATAAAATATTACCTAAAATAAATCTCTAACATAGGATCGTTAAAAGGAAAGTAATATAAGGTCATAATAAAACTATATATGGTATTATTTATAACAATATGATTATGTAAAATATTTGTAATAAAATTATATTTATTATACATGAATATTGTACGATTATGAATAGTTTTAATACACAATGTATGTGGGATTCATCTAACATTTTATTCCTGTTAGATACAAGAAATATTCCCCAAACATTCCATTTTATGTTGTGTAAGTACACAACATGATTGTATTCTACGTATTTAATAAATAAATTTATTTTTTCTTACAATATTAATTTTATGAACATCCATTCATGGGGTTTATGATTCAAATTTATCCATGAAGGTAAAAATGTTGTGTCTAAATTTGTATTCTTCAAGGCTAATGTTATATTATGTATATAAACTCTTTTTTGAGGTGTATATATTTACATTTTTCATGTTTCTTAATGAATATTTTTATTTTCATAATATTTTTTTATCTTAATTTAATTTACATTTTTTACATTCATATTATGATCCAATGTTAACATGTTATAAGACTTTATTGAGAAAATCTCATCGCCTTTAGATATTGTTTATGTTTATACGTGATTTTATGAATTATTATATTCAATCTCTAAAGAAATTCATGAATTTTCTTACCCTATGGAAATTAATTTTATATTCATTCAGTGGTAACTTTTTTTAATATGGTACATAAGATAGTTAATAATGTGATTTTAAGAAAGCTCATATTTACCCACACTTTAGTCGAAAATATATGTTCCTTCAAAGCTATGTTTTCTAAAAAAGGGTTTCCAAGAATATTCTACTAATATTTTACAATCATAAAATAAATTTATACCATTTTTTTTGTTTTAATGATGTTGTCAATAGAATATTATTTTTTTTCTAAAATATATAGTTTTTATCATAGTTACCATGAAAATGGAATGTTCTTTTAACCTCATACCACATGTATTGATTTATCCACCATTAATACATAGATTATTTACACTAATGTTTAAAGGTTATTTATTTTGAAAAAATATTATTAAATGATATTTTCATGAAAAAGTGGTTTCAAATCATTTTCCATATTAAATTATATATTTTAAATGATATTAATTTTAAAATATTTAAATGATTTATTTATATGTTTTAAAATTATTATCAATAAAAATGGGTTTAAAACATTATCAAACATTCCATAAAAAGATCAATGATTTTAAAGGAATATAGTGTTCAAAATGTTTTCTAGAACTATTTATATGTATTCAAATTATTTTCAACGAAATAGTTTTCAAAATGTTTTCAAACATTATTTATATGTATTAGAATTGTTTTTGATGAAAAATAGTTCTTAAATGTTTTGAATATTATTTTATAAGCTTTTAGGGAAAATTTTTTCAAATTATTTCAAGTCATTTTTATAATATTTTTTTTCTAATTTATATAAAAATGATTATCAAATTCATTTATTTATTTAAAATAATATTTTCAAAGAAGAAAGGATAGTTTACTCAACAAATATTTTTCAAAGATAATTCCAAATTATCTTCCATCTATAATGACATTCAATGATGTAACTAATGACTATATAGGAAATGATCTAGTGGTTCCATTGATATCCTTTCTATGAATGGGCTATGATTAATGTCATGGTATTTATGGAACCCATTTCTCTTTTAGGTGTTTTATGTTTATGAAATCTATTTATATTTCACTGGATATATATTTAGGGAATCTTTTTCTGTTTCACATGTAATGTTTTTAATGCAATGATTACTAGACACGTATATTTTTCACATGATTTCATAAAATGACATGTTTATAATACCCATTAAATTTCATGGTTTATAATATGATTATTTATGAACTTGTGGAACATGTATGCATGATTTCACTATAAGAAAAGTGGGACCTATATCTCCCCCAAATGCATTGGGTAAAGATTTATATCTCATGAATTAAACTAATATGGTATTGTCATTGAACCTTGAGTAATAAGATCACCATTGGAGTGATCCACGGCTACCAAAATGGTGTGAGGAGTGAAATCATGTTACTAAGATGGCCATGAGAGTGAATCATGACTACCAAGATGGTATAGGGATTGAACCCATACTACCAATATGGTCCTGAAAACAGTGCCTTGGATATTGTGGATATAATATTATATTTTTATGTTTCTTCTTCAATACCATGTTTTATTCATATGTTATTCTGTCATAGATTATGTTCTTTATTTCATTATTATTCATGTCTTATGTACTTCCATTATTTATTCCATGATTTATATATATGATATTTGATATGCTTCGCATGATCTTTCATTTTCATGATAATGTTCTCATATCATTATGGTCATGATTATGCTAACATATCTCCCTTGTTTACCCTTACTAAGAATTTGATCTCACCCATTTCTTATGTTTCCTTTACCCATGTTACAAATAAACATTTTAGGTTAATGTACTAAAGGTGCATATCTTTGTTTGATATGATTAAGATCATTCAAAACAATAGAATATTTTGTATCCATGTTTCCAAAGACACTAAAAAATTACAGTCATCGTGCTTTTATTTTTGTTATGTTCTGAATATTAATATAAAATGATTTAATATCCCTGTATATCAAGATTGGGTATCTAAATGAATAGTAACATAACCATTCAAATAGTAATATGACCCTACTAAATTTTGAACAGTCTAATATAAAAATTAAATCACCCATGAAGGTATTAAAATAATAATTGAATCATATAAATGTTTATATGATATAATAATTCCATAATATAAGTAAATAAATGTTTTAGAAATTATTAATTATGTGTTGATATTTTTATAAAACATAAATGATTATTTTTAATATTATAATTAATATAATGATTAAATAGAATGTTTATTTTCATAAAATATATTCATAGATTAATATATTTATTATTATTATTATAAAATAATTTAAGGAGAGTTAAATTAATTTTTCAATGTGTTATAAAATCTGTTATATTTTTAAAAATTTTATTTTCCAAGTAAATAATGATTTTAACTAAAAATTAAATTTCCCATATATATATAAAATTCTTATCAACAAACTGAGTTCATTTTTTAATTTTAAACATTGAAAATGGTTAGGGTGAATTTTTTAGATTTTTGTAAAATAAGTCAATTTTGGTGAATAGTAAAATATGTTGATTTACAGTATATATACGTTATAAGATAAAACAAATTACATGAGACATTATTGATATTATCCCTAAAATATATAACTACCCTTCATTTTTTATATATTTAGTGATAAATATAAAATTATTCATGGTGTTTAATAATAATAATAAACTAAAAAATAATAATAATAAAACATCCATCTCCTCCATTTTAAATATCATCCCTAAACACCACTTTTACTAAAACTATTAAAGCATTGATACTTGTACAAATTTATCTTAATAAACATTCCAAGTAACTCCCATTTTTCTAGGATCCCTCTGTCTCAATAAAGTAAAACCCCCATTCCCTAATAAAGTTCTCAAGGAAGAGAAATTCAAGAGGTAAAACCCATTATCATTTCCATTTAATTTCCCTTAAATGTTTTTATATTTTATCATTATATCTTCACATAACATCATCCATCTGACATGAAAATAGTAATATGTTATATATAATGATATTTTATCAGGTTTCTTGAATAATTCGTCATTATTTCTCTTCCTCTCTCATTTTTTACTAAAAATTAAAACATTGTTTATGATGTGTTAATTTGTAGCATTATAGGACAATAATATTTTCAATTTCCACTTCTCACATCAATATTATCATAAAAACATTTTTATATTTAAAATTTATTATAATATTTTTATTATAACTTTTGTAACTTTCTAGAACTACTATATATATATTCAATATTAATTAACAATATATAACTAATTTATGATGATAAAAAAACTACCCAAATAATATAAATGAATATCATTAATGTCATGTGTGATTAATCATCCTCAACCCAAAATTAATATATATATATATAACCATTTATAGTATAGAAATTTATTAAAAACATATATCATCATTTCTGAAAACCCATTCTCAATTTAAATGATTTTCTGTACAAGTATACAAGTAAACCAATCATGAAAACCAAAGAAACAAACACTCTTTAATGAGGAAATTTATCCTCATAAACCATAAAAATCCATAAACAAACTTAATAAAATTATAATAAATCAAATAAATTTATTAAATATTCGGATATAATTAATTAATGGATTTAGTTTGATTATTTGTGACATTAATATCATGTGAAGAAAACATTTGTACATAAGATAATGGATTCTTTCTGAGCCTCTATTTTTTATACTGGTAACACATTCTATCTATGTACCCAAATTTAGTTGTTAATTATTTTTATATAATTTTCCTATTTTATGTATTTATGATCCATTTTTTTTAGATCCCAATTATTCTTTCTTTAAAGGTGAAATACGTTATTTATAATTTTATCTTTACAATTAGTCAGGATAAGAATGTCCCATTGATAGAAACATCCCAATTTCATACTAATTTTCAAGTGATCTATATAATCTAATTTAATCCACCATTATTTCTATAAAATAACTCATTTTATTGAGATAAAATATCTTTCTTCATTTCTTTTTTTTACAAAAACAAATCTGACCTTTTCATTTTAATGAATCTTTTATATTTTACTTTAAATAACACCATTTATTATTTATAATGATTATTAAACATTATTTTTATAATTTTGAATGTTATTTTGACCTCACTTATCATGATCTATGACTATTTCCCCTCATAAATTTCATGGTAAGATTTAAATACATTTTTTATGGATACCATTACAAATTTTTTTTAAAACAATTTATGATACCTAATTCCTTCCATTGGTAAATCTTATGATTATGTTTTATTCTGTATGTATGACTCCTTATGTGACACCCATATTAACGAACATGATATGATACATTTGTCTAGATGTGTCTCCAATACATTGTGTAATTTTTAGTTTCATGAGATGTCATGTATAACCGTCTTGGTGGTTATCCTTGACTCATGATCCATGTACAACGGTCTTGGTCGTTAGCCTTGAGTCATTTTCCATGTCAAACAGTCTTTATTGTTATCCTTAACTTGTGATCCTCCATGTTCACTGATCCATGACTCATTCTTAAGTCATGTTTTATATTTCTTCCACATTAATATTATGGCATGATTATATGATTGCATGTTCTATATGTTATGTTTCCAAATGTATATTTATGTCCCATATCTTTTTATGTCATCATGTATAACACATGTTCTACTATTTAGCCTTTTCATTATTCCATTATTAGAATATAATTATCCTACATTTTTTCATGTATTTCCTATGTGATTCTGTGAATATGTAAGGGATAAAGGGGTGTTTTGATCCCATTTTGAGGATTAAATAAAGGATCTCTTTATTTAGATTTCAGGTTTTTAGTTTTACATACCTCTTTCCCAAAATACTCTGAATAATATGATCATTAGTTTTTATTTAATGCTAAATTACACTCATCATCATGAAAAAAATAGTTTAAAAGTCTTGGGTTTTTATAGTTGGTATCAGAGCATGGTCTAGGTTTCTTGGATATTATGACTAGATCACATTAGTAAGAACCCTAGGAAAAAATATTCCACCATGGATAATGTAGACTGAATGTTTGGGTATCACAAGTTAGATTTAGTTTCTTATTACATTTTTATTATTCTATGTTCAATTATTTATTTTTAAATTATATTTAGAATATTATCCAAGAACCATTATTGTACATTCTCTTTATTAGTTAATTATTAGGAATATGAGAAACCATGATATCAATTAATGTGATCGGAAATGTGATGATTTATATAATTAATTTAAAAATATTGTGGAAAATTGTGATAAAAAAATTATGATATTATTTTCTTAAAAGGATTGTTTTATGAGTAATAACTTGAAACACATTGAAAACACTTCTTCTATTATGAAAGGTAACTTTTCAGTTGAATTATTTATCCTGCAAAGGCTTCCCATGTTTAGTGGATCATCCAATCCCCTCCTCATATAACTATGGATTAAATCCATCTAGAGAATATTACTGGTCCTCCATTACTAATAATTAGATAATGTTATCTTGGTGGTCAATAATTCTAATGGGGAAGCTGATCAGGGTTGGAAAATGATCGAGAAAATAATGTCAAAGGAGGAAATTGATTCCATAGATTAGGATGATTTTTGGAAAATATATTTCAATTAATATTTTCCTCAAACCCTATATCCCCTGAGGGAAAGAGAGTTCTGTGGACCAAATCATAAATAATGGGAAGATGAATACCATGATGGAATGAAAACCTAATAACCAACATGTCAAAATTGAATGAAAAATATTCCTTGGAAAAGTCTAAAGGGAACTAGGAAATGCTTCAAATGTGAAATAATGGGGAATATGGATAATAAATATCTAAGGGATATGAATAATCCAACCATTGAGGAGGATTAATGGATGGTTCAAACAAACACTCTCCCTATAATAATGTTACTCAACAACATGGAACACATGACTTATGAAAAACATTTCGCTATGACAAGGTTTTCTAGGGTAAATCAACAACAACAACCTCCAAGGTAGGAAAGAAGGTAATTTTCTATCACTATTTCTAAGGTGCATCCCAATAATGATGTGGTTAAATTATTCAAGTTATTCAATCAAGAATTGAATACATAATATTTTATTATAGTTCTACACATTCTTTCATATATTTCATGTTTAATCGATCTATTTGAACACCACCTCAAAATTTGTAGGTTTTGTTATCTTTGAGAACATAAAATCGGGAAATTATTCCATCCAATGTATATAACTACTCCCAAGTTACAGTCCTTGGAATGAAACTCACATCAACTCTTCTCTTACTTCCACTGGTGGAGTTTGATGATCTATTGTTCATGGATTGGATATCTATATACAAATCCAGGAACAATTTTTCGGAAAGGGAGATCATTCTTCACATCCCATGGTATCCTCCAATTCTATTAAACTGTAAGGATAAGGATGAATCACCATCAGAAACTTTGTACCAGTTGTGGATATTATATCATTAAGACTTAGAGTATTTAGATCAAATTATTGATAAAAAGGTTGGAATCATGAACGATGAAATGCCTATTTTGAGGGACTATACTAATGAGTTCCCTTAAGAATTACTCAGCCTTCATATTGAATAATAGGTTTAGTTTACAATTTAACATATTCTAGGATTACATTCTATATGAATTAATTCTTATATAATGTCCATCATTGAGTTCCAAGAACTAAAGATGCAATTATAAGAGAATCATGAAAAGGGTTTTATATGCCCAATTGTTTCACATTATGGTGAATTAGTCCTATTAGTCAAAATGAAGGTGGGATAAATGCGCCTATTAATTTAATATAATTATATCAATAAAACCATGACAATGACCATCTATACCCTACCATGGATAGATGAATTTTTTGATCAAGTACATGCGGCCACATATTTCTCTAAGGTGGACCTTCAGTTGGGAGACCACCAATTAAAGGAGATGAAGTAAGATATTCCCAATCCTACATATTGAATGAGTACTATACACAATGAGTTCATTATTATACCCTTTATACTCTCTAATAAACTATAACCATTAATTTATTTAATGAATATAGCCTTTAGAGTTTACCTTAATAATTTTTTTCATAGTTTGTACTGATAATATTATCATATACTCTAAGAGAAAGGATAAACACAAAGATAATTTTAATAATATAATAAATAATTTTATAAGTGAAAACAAAATAAAATAAACAATTAATGTGAGTTCCTGATGTAGGATGTATAATTATTGGGTTATTTGAACAACAATGAAGGGATATATATAGTCCCTACCATGATAATGGAAATCAAAGAGTGTCATTGTCTGAAATATATAACAAAGATTCATATATTCATTAGTCAATTTATGTATTACCAATGATTTTTAAATAAATTTACATTATTTACAAACCCCTAAACTAAGATAATATGGAAGGGAGAAATTTTTGTCCAGACCAGTGAATGTGAAGACTGGTTTAAAGTATTAAAAAAGTGGCTTATCACTGCACTAGTACATACCCTACCGAAAAGGGGGTAGCACATTGTGGTGTACAATGTTACATAAAATAAGGGAATTGATTGTTTAGTTATGTAAAATGATAAATTTATAACCTAAAAAACCATTGATGTAGAATTTTAATGAGAAAAATATCCCACACATGATTTGGAGTTGGATGTTGTGATCATTGTGTTCAAAATCAAGAAAAATTATCTCTATGGGGATAACTGTGAGATATATAATGATCATAAGAGCCAAAAATATATATTCACACAGAGAAATGTTAATATGAGAGAACACATATGGTTAAATATTATCATGGATTATGATAACTCAATCTACTACCATTTCAGTAAGGAAAATAATGTGTCATATGTTCTAAGAAAAATGGAACTGACATCTTTATCAATGATTAGAATTGAGTAGGATCCAATATCCTAATATTTGAAATGATTAAATTGGGATTTTTTAAGTAACTAACTTCATAAATCTTTTCTCAAATGATTTATCAACCATCTCTTTTAATGGAAATAAAGGATTTCAAATGAAATGTTGTGGAAATTCATAAAAATGTGCAAGATATCAAAAAATTGATATCCTTAGAGTTCCAAATGAATAAGGAAGGAGTCATGATATTATTCTCATGACTATGTATAACTTCTGATATAGAAATAAAGAATCAACTTTTGAATAATTTAAATAACTCATCCTTCTCTTTCCACCTAGGGAGAAAAGTTATGTATTACGATATCCAATAGTACTATTAGTGGGATGATATATAGAAGGAGATCGCAGAATATACATCAATGTTTCGAGTATGTTTGATAGTGAATGATAAATGAACAAAGTATAAAGGGATGATTAAACGAATACTCATACCATCATTAAAATTGGGAGAAATAACCCTAGCTATATTTAATGGACAACCAAATACATCCTAATGAAAAAAATTCTATAACGGTTATTGTGGATTGTCCCACAATGATAGCTCAAATTATCACAATTCTAGAGGAATTATCTTCAGATAGAATTTCATAAATATACAACACATAATTTTTATGGTTGCATTAAGTACCACTATCTATATAATCAGTATGAGATTTGAGATTCACCTCTATGTTCATGAAATGTCTCTAACATGATCTAAACATTGAGATGAATTTATTATGGATTATCATCCTCAAACTGATGTAAATTTTGAGATGACTATTCTGGCTTGGGAATACATACTGAGAACATGTTCTATGGACTTCTTTGGAGGATGTGAGAAGCATCTACATCTGTAAAATTTCTCCTACAATAGATATAACTTGAGAAACCAAATGGCTCTATGAGAGTCCCTGTATGGGAAAAAAATGAAGAACACCAACATACTGGTATGAAGTCGGTGAACATAAGCTACTAGGACCTGAACTATCTAATGAAATGTTGGAGAAGTTAAAAATAATTCTTTATCATATCTGGGAATATCAAACTCAATAGAAGAGTCATTCACACATTTGTTGATGACACATATAGATTATGTTTTGAGAAATGGTATTCCTATATCTATCCTTATGTAAGAGGATCATGGGATTTTGGAAGACATGAATGGTGATTCCCAAAAACAATATCCCCCTTAAGATTCTTGATCATGTTAGAGTTATGGCCTATTGACTTGAACTTCCTCCAATGGTATCCCAAGTATACGATTTATTCCACATATCCCTCTTATGGATGTACATATCAGATATATCACATGCACTGAATTCATTGCTGGTACAGAAAGAGAATTCTATCTTTTATGTGGACCAACTATTGACGATATTAGATCATTGAGATATAGTTCAACTATACAAGACTACTCACTTGGTCAATGTATTATGGAAGAACCATATGTATGAATAGGGAACATGGAAAATATAGGAAGTTATAAAGGATAAGTATCCTCACTTGGTTTAACCAATACATATAAAATGATGTTTTGGTGGAAAACTCATATGGGAGGATGAACGAAACAACCCATAATTTTATCAATTGAAATTAGTATATTATAATTAAGTCATATAGTATAAATTACATAAAATAACATAGATAGCACAATTAAATATCTATAAATGAATAATGAATTGAATAATAATTATTTATATAAAATAAGGAACCTAAGCCAATAGAATTACAACATGACCTTTATAATAGTAATATGATCATCATAAATACTGAACAAGAAAATAGAATAATAACCTCACACATATAAGTATAAATAAAATTTAGGCACATTAAAAATGGTAATATGATATAATTATATCATAATATATGTAATTAACGTTTTTTGAAATTATTAATTTATTATTTATATTTTAGTAAGACATAAAAGTTTATTTAATATTTTGTAATTAATAAAACGATTTTATAAATATTGATTTATATAAAATATCTTCAGAAATTATTATTTTGTTTTCTTATGATTATAATATAATTTTATGAGAAATAAATGAAATTTTAATGTGTTATAAAATTAGTCATGTTCTTAGTATTTTTATTTTCCATGAAAATGATTATTTTAACTAAAAATTAAATTTCTCGTATTTAAGAATTTATTTTCATAAAATTGAGTTTATTTTTGAATTGAACCCATAAAAATGGATATGGAAAATTTTATGGATTTTTCCAAAATACATGAATTTTTTGTGAATAATATATTTTTTTAATTTATGATGTGGCTTCATTAAAAGATAAAAACACTATTATTCGAGTCATTGATGGTGTAATAACCATAATATTAATCGAACCATAATTATTTTAATATATGAAGTGGAAATTCTCAAAATATTCCTAGTCTTGATGAAAAATAATAATTTAACGAATAAAATAACGAGAAAACACCAACTCAACCAATATAAATACCACCCATCACCAAACCTTATCCTCGAACATTTCATATTTTTATCCTTGTTAAAATATTTCCAAATACTATTCCCAAGTTTCTACCTCACATCTAGGATCCATTATTTACATAAAAATACCAATCCCATTTTTAGGGAGGTTCTCAAGGAGGAGAAATTCAAGATGTAAAACAGTCTTTCAACATATTTTAATTTTTATTAAATTTATTTTCTTTTATTATTATTACATTACCTCCCCTTATCCCAGTGACATGAAAACTACATTATCTCATAGACACTAGAACATTATATTGTTAATGGAATAATTCATCATCATTCATCTTCTCATCTGTTTTTTAATATAAATGAAAACATCATCATTGATGTGTTAATTTTTGACATTCAAGTATGATGATGTTTTAAAATTCTATTACCTCCATAAATACTTCTCACAAAAATATTTTTATGGTCAAAAAATATTATAATATATGTACTAAAACATATATAACGTTTTGGAACAATTATATATACATAATATTAATTAATAAAATAATATTATTGTGATTTTCAAAAAATAACCCAAATAATCTAAATGAATATCACTAACATATTGTCAAATGATTCATCCTATCAAATAAGTACCAAAACAATTAAATAATTTTTTTTATTTTTTATGTTCATTAATAAAATATTACTTCAATTTTATAAAACCATTCTCATTTTACATGATTTTATATACATGTATACATGTAAATTGATGATGAAAATCAAGGAATTGAATGCTCATCAACGATGAAATTGAGTCTAAAAACCCATATAAATGGATGTAAATGAATTTAATAAAATAATCATCAGTCAAATACATATATAAAACATTAGTAATTAATTAAATAATGTATTTAATTTTTTCGACAATTAAGATCATGTGCATAAAAAATTCGTACATAAGTTAGGGGATTCTTTCTAAGCCTCCATTTTTACTACGAGTTTCAATTTATCTATCTTTAGCCAAATTTAATTAATAATTATTCTTTTCTAATCATCCTATGATATGTATTTATGTTCCAAAAATATTTTTTATCCCAATTATTCTTCCTTTTATGTGGAAATATGTGATTTATAAATATCTCTTGTCAATTATTTTTGATTAGAACGCACCATTATAGAAATATTCCCGATTTATAGTCAATTTTCAATTTCAATTCATTATATGTATTAACCCAACATTATTTTCCTCCAGAACCAAATTTTAACAGGGAAAATTATATTGGTTCATTTCTTATTTTATAAAACAATTATGACTATCATCATATGTGGATTTATATTTCCCACTATCATCATAGGTGGATCATAGATGAAGTTTATGTTCTACCCAACCCTTCTCCTCCTATCGATGGAGAGAAAAATAGTGGAAAATCATTTCAATGGAGATACAAACACTTGGGAGATATTTCCAACATATTTTCTTCTACTAGTTGCATATAATTTTGGTGTTAAATTTTTCAATTATGTTTTATATTATCACCCTTATCCTATGAATGCATTTATTTGGTATTACTAAGTGAAACACTTTACATTTCTTCACTGATCTAGCTGAAAATTCTTGTGGGAATCTTGGGTTGTTCTGATTGGACAACCCAACCATCATTTTTCTATGACACATACATGATATTGAGTATGATTTGGTATTCCTTTTCTACACATTTGGTCTAAAACATTACAAAATGTATTTGGTTCCAAGGGTTGATTATTTGTGCATCTTTATAAGAGGAAAGCAGGGAATAAAGATCCTGACAAAACTCAAATAAAAAATCCATAAAACCACATGGAATATTCAGAATAATGATATAACCATGAAATGATGAGAATCTAAAATGACATAATTCTCCAAAAATCCTATAAACTCCACCTTCCCTTTTCACCAATTAAAATATTTAAATTATTTTATTTTGTTAAAAATGATTTTCATACCACCATCTATTTTAGTGCCTTTTATTAAAAATACTCACTCTAAACATAACAATTCTCCTTAATAGATGAACTTCGATGTTCCCTATATTGTAAATAATCATTATATCATAATCAATTTGATGTTTCATGAAAAAATTCAAAATCTGGAGCTATTTTAATGGGGGAAAATAGACTTTTAGTGTGTGTTTTTGATATGTTTTATTTTTATATTTTGTGAATATTTATCTGTTTTATCTTCTAAATGTATATATATATATTCATATCTGATTTAATTTTTATATCGGTTCTGTGCATGATGATTTCTTATTTTGTATTTACCAGCTTTTGAACCCTAAATATTTTGTAACATGTGTTAGTGACACTGAGACACATAGGATAACTCTTTAAAGGATGTCACAAAAAACATTGAAACTCCTCTCAATCATTATTCTTGTTATTATATAACCTACATAAAAACTAAAATAATCCAGAATAATATAGATAAAAATAACTAGATATTAAATGAAATAACCTTAACTGATGTTGACATCCATCACATATACATCCAAATACAAGGTGGGATGCCTAATTCTGAACTAAAATGTGGTATAATTCCCTTTTACCACGATTCCATGGAATCACAATAGATAATCCCTGTAATCAATTAAAATAATTTCTTACTGTGTGTTATACATTAAAACATGAAAATGTGGATGAATAAAATTAAATATTAAGACATTTTTATTATCATTAGAAGACACTGATTATGTTTACTATATTAACTTACCAGTTAGATGCTAGGTAGATATGAAATACCTTTTTCTTGAAAAATAATTCCAAACTACTTGAACCACATCAATAAGGAAATAAATATGTAGGATAATACAATCTCAAGTGGGAAAAATCATGAATAATGGGAAATATTTAAAAGGATTTATTCTGTTTTATCCCAAACTACCAAATAAGTTCTAATCATTCAATATATAATTTTTATGAATGTTTAATGGCTATTGACCATAACAAGATTTTTTCTACTACTAGTGGTGCACTATTTAATAAGAACTCATTTATTGAAATATCCTTAATAGGTAACATGGCTTAGAACACACAAAAAATTGGTTCAAGGTCAAATTTCTAATTTAAGGTGTCCATGAGGTGTAGATTACACAATTTGTGAAGAATTTGGAAATGAATTTTTAAGAGGTATGTACACTTATTCGATGAAATTTTCTTTTCCTAGGGAAGTCCAAATATCTCCTCCCATCCATTTTGGTAACTATTCTTACAAGACACACTATTCTGAGAAATTATCTAAAATGAGAGAACTATATGAGATTTCTCAATTTATCATTCTAGGTCACCCCTATAACTAACTCTTTAGGAAAGAACCTATACAATCTATCCATCCTTGGGAGAAAATATAACCATGCTTATATGTATAGGGTATTCAGCTCGACCTAAAAACCATGGAACCCATTAGGGTAGAGTGGTTATCCTCCCCAACCTATTAATGATCAATCACCAAATTTACACCCAACCATGTAAACTAAAAGAAACTAAAGATGATACATAAATATTTAAGACATTCAAAAATTATTAGGTTAACATCCCCTTGTTTAATGTCATGGATAAAATTCCAAAATAGAACACATTTCTAAAAGAGTTGTGTACACACTAATGGAAACTTCGAGGTGATGATAAGGTGAGATTGTGGAGGAATTTCTCATCATTGATATATCCATCACTACATACCAAATTTAATGATCTTATAATATTTTTTATTTCATGAACCATAGGGGATTATTTGTTTTCCAATTCTTTTAATAATTTGTGTGCTTATGTAATTGTGATTCCTCAATCAATTTTCTCTTAAATTCTAGTCAGGGTGCTGAAGCCCACTATAATTTTTGTTCAACTACAAAACAAAAATATAATACAACTCATTGGTGTATAATTAAATGTTCCTGTGATGGTGAAAATTTAATTTTTCCCTACATAATTTTATGTTCTTAAAATTCAAGTTGATAGGATTAATGGACATGCCCTAATTATATTGGGGAGAACATTATTGAAATATTACAAAACCATAATTAATGTACATAATTATTATTTATAATTGATGTTTTTTGGTGAAATTTTACACTTAAATTTCCTTGATTCCATTAGGCACCCCTTACAAGAACAATCCTAACATTCAATTAATTATATTGATGTACTCTCTTCCCTTGAAAAAACGTATTTTTCTTTCTCATGCCCCCATCCGTGTTTTCATAATTGATAGACATTCTAGGAAATGAATCATGAAATGAATTTTGTAGTGGACTAGAAGAATATCATACATGGTTGTTAATTGATAATTTCTAGAGCACTATGGATTCCATGACCATTAGTGATATCGATAAGCTTGAAAAATATAATTCATCATCCAATGATGTTTCTATTTAGTAGTTATAATAGATCAGTGGCGTCTCACATTAATATTAACTCCCATAAATCCAAAATACCCATGAATTATAACTTAAACGGTTGCTTAAAATTTTATGATATTCATATATTTACAATATAAACATGATACATCTGATCATTATCACTTAACTCTTTCGAGAGCATGATTTTTATCTATAAGAACTTTTGAGGGAGTATAACAAATAATTGGGATGAATAATTTTTGTCATCCAAGTATTATCCCATAAATAATCACACATAATTTATTATTAAATTATGATGATAAACTACAGGAGAAAGAACAATATTGATTAAAACCAGACATTTAAGATGTTGTTAAAAAAGAGAGAGAAAGTTATTGGTTGCTGGAATCATTTACCCAATCTATGATAGCCAATGGGTCCGTCTAGTGTAGGTATATCCTAATAAATCATGTCTTGTAATAATCAAAAATTAATTTAATGAGTGGGTTCCAACCCATGTGAAGAGTAGTTGGCGTGTCTATATAAACTATTGTTGGCTAAACCAACACACTAGGAGGGACTATTTTACATTATTGTTCATTAACCAGATTATAGAGAAGTTAGTGGGGAGGTCTCATTTCTATTTCCTTGATGGGTAATCTGGAGACTTTTTGATCCATATTTCCCCCTCGGATTAGGAGAAGAAGACCTTAACATAACCCACAAGAAAATTTTCATATAGAATGATGTTATTTGGTGTGTGCATAGCTCCATGTACATTAAAAGGATTTATGATTATTATTTTTTATGATTACCTAGACAATTTCATTTAATTTTTGAAGGATTATTTCACATTATATGGTTCGTCTTTTGATCAATGTTTGAGTGTTCTTGGTTCATTCATATGTCTTATAATAAATTATGAGAAATTATATTTCATGGTGACAAAAAGTAAAGTATTTTGGAATGTCATTTATGGGGATGGTATTTAAGTAGATAAATCCATTTTTTATGTCATTTCTTAACAAAAATTCCAATAAAAATATAGTGGATGTGAATTTATTCATAGACCATGTTGGATTTTATGTTCATCTCATTTCTAACATGAGCAATATTTCAATACCCTTATCCCTATTACTCTAAAAATATAGTTTGTTTTTTGTAATCAATTTGAAGAAGCTTTTAAAAAATTGAAATGGAATATCACATGACCCCCGGTAGTCCATCCACTTTGGTGGGATTTACCATTTTAGGTCATGTGTGACATCTTTAATTATGTAGTTGGAAAGTCTAATCATAATAGGTTGATTGAGTTCCACTTGTCATAGCCTATGCCTCACGCACACATGACCATGACCATGAAAACTATTCCACAACTGAAAAAGAGTAAATTTTTATCTATTTTTCATGGATAAATTTAGGCCATTTCATTTAGTGTCTAATGTCATTGTTCCCTATAATCATTATGACCTCCTATATCTCCTCAAGAAATTAGAAACCAAACTATGTCTCTTTCATTGGATGCTCCACCATTATGAATTTAACCAAGTAATATGGGATAAAATAGAATATAGAATGTGATTATTGACTATATCGTTAGGATCTACCCATCTCTATAAATTTAATCATCCCTCTATGTTCCCATAGATTAAATGTTTCTTGATGATAAATTTTACAGAGTATAAGATTCTATTCCTTATTCATCTGAAATTTAAAATTATTTTGTAGAATATTATATTCATATTGATATGAAAAAATTAATTCATGTCCTATAAAACATGAGTCTTGATGGTACATTTATGATGTCTTCTACATTTGGATAAAATGTAGTGATAATGTTCTCAGGTGTTGTGTTCTCGATAGTTAGTTTTAGTATGTACATTGGTTATTCAACACTCTTTCTTGTAGGGGACTTTTTTGTCCCTAATAGATAGATCGCAATGACCTTGATTTCTGTCTCTTCTGGAAAAAAACATTTCATTTTACCAAATATTTCTATAAATATTTTCCTCTTTGTCTAAAGATAGGTAATTTCTATAAAATAAATGAATTATCACAACAATTCATACTCTTTCATGACATTTTTTATGTTTGGGGAATTGAAATTATTGGGTCATTTCATAATTCATTTTGAAACATGCACATTTTTTGTATTTTATTACTTAAAAATATGTGTAGATACATGATCCACAAGTAAATATCATTCCAAGATAGTTTTATATTTTTGGAACACCCAATGTTTTTGAATTTTTGGATTACCTAGGTTCATCATTAATGATCAGGGTTCTCATTTAAGCCACAAAATAGTGAAATAACTTTTTCATAGGTATGGGGTATTTCATTAATTTTCAAAAATATATCACCCAAAAAAAATGACCAATATAAGGGTCTTAATAGAGAGTTTAAACATATTCTAGAAAAACTGGTTCAACCACATATAAAAGATTGCAGTCTAAGAGTAGATGATTCATTATGGGCTTATCGTACTAACATTAAAACTCTCATTGGAATTTCATGATATCAGATTTTGTTAGGAATGGGGTTTCTTATCACTATTGATATATAGAATTGGTAGTAATGGGGCACTAAACAAAGATATTCTAATCATATCGGTGTAGCTTCTCAAAGGAATCTTTAAATTACAGGGTTGGAGGAAATGTGTAGAGATTCAAATGAGAACACCCATATTTATTTGGAGAGAACCAAGGAACCAAATTAATGTATCATGATTCTACATCAATTAAAAATATGGAATAAGGCCCTCCTATATAATGAAAGTTTGATGTTATATCTATGTATGCTTCATTGACACTAGTTTTCTTTATATACTACTATTAATTTTTATCAATTAGGTGATATTCAGGTTACAAATGAAGGCACAACACAAACCATCACTGTCAATGGGAAGCTGAAAATTCCCTTTAATAGATCTTATACAAATTCCTCAATAAAATAAATCCCAGTTCAAGAAAAACCTACGGATGACACTGATAAATTTTTATTCTTCCTTGCGAAAATTTCAATTTTTACAGTGAGGACACTACATACTCTATGTATGGGGGATGGGTATATTCCTAGGTTAGTTAATAATGTTCCCTCTATTTATCCTTTTTTCATTTTTGGATTGATGTAAATTAATGTTATCTCACTCCCCTAGTATTCCCTTTCACTTTTTCTCTAGAATATTATTCTTTATGCCCGCATTATAATTGAAATTCATTCCCACTTAATCAAAAATGTTATTGAAAAATCACAAAGAATTTCCCTATAATAGGTGGTTTTAACATTTAATAAAATTGTTTAAATTATTAAATGCGTGATTCTACATGAATTTAACATTGAGATGAACCATTTATATAATATTTCTTTCTTTTAAATGATATAAATGGTTTTATCATTTTGAAACCATAATTAATAACAGTACACTTTGTGTGAGTAATTTTCTAGAAAGTTGTGTCACTAAATATCTCCACATATCTTCTCACCCAAACATGAGTTGTGAATTTATTATATTCAATAGAAGGTATAAATAAGTTAGGTTAATATTTATCAACATACAAAAATGAATTTTTAATGTGATCATTCCTTAAGTGAGATTTTTCATTACTATACCAGATTGACCTATAATTTTGCACATATTATCTGACATTCTTATTCCCTAAAAAAACTAAAATAATAATAAAAATAATAATAATGGTTTGTATATTAATTATGTAAACATTTACTTTATGTTAACCTTTTATCCTTTTATAAATATTAAAATTAGTGTCGGGAGGATATCAAACAAGGGTTGAGTTATGAGTGTGAGATTTATTCCAAGGTAAACTCTTGAAAAAACTATAATAATAAATAACTATGGGAGAGATCAAATTTAAAATATATATGTATATTTAGGTATATAGAAGGAGGTTTTACTTATAGGAATTTTTAAGTCAGTGTGTAGGAATTTTTATTGAAAAGGTTATAGGCTAGGTTCGATGGAAAAAATCATTTTAAAATAAAATTATTAAAATAACATATATTTGTTGGATATAATGTGGAAGGAAATACATGAAATGTTTTTTCACACACACACACATAGATAATTAGTGACATGGTTATTTTTGGAATTATTTTCCTAGTCTGGAATCATGAATCACATGGAATTTCATTCTCATATAATCCACGAGATAACTATTTCCATTATCAATAAGAATAATTATATGTTGTGATTTTTACATTGATCATAGTGATATCAAGAATTAAAATTTGAATTTTAAATCTTTATGGTGTGTGGAATTGTTCTATTCATAATTTATTTTAAATATAAATTTTCTCAGGAGTGAAAATTTTTAGCTATGGGGGTGTGATCATGTTGGGACACAGTATTCATTTTCACCCTTACATCACCTAGTTAAACTGATTTTGTAACATAAACTCATCGTTTAATAAAAAAAATCACTTTATGTTTATTTCATTATTCTATGATAATCAATGTTAAAAAGTGTAATTTCACTTTTTTGATGTTTTCATTCTACTGGGAGGTGATTTGATGGGCCTACGTTGAATTTGATGAAAAATAGGCCAAAATTTACCAGTTTCCAAGAACCCAAGTGGAATAAAACAAACATTGAATCTACTCTACAATCTCCATATGGATTAAATTTTGTGAGAATATCCAAAAATAACTTGGGATTGAAATCTTATGAAGACACCATATCCATATTCGTCCATTAAAGGGACCAAATAAACAGATCTATCTATGCCATCAAATCTCCTTGAGGTCAAATTTAATGTAATTTTTTTGTCCATGTAATGATATTTAAATATCCAAGTTGTACTAAATTTTCAATGTATATAGTCAATAGGTGGGGAAACAACTTTCTAGTTTTATACAGAAGATGATATGGATTTATCAATGTCAGAAACCATGGGAGAGTGGTTTTAATAAATATATATGCCCAAAACCACCATCAAATCTGCCTATAAAATGGCACCATGTAAACCGATTTTGTAATTTCGAACCAGAGAAAAATATCTACAATTTGTGAGTCCCAAATGTGACTTCTCCTCATCCAAGATGTTTTGGAGTATCCAATTGACATATGGTAATCATGGATGAAGTCGATATTCAAACTTATCCTTCTCCTCCTCTCGATGGTGAGCTAAATGGGGGAAGTTAATTTTGAGGGGGCTATAGAAAATTGGAATGGAGTTATGGAACATGTTACTCTATTTTTATTGAGTAATTGTATTTTTAAATATTTCAACTATTTTAAATAGTAAAACCGTTATCCATTTAATTCATTTATTGGGAATAAGTATGTGAAAACACATTCATTTCAACACTGATTGTCTTAAAATTATAGTGGGGATCATCGGTCTTTCTGATTGGATAATAGAAGAATCATTTTTCTATAAAAAATACATAATTTTTCAATACTATTCGTTATCACATTCCCAATTATTGAAGTCCAATCCTTGAAAACATGATTAGTGTGTCATGGGTTTCTTCTTTGTGTATTATTTTAAATGGAAATAGGGGAATCAATATCTTCACTACCCTCAACAAAATAATTTTGTTAACCCATATGATATTTTCAAAACAATGAACATTTCAAGGTTAGTAGTGAACATAAAATGTCATCTTTCTCTCATGATTCTAAAAACTCCACCATCCCTTTTCAACTATTAAAATCATTTTATTGCATTATTTTCATAAAACGGCTTTAAAACCCACTCCAAATTTTAGTATATTTTATTAAAAATACATATTATAAACTTATTAACACTTCATGGTTGATAAAATAAGAACGTTCCTAGAATATAAAACAATGATTAAATCATAATCAATTAGATGTGTCATGAAAATGCTTTCACTAATCCTATTGTTCACGCATTCCCTAGGTTATCATATATTGATGTAAGGGATCAATGAGTGTTAGGAGATCACTATGAATATTGAATAAAATATGTTTTTTTGGTTTCTTGTTTTCCATTTTATGTACCTAATTATTCAAATAGAGTATACTTTATACTCCATTGTATGTATTTATTGGTGAATTATTATTAAAATTATGTAGTAATTAGCGTAAACTGCTAGGGTCAATATTATAAATGCTTTGGACCTAAAATGATGGATGGGCATGGAGTTTATATATCCCGTCAATGCATAAATAGTTTATCATGTGACAAATATGTTGTCCAAACTATTCTATCTTCTATTAGTAGTTATAAATTATCTTGTGGAAGTTTTTGAAAGTATAGGTTTTGATGTTCCTCAAACCCAGTATCCAATGAGTTTGAATTATCTTCGTTGGTATTTATTTTGACATTATTATTAATCATGAGGTTTTACTATAAAAAATCTATGGATTCATTTCATAATATACTTATTGATTAAATGGAATGTTTTGAAATTTTTTAACATGAAATATTGATATTTTTTTATCTAGATATTTTAAAAAAATATGTTATCAATTATTTAACTTTTTTATTTTAATTTATAATCATTCATGAATTATTTCTATCTATTTTATACCCTTACTACGAATTTGAGATCAGGTTTATTATAATTCCTTTCCCATTTTTATAAACCATAAATCATTGAATTAGATTTTAAGGATTTGGGTTATTTCTTTTTAATTGGTATCATGTTTGTATTTTATATTTCTCAATTTATTGTGGGTATCTTGTATGTATAATGCCTATACAAAACTAATACTATGACCGATCCTTTGAGATTTGATTTCTTATAATCATTCCAATGTAATAAAATAATTCATTGAATTCATGATTTAGGGGTCATGGCATTACATATCGCCTCTAAATTTAGTAATAATATATCAAATTAACATATAAACCCCAAACATAGGGGTCTACTACTCTCTACTGGTGTTTTCAAGCTCATTCACTATCAAAATACATCCTCTTAATTAATTTATTCAATATTAAAACTTCCCCAAAACCACTAACCACATATAATCCTAAACCAAATATTTATAGCCACATAATTCAATAATAATCATATCCATATAATTGTAGGATATCATGAACATGATGGAAATCATTTTCATTATTTCATCCAAACATTCAATACAACCACCATAGGCCCACCTCATAACCATAACATATCATCCATTCTATAAATAAAATTACAAATCAATGTTTCATAAGATAGATATATATATATATATAATGACATCATATTGCATTCATAACCAAAACTATATATCAAATGAAATAGGGAATATGGGAAAGTATTACTTCTTTATCCTCTATAACTCAGATATTGAAGAAACACATAGGACCCAAAACTATATGGCCTTGAATAAGGATTCTAGACATGGGTGGTGCCCTATATTTCTATCATTAAAATATAAGAAATTTTTATTTGATTTTTTTAAAAAGGTTCCACATAAATCAACACTATCGTCACCTATATCAATCACCATGTCATCAACTCATTTACTAAAAAACACTATTATCCCTTTTATAGAGAACAATGATGAATACTCAGATAACCCATTCATAAAAATATAAATTTCATTTATTTTCAATAATCATTATCTTTTTTATATTTATCACTAAATGATTGATTTACTTTTTTTTCTATATTTAATTTTAAATAATTTTTTAGGAAACATTTTATTTTAATCCTTCCAAATTAATATTGCTAACATTTTTTCTATAACTAACCATTTATAAATCAAAACCATTACTTAAAAATCATAATCTCACCACTATTCAATTACAAAATATAACCTATTATTATTATAAATTCTTATAACATCATTTTATTTCATTTATAACTCTATAAAAACAAGACATCTTCATCCATATTTAGCATCATCCACCAGTCTAATATGATCCATCATCCACCATTATTACCAAGAAACTATGGCTGTTCATCCCACCAATCTGTTCCATCACTACCATAAAAAGTGGATTCATATTATCACAACAAACCACAATAATAAAATACTTCCACACTAATAACTGTGAAAAATTCAACATATAAAACACCGAGTAATGAAAATAAAAATAGATGTACATATTGAATATCCTCTCAATATTAATTATTCAATACTGAAATTGGAATACATGAAACTAAAAAGCACTAAAAATGATAAAATTATAAAAGGATTTTATTTTTTTCAACTATTTTTTAATGTCGGTGGAATTTATTTATAACTTTATTAGAGGATTTTAGAATCATTTTGATGAATTTTATGGGTTTTTAAAATATATATATTTGTGTGTGTTCAAAATGGATTTATATTGATGTTTATTTATGAATTTTTATATTAATATAAATTCATATATATTTAGTAATAATTTTTTACTTTTGGTAACACTGCATCTTATTACATAAGTATTTTTCCAATTCAAAATATTTTTTATACATAGATTACATTTTAATTATATATAATCTAGAAAATGTATTAGAATGAAATTCATTTATGGCTGAAAATATTACTTTTTGTGAATTGATGACCTTTTTTTGAGAAAAATAATTTTTTATTCGTCATATATGACTTATAAAATAAGTATAATTTGGAAATGGAATCCTGATATTATACTTCACAAACAATGTGTTAGATTTTATTACTGTGAAATAATTAATATTCCATATAATAATTTTAAAGAAAAACTAAGTCATAATATTTATAGTGAAAATCAATTTCTATTTAAAATGTAGAGAAGGAATAAAAATATGGAGTATAATTTAATGTGATAAATTTTAGAAATGCACTTTCAGATTTGAAAATGGTTGAAATTAGAGAAATAATGGGAAATAATATTGTAAATAATGGTGGATGAGGATGTAATGTTATTCAATTCCAAAACAATTAAATAGTGTCAATTCTATGATTTTTAATATTTAGTATAATTTTGATACTTATTAATATGTTTATTTAGTTGAAGAATATTAATGAAGACACTAAACAAAGTAGTATTACTAAATTGATGGTAATATAAAACCACTTGAACAATCTAAATCTGGAGAATTCATATATTTATTATTTTGTTAGATATTGAGAATAATGAAAAAACTATGTTTATTTTATTAAGAAAATAAAATTATAAGATAGGGATATATGTAATTTGAGAAAGGGATCATAGGAGTTGAACCCACCTGAACAATTAAATGAAAAGGTGTGAAAATAATCATTCTCTATCAATTTTTTGGTATAATATTTTTGAATAATAGTTGGAATTAAGTTAACTGAATATATTTCTTTCATATTATTTAGTTATTTCTGGTTAATGGAGATGATATTTGAGGGAATAATATAACCTTGAGAATAAAAAAATATCGAGGGACAAATTCTAAGCCATTAAATTAGAGAATATAAAATTTCAAAATATCATGTATTCATTTATTTATGATTGAAAATCATATCATTTATATTTTTAACCACTGTTCAAGGTTGAATGCCTCGATTGGATGATGAATATCCAATGAAAGTGTTCATTAAGTGGTAACAATATTATATTTTAGATTATTTTAAGTCTTTAAAAGATGATCAAAATTGATGATGAATAATCCTAGACTAAAAATTAAATTATCCATTTTCATTATTAGTCATATTTTATGAATAAGAGTGGTCATGTATAAACATGATATGTAAATATCAAAATATATTACATTAACCTTGATATATGGATTTCGAACATGCCTTATGATTTCCCATATATTGAAATCTTCCGGTTAAGGTGTTCAGTGTAATATTATACCATCTCAATGAATAAAATAATAAATTTTACTCAATAAGTGATAATATTTAAAATTGACTCATTTAAATCATTATAAATAGTATGTACCCACCCTTGGACTTAACTCTTTAATTATTTCTAATTACAATGGTTAATTTACATTCACTTATTACTATTTAATAATGATAAAAATATTTTGATTAGATTAGAAACAAATAGATAAAAAATTAATTTCAAATTTATTCAATTATAAAATAAACCAACACTGATTAACCTCGTAACTCAGTGGTGCAAAAGAATCAATAAGAAATTCCATTTGTATAATAGAATTACAATTATTACATTACTAGACCATTTTGTAACTTGATATTGATAATATAAATTCATTTAAAAATGGTAATTTAAAAACTTTAATGGAAAAAATATCATTCATGGACTAATATAGTGATACCCTAACTTTTATCCCATGGATGGGAGGTTCATGATACGAAAATAGTGGGATTTCAATTTATTTAATGGTTAAAAAAACTGTTCTTAAATATTGTATGAACATGGTATTTAATTGAAATTCTTAAAAACTGTATTCTCAAGTTTTTATCAAAAAATGTTTATACTAATTTAATATGATATCGATCAACGATTTAAACATTATACAAGTGGGAAAATAGTTTTTATGAACATTTGAATGATAAATAAACAAAATTTTCTTTTAGATAGTTGGAATATAGGACATAAAAAATTACATAGATGAAACTATTTCTAATTAGTTTATAATATTAAAATAAAAATTTAGTTTCATTAAATAAAGTGGATAATAACTTGTTGTTTATATAATTTACATTACATTGAGGAAAAATATTCAAGAGAGGTTTTACCCTACAATTTGCACTCTAGATGATAGAGAGTATATAACTCCTATTTAATTATGTTAAATTATGATTTACTATGAGATGACTAAGACACCCATATTCAAAAATAATAATATGAAATAGATGGATTTTTAAACCAATCGAAATCTAATGATCAATTATTATTATGATGAAGATTCATGTGAATATAATGATTTTGTAGGAAATGTTGATTAAAAGAGAGTAATTTTCATTACATAAGAAACATAAAAAAAGAGTTATTGAAATTATAATGCCATAATTATAATAAAATTATTTATTTATGGATGAATTTGGAATTAATCAAGTTATGTTATAAATAATAATGTTTTTATATAATATAATGAAGGAAAAAATGTGAAAATTTTGAAATGGATTTTTTATAAAACCATAGATGATGGATTAAAATCCTTAAAATCTATAAAGAAATGTCATGGAAGGATGAAAATAATTATAATGATCAATTAAGTGGAAGAATACTCAAAATTTCATATAAAAGAAAATAAATAATACACAAAAAAAATTGACAATCATTATGGATCATATTTAGAATCATAATTTTTTATCATGCATTGTTGAAGAGGAAGGTATGATAACATTATTAAATAATATTATTAAATATTTACTTTCACCTAATATTGTCAAAAAAACTCAATAATGAAATTATTTTACTAAGAAAATAACATACCATGATTACCTATGAAATTCGGGTGTATAACAATATTGGAATAAAATATATTGTTGAAATATAAAATTTCAGGATGAATGATTCAGAGTTTGAAAATAGGTTTTAATATATTAAATGAAAAACAAGATTTAAATGTGAATTATTTACATAGGACACAATATTTTTTCCTTGATTTTTAATAACGGCCTAAAAGTATTTTTAATTAAATCATAACATTAACATGTGAATCATTACGATATGTTGAAAACCTGGGTCTAATTATTGTAGTTATTTATTCTACACCAAATTCATAAAACCAAAAAGTTTTCTCTAATATAAAATGTTTCTCTACTATATAGAAATATATATTGTTAAGAAAATATAATATAAAAAAATATCTAACATTAAATTATGAGAATAATATTTTAAGATGAAGGCACTCTTTAGGACAGTGATAAACGTACATCCATATATATCAAAAATAATTCTTTTATTATTATTATCAGATTAGGATATGAATTTATTAAGGATATTGTTAGTTCTATAGTGTGTTTGGGTGGAAATAATATTATTTATATCTCAATATGTCACTACCACAGAAGGGGAAAAAACATGGGGGTGAAATTCTATGATCATAATAAATGATTCTCAATGTATGAAATCTACGAATAAAAAATTATTTATTCTAATAAAAATTTCTTTGATTATCTAGATAAATTTAATGGTTAGTGTGATTAGTGGTGTAATTTAGATGAATTATACAAGATAAATATTGTTTGACAATTTTACTGTTATCATAATGAAAATAATTCAATAACTAAATAATGAGGTAATATAACTCATTTCTCAAGTTGCATTAAAATCCTATAAGATATATAAGTCATTAAAAAATTAATGTTATACAACACGTGATACTAGTAAAAAATTAATATTTTGAAAACTAATAAATGTTAAATGAATTAATAAAATAAAATTTATCTTAGAATCAGTTTAGTTGGAATATGTTTAATTGAAAACAAAATACTCAATTCCAGTGATATATTATTTTTTGTCGTGGTTAATAATAATCAATTAACTACGATACAAATAGATTTATATGGAAATGATTTTATTTGTATGAAAGAAAAAAATCATCAGGATAATGAATGAATGAAGCATCCTCAAATATCTCAAATATAAAAATTGGAAATATTTTTCATATAAGTTAACCTACTAATCCTATTCATTATACTTCAAAAAATGAAGTGATATTATAGTTTAGATGAATTGGATATCATATATATATATATATTAATGAATAAAATATCATTAAATTTTGTGGTGGATGGTCATCCTCATATAATGGTAAAGATAAAGATGAGGTTTTTCAAACTTTTCCAAATGATCAAAGGTTCAAGAAATCATAGATATATGGTGTTGTAGTTTACTTGACCTAATGAGATTATAAATTCTTACATATGTAAACATATGAGAAGATATTCCAGTAAAATTAATCCATGCTTTATAAAAATTATTTATTATTTGTCCAAGAAAAATTATTCTCAATTTATAAATCACATATATAAAGTATTTGATGTGCTGAAAATTTCTAGTTGACTAGTAGAATGTAAATTGTTAGTCTACATGAAAATGAATGGATACAATAATGAAAGGAAATGATGATTGGGCTCCATTAAAATATATATTTTTATTAATTATATATAAAATAATTATTTAACATCAAACAATCTAAAATAAATGATTATAATAATGGAAGAAGACAATATTGTTTGACGTGGGTAGAATAATACTATATAAGAAAAATTCTTAAGAAAAATTCTATAGAAACTTTATTGACCTACTACACAAATAATAATATTATTCCCTTTATAATAAAGTCAAATTCAAATTCTATAAAATTTGATACAATAGTAATCCCACTATAAAATATGTTAATGATTTTGGTAGTCCTTTTTACATTAATATAAAAAAATAAATTAGGGAATGCTTGAAGTGAATGTCAAAAATTGAATATTCATGTGGTATATATCAAATGGTACTGGATAATGATTCCCAAACAAGTGTTTTGGAATACTATTTTACTTTTTAACGCTGTTTTATAGAATATGATATTATATTTATTTTTACAAATAATGTTTCAATTTAATTTTAGGATATTTGACATATTTTAGATTATTGTTAAGGAAAATAAAAAAGTTGAAATTTATAAAATTCGACTTATATTTAAATTAGAAAAATATGGGATAGTGATGAAGTATATGGGATTAAAAACAAAATTTATATGTGAATGAAATAAAATGTATAATTATAAAATATTATTGGGAACCATAGGGCTCTAGTGTGGATATAAAGAAAATTAATATGTTGAAATCAAGTAGCTATAATCTCAAATGTTGTACCAAAATCGTCGTTAGGGATTATTGAGAAAAAGGAGTCAATTAATTCAATTATTGGATGAATGTACAATATTTAAAAATTTTATATGGTAACCTATATAATGATATGAAGAAAGAGTATTAAACATTAAAAGTAAGTTTTTCCAATTAATTTAATTGAAAAATATTTGGGGTCATGAAGATATGATAGATTTTTCGCTGAGGCTACTCAAAGGGTGATTGAATACATTATTAATATTAAATTACAACAATTTAAATAATATATTTTATTTAATGGTTTCATATAGTGGATGATGAGAATGAAAAATATTTAAATAATATGGATTCCAAATGTATATATTTAAATATGGATCAAGAATAAGTACATATGAATTAGAAAACTGAAGGTATTATTTTTAATAGGTAATGATGCATGGTAATCCGAGTGAAGAATGATTTATATGGATTAACATTGGTTTATACAAAATTTTAATCTAAATCCAATATATCTTTATAAAAATACAAAAAGAAAAAAAGAATGGATAGTGTAAACCACTAGGTAAATATGATTTCCATAGTTGATAGTCAATTCATAGATTATTTTGTGGATGAAATATTCTCTAGTTTTATAGAGAATGTTAATGACATGTTTCTAATGATGAAGAAGATAACTACAACAAATATGGATTTTATCAGTTCCAAAAAGGGTCATTAACTGCGCTAAAAAAGCTGTTAATCGTGGTGAAGAAAAAGGGGTGGGGTCACTTTTATCAGCACTTAGAAAAGACCTGATAATGGGGTCTTTTATCAGCACTAAAAAAGTGCAGATAAAGGACTCCTTTTATCAGTTCTAAATGAAAGAACTGATAAAATGGGTCCTTTATCAGCGCTTTTTAGCACAGATAAAATACCCATTTTCAATGATTTTAAAAAGCGATGATAAAATTCACAAAAAAATAAAAATAATATAAAAAGAATATATAATTCGGGGGGGGGGGGATTTTAACAGTGCTTGAACCCCTTTATCAGTGTTAAGTGGACCACTCTAGTGTGATTCCCTTGCCTGTGCGTCCATCACATGCCCCCCCATGCACACCTCCTTGATTCCACTAGAACTCTAACTCGCGACCTCCCCCTTGCGCACCTACACATTTACCTCTAAGCTATTTCATTTTTTTCTATTTAATGATATATCTATTTATTTATATATATATATAGTTATATTTATTTATTTATTAAAATAGATTCCTATTAATATATATATATATTTAGTTATATTAATACATATATATTTATTCATATATTAATATTAATATATGTATATATTTATACATATAGTTATATTTATTCATATAATAATATAGATTCATATTTATATAAATATATTCAGTTATGTTAATACATATGTATTTATTTATAAATTAGTATATATATATTTATGAGTATATTAATTTATATTTATATTTATTTATATATATATTTTTAGTTATAATTTTTATCCATATATTTATTTGTAAAATAATATACATTTATAAGATTAGTTTTAAATACATTTATAAAATATGTTTTTTATATGTCTTTTTAAATATATACATAAATACATATATACAACACACACAAAGACACACCCAGACACACACACACACACACACACATATATATTTACATATACGAATAAACACATCAATATATGTGTATTTGAAAAGTAATAGAATGTTAAAACGACCATAACTTCTAATCCAGAAGTCATTTTCAACTCCTCAACCAGTAAAATCGATGAAAATGAAACAATATTCGATATGATATGTGGTACAGGCCTAACGAACAACCGGATCAGAAGTTATACATATTTTAATGTTAACAAATCGGGGTATCCCAACTAAAAACTCATTTTTGAGGACTTAAGGTCCTTTTTGGGTTGTAAAAATGCGACAGAGGCTTTTCCTCTGTCACATCCAAATAGACCTCATCACAGGCTTCGATTTGATTTGTTTTAGAGCTCAAACTGACACCCTGATCAAAAGTTATGGTTTTTTGAAGTTTGAGTTACATTTTTAACATATTTTAGATCTTTTATTAATTTTTTTTTGACTTTTTGTGTGTGTTCAAATTATTATTAAATTAATTTTAATAGATAATAACTTGAAAATTATTAATAAATAATATTTTTTAAAAATATTTTACAGCCATTTTAACAAAATTTCTTATATATTAAATGTAATAGTCTATTTATACTTATCTAAAACATATTTAATAAAAATATGTTATATTTATATCAATATAAATATACTTATATAACAATATATTATTTTTCCTAAAAATTTATTTTTTTTGAAACATAAAATTAACCACCACTAGGAAAAAGCGGTGATAAATCCCCCCTTCAATAGAGATAACAAAAGCACTGATAAAGGGGGGTGGGTCTTTATCAGCGCTAAAAAAGTGCTGATAAAGAGTCACTTTTAACAGTGCTTTTTTAGCGCTGATAAGGCCCCCCCCCCTTTATCAGCGATTTTGTTAGGACTGTTAAAAGCCTCCTTTATCTGTGCTTTTTTAGCGCTGATAAAAGGGTAGCGCTTCCCTTTCCTATTTTTTTAGTAGTGAAAGGCACTACTAGAAAAACATAATTGTTAAAATATATTATTTTATAGGATTAATGATTTTATAAAATAGTGATTATGTACTTCAATATCAAGAGAAATATTAAAAATAGTATATAGTGAATCTTGGAATAAAGTATATGAAATATGTTTCCACAAACATTGAAATTTGAATAAAACATAGTAGTCATGAATCTTGACATACTATATATATAATTATTTCAAAAATATTATTAAGAATGTTTGTTATTTACCCATATCATAATGAAAAAAAATTTATATAATTACTTTATGTTCTAGAATATATGGTGATCGTTACTTTTTCCTCATATTTTTAGCAATAACTATTCTAATATATATTCTATGAACGATGATTTAAGACCATCTTTTTAGAAATAATATCAAGTTTATTTTACTAGGATTCCTTCATGAAGACTAGGATACTGATTCCAAGGATGTAAAATAGAAATATTTTGGGACATTTATCCTTCTTAAATTTTATGAGAGTTTTAATAGTAAGAATTATTATGATGTTTTACTAATCATTATTAGGGAATAATATATTTAAGAAATATGTTATTTCACGAATTCTATAGTTGATTGTGTAGAATGATGATATGAGTGTTTATGTTGATAAAACCTGAATAATGAATTATGAAAATAATAGTCGTATTGATCTATCAGTAATAATGATTAGTTTTATATATAATAAATTAATATTAGGTGTAATATTTTAAATGTTAGAGTGGAAAATATATATATAAAAATGGAATACATTTATATGAAGGATCAAATTAGAGATTTCTAATCACAATAAATTACAAGATATATTAATATTGAAATATTTCTATAATTATTATTTCGAAATTTCATCTATTTTGAAGATTTATGGAATAACCCTCCAAATTAATTTGGAATATATTTCCAAACATGGGGAATTAGTACACAACTCTACACGGTAGGGGTAAATTTTTATCTATCTATCATAAAGATGAATATTTTATTATTGATATAAACTGGAGAAATGAATGAATTGATTAAGTGGGAGTATATATATTTTGGGGTTCCTAACACTAATTATTCTCAAAGGATGGAATTTCCTTTGAAAACCATCCTTTACTAGACCATGGGTTGTAGGATGATTCTCCATAAGAATGGGATATGGTATTTGTATTATGCAATCATAATCATTGATGTAATTAAAAGAGATGAGAGGGTTATAATGTAGTGATTTTAGTTGAAAAATATATAATGAAGTATATTATGGAACCATACATATTTTTATAAGAAATTTATATGTTTTTTATAATTATATGACATTTATTAGTAAACAATTTTATTTTTTTCAAGATGATATTAGAAGCCTTTTAGTTACTTTTGGATATTGTATGAATTTTTTGAAAAAATATTAAATAATAATTTTGATGTAAAATTAATATTTATTTATGTTTTTAAATATTATAACATAATATAATTATTTGTTGGGATTTGGTATTGTTTCTTAGAATCCATAACAGTTAAGGTGATTACAAAAAATAATTTCAAATCATATGAATATTTATCTTCACAAAAGAGTATCCATTTACCCAGAACAATTAATAGGAATTAGCATATAAGAATTTTATAGTAAAATGAAATATAATTTTTTGATGATAATAATTTTTATATCATTGTTTATGATTTATTTGTTACCCTAAATTTGGACAAGTAATTAAAACAAAATTCTTCATTGGAATTGTGTAATAAATTTTAATTTTTTATGAATTTTAGATACATTAAATTTTTTTCCCAAAAATTTAGACATGTTTTTCTTAAGAAAATTATTATAATATTTATGTAATTAGAAATTTAATGGATGTAAAAAGTGTTTTAAAATTGTTTTTTTCTAAAAATAAATTACCCTATTAATTTTAAAGATTAAAAAATTAAGTAATATCCTGAAATTACATCTGGAAGTATAATTGGATGACATTGTGATCATTTTCAATTCATACAAAAATATTTAATTTTGATAGTTTTATACTATTCAATGAATTATAATTTTTATATATAATGGGATGTGTCATAGCATGATTAGATTAACGAAGTATGAGATTATTCTACCTCAGTTAAATTAAAAAAATGGATCAGTAATCGATTATTCTATTATTAAAAAATCTATAAAAGATTGAATTATTAATTTTGATGATCATTGATAATTAAATTCATGAGTGTAGTTTACTACTAGTAATAAAAATTGAATATGGGTATTTTAGAATTTAGGGTGATGATCAAGGGTGAATGAAAGCCATATATTATTAAATGATAAAACATCCTAAGGATCATATTGCATTAATATTTTTACTGAATATTCTAGAGTTCTATTTTGAACCGGTATTTGGGAATTAATTTATTAATGATTTTAAAGTTATTTATGATTATGGACAAAAATATTCTAGAGAATGGTTGAAAAAATGATAGAGAATATTATGAATGATTCTAGGTGTTTAAAACTATGATGATGAACTCAAATATCCGAAGTATTTCAGTATTTAAAATTTCTATAAATAACACTAATTTTTTTATATATCATGAAATGTTGAATGATTTGGATTAAATAATGATTATTAAATAATGAAGTTATATAACTACTGAGTATATTGTTATTCAAATTTTTTTAGAGAAAAACTAAAACAGATATTGAAGAATACATAAAAAATAATATAGAATGAAATTCTAATAGTTCATCTTTGAGTATTGGATATTATTAAGAATAAACATGATCTGTATATTATCTGAGATAAAAAATTATCCTTGGGGTTTGGATACTTTTATACCCTATGGTATTATCTAGTGTAAAATCTATTAGTGTTATTCTTTAGTGGAGGCTATTAATTTCTAAATCAGTAATATTTCCACATAGAAAAACTATTGAGTAATATTTGATTATGTCTCATCTAGACCATTAAAATGATGCAATACTCATCGTGGGAAAAATCCATGTAAAGTTTTATTATTCCCTATATTCATGATTTTTAAATATTATTATGAATGGGATGGATAATTTTTTTAGTTAATCATATACAAAAATTTCATTGTTTTTTAATTTAATGTAATAATTAGTTGTATTTGAAAACAACACTGATTGAAAACCCGAAATCATATTGGTGAAAAATATTAATTCATAATATTGAATACATTAATTCAAATTATATATATAATTAAATAATTATAATTATTATATAATTAGACCTCTATAAAATGATTTTATAAAAAATCAATGTCAATAATTATTGTTGATTATAACAAAAACCATTATCTCTTACCTGTATTCTTTAGAAAACCATATGTAAAAACTTTATTATAATGAAATTATGTAAATGGAAAATTAGTGAACTATGTTTAATAATTCTTATTGAAAATATTTCACTTTCTTATATATGATTTTTTATATCATAGATAGAAAAATAGACTATGATGAATATAACGAAGTAATTATGGTAGTCTATTAATTAACTTGAACTAATAATGCATGTAAAATAATTATATCTAATGAATTAATGATAATTGAATACCAATGATATAAAATAATTAAAATCATTATAAATATAGTTCATTAATAATAAATCAATTTTTTCATATATTGATTTTCAATATTCAATTGATTGATTAAAAACATGTAGTAATGGATATTTTTCCCAAATCATTATATTTTTATTCTAATTATCATTAAGAATACCCTTATTTTTAGTTCACTAATATGATATTATTATATAATAATTATGAATTATATTATTCCCATTTTACTCTATATATGTTTTTACATTCATAATATTTTTCTCGTCCCCTACCCCATGATTGATTCACAATCAATACATATTGATGTTGATATATTACATATTTTCTATTTTCATGTTGATCATATTGTGATAAATGAGGTGATGTGATTATTTTAAATACTTTATATCCATTTGAAATTCATATATATAGAATTATAATAATTTCAAGTCTAGTACAAATATTATACTCAAATCCATCATTTTTGGTAACACATTACTCAAATTACGTGATTAATATATATAATTGTGTGAGAACCTAATAATCTTTATTTTAATGTATATGAAAAACGAAATAATTTATGAATTAAATTTATTGAATTAAAAATAAATACATTTAAATAATAAAAACATGATAAGAATCAATCATCATTATATTCAAGAAAATAGTAACCTATAAATATAATATTACCACTAAGGATATACCATCTCAAACATCTTTGGAGGTGGACTAATAGTTTCATATTACAATGCAAAATTAAATGTAAAATTTTATAACACAAGTAATGATTAAAAAATTAATTGAAATAAAATAATGACTAAGTCCACCCCCACCACAACGAAATTAGTGATAAAAACAATCATGGATTTATTTTACTTATCCTACAACACTCTAGGTTATGAGTACTATTCTACCTTTAAAACCCATTATTTAAAAAAAGAATGTAAAACTATTGAGAGTATTTTTTTGAAAACCATTATCTATTTTGGAAATGATTTATGAAAACAAATTGAACCTATATTTATCATCTTGAAATCCACTAACAATACATAGCAATTTTACTCATCTCAAACCCCACTAAGTAATTGAAGTGCATGACCAGTAATAGACACACTATTAATATAGACATAACACTTCAAAAAATATTTACTCAGTACATATAAGTAAATAATTTTCAATGAATATTGTATGTATTTTTTAATGGAAGAATAAATTCAATTAATAAGGAACAACAAACCAAAATTATTTGAAACACGCTGAAAAAATAATCTATCGAATAAACAAGAAGTAATTAATTTCATTTCATCAACCAATTTATGAAATTATAATAAATACCTTATAGAAATGATCATACATTTTCGACACAATTCTGATGTATAAAGGGAGCATAATATAAAAAAAAACATATCGTAAATACTGACGCCATTACGTAATGGTTATGAAGAAGAAAACCAAACCAGATTCCATTACACCAATTCTAATTTCCTATCAATAATAAATAAATAAATAAATAAATAATCAAACTAATTAAAACATTAGATTTTCAATTTTGATGTAAATAGAATAAAACCAAATTTATTGCACTATTAAAACCAAAACATCACTCAATAATATTAGAACTGTGACATTAAACAACCATTCAATCTAAAATATCTCGGTCTGACCTTAATTTCATTATAGAGAGATAAATATACTTGTTTATTTAGAGTAGAACCCCAAAAACCAGTATAAAGGGTTACATCACATTTAAATTCACATGAATCCTAAACACTACCATAAAATATATAAGCCAACATCACACTTGTAATATCATAGGGAGTTCCCTTAATAAATAAACTATCCAAATATCCAGGTGAATCAAATAATAGAATCTTTTATGCTTAAGGAATAAATGGATCCGAGTATCCATACCATCATTCAAACTGAAAAAACTATATCTTCATGCATATATATTACATAAAATATATAATATATTCATATTAAAACAATTTTGGAGATCATGGATACAAATATGGATCAATGGGGTGAGATTTTTCATACACCACATATGAGGCTAAAATTGCACCAACAGAAGAACTTTTTTTGAGAAGAAATATGGAAAACATGTAATGGAACATATTTCCATATTTATTTCCTAAATAAAATTAAATCTACCTATTAAACACATGATCTGAATGACATAACAGTGAGAGTATTTAGGGATTCTGCTCTTTATTGGCAATGTGGGTTAAGGGAGAATCCACCTCTACATATATGGTGACCTATCATTATATATGATGATTTTTTTTATATTTTTGAAATTTTTAAATATGATAATTCTTTCTTTTAATATGATGATTATCATAAGATAAACATAATATTCTCCTCAACATATATTTTTAATGAATCATTTCAAATATATTTCACGTAAACATTTTTAGCTCAACATTTTTGTTATATATATATAAATATATATTGATAATATTTATCATATAGTGAGAGTATAATAAAAAATCATCCAAAAAAATTAATAGACAGTTAAATAATTTTTTATGATTTTATATGAATTTCATATGAAGTATATATTTAATTTCTTAGAAAACTATTGAATAGTTTAGTGTGAAAATTAGTTATGTTATTCGTAATATTTAAGGGGAAATTATATATAATTAATATATGTATGAACTTATCATAAAATTTGGCATCAAATTAAGAATTGCGAAATATTATGTATTATTATTTAAAATAAAAAATGAAACATATAGAAGAGACCAATATTTAACTAAATTCATTATATGTTATGTTATATTAAAATGGGTTTTCATTAAATTATCTAAATTTGTATGTGTTTTTTCTTATAATGTTTTAAATGATATAATAATAATTGAAATTAAATATTGATTTAAGTAAATATATGGAATAATGATCTTTGTGAAAAATATATTTGGCAGAAAATGTTTTAATTATTCCTCAAATATTTTGATAATGATATAGTCTAGATATCTGCACCATACATTTTTATTATCTAAAATATCCCATGTAATGATATAAAACAAAAATCTTATTGCGCTCAAATCTATATTTTTGAAGGAAAATATTAATATTGAACCATTTATACACCATTAAACACCATACATTCGTTTATCTTCATATCTATTTATTTTATAATAATTTATCAAACCATAATACATGTTTTTTATTCTTTAGTTTATAGATATTGAAAGGATTATTTTCTCTATATAAATATGAAAATAATAATATTATAACTAGTATAATATAATAAAAAACACAATTCTTATGAGTTCCATAAAATGAATAGAGTGGTAGATATCTGTGAATGAAATATATATTAAATAAATTTTGCAGAATATTAACACCAAAATGTGGTTCAAACTGACCATGATCAATAAAAATTTGTTTAAATCATTTCTGTGTTTCTTTGAGAATTTCACATTGTTAAAAAATTTATATTAATTTATTTAATGATAATGAATAAAAATTTTATTAATTAATTAGTATATGAATCCCATATCAAGAAATATTTATTTGTATACACCATTTATAAAAGATTGATAGGTATTAATATATATTGTCATATTTAAATGGTTTTATCTATCAAGAGATATGAATAGAAAAATGAAGATCTATATTTGTGGATCATATTTAAAGAACAATATGATTTATAATTAGAATGTAAATATTCCATAAATATGAGAAGAATCACTGATGGGCCACTATATCATAAAATAAAAAATGCATCTTGTGTTGAAATATATGTATCAATGTTCATTTCAATAAAATAATATAAAAAATATCATAACATATGATTAAATATGAAAACATTTCCCTCATCATTCAACCTGTGGTTCAATGATTCAATAGAAAGGGAACTATATATTAGGAAATCCAATTCCTTAAAAATAAAGGAAAATAATATATATCATTTGTTATATTATACAATCATGGTGGTTATTTTGGATCTTGAAAATAATGTATCAGAATCTACCATTATTATCCACCTAATAACTATGGAAAACATATTTTATTCCCTCCAACATAATCATTACTATAATTTATCTTTTTCATATAATACAAACCCACTTCCATAAATCCTAAAAGATGATTTGGTTATAGATGGACACCATGATTCAATGAATATATATAATATATATTGAAGATAAATAATTATTTGAATTTTTTTATCCAGTCCTCGTCGACCATTGGGTTTTTGAAATTAGGTATCCTATACTCGCCACATCACCAATCTCCTCATTCGGGTTTCAACAGCTCCTCTTATCCCCTTATGCGGACCAACAGATGCATCTAAACTCTTCTTCCATGGGTGGGGAAAGCCAACATGAAGAGTTAGGTGACCCATGGGGGGAAAAAGTTTCGAGGGAGGCTTTATGGGAATGTAATCATTGGGAGTAGGTTTCTCAAGATCACGACAACGAGGTGGGTAAAGGTAAACTGTTTTTTATGTTGAAGTGAACTGATGACCTTGATTCATAGGAAATGTGAGTAGATGAAGGCCCAAGTCGGATGGGTCCTCTTATAAGGATGGTGTAATGGATGACATGTGGAAGGAGTAGGATAATGACGCATGCAAGATCAGAGGCGCCTCATCTTCCCTCTAGAAGAGAGTGGTGTCCATCAATGTAGGTTTTGAAGATGAGTTGTTGGTCTGTGGCCCATTATCAGTGGCAGGATGGTTTGCCTCCTCATCAGTGTCCCAACAGGTGATGTTACAGTGACGTGAGGTTTAACCATTTTGCCTTCTTTCCCCTCCTATTGGCATGTACAGACCGACAGTAAGGCCGAGAATGCTTCGTAGTCACCATTTTTAGATGGGGCCTAACTAACTCGAGCTAAAAACATTGTGTTCATGGATCTGATTGGGGTTTTAACCCTTCCTAATGGGACCAGAGCTACGGATCCTCTCAAATAGGTGTCATGGATATCATAATGCAGAATGATAGAAGTTTGGGTACCCATGTTAAATGTTATTTTATGTGTTATGATGCTTATTGGAATAGTTCAAAAATGCTGGTCATTCTGAAACTGAAACAAAAAAGAGGGGGGATAAGTGTCTTTTCTAAGAAGCTTGTCTTATAGTCGTTCATGCATAGAGGTTCTCTCAACTCACATGTTTGGATTTTATAGAGGAAGGATTGGTTGGTGTATATGGTGGAGGTGACAGACTAGTTCTTGATGCTGAATATCTTATTTGGGGAAAAGGAAATCTTTCCCTCCGTTATTTATGCAAGTTGTGATCTGGAGGGGAGGAAGAATTTCTTGGAGTATCAGTCTAGAGTCAATGTTGGGGATCAATCATGGCTTCTAGATAGTGATATCAATATGGCTGCAGAGGCCTTAGAGAATAATGGTGGCGCAATGGTGTCCCCTGCCTCAGTTTAGGATTTTTGCGGTTTCATGTCCTCTAATAGCAAGATGGACCTTGAATATTCAGGGCCCAATTTCACCTAGTGCAATAATCCACGGGGCTACCATATAATTTGGTACATGCTAGACCATTGTATTCTGATCCTTCAGGCTGTGGATCACTTCCCCAACTCGAGAGTAAAGAATCTCTCTAGATCAGTGATAGACTATGCCCCTCTCTTGGTCATCCTTAAGGGAGGTGTTTCTAGATCATCTGTGTTTTCATTTTTGATCTCTGAGTGCAGGCTGCAGGATTTCTTGCAGGTCATGTCTAGGATGTGGGATCAGGATACTCAGGGATTGAGGTGGTATGGGCTTGCTATGTGTGTGTCCTAGGTGAGGAGTGCTCTAACAGATACGGCTTACAAGTGGAAGAGGGAAGACAACCAGGGTGGCCTCCCGGGGGAGGTTCAGGCTCTTGAGGAGAGCCTTATGGAGGCCTAGGATGAAGCAGTTTTTTCCTCCCTAATTTACAAGATGTAGGTCCTATGAAAGAGGCTTCTCAAGGAGGAAGGAGTGTTCAAGGAAAAATTTAGAACATTATGGATCAAAGATGGGGACCTCTACACCATGTTTTTCCAGGACTGCATCCAGGAGAGAAATAATGCTTCTTGGATCAGCATCAAGAGGGAGGAAGAATCCTTTACATCTGATGTTGAGGAGGCTATGATGATGGATGGATGTCACATTAGGGACCTTCTGGAAAAGAAATGGTTGCTTCCAGGGGGAGTGGGATGGGGTGTCACGGGTGATGTATTTCTGGGATGATGTTCCTAGGATCATGCAGAATGATGAAGGTTCCTCACTAGGCATCACTCCCAGCCTCTCAGAATTCATGTTAAAGATGTCTAGTTTAAATCATGATAGCTCTCTGAGGCCAGAAAAACTCACGGGGGATTTCTACGTGGATGAATGGGAGATTGTGGGGGGGGGGAGGTGATGGAGGCTATGTATGATATCTTTAGGGGTGGATTCCTACCATGTGTAGTGTGTGCTTTGAAATGGGTTCTAATTCCCAAGGTGAAGGATCCATCTAGCATTAGCCTGTACATGCCCATTTGATTTTGTAATTTTAGCTATAAGATCTTGGCTAGTGTCTTAAATACGAGGCTTAGAAGTCTTATCCCTAAGATCATCTTAATAGATAAGAATGGTTTCGTCCAAGGCAAGAACACTCAAGGAGCAGTTGGAATTTTTAATGAGCTCATGGGAGATCATAAATAGATGAATTTTGGGAAACAAATAATGTAGAAGGTCGATATGGAAAAATCATATGACTAGCTAGAATAGAGTTTTGTGATCAGATTAATGAGGAGGATGGGATTCTCAGAATGGATGTGTGATCTCTTCTTCAAGTTCAATGTCTCATCCTGGCTGCCTATGATGATTATTGGAAGAGTGTTTGGATTCATTAATGATGTGAGGGGTCTGTGAAAAGGGGACTCCCAATCTCCCTGCATATCTTTTCTGGTCTACGAGCCTCTCTCGTGAGCCTTTAATCACTGGGTGGAGGAAATGACCATTGCTCCTTTCATAGAAAAGACTATGACCCATATGATTTCTCAATTAAGGTTTCTAGATGACGAATTGTTCTTCATGAATGAGTGTTTGAGGGGGTTTTCTGCTTTTGACACGGTTTTGGAGGTTTATGGAAGGTGGTGAGGGAAGTGGGTGAATAAAGGGAAATGTAGCATTTTCTTACCCAGGTAGTTCTCAAGTAAGAGAATTGGAGGATAAGGGAGAAACATGGAATGCATGTGATGGAGTTTCCTTATGTGTATCATGGAGTTACCTTATCTGATAGTAGGGTTCAGAAGCATTTGTTTGATGGTATCGTAAATAGTATCACTACACACATCCAGAACTAGAATAATAGGTTAGATTATTTCAGATTAAAGAACCCCCCGCATTAATAGTGATCCTACCCTTATTCCCATGCATGTCTTGTCAATCATCAAACCTTCCAAAGGGACGATTATGTTTATGAAATGATTTTTCACTGGCTTTGTGTTGGATGGCCCCCAGAGTAGGAAATGCCACTGGGCATCCTGGGATAGGCTTTATAAACCCCTAAAGGGAGGAGGAATAAGATTCCTATGTTTTAATGGATTCTTATATGCTCTCTATGCAAGGATTTCTTTGGATATCATAGAAGAAAGTTATATATAGGCCACATTCATGTTAGGGAGATATGGTGATGATTGGAGGAGTTGGGGTACCCGTCGTAGGGAGATATTGAGGATAGCTAGAGGCCTGGCAGACTGCCTTAGATGTATTGAAAGACAATGTCAGTTGGGTTGTTAGTAGCGGTGAAATTCTGTTATGGAAGGATTCTTGGGATGTGGAGGTGCCTATTTTTTACCCAGGGTGCCCTATTCCTGACATCTTCATCAAGGATTCTAGTTTCCATGAGTTTTTCATGGAGGACATCCTAACCTCCCTTCAGGAGATCATTTTTGATATCATTCTGCTAAGGGTGAAGCATGACATGTGTTCCTTTATTGGATCTATTTTAGAAGGTTTTATCAGCAAATCCATTCTTGAGGGAATGCATGAGTAAGTGGTTTTGGATGTTCTAGATGGGAAATTTTTGGTTTAACCTCATTCCAACGAAACATAATTTCTTAGTTTAGAGGATGAGTCACAGTGTGATGCCAACTGGTGAAAGTATCTAAAGGTGAGGGATTAGATGGTGTTCCCAATGCTGGTGTTATGAGAACCTAGGGATAGAGTCTCCATGACACCACTTCTGGGGGGGTGGGAAAATTTCCTCTGGTATTTTTTAGAGCATCTTCTTGGCATGGTTCTGCATAGAGATTCTGTCGATGAATTTTTGTGCTCCTTCATTCCTGAACTGGGTACAGAAAAAGGGTATTCCAAGTATTGTGCTATTGTGGTCTCTGATGTGTGTGGGGTTCTCTGGGAGGCACAAAACTCTAAGAATAACGATGGATTTGTTTCATTCCTTGGAGTGAAGATTCTCCTGTTAGTGCTTGTGACTGAAATTTAGTTCCTCAGGGGTGGGCAGGGACATTCGTGCCTATTGTTCTAGTTTCTTCCTACTCCAGGGAGGGGCCACTTTGGGGTCCGTCCTTTTCTGAGTTCATTGATCCGGTGGCAGGCCCCTAGGCTGGGTCTAAAGCTGAACGTAGATGACTCTTCTGCTCATTGCATCATGCATGGAGGCAGATAGTTTCATGACAACATCAGCTTGGTCCTTCTTGGTTTAAGCATCTACATTGGGGTTGGAAATGCAGTTGTTGCTGAATCGATAGCCCTCCACTATGGTATTTCCATTTTTGATATCTACAAACTCAAGCTCTACTATGCGGAGAAAAAAATTTCCGTCTTTAGAATCCTCTTTGTCAAAAACAAGGTCCCACACAGGGCATTTCTTACATTCATAGATAGTGAAGAGAGTGTATTGGGGATGTTTTTTAGGTAAGGCATACCTTCAGGGAAGGAAACCAAGTAGCAGATGCTTTGGCCAGTTGTGAAAAGGGGGATTCCACCTTCGTTCTATTTCATACTTTTTACCCACTTCCCCCCTCTTCCAAGGGTTCGGTTTGTGGCGATGCCTTGTGACTCCACCACATTCGTCCCCTGGAATTTTAGTTGTGGGTTTGATTCTTATAAATAATATAAAAAAGGTGAATTTATAGATGTAGTAGATTTCTTTATTTAACATATTCATTCTTTTCAACTGACATCTAGGATACCTTATGGAATACACATATTGAAAATATAAAAACTTATAGTCATTAACGGAGTATTTTTATATGTAGTTATTATACACGAGTGATTCATTTTGGGAAAATATAGTATAATATTATATTAATAAAGATGGTTCAAGGTAATTTTTCTATAATTACTATGCATTTAAAAATATCCTAATAATTAAAAAATAACTTCTTCCATGTATTGAACATTTTTTCATAGAAAATAAAATAGATAAATATTTCTCAATGGTGAATCTATGATCATGATGTCAATAAATATATATCATATGTGATGATATTTCAGAAATATCTTTCTATAATTTTTTGTATACTTTGTGATGGTTCAATTTAAAAAAAAGGTATCCTAAAATATTAAATAATTTTTTGAAATTTTTATTTAGTATTTACTATAATATAAATGTGTTATTATATATAGATAATATTTTAATACATGAAAAAATTGTTAAATAATACATGGATCATTTGAGGATTATACAATATAATCATATAATATATTTTCTGTTAAATAATATAATAAAATATAATTGATGGATAAAAATATTGATATTATTGGGTAATGTGATAATAAAAAAAGTGTATTTATAATTCCATTAATGAATATTATATTTTATTGTAATGGTGGTTGAAAACTATGGCTGAGAATGAAATTTTCCATGATTTACAATCTTTATTTTACATTTTGTGAGAATCTGTCAAATATTATCCAATGATTATAAATGTAAATAAAAAATTAAGTATTATTTATATATGTGTATTATTTTGAAGTAATATTAATGAATATTAATAAATTCATTATTTATAAACTAATTAATATGATGCAGTTATTTATTAAATGGTTATTTATATACACTGATTCTTCAATGTTGGTAATGGTTTTTTTCACTTACGCAAATTAATAATGTTATAGATTGTGACTCGAAATAAGGGAATATTGTAGTGTATAATTACCTTAAAATGGAAATTTATTTAGTATATTTTATCTATACATTGAATATTTAGAGATATTAACACCATTGTGTTAGCAAGGACATATATACTATTGATAAAATCATATTTTCTTTGTTCACAAGGTAGTATGTATAAATTATATTATTTAAAGACTTACTTATAATAAAATATTTCTAATTTGAATCGTATTATCATTTTTGAATGGGAGATAATATGGGAAATTTTCATTATTAAAAGGATCGGGTAACTTTATCCAATGAACATATTATATTATGTCACGTTTAAATCACTATAAAAATTATTGGCATAGAAATTATAATAAAAAATATATTTTATATTAATAAATAATTTGAATAACCAAAGGTTATAAATCACTTAGGCCATCAAATTTCCTCAAGTGTATTACATGATTGATGGAGTTAGTAATAAACTAAAATTGTATAAAAAAATTCATTTAACAATGATCTTCTCTAAACAAACAAATCTTGAAAATGAAAAAGAATTTTCTATTTAAAATCTAATACAAATGATTCAAAATAAAAAAAATTAATTAATTATATTACCATAAATAATATAGTTAAATCAAATATCCTAATAATGAAATGATAAATACACTTATAGTAGATAATACACTTACTCCACGGATTTTATATATCATATAATAATGTTTTAAAAAATTCCAAAATGTTAACTTCCTACAAATATCTAATGATCTAAAATTGAGGAATATCAAAACCAATCATAATTCAACATTACAAAAAATGAATCCACCTTGTACTCTAAAATGTTAGAATAAATGTCAATATTTGAATGAATTATATGTTCTTCATATATGGTGAATTTCTATTCCATTGCATGATATTTTTTTAATCATATGATCAATTACCCTTTCAATAGTTTTATTAAAATATTTAAAAATATTAAAATAAATAATTAAAAAAATCCATGTGAACATCTGAAAAATGAATCATTATTATAATTCCCAAGTCTAGATAAACTCATCTAAGATTACCCAATAGAACAACACCATATCAAGTCATCAGAATTATGAGATTCATGTGAAGCATAAAATATTTACCATAAAATAATAAATGTGATAGAAAAAATTTGTTCAATTTGGATATTTTTCGAAATTAGTGTTTTGTGAATCTTACTCCCTCCCCTTCTAAATCACAAACAATGTACATTACACTATATAAAAATTTACATACCATTTCATTATTATATACAACATATATATATGTTCTATAAAAAAATTTATTGAAGTATTTTTTTATTTAATTCTCTATAATTTATTTTAAATAGTATTCCAATGAAAAAATTATTTAAAATTCATGAAATATTTAAATAAAATTAAATATTTTAGTTCATTATACGATTAAACCAAATCTCTGGGTTTCATCAAAAATCCCAAAAATGATGTTAAATTTTTTTAATTTTTTCATTTAATCAAATAATAATATAATATTTATGATAAAAAAATGTACAACAAATATTAACTTGAAAAAATCAGCAACCAAACTATAATTAATTATAATAAAAAAAAGTACAACCCTACTACTAATCAGAAATTAAGATGATAAAAAAGCAATATATCAAAGATCAATGATCATGATATGATCCATTAGGATATAATATCATGAACAGTAGATCATGAGTATTGTATTTAAAATTTAATATGCTACATTCATTCACAAAAAATTTAGTTTCCATCATAGATCAACCTACTGGGGAAAAGTGATAGATTCACGAATCAATTGGATCATTTAGAACTAACTATTGAATATATTTTGAGCTAATCAATCATTGAGGTAACTACATTATTAAACTAAATATAAACACTAACCCAAGATTCCATGAAAAATTATATTCCACATCTGAATGAATATTATGTTAATAAGGATTAGAATTGTTTAATAAATATCACTCAAATTAAAATATATTAACCTAGAAGGAAATTATTGGTTTAATTACATAGTACCTGGTATTGATTTTCCTACCATGATTTCCTATATTGTAAATAAACCATTAATTTTAAATCACATTTCATGGACTGTTGGACCATGTAGAGAACAATGGATTCCATTATTTCTAAACAGATACGAAGATGGGATAGTTGTCATTTTTTTGGAAAACCATTCAGATTAAAAAAATAATATTTCATACTCATCCAAATAATATAATTTTCATATCATAAACATAAAAAACATAAAAAGTTACATAGAATATTTTGTTAGAGTTTCCCAATTCTTATAAACATAGAATATTTTATTATAGGGAATTCATTAAGGTCAACTGTACATGGAAATAAATGACCATTACTACCATAAATCGTCTCCCTTCTCCCATATACCATCTTGGAACATTCAATACTAATATGACATTCTATTTATGGATAAGACCATACAATCAATATCATATGATACAAATATAAAGAAATTATAGTCAATTAAGAAATGTTCAAATATTCTTCTATATATAATGCATCATATAATAAATATTAATATAAATCATTTTGGGATTTAACTATTTGAGAAATAAGAAAAAAAAATTAATTGCATCATATATTGGTGTTCAGGATAAAATATGAAATATTAAAATAAAAATTCAATAAAATAAAATTAAACAACATATCATACTAAAAAAATATACTTATTTCTAATTCAATAATATCACAACCATGGAAAAAAATAAAAAAAATACTTGATCTGATACCAAAAAATATAATATACTTAATGAACATCAATATATATAAATATCAACAAATTAGATATCAAAAATAATTTATAAATTAAATATTTTTTTATCTTTTATACATTGTTTGTCCTCAAAGGTATCAATCTCTCACTATTATAATAAAAAAAATACAATTGACACTATCAACCACAATGTTCTCCAAATAAAACCTTTTAAATTTGTTACTGAATGCAATTTTAATATAAAAATCTTTCCAAATGTAATAGGATACTCTAAAGCTGTGATGGAATATATAAGTCAATCATAAAGAATATCATCAAATTTTTGTGTAGAAACTTCTTATTCCATTTTTTTATTCTAGTGATATGATAAAAAATTATTTTACTTTTTACCCTACACCCGCTATAGTCAACTATAAAATACCAATGTAAACTAGGGTTCTTAATATAACATGATAGATGAATGAACCATATGACAACCTACAACATCATTAATATACATCTCCCTATTTTATATTTCCATGTATATATTTTGAATGGGTATAAATGTATTATAATACATGACTAAATCCATAAGCCCCTAAATAAAAACATACATATACAATTAAATGTATAAAAAACAATGAAATATATCTTGAACTCTGGTCACATTATTTTAATAGACATTATTTCTAAAAGAAAAAATGATCATTGATTATATTCATTAAAAATTGGCAATTCGTGAATCAGTGTACATATTATAATATATCAATATTCATTATTTATAATTATTATCTTTATATGATATCATGTCACAAATTAATCCCCTAGTTTATATTCTTATATAGACTTATGGAAACCATTTATAAAATAATCCTTTAGAATCAAGGTAACCACTAACTTCTATAATTGATTGTAAATATTTCTATATAATATTAAATAAATATAATTTTTTTAGTTTATTTCAAGGATATCATAATTTAAATACATTTTTTAGATAATTTTCATACCATTATTCATCTTCTATGTGAGTAGAATTATCTGAAATGGTGTAAAAAATAAAACATCACATATCATGATCCTGAAGAAATAAATTTTATTTCATGAACATTATCTAGATAAAAAATAAAAAATGTACTTATATAAAATCCTTTAAATTCATAGATTGTAGTACAAAATTATCCACATATACAATATAAGAGATCAAAAAATTCAATGTCTGTTGATATCCCGCCCACCTTTTTATCATCAAGTCTCAATATGTGTGAGTAGAAAGATAAAATATAATTTCATTCATAAAAAGATATAATCATATGACTATTATTATACTATATTAATATCATTAATTCATAATGCCCACATTTTTTAGATAATTTATTGGAGAATACAACTATGGATATTGTAAATTCCTTGATCTATTTTCCTCCACACTATTTATATGCTTGAGTATATATCTATATCTATAGAAATATTTTTCTTATTAATTTAATGAGTCCATGAAAGATCTAAATATGATCCAACATAGAACATAACTAATACTTATCATCATCTATTTTATTACATATAAGATTATAAATAGATAAATGCATATAAAATTTGAACTTCAGGCCCAAAGGAAGTATAGTTTCATTAATTCTGTTTTAATTTGAATTAAAAACATAAAAATTCTCATGAATATTTATTCTGAAGGGAATCAAGGGCTTGTAGTTAATTTTAGTTTCCAATTGTTTTTCAGGTGATTCATGGTACCCTCAACCATTGACTAGTTTCAGCATCCAATACCATATCAAAACATAATCCAAAGATCATCCCATAATAGGGATGTGGTGGGGAAAATATTGATTAAGTTGATACAATTGTTACCTAAGAGGGAAATACAAATACATACTTTCATAATGGTTTAGAGGTAATGAAATAAATTTTTGGCACTATATGGTTGTTATTCTATGGGTATATCATGTTGTACATCATAGGGGGTGTTATACGATGAGGTCGATCCAAGAGGGGTTGAGAATATCCTAGAGGGTGGTCACTCATGGAACCTATAATCTCACCCTATGTTTTATTTACCCATTAATTTATTAATTTTTTTTGAAATTTAGTGTAAATTTTTTCATCAATCCATGTTATTTATTTGATGCTTTATTGGGTCCTCTGATCATAAGTTATTTGATGTAGACCACACTATGTTTCTCTTAGAATTGATGAATTGAGGTTCCCTGATGAGATTAAACTAAATTATGATGTTTTTTAATTTTATATTAAATGTTTTATTTATTATTTTTATAGTTTTTGTGTATAGGATAAGTGATTTTTTATTGGAAAAATTTAGTATAATATTTATAAATATTTATATATTCACAGCAGGAATAATTAACATTCATTATATGAATATTATGGATTAACTATTGATTTCATGTTTGTGTGTAGTCATTTTTTTCAACTTCATAAAAATTTTGATCTCTCTAATAGATTAGGATGATATTAAATTAAAATAATAGTATACATTCACTACATATCTTAAAAAATGTTGTAAAAAATTTATATTTTCAAAAAAAAGTGTCAGTGCCCCTCTTAATACCTTGTTTTTTTATATCAGTTGGATTATCAAATTGAAAAATGATCTCATAATAAATTAAAAGTTTAAAATGAGGTTAAATTGAAAATAAATCTCAATGGAAAATTGGTAATTTGGAAAAATATTTTTCAGTGGATATTTTAAAATGATATCATAGTTTTCAAATTAAATATTACTGGAATTTTCAAAAAGGTTTTGTTGTGATTGAAATGACATGTAATTGTTTTCATAAATATATTTTTACAAGGATTTTACATTGTTTTTAATGTAATTAAAAAAATTTATACATTAAAATTGGGTTTTTATATTTTAACTCATGTGTTAGACACCCTATATTCTAAGTCACGACAACATTGATGCGTTTCATTTTATGATTTTCGTGTCCATTGTGTTGATTGATTAGGATTTTTTATTACATGTTTTTTCTGAAAATATTATTGTTATCAAATACTGGGTTTTGTGATGATTGTATATGTTTTCCCTTAGATTATTTAGAATGGTCAATGGGACCACGAAGGATTTCATTTGGTAAAAGAGGTTGAATGTCCGGATGACGATTATGATATCTTTGCGGTAATGAGGTGGTTTATAAATATGATACTATATGATTAAATGGATGATTGGATGTTTGGTGCATGGTATCAAGGGAATAGTTCCCTAATAATGAGTGGGTGATATTTTGAGATAGGCTTCTATACCTATTATTAATGGGAGCATTTAGAAACTGTGTTCTTATTAAACATCTGATATATTTTTAGACAGATGGTTGTTACCCCATACTAAGTGAGAGGTTTTTTTGTTTCTGATTGATGACACATGTTTATGATGGGAAAATTTAAAATATTTTTATACCTAATCTTATATAAGAGGATATGATTCAACATCACGAGGCATGAAATTTCAATGAGTTAAAGGTTAATAGTAGTTATTATGTGGTGTGAGAGGTTATTATGAATTTTTTAATTAAGCCTTATCATGATGGGACTTTAATGGATTGGACATGGAACATTATATCTATGTTTATAGAACATAACACACCTTGTTTAAGAAGATGATTTGGTAATATCAACATATGATAATACCTAACAATATTAGGTTGTTTCTAGGGCATGGAGATACACCCAACCCTATATATCTAGTTAGAGAATATGGACATGGTTAGACAGATAACCTTTGTGTGGGTTGGGTTGTGGCATGATGTGACTCTCTTACTTTAGACATGTATCCAATGATAGTATTCTCATGTGTATTGGATTCATGGAAAATACATGATGACCTTTCACATAATATTTTTTGAGAATAATATTTTTTTGTTTTAGGGGTTTTATTTTGAAATATAAGTACATTTTCTTTGTAATGATATTGATTTAACATCGAATTCATTGATGTGTTATTAAGTATAGGTTTTGAATTTTGGATTCTTTCTAGGACATTAGTCTTACCCGCAACCCATCTACATTGAATTCATTTTAATATTAGTTGGTAAACCTAATTTTTTTCTCTAAGGGAGTATGTTTATCTTATAAAATTACATGGATCACGTTTAGTAGTTTATGGGGGAAACAAACTTTGCAGATGAATTATGCCAGTTATGTTGAATTGTAGTTTATTTTTTGTTATTATTCAGGACGTGTACTTTGTTGTGGGATTTATTTTCAATTATTAAGAAACAATGTTTCTCTAATTTTAATCTAATATATACCTCTTCAATATATAGAAAGTCTTTGAATTATTATTTTAAACATTAAATTCCCCTTGTTTCCAGTAATATGTCTAATTTTCATGGGTTTTACAATTAATATTTAAATAATATAAAATATAATGTTTTAATAATTATTAATCCTTATGACTTATTTTAAATGTAATGGTATTCTCATAAACATCCCATCTCTACTAGTAATATTTTTTTGATTATGGGTTTTCATGCTTGAGGTCACTTAGTGTCCTCGCATAGATAACATTAATGTGATGAAGTCCATGGATCTCTCATGTCTTATAAAGGAATCAATAGGAAATGATAATGTAAATTATAGGATGAAAGTGTTTTTTAAACCCTGGAGGTATACATGATCCATCCTATATTAATAGATTTTATGGGGGACCATGTTCTTTTGGAGAAGTCCATGAATAGGAATATATAATATAGTGTTTCTAATTTCATAGATCTGACCATCAGTCCCATATAGATATTAATGAGTCTCCGAATGGGTCATAATGATGGGAAGTCATCCACTAATATTTTCATTAGAATAGCTATTGAAATTTTCGGATAATGATATATAAACTAATGGGGAATGCTATTTGATATAATTTCAAATCACAATAAACTATTTATTCTTGATACCTATAATTTTGGACTCCTCATGTGTTAATCATTTTTTAATAATCACAAATCTCATTACTTTTAATTAATATTGATCGTCAGTGCACATCTTGCTAATGCTCTTCAAACTCAACAATAGGTGCATATCATGTTTTTATAATAAAAAATCTTATGGATGTTAATTACTCTTTAAAAGTTTTATGCATAATAACAATTATCTCATATACTATATCTCATGATTAACCTTAACCCATATTCTACATATCACTATCTTAGTCCGAATACAGATTATTTTGTCCAAGTATGGAGACACCGTGAAGGATTCACCGTGACCAAACACCGTGAAGGACTCACTGTGACCAGACATCGTGACCAGACACCGTGACCAGACACCGTGACCACTCACCGTGACCAGACACTGTGACCAGACACCGTGAAGGACTCAGCGTGACCAGACACCATGACCAGAAACCGTGAAGGACTCACTGTGACCAGACACCATGACCAGACGTCATGACCAGACACCGTGAAGGACTCACCATGACTAGACACCGTGATCAGACACCTTGAAGAAGACACAGTTTCCATGATCACTGTGACACCATTTCTTAAGCTTATGTTAATATCATTTTAAATGATTCTAACAGTCATATTTTTTGTTTTTAATGCAATTAATGTTATTTAATGTTAGTTGTTGTCTTGACAGGAAACCGTATCTCGTACCTATGAAAAGGGAATCATTACTACTTCCAGAGATCGTGGAATATAAAGAAGATTGAGATGCATTAGAGAAAACACACGCCTGACACGTCTCGACACATATACTACAATACATGCGAGCTCTGTACTGAACCGAACAACAATCTGGAGCACAATTGTGAAGAACACATTGCATGATCCTCAAAGAAGTTCCATACATGCAATCCTACATTTCTGAAGAACACACGACGAATAAAGAGACTGTAGAACACAAGCTGAACTACGACACTCTGTTTTTCAACAGAAAAACCAGAGAAGGACTCTGAAGCATTCCTTCTCAATCCAACGGGTCCAGAGCTACATTGACAATCACTAGAGCCATTTCGAAACTCTACATATCTGCTCTGTGATTCATTATTTACTTTTCGAGCAGTGTTTATCATATGTTATATTTTTACACACACATTGTCTCCTGAACATTAACTGGAGGATATATAAATCCTCACTCTAACTCTTACATCTTTTATTTCCCACTGGGATAGTGGTAGAGGTCGTGTGTGGCCTGAACAGCTGGTTTTCTATTGTTTTTTTCCCCACGAATAACAGTGGTAGAGGTCTTGGACCTGGACGATTTTTGTAAAACTGTGGTTAACCCTGATCCAGGGTGTGGATCAAATTCTTATATATATTTGAGAGGACAAAGACATAGCTTGAGACTGAACCTCTTGTTATATCTACTGTGCATCATTTATTTAAGTTTAATGTATACGACATATATTATATTTATTCTCATGCTATTACTTTAAAATAAAAAATTATTTTGAAGATACTTTGATAGTTACATTAGCATGTGTTTAGACTTATTGAAAATCAGTAGATTAGTTTCAAAAGTTAGTTTGATATTGTGGTTAAACTAACTGAGACCTAATCAATCTTTGAGAAGCTATGTGAACAATTACAATCGGTATAAATTCACAACTGTTTAACTTATTTTATAAATTTGGGGATTTTAACTAGACAATGTTTTAATAGAAATTTTAATTAGAACTCAATTCACCCCCCTCTTGAGTGTCCACTCCGACCAACATTTGGTATCAAATGATTAGTTTTTTTGTTAAAAGATTTTTGAAATACTCTGTTTTTAAACTATGATTTTAGTTTCATCGTTAAAGATCTTAAATTGCTGTTAGTTCTAAATTTTTTATCTCTTTAATTTTTTTTCTAAAATCTAGTTATGGATAATAGACTAGAGGGTGATGGTACTAACATGCCACCTTTGTTCAATGGTACCAACTATGTTCAGTGGAAACTTAAAATGAAAATTCATTTAGAAAGCATAGGTTTTGATATATAGACTGCCATAGAATCAAAATATGAACTTCCCACTACTGCTAGATCCACTTGGGATGGACCTACAAAGACTGCTCAAAATAGTAATTCTAAATCCATGAATGCCCTGTACTGTGATTTAGGAGACGAAGAGTTTAATAGAATTTCTGCTCGTAAAACTGCTTTTGAAATCTGGGATACCTTAGATGTTTCTCATGAAGGAACAGCTGATGTTAAGGAAATGAGATTAAATAATTATACTATTAAATATGATAATTTTAAAATGAAAACTGATGAAACTATTTCTGACATGTATCTCAGGTTTAATGATATAGTCAATACAATGAATTCACATGGAAAATCTGTTCCAGCAAAGGAACAAATTATGAGAATCTTGAGATGTTTACCAGACCGATGGAGAGGCACATCTGTTTCAATCAGAGAGTCATGTGACATTGCTTCTCTACCTGTTAAATAACTCATTGGTAAACTTATGATGTATGAGGAAGACCTCATGGCTAACAAAGAAGAAGAAGAAGAACCTAGAAGAAAGTCTATTGCATTCAAATCTTCAACTTCAAAGAACAAGGATAAGGAGAAACTTCAAGCTATAAACGAGAGTTCAAGCTGTGAAGACAGAAAAAGTGCTTCTGATAGTCATGCTGAAATGGCTCACATTGCCAAAAGGTTTATGAAGTTTTATAGGAAGAATTTTTTTTTTCAGAAAATCAAATTACAAAGGAATGTATGAAAATAAGTAACATTCGAAAAAGGATTGGAAGAAATCTGATTAAAGTAATGATGTTTTCTATTATGAGTGCAATAAAAAAAAACATATTAAAGAAGACTGCCCAAAGATCAACTTCAAGAAGAAATATGATTACAAGGAAAGTAAGTACAAAAAGGATATGAAGGATACTTGGAACCCTTCTGAGGATAGCTCCACTGAATCTGAAGTTTCTGAAACTGATCACAGAAAGAAGGCAAACATGTGTTTTATGAAAAACACTTTGGAGGTTACAGTTGAAACTCCAGCTTTAAATTATTATTATTTTGGAGATGACACTGACTCTGATAACATGTCAAAATCTGAACTATTTGAATATTGTGATATATTAGAAGAAACCTGTAATGTGTTGAAAGACAAATACAAATGTTTAAAGAAATAGTATGCTTTAACTATTAAACATAAATCAGATCTTGATATTGAAATGGAAAAGAATGCTCAGTTTCTTAAAGAAAAAACTGAACTGAAATTATCTAATGAGAAACTTAGAAAGGATTTAGATAAATTCATAAATGGTAAAGATACTCTTACTCAGATGCTAAGTAAGAAAATAGGACCTACATACACTACTGGTATAGGATACCAACCTGGACAAAAGAAAATTACCAAAACTAAATTCATTCCTAAATCTGGACATAATATAGCTAGTTCTGAAACTTCATATGCTTCAACTAGTTATATTCATAGTTATGGATCTAATAAGATTTATCTTTCAAAATCTGTTGACTATAGAAATCTTATGAGACCCATTGGACAAATATAGGTACCTAATGTTTTATTGGCTAAGCTGTCTGGACCCAAGAAGATCTGGGTACCAAAATCATTTCCTATCTAAATCTTTTTTGTAGGAAACCTACTTAAAGAGTTCTTGTAGGAAGACCTGGTACATGGATAGTGGATGTTCAAGACATATGTCTGGAGACTTCTCATGATTTAAAAGCTTAGTCAGGATTGATGGAGGTTTTTTCACCTTTGGTGATAATTCTAAAGGGAAAATCATCGTCTTAGGCCAGATTGGTAACACTGACTCAATATTAATTTCTAAAGTTTTATTTTTTGATGGACTTAAATATAATCTGTTATGTATTTCTCAGTTATGTGATGATGGTTTTTATGTTAAATTTGAAAATTATTCTTGCAATGTTTTTAATTCTAAAAATGCTTTAGTATTTTCTGCCCTGCGAAATGAAAATATTTATACTGTTGATTTAAATTCTTTATCTAAGCAGAATATTACATGTTTAAATGATTTTCATAAAGAGTATTGGCTTTTGAAAATAATATTAGGACACTGCAATATACACTCACTTAGAAAACATACTAGAAAGAACTTAGTTAGAGACCTACCCAAACTTGAGTTTCCAAATGACAAAGATTGTAATCCCTTTCAAAAGGGAAAGTAACACAAAATCTCTTTCAAACCAAAGAAATAAGTCTCAACTTCTCAACCTCTCGAGTTGGTTCACATGGATTTGTTTGGACCATCTAGAGTTTCTAGTTTAAATGGGAAGCACTATGACTATGTCTTAGTAGATGACTTTTCTAGATATACATGGGTATATTTTCTAGCTCACAAAAGTGAATCTTGTTCTTACTTTGTTAAATATTCCAAGTCTGTAGAAAACCGTAGTGGACTTAAGATTAAAACTCTGAGAAGTGATCATGGCCGTGAGTTTGAGAATCATGAATTTGAATCTTACTCCTCACACAATGGCTATAGTCACAATTTCTCTGCCCCTAGGACACCTCAACAGAATGGTGTAGTAGAAAGAAGGAATAGAACCCTGTAAGAAATTTCTAGAACTATGCTTAATGAGTATGATCTACCTGTTTATTTTTGGGATGAAGCTGTAAATAATACTTGTTATGTTATCAAGAGAGTCTTAATCAGACCTATTTTTAAGAGGACCCCTTATGAGTTGTGGAACCATTGGAAACCTAAGGTTAACTACTTCAAAGTCTTTGGCTACAAAGTCTTTATTCTTAATACCAAATATAATCCTGACAAGTTTGCATCCAAGAGTGATGATGTAATTTTCCTAGGTTATTATATCTCTAGTGAATCTAATATAGTTTTCAATAAGAGAACAAAGTGTGTGGAAGAATATGATCACATCATGTTCGATGAAACTGATCCACATGAGCCTAAAACCTCTCTTCAAAATCTTGGAGATGATCTCTCTATTTTGAACCTTAATGATAAAGACAGTGGACCTATAGTTAAAAAGTCCAGTTCTGGAAATTTTCTAGAACTTGCTTTTGTTGATTCCCAACCTGTTGATGAACCTGAAATTTCTAGCCCTACCTTTACTAGATCAACTAGAATTCTGAAGAATCATCCTTTAGATGCTGTTGTAGGAAATCTTGATAGAGGGACACAAACTAGAGCTTCTCTTAGAAATCAGGTTGAACATCAAGCCTTCTTGTCACAGCTTGAACCTAAAAACATTGATGATGCTATTAATGATGAATTTTGGGTAATTTCTATGCAAGAAGAACTCAATCGGTTTGAAAGAAATAAAGTTTGGAATCTTGTTGAAAGACCTAAGGGCACTTTCACAATAGGAACAAAATGGGTGTTTAGAAATAAAGTAGATGAATCCGGAAACATAGATAGAAATAAATCTAGACTAGTTGCACAAGGATATAGTCTAGAAGAAGGTATTGACTATGAGGAGACTTTTTCTCCAGTAGCCATATTAGAAGCTATTAGGATTTTACTTTCTTATGCTGCACATCTAAATTTCAAACTATATCAAATGGATGTCAAGAGTGCATTCTTAAATGGATATATTGCTGAGGATGTTTTTGTTGAACAACCACATGGTTTTTCAAACCCTCATTTTCCAAATTATATTTTCAAACTATCAAAATAATTATATTGTTTAAAGCAAGATCCAAGAGCTGGGTATGATAGATTAAGTACTTTTCTAATTTCTAAAGGTTTTACAAAAGTAATAGTTGATCATACTCTTTTTATAAAACGAATTTATAAAGATGTTTTAGTAGTACAAATTTATGTTGATGATATTATCTTTTGATCTTCTAAAAATTTTTATGTACTAATTTTTCTAAAATGATGCAAAATGAATTTGAAATGAGTTTAATGGGTGAACTTAAATTCTTTCTCGGTTTTCAAATTTTTCAAAATGATGATGGAATTATTTTTACTCAAAGTAAATATACTAGAGATCTTTTAAAACGTTTTGTATTGGATATCACAAAAAGTAGTGACACTCCCATGAGTACCACCTGTAAGATGGATCTTGATGAAAATGGTAAATCTGTTGATCAAACCACTTATAGAGGAATGATTGGAAGTCTACTCTACCTGAGAGCTAGTCATCCTGATATTATGTTTAGTGTATGTATGTGTGCTCGTTTTCAAGAAAACCCTAAAGAGTCACATTTAAATGCTGTAAAGAGAATTTTCGAATACCTCATTAATACTCTCAATTTAGGACTGTTCTATCCCAATGGACAATCATTTGAACTAGTTAGTTATTCTGATGCTAACTTTGCTTGATGTGATCTAGATAGAAAAAGCACCTCTGGAACATGTCAACTTTTAGGCAATTCACTGGTATCATGGTGTAGTAAGAAACAATATTATGTTGCATTGTCAACTGCAGAAGCTGAATACATAGCTGCTGGAAGTTGTTGTGCACAAATTTTGTTGATGAAACACACATTACTAGACTATAGATATCAATTCAGACATGTCTCAAAAAACTGTGACAACACAAGTGCTATTAATATTTCTAAGAATCTTGTTTCTCATTCTAGGAAAAATCATATTGATGTAAGACATCACTTTTTGAGGGATCATTATCAAAAAGGTGATATCACTTTGGAATTTATTGGTACTGAATATCAACATGCTGATATATTCACTAAACCGTTAAATTATGAAATATTAGACTACATCATACATGATCTTGGTATGATTAGTCATAAATGAATATCTTACTGATCTTAATGTTTAATACTTTACTGTACTTTACTTTATAGTTTTATACTTACTGTTTCTAAGTTACTGTTTCATGCTCACGGTCTGACAACTCACTGTCTCACCGTGACTATATAAACTACTCACTGTTTCACCGTGATGAATATAAACTATCTCACCGTGATGGCTAGTTTTCTGTCTCTCCGTGATGGATTGTTATCTATCTCACTGTGAGAAGTATGATAATTTTTATTTTTTATTCTTATTTTTTACCCATATCGCGGTAATTTTTATTTCACCGCTATTTGATTTCCCGCGTTTGTGTTTTTATGACGTTTGACATTCCCAAATGATAAAACTTAAGGGTTTCATTCGACTCCTTACCCAAATTCTCTCCTGAACCTTCTCATCCCTCTCGCCCGAACCTTTAGTGAATGCCAAGGATGAAGCACCCATATTCACCCTCATCTGAGAAGCACCATTGTAAGAAACAACGGAGGATACCGAGGATAGCTCTCGAAGGACCTCTAAACACAAACCTTGTAAGTCGTACCGTTGTACCTGAAAAAGCGGTTTTCCATGAATGGTTGTTGTCTAGCAGATCGTTAGTTTTGAATGTCTTAAAAGAAAAACGATGGCTTGAATGGTTCACTGGACAGAATAGACCGATTTACCCGAGGATATTATCTCAATTCTATCAGTATGTGATGTTCTCTTTTGAGTTTGGAGAATGATTTTTTATGACCAGCTTGATCGATGGTCAGAAGTACCCTTTCTCTTCAATGTTGTGGGCTGCATGCCTAAGAATTCCACATGAAGTAGTGTGTGATGATTCCCATAGAGACCCTCCTCCAACAACTGACATCTTTGACCTAGAAACTTCTTTGGAAAATCTAACTGGAAATGGAACCAAGTGAAGGGCCCTAGCTGGTGAACTGGATGGGGAGACAAGACTTTTGTTCAAGTTTGTTCAGAATTTGGTTAGTCCAAGAAAAGGATATTTTTCTATGATGAAGTATCAGGATGTGTTCTTGATTCACCTGTTGAAGAATGGACAAAAGATCAATTTGTGTAAGTATGTTATCAACCATATCTGTGAGCTGATCAATGTAACTTCCATATCCACATCCCGATTTTATTCAAGGATGATTTCATCCATGTTAGTCTCAAAAGGAATGATTGGATAGAATGAAGAAAAATTATAGGACTTTGATTTCTGCCTATCCATTCCTATCATCAGAAGGATGAAGATTAGCTGGAATCCCTGGAAAAAGAAATGGGTTGAGGATAGTGATCAACTGTATAAAAAGTTTAATCTTGTTGACTATCCAAGAAGGCCTATGAACCTAGCTGATCCGGGCTTGGAACCAGATGAAGTGGCTGAGTACTCAAAAGAAGAAGAATAAGAAGAAGTAACAGCTGAAGTTCCACCTAGAGAAGAATCTGTAATACCTCTAATGGAAACAGTTCCTGTTGAAGAAGAAAGGGGAGTTATCCCTGTAGTTATCCTTACTGAAAAACCCCATGGAGAGGAAGTTGTTGTTGAAAACGAAAGGACTGAGGATCCTTCAGTTTTTCTTCATGAGGAAGAAGCTCATCCCAATAATGTAAGGAAATTAGTTTTTCCTGGTTCAGAACAGAAAGCAACCTTTGAGGAAGTTTTTGTTGAAGAGACTCTTTCTGTTGAGAAAGAAGCAAGTCTGGAAGCTTATCCAGTGGAACAATCAGTTCCCGAGAATATTCCGTCTGCGGAAGAAAGAATGGAAATTTCCTTTCAGCTGGCAAGGCAAGAATTTGCTGAAGAGATTAGGGATGATCCTGTGGATCTTTTCCATGTTCCAGAACCTCAAGAATCTGGAAGGGAAGCACAAGTTGAGGGGGAGGAAACTCCAAATCTTGAAATTGTGGAAGCTGGATCTGGTGAAGCTTCTCAACCTTCTATCACTTTCTCTGTACACTCTCGGTATGAGTTCCCAAGATTTTATGATGTGAATGAGTCACTACAAGTGACTGCAAATGGAATGGATCTTTCATGTCTATTTCAACTGATGTCCTTAGCTCATTCAGAACCAGAACCAGAGCCCCAACCTCAATCTGGATCAGAATCTGAGTCTGAAGCTGACTCTGACCCTGAACCAGAATTTGAACCTCAACCATTACCTGCATACTTACCTGAGCTTCACTCCTTTGTAACCAAAGATGATCTGATAGTTTTTTGGCGAGACTTTGTTAGCTTGTTTTGAGAAAATCTTCTCCACTCAACCTCGCCTAGTGACTCAATTAAGTCAAGAAGATGGATCAATTCTCTTGGAAAATATTATCTTGCATATTCAACCAAGGATGATCCGAGAAATTCAAGGAGTCCAAGTAGAGAATAAGCTGCTAAGTGCTGATGTTGAAAATCTGAAAAGTATGGTAGCAAGTCTGCATAATGAGCTATCTGTGAGATCAGAGCTTGCTCCTGTTTCTGCCACTTCACCTGTTGTTCTTTCTCCTAAGTCATCTGATTCCCTCCTTTCTAGGTATATTGTGTCTCAAGTTCATCCTCACCTACTATCGTTTGATTAAAATATTGGAAAAAGGCACATGAAGATGCTGGAACACATGAGAGAGCTTGTGGAAACTCTGAATAAGCTTACAGATGAATACACTAGATGTCTGCAAAATGTTCTGAAACTTCTCAAAGTTCTAACCGAAGTTTTCAAGGCTTCGCTTGCTTCTGGTCAGACCTCTTCACCTGATTTGGATGATTCTCTGCTGATATCCTTAATTAAAGAAGAATTACAGACTACCTTCAGTGGCTTGGATCTATCTTCTTTTTCAGAAGTGATTAAGAACAGTGATAGAGCATTGGACTTGGTTAGGATTCAACCAAAGATAGCCAATGATGCTCAACAAGAGATCTCCAAGAAAATATATTTGTATATTTCCCGGATTTTCTCTAAAAGTGACATGACAGATCACTTTAGATATCTTGTGGAAAATCTGAGAATCCCTCCGGTGACTCAAGCTTTTAAAGCTCAAGTTCAGAAACATTCAGAGTTCACCCGATTGTTGGACATATTTCTGGAGAATAAGGATGATTTTGAAAATTCTATGCAGTATGGTGGAGAAATCATTACTGATTTCATCAATATTTTGAAGTTGTATCTTCATGTGCAGAGTACTGCTATAGTTGCTCCAGCTTCTGCACCCCTTAGACCTGGACTACCTGCCTTAGCATCTACTACCATGACAGTTAGCCAAGCCCTTTCTCAGATCCGGCCACACATTCATGACCAACCTAAGCCTAGATCTTCTACTGCTCCTACTTTGGCTCCATCTTTTTTTGAAGTTCTACCCTTACCCTCATTGTCTACCTCTTCTATGCCTTCTTCTACTTCATCAGAATCTCCGGCTGCTGATAAAGGCAAGACAAAAATGGATCCCTAAAGAGTTTACCGACTGTTTTTCTTTTTGATGGGATGTCATTTCTTATTCACAATTTGTACTTCTATTGTACTTTGTATTATGAATGCTTTGTTTAATGAAAATTGACAAGTTTCACTTCCTTTTGTCTACTTTTTGATAATCCCAAAAGGGGGAGAAAAACCTAAAAGTATCAGTTATATAATAGTATAAATGGGGGAGGAAAACTGCAAGTATCTTTAACTCATATTCTGTTCTATAATGTTTTTTCTTTACTAGTATTTTTAATATTACATGTCTTTTATATTCTTCCTATATATGATTTGTGATCATCAAAAAGGGGGAGATTGTATGACTCCTCATGTGTTAATCATGTTTTAATAATCACAAATCCCATTACTGTTAATTAATCTCGATCTTCAGTGCACATCTTGCTAATGCTCTTCAAGCTCAACAATAAGTGCATATCATGTTTTTATAATAACAAATCTTATGGATGTTAATTACTCATTACAAGTTTTATGCATAATCACCATTATCTCATACATTATCTCTAATGATTAACCTTAACCCATATTCTGCATATCACTGTCTTAGTCCGAATACAGATTTTTTTGTCTATGTATGGAGACACCGTGAAGGATTCACCGCGACGAGACACCGTGACCAGACACCGTGACCAGACACCATGAGGGACTCACCATGACCAGACACCGTGACTAGACACTGTGACCAGACACCGTGACCACTCACCATGACCAGACACCGTGAAGGACTCACCATGGCCAGACACCGTGACCAGACAACGTGACTAGACACCGTGACCAGACACCCTGAAGGAATCACCGTGACCAGACACCGTGATCAGACACCATGAAGAAGACATTGTTTCCATGATCCGTGTGACACCGTTTCTTACGCTTTTGTCAATATTATTTTAAATGATGCTAACAGTCATATTTGTTGTTTTTAATGCAATTAATGTTATTTAATGTTATTTGTTTCCTTGACAAGAAACCTTATCTTGTACCTATGAAAAGGGAATCATTACTACTGCCATAGATCGTGGAATATAAAGAAGATTGATCGGCATTAGAGAAAACACACGCCTGACATGTCTCGACACATATACTACAATACATGCGAGCTCTGCACTGAACCAAAGAACAATTTCGAGGACAAATGTGAATAACACATTTCATAATCCTCAAAGAAGTTACATTCATGCAATCCTACATTTCTGAAGAACACACGACGAATCAAGAGACTGTAGAACACAAGCTGAACTACGACACTCTATTTTTCAACAGAAAAACCAGAGAAGGACTCTGAAGCATTCCTGTTCAATCCAACGAGTCCAGAGCTACATTGACAATAACTTGAGCCATTTCTAAACTCTACATCTCTGCTCTGTGATTCATTATTTACATTTCGAGTAGTGTGTGTCATCTGATGTATTTTTACACACACACTGTCTACTGAACATTAACTGGAGGATATGTAAATCCTCACTCAAACTCTTACATCTTTTATTTCCCACTAGGATAGTGGTAGAGGTCATGTGTGACCTGAACATCTGGTTTTCTGTTGTTTTGTTTCCCCCGAATAATAGTGGTAGAGGTCTTGGACCTGGACAGTTTTTGTAAAACTATTGTTAACCCCAATCCAGGGTTTGGATCAAATTCTTATATATATTTGAGAGGACTGAGTCTCGGCTTGAGACTGAACCTCTTGTTATATCAACTGTGCATCTTTTTTTAAGTTGAATGTATACAAAATATATTATATTTATTCCGCTGCTATTAATTTAAAATACAAAATTATTTTGAAGCTACTTTGATAGTTAAATTAGCAAGTGTTTACACTTATTGTAAATCAGTAGATTAGTTTCAGAAGTTAGTTTGATCTTGTGGTTAAACTAACTGAGACCTAATCAATCTTTGAGAAGCTAAGTGAACATTTACAATTTGTATAAATTCACTACAGTTTAACTTATTTTATAAATCGGGGGATTTTTAATAGACAATGTTTTAACAGAAATTTTAATTGGAACTCAATTCACCCCCCTCTTGAGTGTCCACTCTGACCAACATATAATATAATCGATGATTAGTATATTATATTATAATGTTATATTATAATATTATGGAATCATGTGATATATGACTAATTTTTTTTATCATAATTGGCTGACCTTCATAATTTTTTTTTGGATTGTTGGTTTCAAATAAAACACCTTCATTAAAGGAAACATGTGCAATGACATATAGTGTGGGTGAAATGATTTTTATGTGATTTTTATTATTAGAATGTTCTATGTATTTGGTAATTTATAAATTATTGAGATTTATTGTTTTTGAGTAACTGTATGAAAATTTATTTTAGGAATTTTATTGAAAAATTGTTTTTTAAATATGGATTACATTTTTAAAATAGAAAAGCTAGGAAGGGAATTTTTTGTGTTCTATTTTTTGTTAAAACAATTTTCTTCTAATGGAATACTTAAAATATTAAGAGATTATGGTGTGTTTAATTTTTCCCAATTTTAAAAAATAAACCAGTACTAGTGTAGGTTAGTTTTATTTTATATTTCTTTAGGTTGAGGGTTACTCAGATTTTTTTATTTCTTATCTCGCAGTTGTGACACGATTTTTGGGAGCACCTTCTGTAGTTTGTTGGCATGAACCATATATTCCTTGATAATGTTAAAAATTAATACATACTAGTATATAATAGGTTTTATTAGTTTTATTATTATTATATGATATTTAATCATAAATTACTATGTTTTATTAGGATATTTTTTGTTATATTATTGTTATTGTGGGTAGTTGTCATGATTAGTCCTTGGATGGATGTCTATGTTGTGCATGATTTTCAAGATGTTCATCTTGGATAATAATATAATTTAATGTTTAAATATAAATTTTTACAAGTATTTAATATGGTTGGTGAAACATTAATAGAAAATAGGCATTATCTGTGGGATTTTATTGTGAAATTTTCAATCATTATATAGATTTTTGTTATTGGAACTTCAATTCATTGTAGTTGATGAGTGTTATCGAGCACCATAATTTTGTTTTGGTGATTTTTATGAAACATTTTCTCATGATTTATTTTTGACAACCGATTTAAATATTTATGTTTTAGTAGAGATAAAGATTCTAATATAGTGGGGAGAATATTATCAGTGATTTATGTATGACCATTGTTTTTAATGGTTCAATGGAATTGTGAAACTAGTTGTTGGGATTCTTAGATGGAAGAGAGATATTATAGAGAATAAAACATAATATTACCATATGATTGTATTATTTTATTAAACCTATGTGTCAACATCAGTAATTGGTGGTGGAAGATTTTATTCAAGAGTATTTTGGATCGTGAGTGAATAAATACTAACTATGGTTATACGATGCTCTGTTTGGGTAGTTCTGGAACCGGCTTTAAGAATTACTCTGAGTTGTGGGCTTGACATCATCATGGGTATTTGATGGGTTCTATGATGCCTCCTGAATTTATGTAATAATGGTTACAATATGGTGTATTTTTGGTGTATTAGTGGGTGTGGATTCTTTTTTAGGATAGTTACCTAAAATAAGATTGAATGGTGTTTTCTCAATGAATTGTATAAGGTTTTGTGAAAATTTAATTTTAATCATTATTAATGGAAGGTTTTTTATGATTTTAGGGTTGAACTCGGATACATGGAAGAAATCTAGTGTATTCCAGATTTATTTTTCATGTTTTAAATAATCATATTTTTTGATATTTATAGATGGAATGTTTCATGTAAAAGATGATTTTATAAATGAGGTAGTATTGGTTCGATTGTGGGAGAAATACTACTGCTTCTTCAGGATGGAAAAATTATGGTTTGGTGTGCGTAATCATATTTGTTATTGCAATATGTGATATGGAAATAGTATTTTAGATTTTTCCCTAAAGCAGTGATTGTATATTTGAATATGGAAATGGATTGGATTTTAAATAATTGGAATGTCTTGGGATGAATTTTTTGGGTTAGGATATAGTACATGTTGGTGATTCGGGATCCCAGGGGGAATTTCATGGGGAAAAGGGTTTCCCTAATGATTATTTAGTTTTTTTTCGTTGGATGGTGTCATTACATATTACTTATATATCATCATAAACCATTGGTGGTGGTGTGATATTAAAGTATCAATAGGAATCATCGAAGGGAAGCATGGGGTTATGACTCAATGAAAGAAGAATGGGTAATCAAACTATGATGGTGTTGTTGTTGTGTTATTGGAGAAAAACTCCAAAATTTGTTCTTAAATATAGATTTTATATTCATGAATCGGAGGGGGTTCATAATGATTACTTGTGGCCATGGTGGTTGTAACACCACATGGAGGGAATTCATGATAAAATCGTATGGTCATGCCTTGTGAAAACGTGAAGTATGGTTTCTTTAAAGTGGATATATGGCCTTGTTTGGGCCCCAAAATTAGAAATCTCTTTGAAACATCCTTAAATTAAGACATTTGATTATAGTAAGAGGCTGAACATTCCTTTTACCATCAATACAGTCCCTAACCTACTATCTAGGGTTTTTATATTTGTTACATCATGTGGATGCTAGGAAATATATATACCTTTATCATATTTATTTTCCCCCTCTTAAATTTTACTAAATTTATTTATGTTGATTAGCAGATTGGAGAAATTATTTTACTACAACATTGTGAAATCATTTATCATGATGGTTATTTCAGGCCATATATTCAGATTAGTTCTCTAAATTATTTATTCACTCTATCATATATTGATATAACTGTGGTATGTTTCCTTGTGGATTTATGAAGGATTTAGAATATTTTTGGTGAATTTTATTATTTAATAGGGTTATTTTTATTTATTTCTTATATTATATATCTAGGTGTTTTCTTATAGTATACCACACACAATTACTTGTGGTTTTAGTGCCATGTGGATTATCTATGAGTATTTCATCAGCAATTCCAATTAGGGATTTTTATTTATATAATTAAATTAAGGATTTAAATTTTTATAGAATTAAAATAGGTGATCATGAAACTTGAAGAGGACTATATGATCTATGTATTTATTTTTGGATGTCATGATGTTTTATATGCCAATGAAATTACATTTTATATTTTATAATTACTGATTTTATAAGCACATAAAGTCATTATTATTATTTAATTAAATCCTCTGGATTATTGGGAGCTCTCATATATAATGGTATGTAAAAACAATAACCTAAATGAAATAATGGTGTATATATAATGATACATATTATGCTTTTTCAACCTTTGTCCAATGTGTATCGAAATAAAAAAATTTAATTTTTCATGTCGGCATGGGTTTTATTTTCAAAGAAAATGTGTTTCATCCTAAAATTTTAATTTTGAAAATGGGATAAAATTAATGTGACATTCAATGGGAAATTATTAAATTGGAAGATAGATTTTAATATGATATTTCAAAATTAATTTCCTTATTTATAATGATTTTATAGAATTTTGGATGAGGGCCAAGAATGAGTGAAACATCATGTGATGAAATTACTAAATGAATAAAAAACAGGGATTGAATTTTCATAAAATGTAATAAAGAAACAAAATGGCTTGAAATTGCTTGGGTTTATTAGACCAAATGTGATAGATTTTCTATTTTATTATTAATTATTTAATTGATGGGTTACTCATTTTCATTTTATGGATTACATTTTTTTAAAGATGATTCAGGAATATGTTTGTCGAAAGATGATTTTTGTGTTGGTATCAACGCCCTTATTCGGTGATGATGTTATAGTTTACACTTTGAGGGTAGAGAAGTTTGTTTTAGGGACCCTAGTTAATATACTTTTGGGTTGGAGTGGAATGAAGATAGGCTCTCCATGTTCTATATATTATATATATGTTGTTTTGGGTGGATAAACCAAGAAAGTACTATGGTTGATGAAATGTGTGCAGTTTGGTCATGATATAATAACACCCTATATACAATACGATGACATTGTTGGAATGTATACTTGTATTTTTATGTTTTTTCATGGGTTTGTAAAATATTATTTCAACTTTTTTTTAAAATCTGATGGATATGGCCCCATTCATGTATAATGTTATTTTTGTGTGGATTGTTTACCTTTAACAGGTTTTGGGGATAATTCATAGTGTTCTGAGGACCTACCATTAGTAAATATATTAAGTCATAGACATGTTATGAGTGAGAAATTATCACTATTGACCTCCATTAGTGATATATTATTAATAAAGTTATTATATTTTAAATCTCCCATGATGATATTATAGTGGTGGTGAATTTTTATATTGATTCCAAGGATTGGGAAATTGCCAAAACATATGTTATAATGTGATTATATGACATAATTTAGTGAGATGGTGAGTCTATGATAGAGATATTGATTCTTACCATGAATCATTCGTTATTATATATGATATAGTGAGACACTCTAGAAAATATATCTACCTATGGGTGGAGGACATGTTTAGTTACCCTACTCGGAATTTTAAAGATTTTGTTGTGTTTTTTTTGAATGTGAATATCTTCATTGGGGAGTGGAGTAAAATTATGTATGACTTATTGTCTTAGTGTCTTAAATATGTCATGATGACATAAACTTTATTCCTTTATGTGTCATTTTTTGAGGTTGGTATATTTTATTAACCAAAATTATAAACATTATATATATTTGATTAAAATTCACTTTATGTCAACTTAATATTTTATGGTTGAGGAACTAGAAATTCCTACTATGTTTGATGTAATCCCCCTACTAACATACACAATATGGGTTTCTATGTATACCTATTTACCTTCATGTTTCATATTAGAGAGGAGGTGACATATGGAGTGGTACATTATTCTAGTTTATAAGGTTTTAGATTATAATGATTATACTAGATGATTATAATATTTAGGACATAGGAAAAACTAATTTCAATTATTGATTTTCAAATGTACAAAATAATTGGAAATTATTTTATTATATAATAATTCATTATTTATCTAATGAAAATTTGTTTTGAATGGATTCATAATTTAGTTAGTTTAAGTATTTATATTCTATAATGTTGGAGTAATCATTTCATTGTTTCTTATAATTAAATGTTTTGAATTTAATAGTATTATGGATAGGTAAATCAGTATTTTAGCAAGATTTTGGCATGAACATTGAGCTTTATTTAAGATGGAATAGTCTCCCCAATATTATTTTATGACTTATCTACTATTCAACATTCCCAAGCATGTGAGGAGGTTGGATTGGGGTTATGTAGAATCAACTTATTATTTTCACTTAGAAAAATTTGGTATGTTTCTATAACATTTTTTTATATATTATTTTTGATAGCATGCACAATATAAAACATTAGGCTAAAGAGAACAATGATATAAAATTATATAAATTTTACTGTTATATCCTAGCCAAGTAATTTTCTGGTATGAATAGAATTATCCACATTATGAATTATATATATATATTTTTTCTTTAATCTACAAAAATTTATTTATTAAATCTTGTTTAAAAAGTAATCATCTTTATAGTATAATCATTTTAATAATGAAAATTGTGTTTTTTTTGAAAAAAAACTATTATTAAATTTTTTATGTGAATATTATAATAATTTTATTCTAATTTCAAAAAATATATTTGATAAAAATATAATTTTTCAAACCAAATATCTAAATTATAATTGCGTAAAATTTTAATAATTTTTTTTGTATATATTGATTTTTTAATGAATCGTTATAAAATATAGGTTTTATGTAATAAATTTTTTTTTATGATATCCCCATGAAACAAATATGATATAAAAATTTATTTGAATTATGTAACAATCATATAAAATAATGTACAAAAAATATAGTAAAACATAAAAAATAAAACATATATGAGAATTTATATCATGATAAATATAAAAATCACTTTCTGTTCTGATATAGAGCTTGTACATGACATGAAAATAAACATTTGCATCTTAATGATAATATATCAAAATATAGAAATATTTTATTAATTTTTTTATGGAATTTTTTGTATTATTTTATATGTTTATTTATAAAAAATATTTAGGTGTAATATGACAAAGAACCTCTCCGAATGCTTGTGAAATTATTGTGTAATTTTATAATCATTAAAACAAATTATTATGAAAGTTTTCATGACATATATGCAGGTAATTATTAATATTTTATGAATATAAATAACTAACATGACCATAATTTATTTATATATAATATTTTAATTTATTTGAAATTTTTACTGATGAAATAATTAACATAAAATTTGTCTGCAATTCCAATACAGTGATTGGGATTGTAATTGAAAAGTCAAGTAAATAATTCCAAAAAAACAACACTAGTAAATTTTATGTTGACTTATAATGTCCCTATAATGTTATATATATATATATGTGTGAAATATTAAGGATATTTTAAATTCCAATATTCAAATTCCTTTTTTATCTTGACGAAATTAATTTCATTGTAAATGATTTGTTGAGAAAAATTTTATAAATGAAATTTTAAAATAAACAATAATATAATATATTATTTATTTTTGTTAAAATAATACCCTAAACCAGTTGAATGGTATATGGTTTTAAATATCAACCATTATTCATTTGTGGGTTAGTTTTCCTTTAATAATAAAATTTTCAACTACTAAATTCTAAATTACATTGATACTGTTGTAACCATCAAATTGGTTAACATGGGGTTAAAACTAAGTTATAATGGTGGAAAATATCATTAAATTTTAAAAATATTATTATATTATAAGAAATCAAAAAATAATCATAATAAATTATAAATATATCAATTTTGATACATTTTCCATGAAAATTAATTTATATTAATTGAATGATTTAAGAAATTATATGAGTGAAACTCTCCTCACTTGTTAAAGGAAACATTATATCCTCTCTTACAAACACCTTAAGCACTGTCTAGATTAGAGATTAACTTCACACATATATTATTAACAACCCTCTATATTTTATATATTTTTAATTTTGTGAATTATACCATCGTTAATGGAAATATGGAATAAAAAAAATGTTCTTTCATTAGGAAGATTCATAACCTTTAACCAACTGTTTTAGTTTTTTTATTCATATACCTACATAAAAAGTATTAAAATCATTGCGATATAACAACATAATTATCTAATATATACATAAATTTTTTATCTTATTAAAATATACCCATCCCTTTTTCTATCAAATGGTGGACATATGTTTCACAAACTTATATAATGCATTTTCCATTAATGCTTCTATTCGGTAGATATAATTTTGTATTTAATATATATAAATTAAATTCATTAAATTTTTATGAATCTTTAAATATATCATACCATCTACATTTTTCTATTGCATACAATGAAAATTGACAACTACATTCATGTGTACGCAAGGATTTTCACATTAAAAAAGAAACATGATTCATTTTTAGGGCCATATAACATAATTAAAATATATATATAACTAAATTGAATGATATAATATAATTATTATTATTTAATAATAATTTTATAATGATAATAAAATACATACCTTCTTTTCATCATCATCATTGATAAACTGAGTCATTAATAATGCATATGTATTACTTACTACCTTCATATACATAAAACAGTTAATTTTTCTAATCTGTCCTTCATGGTTGGTATTAAAATTATATATCAAATATAAAAGATAAGATTTATTTAATGATTATTTAATATTTATTACTAAAAATTACCACTTTGACCATAACTAACTAGTCATAGTAATATTGGACATATGTGCCAAATAATGTCAAAAAATAAAAAATGAACATAATTGATTATCTAATTGAAACTAATAATTTAACCAATAAAATTAACGGGATAATAAAATTTAAAAATGATAAAAAATAATATAAATAATTTTTTTATTATTCAGAAAGATAAATAACATATGTAAAAAATTAGGATATGAGGTATGATACACCTTACAATAAAACATTATTTTAAATGTTTTATTGTTTTATTTTAAAAATAATTTTATTACAGGTACATAATATTAAAAAATAATATTATTTTTTATTGAAATAAATTACATATAAAGTACATTTATTTACATTATATCATTCTTTTGAAAAAAAATTCATTAGGAGTATTTTGATGGAATTTTTTTACGATTATTTTATAATGGAAAAAGATATGTTCTATTTTAACATATCTGAATTCACTGAAATTGTCACCACCATAACCAATATTCATTATAATGATTAAATTATAATATTAATTGTTTTCATTAATAAAAAACTCTACTTTTTTCCTTACATATTTTTATTTTTAAAATTGGGTTTCAAAGGAAAGGTATATATAATTATTTCAATTGTTTTACTTATAGATTCAAAAGTATATATTTTTGTGTATGATAGTGTAAATGTATTAAAAAAGGAATAGTAATTCCCTTTTAAATCCTTTAATTAATTAATCATTGGAATAATGTAGTTTTAATGATTTTTTAGCCCACTCCAGAATTGCAATTATTTAGATAATGATTATTTTATATGGATAATAATGTTGGATATATAAATTATTGGTTATTCAACATGTAATGGTTCTATAATAACAATTTTCAAGGGGTACTACATGGTAATTATCTTTTTGATAAATATTTTTAGTAGACTTAATTAGATTTCAAAATTAAATATATTGATACTTTTTCACGTAATGATAATAAACATTTATTATATCATGTTGTTTTATTAAGAAAAAATACATTTCAATGGTTTTCATATTTTTTAAGAAATACCATGATTATAAATTATCATTAATTTTTTCTTATAAATTGATTTATGGAACTATTGGGACAATGAATCTGAAATTATGTGTATTTAATGTGATCATTTGTGCTCAAATTGTACTTTGTAAAATGAAAAATCATTTTTATGATATAATAGTTATAAAATGTACTAATAAGTTTCTTTCATTTATTTATATTTCTTAATTATATTTTTATCAAATAAAATATATCAAAATGTTTTCCATAGTGTTTTTTGAATGAGTACAAATACGGAATATTTATAGTCGAAAGTCATGAATATATTTCATGAAATGTTAATTTATTTCATTGTAAAACTAATATATTTTGGGGAAAATGGATATTTTGTACAATTTTCCACATTATAATATTTAATTTTTTTATATATGATTTATTAACAAATTTTTTGGAACAATAAATAATATATATACAAAACAATTATGAATATCAATTCTAGACTAAAAAAAACAAGGTTTTTTATGTTTTTTGGATTTTAACTTATAGTTAGTAGTAGAGTAATGGTTTTAAAAAATATAGGATAAGGTTATAATTTCATATAAGATAAATATCATATATGTAAAAAATTATAGTATTTTATATAGTGGTATGGTAATTATTTCTAAAGTGAATTATATTTCTTTAGGGTATTAGATATCAACTTAAATAAATTTATATATGATGGATATAAAGAAATAAATTATTAAAAAAATATATTGTTTTATCTTTATTGTAATAGATTATTTTCATTTTAAAATTAATTTTATATATGAAATAAATTCTTTCAAAATATTATAAATTGTCAATATGGAAGGAAACATTACAGGGACATACATATTATCAATTTTATATGATTTTTTCATCACAATAATATAGAATGATTATTTACATGATTTTAAATGCGTCATGTGTATTGCAATTATCTATAAGAAACTATCTGAATTAGGGAACATGTGTTCATTTCTAAAAAATATTATATGTCATGGAATGTTTTTTATATTATTTAAAAATCAAAACTCTTCCATAAATCTCAAAATTAGAAATACTACAAATGCCTTCACCATTTCTTCTATTGTAGTTGGGAATCACATAAAATTATAAAGGAAATGTCATGAAAATACTAATTTATTGTTTTATGGCATGAATTATTTTCTTATGTTTAATGTTAAAAGTATTATTTTTTAAAAATTTATGAATAAAAAGGACATAATTATTGTCTATGATATGTAGAAATTATTTCTTATAGAATAAGACAACAATGCATAGTCCAATTTTTATGGAGCAGATTGAATAAAGGATATGTTTATTCATAGAGTTTTCACAATTAGGATGAAGTGGTATATAATCAATAATATTCTCATATATTATAAATTACATGATAATAATAAAAACCCTAATGAGTATTCTATAATATTTTTTCAAAATTAAGAAATAAATGATATGTTGAATTAATATCATAGAAAAGTGGTGTAGATTAATGGAAACTAGTTTTGGAGACATTTATTTAAAGTTACATGATTGAGAGATAAATAAAATCTTATGTTAATATGATACTTATGATAGGGTAACAATATAAAATTATTATTATTTTACATTGAGTAATAAATATGATGCAAAAACCCATTGTGGATAATAATTAATTAGATGATTATTGTAATTTTTTTAGGGTTTTAATCATTTTCTCTCGGTGATTTTATAGGATCAAGGTGGATTATAGATATGAGAATCACTTATGGTCTTCCATTTATGATGGAATTATAATAATAAATATTTTGAAAATAGAAAACCAAGAGGGTGGGTGACAATCCATAACATCTAATAAAGCTATAAAGATTGAAACAATAATCAATGTGAGTTGAGGGAGAAACACCTACCACAAGAATACATGTTTTCTAAATTTTAATGAATTTGTTTTCTAAAATTATTTGATTAATGGAGATTAAATTGATTTTACCAGGGAAAAAATTCATTGATAGACAATTTTATGGAATAATGTGTTTATATATTTTTAGAGAATATTGAATACATTATGTTAACTGTTTTTATGTTAAGAATATTATGAGATGAAAAACATTATTATTTTTTGTAATTTGAAGTAATTAATGATTTTTTAGAGAATTATTATTCTTTTTAGGTATAATAAAACCTTTTGTTGATGGTGATAGATTATTTTAGTATAATTTTAATATGTTTTTGAGATCTAATATTGTTGTATCAGGAAAAAATTCTGGTTAAAACAATCATTTATGTTGAGGAAATTGTGTTAAATTAGGATATCTGTTTATTTAAATATGGAATGAACTACCTTAAGCATTTGATGTTATTTTTTAGTTATAAAGATTAATGTATTATTACTTTATAAGAAGGTTTATTAATTTTGTATAAAATATGACATTGTGCTAAATTTTTTGGTTTTTTCAAATGTATAAACAGTAGAAGAATATGATATTATCTTTTTGTAGATGTTGTCATCTCTTAGAAGATTATTTTGGTGAGTCAGGTATGAAAAATTAATTTTCTAATATTTCATTCATGATGTAATATATGAGATTGAAGATGAAAATAATAGAAACATTAAACTAGGGGAATAAATTGAATTTATGGAATTGAATAAAATTAAGTAATAATAATTCATTATGTTCTTAGTATAAATAGTAAAGGAATAAGTAAAATATAGGTAAATGATATTGGTTAAAATATTTTATTCTATTACATTCATTTCAAATGAATCACTGGTGTTTTTGGGCCCACATTAATTAATGGTATTCTGATCATTAACATTCCCATGATTCTTTACATTCTGGTAATCAATGTTATCTATAAAGGTCCATTATAATCAAGAAATTACATTGAATTTTATTTATATATTTTTTCTTCTCCCTAATTTTATACTATTTTGTTGAATTTTTTTTCCGATGACCATTATATATCGAATTACCTCTTTTAAAAAGGATTCTTTATTAAACCTTTTAACATTGAGGGTTTTCAACAATGGATTTATTATAGGGAAACCCATTTATTTTATAGATCAAGTACAAATTTAAAATTGAATATTTCTTAATGTGGGGCAATAAAATAGTATGATATTTTAATAGAATATTATGGTTTAAAGGATTGAAAAAACAAAATAGTGATCTTAAAGAAATCAAAATATGTAATTATTTAAATAATAAAGCTTTAATATATTTATTTCTTTATTGGGAGTGAATATGATTGATCACATTATTATATATATATAAATTAAATATTCAATAATAATTTACATATTATTTCATAGGAATATGTAATAATGTTTTTTAATGACATTTTGTTCTCATAAAATACAATTTCTTTAAAATGGGTTTTATTTCACATTGTTAGTGATAATTATTATTAATTTATTCTAATTTTTAAAATTTTATTTTATAATAAATATATCCCTTAAAATTTATCATATAAAAAACAACATATCATGAAATTTTGAAATATTTGTGAAATTATTTATTTTTCAGCAAATAATAAAAATTTAATCATTTAATTAAATGAAATTCCTTTTGTGATATCTCCATAAAATAAATATGATATAAAAACATGGTAAAATTATAATAAAAATAATTCATTCTCTTATATTATAAATATAAAAAATAATAATTTAGAACATAACAAATGTATTTTTTTAAAAATATAAATACGAAAATCATTTATAGTACTGATGTTGTGCATGCGTTAGAAAATGAAAGTAAAATTTTGTGTCCTAATTAAAATATTCGATAATAATGATTTATTTTCTCAAACTATTTTATAAACTTGAATTATTATTTATTATGTTTATATATATATATGAATTTTAGATTCATATAATAAATTACATATTGAAATATGTTCACAATTCATGGACAAGGCTAGAGAAGTCAGAATAACTTATTAAGTAAATATTCACAACCAATATGTGAGAAAATATACATATTCAATGAATATAAAAGATTAAAATGAAATTAATTAAAATATTTTAATGATGGTGAACTATCTTTCATTTTTTGTGATTAACTATTTACATTAAATAATATGAAAATGTAGACACAATGGTTGTGAATGTACTATAAAATCATGTAAATGATTAAAAACATATAACTATGTTTGTGTGGGTGAGTTATAGTGTACCATGAATTTTATTGATAATTATTGCATATTTGGTTTTATAGGAAAATTCTATATTGGATATCCATTACTGTCCTAATGATGTTAATTACAAAATAAATAAATTGTTCTATAAATGAAAATAAATATATTTTATAAAAAATAATATTTTTTAACAGATAAAAAATTCACAAAAAACATATCATTAGTAATTTTAATGGAAAATTGTTGGAAATATTAACCATGGTAAAATTATGGATCACTTTCCCATTTACAATTTATTTTTTCTACCACTAATTAGTTAGACAACATTGATAACATTGTTACCATCGAAAAAGATAACAAGGTGATAAAACTAATAGATTAGGGTTAAAATATCACCTAATTTTGTCAATATATTTATTAGATGGTATGATTTTAAATATTATTCATATTATAAACTAAATATTTCTATTTTGATTGATTTTTCAATTGAAATTAATTTATAATAATTAAATTCTTTAATTAATTCTATGAGTGAACCACACCATATTTATAAAAGGTTTCCTCATCTAAAATCACAGTCACACAATTTGAGAACTATAGTTCATCCATTACATGTAAAAATATCATCCTAACATACTTCGGAACTCTATAATGGTCATATTTAGATCATAATACCAACTATTGGGAGATCAAGGTATAAATCAAAAGAGACTTTTTGAAGAAGAATTATAGATTTTAACTAAATGTTTTAGATTTATTTCTTATTACACCTCCATAAAAAACATCATACCATTTTTATATAATATCATATGTATCCTCCATAAAATAATTTTAAATAAATTGAAATTTTTATCCTATATCCATTTACTCTTCGATCGAATGAGAAATGAAACTATCATTCATCTGTACGGTGGACTAGAGTTACGCAAACTGATGAAATTCATTATTCATAAAAGCCTCTCATGGATGGATAAAATGTTTGGTTTATATTATATATAATATATTAACAACAGATTTTTTAATTTTTAATGAATAAATTTAATCGTATCATTTACTTTGTCAGGTATTGGAAACTTATAACCTTATTCATCAGTACTAGTGGATTTCAATCTCACTGAAATGATGTGATTAGTTTTTGGTGAACACATCATATGGATGATATATATGTTTATCATTATAAAAATTAAAATATATTTATGATAAAATATTCATTTTAGAGTGGTAAAATAATACATACCTTCTTTATATCACGATCATTGATGAATTAAAACATTTTTTATGTGATGGTGTGACCTATCATATACAAGAATACAACAAATTAGATTTTTAATAACTATAATAAATTGTTTGTTTTAAAAATATAGTTACAGTATAAAAATTATAATTATTTACTTAATGATACTTTTGATATGATAAATTAATAAATATTTAGACCATAGTATACCTTATGAAGTAATGATGACAACTAATCCGAATATCCACAAAATCATATAAAATGAATTTAATTGTTTATTTAATTTAATATAATTATGTAATAAATAAATAGTTTTACATGAAACATGAAAAAGGTTCTTAATAATTTATATATTTTCTGTATTCTTATGATTTAGGAAGAATAAAATCTACATTACTTGTCAAACTATAATTAATGGGCACATTTATTTTAAACATAGTTTTAAATTATTTTATAATTTATTTTATAAATATTTTTCATCTCTCTACATAATAATAAATATATTTTAACAAATTATTTATATTGAAATAATTATGTAAATGAAATTTTATGTTTCTTTTTTCATTGTTTTAAATGATGTCAACATTAATATTTTTATGGAATGTTTAGTTTTTCTTTATAAAATAAAAAAGGCATATTTTATTTTAACATATGGAAAATGTAAATATATTTCCACCTATGAAACCAATATTTCATGATTATATTAAATTATAATAAAACAAGTCATATTCAAGTAAAAACACTCATTCCCTTTAATCGATGTATTTTTTTGAGAAAGAGTTTTTAATGGAATGGTATATATTAATATCATAACATGTATTAATTTTGAGTAATAAAGTATATTTTTATTTTTTTTATTATGGAAATTCTTAAGTTATGGAGTTATGGTCCTTGGTCATTGTTTGTGATTGGAGGGTGATCATGATATTTCTCTAATTCTAGGTGATCTGGATATAACTCTTCAACTAATTAGGTAATGATTATTTTCTCGCATGAATTGTGTTTGAAGATAACTGAATTTGTTACTACACATTAAGAATTCATGTAATTTTTCTAGTGATGCGTCTAGGAATATTTTTTCCGAAGAAAACTATATGATTTTTTTATAAATGATAATTTTTTTTAAAAGAAATCATTTTATTTTTAATTTTAAACTGATAATATTTTGTTTTAATGGAATTATTATAATATATTAGTGTAAAAATATACCTTTTTAAGTGAAAGTGGTTTTTAAAGGTTATAATGTTTTATAATAATCACTATTAATTTTAATTTTTTCAATTATGTTATATTATAAATTGTTATTTCAAAAGATATGTGTAGTGAAGAAGATATCATATGTATGTAATATGCTGTTTTAAAGAATAGTTTTTATAATATTAAAAGAAAAATCACATTCATGATATCTTAGAATTTTAATGTATTAAGAGTCTAAATTTTTAATGTCACATATAATGATTTGTTATCACAACCCATATTTTTTAATTTTTTTCAAATGGTTGAAGGATGAGTAATAAAATAATATTTGATGATGAATATCATAATGATTTTTCATGAAAAGAAAACTTATTAAACTTTATTATCATTATACTGTGATGAAATTAGATAATGATTATAACTATTGTAATTAAAAAAATTATTTTTTTGTGTGATTTATGACTTAGTTATCTAAAACTGTAAAGCATAAAGATACTCAAAATCTAAATAATGGAATTCATGACATAAACCCATGTTTATATAACATTTTATTGTTGAGACATTATAAGAGGAATACAATAACATTTAAATCACCAGTAAATTTATCATCCCACTTAATCATTACACCATTTCAAGTCAATGTTGTCATGGGTAATATAATCCTAAAAAATTAATCATTTTTTATCTTTTATGATCATGTGAATCATAATATTTTATAAATCTTGATAATAGTATATTGATTTATCAGAAATCCTTACTACTTTCACAATATATTATTCATCTAAAATAGTATATTTAGATATAAATGTATAGTGAACGCCTCCCCCTAAATATAATTTTTTTTTTAAATATCATAATATATAACAACTATGTTAATAATTTCTAAAAAATAATAGTTGAATTTATTTTTTGAACATTATATTAACTATAATAACTTTTAATATCATTCCCAAAAACCATAAGAAATATATTATGGTATTATTACTCCAGATAATAACATGGGTAATTAAATGAATCATGAGAAGTTATAATCATACGGGTTTTTATCCTAAATACATATTACTCAATGATTATTTGAAATTATTTGTTTGAAATGAATTTTTAACATCACTGTAGTAATATATATTCACATCTAATGATAATTATGGAATATAATTTATCTCTCTCAAACTAAAAAAATAAATCCCGGATTTTACCAAGAGGGTATTCATTCTCCTATATCACAATAATCATGTTATAATGGTAAATACATAATCAACATCTTCCATCAACCATTTTGGAAAAAAGAAATATTTCTATCATTGGATTATCAATTAGTTCAACAAATATCTTTTAATATTAATTCACAATTTAGATGTAACTCTTTCAAATCCATATAAAATATAGGTGTTATAATGTTGTTGATATCCTTAACAATGTATCAAATACCATCCATTAAACATGATTAAATTCCCCTTATCACCATGTTTGTTTCTAGATAACCAATGTCAAGGGTAAATCCCCTTATATATGTTATGATATTTTGTAGATCAATTTTCCAATATTATATTTAATGTATACAATTATAAATTCTATATAAAATAAAACATCAATCATCTATTGAATGGAAAATTAAAAATAAAATAAAATACTTGTTTAATTTATGGAACATGTAATACCTATAAAAAATATAATACAAAAGAACATATCGTTAATTAAAATGTAGATAAAAAAAAGTAATTTCAATTAATAACAAAAAACCATAACTCATTTATTGAAAAATAATCTAGAATGGAATGAAGATATTTTTAGATAATAGGAAAAACAATTATCAATAAAAAATATAAAATTACTAGTAAACAAATTCTATCACTCTATTGGATATTTATTACAAGTGAAAATATTTTTATCTTGAATACTATCAATATGTCTATGAAACACACTATCATTAGTTTCCATACTATAACATTATCCCTTATGATATGGTCAACATGAATCCTTCAATACAAATATTGGGTGTGACCATATCATGTATAGTAGTTAGTCACCCATTATCCTATGAATATATACAATAATATCATGTCTCTGTTTTATCTATACAATGTTTGAAAGTAATCAATAAAATAATATTTCCCTTAATAGGGGTAAACTAAATAAATCCACACCCAAAATTCATGGTACAAATAATAAACAAATTAAATAATTGGAAACTAAAAAATAATGGTTTTCATGTGTATGAGTCCAATATATATATGGATAAATCTAGTCTTATAGTCTACAAGTTTTATTTCTCATATAGTATAGGGGGTATCAATGATTTTTTTTTCATTTCAACCAGTAGGTAATTAATTTATTTAAAACACAATTTCCCTATGGTAGATGTAATTAAAATATTATAAAATTAATTTACAATAACCAGCTAATAGAATAATGATATAATATATATATAATATATAACAAAAACCAATTAGTCATTAGTATGACAACCTATTTTAAAATATTTTTATAATATATCATATTGTTATATGAAATTTGAAGAAAAATGAATTTATGACTTTATAAAAATATCATAATAACTCAAAATTTAAACCAAGAATAAAAAATAGTAAATTAAAATATCACATGTTTTTCATGGAAATATAAAGACAAAAAATTGATTCCATCATAAAATTGTGTTTTAGAAAAAAAAATTGATTTTATAGAAACAAATTTTTTATTGAGTCTCACTCTACACCATCCCACCAATATCCCTTAATATGTTAATATATTTGAGTGAGGATGGGTTACCAGTAATATTTAAATGGAATTACAATTCAATAAAATGTATGATCATGTAATCAACAATCATAAATAATTTCTAAAACATAATAATATAGGATTTATGCATTTGTTTTCTATTTCATGTTGATCATATAAAATAATTATGGGAGATTCAGAATACATGAATATGACCAAATTTGAGATGCATATATATTTTTTATATAAAAATACCATTCACATTATTTATCATATAAACATGTAGAGAAAAACTACAATATATTCTACATCATTTATGTATCTGAAAAAATATAGAACAATAGGAGACTATCCATAGATTCATTATGGATAATCATCCACTAAAACAAAGGAGATTAATTTACAAATATTGGTACATATATTTTTTTTAATAGAGATATGGGAGAGGAAAAAAGAACATAGTCAAACATTGATTTAAAAAATATAATAGATCCTTATTGGTAGAGTTCATTATGTTTATAATTTTAGGAATTGTTTTACAAATGTTTAACATAACCGCTCTATCTCCAACAAGGTATGTCCTGAGGGAAAATATATCATACAAAAGACTATTATAAATCATTTATAAGGACACTAGAAACTATTTATCATAGAATGAACCACTATAAGAAACAAAATATACAACTAGTAATTATCTACTAATCCATAAAGTATCACATGTCATTTATGACTGAAAAAAATATTTGTATCCCCTTAAAATTCTATTCACATTTTAATCTTCCAAGGATAGTATTTTTAATTGTTAAAATGAAAATTATATAAAAAATCTTATAAATAGTCCCCTCAAATATAATTATTAATTTAATTCAGCATAACATTTTAATTATTGGGGATTGATTGAGGGATTCTAGATGAATAATCTTCTATGTTAAGATTTATCCAGTACCGCTAATTTTGATGTTTCATATAAACATTTTCCATTATTTAATTTAAAAATATGAGACTAATTAATATACATCACATAATTTTCATGTTCTATGATAAAATTTGGACACTCATAATTGGTTCCATAAATATCTGATTCATTATCATAAAATGAATCGAACGAGTAGATATTGTATATGTTTTTTTAAAAAGGAATCATATATGACATAATACACAACACTTGAAAAAGGTAATAAAGCCATTATTCTTTTTTTTTCTATTATAAAAATAATATTTTAAGATAAAAATTATTTATGACGCAAGAGTTTCGTACATTCACAACCATTTGTGACTCAATCAATATTAATCTAAGAACAACACAAAATCATTATCCTTGAATTATAAGGTTTATATAAAATAATTACTATTTGATTATGATAGAACTAAGATATAGTCTTATGCTTAAGAATGAACTTTACATTCCATATATTATTTTACATAGTTGTTGAGGTTGTTAAAGATAATTTAATATTATTTTTTGTAGAAATTAGAATGATAATGTATACCATTTAAAGAATCAAAAGAAAATTTTAAATGGATTAGTGATAAAAATTATTATTAATAAACCCTATGTGAAATAGTTTACATTATTATAAATAATAATTTATTATTAAAAAAAATTATATTAAACATTATACTATTTTTACTTTTATATTAGAAATGGGAAAGATAATTATAATTTCAACTATGTTATACCAATCTAGTATAATCATTCTTAATCCATTATTAAAATAATTATGTGACAATCTGGTCAAAATAATATCATTCACACATAAACCTTATATTGTTTAACTATCACTTTTATTTATTGTCTACTCAATAAACCATTATTAGTATATAATATGTTGGGTATAATTTGAGTTTTTATATAAAAAATCAATTATTATAAATAAAAGATAAAATTTTTAAGGATCATAGTAGGGTAGAAACTAAATCCATCGCGATCTCATCCTAATTCCACAAACTGAAATATAGTGAATAAAATACAATTTAGGGTGACAGGTGATTACGTTAACTTTTTTAAATGTGATAATTCTAGAAAAAAACCATATATCTATTATTTCATTTTTGGAAGGATGATTTTCTGATACCATGATATATTCTGATGCATATAAATGATAAAACCTTATTTAAAATTGATATTTGTTCATTACAACAGAACTCATATTGGACGTTGCCATACTAATTTTGTGGAAAAGGATGATAAAATTAAAATTTTGAAACCATTAATTGAGTATCTAACTAGCATTATTTCATTCTCAAATAATAAATATGTTATGATTTGAGATATTGGAATCATAATATATCCTAGTAATATGTGATATGTAGTGTATCGTCCAAAAAATAAAATCTAGAAAAAATAATTTAGAGATTCTCAATCAAATAAATAAATATCTATTTTTATATAACATCACACACAAAATGAGATGGGATTCCCAATGAAATTATTTACATCGATATTTTGTGTTCTAATGTGTATAATTATTCTTCAAATCAAGTAACTACTAGTATTTATCCAAAAAAATCTTAGATATTTAAAACAGATTATGATAAGAAATTTTTTTCTATTATCTTTTTGAAATAAACCAAAAACGAGATAATTATGTAGTTTTTCTAATTATTTTTGGAATGTGAAAAAATAGGATAATTATAGAGACCCAAGCTTGACATACATGGACATTATATTAATTTCTCTGAGTACTTAAATCATACAAAAATAAACACCCAACGACCATAATAGTTTAGTGTCTTTGGAAACTCAGAACATAATCTTCTAATCATGGTGAACGATCTTCAACATCTACCATAACGATATCCCCCTTTTTGTTATCTATCCTAAAACCTTTCTTTATATCATAGGGAAAAGAAAAAATGTAAAGGATGAGATCAAATGCTCAGTGAGGGTAATCATGGGGAAAATAATACAAACCATATACATTCGAACTTAATAAAAGAGGAACATAAAGTTTAAACATCAAAATCGTGAGTTGTGAAATAAATATTGGAAGTAGATAAGGAATATATTATAAAGGATTATTAAGCATGAAAAAATAGCAAGGAAAAAAACATGTAATTGTGGAAAACCATTAATCACATGATATGATTTCCATAGTAGCCAAGGCATTTCTGCCAAGACCATCATATTGGACAAAGTATATTACGGAACCAGGTTTACTAGTCGTTCCATCCCTGTATTTCTAAACCAGATTTACTTGTTGTTCCATCCATGTTTATCTGATGAGATATAAACTATTATCCAATGCATTAGAGGGAGATATAGGTCCCACTCAACTCATATTGAAATCATTCTTACGTGTTCCACAAAACAATCAGAAATCATTCATCATAACCCAAAGAATAAAATGGGTTTCATAAACATCATCCCATCATAACATAATCCATATAAAACAATGGATATCATTTCATCCTAAACAAAATAAAACCATGTAAATAATATGATAATTATACATGAAATATAACCATAGGAAAGAATGTAATCATTGGTGGAATGTAGTTTTCAATAAACACTTGAAATGAATTCTTCAGGATAATATCCTTTCTTCTTCAAAATCATTTTCTTTTTTCAATATGTCGTGAAACTTTAAAAGAAAATAATTTTGTTGAAAATAATAATGAAATCTTGGAGATTATACTTCATTAAAATAAAGTCTTATGAAACCATAAAACATCCATTCATGTCAGATAATTTAAAAAAAACAATCTCCGCGTACTTTTTACTGAAAAGTAAAAAAGTACATTGTATGGTAAACAAAAGAACGATTCCTTCCTTACAATCTGGTAAAAGTCAAAAAAAGGTAAAACTGACTTTAAAGATACATGGAAGAATTTTAAACACTTTATTAAAATATTTTTATAAAAAATTGACATGGATGATCAATATAACCTTAATAAATACTTACGGATAATCAATCTCGGATAAGAACGAGATTGGAATAATTGTTCATTACCATTTATAATCGGAAAAATAATGAGTTTCATCAAATAAGGATAATTTCATGCATATTTAAATATCATATCCTTCATTATAAAAATCATAAAACATTCATGGGAAGAATAAACACCATTCAAAAGAAATATGTGGTTATTAAGGCATATGTCTCACATAAATAAAAGTGACATGAAAGAATCCCATAACTTAAGTCTGATATGATTTGTATGTATCCAAACCTCTTGTTTAATGATTTAAATAATTTCATTGACTTATTCCTGAATCATATTCACTGTTATGATATCATATATGGTCAAATTATTATCTTCTTATTAGTAATATTTCATTTTTACTTGTTTTTCGGGTGTTTATTACTTTATGTTCTTATGCATGTTTTGTCGAATAAATTATTATTCCTAATTTTAGATTATAGATAAATCATTTAAATAATTGAATTACTGTATTATATATCATATTTATTTATTAAATTCACTTATATAGTCATTATTCAATGAAGATCGTGTAGAACGAGTCGCATCACATCGTGGAGATGGTACGTCGTACGTACGCACTTGCAATGATATCATTCCTATGATTGTGGAATTTTATTAAAATGTATGGTGTATAAAATTTTATAGTAAATAACACTTTTCAATAATCATATATATTTATTTCTTCCATCCTTATACCCATCCAAGTATTCTAGTGATGAAATAAAAGATTACACCTTGACGTGGAGACGGTAAGTCGTACGTACACACACGTGGTGATTTCATTTTTTCATAGGATGAATAGAAGATATAATATGGATGTTTCATATTCATAATAAAATATCAGTATACAAGTGATACTGGAGTTTTCAATTAATAATGAAACAACTCATATAGAGGAAGTTGAAGAAGAAATAATTTTGAAAGAATCGGAAAAGGATATTACCTATTCTTTGATGCGCCTATTGTTAACCTCATATTAAGTAACTAAAGAATCCCAAGACCTCTAGTAGGTTTTTAGGGAATTGGAGAAGCGAAATGGGTAGGGTTTGGATGAATTTGAATGCTTGAAATTGGTGTGAAGTAGAGAGAGTGGAGAGGGGCACCATTGGAAACATAAAAAATATTAATTTAAAATAAATTAAACCCCCACTTAAAAACCTCCTAAAATGACACAATTCCAATATGAGATGATGTAGAGTTGTAATATCATTTAACAAAAACATTTAGACATGTTTTATGTTTATTTTAAACCTTATCATTTTGATTTATTCTTATTTTATCTATTTAATTTTATTTGTGGTAATAATATTCTCAATTTTAAATTGTTATAAATACATAATTATATGATGTAAGTTTCCTCTAATTGTATACTATATATCCTTTTTGGCCATAAAATTTTCAATTTGTAATTTTAAATATTTTTGTGATTTTTAAATAATTTAAGAATATGTTATTTTTATAAAATACCAATAGAGTAAATTTTAACACTATTCATTTATTTGAATTTTAAAAAATAAACATAGAGAATATATTCGAAAAAAATATTTTATAGGTTCCTAACATGTCATATTTTTCAGTAAAATTAATAGAGAATATTAATTAGTTCATATAATATTTATTTTAATATTTTTAATACCATTTATTTGATATTTCTCTCAATAATATAATTACAACAATATGTTTGTATAATTGTTTAATATAATAATTTGTTGAATAAAAATTAAAAAACAATTATGATGAAGATAAATCTAATAAATTTCAAAAGAATACTTTTAATCAAATTTTCTTCTAAAACACTCAACTTTTAAAATGTTATGTTTATTAAATTATGAAGGTGACAACTTTGACATCATTTTAAATAAAAAAATATAAGTATCATAATCATATTTATGAGACTCCAAATGGTCAAAAATTATACATTTGTATTATTATGGTTTATATCTATAGGACTAATAAGTTTGGATTAGGTTTTCGGGCCTTTAATAGGTATTATTAGATTAATAAATACTATATTACTGATTTTTCACTAAATAAATAATTTCTTCATCATTAATGTATAATCTATTAAGGAAATTATATATTTGTTAAAAATTAAAAATAATTTACAATGACAAAGAAAAACATTTTATCTTTCAAATGAGTACTTATAACTGAATTTATATTCTTTATAAACATATATTAAAAATTATTTAATTATTAAAGTTTGAGTGAGACATATTTCACTTTCATTTAAATAAAATAAATTAAAGGTCTTAATAACATTCAAGTGGGTTGTAATAGATACCATTTCGACCCAAATTTATTTTAGGACTATATATATTCATCCATTTATTTTAAGTTAGGTTTTAGGATAATCATATAATATTAATTTTATCCTTAATTACCTAATTTAACTTTAACCGTGGTAAATAAAATTTACCGTAGTTACTATTCATAATACCCAAAAATAAAAATTATCATATATCATTATTTTAAGCTACTGATTCCAAATATGTAATACATATTTCAAAATTCAAAACATAGAAGTTTCGGTCAATATTTTAAATGTAATTATGTTGTCGAAAAAATGGGTTTTTGTTTAAACAATTGCAAAAGATTGAAATGATTTTACCGTTGAATTAAATGTAAAATTAATGATAATGACATTAATTAAATTAAATGCTAAAAATAACTTCTATTTATAATTTAAAACCATTAATAATTATTATTTAACCATATAAATGATCTCGATGAAAAAAGGCGTTTTTAATTAAAATTTAGCATATTTTTACAATTCATCAATATATGAATGTTATCAGAAAAATATAAAAACATTATCCAATGTAAATTTTTATAACTTGATTAAAAATAAAAAGTTTATATTGTAAAAATAGACTTATAAACATTATAAAACTATATTTAAAATCAGTGCGCCACTAAAATGCAGTAAAACTACATTTTTTTGAAAAATACATCTTTTATTGGAAAATTGATTTTGTTCTCATACCACATTATAGAAAATGTGTTTGATAAATTATAATGTAATAAAATTCAAAATTTCTTTAATATTATTCATAATGGATAGTTTATAATATTATAATAATATATCATTGTTTAATGAAACTCGGTATTGCGTACAACACACACTATTGAGGAAGGTCGCTCTTGGGTGCAACACAATCCAAGAATAGTGTTTGCGTATATTACAAGCTAATATGGTGTTGTGTATATCACAATCTAATTTGGGTGTAGCGTACAACACAAGATGTCAATGAAATTAAAAATATTATTTCTCATAAAATCTTTGGGCGTTACATTCTACCTCCCTTAAAATTAATTTCTCCCTCAAAATTCATCGGGGTTATAAATTGTTTAGTATTTGAAAGTTTCATTCATAGAACCCTACATCATATAATGAAATACTAAAACATAATTTTAAAAAATAAATTATGAAATGTAATGTTTTCCCAAATTAATTGTTCAATGGTTTCCACATAGGATAACAGAGGTGAAAATAAGGATATTGAAGAGAAATATAACCATGATTTCTAGTGGAGAGTGGTAGAGAACATGCCTATGAAAAATCCAACCATCATAAATCCAAAAACCTGTGATGATCTAAGGTACCATCTCATTCATCAGATATGAGGGTACTAGCACAACGTTTTTTGTTTTCAAGATCATTTATCTAAAGTTGTTGAATTTGTGCATAATGGTAAATACTTAATTGATTTTAGTGTAATATCATCGTTGGTCATTCCATGATCAATTTCCACATCATCTCTTATTTAAATAAATGATGATTAATTTTTCATTATTGAAATGTTAACAAATCGATATAATTATAGGTTATTCCATATTTCTTAAAAAGTTATCAAAAGTTATTAAATATACATAAGTCCATCTATCGTGATATTAACTATATATGATTCCAAAAATGGACTTATACATCAACTATCATACAACATAATAATGTAAAACTAATTTCTATTAACTAGGGACTTTATGTATTCCAGTGGTAGGTGATAAAGTCCTATCACACTTCAGTTGTGGGTTCTATTCCCACAACCTTCTCTGACGTGACGAGTTGTCTCCCATCCTACAGGTTTCATTTTTCTAAAACTACACCATTATAACATTTCAGAAATAATATCGGAAAATATTTCTTACCTTAAACAATATTATCTGATTTCTAACTTAATCGGTTCTAATATTTAGGCTTATCAAAAATAATTCTTTCCAAACTCACAGTATAAAGAAAACGATTACTAGAAATGTCATCTACCAAGAATGTGAATACAAGCATTTATCCCCCATATATCATAATTTATATCTTGTTGGTCACATTCCAAACATGTTAATACCTTAATAATGTATTATCTTAAAACATGAATTACCATAGAACCTTGTTGAAAACATGAATGCTTTCAAAAGTTAATTATTTCTAAATACCAAAATCCTAAAATCTCTATATAGTCAAACCATGATGTCCCTTTGTCCTTATATCAGTTATTAGCTCATTAAGACTACTATTTTCTCTGTATCACTTCATTATGTGCATATCAACTTCTTTCCAAAAATATTTCAATCACGTTTCATGGTAATCGGTACGATACAATTTTTGAAAACCAATAAATAGATATTTTAATATTCCATAATACTATAAATGAGATTCCACAACACTATTTTAGAATCCCTATACACATACACTTAATCATTCCACCACTTCGTTGTCATAATAAAAATCAACAATAGTGATAGCATGTGACTTCCCTTTGTCCTTTTCCTTAAGATGTTGTTGATGTAAATCATCATTAACCCTTGGATTAGGGCATTGGTTATTATAATTCCCCATTTCCTTGAACATGTAGCATTGAAGTGTTGGTGGTGCTTTCTTTGTAGTCTTTTCTCTATTCGCATCATTAGCTACCCTTTTTCCATTACTTCGACACTCAGCTGCTCGATGAACTTATTTTCCACACATAATACATTTCCTAGTCCCTTTAAGGAAATCTCCACCATGATTCTTTCCACACTTTTAGCTTAAAGAAACATTCGTCTTCTTCTCACCATTTTTTCAGATTTTTCCTTGAACTCCATCATTTGATTCCTGTCAAAACAAGGATATGGATATGTAACACCAAATTCCACTTCAACCTTGATATAACAACACACAATTTCTTCATAGCTACTGATGTCTCTTATAGCTAATGCCCTTCGATGACCTGGTTTTAAGCCACTGATGAATCAATCATCTTTACTTTCAAGTTGGATGATAAAGCCAGATACATACCTTGCACGCCTTGTAAAATTTGCTTTGTATATACCAATAGATTCATCATCCTTCTTCTTAACCTCAAGAAAATCCTATTCCATATTTGTTCGAAGAATACGAGGGAAGTAATTATTGAAAAACAACTTCTTGAACTCGTCCCATTCCATGGATTCAATTTCATATTGGGGCCTTGTATTTTTAGTTAGAGTCCACCAGTCATATACTTCACCTTCTAAATGGTAAAAAACTAAAATGACATTTTCATGTTCTAAACAGTGATGTATGGAAAGTTTCTTTTCAATTGAAATGATCCATTGTTCAATAAGAAGTGGATCAAAAGACCCACTGAAGGAAGGTGAAATTTGCCTCATGAAGGACTCAATAGAATATTGTTCCCTTATCTACTCATTTGGAAGTCCAGAATGATTCATAGGTTGTGTAAGTATAACAATAAGATTTTTCACTCCATTTCCCACAAGATTTGGTTGTTCAATAAGACAATCATTGAATTTCCTAGTGTGTTGATCATTAAGACGGTTCCTCTGGGTTCCAACCATTATCTAAAACCTACAATGAATAGTGTGAGAGGAAAAAATAATACTAGGAAAACAACATAATCAAGGAGAGTACCTTCTATATCTAATATCTTAGGTTTAATCCTATGTTATTCATTATCGTTATCAAAATTATAGGACTGTATACTATACTTATCCTTAGGTTCATCCCTAGACATACCTTATAAATATCTTTAAGGATCTCACTAATGATCTCGAATCCTAGTTTCCAATGGTTATCTAATCGCTTCCTCTAATTCCAACTGTAGAGACCGAAGCATGACATACATGGACATTACATTACTTTTGCGGAATACTTAATGCATTACAAAAACAGACTCCCAAGTACTGTAATAGTTATTGTCTTTGGAAACTCAAAACATAATCTTCTTATCACGGTGAAAGATCTTCAACGTCTCCAATAAAGATATTCCCCTTTTTGTTTTCATTCCTAAAACCATTCTTTATATCCATGGGAAAAGAAAACATATAAAGAGTGAGCCCAAATTCTCAGTAAGGGTATGCATGGAGAAAATAAAACAAACCATATACATTTGAACTTAAAAAAACATGAACATAATGTATAAACATCAAAAACTTGAGTTGTGAAATAAATCTTGGCAGTACGTAAGGCATAGATCATAAAGGAACATCAATCATGATAAAATAGCATGGTAATAAAACATGTTATTGTGCAAAAACATCAAGCACATGATATGATTTCTATAGTAGCTAAGGCATTTCTTCTAAGACCACCATACAGGACAAAGTCAATTACTTAACCGGGTTTACTAGCCGTTCCAACCCTGTATTTTTCAACCAGATTTACAAGCCATTCCACCCATTTCTATCTCTTGAGATATAAATAATTACCTTATGCATTGGAGGGAGATATTGTTCCTACCCAACTCACAATGAAATCATTATTATGTGTTCCACAAAATAATCATAAATCATTCATCATAACCCAAGGAATAAAATGGGTTTCATAAACATCATCCCATCATAACATAATACATATAAAACAATGGATATCATTTCATCACAAACAAAATAAAACCATGTAATGAATAGTAACATTATACTCGAAACATAACCATATTATATAATGTAATCTATGATTGGAAGTAGTTTTTAATAAACACTTGAAATGAATTCATGAGGAAAATATCCTTTATTCTTCAAAAACATTTTCTTTTATCAAATGTAGTGCAATTTTAAAAGAAAAGAATTTTGTTAAAAATAATAATGAAATATTGTGAAATATTTTTCATGGAAATTTTTTTATGAAACTATAAAAAATGTGTTCTTGTCGGATAAGTTAAAAAATCATTCTCCTTTTACTTTTTCCAGAAAAGCCAAAATGTACCTTGTATGGTGCAAAAAATAAATATTCCTTCAATACAATGTGGTAATAGTCAAAAAAGGGTAAAAATGACTTTAAAAATAAATGGAAGAATAGGAAAAAATTTATGAAAACATTTTTATAAAACATGGACATGGATGATAAATGTAGCCCTAGTAAATATTTACAAATAATCAAAATCGGATAAGAACGAGATCGGAAAAATTATCCCTTATAATTTATAATCGGTGAAATAATACGTGTTATCAAATATGTTAAATTACATGCATTGGTAAATATCATTTCCTTCATAATTAAAATCATAAAACATTCATGGGAAGCATAAACACCATACAAAAGAAATAGGTGGTGATTAAGGCATATGTCTCACAGAAATAAATGTGAGACGAAATAATCCCTTACCTTAGGTCTGAAATGATTTGTATGTATCCAAACCTCCTGTATAATGATTTAAATAATGTCATTGAATTATTACAGAGCCATATTTATTGTTATGATATCATATATGGTCATATTCTTATCTTCTTATTACTTATATATCATTTCCACTTGTTATCCGGTTGTTCATTGCTTTATGTTATTATGCGTGTTTGTCGAATAAATTGTTATTACTATTTTTAGGTTATAGAGACAACATTTTAAGAATGGTATTAGTGTAATATATATCATATTTATTCATTCAGTTTATTTATATAATTACTATTCAATTGAGATCATGTAGAACGAGTCGCATCACAACGTGGAGACGGTAGGTCGTATGTGCGCACGAGGAATGATATCTTTCCTATGATTGAGGAATTGTATTGAAGTGTATGGTGTAAAATATTTCAGAATAAATATCACTTTACAATAATCATATATTGTCATTTCTTCTCTCCTTATACCCAACCATGTATGTTAGTGATGAAATAAAAGATTACAACACGGTGTGGAGGCGGTAAGTCGTATGTACGCACACGTGGTGATTTCATTTTTTCATCGGATGGATAGAAGATAGAATATGGTTGTTTCATATTATTAATAACATATCAGTATAAAATTGATACTGTAGTTATTAATAATTAATGAAAAAACTCGTATAGAGGAATTAGAAGAAGAAATATGTTTCAAAAAATCGGTAAAGGATATTGCCTCTTCCTAGACAATCTACTTCTTAAACTCCACTTACAGAACTAAAGAAGACTAGGTCCTATAGTAGGTTTCTAGGGAAGTGGAGGAGTGAAATGGTCAGGGTTTGGACGAATTTTAAAGCACAAAATTGGTGTGAAGTGGAGAGGGAGGGGATGCCTTTTTATAAGGTAGGAGAGGGGCACCTTTGGAAACCTAAAAAATATTAATTTATAATAAATCCAAACCCACATAAAAATCGCAATAAGTGACTCAATTCAAATATGAGAAGATATAGGGTTCTAATATCATCAACCAATAACATTTATACAAGTTTTATGTTTATTTTAGACCTTACCATTATGATTTATCCTTATTTAATCTATTTAATTTTATTAGTGGTAATAATATTATAAATTGTATATTGTTATAAATACATACTTATATATATAAATTTCCCATAATTGGATACTTTATAACCTTTTAGACCATATAATATTCCTTTTATAATTTTGAAATTATTTTGTGATTTTTAAATAATTTAATAATATGTTATTTTTATAAAATACCAATAGAGTAAATTTTGACACTATTAATTAATTTGAACAGAAATAAAATTCACACAGAGTATATAATCGTAGAAAAATATTTAAAATGTTACTAACATATCATATTCTTCTAGAAAGTTCATCAAGAATATTAATTAGTTCATATAATGTTTATAAAAATATTTTTAATACCATTTATGTGATATTTCTCTTAATAAAATAATTACGACAACATTTTTTATAATTATTTAATATACTAATATGTTGCATAAAAATTAAAAATAAAATATTATGATGAATAAAAATATAATATATTTTATAATAATACTTTTAATCGAATTTATCTTCTAAAACACCCATCTTTAATAATCATATGTTTATTTAATTATGAAGGTGACAACTTTGACATCATTTAAAATAAAATAATATAAGTGTCATAATCTCTTTTATAAGGCTCCAAATGGTCAAAAACTCGAACTTTGGATGATTATGATTTACGTGTACACGAAAAGGAAGTTTCGGTCCAGTTTTTGGGTCTTTAGTGGGTGTTATTAGTTTAATAAGTACTATATTATTGATTTTTCACTAAATAAATAATTTCTGCATCATTAATGTATATGCTATTAAAGTAATTATATATATATATTAAAAATTAAAAATAAATTACCATTATAAATAAAACCATTTTAGCTTTAAAATGAGTACTAATAACCGAATTTATATTTGTTATAACCTTATATTAAAAATAATTTAATTATAAATGTTTGTGTGAGACATAATTCACTTTCATTTAAATAAAATAAATTAAAGGTCTTAATCACAATCAAGTGTGTTCTAATAGATAAAATTTTGACCCAAGTATATTTTAAGATGAAATATAATCATCCAATTATTTTAATACAAGAATTAGGATAATTTTATAACATTATTATTACACTTAATTACCTAATTTACCTTTAACCGTGGTAAATAAAATTTTCCGTAGTTACTATTCATAATGCCCAAAAATAAAAAGTAGCCTATTAAAATAATTAAGACCTTCTGATTCCAAATACAGAATCCATTTTTATATGTTCAAAACATATAATTTACGAGAATAAATTTAATATTAATCTCGTTGTGGAAAAAAATATATTTTTGTTTAAAACATTGCAAAAGATTGAAATGATTTTACCTACGAATTAAATGTAAAAATAATGATTATGAAATTAACTAAATTAAATGGTAAAAATATATTCTATTTATACTTTAAAACCATTCATAATTATAATTTAACCATATAATATATCTCGTCAAAAAAAACGTGTTTTTAATTAAAATTTAGCGTATTTTTACTATTCATCAAAACATGAATGTTATCAGAAAAATATCAAAACATTATCCAATGTAAATTTTAATATCCTGATTAAAAATAAGAACATTATTTTGTAAAATTTGACTTAAAAACTTTTCAAAAATTAGATTTAAAATGGGTGAACCATTAAAAGGCGGTAAAACAACATTTTTTGAATAATACTTATTTTATCCAAAAAATTGATTTTGTTCTCATACCTAATTATAGAAAATGTGTAAGATTAATTATAATGTTATAGAATTAAAAATTCCATTAATATTATTCATAATGGATAGTTCATAATATTATAATAATATATTATTGTTCAGTGAAAGTCGTTATTGTGTACAACACACGCAATTGAGGAAGGTCGCTCTTGCATGCAACACAAGACTAGAGTAATGTTTGGATATTATACAAGATAAAACATAGTTGCCTATAGAAGAAGCTAATATTGGTTTAGCATAAAACACAAGACATAAATGAAATTAAAATGAATTTTTCTCATAAAATCTTGGGGTGTTACAATAATCAATTTTATTTGTTACAGTTTTCATTAATGAAGGTTATTTTATTGTGATCTATATATTTTCCTCATGATAATTCTATATAAACACACAAAAATTAATAATAAGTTTATAATATATTAATCAAAAAAATCCTTCACCTACCAAATAAAAAATAATGAAATGAGAAATTATGAAATTTTTATATGTATCTAGTAGAGATTATTCATGTTGTTCTTACAAATGTAACTAGACAACATTATTTGTTAAATGTTTTTTTTTCATGTATCTGTTATAATAAATTCACTAATAAGAATATATTTACTTATAATAAATCCAAAAATACTATTTTTAATGACATATATGGGATAATATCAAGGTATACGTTCTTATAAATATTCATTACAGACCAAAATCTATCTTTTATAGCCAATTTAAAAATTAAATGTATATCTATTATCCTATATTGGAATTTTAAAAGTACGGTATAATGATTACTGCCTCAAATTTATATTGATTATATATAATCAATTCACCACTTATAATAAAAAGAATAATATAATTTCATTCAATAATATAATTAAAATTTGATTATGAGTACCTAAAATGTCAGTTTATATTTTATCACAAATATAGAGGGTTTAATTCTTAATCCAAATTTCATGATTAGATATTTTTGGTGTCAAAATCATAATTAGAAATCCATGTTTTAATTTTCATTCACTCATAACAAGATTTGATGATAAATAGAAAATAGGTAAATTTTTAAAAACCATGCGTACATTATTATTTGGTCATTTATATCATAATTCCATGTAAATATATAATTATTCCTTAACGTATCTGGATTTAGTTTCAATATTCAACACATTAATATTGAGACCCACTTATTTAAATTATGAAATGATTCATGGAACCCCAATTAAAAATACTAGTTCAGTGAAATCCCTTAGAATCATACACATTTAGAAACATTTTCATCCCCATGAGCATAATATTTTCCATTCTATAAGGTGGGAAATAAATTTCGTTCATTTAAGGAACATACATGACCGATAACTCCATCTAACATAATCTAGATGTAAAATAAAATATTCCTAAAATCAATAAGAAATTTATATACCAAAAGATATTAACTTTTAGTAAACTATTATAAACCTCATACATGATATTTCAACAGTGATACATATTTCCTTCACATTATCTCATACTTTATATAATTCTCAACATCAGATAATAGTATACTATGAACCCAATGGTAAGGAAAATGGTCTCTTTTTTTAGAGAGAGATATATATTTGTTCTTAATATAGTCATATAGACTATGGAGATAAATATAATTAATGAAATTATTTTATGAGTGACAATATACATGAGATGATGAGAAGTGATCCACAAAATATTGAAAGAGGAACACTTTATACTTCTTTCAATATTATATTCCTAGATTGTTTCAATTTTCATAAAAATAATATAACCCCCATATTCAACAGTTTATAAGATGACCATCTCATTGATATAAATGAATAATAATGAATTTTATCAAAAATAACATAAAAATCATTAGAATATAATAAAATTCTATATCTATATATAGGTGGTCCATTTCATAAATCAATTGGGGACTACATAAATATATTGAATATTTTTTTTTCAATTAATTAGGGTGGTGGATGATATCCTTTTTATGTTTAGGATAATCATAAATGGGTACGTCGACCAGATCACCAACATCCCTATCTAGATCAACATATTGGTCAAAAGAAACCCATGTCGACCATCCCCAGGATGGATCATTATGTTCTAGAATCTATTGTTGTTTTTGGACCCCACACTAAGAAGGTTCATTATTTTAAAATATATTGAGATATCCATACCTTATAAAAATATGTATTTTCATATCATATAAGGGATAATTATATTTTATACATAATATATTTCTACATTAATTTCATCAGACATGCCGTCTTATAGAGATTTGGACATGTTATGGACCATCTCTTTGAATAAAATGATAGGATTTGCCCTACCTCATTCCCTCTATAACTTATTTCCACTAAAAAGATGTTCCCTCACATATACTTCCCTCATGTATTTTAATGAAAATTCTTATAAGTTACCAACAAATTCAATTCATTAAATTTCTGTATTATTACATGCTTTAGAAACATAAAATATAAGAATTCAATAATATAGGTTTATATTTTTTTATATAAACCTATATCAAATCAATGGGAATTACATTACAACTTCTTAATAATGTTGGGTGATAAATAAAGATGGTTGATAGATTTAGAAATGTACTAAAATAATTAAATTTTCATTTTTAAATGACCATCAAATCAACATCACATTACACAATGATTCACTAAATGGTAAAATTTAATATAAAATAACACTTAGATTTCCATCAAGTTCGACCAAAAATGTTTATTAACATTTATATTATTTTCCATCATCAGCTGATATAATATTGAGATATAATTTTTTCTATTAACATTATATTTTCATTAGTGTATGAATTAATTTTTTTTAATGTATATATGTTTGATCTTTTATTTGGATTTAGAAATAGAGAAATAACCATGAATGTTTTTGGAGTGGTAAATTGAGAAATCTCACATGGACTCTATATGAATTGGTTCTTATTAACATTTTCTGTATCTTATAGACTATAGAATCCATGAATTACACATTATAAAATTCATGTCAATAGCTGGAAAAGAATCCAATAATTCTCACCTAATCATTATTTTTAGGTTATAGTTTGATGTGAAATGTCTCATTACTTTTTAGGTGCTTCTACCTCCAATGCGTGCATCTGACCAGGTCCATATTTTTTAACTCATTATTGTTGGAATACAATAATTAAAAATAGCATATATCTCTATTAATCAGTACCATCATGGGTATTTAGTCTACTATTACCACATTCTGTTGGCATTGGAACACGAATTGGTGATCCCCACTACACAAACATCCATAGAGGTAACTAAACTACTACTAAGAATGAGTCAAAACCCATATATGATAAAGGAATTCCTAAAATACAAAAAATTAATCGTGATAATTCCCATAAACCACATGGAAAAATATTAAAAAATATCCTTCATAATTTTCTTAGGATCCACTTAACTCCAATGAATAGACATAGCACTATCATGGTGGGCTCCCCACCGATCGGAGCACTGACTGCCTGAATTACCATGGCCAACTAATTAAACTCATATATTTATAAAAAAATAATATCCACATTATCAATTCTAAAATAATAGAGAAAACATTAACTATATATCCTAATTATTATTTATACACATCATGTACTAACAACTAACAGTCATATTGAGTGTAAAACTAATCCCACTGCCCAAAGCCTCCTGTAGACACCAAGCTCCAGACACCTCATCTGGAATAATAGATATTGAAACGTGAAGGCTGTCCTTGAATCCAGTACAAATCTATTGGACACTAAGGCCCCTTCTAAATAGATAAAATCTCTATCATCTTATCATCCCTCATAAATGGGAACAACAATTTCACCCTGAATTCCAAATATTAGTCATGTTACTACACATCTTACTCTATATGGTATGTAGAACTGTTTTCCACCAATGATGCTTAGATCGAAACAATTGAATAAGTATCGATGTAACCTATTAATCCACGTGTTATTGGATTAAAATTGGATTTATTCTCAATCTCCTCCATCTAGGGATCCATATTTAGATCATATACAATCATCTCATTCATTCCCAAATAGTTCTGCAAAAGAAAATAATTTCCATCTTCCATGTCGATTAATATTCTATTGGATTATCCCTATGATGATAAATTGAACTATATTTTTTAACCCCAGTTTCCAAAACAACATATCAATGATGAATAAGATCTATTTTTAAATAAAATAATAATATCCTAAGTTTAGTTTTATGGATCTTTATCACATGTTTATTTAATTTATTAATTTTATTTTCCAAAAACCAAAACATCCATACACAAACATGATAAATCGAGACATATAAGCACCACATAGTTCTTGAAATAAAAGTAGTTCCAAATACTATATAAATTCTATATTATTAGAGATAGTGTAATGGACCACAGGGTCTCTATGATTTCATGTCATAGTTAGTCTACTATGAAAATATCCCCACTAACATGAAATGAATCATTTGACCCGTCTTACCATGAAATACTCAGGGTTTATAACAACAAAATACATCTTATATATCAACCAAAACCATTGATAACAAATTTTCATAGCCCCAACCCTAGAGAGATACCAAAATGTTGTAAGATAGATGAGTAACCCCCAAATCCCTTCACTTGTTGTCATTGGGTTGGAGCCAATTACCAATGGGATTAAAATAGAACATATTGGATGCATTTACCACTAATATATATGTGGATTGAGAGATATGATAATAATCCCCAAAATTAATCCAGAAACTATGTAAATGTGATCCCAAATCTAACCCAAAATGAATTAAAAAATTAAACGAGTACAAATAAAATCATCCAATATATATAACAAAATCAGAGTCCTATAGAAATGACACAATAATATATCCAAATACTAAGAATTTCATATCCACCATGATCCCCAAATCCATCTTAAATACTTTCAAAATAATTTATATACATAGGGGGTATATAACATTTATACTCAATAGTATCACACCAATGTTCTCAAGTGAACATGTGAAACCAGAATGCTAATGCACGAGTAAATGAATAACTGGACCAATAATCACTTCAACATATCAACATATCAACCCCGACATAACCATTGAAATATAACTAAACAATGTATCCAATATAGAAATATAAAATCACGATATCAAAAATTATGGAACCCCATAACAACTACCCCTAGTGATTTTGTGTTGTCATTCCCCAACATCAAATATCAAATGCTCCCATCCCTTCCATAAATACAAAATCACATTCCATCCATCTCTAACATGGGTTAGGATTCATCCCTAACTACCATACCTTCACATGGTATAGAATATGGTTCTAAAATAATTCATTATGAGATCACATATTTATTAAATATGCCTAGTACATTAAAAAATCATGCAACACTGTGATATTTTGTCAAATGTTTTCTGATGTAATTTGAGCCTTTCAATATTTATCATTTTACAAACACGTAAAATATCTTTTGTTATAAGAAATAACTATTTTATGTTTTTCTCACACAACACCATATTATTATTCCACAACACACAATGCTATATTTATCTAGTGTTACACAAAGGGTTGAGTTTCTTCGATATTTTGTGTTACATAGAAGACAATGTTTTCTAAACTATAATGTACTATTAATAATACAAATAAAATATTATTATATTTTTTCCCAAGTAGTTAGTAAATTAATTTAAAATAATATATTTTAATTTATGAAAATATCATTTACAAATTTATATATGTAGATTTATTTGTTTAACAATAAAATAGATATTCATATAAAACCCTTTTAGAAATATAGTAAATCCTCTATTAGAAAACCATATTTCTGAAATAAAAAATATTTTAAATCAATAGATAAATTAAAAAACATTTTGTAATTAATTTTACCAATATATATATACATTATAATCAATAAGATATTAAATACACAAAATATGTATTTTTTAGACAAATGATACCAATTAATCAAATTTTAGTCATTAAAATATTTATTTACATAAAAGTTTTTTTACCACTTTTTAATGGATCACCATTTTTAAATATGATTTTTATAAAATTTATAGTTTTTATTTGTTAAATTATATAATTTTTCTAAATTATAACTTTAAAAATTACTTTGGGGGATGTTATCATATTTTTTGAGGAGTTCTATATTCTAATGAATAGTGAAAAAGACATAATTTTAATTCATACATTATTTTACATATAATTTATTAATGTAGTGATATTTAATTTTAAATTAGTTTTAAAGTATAATTATTTAAATGATACATTCATATATCAATTTTCAGTCATTGAAAACAGTTTCAAATAAGAATTGGATATGCAATCAAATGAAACTTTAGAACATTTTAGCATTAAAAACATTCATTTCACACAGTATGTGGGATTAATTATAAATTATTTTCTTCCACATATGGGATTATAATTTGAAAAAATGGATTAAAAATTATTTATCATAAAAATAATAAAATTCTAGAACATTAAAAATATTTTTTGTCCCAAAAATATTGGTGAATGTAATTAAAATTAATAACAATGATTAAGGTCAAACGAGTTTACTTAGTGCTTATAATTTAACAAAATATGCCAAATAAACTATAAAAATATAAATAAATAAATTTTATGGTTATATTAAGAACATATACTACCTTTTCTCGATATTGAATCATTATTTTAGGTACATTATATAATTCAGACCAACAAATAAAATTTACCTTTTTTTATTTATAATAATTCCAATATGCCTCCATTATTAAAGAGAACTCACCCCCCACTTCTTCACACCTATAATGACCCTTGGATCATCAAAAAACTACCAAAATCACCTAAAACATACCCTCTTCGCATCATAATGATTTATATTTGACCATAAATTGATCCAATGAATCCCTTTGTTGAAAGCCAAAACGAGTTACCCAAAGACGAGGTAACATCTTTCCAGAGGCACATTTTTTGAAGTCATTTCTCCACCCCATAAATTATTCATATATAAATTATATATAATATAAGAAACATACTCTATAAAATGATACATTATTATGTTATTTTTGGACATACAATCACACATACATCCATCAATGGGATAATCAACCATTATTCGTGTGTACGGCGGACTACCGCCTCATGATCCTATGCGATTTGTTATTCCATTAAAATATTTCAAGGATTATAATAATGATATAATTTATATTGTTTATGATATATAAGAAATTTTTTATTCATTTCTTACTATTTAATTATTACATAACACATGCGTTCATGCATTCCATTTTATAGGAATATGATTATTTTGTATGTAGTTGTGTGGACTACAACCTCTTCAATGTGATGTGATTAATTCACACATTAAATGGAATATATTAATGATGGTTTTACTAAACATATATTTTATATTTGAAAAAATAGTAATAATATAACGATAATATCTCTATATATATACATATATATCATTTAAAATCCTTGATACTATACAACAAGAAAACAGAAATAGGATTCATGTGTACGTACGACCTACGGTCTCCATGTACGGTGTATTCCATTTCATATTTCAATATTTTATTTATTTTTATAAATAATTATATACTGATTTATATTATATTTTCATCATTTTTTATTTTCTGTAAATTATTAGATCATGATCTCTATAAAATGATCGAGAGTAACTAGTGAAAAGATATTCGAAAAAACGGTTATTATATAAAAAATAATATTAATGTGGGACCGTTAATAAATAAGTAATATAATATCATTATAAAATTATATATTGTATTATATACAAAAATAAAATTTTATGTTAGATTTATTATAAAATTATATTATTTAAATAGGATTTCTGAATGTGTACGAAGAATATCAATACTTAATGTAACAATTTTTTTGTCTCACTTTTAATTCTTTGACATAGATATTATATTAACAAATATTATTGTCCTTTAGTATATATACATCCCTATTAACATTTATATCATGAATTACCTTTATTTAATGATATTAAAATTTTAAATTTATGTTATTCTTTGATGGATCTCATATTTCAAAAGATACTCAAGATGTAATGGGATTTATAGTCTCCCTATAAATTCTATGGTACATATTCCTTTTTCCCAAGTTATTTATTTACATTGGTGTAGATACTACACATGAATTTATTATATTATCCATATTTTTATAGTATTACAAATCTATTTTTTGATATATATTTTATGGGGATATATAGTTCAGAAGACACAAAATATGTAAGGTAACATTGTCTAAATTTTCCTTCTTCGAGACACATGTTTTGTTATGCACCTATATTCTTTTACAAGGAGTAAGTAATTAAATTTTACATTTAATAAAATGAATATAATTATTTTAATGATATTTTAAACCTCATGTAATGCTATAATTTAGTGTTGATTTTTTATTCTATGTTACCAAAGTGGTAAGAGATTATTACTAAAATCTCAATGTTTATCGAGATTATTAATGAATTTTATTTCACTATTATTATGGTGCATATCACAATAATTATCATTATTTATATTCTCCCCTATATTTTAAAAATTTATTCATGTATTGGTGCCATTTTTATACTATTTATCACTTAAGATAATTAAGAAATGTTTTTTTTTGAAAATCAAACTTATTTATCTCTTTGGTTGGGAATATGGTTTATTCAAAAAACATGTTTTATTAAAAAAAATAAAAAGTTTTTTTGAAATTATATTTTATTTTAATTTTCAAATAAATATTTTTTAAAATTTCTTAAGTTTTATAAAGTGTTAAAAATTGGTTTCAGTGCATCCTTCACATGTATTCATGGTAATTTTTAAAGGAAAATGTTTTCAGAATGTTTTAAAATTAAAAAATTTGTTTTCAAAGATGAAAGGATGTTTTCATCATTAAATGATTATATATTTTGTATATATTACTTTTTATGTTTTCAATTGGATTTAAAAATAAATAATTATTAGAATTATTTCTATTTTAAAAAGTCTTTTTCACATAATGGTTATTTTTCATATAAATTCTCCATGTTATTATCCAAAATCCTTCTCTATCTAGTATAAAATCCTTTAATACAGATTACCACATACTAGGGATATGATACAAGGATATCATTCGTTTGTTTTCTCTAAATGCTATTTGTTTTGAAGGAGTGATGTCTATGAAGCACATATCTCTTCCATGTGATGTACCATGATAAATGCTTATAAAACCTACTTCCTTTCGTGGGTTATTCCAGGATTAAATTATTATTAAGACTATTTCATTCCTATAGGTTATAATTTCATTAAATATTTTTGATACCCATTTTATTTCATGGTTTAGGATATGATGTTTAATAAACCCTGCTCTTTTTATGGGTCATTATTTATGAATGTTTTGTTATCTTAGGGGTATATATATGTATAAATCTATTATGTGATGGGTCTGACATATATATTCTTCCAATGAATTGGGTAATAATAAATGGAACTTGAGTTCAAATGGTACATGGGTTGTATCTCATAAGTAAAAATAATAGGGTGCATGGTTTATAGTCAAATCCTGAAAACAAGATGGTACATCGGTTTTAACCCAATCCTGAACAAATAGGGTACACAGGTTATAGCCTATGCCTACAAAAAAGAGTATACAGGGGTTGTTTCTCATGAAACCAAAAAAAACAGTACCTAGTTTGATTTCTTTTCATAAAAATAAGAGTGTACATTAGTTTTTATCCCAATACCAGAGAAGGTAGACATGTGATTATCCATGTCGTAACACATTATGAAGGACTCAATTAGAATCCATAATATAAGATTTTTTATGATTATGTGTATGAAAAAATTCAATATTTTATTCCAATGTTCTGATCTCATGTATCAAAATCTTTATTCTCTTGTGATTCACATTTTATGTTCCAAAAATCCTTATGACATGAGTATTTTGTGTGGCATTTGTTATATAGGGTATGATCTTCATATTTTATTACCATGTTCTCATAAACATATGTTTATGTCATGCATTTCTATATTATTAATTTACCCTTACTTGTTATATAAGATAGACCATTCCGATATTTATGTTCCCAGGTTATAAATAAATTTTTAAATTAGGAGTACTAAAGGGGAAGATCCATACAGGGTATGTTTAATATCTTTAAACAAACTAGAATAATATATTCCATGCTTCAAAATATACTAAATGGTTATGGTCTTTAAGAATGTAATTTTGTAATGTGATGAATATTCATATAAAATTATATAATATACCTGTATGTTAAGTATAGTTAACTGTAGTTTCTATCAAATGAAGGTTTAGCAAACCATTGGAAACATGGAAGATAAAAAATTAGTGAGATCCATAGGGACATTTCTACGGATATATCTTTGTATGTCTCAGAGGATAATTTAAGGTGCTATAGATTTAAATGTAGGTGTCATGACATATTAATAATATAATAAATTTTCATGATTATGTTTTTTTTGTATCATAAATGTTTCTCACACTATGATTTCTACTCATTGTAAATTTAAGGAACTAGAAGAAACAAGAATGACACTAAATGTTTTATATTTGAAAAGTATGGTTATTATGAAAACATATTTCCTCTGTGAAAAAATCATGAATATAATCAGAAAGGTTTAACGAGTATTGGTTACAACAATAAAGAAAAATATACTAATAAAAAATGAAAATGTTATTGAAATTTTTAATAGTCTTCTTTACCTTTAACATAACAAGAATGATTAGATTTTTTTTGAGGGGCCGTAAGACATGATTCATGTTTCACATCCTACCCAATGGGTATTAATGAATAAGATCAAGAAACATGAGTAATAGTTAAATAATAATATGGATTAATTAATTATATATATTTTGGACTTCAAATATTATGTTATATGAATTATGAAATATATAAGTGTTTTTAGTTTAAGTTAATTATTAAGGATTGAAAAAGATACGTTGAATGGTGCTGAAGATATATTAAAGTGATTAATTGGAAGGGTTTTTTATAAAGGAACGTTTAACCTTAATTTGTTCTAGAGGATGAGAAAATTATATTTATTTTGGATAAAGTACTGGATATATAAATAATATAAATTGTAATGTATTTATGACCTCAAAACTGATCAACAGATTTTTTGACCAATTTATTTGCAATATCATGGATTGATATTATGACATTTATGGAATATATCCAATTATATTTGGAGTATTATATAAAAAATGTTTTCAATAATTATATATGGTAATTCATGTTTTCATCGTGTTTCAGGTGAATACATAATAATTATATTAACATTTTTGGAATGTGGAAACCAAGAGATGCCATATGATATATGAAGGATCAGTGTAAATATGATTCAGTGATATTCATTATAATGTTTTACATTTTCCACTTTTTAAGGGTTAAAATGTTTACCATTTATGGAATTGTTTACGTTATATTACATATGATGTTTTATATATTAATTTATTATCACACCATATGTGTATTTTTTCATATTAGGTAACATGTGATAGATTTGTTTGTAATGTTATGTACTGACAGAGAGAATGAATATTCATTCTGTTTATAGATCTCATAATATGTTATATATTTAGTAATTAAAAATTCAAATTCATTACATTGAATAAAAGATTATATTGCAATTGATCGAGGCACAACCCAATTGTGATATTGTGATTTTGATATGAAATGAAATCATGTATGTACATTTTCTCTCTAAGACTCTTCAATTATAGGAATAGGGTCATTAAATAAAATTTTGTCCCATTATTATCATTATTGATGATATAAATTGCCTTTTTCAATCCTCTTTGGGATATGCCTTTGTTATAATTAATTTTATCATAACCAAATTCCTTTTTCACTCTCCATCAAAAAATGATAGATATATTTCTCTTCAATGTCCATGTTTTCACTTTCCACCTGTGTTCTCATATGTGGAATCCATGTTATGAGATACTTTTGGAAACCATTATGTTTCAAACATTTCATTGTTAATGGATGATATAGTATTAATTTTTATAATCTGTGTTTATATGAATGTAAATATTATGTAGTTAAGATTTGATAATATATAAAAATATTTAGGGTGAAATTCATTTCTTGGGATAATGTTTAACACCAAGAGACTTTGTAAAAAAATTACAATAAATTTATTCATGTTGATGCTATTCATTTCACAAAAAACATTGCATTTCTTATGTTATGAGAAAGAACTATGTTTGTATTGTGTTTGTCACAAAAAAATTAATTCTTACACTACTCAAAAAACAGGGATTATCTTTCAGTAGAAGAAACACAATGTTTTGCTTGTGTTACACACAAATAAAATTTCATTCGACAACATGTGTCACACGTAATACCATGTTTTACCAAAATACAATGTACTATTAATATTATTATTATTATATAATTATAGTTTTCACCTAGGAATTGGAATGGAAGTTATGAATTTTATTAAATAAATTATGAAAATAAATTTTACACATTTATATAAAAAGATATATTTTGTTAACAAAAACTAGAAATGAAAATAAAACCCTTTTAATAATATATGAAATCGTATTATGGAAAACTATATTTATGAAATAAATTTTTTAGCAAAATAAATTAAGTAAACAAATTTTTATAAATGGTTATACCATTAAATATATATATATATATATATATATATATATATTATTCAATTATATATTTATCATATATCTTATATGTTTTATATAGATGATATAATAATGAAACCAATAATACTCATAATACTATATATTTTTCTAAAATATAATTTTACAAAATTTTAAGGAAGTATATATTATAAATAAATTTTTTTAAAATTAAATAGTTTTTATATAAATAATATAAATAATTTATGAACTAGGAATATCAGAAATAAAATTGGATTAAGTGATTGTATTTTTATATAAAGTATCATTTTTTGATATATATTTAAAATACAAAAAACCATGGTTTTTCATCTAATTCATTTCTATAGTTAAATTATATTTTATATTGGTTTTAAAAAATAATTAATTAAATTATAATTGAGTAGACATAATTTATATTATTCAAATAAATTTCACTTTGAAATTTAATATGAAAACCTAGATAAAATTTGGACATTTTTTCTTTAAAAACCCCATAGTTTTAGCACATATATGAGATTAATTTTGAATAAATTTTGGGCAATACAATGATAAGAAATTTTCAGAATTGATTAATTATTTTAAATCATAATAATTTATAATGTTTAGTAAGGTAAACTGAATTCTTTACTAAATATATTAGTGGAACAATTGAATATGAATTACAACGATTATAGTAATGACGATATTACTTAGTGGTTAAACATTTTCATAAGGGGCTAAGTAACCTATAAACATGTCAAAAATTCATATTTGGGACTTATTAAGACCTTATAATGCATTTTTTTAACAAATTAACCGTTATTTGAGGAACATGATTGATTTTAGACCACCTAATTCTGTTTACATTTTTATATTTTCAAGAATGAAACCAATCCTCTACTATAAAAGGGAACTACCCCTCTTCACCATATTACCACTCTAAAGCCCTATTTCATCACCAATACCTTCCAAATAATCACCCAAAACTACATCCCTTCATATTAGATTTTTCACTTTGTGCATAAATCCTTCCAAGGAGGCCCTTTGGTGCCAACCAAGAGGAGTTACCCAAAGAAGAGTTGAAATCCTTCCAAAATCACATTTGAATTGTTTCCTTCTACATCCACTCAATTATTCATATATAAATATTATATAATTTTTTCATTATACATAATATACTGATATTTAATAAGGTTTCATCCTAATATCACACACACGTCTATCAAATGGGATACACAATCATTGTTCATGTGTACGGTGGGCAATCGCCTCACAAACCAATGTCATTCGTTTCTCCATTACAACATTTCAAGGATTGGAATATTTCTGGGATTACAATTTTTTATAATATTTCTTTTTTGATTTTATTATTCTTCTATAATTATAATATAAAACATACCTTCATGATGTCCATTTTTAGGTAATATGATAACTTCTTTTTTGGATGTGTGGACAACCACCTCCTCAATTCTATGGGATTTGTTTACTCTTAAATGGAATGTATTACAGATGGATTTAGTAAATATACATTATATATATATATGAAATAATAATTACTCTATAATGATAATATATATATATATAATGTATTTTATTTAATAGGATGAAAAAATATAAACATCACTCATGTGTGTGTATGGCGTACCGTCTATTTAAATAGTGCTTTTAATTGCATATTTATATATTTTATATATTATTATAAAATTTTTTATAACGAATAAATATTATTTTTATTTGTCTTTTACATTGTTTAAATAATTAAATCATGATCTACGTAATCTTATCAATAATGAAAAGTCAAAACATATACAAAAAACTAGGTTGTTATTAACCAAAACATAACATTAACATGGATTTTTTATAAACAAGTTATATTAAGTCAAAATTAAATAATATATTGTATGATATGTACTAATATTGTTCAATTTTATATTTATTATAAAATTATATATATTATATAATATATTTTAAAGCGTATAAATAAATAAAATATTTACGGTAAGGGTTATCTAATCACATGTTTATTTTTGTTAGAGATTTAATATTGCCACCATTTATTATTTTTATGATGTGTATATAATGCCCTGTGAAATTTTATTTAATGAATTTATTTTACATAATAATATTAAATTTTTTTAATAGATGTTATTCTATCATGGATCCCATAATTCAAAAGATACTCAAGTAGTAATGGTTTTTTTTAAGGTTGGGGCCGAAGCCTCATTTTTATTATTAAATCAAAGCAAAGTCCTCTTTTAACTGGGTAGAGGAAAACCCATTACATAGCCCGAAGGCCCTGTGGGCTTGTAGCCCATTACATAGCCCGTAGGCCCAAATTCAAAGGCCAATTCACATTCTGTGAATAGTAACCTGCTGCTACAGTATCGCACAGTATTGTCGCCGCTACAGTGCCCTGCCCGCCGCTACAATGCCATGCCGCCGCTACAGTACCCGCTGATGAACGTTGTCACCACTGCTACAGTACCGCTACAGTACTGCTACATTACCTGTGCCCCATGGGTTTTGAACCCCCATTTTCCATGTAGTATTACGGGGTGCTTACCACTATGCCAAACCCCAACTATAAGTAGTAATGGTATTTATAGTATTAATACTATTTTTGTGATATATTTTCCTTATTCACCTATAATTTATTTTGTGAGTTATGTATACTACTAAAGAAATTATTCTATGATAGTTATCATTAATTTTATTTTTATTAACATATACACATTATTATCTATATTACATGGTGTTATGTGGTTCAAAGGATACCAGATCGGTAAGGAAATTTTGCATCAGTTTAAATTCTTTAAGACACATGTTTCGTAGTGCACCTATATTGATTTAGAAGGTGTATATACATTAATTTAAAATTTTTTACAATAAAAATCATTCTTTAAATTATATTTTATGTCTCACATAATTTTATCCTTTCATGGGGATTTTGATTAAAATTTACTAATGTTGTATGTGTTTATTGCTACAGTCTCATCATTTATCAATATTGTTAATGATTAAGCTTCAATTAATATTATAATCCATAAAAATAATAATCATTATTTATATTAAAATATGCTTTTCATGATTTCATAATGATTTGGTACAATTTTTACACTCTTTTGTACTTAAGATAACCAAGAAACTGTTTTTATAAAAATATGACCTTATTTCTCTCTTCGGTCGGAAATCAAAATTATTTATAAAAATATTCTTAAAAATTTTCAATAATTATTTGGAATTATAAATTAAGAAAATTTTCAATGGAAATGGTTTTTAAATGTTTAATGTTATAAAAAAATTTCATAATGTTTTTATAGCCTCCTTTATATTTTTTCAATACTATTTTCAGTGGAAATTGATTCCAAAACGTTTTATGATTTAAATTTTTTTTCTTAAAGATGAATGTATATTTTTATCAATAAATATTTTATATGTTTTAATAAGAATAATTTATCTATTTTAAATTGGTTTTTAAATGAATCGATATTGAAAATGATTTATGTTTTAAAATTATATTTTAAAATAAATGTTATTTTCCTTAAGAAATTCCCGATGTGATCTTTAAAAATCTTTCCCAATACTAAATAACACCCATTGATATAGTTTATGGTTTAATAGGGATATGATAGAAGAATACCTTTCATATTATTTCATTGATTGTTTTATGATATGATGGAATAATTTTTATGATACATGTTTCTCTTCCATGGGTTATACCATGATAAATGCTTGTGGAACCTTCTTTATTTTAGAGGTCCTTATCGGATGAAATGATTTCAAACCCAATGAATTTTTCACCAGTTATGATATTTTTATATAGGTATGTTAAGAATTTCATTTCATGGGATGTGATATAATGTTTATGATAACCATCTATTTTTATTGGTCAGAATATGTTAACTGTATACTTAATGTATATATGTTTTTAATATGTGACATGTGGGAATTATATCTCCATTTTATGAATAGGGTAATAATGAAATGTATATTATCTCAATGGGTAATGTGGTTTTTTTATGAAGATAGGGAATAAAAGGCTATACATGTTGTACCATAATTTTAAAAACATGAGGGTACATATGGGTTAGTACAATACCAAAAACATGAGGGTAGATGAAATGTGGGTCTATCCTTAAAACAATGGGGGTAAATACGTTGTATCCTAAAAAATCAAAAGGTAATATAGTTTGTCAGAAAAGACCAGAAATTATGGTACAAGGGTTGTTATCCCAAACCTATATCAGGTACACATGTGATTTTCCCTAGCCTACCATATTATGAAGTTATCCATATATATCCTTAACGTAATATTTTCTATGCTTATGTATACACCATAACTATATATCTTATTCATATGTTATGATCTCAGGGATAATGATCTTGATTCCATTTTGATTAATGTATTCTATTTTGAAAATCATTATTTCATGACTCATGTGTATGACCATTAATATGAGGGTTATGATCTTCTAATATTATCCTAATTTTGTCATACCTTAAGTTCAAGTTATGATTTCATATATAAATTATTTACATTTATGAGCCTTTAAGACCCCCTAAATCATTTTTACTATCCACCAGTTATGAATATAAGTATTATGTATGAGTATAAAAGGGGAATATCATGAAAGGAGATGTTGAGAATCTTTCACCAAACTAGATGATTGTGTTCCAGGTTCCTAAATACAAAAAACTATTTTGCTGCTTGGGTATATACATTTTTAATGTGAACATTTTTCATATAAAATTATGTATTATCAATTTATGATGATCTTAGGTAGCTATAAATCTCACATGAAAACACATTGGGTGGTACACGACATCTCGTCCAATGGACATAGTAGTAGGGAATCATGAACATGATAGACATAGACAATTTTTACTCCCCATGTCATGCATGACCCCAACACATATGAAATACCATAAAAACATCATCAAATAACATATAACATGAAACCCCAAGGTTCATTGCTATATATCTCACCTAAATACACCCAACCTATGAATGTTGATGTAGGCATGGGGAATAGGGGGTATCCATCTATCTGTATCACCATAATCATTTTTGTTTGGGAAACCCCCCAGAGCATATAATTGTGATAATTATTATCTCTATAAAACTCGGGAGGGGCAAATATATAAATAACATAAATGTATATTGTAAAAATATATATAACACCCATTACCCATTCTATGTGATAAAATTAAATCCATTAGTTGAAACCACATCACCACCCCAAAAACACATTTCCAACATCAAATCCCCTACCAACACATTATAAAACACAACACATATTCCATACAATCTAAAAAAAATTCTTACACCCAAATATAAACTCCTCCTATTTTTCTTCAATACATTCACCAAACATAAAATAAGATCCCATTATATTCTATTTAAAAACAATTCAATTATTCATTTAATTCAGGATCATAATTTATTCCATTAAAAACAGATAAACTTAAACAACCATTCCATTCTACAACTGGCCCATTTGACATCAACATTTGAATTTAGGGCAAAAAACCAATCAAACATGTAATATAAACCATAACCATGTCGCAACATTCCATCATATGGTACCACACCCACACACATCACAACCATCATTCAAAACAACTATCATGCATCACAACCATCATGTCACAGACCCTTACATTAAAACCACTGCACACCACATAACACTACTATCCCCTTCACATCCAGGCCAACCAAAAATCTTTTCATGTCCCCAAAAATATTTCTCCCTATCTTGTAACCACCATTAATACACCATATCCCTTAACAAAAAATTAAACATAATGAAAACACATTATTTATTCTAAAATTTATTCAATGGATTTCAAAAAATTAGGTCTTTATTGTAAATATGTATTATAAAAGAACCGTAATCTTGTTGAAAGCGTCATATTATCCAAATAAACATTAATTAACCTTTTAATTAGGATGTTAACATAATAAACATAATAAGGATCTCAACACAAGTCATCTATTGTACAAATAAGGCTCTTAAAAGTGTTTATTTTTTGTATTTTTATGCTATTATATAAACACATAAAAAACAATATCAAAGATGCCAAAACATTATATTTGTCTCCAAACCAATCAACTAAAGTTATGCTAATTCATTATCATAATTTAAAACAATGCTTAATATCCCCCTAAGGGAAGAAAACCCATGAAATCACCCCAAATATGACTTAAAATATGGAGAATAAGCATTCCCTACCATAGAGAAGCTTTCCAATCACCTTGTGAACCACAAGATGAAGAAGAAACAACTCATAACACACAAAAACCAATAGAAAAACTATTATATAAAGCTTCCTAACAGCATGTTTTCGTGAATACAAATCCCAACTCACTCCCTAAATGAAACAACACAACCACCATCGATCTTTATCACATGAACATAACAAAAAATATGGGGATGAGAGGAAAACTCTTCATAGGGCACAAAAAACACTACCACCAAAACACATGGATCAGTTATTGAGGATGGGGATAAAAGATCTTATAATAGTTTCCTAGGGTTTCCTAGAAAACAAAAGAATTGAATGAAGAATGATATGGTTTATTCAAGTATTTAAATTATATAAATTGTGAAACTAACTCTATTTACAAAATAAATTACAAGGTTATGATAAAATTTATATGTGACCTTGTAATATAATAAATAAGAAAATATTTTATGAAATTAACCCATATTTGAAGAAAACCATGATCACATGGTTTTAAAATACATTACACCAAAAAATTCTTTTCCAAATTGAAATACAGTTTCACAAGGTACTCCATTTACAACCCTGGAATTTAGATATATATAAATCATTTTAAAAATAATATAATTACACATAAATATATATATTATATGGATGTACTAAAAATATGTATTTTATTTATCATGAAAATTGATGGTTGAATATATATATATATATGTATATATATATATATATCACTCTATATGTGTGTGTATTTTAAATATATTTTGTGGAATATAAATATTTTATATTTCAAGTTTATATATAAATATAAAATGTTAATTTGATATAAATATACAGTGATATGTATATTAAGGTTGATAAAATTATAATTATATAACTTTGATTACAAATTAATATATATAATTTTCTATATGGAAATTCTAATTTTAGATTAGATATAAATAATTGAAAATATGCATTGATATATATATATATGTATGTATGTATGTATATTTAGGTGAATTTAAATATATCGTAATATATAAATATATATATATATAATGTCAATATATATATATAGCAAACTGATATAATGACCATATATATTTATATTTAGATAATTTTGTGTAATTGTTCATAAAATTTAATATCTTGATTAAATAAAATAAGAAATAAAATTATATTTAATATATGTATAAATATATGTATTTATAGATCTATAGTATTTATATTTATATAAATACATAGATATATAAGAGGATATTCATCAAAATCATCATTAAATTTTATTAAGTTGGAAACCGCAAACAAGGAGAGTTCCTCAAGGAGGCCTAAAATCGTGCAGGCCGAGGGCATCCCTTCTAAAAAGAATCACCCAGTCAGAAGGAAGTGAATTAACACTGGAAAACAAAGTGATATCAGTACCATTGGTAGTAGTAGAGGCCAAGATTTATGCAACTTGATTTCCCTACCTCCAAATGTGATGGACCTCCATGTCTCGACTAAGATAAGTCCTACAACGTCTGATGGTATAAATGATAGACCACAACACCTATCCATTTCCCGTCAGTGAATCATGAAGGACCATGGAATCTATCTCCAGTGCGGCAATAGAGATATTCTTTTGCTGGCAGAGGCTTAGATCAGTGAAAAGATCCATCGCCTCAACTTGGAGAGCATGGCCTTGGCCAAATCCTACACTGAATGTGAGAATGACAGAGCCACTGGGATCCCTCACTACCCCCCTCTGCGAATAATAACAAATACAGAAGAACCATAATTGTTGAGTTTTAAACCTGAGGAATGAGGAGTCTAGAGCACATGTAACCCTTGTTTGCCTCTGAAAGAGAGGGGTGAGTTCCCCAAATTGATGAGCCTGAGAGTGGTGGAATCCTCCCCATAATTGAGAATGTTGAATTAATCCATGGTCAGAAGTTTGGTACATATGATTATTGAGCGACACTGAGTGGCCACCCCTTCAAATAGAACTGAATTCTGAGAATTCCAAATGCACCAGCATCTGGAAATAATGGACAATGCTATCACCTTTCTCTTTGGTCCCTTGGCAGGGGCTCCATGGAACCAGAAATCAAAGAAACAGTAATGGGTCTCATATAAGTGAATGCTAGTAAAATAACCAAATGAGTTCCAGATTGAACACGCCCATTCTCTTCCCAAGAATAGATGTTTCGTAGTCTCGTCCTTGTGAAAACAACAGCAAGAGCACCTGGAAACCGAGGGAATGCCCATGCACTAAATATTTTCATCTGTGGCTAGAGCTCGGTTCCTAGTCCTCCAAAGAAGGAAGATGATCTTTCCAGGAATTTCCTTCATCCATAGTAACTCCCCCCACTCATCCACATCCTCCCCTGGCCACGTCAACCTATAAAACTCTCTAGTTGTGAAAGAACCAGAAGCAGACTTGGTAAAAATGCACCTGTCAGGGTCTGGGCTGAAGACGATGCAGTTGTAAATAGGTTATTAATTTAATTTAATAACAACAATGTGTCCAAATCATAGAAACCAAAAATGGGTAGTCAGGTTTTGAAAAGGATGAGTCATTAATGTGGGAAAAGGGAGTGTTTTTGAAATCAGTGAGACATTGGATGCTAAAGTGTGGATAAGTGAGGGAAGATGTTTAGAAAAAGTGAAAAAGAAAACATATATATTATATATAATTAAACATTGGAAAATATGTATTACATATAAAATATATATTAAAATATATTTTAAATATATATTGTACATGTATATGTTAGGATATATATATAGGTTTATATATATATATATTGATCATCAGAAGGATAAAAAGATGTAAACAGATACACGTTATAAGTGTGTGGTGGAAAGGGAATGAAAAATAAAATCATAATAATAATATAATACATATGTACACCTCCTGTGATGGAATAAAGGTATAAATATAATATATATATATACATATAAGGGGTATAAAAGTTGAAGGAAAAATATACATATAGATATATATATATCTGTGTGTGTGTCTGTGTGTTAAAATATATATGTTTTGATATATAATGTAAATATACATATATATAGCATAGAGAAATTAAAGGAATATATATATATATAAATATATATATGTGTGTGTGTTATGAAATATTTTTTATACATATATGTAAATATAAATATATTTAAAAACATATCTAATATATATATATATATATATTAAAAAAATATATGTTAAAATATATACGTCATATGAATATATTATGAAAAGTATATGTTAAAATATAGATATGTACTTAAGATAAAAAAAATTATGTTATATTTATAAGTTAAATATATATATATATGTTATATAAATATTTTAATATATATATATATATCCCAAAACACTCAATGATATGAGTTGGTTTCCTGACCCATATACCCTTAAATCATTATTAATGAAAAAGGAAACATTAATGAATACATGAGATGTGATCAAGCATCAAGTGGTTATATCACAACCCTCAATATATGTTAAAGAAATTAAAAACCACAACAATGTATATACATTCTTAAAAGATAAAAAATTTGATAGAAGGATTGGATACCATCATAAAAATAACCATGTTGGTTTAACCAAGTTTAAATATTCCTAAGTATGGTATAATAAATTAAAAATAGGTTTTCTATGATGTTCAAATTACAGCCTATAAAACATCCACTCAATGATACTTAGATAAACATAAAGAGTTATATCAATGTGAATATAACTACCAAAAGACCCCCACTCATGTTCCTTATTGTAGGGGTATAATTCCTCTTTATAGACCCCTAATAAAACATGTTCAATTCTTGATCTTAATAGAATCCTCGAACTTATCATCTTCTAAGGATGCGGAGGAATCCTCATCATCTGATGATGAGCTGGGATCCTTACCCACTTCTTGGTGAGGATAGATAGTTTGTTATTATAATTTAATCCTTGTGGAATTTGGTGTTAATATTTCTATTCAACATTGAGTAATATATATATTTTTTAGGAATTCTTGGGTTGTGGGGAAATAAATCCATCAATATAGAAAATCATATCTGTAACTTTTATATCACTCTACTATAGGTAGTTATATTGAATTTGGAATAATTCATCACATGTAATTTTATTGGATTCACTACATCAAAATTGATCTTTCTATTGTTCCTTATTAATAGAATGAGAAACATCTAAGGTAACAAAATTTTTGTGGGACTTAATTACATCATCCAAAAATCCAGAGGAGTCATCAACACTAGGAATCAAACATTGGAAATGTTTATAATGACTAGACACATCCCTATTGGGTGTGAGCCTCATTGGTATCCCCATAGACATATTCTATGTCCCTAGTTGAAAAGAGGAGTATCCATGGAACTTGAAGAACCATCAGCAGTGATGACCTAGCGGTGATGCATGTGGATCCAGCCCCTCCTACCCGCTGGGTTAAAGGGGGATTTACCACCCTTCCTCCTTAATGCCTATTCCAATTATCTCTTTCAATAACCCAAAATTCCTACCTCATTTCCTATTGATACATCTTTTCCCAAAGGTCACAGATCTATATAATGGCTCATCTCACCTCACGCTTTCAACAAAACAATTCAAGGCAGTTTCTGATCTTCATAGTTTGACACATGTGGCTTGATTCAGGGGTATCCAACCATCGGTTTACACTTTTGACCAATTTTATTTTTGATTCATGGGGGCTTCATGTTATTGTGGGGGTGGGTCTTCACGATCAGTGTCACTTGATGAATAGTTTCCCTTTATAAGATGATCTGATGGTTTCCGACTCCAACGCCCCTTTCATTTTCAATGGTTTTGGTTTTTACCTTCTTTGATGGTCCTTTGATCTATGAATGAATTAGGATGATCCTTAGATTTCGATTTATGTAATTTTCTCTGACCTTCCTCTCCTTTTAGAGAACCCTTTGATAATTTATATGTTTGGGAATCTAGTTGGAAGGTATATGTGCTCTGATAATCACAATTTTGTGGTTTGTCATATAATCTCCCCTCACATATGTGTTGTGGTTGATTCCTCCAAGGCTCCAACAGAATAGATTTGGATCTCTGTTGTTGAAGAGTTCAGATGCTGGAAAAGAGTGGTATTTGAATTATGCCATGCGTTCGGCCTGGGGTGCCACCGGATATTCCATATATTCTCTAGTTATTGATGTGGTCTTACCGGTAAGAAAATCCAAATTCCAGGGTTAAGACTAGCTAAAGGGTCTGAAGTGCAGGTGGATCCTATAGTCTAGTATGTTCCGGATAATTCTATCATGGCCAGGTGTGAGGAGGTTAGTGGAGCTATTCCAATGTTAATGGAATCCATCTGTCAATAAGACTATATATAAGTGGATCCCAGCTCTCGGTAGGATCAACTATGAAAATGGCCTACATTGGCTCCCTCAAATGCAGTGAAGTGTGTGAAGTCGAAGGGTGCAGAGCTGTGGGTAGCAAGTGTCATTGACAGCTTTAAAGTGGATTTTGGAAGAATTCCCTTGAAGGTGGGAGAAAAAGAGGTTGTTTAGTGTGTGGAACAAAAATAAATGTAGTGGCTATACCAGTTTCAATTTGTAGTCTTGAGGGATCTCACATGGTTCAGGGCTAGTCTGTCCTACTAGATAAAATTGAGAATCATATTTGACAAAAGAATAATGATGGAGTGAATGTATTGGAGAACATATACCCAAACATAATCAGTGAAAACCCTGTAGTTCAGCTAAAGGCTAAGAATGGGGGAAAGAAGAATGGATTGGAGAACAAATTAAGAAAGGGGGATAATTCGTGCAAGCATAACGATATCAAAGAATCTTCAAGGATCCTGATAGGGAACCAATTTGAGGGTATTGATTTTCAAGAATCCCCCTTGACTCAATAAGAAGATACTTTAGGTGATAGCAACTATAGTTAACTCTTTGTGGATATCATGGACCACTTTACAGGGAAAGCGCCTCACAGTCCCCAAAGGAAGAAGAGGAAAAAATTATTTCTAGATTCATGGAATCCAAAGTTAAAAATCTAAGGTACGCAAGGATTACTACCATTTTCCAATGTCAATGGAGATATGGTCAGCCAAGAAGGGAAGGAACAATGAATTAAAATACCTAATGAAGGGGGATGTGAAGAACCTAAGGAGTGTTTAAAACTAATTCTACACTCCAAGGATGAAATTCTATAAAATGTTGTCCGACCAAATATCACAGTATAAGAGATCAAAAAAATTTATGGAAGAAGGTTTCATGTTGACACCAGCAAGGATCGAGAGCTATGGATAGTAAAAAAAGATCAAATATTGGCCCTGGGCTTCAATAAGAGCATAATCAACTCACATGAATTCATCCAGACAATAGATATGATGCTTACTCACCTTGAATATCTTATTAGAGAGGACCCAAAAATATAGGTTAGTCTGCTACAATGGAAAATTTATTGTGTAGCTGATTCATGTAATCTATGTCTTCTATTTAATAATTTTTTGAGCTCTCTAACCACATAGTTGTCTTATTTGTGATATTTGGATTCCTATTTATACTTAAAATGGATTAATAAAAATTTAAATTTGGATAGATAGAGAAGGCACTAGTTGATAATTCCCCTTCAAAATAATAAGTATATATGTAAAAACATATGTTGTAAATATATGTTATATGATAGTTTTGGGTGCAATGAAAGTGTGCGAAGAAGGGTGATATATTAAAATTTATTTGAATAATCATTGTCCATAAACAAGGGCAGTGATATTTCATGTCGAACATATATATAATTTGTTAAATATTTTAAGAAATAAATACGTGTGCTTATGAAAATTTTTCATTGGATAATTTTGATCATTCAAAATGTTCCTTTCTGATTTACTTCACTAATATGTAAAGATCTAATGATAGTATCATTCTAGCGATGATCTACTCATGATCCAATGATCTACAAGAAAAACACTCAATATCTGGGTGCTAGCATGGGAATTCAAAAGTATTATGTTTTTTTATCAGTCATTATTATATCATGAAGAAATTTCTCTTGGAATTTTCATTTTTGAGATGAAGAAAGGATGAATAGTTCGGGTATAAATAGATGTGCGCAACAATTCAATATTATCTATTTTAGATCATCAACACAATAGATATTGTTTTCTATTTATAGAGATGGGATTTGAGGTAAAATATTATTTAATTTCAAATTATCCCTCAAATAACATTTATAAACATTAATAAATCACATTCCCCATAATAATAATTATATAATTATTATTTTTTGGTGCTCTCCAACTTTCGCAATAACAAATATTATGTAAAAATATTGTAAAATAATATTCTTTTCCAGACTAAATCAGGGCCCATTAAAACACTGATAAAATTTATATAATAATACAATAAAAATTTTATTCATAAATAATAATTTAATTCATAGTCTAGAGAATAGATAATTATTAAAATATTCAATAAATAAAATAAATATTTTATTGCTAATCTAGTGAATAAATATTTTTTTTAAATTTATTCGATCAATATAACTTGAATAATATTATTCCAAAAACATTAGAATAATATTTATTCCATTAATAAATATTAAATAGAATTCAATTAAGATTAATAGAAACAGTTGGTTTATGACCCCCTGGGAATCATTCTCATTAGCATTTGGTGGTCTTGCTTAAATTCTAATAATAATACCTAGAAACGAGTTAGGGAACTGATGAGAAACAACATTATGTCGTAATGTCGAAAACCACATACAAATTTTCACTATGTAATATAATTCTATGGTTTTAATATGTCATCATGTAGGTTCCACATCCATGTCACTAACCTATATGTTTGATATATCTTGCTTTCACTGTCTAAAATAAACATCTCATTACTCCAAGGCCAGGTTTTTTAATGTTGTGGTTCTATTCTAATTAAATAGAAAGAGATATTTTCTTCCATAATGTTAGAAGGGATAAATCATTCATTGACTAATTCATTAATAAATTGTTACTTGTGGTTCACCAAACATATCCAATATTTCCACGAAGTTTTATCATCAAGGATTAAAATAAATATGGAAACGTGAGTTGAAAAATGCATTAATAATATGTTAAATTCAATAGACCATCACACATGCTCATAGAATGACATATCTGATGACAGAAAACATGCAGAATTCCTACTAGTGGTTCAATTTTCATAATAAAATAACATGGTGATTACAAAGTATGGAAATCATAAGAAGATGTCGCATCTTCTTACATGTACTCGCAACTGAAAATCAATTTACTATTTTTCCCATCGTAGTACATTGTCCAATCATAGAATATTAATTGGGAATATGTTCATACCTCATCAAGGATCTCATCATTGAGGAGAACTACTATGAACTTATCACTAAGATGTATAATATAATATATTATTACATTAGATTCATCCATAAAAATGGAAATTATATAATAATAAATTTTATTAATATTTTATGCATCGAATATTCATGTAATCAATGTACAAATAGTTGGTCCTACGACACAAACTCCAAATAAATGTCACATGGGCTTCAGCCAACTGCCTATAAACGTTTATCCGCTATTACTCACATGATAGTCACATTTCTTCAGAGTTACGGCGTCATTCAAGGGGTCAACCAAATTGTCTTCCATGGATATACTGCTCACATTAACATCCTCTCTCTTAGAAAAAATCCTTCAATATTTGATACTCTTGATGTATGTTCTTTATATTCTAATGTAACGTTGGCTCTTTTTCAAGATCCACTACTATATTATTATCGAAATAGAGTGTGATAAGATATTACATTATTGATACTACATTAAGATGTTGCATGATATTGTGCATCTATAATACTTATTTAGCTATCTTAGAAGCCATAATATACTCAGACTCTGATGTATAATCTGCAACCAGAGCTTGCTTTCAGCTCTTCCAATTCACAACACCTCTAATCAATGTCAAGATGTATCCTATTTATGAATTCATGTCATATTAATCAGTATGGAAACTATCATATGCATATCCTCAAATAAATAATCAATTATCACCTCCATTAACAAAAAACATGTCCTTAATATGACTCAGATGTTGAATGATAGTCTTGAATATTATCCAATTGTGGTCACATAGATTAGTTTGATATCTTCCAATTAAACATAATGTGTATGTGAAATCTAAAATTATATATATCATATCATACATGACTGACCTAATCACTTATTCTTATAGAATATTTGTCATTTTTTTATTCATCCCATGTCTTGGGACACATTTTCCTTGATAGATGAATACCATGTGACTTTGGAAACAATACCCTCTTGGATTTTATCATATTTAATCTCTTCAGTATATTTTTAATATATTTACATTGACATAGATAGAGAACATGCATTGATCTATCATGATTGATCTTGATCCCATTAATATATATTTCCTTTCCCACTCATTCCTTGAAATTCATTTCTTCCACTATTTCATAACAGACTATCAGAATTATATTTCATTTTTAATGAGTAATATTAAATCAAAATATACTATTATAAAAATGAATTATCTCCAACTAAACCATTCATAGACACACTGTTCACATTAACTGTTTATGAAACCAAAAATCCATTATGGCCTCATTGTAACAAGATTTTACATGACATTGATTCTTTCATAAAACCATAATTTTTTTTCATGTTTTATACCTTGTTTTCATCCCTTGGAGTCCCAAAAAAATTAGGTTATTTCTTATATAAATCTTTCTAATGGTTCATGTTTTTATGGTAGTTTTTAAATCCATTTTCAAAATATAATAACCATAAAAATACATAACGTAAAGTAGAATTGTAATGGATTATACTATTGAAACTTATGAAAATGTTTTACCCTTTTCAAATCATTGACACTGTCTGAACCCTTTTCCAACCAGTTAGAAATTACAGGTATTAACTTTTCCATATATTTCCAGTATCTTATTGAATACTCATTTGAAAACAATTGGATATATATCTACTTGATTTTATACCAAAATCCATACATCATTTTAGTATTTGGAATTCATTTTAAAATTCATGTCTTATTGAAACTTGATAACATTTGTGCCACATACTGCTTCATTATAGGCAATATGATCATTTTTATCAACTAATGTTCTGTTACCATCCTCGGTGAATAGATATCCAAATTATTATGGTTTTATAAGCCTTATAGTACTCCTACTCTATAATTGTATCATTGGAACAATTTTTCTTTTAAGGGATTTTTGGAATTTTGTACCATACCAACTCATGTCTATATTGATTATAGACTTCATTGAAGTCTATCTCACGTGCACATACCCTTTTATAGATAAGATCCTTCTCATGATATGTGTGACATCGGTCAACCACAACCATTTTTTCAGATGTATTGTATATTTACTATACACTTTTACTAGGGATATCCTATAAAGGTACACAATGTGTCATAGGGTGAAAGATTGTTACATGAAGAGGCCTTTGAAAATTCTTCAAATCCCAACACATGTAAGTAAGACAACACGAGTTTCCGTACCTTCAATAATTGGAATGGTATACAATATATTGCATTAGTTGAAACTAAGCTATGTACATATGCTTCAATTATTAATTCATATATCTAAATTTATAATGTAGGACTCACATGACACATCATTGAACTCACTTTGTCCAACAAGGTACAGTTCCTTCTTCCAGTAACACCATTGCACTAAGTGGTATAAGTAAGAGTGAGTTTAAATAAAATACCAAACTCCCATAGATAATCAATAGTGTATTGATTAATATATTATCTACGATGTTCTGAGGAATGTTTCTTAATCATCTTAGGAAGATATTTCTTAATTTTATTCGAATATTCCTTGAATTTTTAAAAATAATCTGACTTATTCCTAACCCATTAGACATATCCATATCAATTAAAATACTCAGTAAATGTTATGAAGTATGAGTACCTTCTCCTTACTTTAATAGGAAATGGCCCACACACATCAGTATGAACCTATTCAAGAATAAATATAGCCCTTTCAAATTTCCAAATAAATGGGTATTTTGTTATTTTTCCTTGAATACATGCATGACATACACCATGTGTTTCTTGGTCAAAAGAATCTAAAAATCCTTCATCAAGTAATTTTGTCAAGCACATTTCATTTACATGACATAACTAGGGATTCCAACATTGGGTGAGTTTTGATTCATGTGAGGTAAATTCATTGTCGATTACCATTATTTTATTAATGTAATATTACACATAATGACCATTATTTATATGTTCCTTAAAATAAAAAATTCAATATTTATAAAATAAGAAAAATTCACTCCCAAATTTGAAAATGAATAAATCTATATAAATTTTGGATATAAAAATAATATTTTTAGTAAATGAAGGAAAAAAAAATAATTTGAAACAAAGATCATTCTTATTAGTAATGTTATGTTTTAGTCTCTGAATGAGATAATAGAACATTTAGATATGTTGAATTCTTGATGATCTACCTCTCCTAGGAAAATATTATTGAATATAAATGCATCCTTTATTTTAATAATTATGTGAGAAAAAAAAGTTCTATCTAACACCAAATTTGTACAAATAGATAATTTACACTAGATAAAAAATTTCACTCCATGCTTCCCCTTAATTCTTTTATTTGGGTTTAGTTTTTCTTCAAGTGCCCCTTCATGCCACATGAAAAACAGAAAACATCGTGTTCAATTTCTTTCCCCTTGACCTTCCTATTCTTGGAAGGGAATGAAGGAATAATTTTCTTAAAGATCTTTTCTTTCCCTCTCTATTTATTCAACATAAGGATAGATGGGGTTTTACACTTCATATCCTTATCTAAGTAGAAAATATTAGTAAGAAGATCTGGAAAAGAAAACTCAGTGTTGTTAATATTAAAATTCATAATAAATGTAAAGAAGGTCTAGGGGAGTCATGACAGAATGTGGACAATGCCTAGATCACCCGTGAGTTTAAACCATAAAACCACTATGTAGTCAATATAGCTAATGAAATAAACTACATGAGGCCCATCTAGGGAACCCTCTCCAAAATTTCATTGAAAGTGTTCATCGAAAATCACAAATAGCTTATATCTTTTCCATCTTGGAAAAGACCATAGAGGATCTTACACATGCCATACAAATCGAGGTTTTCATGAGACATAAATCATTCAGTAGATTTCAATAAAAGAATCAAACATTGAATTTTGATAGTGTTGCTAATTTTTTTAATAGACAGGGAACTCGTCATCACTCACCTCATTAGTAGTAGGATATTTCATTGAGGATTCGTGTGCATAATATATTTATTCATGGAGTAGAGAAACTAGAAGGGTTATAACCCACTATTTTATGTTACTATCAGTTATAAGGTTATCATTCTCCAATATTGTTTATAAGGATAGTGTGGAGGATGAACTTTTCATATTAATATACAATTTTAAGGAGAATATTATTTGTAATTTTCATGAGTGTGAAATATGTGAGATATAATAAATTAAAATTTATTTTTATTTATTTATTAAATATTTCACTATTTTAGCAATTCTCAATTACCCTAAACATTGATCGTGAAATTATAGGTTTACATAACATTATAGTGGAAGGTATTGCATTTAAATTTATTTATGATCCAGTCTTTGTCCATGAAATCCATAATAAAGTAATTATGTAGGTAGTATTTCCATCTATACACTTGAAACTTCTTGATCTGTTAAGTGGACCCCCCTATCCTGAAATTCTGACTTGGATTTCCACAACACATGCCTCCATATTTGTATTGAACAATCTATGGTCATTAAAATGAACAAAATTTCAGTTAGGTTAACACGGAATTATCATGGGGGCTCCCTGATAAAAGTAATTGTCTACAATTTGGGCATGCACAAGACTTAGTTATAAGGTTTCACTACGAATTGTCAAATTGAATGCCTAGTATGAAATAATATATAATCAAGGGCTTTTAATTTATTATTCATAAATTTTATAATGTTTTATCATTTATACATCCATTTAGTATTAAGTGGATGTTTATTAATTAAACACTTTGGATAAAAAATTTATGCATAACTCATTTATTTAATATGCATTATTCCACATTAATTACATTATTTATGTGATCAAGGTCTTGTATGAATAAAATAAATAATCTAATAGAATGAACTAAAAAATTAATTCAATGACCAATTAATGATCTTTATCTAAGAGATGATTTACTATGGAGACATTAAATAAACCTTTCACCTTGGGGAAATAACTCATATTTCCCATTTTGGAATATGTTAGAGAATTACACTAATCCAAATGTGTATCATGTAACATCCTCATCCTGGGATCCACTAAATCGATGTTTCGGTACGAGCCACCACATGACCTAAAGCATGCCTCCCAATACACTAGAGGTTTGCTGACTAGTGGATGGGATCTAAATAGACACATAAGGACACATATACCGTCTTTACTATAGTAATACACAATAGATAATAATTTAAATAGATGAAACTAGAAGAAAATACTAATTAACATGTGTAAGAAACAGATATCAAACCTGGTTACAACCACAAAATAAAGTAAATATTTCATGTCATGCTAGTAGATTCAGAAGTACAGAAAATCAAAAATAACTAAAATAGTAGAATCCCCAATAAAATTATAACTCCATATATGTAACATTATCCGTAAACATCCCAAGACAAACTCAATGACCTAGATTCATGCCCTTTCCACTACCAAGAGAAACAAATATGAAGTCTTCTTTGGTACCCAATTGATGCTTGAGTAGGGTTTGAGTACAACTTATAAGGCCACCACCAACAATTTCTAAAAAATATCCAATCTAGATAACCATTTCATAAAAGGGAAAGTAAATTTCATGTAAATAAAATAATTTTTTGATGAAATTAGTTATCTCGGTTCACTTAATAAATTCCTAGTAATATTCCATAATGCAATACATATACCATGTTTATTACTTAATCCACTTTTATATCTTGTCTATTGGATTAGGCAAAATCACCTATTTCAATTCGTAAGGGGTGTAAGTAAATTTCCCCATCACACTGGGGATAAAATCATCATCACATATACAAAAAACTCACCTTAATTCCTTAGTTTATGTGGTCCCATTGAATGCATCAATTAGGGGTACAATAATACATTCCCTTCCTTTATTTATTCATTTTGGGTAGAGTTTGGAGCCTTAGAGTCAAACAAATCCCTTGGGTGTAGATCCTCATGCTAATACCCAACATTATCAAGACATGTACACATAATTATTTTTCAATTCACCATACATATAAAAAACCAGAACCAAACATAACCAACACCAATAACAATCACAATCCAGAACAATCAACATCGGAAATAACATCACACTACAACCCATTAACAAATTTACCTTTTACATGTCTTATCCATTTATCCCAATTCCTAATTTATTATCCCTAAATCACTAATACTTTTCATTACATCCCATATATTATCACATTTTCGTAAAAACCTATTTTAATATGTTAATTCACTAAATGAATTCATTATTTCCATGAATTAATGCATTTACTCATTTCAAGTACTATTCACAATTTATTTGGGACATTACCACAATTCCAATTTAACCTATTACAATGTAATGAAAAAGAATATGTTAGCCATTATCAACCTATAAACACAAAAACCCACATTCCATTTTTAATCATCCCATTAATCAACAGACATGTTCATCCTGGGACCTACTTAATAACAAGTGAAATTTACATCTAACATTTCCATTTCGATATTTGGGAGGGTCAGCACACCCCATGGGTGGAACTAAATTATCCAAACGACCTCCATGAATCCCACATGGATCAATAGGGGTTTAAATTTTAATTATGAAAACCATTTAATGAAATTCCACTAATGAAACCATGAACACAACAAGGATGCAACAAGAAAAAATTCATCTATGCACAAATCCTTATAAAAAATATGGTAAATAACATTATGATGACCTAGCATGGATTAATTGATGGAAACACTCTTAAAAAATCCTTGTCCCCTAATTCAAACCACCATTGAACACCAAACAAAGTTTCTAATAGAAAATAATGGGTTTTTATATTCATAAGCAGACCTCCCATGATACGAACCTTAATCAGAAAAAGGGAGTTGATGAGAGGATTAGCCGCACCCGAAACATAGATCCTCAATGAAAAGTAGTCCAAATAGATTAGAAATGAGGGAGATTAATCAATGGGAGATAATTATGTTTCTTTTCTATCACTAGGGTTCAAGGGAGGAAATTAGGGGAGAAAATCAACTAGATTCTAGAAATACTATAATGAACATTTCATATTTTTCCATCTCTTAGAAGGCTTCACGGTTTACCCAAATGGTTTTCAAAAACATGGGAAAACCTTGCAAAATCCAGTATCTATATGGATTTGGGTTGCATGGTTAATTGTTAAGGCTTCATGGTTTACATAAATGTGTAGAAACTATGTATTAAGCCACTATACAAGGATTTATGGTTCGTTTGGGATGTCAGTACAATTTTTTTAACTATGCACCAATTAGTGTTCTTTCATAGATTGGTCCAACATTCCTTCCTTTTCTGTCTGAAACCCACATAAAATCCTAGATGACCCTCATACTATAGGGAAAATTTAATTATCCAAAAAAAAGGATTGAAGAAAAAATTTAACTAGGCGCATTCCTCTATGATTTTGTGGATTTTACTACCTCTCCACCTTTTAACGGATCATCCTTAAGCTGCTCTTCTTAAGCATCACTAATTCCAAAAAGAAAAGAGATCACTACATGTGACCCATATACCAAATTCCCACTCATATGTTTCTTTTCTAGCCTTTTCGTGTTTCTATAAAACTAGAACCAAGGGCATTGTCCAGCTTTACAAAAAATTCTCACAGTGATCCACAATACCAAAAAGATGCTACTCAAAGGACGAATTAGCCTCATGAACAACATCCACAAAATTGAACACATATGATTGATCAAGGTGATACTGTCAAAGTTGTGATGAATTAAAAATATTATTCATCCACAATTCCTTTGTGGATGATCTAATCAATAATCCACCATCCAGACCCTGTTAACAATCTTAAATAGACCTATATACTTGGGCACCAACTTACCCTATTCCATAATTTTATAATGACCCAAACATGGTGAATCCTAAAAAAATCTTCACCCACCATAAATACAAGAGGTATAAAATGATGATATGTATATGAATTCTTCCTAGTATGTTCCATTTCATGGGTTTCGGAATCAACATTACATCTTCTGATGTCTCCTGCACAAGACTCTGTCCTATGATCCAACACTCTCCCATTTCAAACCAACATAATGAATATCTACATAGTCTCCCATAGAGTGACTCAAAATGTTCAATTTGAATCATATAATTAAATCAGGTTTTGTCAGAAAACTCAACAAGCAATAAGTGTTTCTCCCTTGAACCATAGAAATTTAGGTAATATGCCTTCAACATATCCTCATGCAGCTAAAGTGTATTCTATGAACACCCATCTATCTATGGGTGATAATCCTTACTCAAAAACACATGTGTAACGAGTACTTTCTATAATACCTTTTAGAATCATAATATAAAATATGCGTCAAGATCAGAATATTTAATTCTCCAAAAACCACCAAATCACACTACCTCTTGAACATATAATGCATCCAGATTATCAATAGTAAAAGTCTCTTAAATCCACATGAAATTGGTCCCCATAGTCAACTGATCCACAAATTTCAAAAATTCTTCATTTTATCCTAGTGAACATGGAATAAACACTATCATGTCCATTTTTATGTCATCCCACTTACGTTTTGTAATGGGAAAGGGTTTTAACATCCCCCAAGGGCACTAATGCTCGATATTTTTCTACTAACAGGTAATACATCATGCCACAAAACCCAAAACCTCTTTCTTCATTCTCATCCATCAATACTATTGATGAATATCTTGATAAATATTATTCAAAAAAAGATTCAATTCACACTTTGATGAATTATAATCACACATCAACTCTTGTCACAATCCCATGAGGATCATAATTTGTCCATGAATATAAACAATTACATCAGCACGAACAGCCCTACCAGATAGTGAATCCCCAACTTTAAAATTTCTCTTACTATTAAAATACTCACTTTACTCTAGATGGATCTTCTTGAACCGAATATAAAGTGTGAAATCAACTACTATGGATGAATGTATTTTCTATTCCTACCCATTATGCACCTCCATGTGAATATCAACAATCAAGGCCATTATTATCCACTTGTAGTTGGATTCCTGAAAAACTATATTCTGAGTCTTCTAGCATTCAATACCTATATAATTATTCCTCAATATTTGTGTATAAACAAACTCAAAGTCAAAGGACCATTGGTACTCAAGATGTTGATGATTTAGATCACACTGAGAGAATTTGTACTTAACAATATTGTGATCATTATACATAGTTAACCACTCTCCCAATAAGTAACAAATTCAAAACATTATGGAATAAACTAAATAGGAAAACTAAAAAAATCTTGAGTAGAGTAATTTATTTTATGAGGCCTCAACTACTATGACCCATACACAACATCCCAATCACCCTGCATTAACACTACTCCCATCCAAATACCAGGAACATCACAAATCAAGGTATACTCCAGACCCAACATGAGTGATATTAGAATTACGTCAGTGGTAAATGGATTCATAGATTCTTCAAAAGAATTAATTTATGGATTAAAACATTAAAACATAACTTCCTTATTGGATAATACCAAAATTAGATCTTCTATAAAGGGAAAATCATTGTTGAATATTTTGTTACAAAAGGCCAATCCCAGAGAACTCCAAATATCATATACATTTTTAGGCTACTCCCAAGATAAAATAAACTAAACATTATTTGGATCCACATATATAGATTCCTATGTGATGATTTGCAATATGAAATGAATGTTATCAATCTAAAAATTTCATGTGGATATCTTTTAATAAATATTATTCACCCTTGCTGTAGTCATGAATATTTCATGTTGTTTGGCATGACCATTTTGAATTCTAGATTACACCAGATGTCATCAATTAATATTACTATTATTTGATCCAGATATGAGAGAAATATTAGGTTCATTAAAGCAATGAACCCAACCAATGCATTGGTCAACCAGAATGGAATCACCACAATCTCATACAATGTGTACCTTCTCTAGAAGGCTATCCAAGGAATATGAAAAGTCCTCACTCTAAGATAGTGATATCTTGATCTAAACTAGATCTTAAAAAACAAGGATGTACCTCTCATCTGTTTCAATATATAGTAAATTATAATATGTGGGTAAATATTGTTAACTATCATCTAATTAATTTTCTTATAACAAAAAATAGCCTCAATGATCTATCATCCATTTAATAAAACAAAACAGGAGACCCCTAGCTGATGTACTAGGATAGATGAACTCTTCATTAAAAAATTTATATAAATGAGTTTTAATTTAATGGAATCTTGTAGGTTTTATTCTATACCATGGAATTTAAATGTGTTCCACCCTCTTCAATAACTCTATTATTAACTAAACATCACTCTCATGTGGACACCCCAAGCAATCCTCAAGAAACACATCTAGAAATTGGTCCAGAATGAGAGATAATACTGGATTCTCAATTCAACCATCATCAGGTAGAAGGAAATACAATTTGGAAATGAGCTCTTAGAATTGCATGAAAACTATCCCTATATGGCCTTCAAGGACATCCCACTCACAACAAAGGACAGAAGTTTCTCCCTCATGAGAATTCAATGTCACCTGATGATGGTAACAACAGATATGGGATTGTTAAAACTCTAGGCAATCCATGAAAAAATAAAGTCAAAACCTAACATCTTGGGGAAATTCAACACCCCAAAAAAATGGTACCCATTGGATTCTAATGAGAAATAAATACATTGTCTAATATCCTCATCTTTCTTCCCCAAAATGAAATCAATTAAAATAACCCCATACACACATTCCATGTCTAGGCCAAACATATCTTTAAACTGAGAAGAGATAAAATATTATGTGGTGCCTATTTATAATAAATAATTAATGATCAAGATATCTACAAGAATCATACTATGAACTATAGATGGTCAAGACTCACCACACCTAATTGTACACTGAAGTGCATGGAGCTGACATGCCCCTCTTTCTTGGGCTCTGACCTGAGTCCATGGTGTTGCACTACCGTTCGGATATGGAAACTCTCGCTCAAGAGTACCACATCCACCACCTATACAAGTATGAATAGTTTATCTCCAACTCCCTACTTGATATGGCGTAACCGACCCATGCTCAAACTTTCCACATACCACAAACCTTCATCCACACCCAACTACCAAGGAGTCATTCAAAATATCTACACATTCCACATTTTTCCCACACGACCAGAACTCAACTACTGTTCAGGGACACTAAATTGACATGTGTCACTAACATCCATATTGATAAAAGAACACCTAATAACTACACTTAGATTTTGACCTCCTCTTTTGACTTCTCTGTGCTCTTCTACCCGGATTTAATCTCCCAAATATATATATCATTCCATTTGAGTCTGCACCCCTATCCCATCCAAATTGTCTCACAAGTCCACTATAGAAGCCCCCCTTCAGGTTCCCTTATAAGATGAGAGCCAAATCCACTACCTTTTAATCCATTTTAACATGAATATTTTCCCCTCAGACCTAATATCATGCCTCACTCCTTCCAGAAAACATATTTTCACAGCTACGTCATCTCCATCCAACACCGAAATAAAGTGTCTCAAATTAGTGAAATGTCTAGAATAATTCACTTCAAACATTAACAGTGGGTAAAACACAAAAAATACAAATCATTATATTACATCAAGGTCTATAGATAGAAATTCTCCAAAAACATTTAACAAAAATATTTTAATAGCATTCTTTCAGCGTGTTTGGTCTTCACCATGTTATCCCACCAACGCTTTGCCAGACCTCTCAGAATATAGACATCCAACATCACTAACATCTCAAAATGAGAGTCCAAAATGATTGATAGTCATCTATAATGTCTCTATCTAGAACTAGAGTACATCTAGACCAACATCTATTATAATGGTCAACGGGTGCCGCAACTAAAATTCCCTAGTCAGCTCAAACATGCTCGACACAACCCCCCATGTCCCATTCCATTATTTACATGAATTTACCAAGATTATCTTAGAGAATATTTTCACTATTAACCTAGATAATCAAATTATAATTATACAATACTAGAGATAAATTCTAGGCAACATCCTCTTATTTCACAACTTACAACCATCTTCGTCGAAGCATTTCTCTACAATGCCAAACACGAGCTTCTGAACACATAACACAAATACCCTATAATTTATCTAAAAGATAGATCTATTATACCCCTAAAAAATCATTTTCCTACACCATACCATATGGTACAATAAAAAATATAACACTACCCCAACCGTACCAATCAAGGGTCATGGTAAATTTGGGACAAACAAACTCACATCAGAACGATCCTTCACTAAAAACACTTTCTAAATCTCTTTTCAAACTCTAAACCAAAATCCATACTCATCAGCATATTTCATAATTTTAAAAAACATGAAACCACATTTTAACTCCATTACAAATTCATTAATCATATTTAATTATCCATTTATTTACATTTTCCCATTTATCTCATTTTCATCCTTTAAATTAGACATCACTTCTAAAATTTCATCAGGAAATTAAAATGAATTTCACCATTTATATCCCACACACTCATCACATGTGTTCATTCATTGATTCTTGTATCTTATATACCTAGGTTCCTATAATGTTGTATAAATACACCACCCCATACAATTTTGTACACATAAAAAATGTCATAAACTAGTCACGTCACATGACATGTGCATCACCCAATGACAAAATGTCATCAATTTTTATAACACGTATCAAGAAAAACAATTCCATCCTTAGGTGACATGGGATTTCCCTCGTATATGGGATAGATATTCCCCAGAATGAGCTAATTTTCAAGGCATGACACCCCATGTTCCCCTACCTAACAACCCATGTTATAAATACACATAAAAGAACACGTCTCTGATATGAATTTGTATCGTTCTTTACCTAAGATTCACGAAACCGATTCTCCGAGCTGAGTCTCCACGTGAACTCAAGAACTCCTCATCATATATTGGTGGTTGCTGATGATCAGCAATGGTAAAAATAGTAACATAAGGAGACTACACTAACTTAACCGATGTAATACTAAATAGATAATAATGTAGAAATATAAATCAATAAGAAACAACCAAGAAAAATATTAATGAAACATCCACCAAAATAGGGTAGAACCACAAACTAAAATAATTACACCTTTTCATTCTAGTAGTGTCACAAGTACAGAAAACCAAAAGAATGAAAATATCAGAATCCCCAAAATGGTCATGTCTTTAGTTCTTAAGCCTCATCTAGGTACATTCAATTCCTTACTCAACTTCCTAGAATGGACCCTTTCCACTATCATTACATATAATCATGAAGACTTCTCAAGTACTAAATGGAGGACTGGGGTTGGTGTGAGTACAACTCAGTAGGGAACCACCAATGTTGTCAAGAAAAAATAAAGTATAGATAAACTGTGTATGAAATTTATAATAAATTAAAAGTAAATAAAATAATTTTTTGGGTGACATTAGTTAACAAGGTTTTCTTAAGTCATTCCTTGAAATTTTCCCAATTTCATTACATATAACATCATTACTAATTATTTCACATTCATATTATGTTCAACAGATTAGGAATCTTCACAAATATCAATGCATAAGGGAAGTAAGTCCGTTTCTGTATCTCGCTAGGGATAAAAACTACATTGCATATACAAAAAACTCAACATGAATCCTCAGTATAAGTGTTTTAATTCAATGCAGCCATTGGGAGAAAGGAACTCCATCCTCTTCCCTAATCTGTGAATTTTTGGGTGGAGGTTAGTTCATTAGTCTAACATAACCCGTGGGTTTAGATCTTCATTTCATTACCCTATTCTACCAAGTCATTTTCACATGCTTAGTTTTTCCATTCAAAACACATATACTATAACTCATTCAAAAATAACCAATACCAATAGTAATTCTAACTCGTAAAAATAAATGTGTGAATTTAAATCAATATGTAACCCATTATTACATTTACCATTTATATTTCTTATCCATTTATCCCAATTCCCATTTTCTTATTCCTAACTCTCAATTTATATTCATTATTTTCCATATATTATCCAATTTAACATATACAACCATTTACATATTTTAATTAACATATAACATTAAACATTTACATTCATTAACCAATTTATTCATTTCAAGTAAAATTCACAACTCATTTGGAACATTACCACTAATCCTATTTAACCCATTAAAATGTCAATAAAAAAGTACATAGACATTATAAACATCTAAAAACAACTACCCACATTCCATTCTTAATCATAACATTAATCAATTAAGATTTTAATCTAGGGCACAACATAATCACAGGTCAAATTCATATCTAATATTTACCTTATCTCAGTTCATGAGGGTCAGAAAACCACATGAGTGGCCCTAAAAAGGTAAATTCTTCCTCCATACATTCCATGGGGATCATGAGGGGTTAAATTTTCTTCATTTATTATATATTTTGTCAAGTCTCACTAAAGTAACCATGAACAGAACACTAGGGATATATAAAAACTAGCTTATATGCTTAAATCATCTTAAAAACAATGGGATATAAATGGTAGACAACCTACCTTGAATATATTGACAAAAAACAATTAGAAAAATAATTATTTCCCAACAGTAACCCTCTTTGAACACTCAACCATGATTCCACCATTAAAAAGGAATTTATTGATTTTGAAGAAGGCATCCCACGATACATAACTGAATATAGAAAATAAAAGTTGTAAGATGATTAAAAATACCTTGAGGATTGATCTACCACTGATGATGATCCAAATGTTTATGAATTAAGGGATATAAATTCATGAGTGATATTGAGGGTTCTATTCAATCACTTGGGTTCATGGGAAGAAATTATGGGAGAATATCATTTGGATACTTAAAATCTAATAATGGAAATTATGTCATTTTTCTATCTTTTATAGGGGTGCACGATTTACTGGAACAGTTTTCTAAACTGAGTGGAATACACTATCCATGGGGTGCTCAATTGAAAAGTTACCTGGATAGGCCACAGAGTTAACTTAATGACGTGGCAATAGTGCATTAAGAAACTGTCCAAGTATTCATTGTTTATTTGGTAATGCCACACAATTTTCTTAATCTTTCTCCAACCATGCGCCTTGTAGTGATTAGTTCAGTTTTAACTATATTCATGTACTGAACACTGGGAAAATTTTCATGAGCCATCATAATCTAGGGAAACATTTCATTAAATAAAAACATGGGATTGAAACCAACATTTAAATAACTATATACCTCCATACTGTTGAAGATCTTACAATCACCTGGTTTGGCATCATTATAGTTCCATCATAAACCACCTCCACAAGCCTTGGGGATTCTCTGTTAATTATAAATATTTATTACACAAATGAATATGAGTGGAATCAAAGGATTAGTAAAATGAGATTACAAAATATATTTGTACATATAGGTACTATATAATAATTGAGGGAGGGGTGACTCACAAGACAACTTTTAATTCAAAATTATATAATATCAAACTCATGAAATAAATTAAATAACAACATCAATCACATATACAAATATTAGCCATTCTCCAAAATGGTAATACTTCCTATACAAAGAAAAATGTAAACAGATATGATTCGTCAATTTTTTTTCAATAATTTATTATTTAATAAAAACCCACTTGAATTAATGTAATAATCAATATATTAATTAGTTCCCATTCATCTAAATGATAATCTGATCTAATTTATAGATACCCATGATTAATTTCATTTATGGAAAATAAATGGAGGAACCAATAATAACATATTTATTAAAAAAAATTAATTGATGATTATAAATTCATTAATACCATTATGAAACTATTAGACACACAATGGTGTTCTAGTTAATGAATATGTTTTTAATGCTTTAATTTAAAATTAAAGTCATTATTTTTTAAATTGGATACTATAGGGTGTGTAAATGTAGCTACACTCTAGATGCCTCAATGTCCATATATTTATTTCTCACTTTTGGATATATGATATGTTTACAAGACCAGACTATGTGGTGTGTACCCTTGAGTAACATGCCCTGTTTCCATTTGTTGTATGCCAGGATGGCCCGATCAACACACGGTGTGAAATTAAATCACCATATATAATAAAATTAATGGAACATATAGATTAAATGTTCATGGGTATATGATGTGTGCTCTATCCTCATATTGTGTAACCTAGTTTTACCATCCAATGATTTTTAACATTTTAATGGTATCTCGATTCATGCTTCGTTTGTTCTTAAACCATTAAGAAAATGAAACACTAAATGAACATGATTAATATGAGAATAACATGATAATCAAAATTATATTAAACAATGAATAACATGAAATTAAAATCATACCACAATTATGCATTGATAAAAAATAAAATAAGTAATTATAAATTTAAACATGACCACTCTGATACCACTTAATGGTTATCGATATAGTAGAAGCATGCAAGGTTGGATGATATATTAAATTTTCTTTTAATAATAATTTTCTGAAACCTAGGGTAAGGATCTTATATCTGAAATTATTAATTTATTTATTTAATATTTGAATAAATAAATATATGGGCTTAGTAAGTTTCCTCATTTTTGAATGTTTATCATTCAAAAAAACCTATTCAAATTACATTCATTGCGCTATAGGTATCAACAGATTCAATACCTTCAGCGGTGATCCACACATGCTCTTATGATCTCTAAGAAACACCAACTAATCTCCAGGTACTAGAATGACGATTTGAATTCCTTTTATTATTTGTTCTTGATCGCTTGTTCTCTGGCATTCAAGAAATATCACTTTATCATCACTTTCATGAGAGGGGGAGTAGAGAAGGAGTTGATAGACAATTATTTGTGTGCAAGAATCAACATTCTCCATTTATGATTCTCTACACAATAGACATATCCATCTATTTATACAGTTTGTAGTTTAGTTAAAATATAATTTAATTACATACCGGTAGTTAAAAAAAATTTATTAACTTCAACAAATCCCACTCTGTATAATAATCATTATAAAATTATTATTTATCAGTGCACCCAGACTTTGTAAATAAAAAATATTATGTATCATTCTTGTTAATTAATATTTGTTACCAGACTCATTCTTAGTCCATTCCAACTCCCCTAAAAGTTATTGAATAACAAAATAAATATTTCATTGATTAATTAATATTTTTCTTCATAGATAAATGTTTTATTCACAATAATGTGAAGAAATATTTATTAAAATAAACATTAAATACAATAAATATTTTATTTACAACCTAGAGAATAAATATTTATTTAGTTTTTATGACTCATATAACATGAAAAATTTATTCCTCAACCATGAGAATAATATATGTATTACATTAGTTAATATCAAATAGAATTTAATATAAATCAATTTAGAAACTTAGTGTTTGACCATGTAGGATCATTCTTGTTGGAATTAGGTGGGCTTGCTTAATGTCCATCATTACTGTATAGAAATAAGTCATGACAAATAAGATATAGAACTTTATTATGTAACACTAAAAACAACATATAAATAATCAATGTGTAATAGTATCCCTTTTTCACAATATATCATCATGCAGGTTTCACATCCGTGTCTCCAACCAGTATTCTTGATATGTATTTCATTGACTATATGAATAAAACATGTCATTACACCATGAACAGAAAATTTAATTCCATTATTCTATTACAATCAACAATATTAGATATCATCTTCCAGAAATAAGGAACGAAAATCCATCCTCAACATATCGATTAATTACATGTCCCTTGTGACACACCCAACGTATCCCATTTCACCATGAACTGTAATCGTCATGGTTTATTAAATACTTCTATGTATGAATGTTTTAACAAAGATTAATAATAATGTTAATCTCTATAGACTACCACACACATTATTGGGTAGGAAAAACCTTTGACATCAAAACATGAAAAATTCCTACAGATAGATCTATTAAAAATTCTGTTATTTATTTTATTATCATCCTAAAACATTGAAATTAAATCTATATAAAATACATTTTCTGTAATAAAAAAATAATTCTGATTTAATCACTTGGCCCCCCTCCTAGTGTATAAATACTTTCCCACTCATCACATTCTTCAAAACAACATTCAAAGTCACTCATCATATACCACAAATGTAGTCACATCTAAATAAATCTATTCAATATTGAATAGTTTTTGTGGATAGATGGTTCATTTATAAACTTGGAATATCATAAGAGGTAAGGGTGTTCCCCTCAATTAGCACTCTTTGAATAATATTTTAATATTATGCATAAAATAACTTTTATCTGGCGTATAAACATACCATTTATATTTTATATTATGAATCCTTTATAAATAATGGTATTTTTAGTTGAAAATTGTATTATTCGTTATATGTTAATTTTATTTGAAGTTTACGAAGTGATAATGGGTTTAATAACTCAATTTTCTTTCATTGAGTACTATTTTCACTTAATAAATTATTTCTTCCATGATTTTTTAAAAAATCATTTTTTATTAGTTTATGTTTTCATTCCACTTATTTTATCTGTATTTTCATTTATTACACAAAATCACTCGTGTGATTAACATTAAATTCTGGGATATGATATTAATAATTTTTCCTGAATACACACATAGAATTTTCAATTGAAATTATATTGATATATTTAATTTTATGATTCCTTTTAATAAACAAAAAAAATTGATTGAATATTATTTTAATAAAATTAAATTATTCTAAAATATATTTTGCTTACCCTCTCTTATTATATCCATTTTCGAAGCCATTTATTACATCAAATATCCCATAAAAAAATCATCCCGAAATTTTTATCAACTATTGGTGGTTTGTTTTTTTGATAAAATATAAACACATATCAAAATTAAAAGTTTATGTGGCGCTATTATAGATGCATATTATTTTTATTACACTAATAATTGTGCATTGGTCTAGAATTTATCATGGATTGGTGTAGTAAAACATGCCTCACTACACACCTAATTTTACCATTCTATATTATTTTCATAAATAATTTACATTCTACTTAAATACCACTAAAATGGAATTATATATAATTTTATTGGTCTAAAATATTTAAAATTCATAAATCATTAAAAATTCATGGATTAGGTGAAATAAATCATGTACCATATTATTCCTTCTTCCATATAATACAAATTATTATGAAATTGTACTATGTATTTATGTTGTTCATTCTGTGAATATTGTGACTTGTAATCTATTCATATGTGATGGAATGTATTTTACATTTATGTCTAAGGAGGGGAAAAATTATACATCCTCTCAATGAACATGCTAGTTTCATGAGACAACTATGATAGGGTAATATGAGTATCCTTACTTTTTTGGTAATATATATTTGTAGAAAAACATCATGGAATTTTAAATATGGGTGACCTTATATATTCCCAAAACTATATGTTCAATTATTTTAATCAATCCATTTATTTACGAGTACTATTTACATGTATTTATTTATTCTCTCATTTTCTTTTTAACTTGGCATTAATTAGTATATTTATTCATTCATCCATTCACCACATGTTAAATTATTTATATAAATAAAAAATATTAATTTTTCTGTTATACATTTACTTGTTTCTATAACTAGGTTAATTTTTATGACATAAATTAGTTTTTATTATTTTCACTATAATAACATCCATTTTAATATTTTTCTTTATAGAGAATCTAAGCTCAGACATTATTTTATTTTTATTTTCCCCATGAAACCAATAACAATACTATAATGGGAATATGGGATTCAAGGGGAATAATAATTTTTTTCATGTAATTTCTTCAGAGGATGTAATGTTAGGTTAAATTTAATGTTAAAAAAATTTTAGTGACTAGTTTTTATGAGGATATTACACAGATTAATTCTATATATTTGATTCATTTTAATAAAATTTCCACATGCTCCAGGGAATCCGAGTTAGGATTTATAGAATTTAGGTCAATGTAAAATTTATGAATAATCATGGGAACATGATAAAGAATAACATAGTTATAAAACATAAACTATCTGATAAATACTTAGAATATAACTGAATTATTTATAGAAATTCAAATAATTTTATTATTCATACACTAATTTAGTATATTAAATTATCTATAAATGTTTCATAGAATAAGGAAGTTTTTTAAAAAATTTAGAGATTAGAATGTAAATTATAATTTAGATGTTATAATATTTTTTGGAGAATTTTGGAGATTATTATTTAGTTAATCCATAAAACATAAAACTATTCAATCTGTGGTTGGTTATAATAAGTTATATAGGGTGAAAAAATTGGTTTTTGGAATTGGTTGTAACCATAAACCAGGACAGTGTTGCATCGAACCCAAAATCAGACCAGGCCTATGTAATGGACCGAAGGGAATTCCTATATTCATGGAATTGAAACCTATGATTGGGTATCAGAAATATATGTTGGGAATGATTTCACCCAAGATTATAACCATAAACATTCAAAAAAAGAAAACAAATTGATTTCTACCAAAAAAATGAAATCAAAGTATAAAAATATTCAGAATCTCTATTCTATAACATTAACAATAAACCAAAAGACTACAATAGAAGTAAAACCTAAACAAATACCAAAAATACTTTTGGAAATTTTAGGGGAATTAACCTCAAGTCACTACCACAAGAACATACAACTTGTGGAACACTAGAAACTGGATCCATCATCATCAAAACACATATTTCCTTTACCTTGGTCATACAAAACAAAGTCTACATACAGCCAAATGAGTATGTAGGGTGTAAGATAATGAATTGTAGAATTACACCCAAATCAAAGAGTACATGCTGTAACATTAAAAGGAAACTAAACATGTATATTTTCATAACAACATTGAATGAATTTCTAAGATATATCCCAAGTCAAATATTATAATACAAACACTTTTAACAAATATCATTTCTAAAGGAATATTTCATAACGAGAATATTTATTTAAAGGCTATAACATACACAAAGTACTCTGTGTACTGACGATCTGTATGATATATTAACATCACATCATAAGATATCTCCATGGTTAAATCTCTAAGTATAGATAGAACAAATGATTCACATTAAACCTCATACATCAGTGATCAATATCCTCTAACTCAGCAAACAACCACATTCCCAAGTATAAGACACTAGGACGATTCCATTCCAATGGCCTAGTAGCCTCATAATAATAATACAATACCAATAGTGTTCTCATGATCGAGAAACAAATAATGATATTCTAAATTTCCCAGTGCTTACTGATCATATCACATGTTTAGTTAGTTTTGAATGTGTTAATCTTGCTAAGTGAATCTTGTCCATGCCATTTCCAAATCACTAGCATACTAGTTCTAGTTTGACCACTAGGATAACTTTGATTCCCATTATGCTCAAATAAAATTTCATATACTACACAAGTAACCACATTCACATATATATTAAAAAAAATGTAATCACAAAAGAAAATAACATATTTCACAAATCATTACATGAAACCACCATTTTCCATAAACAGTCCACATTCAATTTTTACACTAAAAAATCATTTGAAGAGATTTTTTGCACCATTTTCACAACTCATGAAACTCAATTAGAAACACTATAAGAAATAAAAATTTATACAAAAATTTTTCCATGGGTCAATACCCTTTATAATTAAAACATAAATGATTCTCACTTCACAATGTGCATCACATTGTTTACATAATTCATAAATCACATTTAAATATTAAAATTAAAATCTAACATTCTAAAATAAATTCGTTTCCTTTTAAAAAAATATTTAAACACATTGTCCCATAATATTCCCTTAAAATCATATTTATCACCTTTTACATAAATAATATAACACTTATAAGGAGAATCTCAACAAAACATACATGAAATCATAACCATTTTCCATTAGATAATACAAATTCATCACATATTCTTGTCAAAGTACTTAAATATAATTATTTTTACCCCATAAATGATCTATAGAACCCATATAATTATCCAAGAAAGAATGTCAAAGAAATATAAGAATTATATTCCATGGGAACACCACTCTAAGACATGGGAACATCTGAAAATTGTTTCAAAACAAAAAAAAATAGCACCTGAAAAAGCTCCTATAAAGGTTGAATTCACAAAAACCCCATAAATATCATCCCACAACATCACTTTATTGAACCCCCATAAATTTAATGCATCCATTGGATAATAGTAACACATGAAATGGGGAAATAAAACATATAATAAAGGAATAATCCAGAAGAAAACCAGTTACTTGAAGATTCCTTAATGTTACATGGTTTAAGACACTCATGGAATGATGCCCTAGAGGTCCATGGAAAAATGGGCGAAACATTAGAGGCTAAAAATCACCAATGGGGAAGATGAGGGAGAATTAGGGTTAAATACTAAGATAGAAAAAAGTAATTTTCAAATTTATAATGTCTTGGAAAATTTACTGGATTTTCCCAGACAGTTTTCTAAACCATACGAAAAAAGTGCACCCATAACTGTCCGAAAAGGACTTGTCACATGGTTATCTGACATGATTTAACAAACCACGTGGTTCACCACTGTAAAAATGTCACTTTCCCACACGATTTCTTGGGAAATGGTGTACCAATATATCAAGCCCAAAAACATAAACATTCACCAAAAACACATGGGAATACTCAAGGATAAGTACATGAAGAAAACAAATAGAATAATACCTCAAATAGAAGTCATTGTGTTTAAAATTATTCAATCAATGAAAAAATTCAACCCTCAAAAAGTCACTCCAATGCGCGATTAGAAAAAAAAAGGGTAATCTATTTAAAAAAAATCCTTCCACTCATATGTTCATCTTCATCACATCCTTGCTATGAAAGGACTCTAACCAATAGAATAGAGTTTTCATGAAGAAATTTCTCCATGGAATCCACAATCTGAACTGTCCACTCAATCACAGATAGATCATGCTCAAAAATTAATTCCTCTCATCCCAACACATGGAATAGATCCATATTTTATTTTTCAACTATAATATATGGAACACATTATTAATTTATGTTGATTGTGAAGGAAAATCTAACTGATAAGCTACTTTACTAACTCTGTTGTGAATCTCAAAAGGCCCATCATTCCTCAGCATAACCTTCCCCTAAATTCGCAAATAATGATGACCCTTGCTTGGTACAATATTTAGGAATGACTGATCACCCCTGGGATACTCTAAATCATGATTCCTCTAATCATATTTGGACATATAATGAATTTGTGTTTTCAATAAAAATTTATTGATCCATTTCTCTTTGTCAGCAGTTTCTTACACATGGATTGTTCCTAACTACATGGTCTCACCCACATCATCCCAACACGAAAGACAATTACATGAAAAACAATAAATATAATCAAAGGGATCCATCAAAATAAATGATTGGTAACTATTGTTATAAAAAACTCAACCAATAACAATGTCCTATCCCATGATCCTTAAATATCCAAAACACATTCCTAAAGTGTATCTTCGAAAATATGATTATCCTACTCTTTATGAACATACTTTTCTGGGTTGTAGGTTGTAGTAAACCTAACCTAGAACCCAATTTTATTATGAAGTCCTTCCCAAAACCCTGAGATGAAATGTGGGTCCTTGTTAGAAACAATTCCATATGACCCACCATAAATCCTTACAACCTGAGGGACATATAGTCCTCTAAAAAATCAAATATTTTTAATCCCTGATTGGAATGAAATGATTGTTTTTTGTTAGAAGATCGATCACTACACAAATAGAATTCCTCCCCCCGGGTGTACAAGGTAATCCCACAATAAAATCAACCAGGAAATCATCCTACATAGAGATAAGAATATGTAGTGGATGAAGAAAAATTGACGGCCTTGGGTGATCTGCCTTAACCATATAAAATATGTTACACCTAGATAAAAATTCATTTATGCCGGACCTCATATATGGCCACCATAATTTCCAAAATGAAATATAGACCATATTGGTAGTGCGGGGATGAAACACCAACTGATATTATTGGTTGTCCAACATTACCATCTTATACAACATCAAATTCACCTCAAGGGGAATCAATAAGAGAAAAAGATCTCTTAGAAGAGAATGATCAATCCCAATGATCCTCCCAACTGTTAATAAATTTCAAAGACTACATGAAAAAGTCATCACCAGTCTTCTCATGTCGAATCAACTTAATAAGGTAATGTGTCAACAGAACATAATCCAAGGATGATCCTCCACTATGCTCCTTGGTCTCTATGTTTGTTTGAGGAAAAATATCAATCATGGTTCACCATCACTAGACACTTTCATAACTTTCACCAGAAATTTCCTACTCCATGTAACTTCCACAACCATTCATTTACTTGTGATGTAGACTATATTAAAATCAAACCCAGAAGTTTCTCAACCCAATGGAACTATCTCAAATTCAAATACATTTGTGAGATGAAATATTTCAAGATCGTATGGTCTAAAAAACACAAAATTCTCCCAAAAAAGATAATGACACCATGTTTAAAAGGCTTGATTCCCTAATTCTAGTTATTTATCAGGGGTTGGTCATTTCCTATCATTTGGTATTAGTTAGTGAGACCAATAATATACCAAATTATCATTTTGTATTAACACACACCCTTGATCCATACCAAAGTCATCACAATAAAAGTGTAACATTTTCCAGATTTTAGTAAATTGGAAACCGTCGATATATTCAACCACAACATTAGATACTCGAAGGTTGCTTGATATTTTGGGTTCCATTAAAACATTATCACTATCTATGTAAGATCATTCATAGATTAAGAAAGACAACAAAAGTCCTAGATGAATCACCCATAATATCTTTCTAGGCCCATAAAGCTCCTAAAATTAGAAACATTCTTTGAATGGTTCTATTAAATTACTTCACATATCTTATTGGGGTCTGCTAAAACCCATTGTTTATATATCACGTGACAAATAAACATCACATACATTATCAATATTGTGTACTTTGAAAAAAAAAAAAATTATGATCCCAAAGGCCTCCAAACACAATCCTCAATTGATTATCATGCTCCTCCTGTATTCCCAAATAGACCAGGAATTCGTCCGAAAGTAGCACAGTAGATGCTTCATGATACTGGTAAAACACCTAGTTCATGAAGACCATTAAAACTACTAGGCCATTAGAAATTCTTGAAGGCATTACCAAATACCTGAAACGATGGTACCTTTTTTGGAAGGCTATTTTTGGGATAACCGCTTCAAAATCCCTGACTTGGTGACATCCTGAATTCACGTACGTTATGGATAACCACTTTAACCCATTATGATTATAAAAAATGACATCAATATAGTGAAAATGATAATTTCTCTTGATAGGGACATTATTTATATTCTGGAAGTCAATTTATAAATATAGAGATCTATCATCCTTTTTCATGAATAGAATTGGGGTGTTCATAGGGGAGACACTCGAGGAAATGAATACTTTGGATTCAAAATATTCCAACTATACTTTAAATTCCACAAACATTTTGGGAGTTATATGGTATTAAGAAATAGATATTGGTTGTGTTCCCTATGTAAAATCAATAGTGAACTTCAAATGTTGATCTGGAGTAAAACATGAGAAATTGTTGAGCAAACCCTCATGAATCTCATCCATTCAAGGTCGTAATCCAGCTACATAACTACAATTACCATCTTCCAACGTGAGGGATGATAATTGATAAACAACGGTATGAAACTATAGAAGTGGAGGATCAACACGTCCTGAATTAGGATCCCATTCACCATGAAAAACTAGGGTACTACAATGAGGTTCCACAAAACTAACACGACGCCTATTAGAGTCGATATATGAATGATAAAATACCCCTAGGCCAATACTAGGGATTACATTGATGATTCCTAATTCCAAAATCATAAAATTCAAATCTAGACCGACCCCTGTCACGGTGAGTGCCTATGATGGGGACGTGAGACACATCTATCGCTTATTACCAAGCTACATTACCGACTCCATCAAATACGACATACATCTATGCTAGAGACCATAATTCATCCACATTATGGTCATAAATGAATTAAATAGGGCCACTAATATAAAAAATGATGATAGATAAAGATGAATCAATAATAATTGTACCTATAACTATCACATTCCAACCATCTGATCCCACTGGTACACGATCCACCGAATGAAGATGCATCATTAATGTCAGATCTGGAGAGCAATCACTGACCTGCTATCCTGATCTGAATTGGCTCTTCCCAGAAGAAGATCAATCCCTACCACAATGACCTTTGAACTGATATCCTACTATCTTAAATAGTGATAATAGATATAATAAGCCCAAGAATACACTAATCCAGTTCCACTCTGATATGGGGGAGAAACCTTGGGAATCCATTTCGAGAACCCCAAGTCTTTGAAGTGTTGGAAAGGTCCAAGCAGAGGAAAAAACAGATCTATTATGTCCCACCATCCCACACTGATGGCTCACCACTAACATAGGTGCTAAAGACATAGAAGATGATAATTGAGAAGGTTGGCCTGAACTTCCTCAACCCCACTTCCACTACATATCCAACTTCCTATTATTTTCAGATGTACTACCACTACCCACTGATGATACTTATCTATTAAAATTTTACTTTTCTTTGAGATCAATCTACACCACCATTATATGATATAACACTTTTTCATATTTTTTCATCTTGAAAAGAAAGACTAGAAAATGAATTTTTGTACACAACCCCTTAATAGACATCCGATCCTTGATTTTCCCATTTGAAATGATATCATATGCATATAGAACTTCTTCTTTGATGTGGTTTGAAATGTTTATTACATATAGATATTCGTGGATATACTCCATAAACTCCGGAGATTAGGAATAATCCAAAACCTCAAGACAAAACTTATCATTGAAAATAACATTAAAGTATTTTCAACACATATTCTAATGGATTCCATCATACACACTTGAGTCCCACAAGTTCTATATTAGAACATTCCACATAACCAAATTACATTACACCTTGACTGCCTCATGTGTATCATGAAACTCAATCATCCTCTATATCTTCTCAATCCACTCCTCTACTTCTTGAGGTTAAGCATTTCCCTAGAAAGAATGAGTATTATTCATGAGGAAGAATAAAGATATGTCATTTCATGGACTGATTTCAACATCTCTAATGTGGGAAGGAAAATAACCTAATATTTTCCCCAAATCAAGGTTATCCAAAACCACTATGTCCACATAACTCTGATCAATTTTTTAGGGATAACTATCTTCAGCCTGTATCTCTAAGGGTTTATTTCACTACAACAAGGAATATTTACCATAAAAACCTTAAATAGAACCATCAATACATATTTTCAAAATTTCCAGTAGTATCTACAATTGACAACACCTCAAAAAATTAAAACAATACCAAATTCATCTCAATAACATTACAAACCAAGATACTCCTCCCCATCCAGTTCCTTATATAATCTACATCTTGTATGTCTCACCTAGAGTAGAAGTAAATATAAAATCCCAACATCCCATGGTGACTTGTGTCTGGTCATGAAGTGTGATGGCAATGAACCTTACTGTAAAACAAATCCTTAGGCCCCATAAATCCTATATCTTGTCTATCCAGACTCTTTATCAAATAATATGACCTAAAAAGAGTGTGACCTACATTGATACCATTTTTTCATGACCCAATCAAGAGTTCTAACTAGCCCGACACCCAACCTAGTATATGGAATACCCTAAAGGGTGTTCCTAATAACCATTGGAAGAAAACCAGTGATTGGGTATTAAAAATATACAGTGGGAATGATTTAACCCATGAGTATAATAATAAGCGATCAAAAAAATTGAAGAAAAATTAATTTCTGATAACATAAACGAACTAGGTAAAACAATTTATTAAATCATAGTTTTACAACTATAACAAAAAAATAAAATACTATAATGGATAGAAAACCAAAAAACAACCCAAAAACCACTATGAAACATTAGGGGAACCACCCTCAAGCCACCAACACCACCACATACTTTAAGTGGAACACTAGAAACTCGATCCACCGCCATCATGATACATATGGAATATACCCGGGTCATACATAAAAATTTCTACATACATCCAAACATGTATGTAAGGTGTTATCCCATGTCTTTTAAGATGCCACCAAAACTAAATATTCCATGCTATAACATTATAAGACAAATGAAGATGCATGTTTTCATAAAAACATTGAAAATATTTTCATGATTCGTCCCATCAGAAATATTTAAAGAAACCTGTTTTAAAAAGAAATCTTTTGTAAAGGAATATGTCTCAATAATAATTTTTCTTTAAAGAACAAAACCTTAATAAGTTCTACTATATACTGGTGTTTTACACTGTATCATAACATCAGGTATGACATACTGCCTTTTTACTACATAACTTTTCATTACATTTTACAAATAAAGGATCTTTAAAGTCTTGTGTCATGGAAATTAAAAACATAATAATGAAAACAACAAAAAACATTATTCTAATACACTTGTAAGGATTCATAATATGTTCATTATATGTACAAATGCTTAATTTCAAAACATAGAGACATACATTAAAGGAAAGGGTGAACAGAAGGCCAAGTAAGGAAATCAAGGGAATCTGTTTACTTGTGCTATCAATAAGAACTTGATTATAACCACAAGACATGAGCAATGAAAAATGATGAATATCATAGTAAAAAACATGAATCAAAACATGAATATGTGGATAAACTATTTAATTTATACATTCATGAACTTATCACCAAGGATCATTCCCACGGTATCATAAACATTACCTAGGTTCTTCACCAAGGTATCGTGAAACTTGTCATCTCAAGAGATTAATTTCTTTACCCAATGCATTGGAGCACTATCAAGGAACACCATTAATATTTCTTTATTTACATATGTTCCAAACATATGATAATTATATATTTTCTAAATAATTCAAATAGAATCAAATAAATGGGTTTCATGTCAAAATAATGAGATTTTAAAAAGTACTTAAAAATAAGATCAGTATGTCATTTATAACCCATGGTAAGGGCGTGAGGGTTATATTGTAATGACCCAATATTTCTCAATGGAAATTACCTTCTAAAATTTATGTCATAAAATAACATGAAATCATTTCATAATGAACAACTAAGTGATAAGTGACTTTTAAACATATGAATGTCACTTCTATGTTTTGAATTTTAAAAATCTGACTTACACGGTTGGGTTCACGATGATTTCTGGAGTCTAATGAAACAAAAATAATTTTTGGTGAATAGTGACACACCCTTATGAATAGTAACATACCCTTATGAATAGTAATATTACCCTTGTGAATAGTAAATTATCCAACATTAGAGTAACATTACATATGAATAATTAAATAAAATTTAGACATCTTAGAAAGTGACAATTTGACCTTAGTAAACGTTTTGGTATTTTGTAAGTCATAAAAAATTATTTATAATTAATTTAAAAGAAAATTTATTTCCCTAAAATGTGTTCATAAATTATTGAATCAATGTCTTATAGTTTTTAGATAATTTTAGAAGACCCTACACAATTTTTTAAAGAACAATAAAATCAGTTTTAATCGTAAAAACTGTTTTTAAGTAAATTATTATTTTAAATAAATATTAAATTAAAAATAAATAGAAAATTATTTATGAAAGATGGACATCATTTTTGGAATCTACACGTCAAAGCATGGTTGGAGTAATTTTTTGGGTTTTTTCTGAGATACTTGAATTTTTGATGAATAGTAGAATCTGAAAATTTACAATAAATGCAAAATAATGGATTAATTGAGTCATAGATGATTATTTTATTAAGTAAGACCACTTTTTTAGGGATAATATGATAAAATTACTATTCTTGGTCATTCAAAACTCACTATTCCTTGACTTAGGGGAAATTATTAAACTAATGAATTTTATATTAAGGAAACCACTATCCCCTCCACTATAAAAGCCACCCTTCACAACCTCATTTCCTCACACCTCTCATGCTAAAAAACATATATAAAATATGCCCAAACACCTTTCTTATCCCCTTCCCCACGTCCAATATCTTCTGGTCTCATCAAAAGTCCATGTTTAGGCCCTTAAAGAGGTTCTCAAGAGAAGGATTCAAGAGGTAATTTCTCCCCATCTTCTCCTTTAATTTTCATTCAAGTTCAAGTTCATTTCTTGATCTCTCGCCACATATCATCATAAAAATGTTATTGTAACTTAAGTATTGTAAATATAGTATAATTTTGGGATTATAATGGGATATTATGTCATCCAACCCCCTTTCCCTCTTTCTTTTATTTTATTGAAGAGAACGTTGTTTGGGCGGTGTTATTTTTTTACCTTCAAGAACGACATGCTTTATTATTCTATTTCTAACTTCAAATATGGTCATGGAAACATTTTTATGGTTGGACCAAAATATTTTATATGTATTATTTCCTATTTAAAGCTATGTAACTGACTTATGAACATATTAATAAGTGATAAATTAAAACAACTTCATTGTGGTCGAAAAACCGCCCAAATTAACCAAAACAATCATCATTTAATTATTATCTAATGATTCATCCACATGGATCTAATATAATTAATTATAAGATCATTAAACCTCCATTAATAACATTAATATCATGTAAAATCATTTCTGTATGTTTACCCATGTTCTACCAAAACATCAATTTAAGAATACAAGTAAATTACTCAAGAAACCCATAAAAACAAACAATACCGAATAATGTTTTTAAACTCTATAACTCATCCAAATGAACTTAAAATCACTTAATGAAACATAATGAACCATATTAATGTACACAATGGTTCTGGATTTCTAATTAATTTATAAAATGTCATTATATAGGACATTAAAGGGAATAAAGCATTTGGATACAAGGTAACGGGAAATTATCGAACCCAACATTCATCCTTCGGGTTCTCCCTCATTCAATCCATTATTTTTGATATGGTTACTCCATAAAGATAATTTGATCATCATTGTATCTCCTTTTATAGGATATACATTTTTTTCACTGGTTTTTATGTCAAACAAAAATGTTTTAAAAAAAACTCTTCTTTTAAGAACACACCTTTTACTTCTCCTTCAAAGCAAACGGTTCTTTAAACATGTATGTTATTCCCTCTTTTTTTTGGGATCCTAAAGTTTATAAATGTGTTCTTTTGAAAAGAAACCAATTCCTTTCCATGGGTTAGTTATGTTCATTTTTTTACATGTTTTATGTGTCAAGCATGATAATGATAATGTTATGATGTGACTGGTGTGCCCGAAATTATATAGTGCAATATGAATGTTTCAAAGTGACAAGTGTTCCAGGGATTATACAGCGCTCCAATGCATTGGGTAAAGTGATTAATATCATGATTAAATGTGATATGATGTGTGAACAGGATTCTAGCTTGTTTCACATGTATGTGTGGTAGTTAAGCACTAATACATGATGTTTCATTTATATGCATTTCCACATTTCATGTATTATATTTATGATTCCTCCCATGTTGATGATCTTTTTCCCATGTTATGATTATTCTCAACTCATGATATATTATTCTTATCTATCTTCTTATTGGGATTCTAGCTCACCCCTTTTGATGTATATTCTCAGGTGGATACATGTATTAAGGAGAGGACAAGTGCTAATAAGAAGCTAGAGAAGAAGAAATTAAATAAATGTTTATGATTGATGTTGTAATTGTTATGGATGGTCCTAGTTTTCCCAAGACACTAAACCTTTAGTTCCTCTACATGTAATACTATTATGTTGTTTATCTTTAAAATGATGTAATAGTAATGGAAGAAAATACTGGACCGCCATAGTTGGTATCAAAGGAAAAGATTAGTTAATTTGGGAATTAGGATTAGTGAACCCTAGATAAAACCTCTAGCAGGAGACCAAGTACAAATATGCACACAAGAATATTTACCTAGGGATCCCATATGTTATGTTTTTGGTATAAATTATTTAAATGAATAAGTTATTCCTGACTTTTTTACTTATGTTTTGTTCTAACCCTTTCTATTTTAGAAAATGTTGGGAATCAGGAGAAATCATGCCAAAAACTCGTGCGAGGGCCAATGCAACGATTTCTCGAACAACATACCCAATGATTTGGGATGTGGAGTTAAAAATTTCATGGTGATTCTTAACCAATTATCCCAGGTTATGAAAAATAACCATAATAAAGGGGAACATCCTTCATCACCAAAGATGGAGAAACTGGCTGTCGAATGTTTCATGCGGAAACGACCACTGACGTTTTGTAGATCTTTTGATCCACTAGTTGCGGAATAGTGGGTCAACTCCATGGAGAAGATCTTTTATATGCTACATTGTTCTGAGATGGAGACGATGACCCTAGCCATTTATCGTCTAGATGGAGAAGCCGATCAATGCTGGGCTTTGATTAAGAATACCAAGCCAATGGATGAAATTGAAGAGATGGAATGGGAAGACTTTAAGATAATATTTCTTAACAAGTATTTTCCACGAACCCTTCATTAAATGATGGAGAGATAATTCATAGATCTCAAGCAAAAATAAAGAGAATTTGCACAACCTATGATGAAAATTTCACATGGCTTGCATGGTACCCTTCGGGTTTTGTTATCAACAATGATAGAAAAATTGATAGATTCATTAGTGGATTAAAACTACACCTTCTAAAGGCTCTTGAAATTTGAGACATTGGGAGTTATGAAGAAGTCGTTGGATATGCCGACCATGTGGAGATGCATTTTGGAGAATGGTCCCATGCTTATATTAATAAAAAAAGAAAGATGGAGTTTCAAGCTGGTGGATCTAATGACAAAGGAGGGAAGAAAAATCAATGACCCATATGCCAAAAAATGTGGGAAGTTGCCACATGGGAACTGCCTCAAAAGGATGGGGAAATGCTTAAAGTGTGGGAAAGAAGGACATCATGCTCAAGAGTGTCGAAAAGACATGAAAAGGAAGGAGAATGTAGCTGATGAATGGAGAGAACCACTCATGGTTCAATGCTTCAACTGTAGGGAGCTAGGGCACTATGCAAACTAGTGCACTAAACATCGAGCTCTCGAGGGTAATCGGCGTCAGCAACCATCAAATCCAAAGGAACAAGGGAAGGCTTCTTCCCTCATTACTACAGAGTTGGAGCATGATAATTAACCCATACAAGGTACACTTCCTATTCACTCAAGAATGGAAAAAGTCTTATTTGATACTTATTCAACGCATTCCATTATATCTTTCATGTTTTCTATTACTATAGAATCGAAGCCTCGAAACCTTGAAGTAGTGATATATGTAAATACACCAAGTGGTGAAATTATTGCAACACAAGTGTTTTACTCTTCTACTATAGGCGTATGTGGGAATAATCTTTTGGAAAATCTCGCAATGCTTCCCTTGGTGGAATTTGAAACTGTAATGGGAATCGATTGGATCTCATTTTATAGAGCACATATCAACTATCGAGAAAAGGAAATATCATTTCATATTCCAAACCATACCATGCTCCTCTACAAATGCAAGGAATATCATGAATCACCTTTGAAAAATTCTTCAATGGTGTGGGTGTTGATTCCCTATGGAGAAGCATTCCTCGCCCAAATGGATTAGTCTAAGGAAAGTTCCATCCTTAATGAAATGCCCATCGTGAGGGAATACAAAGAGGTATTCCCCAAAGAGATGCCCAGAATTTCCCCATATCGTGAGGTAGAGTTCTAAATTGAACTCATACCCAGCGCTACTCCTATATCAAAGTGTCCCTTTATAATGGCCCCTATAAAATTGGAGGAGTTAAAGAAGCAGCTGCAATAGCATCTGGACAAAGGGTTCATACGCCCCAGTGCATCACCTTGGGGTGCACTAGTGCTCTTTGTGATGAAGAAGGATGGAACAATGCATCTGTGTATCGATTATCGCGAAGTCAAAAATATCACCATAAATAAAAAGTATCTAATCCTAAGGATTGATGACTTGTTCGATAAATTAAAAGGAGGTGAATAATTCTTCATGGTGGATCTTAGTTTTGGATATCATCAGGTAAAGGTGAAGAAAGAAGATATTCAGAAGACTGCCTTCCGTACAATGTATGGGCACTATGTGTTTTTGGTGATGCCCTTCGGACTTACTAATGTCCCGGTAATATTCATGGATTTTATGAATAATGTCTTTAGACATTACCTCAACAAATTTTTGGTAGTGTTTATCAATTATATTATCATATACTCCAAGAGAACAGAGGAACATGAAGAACATCTAAGACTTGTGTTGTCAACATTGAGAAAGGAGAAGTTGTATGCCAAGTTCAGAAAGAGTGACTTTTGGATGAAGAAAGTCAAGTTCATGGTACATGTGATCACAAGTGAAGGAATTTATGTTGATCTTTCAATAAAAAAGGTGATTGAGGAATGGCCCATGCCCTCTAGTGTCATAGAAATCCGTAGTTTTCGTGGATTAGCTGGGCACTACCGACGTTTTGTGAGAAACTTCTCACGATTGTCAAGCCTGCTAACTAAGTTAAAAAGGAAAGGGGTAAAGTATGTATGGACAGAAGAATGTGAGGGAAGCTTCAAGGAGCTAAAGAGAAGGCTGATCACTGCATCTGTACTCACACTACCGAAAAGCGGATAATGTTTGGTGATATACAGTGATGCTTCAATGAAAGGCTTGGGTTGTGTACTCATGAAAAATGACAATGTGATATCCTACGCCTCACGGCAGTTGAAGATCCATGAGCAGAACTACATGAATCATGATCTAGAGCTGGTATCTGTGATTTTTTCCTTGAAAATCTGGAAGCACAACCATTATGGTGAGAAGTGTGACATATACACTGACCACATGAGCCTAAAGTATATATTCATAAAAAAAGAGATCAACATGCGTCAAAGTATATGGTTAGAGCTAACCAGGGAATACGATTGCTCTATTCACTATCATCCTGTAAATGTAAACAATGTAGCTGATGCTCTAAGAAGAAATGAAACTGCTACTCTTTCCATGTTGTGGAATGAGAAAGACCCTATCTTCTTGGATATGAAAAGGATGGATTTTGAAATCATAAGGGAAGGGGATACATCCTACCTTGACCAAATTATTGCGCATCCATCCATACAGGAGAAGATTAAGGAAGCACAAAGGGATGGTGTAGAGATACAAAAGAGGGAGAATGAAATAAAGGAAGGGAAGATGCAAGAGTTCCATATCGACAATGATGATGTGATTTGGTTTGGAATGCCTCTTTGTGTGCCATCATCACCCGGTATAAAGAAGGAGCTATTGGAAAATGCAAATAGATCAAGATTCTCTATCCATCCTGGGAGTACCAAGATGTACTGTGATCTCTGAGAACACTTCTGGTTAGATAACATAAAGAAGGAGATTGCGGAATATATATAATGGTTCTTGGTATGTCAGCAAGTTAAACCTGAGTGAAAAAGTTCCAATGGTATGATGCAGCCATTTCCTATACCCATGTGGAAATGGGAAAGTGTTACTATAGGATTTTTCATGGTTCTCCTGAAGACTTAAAATGGAAATAATGCTATATGGGTTGTGGTTGACCGACTCACCAAGACTTCCCATTTTATCGCTATTCGATAAGACCTCTCGCTTGATCAACTTTCAAAGATCTATGTGAAAGAAGTGTTGAGACTGCACAGTGTTCCACTCTCAATTGTCTCTAACCGTGATCCATGGTTCACTTCTATGTTCTACAGAAGCCTTAAACATGATTTGAGTACTGAATTAAATTTCAGCATGGCGTATCACCCCCAAACTGATGGCCAATCTGAAATGAATATTCAGACGCATGAAGATATGCTAAGATCATACTCTCTTGAATTCAATGGTGTTTGGGATAAGCATATCCCATTGCTTGAGTTCTCATACAACAATAGCTTCCACTTGAGTATTCATATGTCTCTATATGAAGCTCTGTATGGAATGAAATGTAGAACTCCAACCTATTGGGATGAAGTTGGAAAAAGATAGCTACATGGACCCGATCTTGTTCAAGAGATGACAGAGAAAGTTCAAGCCATCCAGAAACACATCAAAGGTTCTCAAATTCAGCAAAAGTGCTATTCTGACAACCGGCGAAGGGACTTGGAGATTGACATTGGTGATAATGCCTTCCTTCAAATATCTCCATGGAAGAGAGTCATGTGATTCGGGAAGAAAGGGAAGCTATGCCAAAATTATGTTGGTCCCTTGGAGATCCTTGACCACATAGGAGCCATGGCCTATCGTCATGAACTTCCGCCAAATAATGGTCAGGTTCATGATGAGTTTCATCTATCACTACTGAAGAAGTACATACCACACCCATCACATGTACTAAACTCAGAGGTGGTTCAGCTGGAAGATGATCTCTCCTATAAGTAGAAACCAGTAATGATTTTGGATTGGAGAGACAAGGTTCTACGCAACAATACAACACATCTTGTCAATGTGTTGTGGAGGAACCATAAGTTTGAGGAAGAAACTTGGGAACTAGAAGAGGCAATCAATGAGAAACACCCACACCTGTTTGTGTAATGTAAAATTTCAGGGCCAAATTTCATAAGGGGGGAAGAATATAACGACCCAATTTTTTTCAATGGAAATTGATTTCTTATATTTATGTCATAAAATAACATGAAAACATAGCATAATTAACTACTAAGTGATAAGTGACCTTTAATCATAAGTTTGTCACATTATGTTTTGAATTTCAAAAATCTGACACACACGGTTTGGTTCAAGATGATTTTTGGAGTCTAATGAAACAAAAATAATTTTTTTGTGAATAGTGACCTACCATTATGAATAGTAACATTCCCTTATGAATAGTAATATGTCCCTTATGAGTAGTAAATCACCAAAAATAAGATTACCATTACCTATGAATAATTAAATAAAATTTAGACATCTTAGAAAGTGACAATTTGACCTTAGTAAACATTTTGATATTTTGTAAGTCATAAATAATTATTTATAAGTAATTAATTAATTTAAAAAAATATTTACTTCCCTAAAATGTTTTCATAAATTATTGTATCAATGTATTATAGTTTTTAGATAATTTTATAAGACCCTACGTAATTTTTGAAACCACTATAAAATCAGTTTTAATCATAAAAACTGTTTTTAGGTAAATTATGATTTCAATTAAATATTATATTAATAATATTTAAAAAATTATATTTGGAAAATGGAATTTATATTTGGATTCCACAAATCGAAATATGGTTGGGGTAATGTTTTGGGATTTTTCTGAGATACTTGAACTTTTGATGAATAGTAGAATCTGATAATTTACAATAAACGCTAAATAATGGATTAATTGAGTCACCGATGATGCTATGCTGATGTAAGACCACTTGGTTCAGGATCAAATAATAATATTACTATTATTGGTCATTCAAGACTCACTATTTGTTGTCTTATGGAATATTAATAAACTAATGAATTTTATATTAAGGAAACCTCTCTCCCCTCCACTATAAAAGCCGCCCTTCACATCCTCATTTCCTCACACCTCTCAAGCTCCAAGCCTTCTCTAAACTCTGCCCAAAAACCTTACCTATCCTTTCCCCCACGTCCAAGATCTTCTGGTCTCATTAAAATACCACCATTAGGCCCTTAAAGATGTTCTCAAGAGAAGGATTCAAGAGGTAATTTCTCTCCCTCTTCTTCTTCAATTTCCTTTCAAGTTCTAGTTCATTTCATGATCTCTCTCCACCTATCTTCATCTAAATGTTATCGTAACTCCATTATTATACATATACTGTAATTTTATGATTCTAATTGAATATTATATCATCCAACCACCTTACCATCCTCCTTTTATTTTATTAATGAGAACATTGTTCATGAGGTGTTAATTTATCACCTTCAAGAACGACATGATTTGTTCTTCTATTTCTACCTTCAGATCTGGCCATGACACCATTTTTATGGTTGAACCAGAATATGTTATATGTATTATGTCCTATTTATAGTTTTGTAACTGACTTATGAACATATTACTAAGTGATAAATTCAAACAACTTCATTGTGATCGAAGAACCTCACAAAATAACCCAAACAATATTCATTTAATTCTCATCTAATGATTCATCCACATGGATATAATATAAATCATTATAAGATTATTGAAAATACTATAATATCATTAATAACATGTAATGTCTATTCTATATGTTTAACCAATTTCTACGCAAACATCAATTTAAGAATAGAAGTGAATCACTCAAGAAAACCATAAAAACAAACATTCCTGAATAATGTTTTTAAACTCTATAACTCAGACAAAGGCACATAAAATCACTTAATGAAACCATAATGAACAATATTAATGTACAAAATGGTTCTGGATTTCTAATTAATGAATATAATGTAATTATAAAAGAAATTAAAGATAATGATGTATTTGCATACAAGGTAAAAGGAAATTCTCGAACCCAACATTCATCCTTTAGGTTCTCTCTCTTTCACTCCATTATTTTTTATGTGGTTAATGCATAAATATCATTTTTTCATAATTGTATTTCCTATTATAGGATATACATGTTTGTCACTATTTTTTATGTCAAACAAAATCTTTTTCAATAATATCCCTTCTTTTAAGAACACACCTTTTACTTCTCCCTCAAAGTGAACGGTTCTTGAAACATGTATGTTATTCCCTCTTTATTTTGGAAACCCAATGTTAATAAATGTGTTCTTATGAGATGAAACCCATTACATTACATGGGTAAGTTATGTTAATTTTTATACATGTTTTATGTGGCAAGAATGATAATGATAATGCTATGATGTGATGGGTGCACCCAGAATCATAGAGCGCAATATGAATGTTTCAAAGTGACGGGTGTGACTGGAATTATGCAGCGCTCCAATGCATTGGGTAAAGTGATAATCTCATGAGTAAATGTGAAATGATGTATGAGCAAGATTCTAGTTTTGTTAACAAGTATGTGTGGTAGTTAACCACTAAGACATGATGTTTTATTTTTATGCATTGCCACATTTCATGTCTTATATTTATGATTACTCTGATGTTCATGATCATTTTCCCATGTTATGATTATGCTCACCCCATGGTATATTGTTCTTATCTATCCTCTTACTGGGATTCTAGCTCACCCCTTTTGATGTATATTCTCAGTTTTCTACATGTATTAAAAATAGGACATGTGCCAATAAGAAGATGGAGAAGAATAAATTAAATAAATGTTTATGCTTGATGTTGTAATTGTTAGGGATGGTCTTAGTTTTCCCAAGACTCTAAACCTTTGGATCCTCTATGTGTAATACTATAAAGTTGTTTATCTTTAAAATGAAGTAATAGAAATGTAAGGAGAGGTTGGGTGGCTATATATAGGTATGTTAATTCCAGAATAAAATATAATATTTTTAGTTATTGATTAATACCCATGGAAATGAAAATAGATTTGGGTATCCACATAAATAATACATGATAATTTCTTGAGAAAAAGATAGATTTTGAGATGAAAATTCAACAGCATAACGACTACCTAACATCATTTTAGACAACATTAAAATGAGAGGGGAAAAGGGTAAACCGCTCCTAATTAATTCATAATAATGTATGGGACATGATAAGTTCATGGTATGGATATACAAGTGGCATACCACATGATAATAAAACATGAAAGAAAAGAGAAGACATTATTTCTTTTATGAAAAATTCGGTAGCCTAACATTGTCGCAAAGAAATTCAGAAAATAAATTGATGAGAACGGAATGGGTCAATTATCATTTGGACATTGAATGAAATGTAATAATATTATATAATAACATACCCCCACATTAGAATATGGAAACTATAATACATAAGATAAATGAAATCATGACTAAAAAGAAGAGGGTGAAATGTTTCCATACCGAGAAGAGTTTCTTCGAAAGCTCGATGGTTGGGACCTTGGGGGGAATAAGGGCACCTTGGGAGGACTCCTTCATATGTATAATGAGACTATATTTGTTGAGAAGGATTTTAGAATGAAAATAATGGGGTAATGGCATGGTATTTATTGGAAAAGTGAGGGAATGTTTAATTAATTTTTAAGGGACACCTCATTAGTTGTATTTGCAAAACCATGTGCTTGACTGTGGTATTTTCCAATGGTATTTTCCACTTGGCGCACCTCATAGAATATATTACTACTCACAAGTAGACCATATTTATTACATCATTATTACATCATCAATGAAGTCATTAAACACATAAAACTCAAAACTATATTTTTACTATTCACAGAAAAATCAACTGTTTCAGAAAAATCCCAAAAATTTACCCTAACCTAAAATCGATGATCTAAATTCAAAAATTAACTCCATTTTATGAAAATAATTTTATAGATATTTTAATTTAATATTTACATAAAATAATTATTTATTCAAAAAAACTCTAAAACTATACCTTATTTTGTAACACCTTGAAAAAGTAATCAAGGGCCCATAAAATTATCTAATAAACATAAGACTATAATGAAACAATTTATGAATAAATTTTATGAAAATATATTTTCATTTTAAATTAATAAATTAATTATAAAATTGTAAATAAAATATATTTGACATACAAGAATAACAAAACATTTACTTCGACCATTTTTTCAATTTTAAGATGTCTCAATTGTATTTATACATTCACGGGTGATGTTTCTGTTTTTTGGCTAATTTACTATTCATTACTATTCATATGGATATGTTACTATTCATACATTACTATTCACTATAAAACAAGTTGGTCTTATTAGACTCTAAATTTATTACTTATCACAACTGTAGAACACAATTTTCTGAAAATCATTTCACATTATAAATTATTTAAAATTTACATAAATATTTTAAAATGGCCTTTTTCCAAAATTAATTAGTAAAATGGAACTACGAATTCATCCTACATTTATTCGGGTATTTGAAAATAATAATTAACAATTTTATTTTTACTAAGGGATTACAGAAAAGTATATAAGTCATCATTATATAGCCCCTCATAACACCTGCCTGGTACCTAAGTGTAAGGTGTGCTATGATAATAGAATCTTAGGGCAGTTTGGACAACATTTCCCAAGTGGTGATTTATATTAGCATGGAATTCTCCCTTAAGAGATTCCATTCATGCTTCACATGTTGAAGCTCAGCTTGGCCTTGGTCCAGAGCAAATCCCAGAGGTGCTTCCTCCTTCCCAAGCTCTGAAAAATGTGCTTCGAACAACCTGAGTCTACTGGATGCAGCCATCGATTTTTCTTTCTGAATTAATTAACCATGATAACTTGTATTAGTAGACAATAATTTTAACCTTAATAGTTTAGTTTTAACTGGACATATTTACCAATGATCATATATCAGTCGAAACCCAACTATATCACTTCATTAATTAAAGTATATAGTTTGTGGTGTATAAAATGAAATAACACACAAATTTGGGAAACAAATATTATTCAAAATTTTGGTTCATTACTTTATTCCCCCCTTAATAATTGTTCTCCACAAAATTTACACTCATACCCATTGAAGTGAAAAGGTGTGGGAAATTATGCATCATAGAATCCTCTGGTTCCCACGTAGCTTCTTCGCATTTGTGGTTCCCCCACAATACCTTGACAAGGTGCATAGTCTGGTTGTGTAGAAACTTGTCTCTACGATCCAAGATCTCCACCGACTGACCCTCATAATAGAGGTCATGTTCATGTTTTACCGCCTCTATATTTATTACATGTGAAGTGTCAGGTATATACTTCCTCAAGAGCGATACATGGAAGACATCATGAACTTGTGCTAGATTTGGTGGGAGTTCAAGCTGATAGGCCACTGCTCCTACACGATCAATGATTTCATAGTGTCCAATGCACCTAGGGATGAGCCTCCCTTTCTTACAAAACCGCATGACTCTCTTTCAAGATAAAATTCAAAGAATTACCTTGTCACTAACATCATACTCCAAGTCCCTTCGATGGTTTTCCACATATCTCTTTTGCCAAATCTAAGCAGCCTTAATGTGTTTTTGGATGCCATAGACATTTTCTATCATATTGTGCACAAGATCAGGTCCAATATGCTTTCTTTCACCATCTTCATGACACCATGTAGGAGCTTTACATCACTTTCCATATAGATCTTTATAGGGTGCCATTTGAATGCTCGAGTGGAAGCTGCTATTGTAAGAGAACTCAACTAAAGGGATATGTTGATCCCATCCACCATTAAATTCCTTTGATAATGTTCTCATAATATCATCAAGTGGTTTAATAGTCCTTTTATACTGGCCATCTATTTAGGGGAGATAGGATATACTGAAATTCAATTCATTGATCAGATCGTGTTGATGAATTCCCCTGAATTTTGATGTAAACAATGGATCATGATCAAATATGATAGAAGTGGAACTCCATGCAGCCTTGAAAAATCCTTCACATCAATCCTAGTATGTTGACCAGGAGATAAATCTTTCTGAATAAAGATAAAATGGGATGTCTGGGTGGGACGGTCCATAGTAACCCATATCTCTTGGTTTCCATTGGAAGATTTCTAGAGACCAATGAGGAAGACCATAGTGTTATTTTCCCACTAACATGCTGGTATGAGTAGTGGATTCAAAACCCCTTTAGGAATTTGTTTCTCTACCTTCACTTGCTTACATACAAGGCACATTGATGTGTAGTCAGAAATATCCCATTTTATATTATCCCACCAATAACGATCATGAAGGTCCCTATACATTTTTGTGATTCCAAGATGTATAGACAAAGTAGAGATATGAGCTTCATCAATCAGTTCCTTATTTATTTCTGGAATAGATGGAACACATAGTCTTGTAAAAAATTGCAGTACAACTTCTTAATCAAAATTGAACTGAGGAAACATCCCATCCTTCATAGCCTCAAACCTCTTATATAACAAAGGATCTTCTTTCTAAGCATTTTTTATCTTCTCTAGTAATGATGGTTTAGAAATCATTTGGGTTAGGGTTGATTATGCCCCATACCTTATAATTCCAATGTCCATCTTTTCTAGGTCATGGATTGAAGGATGTATTTAAATCCTCATCACAGAAAGAACAACTAGATCTTTCCTGCATAATGTATCAATGAATTTGTTTTCTCTTCTGGGATGATAATGAATTGAACAATAATATTCTTTGAGAAGTTCCAACCATCTCCTCTAACTCATGTTCAATTCCTTTTGTGTGAAAATTCACTTCAAACGTTGGTGGTCTATGTATATATCACATTTATCCCCATAAATATAGGGACTCTATATCTTACGGGAAAAAATGACCGTAGCTAACTCTAGATCATGTGTAGGGTATTTCTTCTCATTAGTATTCAACTGTCCAGATGCATAAGAAATCAATTTTTCATTTTCCATGAGGACATACCAAATACCTTTAAAAGATGCATCGCTAAATATAACTAATCATTCTCCACTTGAGGGCAGAGTTAATACAGGTGTAGTAACAAATTTCTTCTTCTACTCCTGGAATTTTTACTTACACTCCTCTGTCCAGATGAGCCTGAACCCTTTTCGAGTTAACTTGGTTAATGGTTTTGAAAGGTGTGAATTTTTTTTCACAAAACTCCTATAATGTCCAGCTAATCCAAGTAAACTACAAATAATAGTTATTATTTTAGTCTGAGGCCACTCCTATACAAATTTTATCTTCATAGGGTCAATTGTAATTCCCTCATTGGTAATAATGTGCCCAAGAATGAAAATTGTTGTAACCATAATTCATATTTTCTGAACACCCCAAAAGCCTCTAAATTCATAGAGTTTGAAAAATAACCCTTAGATGATCTACATGCTGCTCGTGGCTTTTGGAATATATCAGAATATCATTCATAAAAACATCTACAATATTATCAAGGTAGTCCTTAAAGGCTCTATTCATCAAATAAATAAAAATAGTAGGTGCATTGGTCAGTTTGAATGGAATAAAAACAAACTCATAATGCCCATATCATGATCAGAAATTCTTTTTTGGAATATCTTCTTTCCTTACCGTAGATTGATAATAACCAGATCGAAGATCAATCTTAGAAGTATAATTCCCCCCATGAAGTTATTCAAATAAGACATCAATTCTTAAAAGAGGGAATTTGTTCATTACTGTGATCTCGTTCATTTCGCTATAATCAATGCATTTCCACATCGATACATCCTTCTTCATAACAAATAGAATTTGTGATCCCCAAGGAGACACACTCTGTCAGATAAACCCCTTCTCCAAAAAATCTTGGATTAGTTTATTTAATTCCTCTAGCTCCACATTTTCCATCCTATAGGGGGTCTTTGATATCGGTTGAGATCCAGGTTTGAGTTCATTGGAGAACTCTACCTATCTTTCTAGGGGTGATCTGAGTAACTCCTATGGAAATATGTCGATATATTCCTGGACAATGGGGATATTTTCTATCCTCAAACTCTCATTTCCTTCTTCTTCTTCACGAATAATGTCCATAAAGAAGGATATATGAGGTTCTTATATGAAAAATTAAGGTAGATATATCTATCATTAGATGATGACTTTAGGTTATCCATTTAGGAATACTATGTTTTCATTTCATCCACATTTGATCTTTGCATTATACATTGAGAGAAAGTAAATCCCTAGTACAATGTTGAATTCTGGCATGGGAATGACTACAATATTTGCGATAGTATTGTGCTCACTAATGTAAATAATAGAGTGTCTAAACACTAACGATGCTTGGATAATCCCACAAAGAGTTTGGACTGATAAATTTACTTTTAAAAAATTTGAAGATGATTCTAAATTTATTGAAATTATTGAGTAAATAAACGAAAGAATATCACTAGAATCAAACAATGTACTTGCTATATTTGGGAGAACAAGAATAGTACATTCCACCACATCATTTGGCACTTCAACTGTAGCTGTTGTGATAGTAAAATGATGACATTGTTCCCTTGGTCATTTCTGAGGTTGATGGTGATTCCCCTCAACTACCTTCAGTTTTAAAAAGTGACTAGAAAAGTGACCAAGTTGTCCAAACATATAGCATTGGAAATCAAGTAGGGAATGCACCATATTACCCTTGTCGTTAGTGTTGGGAATTTTTCGCTCCATGCCACTTCGACTATTCTGCGTAATGTGGCAATCTATACCACACTTGTAGCACTTACAGCTCATGATTAGGCAATTCCCTGAATGCTTCTTCATACATTTATTACCCGTGGGACTTTGTACATTCATTCATCCTCTTCCATGATAAAATATACTCACATTCATGGATCCATAAATCATTTAATGTTAGTTGATTTATGATTTAGTTGTGTCTCAGAAAAATGTAGTTTGACTTTCATCTCAAGTCACACAATCTCTTCATATCTATCATAATCTCGGTCAGCCAGATTCTTCTATAGATGAGGTCTCAGTCCCCCAACGAATCTACAAACATACAATTTAGATCCTTGATAAAATCTAGAGGTGTAATGGGAATGCCTTGTGATGTTCATCTCGTGGGTTCCCATATATTCATTCTCCTTCTTCTTCAGCTCAAGAAACTCCTTCTCCATTAATGTTCTCATCGATTTGAGGGAAATACATGATGAATAATATCCCTCAAAACTCTTCTCACTAAAATGATTCAACATCCACTCTTGGATTTGTGTTTTAAATGAGTTCTCACCACTAATAAGCTTCTCTTTCTATGTGATATACATCCAATGTAACCTTCTCTTGTTTAGGAGAGTGGAGCATAGAAAATATCTTCCTGATAGAGCATATCCACTATTCAGAAAACAATCGGATGGTAGATCCAATGATGGTTGTTGGTCGTTGACACATTAAGGATTCTACATAAAGTATTTTCCTTCACAATGATGTCGGTCTCTCAGCTTGATTCAAGATATTTCCCATAACATGAGTCAGTTGGATCATCATTCACATGAATGTTTCCATTCAAGATTCCACTACAGGGATATCAACACATGATTTATTACAGTCACCATTTGCATGGTTCTTCCTATTTCCCCCTATTTTCAAAATTAACAAAACCATAGTGAAAAGATTATTTCATTTATGAATCTTTTAACTATAAAGAATTTTATGTCTTAAAATTTCATGATTTAAACAATTACAGTTCTCTTTAAATCCTTCATAATGATTCATAAATTCTTATGATTGACCAATCATATCCCCCAAGAGTGTAAATCCAATAGTATATCTAGGCATGTTGTCATGTACAAGGATACCTCAATTCATGACCAAAACATCATGTCATAGTTTTCATTCTTAGGTACATCTCTGCCAGAGCTGCCTCTACCTACCCATATCCAGACATTGATGTATTTGCATAATAAACCACTTACTCAATTCTCACAAAAATACCAAGAATTGTTCCTATATTTAAAAATTACTGTAGGTTTCTTCCTAATTTTTTCATAGCCTAATTCCCATATATAACTAAACTTTTCTCTGATCCCAACTATGGAATCCTGCCATTTTTACATCATAACTTTTCATTATTTTCTACAAACAAAGGATCATTAATGTCTAGTGTCATGGAAATCAGGAACATAAAACATGAAAAAAAAACATAAAAATTCTTCTAATCAACTTGTAAGGATTAATCATAATTTCTTCCTTAGTAAAAACACTTCATCTCATAACCTGGAGACATACATCAAAGGAAAGGGTGAGCAGAAGGCCCAGTAAGGAAATCAAGGGAATCAGTTTACTTGTGAAATCAATAAGAACATAATGAAAACCACAAGACATGAGCAATGGAAAAAGAGGAATATCATAATAAAAATAACATGAATCAAAACATGAATATGTGGCTAAAAAATTTCATTTATACATTCATGAACATATCACTAAGGTTTATTCCAAAGGTGTCATTAAAATTACCATTGATTTTCACCAAGGTATCTAGAAACATGTCATATCTAGAGATTAATTTCATTACCCATTGAATTGGAGTTCTATTAGTGAGAAACCATAATATGTCTTTAATTTCATGTGAGACACATAGATCATAATGAAACATTTCCTAAATCACCCAAATAGAATTAATGTAATGGTTTTCACATCAAAATTGTGATGTTTTCAAATGTACTTAAAAATAACATCATTATGTCATTAATAACCAATGGAAATGGTGTGAGGGTAATATGTATGTCAATTCCTGAATCAAATAGATAAATTTTATATATTTATGAATACCCATAGAAATGAAAATAGATTTGGGTATCGACATACATAATACAAGAAAACCTATTGAGAAAAGAGAGAGATATTTTGAGATGAAAATTGTGCAGCATAACGACTACATAACATCGTTTTAGAAAAAGTAAAAAGAGGGGGAACATGGGTCAAACAATCAAAAAAAATTATAATATAGTGTGGGTACATAATAATATCATGTTATCAATATTTTTATGAGATACTACATGAAAAGAAAACATTAAATAAAAGAGAAGACTCTATTTATTTTACAAAATAATCGGCAGCCTAACAACATTGATAAAAAATTCTGAAAATATATTGTTGAGAGCGGAAAATGTCTCAAATCATTTGAAATTAAATGGAAAGTAATAAGAATATATAATAACACAACCACACATAAGAATATGGAAACTAAAAGAAATAACATAAATGAAATCATGACTAAAAAGAGGAGGGTGAAAGGTTTTCTTTCCTTGAAAAGTATCTTTGAAAGCTCAAATGTTGGGATCTTGGGGGGGTTGAGGGCACCTTGAGAGAACTCTTTGGAAGGTAAAAAGAACATATTTTCGTTGAAAGTATTTTGGAATGAAAATAATGAGGGAATGGCTTGGTATTTATAGGAAATGTAAGTGTATATTTTAATAATTTTCAAGACACACCTCATCAGTGGTATTTGAAAAACCATGGGCTTGCCTATGGTATTTTCCACATGGGACACCACATAAAATATATTGCTATTAAAAATCCTACCAGATTGGTTACATCATGATTAAATTATTAATAATTTAATTAAACACCCAAAACTCAAAACAATATTTTTGTTATTCACTGAAAATTCATCTGTTTTTGAAAAATCCCAAAAATTTATTCTAATATAATATGGATGCTATGAATTCAAAAATGAACTCAATTTTATTAAAAAATTATTTTTTAATTATTTTTAATTTAAATTTAAAATAAAATAATTATTTATAAAAAAACAACTCTTAAACAATAACTTATTTTGTAACACCTTGTAAAAGTAATAAAGTCCCATAAAATTACCATATAACCATAAAAATATTAAGTAACAATTTATTATTAAATTTTATGAAAATAGATTTTCATTTTAAATTATTAAATCAACTATTAAATTTTAAATAAAATATTTATGACCTACAAAAATTACAAAACTTATACTATGATGATTTTTTAACTTTTCAGATATCTAAATTGTATTTATACAATCACAGGTGATGTTTATATTTTTTTGGCTGATTTACTGTTCATTACTAATCATAATGGTATATTACTATTCATACTTTCCTATTCACTAAAAAAAGTTGATCCTATTTGACTCTAAATTTATTACTGATCATAACTATAGAAGACCATTTTTTGAAAATCATTTCATATTATTAATTATTTAAAATTTACGTAAATATTTTCAAATACCATTTTTCCCAAATTAATTAGTAATATGGAATTATAAATTCATCATTCATTTCTCCTAATATTTAAAAATTACAAATTTTACCATTATAGGAGATAAAAATTTTATTTTACAAAGGTATTAAAAAAATTATCTAAGGCCTCATTACATAGAGCCTTATAACACCTACATATGACCTAAGTGTAAGGTGTGCTATGGTGATAGAATCTTGTGGCGGCTCAGACAACATTGCCGTATTGAAGATTTCTACTAGCTTGATCTTCTCCCTTAGGAAATTTCGTTCAATCATCACATGTTGAAATTCAACTTGGGCATGGTCCAGATCATAACCCAGAGATGCTACCTCCTTCCTAAGCTCTAACAGATGGGCTTCGTACGGCCTGAGTCCACTAGATTTGGCCATTAACTCTTCTTTCTGTATTAATTATCTATGATCAATTGTATTTATAAACAATAATCATAATGTTAATAGTTTAGTTTCAAACGATAATATAACTATCGAAACCCAAAAGTATCACATCATTAATTAAAGGATTTAGTTTGTGGAGTTTAAAATGAAATAAAACACAAATTTAAAAAAAAAATCGAGTCGTTACATAAGTTCCCAAGAGATAACCATTGGTAAATACATATGTTTATAATGCACAAACTATTCACTAAGAACCTCATTATTCGGTGATCAATATCCTATAATAGAAGTACCAACATCTTTCTTGTGCATGATCCACTAGGAGGGATCCATCCCAAGGGACTAGTGGTCTCTAGATAATAATAGAATACTAACAATACTATGGTGAACAATATTCTAAGAGGGATTATCCCAATGGAATAGTGGTCTCTAATCATTTCAGATATTTAGTTAGTGTTACAATCCTCAATCCTGTTATGTAAATCCGATCGTTTCCTCTTCTGAATCACTAGTGTACAAGTTCTACTATTTTCACCTAGATTCATGTGATTCCCATTGTGCTCAAATACATTTTCACAAACCACACAAATTACTACTTTTACATAAAAATACCATGCATCACAACCAAAAAATAAAATATGTGTTTCAAAAATTATCACATAAAAAACCAATATTTCCTGTAAACAAAAAAATTCCATTGTACACACACCAAAACCATTTGATATAATTTTAACATAATTTTCACAACACATGAAACCAATTTTGTAACATCAAATGAAAATCATTGAATTAATCCAACCATTTTTCTATGGTCTAGGCCCATTTGAAATCCTCAAATAAACCATTTTATATTTAAAACATGATTCACATCATTTATATATTCCCAAATAAAATTTAACGGTGCACAACAAAATACAACAGGCCAAAATAATCCATTTTATTCTGAAAAACCAATTTCAAAACATTCATACCTAAATATTCTCTAAAGAGACATTTATCACCTTTAAAATGAATCATAGAATAGTTACAAGAAGTAAAATAATAATACATATATAAAAACACAACCATTCCCTGTTATAAAATCAAATTTCATCGTATTTTAATGAAAAAGAACATATAAATATTTTTTCTCTCTAAAAAATGATCCCTCAGACAAATATAATTAACCATGAATGAATATAAAAATAATATTTACATATTAGATAATCTAACCATCTAACTCAAATTTGGAAACTTCTATAAATTATTGAAAATCCACAACCACACCTCTATAAGACCCTATAAAGGAAAAACTATACCATAATACATCAATATTTTCCACGAACACACATGATCGAACCCCCATATAGTTCAATAATCCACTAGAAAATAAGACCCTAGGTAATAGGGAATGAAACCCATAGATAAAAATAAGAATCATGAGATAATCCACTTACTTGATTATTCATTGATGTTACCAGATCAAACCCAAAAAAGAATTATTCCCAATAGGTCCAATTAAGATTAGAGAGAGATATAATGGTTTAACAATGAATATGGGATTGATATGGTAGAATTACTATTAAATATCAGGAGGGAAGAAAATTTAATTTTCAAATTTTTAATGACCTGGAAAAGTAGCATGGTTTTCATGAATATCTTTATGTACTGTAGGGAAATTGTGTGTCTTTCACTATTTAAGAAAGATAAGATTCAAGGTTAGCCCACTAGGTTTGAAAAATGATGCGCTAATTGTGGGGTTCGCTACTGTTGAAAATGACACTAGTCAACCTAGATTCCTAGATAAGGGTGAACTATTTGGAAAACTGTGTGCCAACAATGCACTATATGTCCTCAAGCCCAAAAACATCATTTTTCATCAGGGATTATAGGAAAAATGAATGATAAATATGGTTGAAAAATAAATATAATAATACCTCAAAATGAAGTCATATACGTGATAACAAAATATTATTTTAATCAAAAAAAATTTTTGGATTAATTTAATATAACTTTTTAAATATAATCAAGTTGTAATATCATGAAAAATATGTAAATAAAATAATTAATATGTCCCTAATTAGAAATTAAATTTACTTTATAGATAATTTAAAATTACGAGGATGAAATTTTATTAAGTTTAAGAGAATGCAAAAACCTATTATTTCAAATATAAATATATATAATTTGAGATCATTTATAATTATACCGAAAAATAAATTTTAATATGATTTACTATAAATTGATATTTTATTTTTCCTGAAAATTTATATCAGAATATGTGTGTGTGAGTGTTTTAGTTTTATAAATATTTACTAGAGTAAAAATAATTTTTACTTAACATTGATATAGAAACATAATATTTTAATTTAACATAGATGTGCAATTACAAATATAATTACGTTGCTAAAATTGAAATTAGATAAATTTTATTTTCTATTAATGTAATTTGTATTCTATATAAGAATGATAATTTAATATTTGATATATATATTTTTAATCATGATTTGATATAAATATTTATATACCAGGTTCTTCTAAATATATAAAAATTCCTAAATATATATATTGATGATATGTTAATATATATATATATATATATATGTAGTCATCTGAAATAATATCCATATATGTATATATATAAAAAATAATGTGTAACAGATAATAAAATATAAGATAATGATTTTTTTAAAAATATTTATAAAATGGTTTATTAATATATGTATATATACATATGTAGTACATGGGTATATATATATATGACTATAATGAGAAGAGATAATCAACTAATGTCCATCATTTAAACTATAAGTACATGGGAACACGTAAAAATGAAACCCCCATGTATCAATAATATCAACTAAAAAAGGTAAATAATGAATGGTAAGGATTTTATAATCACAATGGTAGATGTAGAGGTCCACAATGATTTCGTAGTGTAAACTTTAACCATTCACTCATTTTAATAAACTAAATTATTTGATCATTGGTATACTAAAATATTTATATATTTATTGTTATCTCAGAACATTAAATCATCACATTATATATTATCAAATGATTTTTGAATTATACTATATTTTTAAATCTTATATTAATGAATAAAAAAATGTTTTTTTCAATCTAAAACAAATAGTGGTTATTTAGCTCAAAAAATTGTTGTTATAATAATGGTGAACATGACCTAGTACTTGTAATGATATTTCCCTCAATATAAATTTAAATATTTTACTTCCAGTAGTCAAGGATTATAATTTTTTTTGTTTGAATGGATTTAATTATATTTATTGGATTTGTTTTATTATATATTATATTTTATGAACCACTTAAATCGAAAAATATTAATAAATTTATATAAAATAACAATTTTAGGAATGTGATGTCTATAAATGGAGTAAATAATTTATCTCATCTGAGAGATCATATTTATGTATTTTGTTTTTCTCTGGATGTACTCTAGATTATGTCATGTAATTATTCATATATAATATCATTCATGGAAAAACCATATAAAATTTGTATAATAGACAAAATTTATGAAAATTCTCATTATATAAAAAATGGTACAAGGGTTGTGTGATAAGGGATTCATATGCTCATGGGTTTTACATATGGTGAACACTTATTTTTTAATGAATAATAATGGGTATATGTTGTTAATAACTCAATATTAAAAAATAAATTCCATTACTGTTATGAATATGTAATATTTACCTCTTATTCATTAAATATTTGATCAACATCGTGGTGTCCAATAATTCTGAAATAATGATCTTCTATTTCATAGACATTAAGTAAAATTTATTAAGGTCTATATAAAAAATAAAATTTCATACATGGTAAGGGAATTAAAATTTCAAATAAATTTGTTTTTTTTTCAATTCTCCTTCTAGGTATATGTATATAATGCTTTGAGTATTGAAGAATTATCTTGATATTTTTTTTATTATTTGTTGATGTTCTAATATACAAAAAAAATTATTAAGACAATGAGGAAACTTTATGTATTTCTGAATGATACTAATAGAGAATTCATATATGAAATTTACGGGGTTTTTATTTTGTTATAATATTAATTTTTTATAGGACATGTTGTCTCTAATAATGAAACATCTATTAACCCTTAAAAGAGTAAACCTATAAATGAATGGTCCACACTAATGAATACATCTAATTAAAATAAATTACATGGTTTTTATAATAATTATAAAGATTATATTCAAATAATTTTTTTAATTATATATTATGTTGACTATGATGTCCCATAAAGTTGCAAAAAAATATTATCATAATAGAATCCAAAGATGGTTTTGAATAATTAATGAAAATTTTAATGATTGAACTAATTATAACATTAAAATTATGGTACAAATTTTTTTTAATCTATAATGATAAGTGAAATAAAGGAATAATATTTTGCAATTTATAAAATAATAGAGTTTTATCTTATATGTGAAATAAATTACTGAAAAATGATAAAAACTATTTAATTCTATATTTGGAGACAACAGTTATACAATTTTATTTGTATATTTATAAGAACTATCTTTATGTTATATTATGTAACATATATATGTATTGAGTAATATTTATTCCCATATTCATTCAAAATGATTTCATAAAGACAAATTGTTAGTAGATAAAACTACTAACGGGAATTGAATATGCAATTGACTAAAAAAAAGTGATTCAATATACATGGAATGCAGATTCAGTATACAAGATTAGGATGATTTATGATTTATGTTTATGGAAAATGATATAATGTTATTGGATTTATTAATTTCATATATGATAAATATTGGAATAAAGGTAACTTCATTCATTATCCGATATAATTTTGTAACATTTTTACAATAGATGTTAAAGTAGTATTTTTGGGATGATAAGGACCTGAATATGTAGATTATAGACATAGAGTAGAACAGATTTACAAAATTAATCTATGAAAACTAACTATTATTATTTAGAAATATCCTATGAGTGCGATTAGTACTAGATCATATGTGTTTATTTCAAGATGTTTCTTATAGAAAAAATTTCACTAAACACCAATGTAGAACCAAAATGTTTGTTGATTTAAGAGGATACTTATTATAGGATAATATGAAGTAGCAAATAGATTAATATCTGTCACAATTCATTGTAATCCAATATGTAATGGTCAAGAGAAAACATCAAAAGGTGGTTCTAAAACATTTAAATTTAAAAATATAGATATTGGATAATATAAAAATAGAAATAATTAAGGGGAATAATAAAAAATGAAATTTAATTAAAAAATAACAATCATTATAGGTTAATATAAACAATAATTCACTTTCCCATAAAATAATATTGGATATTCCAAGTGATAATTTTGTATGACACTATATTAACAAATGTTTATGGTTTTTTTGTGTATATCGTATTATTGTATCAAGTAATGGCCCTTGATTTGTAACTATATTTTGTATAACTCCTTATAAATATCTGAAATCTATGATACATTTAATAATTATCTACCACTAATAAATATGTGAGCAGTTTTAATAGTATATCCAAATATTTTTTACCAATCAGTGCCATGTTTACGAAAATTTCATGGAAAATATGACACATATCTTTAACTAGTATAATTCATAAATACTGATAGTTTTTTCTCTATAATTTAAAATGAACCACGTACAGAATATTATTGTAATGAAGGACATGAACTATCATATTGTGTTGATGTTGGGAAAATGGGGATTATTGGTCATAATATCAATGAATAGACAACAAATAAATTGTAAAAATAGAAAAATAAATCAGTGAGGATCAACGTAGATAGAAAATTAATGTTGATAATCATAGGATGTGCATGCAATTTTTCATGAAACATTCTGGGATACAATATAAATTCGACAGCAGAACAAGTTTGTAGCATGGCCAGAAGGGTTTTCTTAGTCTCCAAATGATGGATACTAGTGTTGGGAATCAAAGTAATAATGGTGGGAATGATTTTTACACCAACAAACCAGGATTTAAATAAAAATATTCAGAATAAAATTCTCCAACAATAATTTAATATAAATAAATCAATAAACCAATCCTCAAACAATATATTATGAATAAACAGAAACTGAATACAAGAATAAATTGAAACCGTGCAACACAATTTCCACATAACCTTTTTGTCACGCCCAACCACAAGAACAACATGTTCAAAGGGCACAACCGTACCTGAATCTTGAACATGAAATATATATCGGGTCTAATGAAGCTATGTGGAAACTGTTGGGTGTGTTATTATTATATTATTTAGGTAATCACCATAGATTCTATACAATAACATTCTAAAAACGATCCAAAAAACCTAATATAAATACATTTTGAAATATGATTTTAATCATCCGGAGAAGCTAAGAAAATATTTCCATATGATTCCCATTTAAAAAGTAAACACAACTTTTCTTTTAAAAAACCATTTCACATTCCACAACCAAGTTCAAAACCAATGTTCAAAAGAAAATCCATACTCAATGACCAAAAAGGGATATGCATAAACTAAAGAACGCTGAATAAGCAAGAAAAACTAAAGAATCCAATATCCTACATATATCATAATGTAAAAAATAACATATATCTTGTACGTCATGAATACTTATTGGACATATTTATAAGCAATCCTCGAATGTACTCACATCATACTGACCATTTTACATAAGGTTCTACTCAATTGTCAGTAACCAACAACCCACTTTAAACTATCCAATCCATGGGGATGTCCACATGGCCCCTCAACAAATGTTGGGGGTATGAACCAATCTAACATACGTTCAAAAAGAACCCATAAATATACCCATCAAATGATTCCTTGGAATCCCATTATAATAGTTTATGGTGAATACGAATTTCCTCACATGTGTGGTTCAATGAAAACCCTATACCAATGTGCTTTCATAACACAAACACTGACACAACCTATAGGATACTCCTCACTCTATGGAATCATCCATACTGGTTCCAATCTCATAAAAAGTAAATTGCAAGTTCCCGTTAGTCCATCACGTTATCCAAGTTACAAAAATCACTTTTCAAAGCATCATAAAATTCTGATCGGGCCTTGACACTACATAAGAAATCAAAACATTTTTTGAGACATTATAAAATGCCAACCAATCCATTAAATTTTTTAATTAAAACCCATTTCTAAAACCATTTCAACTATAAAAAACATTCCATTAATAGTACCCAATAGCCTCTCTATCACATTGTTTTTAAGAAACCTTCCAAAATGTTAAAAAATACCAAGAACACTTTCAGATCATTTGATTTTTAACACAAAACTCCATACCATCTCAAGAGAAAAAAATTAATCACATTCCCAAAATAAATTCCATTTAAAAAACCTTTTAAAAACCATGAAAAAAATATAACATACATAATGTTTCCAAATATGACTTCATAATTCTTATAAAAACAACCATATACTAAAATAATAAACGAGCCATAGTTTCGAACACAACATAGTTACCAAAACCTTGTCTCCAAATTCAAAATCGGCCAGGTTTTGGATAACTCATTTGAAGTCATGTTTTAAGTCACATGAAGTACTAACCCACAATTTAAAACTCGAATACAATTTATGTGGAAAATGGGAAATCATGGAAGGATATGCATTTGAAAAATAGATGTCTATGTAGAACATCCCCTTTAACATCCATCATAATTTGACTGCATGTCCGTGTGTGCAACCCATGACCCCGTGGATGGAAAAAAAAATCAAATTTCACTCTTCATGTATCCAAGAATTTAACCAAAATCATTTTTAAGAAAAAAAATCTCTTTACCACCAACCCAAACAATTTCAAAAAATTAAAAAAAAACAAAAGTTAGAATTTAAAAATAGGAATAACCTTTAGAAAAATTTTACCAGAAATCATCATTCCATGAAGAGGAAAACAAATCACGCATCATTCCTAATTCATAATTCCATACAAAATAAAAAATATATAACCAAGTCCAAATATCACCATATGTTTTAGAATTTAATTTTTAATAAACTATAGTCATTTAATCAAACACCATGGATTAATTTAAATATATGCATAATTAGATAAAAAATTTGAAATTTTTTTACCTTTTTACAACATGAAAAATAAAAAAAAATTACTTCTAGCACACAAAAAGTATTATTATAACACAATTAAATTAAGTAACAACAAAATGTTTCATAAATAAAATGTATGGAAACACCTACATCAATTACAAGTGAATGAAATGATCCTTTGAGATATGGAAGAAATATGCTCAAAAGAAAACCCACACACCCAAAAAACGACGAAAAATAACCCACACATCAACCTTATCCCACAGGGAACAGACAAGAGAGGTTCAATTAAACATAAACCATGGTATAAAGAGAGTGAAGTGATTAGTGGTGTAAATCAACCAAAAAAATGAAGAACTCACAATATAACATTCAAAATGCATCAATGGAAAAAAATGGGGGATTTTTGGAGGCTTCCATGGTGATCCTAGGTCACAAACGGGGAGGAAATCCCAATTTAGGGATAAAAAGTGGATGAGAAATGTGGAAATTTGAAACAATTAACGATCAAGGAAATGTGAACGGATTAACCTCATGGTTTAAAAAACAAATCACTAACGGTGTGAAACCTACAATAGATGATGGAACCCCACCTCAGCCAGAAACATGGTATCCCAAACTGGGTTCAAAACATGCTAAATTAAATTGTCCAAACTATATAACCAATGCATTCTTACCACACAATTTCCTTTAATTATGCTCAGGATGTGCACCAAGCCCCACGCACTATCCTTAAATCAACATGGTTCCTCCTATGCCCAGAATGATTTAGTTCAAGACATTATAAAATCATGAATGTTATACTATTCAAGAAGTAAATGAACTGAAAACATCATCTATCTTAATAGGTTAAAAAGTTAACCCTAAAACATACTCCCAAACCCTAAATAGACCAATAATTGAATAAGAACATTTGAAATTCATAAATTTTATCTAAGAACACAACATGAACTTTATCCAATATATCCAATGCCAAGAAAACAAAAAAATACAATTAATTCCATGGTTGGGGTGTGATAATTAATTACACCACAAACACTTTCATCCCCTAGAAATTCAACAAGTTGAATGAGGATAAAAACTAAAACTAGAAATAGAATAAATCCATATAGAGACATAAACCTTATGGTGACCTTTTATGACATAAATTACACCTGACTATTTGTAGAGGACATTATATTTCCATTAAATATTGAACATCATCAATATCCAACCTTAGGTTTCCCCACATAATTCAAACCCCCAACATTATGGCTCTAATATAGTAAACCCCAGAAGAACTAACCCAAACATCCCCGCACAATTTATACAACACTCCAACTAAAACATGGAACTCCAAACCTAAACCAAACCCATCAGAAAAAAGGTGAAACCCATGGGGAGGACCCATACTAAATAAGGAAAACACCAATATTCATTAATTATAAAGGGATAAAAAATATTAAAATAGAGCATGATCAAAAACTAGATCTGATCCTCAAATTGGATAAGAGAACACCATAAAGCGATACATATTAATGAAAAATGGCACCAACACTACAATTATAAATGAATAAAACAATCAATATTCTTAAAAAAATAGAACTCCAAAAAATCATGGAAACTACTGAAGAGAAACTTTAACTCTCTCCACTAAAATGTTGTGTAAGAAAACTAGGCCAAGGTTTCCCACACCCCCCAAAAATCTAGGAATGTGTGAAAATAATCACTCTATAGAATATGGATTGATCCATGATGTTTGAAGCATTTGATACCCACTGTTAGGAGAAAACACCCTCATATCAAGCCCTACTCCTCGATAAATGACTCTTACAAAACATCATAATGTCACCCAAATGGCTTCAATAAAGACAATCCTTCAGAATATTATCTAAATATGGAATCAAATGCCTAAAATGGACACATTTAATGAACAAAAATGATTGTTATAATGATAGAACATTTTGTGCTAGGAATTTAAATTTCTCAAAAATAGGTTCCTCTGGTACCCACCTCTTTCAAATGGAGATCCTTCATGAGGACAACCTACAACTGACTTCCCCCTAATATCTAGATCATTTAAAAATGACTAATATATAAACTTCTCAAAACTAATAACCTTGGTGGATATGTTTCACTTGTTGATAATAGGAAATACCCCCTTAATGAAAAGATGGTATTTCAATTGATCGTGAAACGCTACCTCTGGAGAAAAAGGAAACTAGCTCCTTGAAGATTCAAATACAATATTTCACTATGCACTAGTCTCACTGAATACTCATGATCCCAAGAAGTTTATTCACCTTCACCTCCTTAGGTAAAAACTATATGGTGAATCTGAATAAAAACCTTCCCAATACATTCTATAATTTTATGACATTAGGACAATAACCTTCCACATTTCCAATTCAAATCCTTTAAAAACCCATGACAACAAATACACTCCTAGATTTGGGAGTTCCCAATGTTCTGAAGACACTCTCCACATTCTCAGTCTATTCTATGTCCTCTAATGGACCACAATCACCATAGATGATCGGAAATAACTAAGAATAACCATAAATAGGGCGACACCCACTATAATTCGTGGTGACCATTAATGGAAACATATTATAAACAACACACGGAGATCAATACCTGAATAAACATCAACATGATACTTAACCAAATGAACATCTAGAGAAAAAAATAATAAGATCAAAATCCAAACACAACAAACGCAATAAAAAATACACTTTTTTAATGAAATAATTTCATACACAACATGAAAAAAAGGCTATTTCCACGGTTCAAAATTATGTCAATAGGGCCCAAAACTGTGACCATAGGCTAAAACCATGGTTTTTCCCAACCATGGGAACTATCGTCATGGCAGTAGGGTCTAACCTATTTCTACAGTTTTAACTATGGCTAAAGGAGGCCTATTGCCATGGTTTGGAAAACAGTGCATATAGGTTTCTCCATTGTCAAATTTGGAAGTTGACCTATAGACACAATTTAATCTGACGAAATAGGGCCATATTTCTACAGTTTTAACCATGGATATAGCCCAAGAAAACCATGGAAATATCTTAATAAAATATTTCCCTAGCTGGAATTGATCCCAGCACCTTCCCTTCATGTTCCAGCACCCTAACCACTACACCACCATGGATTTGGTGTATATATCTATATAATATTTATATATATTATTAAAAACAATTGAAATATCTATAAAAATAGTGGCAATAGTTCTTCTCTCCATTTTTTTGTTCGGAACGTTTTTCTCCCATGCAAGGGAGGGGGACCTATAGGAACGGTTTTCAAAATTGTGGTTATAGGCCATCAAAAAAATACCTATAGACACGGTTTTGAAAACTGTGGAAATAGGTGTGAGATAGAGTCAATTTTTTGAAAACCATGGCTATATCCCATTAAAAAACCTATATCCATAGTTATAAAACTGTGGCTATAGGCCACATAACCGTGGTCATAGCCACTTGTCACCACGATTTTAAAACTGTGGCTATAGTTCTGTTGTTGTAGCCTGTTTTTCTAGTAGTTATTTCAATTTCCAAAACCTACTTCTTCTATAGTCACAACCCAAATACTAATACACATTTTCCAAATAAATTCGAACATCAAATCCTGTTTTCACAAAAAAAAATCCATCCCAAAAATCATTTCTCTTTTTGATAACTAATTTTACAAAAACCATTTCTCTTCTAAAACACTATTTTCTAAAAAAATTCCCCTTACAAAATAAACTCACACCAATATTTTGGGATGAGGAACAAGTTGACACACAATACATAGAATCATGGTTAGGGGTACATGCCCAAACTTACCATAATCAATTATGGAGAACTTGAACTATGAACTCAGACTCCAAATGGGTCACTATAGCCAGCGATATCACATCATGATACTAGATCACCTCCATTTTAATTCAACATCTACATACCCAAATCATGGAAAAATGGCTGAAATCCCAGAAAACATGTGGAAACATGAGGATCCAAACAAGCATGGGTTCATGACTTTTCACTTGTACATTCATTTTTAGTCTTAATAGTTCATATATCTAATTTACCTAAAACCCATAAAACAATAGCCTCCTTTGATACCATATTGTCATGATCCATGATGGGATAACATTAAAATCTATCACCCAACCCATTCGGAGTAATGGAACGATGGTTGTTTCCAATCCCCAAGGGAACTTATACAGGTACGGGAATCGATGTAATCATTATGGGAATGATTTTTTATCAAACAAAATAAGATCAAAATAAACAAAATTATAACACATGAAAACCAAATAAATATAAATATAAATAAATCTATAATCTAATACATATATATTAATGGAATAAAAAATTGAAGTTGAATACAAAACTAAAACTGAATGATGAATCTGAATCTCCACATGATCTATTGTTCACCACTAACCAAAAGACCAACCTACTCCGAGGGCACAACAGAACATGAAACCTGAACCTATAAAATAGCTCTTGTCCAATGAAATAGTGTTGATGATATTTGGTGTGTGATAAAAATCATAGTTGTTAATCATTATAGATTACATTGTATTCCATTCCAAAAACAATCCACAAACACTACTTTAAAAAACATGAAAAATTTGGATTTTAGTCATTTTAATAAACCAAAACCAACATTCCACAAGTTTCCCTTAAAAAAACAAATGCATCTTTTATTTAAAAAATTAATTCCCTTTCCAAAAACCAATTAAAAAAATATCCAAATGAAAATCCATACCAAATGAACAAAAAGGGTTGTTTAGAATGTAAAGGAAAAAAACAAGAAGATTAAAAAATCTAATATCCAACATGTAACAAAATGTAAACAGAACAAACAAATAGTATTTCTTGAGAATTTCATGAACATATCTAGAATAAATCCCTATAATTACTTAGTTCAGACTCACCTATATTCATACGGTGCATCTTCATAGCCAATAACCCACTGACAACTCTAAATTATCCAATCATTTGGCATATTCCTCCTTGCCTCTTAGCAAATCCCAGGGTAACAACCTATCTAATCCGTGATTGAAAATAATCTATCAGTATCCCCTCTATATGATTCTTACGAGTCTTATGATAATAGTAAAAGGATTATGGGAAGTTCCTCAAATAGATTTTTCAACAAATAATATCAACCATCATGATTTCCTTACCCAAATAGTGATCCCACCTATGTGATACCCCTCACTCTTGGGAATCCTCTATATAGGTTCCCAAAACATAACAATCCAATCACACTTTCAAATCATGAAATCAAATTCATATAGTTTCAAAAAATGATTTTCGAAACACCACAATATACCAACTAGACCGTCACACCACATAAGATCTCAAATCATTTCATAATTGAATTTAAAATTTCAAGTAGGTCATTAATATTTATAATTCAAAATCATTTCCAAATCCAGTTTCCAATAAAATCATGCAAAAGAATGTTCCAAATTCCCTTTGAATTGCATGATTTTAATTTCTCCTTCCCATGTTTTATAAAATTCCAAAAGATCATTCACATATTATTAGTTTTTAACAAAATACTTTAAAACATATCATGTTCCAAAAAACCCTCACATTTTGAAAACAATTTGACTCCCATAACCTATTAAAATACATGATGAATAAAATACAACATAAATTATTTTCCCAAAAGAACCTTCATCATATTTAGAAAAACAACAATTTTACAAAATGAAAAATAAGCTATTATTTGGAACCCCACTTAGTTACCAACCAATGTCTCAAAATTCCAAGCAAACAATGTTTTGAAGAACACATTTAATGAAACTTTTTACATCTCATTAAGCACCAGATCACCATTTATATTTCAATTAATATTATTTAAGAAAAGCGTAAAGGGAGGAAGGATAAGATTTTAAAAAAATTGATAATCAATAAAAACATCACATTTAAGTGCCATCATCATTTTTATATCCATCCTTGTGTGCACTAAGTGAACCCAATTATGTGACAACAAACAATTTCAATCTTCTTATATCCTTGAATTTACTGAAAAGAACACTTTTAAGAAGCACCAATATATTTACCTAAATAACCAACAATTTTTTTCAATTAAAATAGCATAACTAATATTTTAAAAATTTTAATAACCATTCAATACATTTTACCTGAAATTATCATGCCTTGAAGAGGCATCCAAATCACACATCACTGCCAATTCATAAATCCAACCAAGCTACCAAAATTATTATCAAGATGAAATATCATCGTAAATTGACAATTTATTTTTTATAAAACAATAGTAATTTCATCAAACACATTACATGCATTTAAATATAGGCATTATTAGAGAAACCATTTTAAAAACATTTGTCTCAATTTTCCAACATGAAAACACCAAAAAAATCCCCAAACACACAAAATGTGGGATCATAACATAATAAAATAATTATAGGAATTAAAAATCATCAAAAAATGATCCAAAAAATGGATGGAAACAACTACATCAATGAGATGGTAATGAAATGGAAATTTCAAAGAAAAAAATCCCAAAAGATAGTCCTCACACCATAACAACCAAAATAACACACACTTCAACTATAACCTACATGGCTCATTCAATAGAGGTACCACTGAATAAAAACCAAGTAACCATTAGAGGGAAAAGGGGATAAGATAAAATTGGACAAAAATTAGAAAAACTCACCATAGAACATTAAATATGCATCCAATGTCAACGAAAGGCCAATGAAGGTAGATTTGGGGATTCCACGGTGCTCTTGGGTTGAGAAAGGTGAGAAAATAACAAATTTATGTTAAAATATTTGAGGATAAAATAGTTAACTTCTAATATTTTATTATCATGGAATCTTTCACATTTTCACTACACAATTTGAAAAATAGTGCACCAATCATGAAAGCCCTACTGGAAATGAGGTAAACCTACAATGGCCGGCTAAATGGTCTCTATATCCATGCCCCAATTGTGCTAAATTACACATTCAAAGTTTTAGTACCCCTCTAACATATTAATCATAGTTTCCTCTAACCATTATCATGTAACGTGACATGCCTAAAGCCCCAAACCTCTATACGTAAAATTTCTCCCAAGCACTGCATAGTTTATTAAAATCCATGCTCAAAACTCCTATGTCAAACCATCGATAGAGGAAATGGTCTTAGAACATCCTATGCATTAACATTCTACACTGTTAACCCTTAAAACAAAATTCATAAATTATGTACAAGACAAAAACTCACAAAGAACATCTCAAATACAAAAAACTGAATCATGAATTCATCCCAAACATCTTCCAAATTATAAATGCCAAGAAAAAATTAAAATTAAAATAATACCATGGTTGGTGTTGGACATAATTTCGTGTTGGATATCATCACTTCATCAATGTATCACCATGTAATGGAATTATATAGTTCAGTAAGAATGAGAATCCTTTTCCAAGTCACTGTAGAAATACTATAGCAGTACTGTAGCAGGCACTATTCAATACTGCAGCTGTAAGAACTATTCATCCATTTGGGCCTTGGGGCCACTAGTTTGGTCCTCGGGTCTTGTAAGGATTTCGGGACAACCAAGGCCTTCGGGCCAGTTGATTCTCAAGGCCTTTGGGCCACCCCAAGGCATTCGGGCCACATGAATCCAAGCCGTAGACACACTACAAAAAAAGAGCAGCCCCAGATGAAGATTCAGAGCAGGTGCACTCACCAGAACAGAGCCAAATGGATTTTCAGAATGGGAGGGTATGGATATGCCATCGGTACCAACCTGTTCTTGAATGGGAAGCCTAGCCAGACAGTCATGAAAATGTGGAGATCTACTATCATGATGCAGATACTAGGGAGGGGTATTCTTTGTTTATAGTCTGGTTGAATTACCTAAGACCTTCGGGTCATGTAATCACCTAAGCCTACGTGCCATGTAATCTCTGAGCCTACGGGCCTTGTAAGGGTTTCCTCTCATCCCTTGAAAGGGGGGTTATACAAAATCAATAAAAATAAAGGCCTTCAGGCCATTCAGGCTATATTTTTTTTAAATATCACCCATGTTTTAAATTTTAAATTAATAGAGCTCTATCACATTATTGATATAATATTACCATATAAATTCACGAACTACCCACTGAATGAAAATAATGGGAGCTTAACTTGTCTAATTATGAAATTCTTCAATATATTTGGGAAACTAGAGTGAAATATTTAGGATATGTGATAAGATAACATGTTATTATAATTAGAGTTTCATAATCTAAAAGTTGTGGCATGGGATCCTTAGGGAGAAATGGCGTATACATACATGAATTTTATCAGAGATTAATGTATACCCACAATTTAAAGGATAAAATTTTATAAATGAATATAATTGGTGAAAAAATATATAAATATAAAAAATGAACACCATATTACCACTCTAATAATATAATATAATCTATTTTATTACATCATCAACATACAATATAGATTTATAGAAATTTTAATAGAACATAATTGATATAACTACTGATTTTTTCCCATAACAACATAGGGGAAAACTATAATCATAAGATCTCAAGGAACAAATACAAAAAAGTATGAAATAAATATAAAATAATTTTTTATTATAATGAAATTGTAAATGGTAAAAAATTAGTTTTTTAATGTAAGGGAATGATATTTTTGATAAATTGGCCATTAAAATAGTAACATTCCAAAATTATTGATGTAATAGTAATGTAACTATTTTAAAAATAGATTCAAAATATAATTAAAAATATCATTTTCTAATAATATAATAAAAAAATAATTATGTATATATATCATGGAATAATACTATAATCATAGTCATATTTCCTTGAATAAATATCAAAATTATTAAAAAATTGTTTTGTATGATTATATCACAAAACACATGATCTTCAAAACTTAATGGGTTTTTTATTATTATTAAAATTATCATATAAAAAATTTATTTTATCAAATTAGACCTTAATTATTCAATTACCATGTTAAAATTATCAAATATAATTTTTTGGGGTTTTCATATATGGATAAATTCTTTCCCAAATAATTGAATATTATATATATATTAATGTTTTTCAAAAAATCATTCTAATACAAAAATATTTTAATAATTAATCCTCAAAAAAGAATATTTTTTTTAAAAAAAATTAATTTTATTAAAATAAAATTAATTTCCAAATTCATTAGGGCCATTGAAATATATAAAATTTAATATAACATATATAAAAATAATTGGAAATATAATAAATATTTAAAGAAATATTTTATTAAAAATGGATTTTAATTCAAAAAATAATGATCAAAAACTACATTACATGTGTTAATAACAGTATTTCATTAGTAGGTGTATGAAATTGGTTTTTCATTTCCCATAAAAAATATTTTCAAAAATAAGTCTTGAATATAATAAAAAATTACCCTCAATTATTTATATATTCCCAGGATAACTCTTCTTCCTTTTAAAATATTTGTCCTCCAAAAATCCCTATGAATATTCTATTCACTTTTTTATTAAGGATTTTGGTGTTCTTTATAAATCATAATTCTTCTAATTTTTATGATATTAGTTCATAACATCCATTCTAAGCTTCTATTTTTTAATCGTTTTAATTTATTTTCATCAGTATCCTATTTTCATATTCAATGAAATTGTAAATCTATTATTTTATTATTAATTATTAACTAATATTTTATCTCATCACTCAATGTTGATATGTTTTAAAGATGTATAAATATTTTTGTTTCCCTAGCACCATTATATAAAAACCCATATATTCCTTCGATTTTTTTTCATAAGAAGGAATTATTTCTATGTGTTGGGACTTTCTATGGATGATTAGTGATAATGTATCATGTGGAGCCATTATTAAGTCATCGGTAGATTAGACATGATTTTCGAACAAGTCCATATTTTAAAAAAATGAGAAAATTTCTAGTATAGTTTTGATAAATAAATATTGAATCCATAGAAAATATTAACTATGTCTAAAAAAAAGATTTTCCTCCTATGAAATCTTCCTTATTCCCTAAAGTCTGAGATCTGGTTGGTGGTTTCCCTAATATTTTTTTCTAGACGTCAGAGTTCAGAAAACCCTCAATGCTCTTAATACTTATATTGGTTTCTTGGTTTAAGCAGAGGTGGCCTTTGGTAGATTAGTTCAATAGGTTTTTCTTTGGCTCATGGAACTTACAATAGAGGGATATAATGGTATTTCTTGATAGCCACAACATTATTACTTGATTCACATCAGAGGAGGATCTCATCATTTTCGCATCGAGTTCTCCCTGAAGATTCAATAGATATCAGTTCTTTCTTTTATGTTGGCCTCTCTACTTCTATATTAATCGAAACCCTCCAACAGTTGTGGTTTGGGTGAGTTTTATGAATATTAAATTTACACATCAAAATCATTTAGTAATTATGATGATTGGAAATATTGATGGTAGATTACTCTGTTCTAATAGTCAGACTATATCTATATGTCATCCTTTCAACATGCAGGTTTGTGTCAAAATGGATGTTTCAAGGATACCTTTAGTGTATATCTAGGTAATTGTGGGTGAGGATTAGAGGTGAAAGAAACTGGTTGTCTACGATTCATGGGTGTATTTCTCTTCTACCTGCAATTGGTTGGGTCATTCTATAGACAAGAGTCACATGGGATATCATGTTTCTGTTAGGAAGGTGGGTAGATGTAACACCCCGAGATTTCATGAAAAAAAATATTCTTTTTAATTTCATTAATTTCTTGTGTTGTACGCTACACCAAAAGAAGCTTTCACAACATGCATCCCTGACTTACCTTTCATTACACGCAATCACGACCTTCCTCGATAGCATGTGTAGTATGCAATACCGAGTTTCACTAAACGAGATATTATTATAATATTATTATAAACTATTCGTTATGAATAGTAATACCCACTTTTTGAAATTTTATAAATTTTATCTTTCAAAATGGACTTCATTTTTTGATTCTAAATATCGAAATTAGCTTTGGGTGAAATTTTGGTACTTTTCGGACAACTTTCATATTCTGATGAATAGTTAAAATTACTAAATTTTAATAAAAAACAAATTTTTTAATCGAAATAATTAATAGTGATAAATTATTAATTTGAGTGGTTTTAAAGAATATTTAGAATATATTTTTATAATTTAATTAAATTTTTGTCATTGGATGTAATTTCACATTTAAACCAGACATAAACAAGTGTCAATCTTTTGATAGTTATTTCTCTTAAAAAACACGCTATTTATTTTGACGACGGGAATACATTTTTAAATTAGTTAATGTAACTGATATGTTTTGAATTTGGTGAAATAGACATCATTTTTTAATTCACAATATCAAATATAGCTTATGCCTAATTTTTGGTATTTTTCTGGAAACTTTCTTTTTTTGATGAATAGTGAAACCACTAAGTGGTAGTTAAAAAACTGAATTTTTCATAAAATTTAATTTTACCGCTTCTGTGAGTGTAATTTCGAAAATCCGAGAGACGCAGTTAATATCAAGGACTAAAATGTGGTTCAATGAGATGAAAATAATTTTTGGTGAATAGTATCTTTTTACTTTTTTTACCACGATTAAAAGTAAATATCGTAATTAAGTGTAAAAATGGTATTATTATTATCCTAACACATGTCCTAATTCTATTAGATAAGTGTAATTTGACCGAAAACAACCTTAGGAATAAAATATGAACATTTAGGCCCACTTGGATTAGATTAAGACATTTATTATCAATTTATTTAAAGAAGGGTTAAAATAGTTAAAATCAAAGTTTAATAACTAAATAATTTTTAATATAGGGTTATACATAAAATAAATTCTACTATAAATATTCATTAGAAATATAAAAATATTTCCTAAATAATTGTATTTTATTTATAATTTTTAGACATTAAATAATTTAATTTATTTATGACACAATGATGATGCCGTAATTATCTTATTAATGAAATATTGACATAATTCATGTTATAAATACCCAAATAAAGGTAATTTGAGACTTTTTATGAATTAAAATAATATTATATGTTAATATGACATGTTAGTATTGATTTAATAATTTTTTTTCGAACTAATCATTCTGATATGATTTTCACAAAAATCAATTACCAAATATTGTCAAAATTGACATAAAATAGTTTTTAAAACAAATACTACATTATTAATTGTAATTTTATTCCTAAAAATCTATGGTTCGGCCAAACTAATTAGATATGATTATATATATCAATAATAGACAACGTGGGGTTCGTTTGGATTGATATAGTAAGTTTATTAACCTTATAGTGTATGAAAAAAAGAAGACACGGTAAAAGGTAAATTATCTAACATAAAGTTAGATCTAAATGATAAGGTTAAAATTGAGACCTAAACGTGTCTAAATTATATTGGATGAGATTATTTCGACCCATCCCCACCTTAGATTCGAAATATATCAATTTGGAGTTATAAAAAACCGAATTTGACTTTAAAATAAAATAATATTTTTAGTTATTCTAAAGGTTCCCCTCTCCGCCCTTATAAAAGGGCACCTCCTCCCTCTCTTCCTCACACCACTTTGAGCCTTCAATCTCAGAAAAACCCTCCCAAATTCTATTCTCCACTTCCCTAGAAAAATCCTATAGGTCATGGTCTTCTTCAAAGTCTAATTTTAGTTCCCTATGAGAAGGTCTCAAAGAGGCGCTTCAAAGAAAAGGTAATGTCCGTTACCGATTCTTTCACCTTTGTTTCTTCTTCCACTTCCTCTTCTTAGGTTTTTTCATTATGAAGTAATAATAGCAGTATCAATAATATACTGATATGTTATTATAATTATGAAACAACCATATTTCACCATCTATCCATCCTACAGAAAACGAAATTATCGCGCGTGCGTACGTACGGAATACCATCTCCACGCCATGGTGTAATCTATTTTCCACCACCACCTTACATGGATTGGTATAATAGTGTAAATATTAACTATATATTATTATTGTAAAGTGATATTGATTCTGCAATATTATACATACACTCCAATAAAATTACACGATCATGGGAACGATATCATCGCTCATGCGTACGTATGGAATATCGTCTCCACGACGCGATGATATTCATTCTCAATGATTAACCATTCATAAATGATTATAAAGTATATATAATAAGTAATCATGAAATATATGACATAATAATGATACTGGATTTATGTATATATATGTATTTCATCCAATTAATTCCATTCAATTCAATGTGAAAACGAAAACAACGTTCATGCGTACGTACTGCCTACCGTCTCCATGAAAGGTGTATTTATTATGATTTATCAATCTATTATATATAAGTATATTCTGAATATATATTATATATAAATAATATTTTATATTCTGAAAGTAAGTAATCATTATCTAAGTAATCATATGAATAATTAAAAGTGAAAAAACGGACGACAAATGAAACGATTTTAACCAAAACGCTCTTTAACATGGAATTTACAAAAGAACTGATAATATAAAGTCATAAGTGAACCATATATGATATCATAAAAATGAATATGATTTTTTAATATGTCAATGACATTATTTAAATCATTATACAGGAGGTTCAGATACGTACGAAGCATATCAGACCTAAGGTAATGGAAAATCTCACAATCTCAATTTTTATTCGAGATTGTTTATACGTTGGTATTTACTGGGGTGTATTTTATCATCAACATCCATGTTTCCTCAATATGTAATATTGTTTCCATCCACCTACAATTTTTTAAATCCAATTTTACCCTTCGTTGAGTTTTTATTAATAGATATGAAATGAATCTTTTGTCGTTTTTCGTACGAGGTACTTTTTGACTTTACCGAAAAAAGTATGAGAAAAATGTTTTTTTAACTTATACGGCATGAAAGGATTTTTACGGTTTTATAAAGACTTATTTTCAAGAAGCATCCTCCAAATTATTTCATAAATATTATCAACAAAATTCTTTTTCATTTAAAATTTCATGATGTTTTGTGAAAAGAAAATGATTTTGAAGAAGAAATGATATTTTCCTCAAGAATTCATTTCAAGTGTTTTATCAAAATCATTTTCCATCTAAGATGAAATTATTTCATATGTGTATGTTTCAAGTATAATTTCTCTATGATTTGCATAGTTTCACTAGTCTTATGATGAAATGATATCCATTTTTTTATATTGATTATGTTATGATTGGATGATGTTTATGATACCCATTTTATTCTTTGGGTTATGATGAATGGTTTATGTTTATGTTGTGGAACAAGTAAGAATGATTTCATTATGAGATTGGTGGGACCTATATCTCCCTCCAATGCATTGGGTAAAGATTTATATCTCATGAGATAGACAGGGATGGAACGGTAAGTTAATCCGGTTCAGTGTTACATGACTGAAACGAGGAGTGAAATCGATTCAGAAAGAGACTTTGTCCACTAAGATGGTCTTGGAAGCAATGCCTTGGCTACTATGGAAATCATATCATGTGCTTAACGGATTCCACAATTACATGTTTTATTCCCATGCTATGTTATCATGATTTATGTTCCATTATTATCTATGCATTATGTACTTCCATGTTTTATGTCATTGCTCAATATTTTTAATGTTAATGTTTTTTAAGTTCAAATGTATATGGTATGTTTTATTTAATCCATGCTTACCCTTACTAAGCATTTGAGCTCACCCTTTTTATGTTTTCTCTTCCCCAGGATTAAAAAAAATATTTTAGTTAAGGAAAAAAATGGGAATATCTTTATGGGAGATATTGAAGAACTTTCACCACGATTAGAAGATTACGTTCCAAGTTTCCAAAGACACTATACTATTATGGTCTTTGTGTGTATGTTTTTGTTATGTACTATATATTCCACAAAAGTAATGTAATGTCCATGTACGTCAAGCTTCAGGTCTCTACAATTGGTATCAGAGGAAAGGTTTAGTCAAACTTTGGAAACTAGGATGAGAGAACTTTAGTGAGATCTCTAGAGATATTTCTAAGGTATGTCTAGGGATGTCTATATGGTTAAGTATAAGTATAGGTTATAGTCCTATAATTACGGTAACGATCTTAAAATTAAACCAAAGATGATAGATATTGAAGGTACTCCCCCTTTATTATGTTGTTTTCCCTAGCATGATTTTTTCCTCTCACACTATTCTTTTTGGGTTTTAGATGATGGTTGGAACCCGAAGGAACCGTGTTGATCAATGCAATGGACAATGCAATGATAGTCCTAATGAACAAACAAATGTTATGGGAGATGGAGTGAAAAATATTATTGCTATACTTACACAAGCTATGAATCATTAGGGACTTCCAAATGAGCCGAGAAGGGAACAATATTCTATTGAGTCCTTCATGAGGCAACGTCCACCTTCTTTCAGTGGGTCTTCTAATCCACTTGTTTCTGAACAATGGATCAGTACCACTAAAAAGATATTTTCAGTTCTTCAATGTTCAGAACATGATAAAGTCATCTTAGCAGTATATCGTTTGGAAGGTGAAGCTGATCAATGGTGGAATCTTATCAAGAATATGAGGCCAAGAGATGAAATTGAGTCCATGGAATGGGACGAGTTCAAGAACTTATTATTCAATAAGTACATCCCTCGTATTCTTCGAAAAAATATGGAGAAGGAGTTTCTTGAACTAATGAAAAATGATGATGAATCTGTTTGTGTATACGAAGCGAATTTTACAAGGCTTGCAAGGTATGCATCTGGATTTTTCATCCAAACTAAAAGTAAAGTTGATCGATTCTTCAGTGGCTTAAAACCAAATCATGGAAGGGCATTAGCTATAAGAGACTTCAATAGCTATGATTAAATTTTGCATTGTGATATCAAGGTAGAAATGGAAATTGGTGTTACTTATCCATCTCATAGTTTTGACAAGAAACGAAAGATGGAGTTCAAGGAGAAATCTCAGAATAATGGTGAAAAGAAGATGAATGTTTCCTTATGCTCAAAGTGTGGAAAGAAGCATGGTGGAGATTGTCTTAAAGGGACTAGAAAATGCTTTAAGTGTGGAAAAGAAGTTCATCGAGCAAATCAGTATCGAAGTAATGGAAAAAGGGTTTCTAATGATGTGAATAAAGAAAAGACTGCAGAGAACGCACCACCAACACTTCAATGCTTCATGTGCAAGGAAATAGGGCATTATTCTAATAAATTCCCTAATCCAAGGGTTAGTGATGATCGACATGAGCAACCAATTAAGGAAAAGGTCAAAGGGAAGTCACATGTGATCACTATTGGCGATTTTGAATATGACAATGATGTGGTGGAATGATTATGTGTTTATGTAATGGGATTCCAAAATAATGTTTTATATAGTATCGTGGAATGTTGGAATATTTATGTATTGGTCTATTGTGGATTTCAATAATGGAACCGGTAACCATGGAAATTGATTGAGATATTTTTGGAAAAAGGACGATATGCGTATAATGAAGGGATAAGGACAAAATGAAATGTTTGACAGTATTCATGAGCTCATGAATGATATAAGGAAATAGTTATATCATGGTTTAAGGTTTTGGTATGTGAAAAGAGTTAACGTTTAACAGCATTCATGTTTTTGCTAAGATTCAATGGGTATTCATTTTTCAATAGAATACATTATTATGGCCTTCGAATGTTTGGAATGTGACCAACAAGACGTATCTCATGATATATGGGGATCAACGATGTTATTGACATGCTTGTTATATGAACTCTTTGGTAATCATTTTCACTATAACATGAGATTGGACAACAGTATTTTGGATAAGCTGAAAGATTGGAAAGGATTATGTTGGACATAATTTAGTATTGTTTAAGGATATAAATTTTTTCGATATTGTTTATGGGATGTTATAGTAATTTAGTTTTAGAAAAAAAACAACCTGCAGGACAAGCGATAGCCCATCGCGTTTGACAAGGTTGTGGGAATCGAACCCACAACCGAAGTGCGACTGGCCTTTATCGCCTACCACTGGCCTACAGGAAGTCCCTGTTTAGTAGAAACTAGTTTTATTATATTATGAAGTATGATATATGAAGTATATGTCCATTTTAGGAACCATATATGATTAATCTCAATATAGACCGACTTATGTATATTTAATAACCTTTTCTAACCTTTTGTTTGAGATAGATGGAATGACCCGTCATTCTATCACATGATCTGCTAACACTTCCTGAATAACAAATTCAACATCATTTATTTAAGAGATGAAGTGGAAATTGTTCAAAGTACGAACAACAGTGAGATTTGACCAAAATAAAGTAAGTATTTATTCTAATTCAGATTCATCAACTTTAGGGAAATGATCTTGAAAACCAAAAATGTTGTCCTAATGCTCTTATATCTGATGAATCAGATGGTACACTAGATCATTAAAAATTTATGGCTTTGTGATTGTTGGCTTTTTCATATCCATGTTCTCTACCACTCTCCATCAGAACTTGATGGTTATATTTTTCTTCCAGATCCATATTTTCACCTATGTTCTCCTACGTGGAAACCCATGGATGAGTTAATTTGGGTAACCGTTACATTTCATAAATTAATTTTTAAAGCCATGTTTCGGTATTCCTATTTATGATATGGGTTTCTATTAAAGAAACATTCGACTATTAAACCATTTATAACCCCGACAAATTTCGAGAGCGAAATTCATTTTAAGGGGGGTAGAATGTAACACCACGAGATTTTATGAAAAAAAAATATTCTTTTTAATTTCATTAATGTATTGTGTTGTACACTACACCAAAAGGAGATTTCACAACATGCTTCCCTAAATTTCCTTCCATTACATGCAATCACGACCTTCCTCGATAGCGTGTGTAGTAAGCAATACCGATTTTCACTAAACGAGAAATTAATATAATATTTTTATGAACTAGCCGTTATGAATAGTAATACCCACTTTTTGAAATTTTATAAATTTTATCATTCAAAATGGACTTCATTTTTGGATTTGGAATATCGAAATTAGCTTTGGGTAAAATTTTTGTACTTTTCGGATAACTTTCATATTCTGATGAATAGTGAAAATTACTAAATTTTAATTAAAAATAACTTTTTCAATCGAAATAATTAATAGTGATAAATTGTTAATATGAGTGGTTTTAAATTATATTTAGAATATATTTTTACAATTTAATATAATGATGGTCATTGGAGGTAATTTCACATTTAAACCAGACACAAACAAGTGTCAATCTTTTGATAGTTATTTCTCTTAAAAAACACGCTAGTTGTTTTTGACGACGAGAATAAATTTTTTAATTATTTAATGTAACTGATATGTTTTGAATTTGGTAAAATAGACATAATTTTTGAAATCATAATATCAAATATATCTTATGCCTAAATTTTGGTATTTTTCTGGAAAATTTCATTTTTTATGAATAGTGAAACCACTAAGTGAAGTTAAAAAACTGGATTTTACATAAAACTTAATTTTATCGCATCTGTGAGTGGAATTTCGAAAATTTGAGAGACATGGTTAATATCAAGGACTAAAATGTGGTTCAATGAGATGAAAATAATTTTTGGTGGATAGTAACTTTTTACTTTTTTTCCACGGTTAAAAGTAAATAGGAAAATTAAGGGTAAAAATGAAATTATTATTACCATAAAACATGTACTAATTCTATTAGATAAGTGTAATTCTACCAAAAACAACCTTAGGAATAAAATATGACAATTTAGGCCCACTTTGATTAGATTAGGACATTTATTATCAATTTATTTAAAGAAGGGTTAAAATACTTAAAATCAAAGTTTAATAACTAAAGAATTTTTAATATAGGGTTATACATAAGATAAATTCGACTATAAATATTTATTAGAAAGATAAATATATTTCCTACAGAATGGTATTTTATTTATAATTTTTAGACATTAAATAAGTTAATTTATTTATGACACAATGATGATGCATTAATTATCTTATTAATGAAATATTTACATAATTGTTGTTATAAATACCCAAATAAATGTAATTTGAAACTTTTTATGAATTACAATAATATTATATGTTAATAAGACATGTTAGTATTGATTTAATTAAATGTTTTCGAACTAATCATTCTTTTATGATTTTTACAAAAATCAATTACCAAATAGTGTCAAAATTGACATAAAATTGTTTTTAAAACAAATACTCTATTATTAATTGTTATTTTATTCCAAAAAATCTAATATTCTGAAAAAATATTTAGATAAGGTTATATATATTAATAATAAAAAACTTGGGGTTCTTTTGGCTTGATATAGTATGTTTAAATGATAAGGGTAAAATTGATACCTAAACTTGTAAGGGTAAAATTGATACCTAAACTTGTAAAAATTCTATTTTATGAGAGTATTTCGACCCATACCCACCTTATATTTGAAATATATCAATTTGGAGCTATTAAAATCCGAATTTGACTTTATAATAAAATAATATTTTTTGTTATTCCAAAGGTGCCCTTCTCCTCCCTTATAAAAGGGAACCTCCTCCCTCTCTTCCTCACACCACTTTGACCCTTCAAGCTCGGACAAACACTGCCAAATTATCTTCTCCACATCCCTAGAAACATCCTAGAGCTCCTGGTCATCTTCAAAGACCAATTTCAGTGCCCTAAGAGGAGGTCTCAAAGAGGTGCTTCAAAGAAGAGGTAATGTCCATTACCGATTCTTTCACATTTGTTTCTTTTTCCACTTCTTCTTCTTAGGTTGTTTAATTAGGAAGTAATAACATCAGTATCAATCATATACTGATATGTAATTATAAGTCTGAAACAACCATATTTCACCATTTATCCATCCTACGGAAAACGAAATCACCACACGTGCGTACGTACAGAATACCGTCTCCACGTCGTGGTGTAAACTATTTTCCACCACCACCTTACATGGATGGGTATAATGGTGTAAATAATAACTATATATGATTATTTTAAAGTGATATTGATTCTTTAATAGTATACATACACTCCAATAAAATTCCACGGTCATGGGAATGATATCATCGCTCGTGCGTACGTACGGAATACCGTCTCCACGACGCGATGAGATTCATTCTCAACGATTAACCATTCATAAATGATTATAAAGTATATATAATAAGTAATCATGAAATATATAAAATAATAATTATACTGGATTTATGTATATATATTTATATTTCATCCAATTAATTCCATTCAATTCAATGAGGAAACGAAAACAACATTCATGCGTACGTACGGCCTACTGTCTCCATGAACGGTGTATTTCATTCCATTTATTGATCTATTATATATATATATATTATGAATATATATAATATATAAATCATGTTTTATATTCTAGAAATAAGTAATCATGATCTAAGTAATCATGTGAATAATTACAAGTCAAAACACGGACGACAAATGAAACGATTTTACCCAAAACACTCTTTAACATGGAATTTGCAAAAGAACGGGTAATATAAAGTCATAAGTGAACCATATATGATATCATAACAATGAATATGATTCTGTAATAAGTCAATGAAATTATTTAAATCATTATACAGGAGGTTCGGATACGTATGAAGCATATCAGACCTAAGGTAAGGGAAAATCTCACAATCTCAATTTTTATCCGAGATTGATTATACGTTGGTATTTACTGGGGTGGATTTTATCATCCAAATACATGTTTCTAAAATATGTAATATTGATTCCATACACCTAAAATTTTCTAAATCCAATTTTACCCTTCGGTGAGTTTTTAGTAAAATATATGAAAGGAATCTTTTGTCGTTTTTCGTTCGATGTACTTTTTGACTTTTCCGATAAAAGTATGAGAAGAATGCTTTCTTAACTTATACGGCATGATAGGATTTTTAAGGTTTTATAAAGCCTTATTTTCATGATTCTTCCTCCAATATATTTCATGACTATTTTCAACAAAATCTATTTCTTTTAAAATTTGATGACTTTTTGTGAAAAGAAATTGATTTTGTAGAAGAAATGACATTTTCCTCAAGAATTAATTTCAAGTGTTTTATCAAAATAATTTTCCATATAAGATGACATTATTTCATATCAGTATGTTTCAAGCATAATGTCTCTATGATTTGCATGGTTTCACTGTTCTTATGATGAAATGATATCGATTTTTTATATGGATTATGTTATTATGGGATGATGTTTATGGTACCCATTTTATTCTTTGGGTTATGATGAATGAATTATGATTATGTTGTGGCACAAGTAAGAATGATTTCATTATGAGATTGGTTGGACCTATATCTCCCTCCAATGCATTGGGTAAATATTTATATCTCATGAAATAGACATGGCTGGAATGGTAAGTTAATCCGGTTCAGTGTTACAGGACTGAAACGAGGAGTGAACTCTATTCAGAAAGGGACTTTGTCCACTAGGATGGTCTTGGAAGAAATGCATTGGCTTCTATGGAAATCATATCATGTGCTTAACGGATGCCACAATTACATGTTTTATTCCCATGCTATGTTATCATGATTTATGTTCCATTATTATCTATGCCTAATGTACTTCCATGTTTTATGTCGTTTCTCAATATTTATAATGGTCGTGTTTTTTAAGTTCAAATGTATATGGTAGGTTTTATTTTATCCATGCTTACCCTTACTGAGCATTTGAGCTCACCCTTTTTATGTTTTCTTTTCCCCCATGATTAAAAAAACGATTTTAGTTAAGGAAACAAAAATGGGAAGATCATTATGGGAGATATTGAAGATCCTTCACCACGATTAGAAGATTACGTTCCATGTTTCCAAAGACACTAAAATATTACAGTCCTTATGTGTCTGTTTTTGTTATGTACTGAGTATTCCGCAAAAGTAATGTAATTTCCATGTACGTCAAGCTTCGGGTCTCTACAGTAGAGATACTGGGATGGTCATATAATTCATTGAGTATGGCTTGTCGAAGCAGTTGGCTAGAGGTATGAAATATAAATGGCTAGGTGTCAACACCAACAGATTTCAGAATGGGTTTCATGTGCCACAGTCTTCACAGATGGGGGAGAAGAAGTAGTTCGACTGTACCCTGGTGATCCTCATTATTTTATTATAGCCTAGTTCTTGAGAGGCTTTGAGGAATAATGTAATGGATGTAGTGGTTAATTCGAAGGGTTCTGATGTCTTTAATAGGTTGAATAAGGGTTTTCTTGGTCCTTCCATTGGAAATGAGCTGATCAGTTATGAGGGTTTATGGTTGGGTGTTCAAATAGTTCAAAATAAGGCTGTTTGTGAGGCAAGTCTTACAGATGGGGGTTAAATGTCTATGTAATATATGGAATGTGTCGAGGTGGATGTTGAAGCCTCTTCTTATGTGGAGGCGTTGAGATCAGATAATGATGATTTAGGTAATGTGAGACAGGAATTGGATATTCAATCTTGATTTGGGTGGTCAGGGGATCTTTTTCAAGTAACCTTAAGAAAATTAAGTTAAGCAATAGTTTCATGTTCTTGCAATGGATGGATTGGGTTCTGATCTTAGTATTCTGATTGAAGTAGATGGGGAACATGTGATAGAACCCAATGGAACTGATCCCTCTATTTTGGTTGCTGAAGATGTAATCATGAAGAGTACCAAGAAAAATATAAGGAGGAAAATTAAGAATTATTTCTCCTCATTACCCCCCCCCCCAATGTAGATACTCGATCCTCTAGAAATATAAATTCCATGATAATAGATATAGAGGTTGTGGGTAATCAGACTCTGGAATTAATGTTATGTTCTGAAGAAAAAGTATTCACCTAAGTTTTTTTATTAACACATCGGAAGAGGAGGCATCTACGATGATTGGGAGGCCTTTAAGGGTGACCCTCAATGAAGAACATTATTCTTGGGATGATAAATAGAACCTAATTCTTGATGGGACTGGGTATAATAAAAGGATTATTATCCTAGAATAGTATGTACAAACCAGGGATCAGTAGGCTTCTAAATTTGAAAATCTAATGTTGAATGTTTCAAACATACACATAAATTTTATCTCTTGGATGTTGTATAAAGAATTTTCCTCTAGTAATGTTAAATTATTATTCAATTTTTCTACTTAAATGGGTGAAATCTATTGAGCGGTGGGGAATTATGATAGATCAGTTTGTGTTTGATTTTAGAGAAGTTTTCTCTTTAGTTTGATGTGTATCATGTTGATAATCAACCGTAACTCTATACGGGTGTAAAAAATATAGGGATCATAGCATTAAATTTTCACCATTTAATTCCATTTGGAATTATTTGTTTCAGATGTAATGGAAATTCCTTCGATTCTGGGCCCATGAATTATTGAATGGGAATGCATGTTGAGTGGTACATCAATGGGGATGGTTTACCATCTCTATGTAGTGGCTGGGGAGGAGAAGTTCCTATAGTTTGGTTCTGGGTTTTATGGATTCCATAATACGTTATTTGGATCTATTGGTTTCTCACTTTTCATTAAATGTGTTTTGATTATAAAAATAATTTTCAGTCAAATAGCTTAGTAAGGGAATAACTATAAGAACAAATCATTAGGAATGAGATAATGAAAATAAAAGTAATGGAAATCATTGAATAGTAATATATACAAATGTAATAATATAAATATGGTGTCATAATATAGTTTTTGAAATATAAAACATGACTTTATCACGATCCAAATATATCCACCAAGACCGTTGCATATGGTAGCCTTAGCCAAAGATAACTGCAAAGACCATCGCACATAGTAGCACCATCCCAAGTTAACCACCAATACCGATGCACATAACGTTTCATGAGACTCCTATTTTTTCAATTAATTTATGTTCTATCTAGGTACAACAATATTATGTTTTCATAAATAAGTTTTCCACATAATAATCATACATAATGATTCATTCATAATCATTAGGGTTACCCATGGAATGAATTGGGTACCACAATCATGTCATAAAGCATAACTACTAGGTGTATCATAAATGTGTCAATGAAATAAAATAATTGAAATATATGTGGGGATTAATAATGGAAAATTGTAATCTATCACGGTAATTTATGTCAAGTATAAGTGAAAACATGGACGAAAAGTATGAATAAAATTTTAGCAATAAAACCTTTTTGTACGGTTTGAAGAAAAATATAATAGAGACATTAAAATATAATAGGTAACAATCATTTATATAAATAAAAAGTGAACCAAGTTTGTTTTCATAATAAAAATAATGATTTTATAAATACAATGGTGTCTTGAAACAAACAATAGAGTTCACTTGAAATTAGTAAAAAAATTAGAAAGTTCCCTCAAAACAGGTTTTCTTATCCGAATGTATTGAGGAAGGAATCACATAAAAACAAGTATATACATGAAAGAGAATGATTTTACGGTATTGATAAATGAATTTGGTATAGGTAAATATAATTTATAATATTTACCTAAAAAATATCAGATAACTACATTTTGGTTAAAATGACGATAGGGAAACTCGAAGGAACAAAGGAGGTTTGGGTAGAATCCAATACAGATTATTGGCATGGTATCATGTGTACTTATGTGGGGTTAATGATATATAAAGGGGTTTATTCTCATTTATTAATAATTATAGAGGTATTATGGAGGATCTAAATCATACCCCCATCATTAGGTGTTACATTTAAAAAATTTTAACATAGAGGACTTTCTTGAATAAAATTGAAACAGAGAGGATACATTACCTTATGTCTGATGGTGTTATTCACATGATATTAATGACCCTAATAATCAAATTAGGATCATTAATTAATATTTATACATCATAATATATATCAAAAATATTTACTATAACCATTTTAATTTCATTTTTGCCTTCTTCATGGGTTTAGTGGTTCAATTTTATTGTTCGGGTCCATTTGTTTTCTTGGTTTCTACGATCGGTTTACCTATTTTTATGAATAGTGAATCATGTAAAATTTGGATAGATTCCCATAATAAGAGTTTTATTTTATTATTGAACATATATAAGGTCACATGGTGTAAAAATAAAATTTCGTTACTTTGAGTGAATTTGAATCATTAAATAAAACGTTATAGATAAATGCTTGGATTAATTTTGTGATTTTTCTCACAATTAAATAGTTTCAAATTATTATTTTACTTAAGGAGTTAAAAAAGATTCTATAAAAAACATATGATGAAATAAATATTTGATAGTATTTTGAAATAATAAAAATGGTTTAATGATCATAATTGGAGATGGTAATAGAAATTGAAAACATGTTGTCCTTGAATACGATAAGTTAACACATCTGGAACAATTTTTTCATTTAATTCATATAAAAAGAAGGGAAATGAGAGATGATAAAAAATTATCTCATTAGAATTTTAAAATTCCAGTACATGTATTGTACTATTGTTTTCATCTCATTTGGATGAGGATAGGTTAGGAATGAAAAGTGAACGTAGGAACATGAAAAGAAAATGAATTAAAAGGAAAGAGGAATTTCCTCTTGATTTAATATTCCTTGAGAGCTTCTTAATGGGATAGGATTTTTTCATTTGAAGATACCAAGGGATTTGGATGTGTGGGAGGATATTGGGGAGATATTTTGGTATAATTTATGTTAATAAAATGTCTTTAGAGAAGTGAAGAGAAGAGGGGAGTCTGGGTGGTTTTTATAGTGGAGGAGAGGATGGTTTTAATAGTATTTAATTCATTGGTTTATTAATTTCCGTCAACACCAGCAATAGTAATGATTCCATGAAATAAAATGTAATATGTGAATATCAGTTCGAACTAATTTGTCTTACATCGGCATAACAACATCCATGGCCCTAAAAATAATGTATTTAGCTTAATTCGCATGTTATTGTATTTTACTATTCATATAAAATTCAATTATTTTAGAAAAATCCATAAAACTAACCAACACTATTTTCCAACATGTAGAATCCAAAAATGAAATTCATTTTACAAACATAACTTTTTAAATCTAAGTAATTTAATTTTTAATTAAAATCATAGTTTACTCGAAAAATACATATGTTAAAACTATAATTTATTTTATAATGTTTCCAAAAAATAAATATCATCATATAATATTCTATGAAAACAAGAATACATAAAATTGATAATTTAGGAACACCTTTAAAAAAATTCATTTACATTTTAATTATTTAATTAATTTTAATTAATATTTTGAACATACAAATATACCAATATATTTATTATGGTCATATCATCACATATAAGATGCATAAATTTTATTTATATATTCATGGGTGGGGTTGCTATTTTTTTATGATTTACAATTAATAAGGTTCGTATTACTATTCATAAGGGTACTATTACTATTCATAAGGTTCATTTACTCTTCACCAAAAATTAATTTTATCTTATCGGACTCCAAACATCTTATTGGTCACAACTATTATATAATGTTTTCAACATTCAAATCACATAGGTGACAATATTATGTTTCAGGTCACATAGTAATCACTTGTTCATTGTGTTTTTATTTCATGATATTATATTACATAATTTTGGGAATGGAATTTCTATTGATAAACAAATTGGGTAGTTACATTATTCTCCACTTATGAAATTTCACCCTCGAAATTCTATTTTACAATATATTCCATAAACATGTTCAGAAACTTTTCATTCATTTACTCCTCCTATTCCCATGGTTCCACTTTATACATTTGGTTTTGTGTTAGTAATTTGACCAGGTGACTAGTCTTGTTATGTAGAAATTCATCTCTATAGTCCAATTACTTCCCTGGATGCTCCTCGTAAGAAAGGTAATTCACTAACTATCCCACCAATGAATAGAGTACATGTAAAGGGAATGGTATGTAGTGTCATAATAGGGATATATGAAAGTCATCATTGAATTTGGACATGGTCGGTGGAATTTCTAGCCAATAGGCCACAACCCTCAGATGATCCAAAATCATGAAGTGGTCGATGTACCTGTGACATAAATTTCATTTCTTAAAAAATGTAATGACATTATTCCATGGACATATGCATAGAAATACCATGTCTCCATCATTAAACTCAAGGACTTGTCGATGATTTTCTTTCTAACTTTTTCGTTGACTTTGGGCTGCCTTGATGTGCTGCTAAATTGTATTCACATTTTCCACTATTTCGTAGACCATTTTAGGTCATAACAGCTTACGATCTCTCACCTCATCCCAAAACATTGGTGTTTTGAACCTTTTCCCATAAAGGGATTCGTATGGTGAAATTCAGATGATTGAGTAGAGACTGTTATTGTAGGATAATTCAATAAGTGGAAGATGTTGGTACCATCTTCCGTCAATGTCCTTAGATCAATCACTTAACATATCTTCTAGTATTTGAATAGTTCACTTGGATTGGCCATCAGTTTGAGGATTATGGTCCATAATGATGTTGAGTTATGTTCTTAGAGCATGCTGGATACTTTTCCAGAACATTGAGGGGAATCTCGAATCCCGATCATACACAATAGATAGTGGTACTCTATGTATCCATACCAACACTTTGATAAATTTATGTGTAATTGAATCTAATGAAAATTCATATTGAATTGTGATATGTTTAGATTCCATTGTATGAAGATCCACAATGACCCATACAACATTTTTTCCTCTAGATGTCCTTGGATTTCCAGTAACAAAGTCTATGGTGATGTTCTACCACTTCCACGTTGGTATGGTTTTTGGTCTCATCATCCCCTTAGACATTTTCCTATAATCCATTATATGTTGATATACAGGTCACATTAAGGTATATTAAGCAATCTTCTTATTAATGTTGTCTGACCAAAAGTTCTCTTGAAGATCCGGATACATCATTGTGCTACCTCGGTGGATAGTGAAGGTTGAGCTATGTGTGTCAATCAGAAGCTCCCACTTTATCTCTAGATTTGATGTTACACATAATCATGACCCAAATATTACAACTCTTTTCTCATTAATCATGAACTCAAATGATTTTAAATTTCTAATTGTTTCCACTCTTTTCAAAATTTCCACATCTTTTCATTGAGGATCCATTATTTTATACATGAGGGGTTGTTGACCAATAATTTGAGAAAGGATTGATAATGTTTCATTTTTAATAATTCCCATGTCCATACTCTGAAAATATAAGATGATTGGATCCTTTTAAATTCTCATCATTGATAATGACATTGGATATTTTCTACTATGTGCATCTGCCACCTTATTTGGATTACCTGGATGGTAGTTGATTGAGAAGTTATAATCCTTGATGAGATATATCCATCTTCGATGGTTCATATTATACTCTTTTTTGTTAATATATATTTGAGACTCATGTGATCAGTGTATATCTCACAATTATCCTCATAGAGATAATTTCATCTAAGTTTCAATTCAATTATTATAGCCACCACCACCAGATCATGTGTAGGAAAATTTTTCCTATGAATTTTCAACTAACATGAGGCGTAGGATATCACATCATCATTTTTCATTATCTCACAACCTACGAATTTTTTTAACATTCACTGTAAACCAAAAATATTTCTCCATTTATTTCGAGTGTGATTATTGGCGCAATGACAATCATCTATTTTAACTCCATAAAATAGTCTTCACATTCATGAGTTAAGACTAACCTCACTCTCTTTCGTGTTAGCTTGGTCATTGGGTTTAAAAATCCTTGAAATTTTCTAACGAATAATTGATAATACCAGGATAGACCCAGAAATCTATGCATCTCCATTACAGATGTTGGCCTAGTCCACGCTTCAATATGATTTGTCTTGGAAGGGTCCGCAGATATCCATTTACTGGTGATAACATTCCCCAAGTATGATACTTCCTCCATCCATAAATCATAGGTACTATACTTTCCATGCAACTTCTCCCTTCTCAATGTATTTAAAAAAATATTCAACTGCTCTTCATGTTCCTCATTACCCTTAGAGTTTATCAGAATATCATTGAAAAAAACTACCATAAATTTGTCGAGGTAATACTTAAAGTCTCTATTAATTAAATCAATGAAAAAATTTGGAGAATTAGTTATCCGGAAAGGCATAAATATTAACTCATAGTATCTATACATTTTTCCAAAGGTATTCTTGGGAATATATTACTTCCTCACCATTAATTAGTGATATCAAGATAAAAGGTCCACCTTAGAGAAAAATATACCCCCATGAATCTGATCAAAAAAGACATAAGTCTATGGTAGGGGATAAATAGTACTTATTATGATTTTACTAAGATCTCAATAATCAATTGAGAGGAGGATTGATCCATCCTTATTCTTTACAAATCAGACTGGAATACCCCATGGATAAGAAGTCTGGTGTATAAAACCCTTCTCCAAATTCTACTAAAACTAATTCATCATCTCTTCGATCTCTATGTGTCCATTCTAAAACATGTCTTTGAAATAAATAGAGATCCACGAATAAGATCAATTTATAACTCAACCTCTCGATCAGGGGGAAGACCAGAAAACTCATTAGGAAATTAATTAGCATATTCACTCATGATTGGCATGATTTCAAGCATGATTCTCTTCGTCATCTCAATAATTTGATCCAGACATTATTGCTGATAAGAATTAATATACACACTTGAGACATTGATTATAATAGAGATTCATTTTAATCCTCACACTTGTAATTAATTGAAGGATTATTTGATATGTGAAGAGAAATATTCCATTTTTGACGGATGATGTGGGATTTTTTTGTAATGATACCCAATCCATGCACAAGATAGTGTAAAACTCCACTAAAAGAATTATGGGAAGATTTTTTGGGAGCTGCAGTCCAAAATCATTAATCGGGGAGGAGTAATAATACCTGGACGCAATAATTTACTCATTTTTGGTTCTCACAAATAACTTATCCATTAAATTTTGAGGGGGTGTTTGAATAGTACTTCTAAACTTGCAAGATATGAATGCATGTGTAGAACCAGAATCAAATAGTATGTCTGATATTCTGGAATGAATAACTAGCAAACTATTCAACACATCATTGACATGCTACAACTCAGTAGTAGTGAGAGAATAATCTGTTCATTGTTTCCATGGAGGTTATTTTTGATTGCCTAAGAAAACACTGAGCTTATGAAAATTGTTTACATAATTCCCATGCTCATTACTGTTGTAACAATGCACTATATGATGAGTGTTGATATGAACGTTCCTTTATTCTTCTACAATAACGAGTTTATTCATACCGCCTTGGATGTTTTTTCCCTGATGTTCCAAATTTCCACATTTTAAGAAATTCATAGTTCCCTTTATACAGTTCCTTGGATGTTTCTTCCCACAATTTTTACACATGGGATGATCTAACTTCCTTCCAACATGGAATTTATTTGCAGGACCACCCATATTAGATTCCATTTTTCTTTTCCTGTCACCAGGACCATGATACCACTGGGAGTCTCTTATCTCAATTTTAATATCAATAGAACAACAAAAAATATCCACATTACTATAAATTCATGAATCAGTACTAATTTTTGAAGAATCAGCTTTAGAATTCTAAATACGTTATTGACCATGCATTCAGTTTTCAAGACAATACCAGAGGTGTTCATTGTACACCTTGTGAATTTTTCTTCATATTCCTTTATATAATCATCATACTTCTTCTTGAGACTGAGGGACACTCATTCCATATTGAGATGGAGGGTTCCGGGAAAATATTTATTGAAAAAAATGTCATGAATTACTCTAATTCTATGTAATCAATTTACTCATGGGGCTTCGTATTATTGATTAGTTTCCACCACTTCATAGCTTCCCCATCAATATGATAGACTACCAGTACACCGTTCTCTTTTTATGTGCACTAGAGGATAAAGAATATATTTTAAATGGAGTTAATACACTTTTCGAAGAAGTGGGTATTGTTAGATCCACTAAACATGGGAGGATTTTTCCACAAGAAGGATTTAATGGGAACTATCCCTTTCCATGAAAGAGGAGGGTCTTCTACAATATAGAAGTTATCTTTTATAACATGAGCCAACATAGAAATTATTGTCATGAGTTTTGAGAACCTATTCCCATCATATCAGGCATATCGTTACCGAAATATTCGCATTCCCTATAACATTGATTGTTGGAACATCCTCTTCTATTTACCACTATTAACTAAAAAAAGAACTTAAAATTAGAGGTCTTGAATTCTTAGCTATTGAGCATAAAAAGGAAACATTTAACAAAAGAGGATAGACATTCAAAGGAGAAGTATATCCTACCTTGTGATTCCCTATGTTTTAATCTAGGATATCATTGATCTATTTCATAACTGATATTCTTGTGGGATTTTTCTATTCTCGTAATAATTGTTTGTTCTAAGATCATGAATTTACCTAAGCATATCCCCTGGGAGTGTCAAACCAATAGTTCCTCAAGGTCTGTTCTTGTTCGAGTCTATCTAAAAGTAGTGTTTTTGGGTTTTACCCATAGATACATATTTTTCAGAGCCATATCTACCTATTTTTATCTAGAAATGTACATGTTTTTTTAATAATCTTCTTACTCTATACATACCAAAATTTATGGGTGTTTTTTATACTTAGTCTCATCCTTAATGTTCTTACTAAAGTTATATTTTACTAATATCCAAAAATAAATAGACCATCATATGATACTACATTTAGTATCCCTGGTCTTTTATATATAAAATTACATGATTTTAATCATTATTATACATTCGAGTACAAGTCAAGGATCATAAAGTCAAGTGTCTTGGATGACTAAGTACATAAAACTGTATACATGGGACTAAATAAGAAATTTCATTATTTAATTTTCAAATTTAGCTTCTAACTTCAATTTTACTCAGACATCATCATAGGGTACCCTAGGGATCACCTAAACAAAGGGATGATCTAAATGTCCTAGTAATGGTATAACAATAATAACAAAATATTATGCATGACATAATGAAAATAAAAGGTAGGGAACACTTGGAATAATTACATATAAAGATGGAGAAATATTAAATAGAGTCATAATAATGTGTATGAAACATAAAACATGAATTTATAATGATGTAAAGATAACTTTCAAGACCGTCTCACAAGGTAGCATATGCCAAGTCTAACTTTTCAAGATTATCACAAAAAGTAGCACAATCCCAGGCTAACGGCCAAGACCGTCACAGATATCACTTCTTGAGACTCAAATTTACCCATGGAATTAGAGAACTAGCTATGGGAAACCATATTAACATTTCATGAATATGATTTCTATGTAAATAATAATACATAATCAATCTTACATAACATAAGGGTTATCCATGGAAATAATTGTGTTCCACATTTATGTCATATAGAATAACAAATGGGAATATCCTAACAGATCCCATGAATGAAAAGATCAAGAATATAAATTGAAATTAATAATGTAAAAGAGGAATGTATCATGTTATATGATTTCATGAATAAGTGACAACATGTGACAAAAGTATTTAATAAATTTGAGCATTAATACATTTTTGTGCGGTTTTAAGGAAAATTCTATAGAGAATTTTATATTGAATAAGGTAAAATACTTTATATAACCCTAGAAGTAAACAAATATTTTTTTCATAATGAAAAGGCATATTTTATAAATATAATAGTGGCTTAAAATATAATATAGAGTTCACTTGAAATCGGGTAAGAATTCCGAATGTTCCCTCAAAACATGTTTTCTTATCAGGAAGTATTGAAGTGGTAATCACATAAAAAATGTATCATTTGAAAATAGAATGATGAAAGGGTATTGATAAATTAATTTTATAGATTTAAGCAGAATTTATAAGATGTGTATAAAGATATAAGATAATATCATTTTGGTAAATGGAATATAAGACAACATGAAGGATAAAAGGAGGTTCGGGTAGAATCACTTATAGATTATCGGCATGTAATCAGGTGTACATAAGAGGGATTAATGAGAGGTAAAGGGGTTTCATATCATTTATAAAACATGAGGTATGTATGGGGAAGGCTCAAAATCATACCCTATAATTAGGGGTTACACATAATATGGAATTACATAGAGGACATTCTTGAATTAATGTGAAATAGAGAGGATTAATTACCTTAAGTATGATGATATTCTCCACTTGATATTGATGACCTAAATAATAAAATTATGCTCATTACTTAATTATTCCAAAACTTATTATATATTTAAAATATTTAATATTATATTTTTATGTTCATTCAAGACATTTTTTGTTAGTTATGTGGTTCAATTTCATTTTTTGGTTTTATTTGTTTTCAGGGTTTTTACGATCAACTTACATATTTTTATGAATGAAGAATCATATAAAATGGGGATGGATTTCTAGAAATAGATTTATATTTTTTTATTGAACACAAATAAATATAAATGGTTTTAAATTAATTTTTTTTACTTGTACTGAAGTTGAATAATTATATAAAACATTAATGAAAAAACGTCTGTATTTATTTGGCGATTTTCATCACGATTAACTTCTATCATATTATTGTTTTACATGAGGTGTGAAAATGGATTACAGAGCAACACATAAAACAAAATAAATAATTAATAGGATGGTTAGATGATAAAAATGGTTTCATTTCTAGAATTGAATTTGGTAATAGAAATTGAAAACATGTCGTCCTAGAATGTGATAAGTTAACACATCTCATACGGTGTTTTCAATTCTTTCGTATAAAAGGAGGGGAAAGGAGAGATGGCAATAAATTATCACATTATAATAAAACAATCCACTACATGTATGGTACTAGAGTTTTCATATCATTTAGATGAGGATAGTTTATGAATGGCAAGATAACAAAGGAACATGAATATAAAATGAAAGAAAATAAAAGAGGAATTAACCTCTTGATTTATTATTCCTTGAGGAACTCTTAAGAGGAGAGGATTTGGTCTATCGAGGATAATAAGGATGTTGTACATGGAGAATGATATTGGGGAGATATTTGGGGAGGGTTTATGTAAGAGAAAAGGCGTGATAAGACTGAATAACATATTGGAGTGTGGGTGGTTTTTACATTGGAGGAGAAGAGGGTTTTCATAATATTTAATTCCTTAGTTTATTAATTTCCTTCAAGACTAGAAATATTGATGATTTCATGACCATAAATAGTAACAAGTGATAATTTGTTTGAGAAAATTGGGGTTAAATAAGTATAACATCATCCATGACCCTATAAACTATGCATTTAGTTTAATCTACAAATTATAGTATTTTACTATTCATCAATAATTCATGTATTTTAGAAAAATCCAAAAAAATTACCCTAACCCTTTTTTGAAATGTCGAATAATAAAATGAAATACATTATTGAAAAGTAAATTTATAAATCTAATTAATTTAATTTTTAATTAAAATCATAATTTATATGAAAATTATATATTTTAAAACTATAACATATTTTATAATGTTTTCAAAAATTACATAGGGTACTGTAAAATTATCTTAAAACCAGAAGACATATATTTTATAATTTATGAACACTATTAAGAAAATAAATTTTCTTTTAAATAAATATATTTATTTTAATTCATTTTTTATGACTTACAAAAAAACCATACTTTTACTAGGGTCTTATTATCATTTAAAAGTTACCTATATTTTATTTATACATTCATGAGTGAGGTTTCTATTATTTTTAATTATTTACTATTCTTATGGGTCATATTAATATTCATAAGATTAACATTACTATTCATAAGTTTTAATAACTATTCAACAAAAAATAAGTATTCCTTATCATACTCCAATCATCTTGTTGATCACAACTTGTTATGTCGTAGTTCTGAAATTCAAATCACAAAAGTGAAAATATTATTTTTAATGGTTACATAATACATAGTAGCTCATTGTGTTGTAATTTCATGTGATTACATGAAAAAATTATAAGAAAATATTTTCCATTGATAAAAAATTTGTTGTCTATAAGCATATATAGTGAATGTAACCTATAATATTTCATAATTAACATTAAATTGAGATAGTAAATTTCTATTACAATGTGAACATCATATATAGTCTATATAATTATTTAATTATATTTATCTGGATAGTTATATTGGTTAATTAAATGTTGAAATATAGATAAAATATATCCTTTAATTTTTTATGGAATTCTATATATTTTTATCTCAAAATAATTATGACGTAACATACATAATATTATTTATTTTATTGACTTGACACTCTATTTAAAATATTGACGTGTTATATATATTGTGTTATGGTTTTGAGCTAGAATTATATTTCTAATTTATGTAATTGTGTTTCTCATCAGACAATGTGAGTTTTTTATATTGTACATGCCTACTCAATTATATTTTATATCTGTTAAGAGGCCTTACAATAATTGTTTTGGTGGCTATAATTATTCATTTCATCCCAATAAGGTCAATTATTTTTATCCATGTAATTATTTGTTCCTATTTTTTTTGTTATCCTATGATATATATTATAATCATATTTTTTATATAGTGTTATATCTTTATATATTATGGCAAATTGTTATATTATATATTTAATCATGATTGATTCTTCATTATGTTTACTTTTATTGTTTTTTTGAGTTAGAAACATTTTCATATTTCTATTTACCTAATAAACCAATAACATTACAATATGTTACATAAATATATGATAGGCGAACTAAATTTTTTTGATTCACTATTAGAAACAATAATTTAATTCAAATTTAATCTCTTGACCATGTATATATCATGTACAAATTGATTAAATGATGATGTAATCCTATGTTTTTTATATATGTATTGTAAATGATTTTAATTAAATTACCTCCTGATATGAATAAATAGATTTTGGTAGTAACATTCATAATATCAATCCAAGATTTATAAAAACAATTAATATATTAAATATGAAAAAAATGTGGGAAATAAAAACAAATGAAACATGCCTTACATAAATGAGCCACTTAATATAAAAAATATATATCCATCGATTATAATCTAGGTCCGCCAGTAATTTAAGACCGTATTATTAAATTCCCTCTTTGAATATATGTTCTAATATCATTCATAAATTATCATTTAATACTTTTAAAATCATTAATTATCATAATAGTTATTTAAATAAAAACTATTGTGTATGTACATGTGTTTACATTATTATGTAGTTGTATTTCCTCATATAAACGAAATGAATCCCTATGAAATATTTTCATTAATAATTATAGAATTTTATGTTGAAAACAATATATATGGTATCAGAATAAAATAATTTATCATGATAATTCTTGATAGTGCTATAGGTAATATAGTTAAATAACTCAAGAAACTATTTTTTTATGTTTATAGTTATTCTTATTCGTTCACCAAAAACAATATGTTTTCCATTATGATCATAATTACTAAATAAATGCGAAATATATAATATATTCCACAAATAAATATCGATAATCATAGAGTACACAGATTTTAGATAATCACCCTCTTTAGAGTTTGAAAGCTGTATGGAAATCATACTCTACCTTATTTAAAATAGATATTCTCAAACAATATAATTAACCAATAATTTTACCCAATTATAAAATATTCTCATGAATGATAATATATAAATAAAATTTATTACTAGTAATACTAACATTTTATCTAAAAATTAGAACAAATTCTTTCAGTAAACATTATCATTAATTTGAATTAATAAATGATGTAATGAAATTTTTTTCTGGGATATAATGATTAGTCAAATTCCTATTATTTAAACTAAAAGGAAAAACTAAAAAATTATTCATTTATTTTCAAGTGAATATAAATTAACTATTTAATATATATATATATATTATAAATGAAAATAGACAATGGATATTAGAGATATTATATGAAGTTGTCACAGACCCTAGAATGGATATAATTCTCTTATCATAGATGAAAAATATTGTAATACATATAAAAAATATGATAAAATGTTATTATTCATGATATAGTCAATCTGTCCTTAAATAAAGATCACAATATTCAATATTTTTTTTCATTTTGGATTCATGATCATTAATTACATCACTCCATATTTTATATGAATCAATATTTTAACCTAGATGGATAAACTAAATGAAAAATGAGATATATTGATAATATTTTGATAAAAAATAGATAAAATAATATCATTTAAAGTTGATTGAATCTATCGTGATGAGAACCACAAAACATATTATTGGAGATTCCAATTAATCACTCCTGAAAAATAAATAAGTATCTTAATGATATAATATTATGTGAATGATGGTTTTGAGACGCTAAAAATGTTTTATAAATAAACACACATAACCAAATATCAACATTATGGTTTGGATAAAGTCAAACCTAGAAGAATGAGAAAAAAATTACTTCCATTTTACATAAAAAACCTAAATAGAATAATGTCATTGCATTGAAATAAAGACTATTTACTTAGCATCACATTCATGTTTGTCTGAATATAATTAATTACATTGTCAGCCAACATGGTCTAGGATACCATTCACCGAACTACACATTCTACAATGTCTCCAAAAGAACACTAAATTTCAACTTAAAACCCACAATACACCAAGAGTAAAAAAATATAATATATATAGAGGTAGAATCTGTTAAATTTTACATATGATTTCTTATCCACAAGTCAAATAAAATTACAATGATGCATATAAGGAGGAATATAAAATATATAAAAATATTGGAAATATTATGGATTACAAAATATATATGGATGGAGTCATAAGGATTGGAAAATCATTATTTTTACTATAATGATGTTATTTGAAGTGGTAGATATTTAAAAATAAACTTATATCAGCATTAATTATTCATTTGGTAATTACTAGAATGTATAATGATAATTTAGAGCATTTCATGTGGGACAACAACAATCTTTTTATTGCATAATATGAATCATGGATAAATTTTATACAATTTGTTTAATTGAATTATTATGAATATGAATTTATCATTTTACCAATAACAATCCCAATTATCAAAATTAGAAACCATCAATAATGATTTATTAGTACATATATACAATTAATTCAAAATTTTTAAATTCCATTTTTTACATTTTTGATCAAATTTATACAATAGTTGATATCATTATAGAGGTTTATTTGTCTTGATTAACATTATAGGATATCTATAATAACCTAATGGGATAGTTATGTGATGTATAAATGAAATTGTTTTCTCACCTAGAACCGAATATTTACAAAATGATCCATAGGGTAATTAAATCACATTAAGCAATAATTTATCTATATATATATATAATATCATAGTAATAATGAAATCCGATTTGATTGATCCATTTTATTATGTTAATAAATTCCAATGGATTACTTAATGTAATTAAAAGGATGATTAGATTGTACTATATCACTAATTATGTTAGTTTATGAAATAAAATAAAATTAAACAACACAAAAGGTTCCATTTGATGATTTTGTAAGAAGATATGTTGAACTCATAAAAATTAAGATAATGTTAGATAAAATGTTTATGGAGAATGTTTTATTTCAAAATTGATAAATATTATCCATGATAACATTATTGAAATTATGTTGGCAAAAAATTTGTAGAATACAAAAAATTCTTGTTTTAGAAAATATTGAATGTTTTTAATTTAAGTATATAACATTCATGGAATTTACTTCTAGAATATAGAAATGATAATAAAAAAGGAAGTCAAATCTATGGACTAAATATATTGAACTATTTAAAATAAATTATCATTTTAGTTTTTTTTGGTTTTCACTAAGTCTTCCGACTAATTTATCCCCAATAATAAACGTAATTAATGAATCAATGTAGAGGAAATACAGACTAAATCCCTCAGATGATTCGAATTAAATTGTTAAATAATTTAAAAATGAAATACAACATAATAAAATACTTGTGAATATCATTGATATTATACAATACATTATATGACAAAGTATAACTCTTCTAATAAATTTTGTGATGTAAAATAAATAAAATTAATTGTCAATATAGGAATTTAATGAAATAATGGTGTAGAGGTTCCAAATCCTATTTCCATGTTGTATGGAAAAATAATATTTTTTATGAATAAATATTATAGTGGGTATGGATTTAATAACTATATATTTTCATCTATCGTAAATAAATTATCATTAATAATGATATTTAGTTATGGAATATAATAATATAAACTTCATATATGAGAAATGTTATATTCATATTATATAATAATAATGAAATAATAGAAATTTTAATATTCACCAAAACTATAATAAATAATAAGGAAAAATAAATAATTATAAATAAGAGGAATATAATTTATACATCTTGTGTTTCGTTGTCTTAGAAAATCATTCTTTTAAATTGATTCATATTAGAAGGAATGAAATGTTTTTAATGGAATATAATGTCAATGTGATAATTTGTTTATTGAGATGAAAATAATTTTATGAGTTTAGAAATTACTGAGGTAAGAATGTTTTGGAATAGACGGGTTTTATAAAGAGAAATGTTACTTTAATGTTACAATAAATTATGTATTCATGTGGAATGTATTAGTTAGGATTATCATTAAGGATTTTATTTCCTTAGATATATGATTTATTTGTATATAATAGTATGGTATGTTCAATATATAACCCTTATATAGATGCTATAAATCAATATTAACTTTAATTAATTAAATATTTTTAATTCATATGTAATTAATTATTAATATGTATATAGCCTTGTAGAAAAAATTAATAAAAATATATTAAATTAAAATAGAATTTTTTTTATAATTTGACTTATTTTTATTTAATAATTAATTTTCTCGTATTCGGAAGATTAATTCCACATACCCAGTTTTATTTTATAATTTGTTATCTAAAACTTATTTTTTTCTCATGAAATAGGTAAAATCATGATATTAATTTTATTTTCCAAAAAAAATAGATAAATATCATAAACTCATAAAATTATATCTTTAATTTTTAATTTTTTTACTAAAACCCCCAAAATACTTTCCTAACGAAAATAGTATCAACAATCACCATTTTGGATAATTAATTCCTGAATATTAGGATTATGTCAATTGGATCAAAATGATAATAATTTACTCATTATTTAATATTATTCATCTCGATTCATCTATTAATACTTCATCCAGAACACATTGTATGAAAAAATTCATATTCAACATTTACCATAAAATCATATAAAATATTTTCTATTATTCATAAATTTTATATCTCAAAGTTTTAAGCTACATAAAATCCATATTTAATTGTATTTTTGATGACTAAAATTTAGTGTTCAATTATATCATTGGGGTAGTATTTTTTATTACAGTATTTACATTATTTTCAATTGATATACTTAAATAAAATTATTATTTAGTATGTATTAAACCATTATTCGTGTACCCTATTGGGACCAGTAGTGAATATTGGGATGATTCCCTTAGAAAATTCCTCCAATTGGCCACCAGATAGCTATGATTCCCCGACCTCGAACCACCATATAAGATGATGGGGAACATGCCACCAACAATGCCGCTTCATATAAAATTGGCTACCAACTATAATTTATGAACTAATTCATATGTGGTAAGTCTATGACAAAAAATTGGATTCATAAGTTAGAAAAAAATTAACAATAATAATATACATCCATAAAAAAAATTTATATTAAATTAACATTAAACCAATTCTATGAAAAATGTGGTTTCTATACAAAACCTACATTGGCCACCAAATTATCCAACCCAATATAAATGATAAAATAATAAATTATGTTAGTTGGTCATATTTCTTTCCACGTGTCATATATTTATCTATACTTCTCATTGATCTACTTTATCATGATCCTCTACATAAACTATGTTGAGCATGATAGAAAACATAATTTATGAACTTAATAAAAATTCTCATTCATCATTTCAGTATAAAACTCAGTTGGATATCAACATGAAACTCAAAATATAACTCTTCATATTCATTCGTATGATTGCGTATACTAAATATAAAAATAATCATTGTCACTGAGTCAAAATTTTCTTGCCAATCCTCCCCAACAACTGACCAGTTAAGCATTTATGTTAGGACATAGTGTGCCCACCATGGAACCAATGTTCCAAGTCATACCAACTTCAGTGTAATAAAAGAATCCTATCATCATATCACATTATTCCATCATTACTGATTCTAATATTATAGACAAATAATTAGTGTAGGGAATCATCCAATCTTCAACCTAATAACTGATCAAATTGAGTAGAGTGATACATCCACATACCGACCCACTAACATGTCACCGAAGGTAGGATAATTATATTAAATCTCAAATACTTTCATGACACAACCCTCCAATATTAGGACTCTAACAACCATTAGTATTGGAACCATTAAATTAACAATATATTTTATTAAATGGTTTCAATTCAACAATAAACTAATGAAAAATCGTACTAAAAATACAATGTAATGAAATAATAAGAAAAATATAACCATTAGTATAAAAAATGATAATCAATGAAAATAATTTTATATTAATATTTTATATGATTAATGTTCACAGAATTATGTAATATGAAGAACCATTTATAACAAATATGTATAAATATTTACCTTAAAAGAAAAATTGATCTCAATTAAAATTTTATTTTATAGAATTTAGAATATATATTTAAATATTCATCAATTTGAATATATATATATATTTATTTTGAAAACAAGAAGGATTCTATTTTATTAACAAAAATAATTTTAGTTATTTATATTATAATATTTTAAATGATAATTTAGATTTTATCTGGTTTTAATTGGTAAAAGAGAAATTATTTTTTTGATTTAGACCTGTCAATATTACCTTAAGATTAATTTTCAATATTATTCTAAAAAGCTAGTTCTTTAGGTTAATAGTATCTAAAAAAATTATTATATATAATAAGAAATTAATATCATTATTATTATATAGGTAGTAATTTAGAATTCATTAAAATTTACCTATATGAAAACATGTATTTTAGATGTGAATTTAAAATTTTAAAAATTGTGTTAGAATTTACCAAAAAATATTGTCCATATTAGAACTTATGGGATATTTTTTAAAAAAAGTGTTGTTCATATATATTATAGATTTTGGATTTTATAATTATTTTTTATCAATAATTATAACTGAAAAAAATTATTTAAAATTTTGAAAAATTATGTAAAAATTACATCATAAAGATGATTTTAATTTTGGACATAAAATATAAATTACATAAGTAAAAACATGTTTTTGTGATATAAACAAGGAAAGTAAAAATGAATAAACTAGTAGGTATGGAGAATTTCATGTTTAAAACATGTTTTTAGTTTAGTCCATTTAGTGTGTAGCTACCCAATATCTTCCTTAATCCATTATTTCAAAATTTTGTAAGAACTTTTCGTCTAATGAAAATTCATTTATTCATTTATTTGGTATTTTAAAAAATACCATCACCTTTATAATATAAAAGGGGAACTCCAATTAAACATCCCATGTGAACAAAACAACATATATATCATCCTAATCACTGCATGAACATATACAAAAAAGTATTATACAAATTCACAAGTTTTTTTAAATTTATAATACAATCCCTACAATTCTATAGACCTATCACAATGTTGAAAGTTGATGTATTGAAGTAAAAATATTGAACCATTTATCTCTCATTTCTATTACATTCTGTTTATTAATTTATCTTGAAATTATATTAAAATATATTATAATGAAAAAATAAGTATCATTATTATACTCATATGTTATTATAAATAGTGTTTGAGCATTAACCATATTTCCCTATTTAATTAAGAAGAAAAACCTGTGAGTTTTGTGTTGTGTGAACTAATACATTCATCAAACAATGTTTTTCATTTTTCATAACCACCCCAAAAGTATGGTCTTAATATATAATTAATCATATTCGTATGATATTTAGGACATATTTCCGCTTATTTAATTATAAACCATATTACATATTTTCCAAAATCTATGGAGAATGATAGCATCATCATTGCATATGTATAGACTGCAACCTCCGTATGATGATTTACTTCTATTTTTCAAATAATCAATCAATTAAATGGTTGTTCATGGGAATGGTTTTAATGTATACATGTTATGTTTATGAAAATATTATAGTCCTATAAACACTAAATTTTCAATCAACTAAATATATGACCAATACACAACTTGGGTAAGTTGAATATTCCAAAAGTGTGTTTTTAGATTAAAAATTGATTTCTTCCTATAATTAAATAAAATTATATAGGTTATACTATTCTCAAAAAAATTTAAATTTTTAATATAAAAATTAATATAAAACTAATAATAGAATTATACTTTTCTATAATGATATTACAACTTAATCACTTTTTAAGCATACTTTAATTATGTTATGTTATTGTTGGGGTCTGTTAGACCACCTACTTCCACAATACAATAAAATAAAATCACATATATAAATGGGATTTTTTATAGTATTAAATGATATAAAGAAGTATGTAATTAATTTCTTCTGTTATATATTGGAACTATATATATTAATCACATCATTGAAGAAAACACCATTGGTTTTAACAAAATCATCGAAACATGCTCATCAAAAAACTAATCTTTGAATGTCATAAAAAACTCTAATAAAATTAAATTATATCATTATATATATTTATAAAACAATAATTCCAACACCATGTTTTAAATTAGAACAGATAACATTCGGATAATAATGAATAATAACACCACACTTACATTTCTTATTCAAGATGACCAAGGATAGTCACACATAATATTAAAAATCTAAAGTAAACTAAGTATTATTCATAAAGGGAATAAATATAAAATGTTTGTAAATGTGCATTTATATGAAATAGGTTAAGACATTGGTGATCAAGATAATTATCTTCTTTATACATGATATCATATCACATTAGAATAGGTGGGGAAAATTTAATGTTTTTTATCTCAAATTCATCTTTTTAAGACATGTATTTTAATATGCATAAAATTTATTTCATGTCCTATGTATACAGTGTAAAAAATATATTTTATCCCGACATTAAATTTTTTGAAGGTAATTTAATATCAACATAATTCTCTCTATTTCATGAATTATTATTTTTTAATTCTCCTCATGAAAAAATGGATTTCATTGTTTCAATTCCTATTTTGTGTGACGTATATCATGTTATGATTCCTGTTTTCATTGTATGGATTTATATTGATTTACATTCCATTAATGTTATAAATGTAAATCTATCTGTTATTTGGATATGATAATCCCAATGATGTATTTTCCTTAAAGGTAATTTGAATCATGTTTTAACCATATTATTAGATATTTTTGGTTATATAGTTTTCTTAATCTAATTTATTATAACTCCCATTAGTTTATTTCATTTATGTTTGGACTATTAATTCATTTTATTATATTATGTATTATTCTCTCATCATTTTATAAAAATACACATAATCTCAATTCAAATTACAGAAACATCGTGTTTGGGTGTTTGAAGGATATAGTTATTAGTACGTATAACACTAGGGGGTGGCGAATCAGTGTTGGTGGATTTTTAAGATATTAAATTTTTATCCCATTACCTATTAGACTTATTAGGATTTGGGCTTTAATATTCTCTTCTTCATATTGTATTAATATATATGAACATAGTAATTGATAACAAAATATGTTTTTATAATGATAATACTAAAAAAGTGTAGTCAGTACTTAAAGTGTATGTTGATGACCTGTACATAGGTTATGCATTATAATGTTGTAGCAGATTCATTGTTGGGTATAAAAAAATTCCAAATCTAGTGTGGGTCCCAACCCATTAATATATAGGAATAAATTAGTTCTTCTTTCTATGAATGGTGATATCCTGGTCCAACTTGAAGATCCTCACGAGTTCATTCTTCTGCATCTAAATATAGTATTCTCTATTTTATTTTTGTATTTTGTAGCAAAATTAATTTTTTCCAAAAGAATAGAATTCCTTTTGATGTAACAATGCATCTTTGTTCTTAAAAAAACTTCTTCGTCACTTGGATACTATCACAGTAGTTGGAATGAAACATTTCTTCTTCATCATAGAATAAAATTGAATGTTTAACATTCTCCATATTCTATGATTCCTGATAATATTAATTTATTATGCACTGGTAAACCCATAATTATTTTTGACCAAAATTATTATCAATTAAATTTAAATTTAAAATCACCATTTACACTTAATATGATCTTTTACACATAATAATCAACAATAATTAATAGAAATTTCTTAAAATCATTCTTATTTAGTGTAAAATAGATTTCACAGCATCATCTTTTTCTGGGATTGAATCACAATCCTCTATTTAAATTTTTCTAAATTATAGTACTAGACTAATAAATAATTATCATAAAAAATTATTATTCATTAAAACATTGTTTATATTTAATGTAGTATCTTTTTTATATCAATCATGTACACATAAATATTTTTATTTATTATTCTATTTAAATATCAATCTTATTTAATTTACATGAAATCACTATTTATTATTATATAAATATCATAAATTTATTTCATAGATACCTAAAAACCCCTAGAATATATAACAATGTTCTTATTATTTTATTTCTTTTAAGATTATTTTTAGGGTCTCATAGAATGAATATTAATTCACTAATGCCAGTATACATGAACACTATTAACTTCATAATTTTTTCAAATAAACCTGTATTAGTTTTTATATTTCATGATCATTTTATAATGGAAGTTGTAGAAAATTTTCTTCTTTATGAACTTGACCACACATTCTCTCTTTTATACGGGTTCCTTCATGGTTCAATCATTGTGATTAAATGTGTGCTTTTAAAAAAGAATATTCCTATTCATGTATGGTTTTATATGTACCTCAGAAATCATCACACAAAATTGTGAGGTGGTATTATTCCAATACTGGTTTCAAAATCTATATATTATTTTGGAGATGTGTATCTGTAAATCTCACATGAAATATCTAAACCTCTTCACTAAATAGTATAGTTCTTGATTTTTTTGTCAAATGGATGAAGAAAATTTTCATGGATGTAGGATTCTATGTGGAACTCATTTAATAAAATAGAAGTGAAAGGATCTACATTATTTATGTATCTGAGTAGATCTCATGTCTATATAACATATCAAAATAGTAATCTATGAGATACTAGAATTTTAGGAAAAAATGGGAGTTCCCAATAATTCATGAATGATATCCCACATGTCATCCTTATGGAATCAATTTTTATGTAGAGGATTTAACAACTCTCTTTATTCATTCACTACCTTATAATATTAGAAATTAATATAACTAAATTACTATATTTGAATGCATGTAGATCATTGATTAAAATTCATTAGAATGAGAGTAAAGTGATGTCTCAAAATCGTGTACATTATTCTTATATGATGAACCCATCCTTATTCATGACTAGGTGAATGTGAATGTATGGTTCACCTCCTTTTAAGATCTAATAGTATTGATGAAAATAGGATGCATGAATTGGACTCTTACACTATGTTTACATTCAGAAAATCTATATTTATTTATTGCAACAATTGCATATTCATCATACGTCGTTTTAATGATGTTCATGTTTTCATCTCCTTAGACTCTCATCCATTCAGCTTGATAAGATAATGGAATTCATGGAATTAAATAACTATTTGGTAAGTAATACCACTAATGTTGGTAGGTTGATGATGAAAAAAGATTAAATCATTTGTATAAGATCAATCGAATCAGATATCCATATTTTTTATTATATTTTATGATGGAGGTAAATAATTTCATAAACTGTAAATATCGATCATTATCAGATTTGGGTACCTGCATATGAAAAATCTTATTCCTGCTTCATTATCAAGATGACTGCATGGTAGAATACTAGATACATAACACACACCCAAGTGGGATCCATCCCACCTATATTCTCTCACATGGGCATGTTCCTTATTTCCCTAATATAGAAGACCTACCATACCGGGTAAGAATTATGACTACATGCTCCTTCAGTTGACATGCATGCATCCTTGGCCTCGAAATCCTACATATTTGACCTTGACTCCCACAATAGACTAGCACATTTTATTTTATTAGCTATCCTAACATTTTATTAGCACATAGAAAAATCCATGTAAAAATATCATCGTATAAAATTAAAGTCCCACATAACCTCAATCCTCAACCATTACTCATATAGTAATATTTTAATTTCAAGTCCTTTCTTCAATTCCTCTTCTTTTATTCCTTTTTGATTATAGATTATAAAGATATATTTAATAGGAAAATCACATAAAAATAAATATTTACATGGTATAAAACTATTACCCATCCAATAATGGATGTTACCTCAATAATCTTAATAGTTGTCGAAAAAGATATTGATCCACACACCATTGAAACATGTCATTGAAAATTAAGATCTCTCCATAAATAATCATAATTTTAAGGTCAATGTCTTAAAAATAACTTTCTTATAATAATATGAACTGGGTAAATACATAATAATAGTCTTTTGAAATTATTCATCATATTAAAATCGTAGTATTAAATTGAGCATCATTGACAACCAATTTCACTCATTGACAACAAATAAAACTGATAACTAAAGCATTCACTAGAATCTTCCCATTTTTCCTTATCGTAAATACCTTCAATGTTTTTTTTCAAATGATCATATAAATATAAGAATATTTTCCGATACTTTTACAACATTTTATTTCACTTTCTTAGCCCCTTACTGACAGTAAATATAAAGATCATGGGAAAAGTTTACCAATTAATAATTTATAAATGATTTATTCATACTCTCACTCTAAGTCTCATGATCTATTATTGGGGTAGAAAACAAGTGTTTTTATTTCGAAAACATGTTTTCCTTAACCAATAGGTCATTATAACTTATAAAATTATAGCTTATAAACATCCTTTCAATGGTTGTCCACTTTTATTCAATGTTTATGATAGTAAATATTATTTAAAAACATTTTTTATAAATAATCATCTAAGAAGCTGACACTCACATTAATAAATTTATCGAAAATATTTAGGTGAAACAAGAAGGATAAGTGACATAGCAGAAATTTAATTAAATCAAATTTTATTATGTAAATAATTAATTCAACTACACACAATTTGTGTTATGTATATTATTTTTTGAAAAAGAAGGATGATTGATTATGAAAAACATAAATTTTTTGATTACATGAACATTCAATAATTTTTATTATAATTAAATTAAAAACTAATTGAAATTATGATTCTAGTACCTTTTTTGTCTTTATTTATTTGTCCCCCATCAAAGGAAACACATTTAAAAATCCTCGTAATGGTGGATCTTTACTAGAATGGACTTCACACTTTAATAATACAAATAATATAACAATTATTTATCTTTAACATTTAATATTCATGGTTTGAAAACATGCATATCTTTTCTAGTAATAATATTCATAAATACTTACTTATTAGAATATCAAATATAAAATAAAACCAAGATGTTATTCTCTTGGATCTTCCTATTTTCTAGGATATGATAAAAAATTCTTCAACTTCAAAAAATTTATCCTTCAATAATATTTTTAATTGAAAATTAATTTTGGAATAATTCATGGATTGTGAATTCATTACATTTTCTAACAATAATAAATAGCATTCACTAATTATCAGGTTCTCCCCTACAAAACTTACGACACCATTAATTAAATTCATTATAAGAAAAAATACAATACATAATGATTTGGGGAATAACAAGGAACCTTCCTTGCATCATCAATTTAAATATCATGGTTGAGATGGTATTCACAACCATGTTGATCAATTTAATCTAGTATTCAGGGTTTTACATCTCAACATGTGTTTTGATTTATGTTGGGATGCATGTATTTCATGAAATTCTCTTACTCTTTATGTGAATAATTATTATTACTAACGGCCTTCATGGGTGATTCATTTATAATACCCAGATGCACTTATTCTTGTTTTAAGTAGAATGATTAAATAACCATTTTCAATTTGACATGATTTTATACATCTATCTCATAGAAAATATTTAATAACAAAGATTTGTTATGTTAAAAACTCAAATTCACTTTTCCATTTTCATGTGATAAAAATTATTTTCCTTTTACACTATCCTTGGCATGTCCATCTTCCATTTCCCTCATTATTTCTAATTCATCGATCTATACAACTAAAAATCGCTAGGAATACATTCAGTATGTTTGGAATTTATACATGGATTTTTATGAGTGACAAATATATAATCCTTTCATTTGTATGGTTTAATTATATTCAAGATCATGGATTTGAAATTCATAATCCTCTCAATTTTTTAACTAGAAAACTATTTGGTTTAAGTTTTATTTATTATATTCCCATACTTTCTCCCCAAGGTTTAATATTCATTCATAGCTATATTTTATAGAATTATTTTCTTTTATGTATCAGATACATGTTGATAGAAGAATATTTTCACCTTGTTCCCACCACCATTGCATATATCACATTTTTTTCAATATTTCCTAATTTTTTTGATGAATATATTTTTTCATTGGCTTATTGATGTTCTTTTTTCATCCTTGGCTTTTCCCCCTTTATATTATCTTTTTTAATGCATTTTTATTTAATGGATAATAACAATAATCTGAGACAAAATTTTTATATCTGTTGTAGCGCCAACATTGAACCTCAAATATTGGCATTCTCTGTTCTTCTCTATGATGTTATTAGAATATCTTAATTACTTGTTTTTCTAATTTTGGGGAACTATATTTAAAACTATTTTTCTTATCCACCATTTTCATGGTGGTTGTATTCTCATCACATTTATTCATCCCTAATTGTTTATATTTTGTTTTAGAACTGAAACTATTCATGAACAAGGATTTTGATTATTTATTTCACGATTATAAGGATGGTACCAATTTCTTTACTGCTACTAAATATAGATCATCAAATGATGTCAAGATCTTCTTTTCATGCATTAGTTGTATTTTGACTATAAAATTCTTTTGTGATCAATAGGTATTAGAAAAACCCATCTCTTCATTTTTTGAGGCCTCAATATATTTCTTCTCAAAAAATTTCAACATAGATTCCAATTATAGGTATTTAATATTAGGAAGGTTTTATACTCTTATATCGTGATAATAAAAATATTTATTCATTAATTTGACGTTATCATACTATAGATAATATCTTTTATAAATCAAGGAATCATATTCCTTGATCTTCATGAATTTTTCTTACAATTATCATCACATTAAATATTTTTATTCTTCAACTTTTCTTTATGTGCGTGGGTATTTTATTATAGGGTCTCTTCGAGTGCCTATTTATCTTCAAAATCATTGAGTAATTTTGAGAATATTATTCCATGTCCCTCTTTCTGTATTCAATTTCACATACCTATCTTAATACATTTAAACATTATTAAATTTTTTCTTACAAATTGTTATCTATAATATCATTATTTTCTTCTAGATGGGTGATATCTTCTTTCATAGATTGAAAGTGTATCTAATAGGGAGACTTTATTTCCATAATTAAGTTAATAAAACCTAGTTATCTAAAAATTTATATTTCGAGTAAAGATTTAGGTTGATCATCATCACCAGTTATTTTAGAATATGTATCCTTATGGAACTTTTTAAAAAAAACTAATACGTAACTTCTAATGAAATGAATGTTTTGATTTAAAAAAGGTATGAAGTTTTTATATCTCCATATTGAATGATTATTCCACCTACTCTATACATTAAATGTCTGATATATCTTAATTCTTTCCAAGGAATCAATATACGGATACTTCCTCTTCGTTAGATAATACAGATCACTTCTTCATCATTCATTTTTATTCATTTCTAATGTTCATCCTGGTCACACTAGATATTGAATTATTTTTATAGATAATTGATTTTATTTTAAAAAAATCAGTTCATATATAATAATGTAATTAAGCTAAAATATTTCAAACATTGTAGATTCAATTTATAGAATCCAATATATGTGATCCTTTCCACTAACACCACTTTAATGGACTAGTTTGGGATATTCCTAAGATTGAGGGATGGCGAGGATGAATTATTTTTGGGGTATTTTTAATATGTTACAACATCTTATCACATTATCTCTTACACCAAATGTGATATTTATTATCATTTTATATTTCTATTTTCATTTTAGTTTACATAAAAGAAGTAAAACATAGAACATGAAATATTTACAAATGTCTCAACTCAATATGAGTAGCTAGTTGTTGATATGATTAGTGATGAGCATTAGATTGATTGAAAACTATAATGTAGTATCACATAGAGTGTCTTGGGTAGGAAAAATTAACCAAATATTATGGATCACTACACATTGTAATGGGGTAATGAAACAATTCTTCTTCCATGGATTGGTGATGACCTGTCCCAATATAAAACTCCTCTTAATTTCATTAATTAATTTCATAATAAAGCACGATCCTTTTTAGTAGGGTATTTTGTTAAAATAATAATATCTTACACTATATGTGATGTCTTTTGGACATCATTATGCTATTTTGTCCTTCCAAAAACATATTCTTCTTAGAGATACATTCATTGTGGCAAGAATGATACTCTTCTTATTCAATTCAACAGGTAACAAAAATCCATTATTTTCTCTTCCTCTATTAGCTATTGTAATATTAATATGATCTGAACTGATAATCATATAATTTTATCATAACCAAATAAAAATCAACTGAATATGGGTTTTCCAATCTGTTTTTCATTAATCTTTATTATTTTACGTAGAAAATATTCAATAGTGTATAACAATATCTTGATATAATTATTATTTAGTGAAAAATAGTTTATAATAAATATTTTTATTTATAGCTTAAATTAAAATCTTCACTTGATGTTGTTAAAACAATAAAATCTCATATGAGGATGGAATCATCATAATTTTTTTCCTTTGATATATGTTAAATTGTTAATGTAGTATCAGTTTCATTTCAATGAACTGACAGGATAAATTTCTTCTACCAAATTCTAATCAAATATTGGCATTAATTAATTATCATGATATAATTTTTTTGAGTTATAATATTCATGAAATAATTTCATAGAACCCTCATGAAATCCCAATCACATATAACATTATTATTATTAATTTTATTTTCTTTAATACTCTGTTTAAGGACTCCCTAAATGAATATTCATTCACCTATTCATGTACACATGAAAACTGTTTTCTTAATATTATTTCCACGATGACAATATGAATATTTATATATCAAGAATCCATGTTCAGGTAGGACACAATATATTTCCTTTATTATGTGGTGTAAAATTTTTCATATTCACATGAGTTAGGTAATGGTTAATGTTTTTTGAATTAAAGTGTGATTTGAAAATATTATTCCTTTTTAGGCATGTTTTTTATATAATGGTAATCTTCTTCATGTGAAAAGGTGAGATTTCCATATAGAAACATTTGTTAGTGACTCAATTCTTCACATAACATATGATTATATCATAAATAAAATATTAATACCATAATCTATTAGAAATAAACTAGAGTGTGTGAGTCACATAGCATGTTTATATTGAACTTATTCATAGATGTAGGGTGCATGATCAAACACCCTAAAGAAAATAGATGTATCTAGTCCACAACATATATAAATAACTAAGATACTCACAGATCTTTTCTCATTTTCATAATATGAAGATGGTGGATTTTCTATTTTTAATAACAAAACAATAGAACTTTATAATATTAAACTGTAAGAACACATATATCCATTGTAGCCTCAATATTTATAGAGATGTTTCACCACCTCTCTCAATTTAATAACTTCCTTATATTCATCAATATTATTTTGTGTAAATCAGTGACCTTGAATTCCTATAGATATCTAGTTTATATTCTTGAAAACATTGGTTAACAGATGCTAAAAAGTAAATAACTTTTTTTAACATGATGATTCTATCTTCCTTCACGAAAAATTTCACATTCATGTATACTTTATCTTCATTTTAATCATGAAAACAACTCATTCATATGAGTTTTATGAATCAGAATATGTAATTACAGTTTCATTTATCCATTCGATATTTCTTTTTGGAAGCACATGCATCTATATCATAACTTATGTTCATGTTGATTCGTAGACTCATATCCTATGATTCATGGCCATTCTTGATTAGGTCAAGGATGTAAGTAATGAAATGAAAAAAAAGTTATGCACCGTTTAAGATATATACTCTCAAGTTTCCCCAACACTAGTGTGTTCACCTATACAATATGGGTACATTATCATAAACATTGTCAGGTACATGAATATGTCCAAATAAGTAGGGCACAACCTCGTACTCAGACATGACCAGGGTAAACGTGAACTACCAGAGTACATGGGAATGATCAAAAGGGCATGAGAAAGGTCTAGAAGACATATAAATACCCATGGTATCCATGATTGGAAATTTATAACATATAAGTGTTGTTTACATTTTTATGAGAATTCCACCATGCATATCATTTTGTTTGGGGTCACATTTGGTCCTGTGAGTAGCTAATCATGGCTATTTTTCTAGGAAGGATATTATTGTGGAATTACTTTTGGGTATCAAAAGATATGAAACAATGTGTTTGTAGAGAGTATCATCCTACATATATTCTTCTATGATGAAGTTACTGAGTTTATATACCATACATGTGTCCGGGTCAGTATTCTTTATCAGATAAGGGTAAATCTCTGCCATACTCCAAACACAGGTTGAGTTAGTACTCAACCATAATACAATAGGGATCAAATACCATTTCTTTGGGTTAGGTACTATACTTCTATCATAATTTAGTGGGGAATTTTTCCTCCACATGAGGTGGTGCTGCATCATATATGGATCATAGTTTCAATGAGCAGGCCTCTAAATATTGATTAGGGTGAGGCTTTGCATTCTGTTGGTGATCAATGATATACCATATTGTTGTTAAGATAACTCATCCTTCTTAGTTATGATAGAGAAATGGACTTCCCCATTCTCTCTTTACTAGTTTTCATAATGATAATATATTTTGGGTTTCATTTTCCTCTTGCTTATGGGTTGAGATGACTTTTATCATTATTTTTCTATAATCATAATTATTAGGATGTCAGGATTGTTATGTGTATATTAACCAATTTATGGTATTTTCCCACTTGTGTGTTATCTTATGGAAATGATACACATATAATCAATTATTTTTTAGGAGTATATATATATATCTATTATATATTCCCATGTATGGTGTTTGTCCTTATATTTTGTGAGTTCTCTCGAGTCACTCATTTTCAGGTTTTTTTGAGACCTCATTTCTGGTCGGGTATGAATTTCTCAAATTTATTAATTTTTAATATGTTGATGTAACCAATATCTTTCCAAGAAGTATTTTTAGGAATGGATTACACTATGTATGTTTACTATATTGTTATATATCATCACTTTTGAATGGAGAAAGTTGGATTCATTCATACATGTACATAGGACAAGGGATCCCATTTTCATCATTTCCAATAATGTGCCTGTCACCATACCCTATCCTAATAGAGGTAGGAATGGGGTGTTTTATTCATCTTTATGTGAACCCAATGGTCCTTAGTGGGATGTGTGTTGAAAGAGATGTATCAGTGGTGGTCATTCTATATGTTTGTTGTTAGGATTTTGAACTGTGTTCGGTTTTGTTTTAGAAGATAGAAAAATGGAATCAAATTTCCAAAACTATACCCTTTATGATTGGGAACCAAATATCAATGCACTGAACACCTTATCAAATCTCTAATTTTCCAATAACCTTCTGGTCAAATTTGAATACTATGAAATCAGTTTTTGGGGATAACGAAACATCCATTATATAGGATTGTGTCTTATGACATTAATGAATTTATTTATTTAGCATACCCAAAATTCTTATATAAAAATGGAAAATATTTATAATATTTTGGATTCATCTTGGGGATATCCAACTAGTATTTCAGAACACAACTTTAATGTGGATAAATTGAGGGAGGGGGCCATAATTGGGGGTTCTAATCATTACTTCTTTCCCCTAAAGGTCATTTAATAGGAATGACTGCATTATAGATAGATGATAACATTAAAAGATTAAGTTAATGATAAAAAATGTTTTATTTGTTATAAAAGATCCAATAATTGAGACTTTTGAGTTTTTAAACAATCTAGACCCTCATGAAGTAAATTATTGGCTCATATCAGTTGCCCATGTTTTCATGATTGTTTGGACCACATATGATTATATGGTTATGAAAATATCCATTCATCTTCATATAGTATTAGAGATATAGAATATTTAATTGTCCCAAACTCATGATGTTTCTACTCTCACATGGTCATACTTCCATATGTTGTACTAAATGAGCATTACCATTTAAGCATGCACTCTGAGCAGATTTTAGAGCTTCTTGAGTTGCAACAAGGTAATATGTCAAGTCATGAGTATTAATAGAGGTTTAAGGAAATCACAAGATACTATCTTGACATCATATGAGATGGATAAAGCATGGAATAGATGTCTAAGAGTTGTTTTCATAGAGACATGTATATTGGTGTGGTATTCTTGGGTATTTTCAACAATACTAGAGTGGTGGAGCATGATATTGTCATAAAGAGCTGATTTTAATGGGTATTACATGTGGATAATGTTAAAAATATTCATTATAGAAATGGTTGATATATATTATGTTTAATAAATTTTTTTAAGGTCCTTGTGTTTGAAGAATACTCATTGTTGAACTCTAGAATTTTGGTTTGTAGCATAGTGTACATGTAGTGGATCCAATCATAATTGAGTGGGGAAGGGTTGTTCTTGTGATTAGATAGTTCATATAGATCATTATTTTTCGAATCATTGTGATATTAAATATAGAAATATAGTTGATTTAAATTCATAAAATAGTCGTTTCATAACCTGGGATCTTCTATGCATGGTTAGGAAATCCCAAAAGGTGGATGTGATGATAGAGGAACCGATGGAGCTTTTGGAGGGAGGAGATTATGGAAGAGGATGACACTATGAAGATGTACCATTATTTCAAAGAGTTGTAACACACCATTTATATAGTGATATAGGTCAATGTTTTGGATAGTTTCATTGTATATAGGGATACAACTAAGGATCCCATGATATGATTCAATACAGGATCTGTGTATTTTATATTATTTCTTCATTATATAGAGACACATGATTGAGTTTATCTTTTTTATCTAGATATATTAGATGAGATATAGATATTAAATTAGAGTCTTTATCCCAACATCTATTAATATAGGATCCTACATTGAGTGAATCTTCTATATATCCCATCTATCAGTCATGTACATTTTCTTTAAGTGAAATGACTTTCATGGGGGACCTCGTGGTCTACATGATCATAACATATGACATCTTACTTTGTAAAGAGTTGTTTCTCTTTGTATGTTTACTAATAGAAGTTCCTTTCACTAGATTTATATTAATTTTCTAATATGGGATGTGATTATCCATTAAAGGTAATAGATATCATTTGGAGGGGAAAGTGGGATTTATTTTTAGGAATTCATAACCCATCACTCATCAATTAGCTAGAATTGGCCACATTGTTATAGAATCTCTAGGTACAAACAATCTATCAGTAGTGGTGGATTATATTAATTTATTACCAATATATATGTTATGAAAACCTCCATGGTAGGAGATTTTATTCTACATTGACATAAAGCAGTAAACAACACCATTATATTTTAGGACATATGGGATGCCCCCACCAAATTTTATGATATTAGAGTGTAGTTGTATGAATTTTGTGAGAAAGATTTTTTCATACCCAGTGTGTCCCACTTTTAAGGTCTTGTTAGGATCATGAAAATGTAATATGAGACTTGGATTCAATATGTTTACTATCTTCACATGAAATAGGTAATCATCAAGAAAAAAACTCCATCCCAAGGAATGTAAACATTTTCAATCAGTAGAAATGTGTGACTTTTTTCTCCAAGAATGATATCTCATATCACAACCATCAATTGATTTTCCATGATAATGATCCTCAAATCCATTTATTTATTTTCTGAATAAATGTGTTTACGGGTGTGTAAGAACCTCATAATACAAGATGCCAAATTTCAAACACCAAGATTCCAAATTTCAAATAACACAAATAGCCTCCAAAATCCAGCCCAAACCATCAAAAGACAAGTCAGGTTTAAATTAAAAAAATAGGATATAACCATCAAAACACACATAAGACATCGCCTCGGTCCGTGATACTCCTCGAGGTATGCACCCAGATTCAAAATCCACCCATTGTGGTCATCGCATCACTAGAAATCCAAATCCATCAGAAAAGACTCATTTCCATTGTAAAAAAAATAGAAAAACATCACACTGAGGTGTCAAACCATTTCCAAGATGGAACACGATTTCACCTTTGAATAAAAAAACAACATAACATATTCCAAAAACATCGTCTTCATCCGGACTGAAAACAAAATAGCCACCAAGAGAAAACCATGCCCATCGCAGACCAAACAACCCTCCTGGAACACTGATGTCCTAACCAACATCACCCCCCAAATCCTCTTGAAACCGACATTGTAGACCGACTCAGAGAGCGATGAAGGAGAAAGACGCCAGAGCAGATGTGTTGTGGATGCAAAATCAACCAGGAACTAAACAACACACAAGCATCGCAAATCACTGATTCAGCAAAAGATAAAAAAACCAATAACAACGCAACAAATTTTGTAGAGGAACCTGTATATCCCAAATGGATCAACTCGTTGCCATATCCAAATCCCACCAGAGGAGCCTCGCCAACACCATCAAAAATGCAAAATCCACCAAAAAGAATCCAAATCCAATAATAAATGAGAAAAAAGGAAACAGATCATCCCCAGCATGCTGGAATGAAGTCCTGACGCAACAAAGACTCGTCACCGCCAATGGGGATGCATGAAGAGACCACGACAAGCCGCCCTATACAACCACCAGAGTCAAGGCGGCGTCACAAAAGTCGCAGAAATTGGAACCCGACTGTGAACCGTCACCGTGCCACCAATGGAGGCATATCTAGTGAAGAGGGAATCGAGTGAAAAAGACCCACAACGGTGCAAGAATGATGAGACAACCAATAAAAGAACAACGCCACCACAACAGGGGACCACTGCCAAAAACTCACCAAGAATGAGGAGGAGTGTCACTCCAGTCCGAGAAGGAAAGACGTGGCAGCAATGAGATTGAATCCCCATAGCGTGATGCCCCTTACAGGCTCATCTGAGCAAAATCCTGAAGGATCACCTTCCATGATAATGATACTCTAAAGATAGTATTCAGAAGTCCCCGCATAAACATTGAGATCCCATATATTAATTTTAGTGTGTCTAATCACCACAATGCATGCATAGATCTTATTAAATATATATTTCATCCATACAAAGATTTATTTTTAAATTTATTTATTGATGAAAAACTCATTTACTCTCTTAAAGGATGATCATGCTGAGAATTTAAATTTTTTACTATACATACTATGGTAGCATCTAAAATATAATAATAACCCATTGTGTATATTGAATATTATTGAGATTCACTTTATAGGGCATGAAATTTATTATATCATTTTAGCTATTTATTTGTCGATGAATTATATAGTTATTTCATGGGAGTCTCCAATGATATTCTTATATTTGTATTTTTATTTCATTGGCATTGTATTATTGGAGGTTTGTGGAATGAATTTTTATTATTTTATCCCCTTTGACATCCATGACATAGAAAGTGATTATAAGGCCCCAACTATAAAAAATTACTTCATCTTGAGTTATGTCAAGAATTATAAAAAGAGGATCTTTTTAGCTTTATAGTTTTATAGAATTGGGCCATAACTAATACAATACATCTCAAATACTACAATGTATACACTCCTACTCTATCCAATTTTGTTCTCCACAATAATACCCCTTAAATATTATAAAAATTATTTTATTTATATTATTATCCTTAAATTATTCCACTATACCACCCTTACTTATACCCTATGAAAAACATTTCAAAAACATGGAATGGGCATAAAAATATAATTAAGGGTTATAAATTAAGGAATAAACATTACTCCATCAATACACACTAATCAATAAAATCATACTTTACAATCATAAAACATAATCTCATTAATATAACTTTTGAAATCATATTATTTATGAATAGCACATAGAAATGATAAATCATAAAAGTAATTTTTGGCATCTATAACATACATACATTGTAGATTTAATAGCTACATAGAGAGTTATGCTTAGAATACCAATCACAGTATATTCCCTAAATCTCATAGGATAAAAATTAATGTTTACCTTCATCACATTACCCAATTCATTTTAGAGCTATCTCGGGATCAACCGCACTATGCTTATCATTGAACCACATGTACATTGTTTCTCACATAACCAACTATTAAATATCCATGTAGCATTACATAATCATAATGCATAAACGATTAAAATTATCAATATTTCACTCATAAACCATAGTGAATCAATTCAAGATATTGAAATATTAAATCAATATCCAGAACCATTTTAAATATTTGATAAATAGATTTTGGAATCAATGTTTCCTATACCAATTTGAAACATTTAAAAAAAATTAGGAGTTTTAATTTTAAAAAATATATCTCCATATAAATAAATACTTAAAAAAAATTCAGAACATGGGTATTAATGTGTAATATTTTAGAAAAAATAAATCATTAAAACTTTTAAAATGATGTTTTAGTTATAGAGGCTCGTAACACATGAAGAAAAATATTTGAAGAATAACATCAAAAAACATTAAATGTCATAATAATATAGAAATTTATGATATAAAATGTTAAAAGGGTTTTATATACACCTTATATGATATTAAAGGTGCACAATATCATGATATTCCTTAATAAAAGGATATTGAGACGTAGTCCAATACAAATATCGTATTACCTATTTAATGACTTATCAATGTGGTGATTATGTGTAGAAAAAGAATATCCACACAAAAAGTAGTGGAAATTAAAACACAAATAAATAGAAAGTGATTCCATACATAATACTGTCATAATATAATCAACGAATTATGCGAAAAACCCCCATATTGGAAATTTAGTTTAGAAATTCCCTTAAAAAAATTCACTATCCTAACAGCCTCACATAAAAATTAAACAAATTAGTTGATGAGAAAGAAAAGGGTCTCATATCACTTATACATACAATTTATAGAAACAAGTATTTATAATATCATATCCCAGCATAATAAAATTGAATGTAAAATACATAACATAAATGATGTCTTTGAATAAAAGAGGAGGGTGAAAGGTTCCATTAACTTGAGTCCGACTCGCCATGTGTGTTCCTTGTTCTTCCAGAATAATAATATTAAGTCAATTTATACATGATTAAAAAAGTATCAAGTTTATTATTACTTTTATATTACTTATTACCAGATTATAAACATTAAATAATTATTTATGTTAATATTGGTCATTTTGTTGATATTTGGTATGTGAGTGCAAAATAAAATTGTTAAAATTACAAATTTTTCAAATGATCAAATGTCCATTATCTCTAGAATTGTATTAATTATTTAAATATAACATATATCCATTATATATGTATTTATAATAGTCTATAACATTTAGATATAAGAAATTAATACCACTGTTCATGGAGACAATAAGCCGTACGTATCCATGAATTCTACATTCATTTCTTTTTCATATTTATTTGAATGAAAACAAAATGATAAATAGGTGTAAAATAATTAAATTAGAATATCATGATTTATATAAATTACATATGTTCATTAATTCCATCCTTTATATATTCCATTTATGGAATGAATGAGGAATATCACTTTGAGGGGGCGGTAGTCTGCACTTCTCAAATGAAAATATCATATTAACAAATTATGGAAAGCTTAAATGTGTTGATTTAAATAAAAAAGTATAAATATTATATATATCATATATAAATAAAATTCCATCATAATGTCCACCATGAGATGTGGTAGGAAATAATTGAACAATCATCATTTCGTGAGGTAGTAGTTTGCTATCCACAGAAACAATGTTTTCAAAATCCATTAGATGGAGGTGTGTGTGAGTATAGTTCAAATATATCTCATAAAAACATCCTAGTAAAGTTAATTTACTATTTTGTAATAAAATAATGGAATAAATATTTCTTCGTGGGTTGGAGAAGTAAAATTAATGGAAGAATCTTGAGAGAAGACATTACCTCAAATCAGGTAACTCCATTAGATTGAAGCTAAAAGGCATACTTATTTTTCCATATTCCTAACGAAAAGATTCTAAGAAGAATATAGGGATTTGGAGGGATTATTTGGGATAGGTTTGGACTATCCATGGTGGCTTTATAGGAGTGAGTTAGGGATAGAGGTTTCATTATTTTATAAGAGGGAGGAGGGGTACATTGTGAATGTTTGAAAGGTTATTTTATTATAAAATAAATTTCAATTTTCAAAAGGCCAAAAACTCATTTAGTTAAAATGTAAGATTATTATTTATTGAAATCATTTCAACCAATAGTTTTTAGAGATGTTTTGTATTCAAATATAGAATTATCTTTATCTTTATCCATTAGTTAACTTATTTGACCCTTAGCATGTCCTATTGAATATTCATATGATATTATTAATATAGTTATAATAAAATTCCAATTGAACCTCAAATGGTTCATTAATAATATTAATAAACTTATCTATGTCATTTGGACAAATATTATTTTTTTATGACTATAATATCTTTTCATAAAATTGTATTTGCTTTAAATACACATTTATATCAATTTCCATACTATTTATATTATGAATTTAAAAAATTCCATAAAAATGATTATTTCTAAAATAAATTCATTAATTAAAAAAAATAAGTCATAATTGTCCCAAAATTTCTTGGATGGCCTAAAAAGTTTTGAAATAATATTATTTTAATTTTTATAATCTATTTTATTTAAAACATTCGGTAATAATTTAATCAATACATCGTCATTGTGTCATAAATAAATTAATTTATCTGGTGGATAAATATTATACAAAAATTACCAAGATTTAGTAATTATTTATATCTTTCTAATGAATATTTATAGTCGAAGAGTCCACTTATAACCCCAAATAAATATTGTTTTACTAAAAGTTATATGTTTATATTATATTTTCTATAACATTAAATTAAAAGAAATTTAATGTAATATTCACACATAAGTTTCTATATGGGGTCCTAAAATAGTCCTAATTATTTCCATGGCCTGACATATCTCATCCAATGGGATTAGGACACGTTTTAGGGAAATTTATTACTATTATAATATTATGTTTTACCCCTATTTACTAGATTTACAATTTAACTGTGGTAAATAAAATATTTACAGAAGTTACTATTCATAATTTCTAGAAAAAGTTACCTATTTACACAATTTGGAACTCCAAATTCATAAAATGGAATCCATTTTTCCAAACTAAGAACACATAATTTGAAAAAATTATTTAAAAATAAATTCATATTGTCAAAAGAAAAAAGAATATTATTTAGAAGTAAAAACAACAAAAGATTGACACATGTTTATTTCCAATTTCATAGTGAAATTACCTAAAATGACCAAATTTTAATTAAATGATAAAAATATAACCTAAAAAAACATTAACAGCAATTAAATGTACAATCTGACTATAATAATAAATTATATTAAAAGGTAACTTGGTATTAAAATGCAGTATTTTTACTATTAATTAAAAAAGAGCATTATCAGAAAAATAAAAAAAAGTCATCCAATGTAAATTTTGATATACTAATTCAAGAGAATTTTTTTTCAAATAAAATATATGAAAGTGAAAAAAACTAGATTTAAAAAGGGTTCCCCATCAAAAGGAGGTAAATCTACCTTTTAATGATTATTAAAGTATTTCATGCTTATAATGATATTCATTCATATTTAAAGCCTTTAAAAGTTATCTAATTAATGTAAAAACATTTAACAAACATGTGTAATCATAATTTATTTAGGTATGTTAATTCTTGAAAATTAAATAGCTATGCATTTACTAATATTTAAAATAATATTCGTATTCTTTTATTTTTCGGTATTACTCAATGTTGTGTGCAACGTAAGATATAAAGGAAACATGTTGTTGGGTGTTGAGTTTTCTATCATAAAAAGTGTCCTATTTTACATAAAATTAATATATTATTCATAAATATTAAAATAAATGAAAATAAAGTATTATTATATAAATACCCAGGTCGTTACAGGGATGACTTATCCATGTACTAAGCTATGTTAGAGATCATTCATATTCTAGAGGATGAGGTTGAAAAACACAACTATTAGGAGAGTACTAGAGGAGGGTGTTTAGTATGTGTGGTTTTAGTAGAGCACTACTGTTGGGATAAATTTCAGGTAAATGAATATATAGAAAATGATTACTTAGGGGTAATGGAAGTAGAGACCCCATTAACAGAACTATGTGAATCATGACTTACATTTAGAATATGTATTATTAATTTTCTATATGTGTTGGAACCAGATTTTAGGAGAATGATTTATATATTACATACACAAACTGATATTCGTGTACATCTTATCATAATGACATCATAATGAGAGACATAATAAGTGGCTATAGTTCATGCAGTACTTTGAAATCATGATAGTCTAAACACATGGAATGGGAAACATGGTAGAAAATTACCTTAGAAAACAATAACATTATATCCTGGTAGAAGATAGTTATAGAAAGTAATTTAATTATAATATACCATAGTAGAGGATATGGATTTATATTCTCTCCATGTTGATGGCGGTGACTACACCATTTCATTAATGTCTATGAGATTCTTGGTTGAGATATATACACTGTGATGTTTTTGATAACCAAATTTACTCGGAAGCTTCATTTGATAGTTTTTTTAAGGAAGAAAGAACATCTTCCTTGTATAGGTATGGATTTTAATTCTATTCATGTTTTTAGGAGGTTTTGATGGAGTTCTACAATTACACATTGGTTTTAAATCCTGATTTGGTAAATATTAACGAGGACCATTAAGTTCATTTTCAGTGGGATGAAAATACTGTGATGTATTATAATGTCTTTCTCTCGATGTCTCACGTGTATATAGAAAATGGATAATAACAAGGTTTTATAAGGGTTAAATTTACTTATTGAGATACGATTGAGTAATTAATATAGATTATTGATAAAAATAGGATGATTCCATAGTTATTGATAGTTATTGATACTATTTGGGTTATATTTGATTGACTTACCAAATTAGAACATAGTCATGACATTTTTTTGAAAATTTTGTTTGAGATTTTTGGTTAATTATATGATTCAAAGATTATATAACTTTAATGGTTACCTAGGTAAATCATCTCTAAATGTGATCTTCTATTTGCATCACATCTGTGGAGGAGTCTTGAAGAAGAACTCAGTGCCCAGTTATGGGTGATCACATAGTTTCACACCCATAAATATCAACCAACCAAGTGTAATATCATGTTATTATAGTATATTATGAGTTCATACGTGTTATAAATTATCTATACAGTTGAGGATCATTTTCAATTGGATGGTTTTTCATTATAATGAAACTATAACTCTATTATCCACATGGTTCTTATTTAGGACCTATAATGGGAAAAAACATTCTAACTATTGTTCTTCATAGATATTGGTGAGAAATCTGTTGATGGGAAATAGATGGTATAGAATATGACATTGATGTTTTTGCGGATTTGAATGTGTATGATAATAGACCAAATATGATATAAATATTATACATATCTATATGATAGGCCTTTGGATTAAGGGAGACTATTTTTTCCTAAGAATCTCCCCATGATGAGGATTTTTAATGTTTGTATTGGGATGTAGGATATCCACAAGGTTCATTAGACCCTTAATGATGTTTTTTAGGGTTTCCATTGTTGATTACCAGCTAGATTTCCCCATCAATTAGACTATGAATTTGTATTATTCTATGTGTAAAAGCTAAGGATATTGGTTTATAGCCCTTAAAATGTTATTGAAGGGTGATGCCGTGAAAATAAGTATGGATCAACCTTTGTGGAGTACACATTGACAACCATGGACCACCAGGGGAATACCCTATGTGAATGTTTCATGCCATTTGATCATGTCCTTTGACAATATAAGAGCATTAGCGAGTTCTTCTGGGTACATGAGATCCATATACAGGCTCGGTGGACCAAATTTTTTTGGTAGATTGTATTTTTCTTTGATGAATGTATTGAATTAGATGGAAATGTAATGACTCTATTTTTGTTAGATTATTAATTTAAATATATATACATATAGTTCCTTGATTTCTTCATCAGATTAACTATTGTGATGCGATGTTATCTGACCGTAGTATAAATACATTCAAAATAGTAAATATATTATGCAAAAAATGGGGTTTTATGGAACTCATATAATTAACCTAAAAGTGTCTTAAAAGGTAAATTTTAGTATACAATTGAATCCTTAATATGGGGTTTATCATTGGAATGACATAATAGTTTTGTGAGTTGGGTGTTTAGATTATGTGTTGTAATTAAAAGATTGGTAATTTAATAAATAAATAAATAAATTTTTTATTTTTTATATATCACCACCCCTAATATCCTCTAATTTATCACATTTATGGCGAAACACATAGGTTTCCTACATTACCCAATGGAATTGTAGGGAGTCATTAGACGTGAGTTATTGGATGAATAACTAAATATCATATGTGGGTTATTTTTGATCAAATGGATTTCATGGATGTGACTAATGAATAATTGTGTAGGGTTATTCATTATCATGGAATGATCCTGACTTGATATATGATGTTTTTCAATTTTAATTATTCTTTTCTCCCATTTCAAATGAAAATAAATTAAAAAATCAAGAAATGTTTTTCTAATCGATGGTTGATTACAGTTGATGTTTTTTTATTCCTATGATTTGTAATTGAAATTTATGCAATGAAATCTATTTAATAATACTTTTTTCATTTACATCATCAAAAAATATAAACCAATCCAAATAATGGCTTGTATTTATTATCACATTTTGTGTTTTGTGCTTATCTTCCCACACTTTTCATGCCTTCATTGCATGCATTCCATTTGGTCCTGTTTATAAAAATATCCAGAACCTTATCATTATTCATTTTATCATTTTAAAAACAAATAATTTCTATGTGTATGGTATTAGGATAGAGTTTTTTAATATATTTTTATGATAATGATGGATGATTCAATAATGGATTTGTGTAGTTCAGTTTGATGTTATAGTGGTTTGGTGATGCAGAATAATGTAAAATTATTCTTGAGTAAATATATGGATTGAATATGGCCACTGATCATGGAAGGATCATTCAAGAATAGAACCTTTTTTCTGTGGATTTTTGTGGAGAAATCAGAGGTACCAGAAGACCAAGTGGATCCACATGTAAAATTACTAGGTTATGGAATAAACCCAACATACATGAAATATAATAAGGTAAAAATAAGTTATGTAGTCCCAAAGATGTGATGGATATGGTTTCTTTTTGTTTTAGTTAACAAATTACATGTTTGGCCAATAAATGTATTGTGACCTTGTACTTGTGTCATATTATGTACCAGAGGGTACATGGGCATGATCAGGGATAGTTACACATACATGGTAAAAAGTACACTACCACATTCATGTAATCGTATGAGGATCGAGCACCTTGTCATCGACAGAGTTCATGGTTATATATAGTATTTAGTATCATATATTATAGTACCAGAGAATGGTTCATATGTGATGGGATGACCTAGGGAATCCAAGACAAGTATTCTATACAATATAAACACAAACAAAATATTCAATAAGACTTCAACACTATGAATATACTTATTTTAGACATAGGTTTGGACCATTTGAAAACTATATTTAGATTTTTTCCATGTATAATGTGATGTTGGCCTTAATTTCATATTAAAAGAAAAGTAAATATGTGTTTTGAAAGGGAATAATTCTTCACCGATGCTTGGTCGATATTAGTGATCATGTTTTTTAGTATATAGGAGTTAGTTTCTATACTGCCTACTACACCAGGAAGATGGTCCTATAATCTCTTTACGTAGGTATTGTTGATACTCTCAATAATACGGGTCAAAATGGGTCTGCAATATTTGGAGTTTGTAATCCCCTATCATAAATAATCGACATATAGTAGATTCTATATGAGAGTCAGTTCCCAATTAGTTGGGGAGCATTGTATCAAGGAGGGAGCCCATACAATTAGATTTTGGAGCGGTTTCATATGGTGCTTGACTTTGAAGATGGAAATTTATACGAGAAAGCTTAGTCATGATTTTTAGATAGGGTGTAATGCTAGAGTTCCCCATTCTATATCACGTGTATTTCCTTATGAGAAAATATTTTGGGATTCATTTCCCACATGGTTAGGTGTTGATAAGACCTATATAGTTCTCATTATAACTTATTGGCTTTTGGGGTGTCATATATTGTATATATATATATATTCCCTAACATGGTATTTTCTTACATGTCGTGTTTATTATGTAGAAGATAGGTAGATCAGTGGTGTTTTTATATGATAATAGTTATATTTAGTAGATCTAATAGTGGTTGGTAGATGTCCATTTGGATTTTGGGTTTGGAACTCATCAGTTTCCCTTTTCCATGTTTTTTCGATGCTTGTACACCATTTCTAGTTTTTCATGTATTTGTCCCTGTTATACATTTTTTATACATTTTGAAATTTTTTTATTTTCTATAGGATTCTTCATATATGTTTTACACTTTAGTTGTTCGGATTATTTTTATATCTAAACATTATTTCACGAAGTTGGTTTTGTTTATGTTCTCATGTACTTAAGAAAAGGCCTCTCATTTTCTATATTACCAATGCATCTATTATTAGTATCCCATAGCCTATTGGTGGTTGTATTGGGGTTTTATAATTAGATTACAACCAACTAGGTAGGCCCCAATGGGTTAGTCCATTCAATAAATATTTTATTCTTCATGGATTATTCAGCTCGCAAGGGTTTTCAACAAAGGTATTACGAATGTATTTAAAATTATCAATTACTTCCATTATAAAATGGTCAATATATGGATTCACATTTAATATAAAAAAGATTCTATCATTTATTAGAATCCATTAATATAAATTCAATATTTAAATGAAAATATTTCCATGATATTTCACTTCATCATTTAAAAGATTATTTTGAATGTGAAATTTTAGTTTTTATTTTACATAAAATTTTGAAATCTTTTTTATATTTGACATTTTCACCACAATTTTACATTTCAAATTTAAATGGATTTATAGTCATGGTATTAATGGTAAAATATTTCTTTGAATTCAAATTTTATATTTATAATATCTCCTCTTAATATCGTAATATAAAAATGTTCATAACTTTTTTACATTTTGTGTGATGTCATTTGCTGAATTATTCTACAAGAATGTTTAACACCTATGTCACTATATCTATGATTTTAAATTGTTACATTATTAATATATTATTATAGAAACATTGACAATTTTATCTATTGATGGATTATGTTATATCGTTCTTTTTTGAAGAATAAACCATCATTTTGATCCACTTATCTAATATTTTTTCACAGAATAAGTTTAATTCTTCTTCAAATTAATTACATTTGTTAATAACATATTTTTTATTCCATTAATTGTTGAATTTTATCCGAGATTCCTTTCAAAAATTCGTTATGGATATTATTATCTTAAAAATTTACCCTTAATCAATGTGATTTAAATATCATATGATTCTCTATGTTGGTTAAATTATATATACATAGAAAGTTAGTTAATATAAATAAATTCCTATTTATTTTCCATAGTGATATCATGATACAGTTACTAATGGAATTAGGTTATTTGTATTTAAAAATTCCTTTTAAAAGTAGTATAAAATCAATTTTAATTCCATCTGTTCTTTAAGATTTCATTTCCCTTTGAAAATTTGTGTATGGTTAAGCTTTTTGTGATGGGTGGGGCCTTTGTAGAACCATAATGCATTGGATAAATATTTTCCTACCATGATATAATGGTGAGATTAATGTTTATTCTTGATAAAAATGGGAAACATGTGAGTGATTCCAGATCCACTGTGGAAAAATGTGTGTGTATCACAATCCACTAAGGGAAACTTGTTATGATACGTGTTCATATATGTTAGGTTTATAGTTCATGTGTTTTAAACACACACTTCACTGATATATGACTATGTTACACTCTATTGATCATGATTTATGTAAATGTTTTCATATTATTTATGGAATGTTGTAAGCTTTAACATATGGTATTATTTATTCTACTATCATTCTGATGAATAGTTTTTATGATTCTATGTTATATTATATAGATAATTTCTATAGGATAATTCTACATCAAATACTCACGATCTCACCCTAGGTAACATGTTGATATATTTATTATTTCTATATTGAGGATTTTATTTTATCCAGTTCAATAGTATCCTTTCTCTAGGTCATGAAAATATGTTTAGTTTATAATACATCTAAGAGAAAATATATTATAATAAAATTATTTGGAAATGATCAAAAGAATTATCAAATATATTACCTATGTTTCAGGTCTCTGAACACACAAATCCTTTCAATTGTTGAGATGTTTAGATTATTATATAATGTAAATATTTATCTAAAGTATTTAATTAGAAAAAGGTTAGTTATTATTTGTAACAATATTTGGTATAAATGTATTGATATAGTTATTATTGGATAATAGTTATGTAATGTTTAGGATTAATGTAGGATAACCATAGTTAAATCACTATAGATGATTCTAACTATTGGGTTTTATCAAAATATATTTCTAATGTGTTGATTTTTTTGGTTTCCTATAAATTTATCTCTATTTGGGAATTGGATAGTTGATATGATTATGGAATACATGAAAATTTTTAAATCACCTCGAAAATTATTGGTTAAACATTGACTAAATCATTAATATTATTCTTGATGTGTGAATTTACGAATACACACATTGATATACAATCCATATGGGTATTCTATAGCTTAACATATTCTCTTTTCAAATCATTATGAATGATAGATTTACTACTTACAATGAGGGACAATGTCACCATGTAATAGTGAACATAACATAAATAAACTTTGGATAAACCTATATTGAAATAGGTTGAAAGATTTCTCACATAGAATAAATGAATGTATTATAGGTGGAGATGAATGTTTCATTGGAGATGATATAACAAGATTGAGATTTAATATTTACATGATAATTTAATTGGAGTTAATGATTTCCATATAAGGTTTTAATATTTGGTTGATATTGGTTTAACACCACAATATTTTACGTTATGTATCTTTGAAAATGAATTTAAAATCTTTGATAGATTATGTTACAAAAATCACAGAGCTTAAACAAATGATTAATTATAAGGATTTAATTTGTATAATTATCACCTAGTAGTTGAATTGGATGAATAAATGAGATTAACTAAGTTATATAAATATTTTTTACACATGTTTATAAAACTAATTTACTAGATACCAATTAATTATAAATATAAATTAAATCCAATTGAACAAAAATGTTATGTTTTTATAAAAACAATTATTCCCTCAATAGATTTTTACCTTTATAAATTAAATTAACCACCTTTGGTGGATGATGATTACAAAAATTATATGTTATTTATTATATATATATATATATATTAAAATTATTATGTTTTTTTTAATAGGACTGAGATAACAATTAATAAAATTTTAAAAATATAATTTATATCTTTCTAAAAATAAATTTGGTCACCTTTTAATGGCCCACATACTAAATATTGAAAATGTTATAAATTTAATTTTAGAAAAAGAGGATAATTTTTAAAATCAGGATATCAAATTTATGTTATGTTTGATATTTTGTATATTTATGATAAGTATCATCTTAATAAAAAGTCAAAAAATTGTATTTTAATTGAAATTTGACATTTAATAAAAAATATTTATAATGATAAATTATATTTTAAATTGTTATGAAAGTATAATTAGTTTCATTATATATCAATAAATCATATTTATGTAATTATTATTAATTTCACATTGAAATTGGATGTAAAACATTCAAACATTTGAACATTATCACTTTAAAACACCAATTTACCATTTTTTCTATGGGATCAATTTTAAATCTATTTTATCCAATTATGGGAATTTAGTTTGGAAAAATAGATTACATATTTGGAATCATAAGGTAAAAATAAGGGTTTTAGGTAATTTTCAATTTTATACATAAAAATGATACAATTTTAAAATAATATTTACCGTAGTACGTGTAAAATAATAAAAAGGGTTAATGCTAATTGGTAAATGATTACAATACCTAAAAATATATAATTAAATCGTTTTTTGGAGGTATGGATAGTTAAACGTGCTATCATGACCATGGAAATCTTAGATATTTATAATAAAAAACCTTATTCATCCTCAAATATCTACAGAAACCACTACTTCTCACTCATACCACTTTTAAGTGTTACTGGTCTCACAAAAAGACAACATCCAAGCCCCATATGGGGTCCTCCAAAGAGGTGATATTAAAGATGTAATTTTCTAAAAACACCTCTCTTAATTTCATGTTTTATTCGTAATTCTCCCTATATCATTCATCCAAAAATTCTTGAAAACCCCAAAATAATGTATATACTATAGTGTTATGTTTTTAATGAAATAACTTAAACCCATCAAATTTATTACCTCCTCTTATTATAACAAACAAAACTATTGTCCATATTTAGACGGTTAATCACCTCCATGAATAATGTTTTTGTCATTTCTTCCATCATCTCCTTCATGGGTGTCCATAAAACAATTATTATGTTTAAATAATATTTTAATAGGTATATTATAACCAATTGTGTGTTCCGTAACTAATATATTCTCATAAGTGTAAATTAAAAAAATATAGTTTGTGATGATCATATAAACTACAAAAATGAACATCTACTTTATCATTAACATTTTATCGAATGAATCATCTTCATGTAATAATGTAGTATGATATATGGGACCTTTATTAATCATGATTTTTCATTAATATGATTTCATTCCACTTTTAGAATTGTATTTTAATTTTACAATAACATCGATCATTATACTCATGAGATACAATCATAAAACCATGAAACTATTTCACATAAAACCAAAAAATAATGAAATATAATTGAGGAAATTGGTCACAATATTTTTAAATTCATCACATAAGGTTTTAGAAATATTAATATAGTTCTAGAATGAGTTTATGTAAGGTCAGTCTGAGGTGTGTTTGGGGATTATCTGAAACCTAGTGTTCTGAAATTAGATTAAGTTAATAGTGACTCATGGTTAGAGGAAACCACACCCCCCAGAAGGCACATTTTCCTTAAGTTATACAGAATCTTGTACTAGGAACCTGGGGGGCACACGGTTTGTCTGCAAACTTAAGACATAGGGTGCAAAGCCGTGTGACCCTCTACAACTTTTTTATAGTGAGGTTTTACATAGTTTGTGTTCGGTTAGTCATATTATTCCCCTAACCATTTGAGGTTTCCCCATAAAGTAATTGACAGTACATTGTTGGTGCACAGTTTTGAAAAAATTGTCCACCCAAATCGGGAAGAATGTATTTTTAGTGTAAAATTATTTTCTACCTATAATAAAGGCTATAGTACTGTTTTTAATCCTCCCCCATCTTTATATTGTGATTTTAGTCTCCCCCTTATTGTTTGGTGGCCTTCGTATCCCTCTCATTGATTTTTTTAATTTCATCCTCCTCTATGGTCAGATTTCATTATTTTTTGGAAGCTACCGGAAGCCCCTGTTAAGCTCCACCTTCCACAACATACTATTTATTGGTTTCTCTTTCATCAATTGGTCTATTTTGGTTCACATAATTTTTCCATTTATTGGGGGGTTTTAGAAAATCCATTTATTTATTCCACTTTAAGAATAATCAAGGCTTTAACATGAATGAGTGGAGTGTTTCTAATTTAAGGTAGGTGTCTAAATCTTTCCCACTCCTTTTGAGGATTAATAGTAGATGCAGAATTCAACCACTAACCAAACCCTTCTAGTGATTCTTCTTTCTTTAATAATAAATTAATTAAAATGTTTTACCATGTTTTAGTAACCCTCTCTTAAGGATAAACCCATACATAGGGTGTTCTCCTCATCATTGGCCACCCCTTTGGGTGTTCCCACCATCAATGGCCTATTTTCCATATTTATAACTAAAAAGAATTGTGGATATGTAAATTTTTTTTTGAGTAAATTATTTAACCAATTATTTAAATTAAGAAAATGTATATCTATGAGTTTTCCCTTTATAGTAATTCCATGAACATTAGAAATGGATTAAGAGAGATAGTGAACCATATAGTTGGTCTTTAACATGGTTCCTTAGCCCTTATAATCATATTTCCTATGATTATTGATCACAAATATTGAATTAATTCCTTGATTTTCATTATATGAATTCCCTTATATTTATTCTATGTCATTTTCATCATTCTTTATACCATTTTTATGATTATCACCTTATTAAATAAGAAAATGGATGGTATTTAATGACTTTATTGGTCAAGATTATTAGACTAGGTTATTCAAATGACATTGATGACATGTGATTATGTGTAGGAAAATTACATTTGAATTTTCATGAATTCCATAGATTATTCATGTGTTTAATGCCTTAGTAATTTATGTATAATTTTTCGAATTATGTTTTCATTAATTTCATGTCTTGATTAGATAGTTACCATGGGTAATTGAGATTCTATTTTTTGGGATGAAATTATAAATATTTGACATGTATTATGATATTTTTTTTGATATAGATCACTTTCCATAGGTTAAGGGTGAATATGGGTCCTAATTCTATGATTACAAGGGAAGAAATTCTGTTCTAGGTTGGATACTCATGATGCTCGGAGAGTGATACATTGGCCTTCCATGTATGGGATTGTAGGGTGGATAAACTTATACTCATGAGTGTTGTTGGTAACCCTGGGGGGAATTGAGGACAGACCCCTTTTGAATGATGAATACCCCATATCATGGGTAATTCTAGGTAACGTATGTAAGATACTTGGTACGGGCTATGAGTCACCATGTCTATAGGTATACTAGTGATTCGGTATGGGTTTCCTTCGATGGACATGATGAAATTAGTTATATTTTATGTTTTGCAGCAACCCTTGGGATTTTTCATAGATCTCTTCAGATAGGATCAAATTCCATTATGGAAATGATAGACTTCTTGATTTCTTTATCCATATGTGATGAATCTATTGTCATTATAAATTATTACAGGTTCACATGTTTATGACATGGATAATGAAACCCTGAGCCAATGAACAATCTTGGGGGGGGGGTCATCATGGGTTTCCTTATTTACTTTAGCCTATTGACATATATTATTCTTTGAAATGATATATCATTCATAGTTCTATATTAGGACTAAATAGGTCATTTGGGACAAGTGGCCATTTAAGGACCAATGAGAATGTTTTAATCTTTTATATATTTATTTTTATGAGTTTATTATATATGTCACACTATATTCCATCAGTTATGTGAAATATATTAGCGTAGATGATGTGGGTTTTGGCATACTGATATTTATATATCAGAGTCTGGTCGGGTGTCTTTTGTTAATGAATGAAAATTTATGATTATAGGTATGGATAAGGTGAAGATTATTACTTCTTATTCTTGATATATATTGATCCTTAGGATGAATCCCAGGGGAAGAAGAATAATATTTTTCTCGAGATGTTGTCTAGTAGTTTTTTCTTTTTCTATTCTGTATTGATTTTTGTATATGCATACACTCATGTTCCTCGGCACACTCATTTTTGTATATACATATGAATTCATTATAATCATTTTGAATCTATTATTTATTACTCATATTATTCTTGGTTACTTCTCATGCTTGGTATACTTATCTGTACCTTCTTTTATTTTTATACTCATATGCATCCACTATTTATTATCTATCATTTACTACAATGGCTAAACCAATTTGAGATGGAATTGTCTCCCTACAAACACACTGTAGGCCCTAACTTCTACATAACATCCACTTGAATTTTGGGATATTTTCTTGATTCCATGTCATCAACCTCTTTAAGGTACTATTAGGTAACACTTAGGGTGAGATTATATAATGAGGTAGCATATCCTCCTTTTCCATTTATCATAATATTTGGGTTTATATAAGAGAATAGGATATATGAATTTGGATCATACCCCATGATTGGATTTAGGTAACTCATCTATAGGGGAAATCCTAATTACATTAGGTGGGTAATATAGTTATTTATTTTGACATTTATGGTTGATGTTACTTCCCTATTGGGTGAGAAACATTCCTTATGTTATTAATAATAATGGTAAGATTACAATGATTATTTATATTGCAATAACATTATGATATGATGGAATTAAAATAAAGAAATCATACTAGGAACTATAGGAATAAAATTTAATGCATTATTCCAATCTATATCATTATTTAGAATGCATTTCTGGGTTGAATGATATTTCTATTATTCCATGATCTATCGTGACCTGTAGTTCTTATTTCTATTTATTGATAAATTTTTTCTAAATTACCTTCCTGATTTATGTTATGATTCGATTAAATGGTAACCTAATGTCCACTAATAAGGTGTATGAGACATTATTAATTTGAACTATTTTCTATCTAATTCAACTGGTTAAATAGTATGTAAATCCATAAATAAATTAGAAAAACTAACTTTAAATGGAATGGACACCATATAAGGTAATGTTAGACCTTTCCCTTGACCTAAAAATGGTCTACAGTTCATGGTTATAGTGATAATTTAATATTATTTCCCTTATTATATTAACATGGATCTAGGATCAGACGGTTAGATATATTTTTCTCATGAAAGTCTTTGTATATGTCCTCTTAACTAACTTCATTATATTTATTCCTTATCTATTATAAATCACATTTGAGGTGTGAACATGGAATTTTTAGAGTTACGACACAATTTCATACACATTTTTCATTCCAAGTGAGTGGAGATGAGCACCCTTTAGGTTGTGGGCCATGATAATCCCATGATAAGTGTCATAGGGGCATATAAGGGAAATCGTACTAATATTACACTAGGAATCAATTCTATGTTCAGGGATAGGCTTCTCAGTTTTATATAGTCTATTCAGGGTTCTCCCTAGCCTACCCCTACTATGGAAGTTCTGACATGGGAATTTCAGAAACAACACCCTCCAACCATTTCTGCGGGAGGAGGACCTCATGCTTCAAAGTCATGGTTAGAATCCATTGTTTATCCTTTTACCATTTTGGGATGCCTAAATATTTGATAGTCAAGCTCACTGCATACATTTTCTATGACTCTACCATGCTTTGGTGGGATGTAATTTCTCAATCTGAGTGTTACTGAGGTATGGAATGGGAAGACCTTTAAATGGATTTATAACATAATGTATTCCCACGGTACGTGAGAAATGATTGTGATTTGGAGTTCATACCTCTTCAGAAGGGATCTATGACTCTGTTTGACTTTTATGAAAATTTCTCAAAGCTCCAAACATTTTTCTCCATCTCATATAGTTGAAAAAATTATTTATGCTAGATGATTTATGGAAGGGTTTGTCAAATTGGCCATCTCATATGAAAATGTATTCCATTTTCACTACCATGGTAGAGATAGTAATACATGTTAAATTAATATAATGAAATCTTAGAGAAACATGCCCTATGAGCCAGGGTAGTTCATTTCTGAGAAAGGGTGATGGTTATTCAAGTTGTAAAATGTGTTGTTTCGAGGGTGAATTTAGGGGTTGTTCATACCAGGTGACATGTACTGATAGATCTATATTAGGTAACTAGTGTTGCAGTCCATGGAACAAGAAGACATAGTACATGAGGAACTAGATCAAATGATCAGGTTAGGGTGGGATGGTTCATATTCAATGCTTCTTCCATTATTTTCCCCTATCATCTAGTGGAATTGAATCCATACCATCACCTTTGTCTCGTACAAGATCGATGACACCTCATCAGACGGTGATTTGATCTTCTACTGGATAATTCAACTAAGGTTGACGTAGTCAAGGTACATAGGCCCTAGAGAATCAGTAACAATAGATTGGATGTGCTCATTATAGTTAGGAAACAACTCAATTTCATGGTTCATTCCTAATATGGAACCCATTTATCCAAATTCCGTTAATATAAGTGAAAAATTTTGATTTAAAATTAATCTCATAGACATGATGAAAATGAAATTTTCTAGAATATAATATTTCATAATTATGGTGATATTTAATATAAAATTTTAGTATGAAATGGATTCCAATTAAAAATATGAGGTTGAAAATTATATTTTTGAACTAATTGAACTATTAAATTAATGTCAAAATAAAATTTAACTTCTGAATAATTTAAATTAGGTGCCTGTTTTTAATAAAAAAATAATATTTTTTTAAGAATCCTCAAAAAATATTTGTTTTCCGAATATTCTCAATAATTAACTCAAAGATAATGTTGATTTTAAATTTTAAAAATTGAATATTATCTTTTCATATAAATATTCTCAAAGTGGATAAAATCTAATCTATTATTTGTTGACATAATATAATAAAAAATAATTTTTGGAGAATATTTTTTTTAATATATAATGACTTCACAAAAAGTTATGTATATAGTCATAAATATATTTTTCTATTTCAAAACCGTTATATAATTTTTTCAGGAGGTTATTATTGTGATTATTATATCGATATTTAATTGATAGGTTACAATAATAAAGTTAAAATAATAAAATTAATAGTATACATTGATTCATTAAAACTCAATGTTTCTAATAAGAAATTTTATCTAAGTGGTTAAATTTATTTTAGAAAGTATATTTGAAAATGTCTCAGGGTATTATAGATAGCAGGTATTATTACCCAGAACCCTCACTCCAAGAACTAGTGCTAAAAACACAATTATTGAAATTATATATTTTATACCGATAATCATGCACCACCTTATACCATCAAAACATACAAAATAAGAAAAAAATAACGGATTTATATTTACCCATAATCCATTTAGGATTAGATTTTTAGAAAAGTATGACAAAATCTGGAACAAAAACAAGTTTACATAATCATATAGTTGATAGAAATCCACACTATCTCCCCCTAACTTATTCACATCTAATAGCATTACTATGCATAAAATAAATTCGACAACTCATCACAATATTAAGAAAAGGAAATCATAATAAGGGTGAGTTAAAATACTCAATACAGATAAATGTGAGATTTGAAAATTGAATGTGATTTGTGAATATAAGTTGTGAATTTGGTCATGATAAAATAATCAAAGATCATATGAATATCATATTATTATTCTTTCCCATAAAATCATGGATCACGAAGCATGCATTATGTCATAAATCCTTGCCAATGGAATAATTAATGATAATTAAAAATCATGATCCTTGTAATATAAATCCTTGATCAAGGATTGATTAAAAATTCATTGATATCATAGGAAAAATGTGTTGGTAAAAATCATCATAATATTTCCGTTAAAATCATTATAACACATGGAATAACCAATACTATTGATTTAAAAAAAATTAGACTGAAGTTTTTTACCCAATGCATTGAAGATATACAGTGGACATAACTATCCATGTTTAATAATGTGACCACCCATCAACTTAAATTATTTACAATGATAAGAAAACAAAATTAATTACACATAGGTTTTATTTAATCACATATATCATAAATATTACTATTAAACATTTATAAACGGATTAACCAATGGAAAAGAAAGTAGTTCCCTTAAATTCTTATTGATATGATAGTAATTATTCAAGATAATGAATAAGTATTGTATCATTATATATTATCTCTAGTGGATTATAAAAAATATCAATGTTTTTTGTCATATTTTAGTATAAATTCCATTAAAGTATCCTTAAAAAAATTCATGAAAAAATATCCTTTCAATATATAAAATCAAAATTAAAAACTAAACATTTCAAAAATGTTTTCAATTATTCTAAATTGAAAATGGGAACATGCAAACAATGCATCAATTTATGAAACTATGTAATTATTAAACAAATAATTTTCATATTTATAAATATTATTGATATAGATTGTTATAATCATTATAAAATAATTAAGTAAATTTTATTCAATAAAGAAATATTGTATTAAACTACTTTCATTAATGTATTTATATAAAATTATGAATTTAAAATTACAGAATTTAAAACATTCAAAAATAATTTTGATTTTGAATTTAAAAGGTTAACATTATTTTAGGGATAATTTGTGAGATTTTATTAAAATGTATTTTCTTCAATTTATATTTAAATATAATTATTTTATTTAATATTTTCGGTTACTTATGATTATTTAAAAAATCAAATTCAATTTTGGATTAGTTTTGTAAATGAATTAGTTAATTTGTACAATAAATAATGTAAATCAGAGTTTTTAAATAAATTTCGTACATTAGATTAGTAGGAAAATATTTTATATATAAAAGGTGATTTTTATGAAAAATTATTATTTTTGATACCTTTTTCTATTTAGTATTAATTTAAAATCATCTATTACTTAATTTAGAATCTTGATAAATGGATTATATATCTAAATTTTGTGGGTATATATTTCAAAATATGTACCATTTATTTGTCGGAATTATTGATATTATCCTTAGTAAATGTTTTCATCATAGGGATGGGTAAATCTGATAAATAAAAGTAAAAATAAAATTATAATGGTGATTGAATGACCCTTACACATTAAAAAATTAAATTATATTATTATATCTCATACATAATCATCTAAAAGTGAAATATATTTCTTTTTTACTTCTAGACATTAATTTGACATTTATATTATTTAAGTAGATATAAAGCCTAAAATGTCCCAGTTGTGATTTTAATAAATACAATGCTTTTAAGATTGGAATAAATCAAATATATTTTTTTATATAAATTTAATTTCAAGTGATAAATTATTTTTGTTTATAACGGTAATTTATAGTTAATTTATATTCATGAAATTATTACCTTAAAATCATTCTAAATACAGATGAAGTAATTATTCAATTTAATAGATAAGTAAAAAAACATTAAACAAAGTAAACTCTAAAACTTTTTGAATAAAATTTTTCAGTATTTTATAATAAAAAAGACATATTTTTAGAAGTTTTAATTCTCTGGATTCAAAAAGAATTGTTTTCTTCTACTTTTTAAAGACAAATTAAATGAATATTTTTTTGGATGTCATTAATTATACTCTATAATAAATTAAATTTAATTAAATGATTTTTTATTTATAAATATGATATCTTGTTTCTAAGTTATTAGGATAATATTTTAAAAGAACACCATTTTCCATTTATAGTATGTTTATCTTTTTTTTGTAATATTATTAACCACTTTAGTGTAAAAAACATTGATATAGAATTAATTATCAATGTGGTAATGAAGGGCTAAAATATTTAATCGAAAAATGCGATAATAGTGTTACTAATTTTAGAGGATTTGATTATTTCATCTCATACACATAATAGAATCTAATATCTACATTTTTTATCCATTTGGACACCATGATTAATTTTTATTGATTTTATTTGTTTTGTGAAATTCCAAGAGGGAACAACCCATAGATTATATATAGTAACATTTTTTTTATAATTTCATCACTCATCAAAATCATTTATTTTTAGAAAATATCCTCACAAATACCTAAATTATATCCCTTTTAAAATCATTGTGGGCATTTTATCATAAATTAAACCTAGGAAATATTATCTTGTAAACTATAATTGGTTGTCTGAAGATGTGGTATTGTTCAAATATATGAATTTTTGTATTATTTAATCATCAATCTATTAAAAATTTCTTCTAACGATGATGACAAAATTAAACCAATTTGTTCTATATAACGAGGTTTTTTTTCTCAAATGTATAACCTATATACGTCTCAACATTCACCAAATTGGAAATAAAACCTTAGTTCATATGTTCGATGGACTATAACCTCATGAACCGATGAAATTAGTTTTCCAACACTACCATTCATGACTAGATATAAGATGGATATAATGTCTATATATGATATTAATTACATGTTAATCCTTATTAAAAATTTATATATCATATAATTTCATATACTTCAATTTATTGATAAATAATATATGTGTTCGTGTGTATATAGGGACTACCACCCCCTTTAATTTATGGGATTTATTTTTCGTAAACAAATTTTATGAATGCCATATATACGTATGTTTAAATAATTAATATGGGATCCAAGATATAAATATAATTCAAGTAAGAAAAATTAATACTTCTATTTATTAAAACAATATCCTTTAAAAGTGGAAACATTAGTCATGATAAAGTATGCCTATAGTCTCCATGAATGCAATGTAGTTCATTTTTCATAAACATAATTAATGAATATTATTAAAATTAAAAATGAGGTTTAGATTTATAATTATTTAATAATTTTTATTCTCAATAGGGAGGAGTAATGATCACGTTGAACATGGTCACCCTACTAAATTAATTTTGGCCATTCATGCTGAATATTATCCAAACAACATATATAAAGATTAAATATTTGGTAAATAAATATAATATGGAATCAAATAAAATATAAATAATTTGAAAATCAGATAAAGTGATTATGGATGTAAATAATTTACATTAATTATTTTATTCTATATGATAAATAACATATGTGTCGATTCATACTCAAGGTAAGAGTCTTTCTTTTAAAAACCTATTTCAATATTTTTATTAGAATATTTTTCTTCCATGTCCATATTTTGATAATTAATTTATTGTTTTGTTTATATTGAAGGAAATTAATTATAGAAAAATTTATGTTACATTAGAAATTATTTAAGTTTTATAAATCATTATTTTTTAAAAATAGTTTTAAATATATTTATAAAAATACAATAATGAATGTTCTATTTTAACATATTTTATGACAATAACATAACTCTCCTCTGTAACAATTATTTGATGATCTAATTACTTTATAATGTCTTATTTTATTGTACAAATAAATATCCAATATTTGGTTTTATGGATATTTTGTTATTGAAAATAGTGTATTAATAGAATATGGTTTTTTGATTTCTGAAGATGTTTTTGAAGGAGTATAAAAGAGTATTATAGAGGCTTTATAATTAAAATATTCAAGAAAAAAAGTTTTAATAATGATATGGTACGTAGTAATTATATATTTTAAATAGGTGAATATGATAAATCTCCTTAAATGAGTTGAATCCTAGTATAGATGATGAAAAATAGGGGAGACTAATATAGCTTATTTGATGGGTGTGCCAACATAGTGCTCTAATACATTGGTTAAGTATACATGTATAAATATGAAATATGGGCAGAGATACCATAGGGTTTATCTATATGATATAACTACAATCCAGTAATTTGGTACACATGTTATGAATATGATTCACTATGGGGACTAAAAGGGTTTTTATCTTCATTATTTATATTTATAATTGTTTCGTGTAATCAAAAGTGTTTATATTTTCTTGTGGAGATAATTAATTTCATTTTGTTAAATAATATTTTCATAATGGATAAAATTTATATGTTTTCATTTTTTCCACTAAACTAAAAAATTTCTCTACTGATCCCCATTACAAATAATTTTATGCTCATATCATCATTTAAAAATATTTTTCATAGGGTTTAATGATGGGAAAAGGGAAAATTTGAAATTAGATATAATGTTGTGAAAATTGAACATAAATAAGAAAATACTTTTTTCCCTAAATGTTTTATATTGTGGGAAAATAGATACTGATTTGAGGTGTATACATTATAATATATGTGATAGTTATTTAAGATTTATGGTTTAATTAAAAATTAATTTTAACCAAAAAAGTTATTTTTCTATTAATGAATGTGAATTATAGTCTATAGTCCATTTAATAAGTGATTTTTATGGTTTGGTCATTAGAGTGGGTACCATATACGAATTTATATAATTTTGAGATTATATTTATCAATGTAAATAAATATAATATATCCAAAATATATTGTGATCCTAAAACTTTAATATTTACATGTATATTCTTATAATATATCGCAATTCAGATTTGATTTTCATATATGATTCAGTTATACTAAAGTATAAAGGAATCAATATTATAATATCCTTCCAAATTAGCAACATGGTCTTCATTTAAATTGAATAGGCTAGTGTGTTGTATTAAAAATAATTTTATTTATAATATTATCAATTTTTATATCTATATAATAGAGAAATCGGATTCTCCATTGTGTAGCATGATTTTAGTTGATTTGTTTTTGAAATAGAACCCTCCACATTTTAGTAAAACCTCATATCAAGTTAAAATAAAATGGTTCTTTCAGGAGGTTTGGAATATTTTTCATCCCTAAATTCTCGGTTTAAATTCTTATGTATGTCCAACATAAATTAATTATGAGGTCAAAGATTCTTATAGGGTGTTAATGGATTGATCGATGCCTAGAAAAAAAATTTCGAAGAAAATGGCATGATGTTTGGTTAGTACAAACTTTGTGTGTTAGGTCCCATGTTTACTAAAAATCTTTAGAGGATAGCCAGTGAGTATTAATATCTCACATAGTTTGAAATACCATGTGACTTGTGCCCCACGACCATACATGTATGTATTTTGTTATAGAAAATGTGATAAGAAATAGTTTTCAAATGGTTATTCAAAACTGTGTGAATGAACCATGTGTTTTCACATTCCTACAGAAAAGGGAACATAGTTTGCGCGTTGTTTGGAAAACAGAGCATCCAAACTATAAAACCCTATATTTTTTTTTGGTTCTATGAAATTACCCCAATTTAATATATTATTTTATAACTAATTTCAAATATCATGTAGTAGCCTCTACCTTGACATTAGATGATCCACTTGGAAGCCTCATATAGAATTTTATTTCATTCCACTATCTAGTGTCCTATTAAATAACCAATTGTCTCATTGATCTATGCCAATAAAATATCAATTCATTTTTTTCTAATAGATATTCAAAACATAGAATTTCCGAGTATAAAAATTACATTAATACATTTTCATAGATATAAGAATCAAAAAAAATATGCCAATTATTTTAGAAGTTTTTATGCTAGATTGCATATATGAAATTTAAATTCCTACTTGAATGGAAACCCCGCATAGGAACTGCATTATATTAAGCCATTAGTAACTCGATTATCCCTGTAAATCACTCATAATATACATCTTCAAATCATGTGAAAAAAAACATATTTTGAAGGAGATATAATATTATCAATAATGGTATGAAATAGAGTAGAATATTTAATAAATATACATAAATAATATATCTTGGTGAATAACTAAAAAACCTTCAATTAAAACATAATCGTGATCATTATATGGTAAGAATAAAGGTTGATTAAATAATTCCATAATAAAACACAACCATTGATATTATACTAGTTGAATAATTACAATAATTTTTATTTACAAATATCTAAATGAGGAAATACATAATTTCAGACATTATAAACATACCATCAAGCTATTGACCAAGACATGAAAATAAATGGGTATGGACTCAAACAAATACATTATTATTTTGTCTCATATGACCTATTGATGCATCGAGGGGATATATTGGGCCCTAAAAACTATTTATTATGCCGATTTCAGTCCTCAAATAAATTGGTTAAAATATAAATAATATATACATATGAAATTTAATTATCATTCCAAAATAAGTAAACATAATCACTAACCATTCTGTGTATAATGGTGTATGGTATGAAGATCGAAAATCCATAGTAAAACTAATAATAAACCATTTAATAAAATATTTTAGATGATAATAATAATAGATGAATATCAATAAATCATAATATTCAATAGAGTTGTTGAAATGGATTAAACAAAAATCATTTATGAATTCTTGAGAGAAATTCCCTTTTTATATTTCTAAGAATAGTTCTTTTGGAAAAAACATTTTTATTTGTCATAATTTTTTTATAATAAAAATGAACAACTATATTTTTTTATGAAATAATTGGTGATTTTATAAAAATAAAAGTTTCTTAAAATATTTTATGGATGGTATTTTAAAATGGGTAAGAAATGTAGAAGTTCCCTTCAATCTATTTTTCTTATCAAGAAAAATTAAGTAGGTAACCTTTTAAAATAAGTATTTTCCCATAAATAAAATATAAATTCATTGGGATATAGGAGTTTTTAACATATACATAGAAATAATTAGAATTATATAAAAATAATTAAGAATTAAATTTGTGTAAATAGTGGGAACTGTAACCCTCTTGGAAAATAGTTGTTCAGGAAGAAACCCTATCCTTATAACAAAAAGTGTTCCAAACATGCACATAAAAATGTGGAAAATGAAATTATAGTCACTAATAAATATATTCAGAACTAATTCAACAGAAATTTGATTCGTAATAATTTTATTAAGTTCGTTATGGCCTTTTTTATAAGTCTAAATGATCTATTTTATCTTTTGAGAGTGTTTGGTCCCTTGATTTTCATGATTGGTTTTCTTCATCAAATGTATAAAAGATCTTGTAAAATTTAAATAATTCTCTGGAATTCAAATTTTATGTTATTAATTAAAATAAATTACATTTAATGGTCTTATATATTAATTTTTTCAATATAAGCGGATTATTATTTTGATGGAACATTAAGGATAATCGATCTGATTATTTTAGAGATTTTTTGATAGTCACGAACTATATTTGTCTTATTAATTAATATCATGTATATATACCAATTATAAAACACTAAATAACTTATAATAGTTTTCATAAATTAATTTTTTAACCATAATTATGGTTTTTTAATAATCATTGATGGTGGTACTGGAAAATGAATTCAGATATTTCATCATGGTGGTAAATCAACACATCACGAAAGACTTTTGAATTTCTAGATAAAAGGTGGTGACAAGTGGTTTGATGATGGATCATTCATTAAAAAATTACAGTATATATAAAATACTATATTTCTCATACATGTTTGGATATAATATGTATATATTAAATAAGAAGTTAACAAATTAGAATAAATTGATAGAAAACAAAAAAGGATTTACCAATTGAATTATTCTCCTTGAGAACCTCTTTAATGAACCTTGAAATGATATTTTCGTTATACAAGAAATACTAGAACATTGGGGAGTGGTTTTTGGAGAGTTACTTGGTTTAATATTATAAATCTTTAAGGCTTTGTAAGAGTATGGAGAAGAGGTGGTGAGGGGTGGTATTTATAATGGATGAAAGGGGTATTTTTGGATTATTTTAATCTCTAGTTAATTATGTTGGATGAAGACTAAAATTAATTTTAGAATTATCAATAAATAACTTAAATAATGTATTGATGTTATAGAATATGGTTATTTAATCATTTACGATTAAAGTAAAGGGTATTTATATTATAATGTATATATACCTTAAATTATTATATTTCATTCTTTTTTAAAAATAAACTATTTTCAATAAAATATCAAAAAATCACCTTATAATTTTCATGATGTGTATAATTGAAAAATGATCTCTATTTTTTCAAAATGATTTTTAAATAAGTGAAATTTTTATTTCAAAATAAATCAACATTTTATCATAAAATAGTTATTTAAATATGATATTTATTTTCATGAAACATTGAAAAATTAACTAAGATCCTGTAAAATTAAATTATAACACTATGACAAAAAATTTATTAATTTATGAGTATATTTTATGAAAATATATTTTATATTAAATCATTATATTAATTATAAAATAGAAATTAAGTATATATGAATTACAAAAATAAAAAGTACTCAAATAAATCTTAGTATCGAAATTTTTCAGAAGAATTTTCCAAAATTTTGATTTGAATAACTTATCATGGGGAAACATAGTAGAAATAGGATCAATATAAAGTCTTAATAATTAATTAACATATATTCTTGGAAGTCACTTCAGTGGAAAATCCTTCCTTATTGTGAGTTGATTTGTGGATTTGGTACATCGATCCACAATTACCTATTTTTCTTCTTTCATTCATGGTGTTTGGGGTAATTTTGTTAAAAAAATATAGAGTAATTTCTTCCCATTTCCTTTTAGTAATATGATATGGTTACCTAAATCCTCCAGGATGTTTTCATCACCATCTATTTATATAGAGACATTTTGATACTTAAACAAATATTTTTGGCTTCATATTATCCCCCTAGAAAATTTCCTTCAAATATCTATACATCATAGTAAAAACATGGTGCATAAAGAAATTTGAGAAATATGAATCTTCCAAGAATTACATTTTATCTCTTTTCTAAAGGGAACTATAAATATCTTCCAATAGTATAGAATTATATCTATATACATGAATTATGACAACTTCCTATCATTCATATCTTTAATTTTTCTCAGACAATTTTCATCCATAATGAAAGAAAAATTTAGTCTTTTCTAAAAAAATATGGCTTTGAAACCAATTTAAAAAGTAATGATGTTTCACCATCCATATTAATTCCTTATCAATGTTTTTGAGATCCAGGTACATAAGGTCCTTGTCAATCCTTGTCTTTTTTAGATCTTCATGATAGTTCATGCTGAATGAATCTTCTACCAAATTATCCTTCCATGGGTGGTAGTGTATTTTATAATCATAATACTTGAGTAGCTTGAGCAATATACTTTTCCTCATCTTGAGTTATTTATATGAAATGATATATTTTAATCTCTTTTTACTTGTATATATCTTAAATATTTCTACAGTTATAGTGCCTCTATATCATTAGAGCAGATATTTCAGCTTCCAAATCAAGATCATGAGTTATATACTTATTTTCTTGAGTTTATAACTACCGTGATGAATATGAAAACACTCTATAATTATACATAATGACAAAACCAAATCCTTTAATTTATAAATCACTATATATCACAAATCCACCATTTCTCAATAGTAGATTCAAGATCATATCATTAACTAATTTCCTCTTCAATTATTCCAATGACTCATCACATGTTTTTCTATATGTACATAACCCTTTTATGAGTAATATTGGTTTATGGGTTATCTAATAGGTAAAAATACATAATGAAACTCAGATAGTAATACACAAAATCAATGAAACTACATACCTCATTTATGTTCATTAATGTTGGAACATCCTAGAAAACCATTTTCTTCAAAGGATCAACTAAGATTCAATTATTAGAGAAAAAATTGACATGAAGAAAACAATTTGAATCCCAAATTCAAACTTTCTAAAAATCTAATAAAACTATTTTGTTTAAAGATTCTCCATAACATCCCACTATTGGATCAGCTATTCCTCATAAAATTTTCAATATATCTTCATTTCATAAATAAATACCACGAAAAATCATCATTATATTCTTAAAAAAAATTATTCATTAGATCTATAAATACATCATGTACATTAGTCAGTAAATATTGAATTACTATAAACTAGTAATTTGTTATCTGGTTTCAAATAATTTCATTGCAATGTCATCCTTCCTCATATGAAACTGATGACATCCATATCTATGTTCAATCATCAATAAACATGAGCTCCATTAAGTTGATCAAGTAAATCATAATTTCTAGGTAGAGGATACTTGTTCTTTATTATAATATCATTTATTTCTCTATAGTTTATGCATAGCCTCACAGATCAATCATTTTTATTGACAAAGAGAACCAGGGCTTCCCATGGAAAAACAACGGGGTAGATAAATCCCTTATAACATAATTCCTCTAGTATTTTAATCATATTGACTAATTACATAGTGTCTATTCTATAATAAAACCTTTATATAGGTCTTTAACAATTAATTGAACCCATAGAGAAATAATCTGTTTTCTCTAAAGGATGTCCATATAAGTACTCTATAAACACATCAATGTATTCTTCCAAAATAGGTATATAATAAAGTTGAATATTTATCTCCTCATCCATAGAGAGTGATTTATATTCCTTGATAAAAATTTAATTTTGACGTTCTACTAGAGGTGGATGTAGATGCGAACCAGATGATCAAGTATCTACTCTAATCATACAACTTTTTACATCATCCCCGATAATTGTAAATTATATTTTATTTCAATAGGTATTGAATAAAAATATTAAATTGCATTCCATAGCAATGATTTTTTTCAAAATCAACCATAGTTATGATGATAAGGTTTGAAAATTGTAAGAACCCAGATCTTCGTTTCAGGTAAACCTATCATTTTATGGAGTTTTTGAGAAAAATAAAGGTTCTGGAAATTTTTGAAGTACACGTCGTGTACTTTCTGAGTACATGTCGTGTACTCATTTCCCACTCTAAGTCATGTGATGGCCGTGTCCGGGCCACACACACGGTGTGTAGGGGTGACCTGAAGGCCGATTTTGGCGGATTATGGAAAAAAACATGTACATGCCATGCCCTCTAAAAGTACAGATGGTGTAGTTTTCTTTTATCAGTAAACGCACCCGGGTTGCACCTGATGAATAGAAACATCTTCTTCTAGGTCCCGTTCATCTGAGAGCACCGAGGATCTGAGAATCATCGACGAGCACCGCCTCTTCATCCGTTCTCCGATTCGAGCACGGTCGATTACGTTGGAATGGCATTGGTGAGTCCTTCCTTCTTCTTGGGTCTTGTTTTCCAATTCATCATCTTTATCATGTTATCGTGGCTTTTGTATTTTTGATGTTTTCACAGATCTACGACGTTCTAAGGAGAATCTATCATCGATGATCACGTATATCGAGCTTCTAGAATCGAGGTAGGTGGTTTGTGCCTTTCTGTAGAAAGTCTTTGAGTATTTTGTGAAATTACGCCAATTCCCTTGAACTTGAATTGTGTGTTTTCCTATTTTTTCCTTGATTGACTGCCTTCTTTCTTGATTGCTATAGTAGAGTTTTACCTTTTTGAATAGGGTAGTTTTTATTGTACTCTAGATGCTTTCCATGCCTGTTTTTCTTGTATGGCATTTTCCCAGTTTCCATTCCTTGTTGTAGGATAGTGGAACTGTTATACTATTATGCTTCTATGCCTCAGAATTATAACCAAGTAGTTCATGAGGTTTACTTGGACGTTGCACGTGTGCTGAGCATGCTTATTTTCACACAGGACTGTGAGAACCTAGTGTAGTAGACCATATGGAGAATGGACATAAGGGCTTCTCCAGAGTGTATTTTAATACGACGCGAGACCACATGGAGAATTGATGATGAGTTCGTCCTCATAAAGCCTATAGATCCTCGATGTGGGCCACATGGGGAATGAGATGTTGAGTGCTTCCCTAGAGAGCCTTTAGTACGATTCGAGACTATAGGGGGAATTGACTGTGAGTGCTTCCTCAGAGAGTCTACTCTTAGCTTAAGTAGAAGGGTGAGACTGTGTGTGCCACTTAGAGGGTTTCTAGTACTTGTAGGTTAAACCATAGGGGTTAGGCTATGAGAGCGACCCATAGGGTTACCTTTTTTTCTTCTTCTTGTTGGTTGTTTACTTGTATACTTTATATGCTAGAATTGTGGATTGTAGTTGTTGTGTGCTTTTCTGTTTACTGCTTCCCGCACTTTTACATGCCTTGTATTCATTCACTGTTAGGCACAAATCTTTGGGTGATTTCCTACTAGGATTGTATCTCACACCGTGTTTGGTCCATGCTTTTGGGCCCATGTAGACTTTGTTGTTGCAGGAATAGATAAGGGCATGCGCCCTTCGACTTATGGTGCTTTATTTCTTGGAGCTGGAGAGTAAGGGACCAACCTAAGGCTTGCAATGCTACATGAGTTGTTGTTATTTTAGTACATTGTTTTTACATGTATTCCAACACGTTGTTGTGTTTTCTATTTTCCTTAGAAACTTTTACCTGCTGCATCTTTATCATCATTTCCTTATATTCATTGCTTCCGCTGTCTGTTTTCAGTTGTTACATATTGTTTATTGCTTCCGCTATTTACTTATTTTTCCCTTACCTTGTATACCTTACCGAATGAGGGCATAGTTTCCCCAATAACATACCAAGGCCCTTGCTACAAGTTGGTAGCCTCTGGAGTTTTGGTAAATGCACTTGAGGTCATGTGGGAAACCGGGTATGGGCCACCAGTAGAAGGGATCCGGATTCGGGACGTTACAAAGTGGTATTAGAGGGAGGTTTCGATCCTCACTAGTGCCCCGTACCCGGTTCGCAACATGACCTCAACCTCATTTCCCCAAATGCCAGAGGCTTCCGACTAGCAGTGAGGGAATTGGTATGTTATTGGGGAATCTATGCCCTCATTCAGTAAGGTATAAAAGTAAAGGAAAACAACAGTAAATAGCGAAAGTAGTAAACAATACGCAACAACTGAAACTAGACAGCGGAAGCAATGAATATATGGAAATGATGATAAAGAGGCAGCAGTTATAAGTTTCTAAGGAAATAAGCAAACACAACAACGTGCTGGAATATAAGTAAAAACAATGTTCTAAAATAACAGAAACACCTTCAGCCTCTCAAGCCTAAGCTTGGGCCCTTGCTCTCTTGCTCCAAGCAATCAAGAACCGGATGTCGAAGGGCACTTTCCCTTATCTATTCCTGCAACAAAAAAGTCTTCTTGGACCCAAAAGCATGGCCCAAATAGGGTGTCAGATACAATCCCAGTAGGCAATCACCCAAAGATTTGTTCCTAACAGTCAATGAATACAAGGGAAGTAAAAGTGTGGGAAGTAGTAATCATAAAAGCACACAGCAGCTACATTCCACAATTCTAGCATATATAGTATAAAAGTAAAAAACCAACAACAAGAAGAAAAAAAGATAACCCTCTAGAGGGAACTCTCTACACTGACGTACACTAGATGTCCTCATCCCCAATGGTGTGTCTAGCGTCAACGATTCAGCAGAAGAAAAGATACAGAGCCCAAGGCATTCCACGACAAAAACATAGATAAAGCTATGCATAACACCAGTATCTAAAGGAGATGATGATAAAACTAAGGATACTAAAAGTGTACCTCGAACTATAGAAGGGTCGGGATCCTGCTCTTGATAGGTTTGATCTATGATGAAGGACTGGCCTGCACCGCGGCCTTGCACCCCTGGCTGACCACTCTGAGCTGATCCACCTTGCTGGTGCTGAGGGACTGTTGGGTGACTGCCACAACCTCGACCTCCACCTCGGCCCGAACGGTTGGAAGAACTCTAGTTCTCCGATTGGTGAAAAACTGGTGGTGCTACTCCTGAACGAGGAGTCATGGAAGAACCTCGGTCACTAGATTCTCGTGAGAAAACCTGGCAGAAACGCTAAAGGTGACCCATCTTGCCTCAAGATCAACAGTCCACAGGGTCTCTCTGGCACTGTGGCCTCAGGTGCCCTGACGGGCCACACTGGTATCATACCACCTGGCTGCCTGATGATGCATCTCTCTTCCTCGGATCACCGCGTGTAGACTCCATGCGATGCTTCTTGCTGTCATATGGAGGACAAATAGCTCTAGAAACAGAACCTCCCAGACTCGCAGCTCCGGAGTCTCTCAGATTGTGCTCCACAATAAGTGCCTGGTTGACGATAGAAGTGATGTAAGTCAACTGGATGATATTCACCTGCGAGCGGATCTCCCGCCTGAGACCATCCCTGAACTTCCTTGATAATAACAACCCAATCCCATCCCAGAGGAGTGTGAAACGATTCAGCTCAATGAAACGAGAGGAATACTACATGACAAAAAGAGTACCCTTCTCTAATCTCATGAACTCCTGGGCGTGGTCGCCCCTCAGGGTCTCAGGTTAGAAGTAGTCATGGAATACACATTGAAACTCCTCCCATGCCATAACCTGCTGAAGACCCACCTGGGAGATCACATCCAACCACCTTTTGGCAGAGTCTCATAGCATATAGGTAGCGAGATTGACCCGCCTCTCTGGAGGCATCTCAAGATTCTCAAAGATGGTCAACATGGCTTCCATCCATGACCCTATAGCCTGAGGTCCTCCTTCCCCCTAGAAGGTGGGAGGATGATGCTGCCGGAAATCCCACGTCAAGATGGCCCTAGTCGAGGCAGAAGGCGGTGCTCCCTGAAAGGTCTGCATCATCCTCATAAAACCTACCCTGAACTGCGCATCAGTGCCTGCAACTGATATGACAACCGGTGCCAAGGCTGGCCTGACTGAAGGATCAACAAGAAGTCCTTGATCAGCCATATCAAGCATCTGATCACTTCCTGATGACAGAAGTATAACTGAAGGACGTCTCGAAGGCATATCTCTGAAGACCAAAAGGACACCTTAGATCATAAAAACAAGGACAGAGAACACAAGAGTGAAAAACGGGAATACGGAAAGAAAAACACATAAGTTTACAAAACACGACTACACGACGTGTATAAAAACTACACGGCGTGTCTTCTTAAGCCCCTGACATGGGTGTGTACCCTAGCCCTACAGGTCATGTAACACCTCAAAATACACGGCATGTTGACCCCACAAACGGTGTGTATATGAAAACTACTCATCTTCCCGAGTCTCTTTACACGGCTAACCCACACAGTCCGACATAACCCAAGAATACACGGCGTGTTCTGAAAACACACGACCTGTACTAGACAAGGCATCGACATCCTGTGTTTTTCAATACATGGTCGTCTACAAGGCTGAACCTTACATGGTGTTTTCAACAGTAAATAGAGGAACTAGTAAACAATACGCAACAAATGAAACCAGATAGTGGAAGCAATGAATATATGGAAATGATGGTAAAGATGCAGAGGGTAAAAGTTTCTAAGGAATGCCGCAAACACAAAAACGTGTTGGAATACAAGTAAAAAAGAAGTATTAAATAATAACAACTCCTGCATCATCGCAAGCCTAATATTGGTCCCTTGCTCTTTAGCTCCAAGCAATCAAGAACCGGAAGTCGAAGGGTGCTTTCCCTTATGTATTCCTACATCAACAAAGACTTCTTGGGCCCAAAAGCATTCCCCAAACACGATGTGAGTTACAATCCAAGTAGGAAATCACCCAAATATTTTTTCTTAATAGTCAATGTAAACAAGGAAAGTAAAAGTGCGGGAACCAGTAAACAGAAAAGCACACAACAGCTACAATCCACAATTCACGCATATAAAGTATATAAGTAAACAACCAACAACAAGGAGAAAAATAGGTAATCCTCTGGGTATCTCTCATAGCCTAACCCATATAGTTCAACCTAAAAGTACTAGAAACCCTCTAGGAGGCTCACACAGTCTCACCCCTCCGGTTCAGCTAAGAGTAGACTCTCTGAGGAATCACTCTCCCTCAATTCCCCCTATAGTCTTGTATCGTACTAAAGGCTCTCTAGGGAAGCAATAAATGTCTCATTCCCCTTGTGTCCTGCATCGAGGAACTACATACTATCTGAGGAATAAATAATTGTCAATTCCACATGTGGTCTCGTATCATATTAAAAGACTCTCTAGAGAAGCCCTTACATCCATTGTCTCTATAGTCTACTACACTAGGTTCTCACAATCCTGTGTGAATATAAACATGCTCAGCGTGCGTACAACATCCATGTAAACCTCATGAAATTCTTGGATATCATTCTAAGGCACAACAACAAAACAGTATAATAGTTCCACTATCCTACAACAATGCATGGAAACTGAAAAAAACGCCAAACAAGAAAAACAAGCATGACAAGCATCCAGAGTACAAAAAAAACTCTATTCACAAAGGTAAACCTCTACTGTAGCAATCAATAATGAAGGCAATCAATCAAGGGAAAAAAAGGAAAACACACAATTCCCGTTCAAAGGAATTGTTGCAATTTCACAAAATACTCAAAGACTTTCTACAGAAAGGCACAAACCACCTACCTTATTCCTAGAATATGGATATACATGAACAGTGACGGGAGATTCTCTTTAGAACGTCGTATATCTGAGAAAACATCTAAAACACATAAGCCATGGTAACATGAGAAATATGAGTAATTAGAAAACAAGGCTCAAGAAGAAGGAAGAACTCACCGCTATGATTCCAATGCAATCAGCCATGCTCGAATCAGAGAACGGATGGAGAGGCGGGGGCTTGTCGAAGATTCGTGGATCCTCGACACTCTCGAATGAACGAGACCTAGAACAAGTTGTTTTTGTGCGTCAGGCATGACCCCGGTGCATTTAGTTAAATAATAAAAGTACACAAAGTGTACTTTTAGAATGCACGGTGTGTACTATGATTTTCCATACTCTTCCAAAATCAGCCTCCATGTCACCCCTACAGACCGTGTGTGTGGGCCGGACATGGCCATCACACTACTTTTAGTGGGAAAAGAGTACATGACATATACTCATAAAGTACACATCGTGTACTTCAAAAATTTATAGAACCATTATTTTTCTCAAAAACTCTAGAAAAGGAAAGGAATACCTGAAATGATGATCCGGGTTCTTACAAACTTCCCCCCTTAATGAAATTCGTCCCCGAATTTCCATATTGAGGCGTAGATGTAGAAAACTTGAACAGATCTGGCCACTATGATCGTACATCGGCCTCCCTCTCCCAGGACTCATCCTGTAGTCACCAATGCTGCCATAGCACCCGTACGAGAGGGACAAACCGCCCACGGAGAAACTTCTTACAGTGATCGACAATCCGGATGGGATGCTCCTCAAACGATGCATCTTCTTCGAGCTCAACCTCTTCGGTCTGAAATAAATGAGATGAGTCCAAAAAGTAACATCAGAGCGGAGAGAAGTGGAAGATGTTGTGCATGGCCCGATAACTATGGGGTAGCTGTAACCGATAAGCGACTGACCCAACTCTCTCCAAAACCTCAAACGGCCCGACGTATCACAGTGAATTCTTACACTGTCTTCGAATCCTCTTTTGTACCAACCTTAGTGCGACACGTAGGAAAACTTGATCCCCGTCCTCGAACATTGGAGGTCATCTCCGCTGATCGGCATAAGCCTTCTGCCGAGACTGTGTTGTAGCCATCCTCTTCTGAATCAACTCTATCTGCTCTGATGTTTCCTGAACAAGATGAGGTCCCTGCAATGCTGCCTATACTACCTCCAGCCAGCATAAGGGTGATTGGAATGGCCTACCGTAAAAAGCCTCGTAAGGTTCCATCTTAATAGTCGCCTGAAATCTATTTTTGTAGGAGAACTCAAAAAGAGGGATATGCTTCTCCCAGGAACCGACAAAATACAGAATGCAAGCTCTGAGGATATCCTCTAGCACATGGATCGTACGCTCGGACTGGCCATCTGTCTAGGGATGGTATGCTGTACTCAAAAGTACCTGTATACTAAAGGCCTTTTGAAGACCCTTCTAGAACTGACTGGTAAAGCGCACATCCCTATCTGAAACAATTGAGTGTGGTATAACATGAAGACGTACAATCTCTCAGATGTACAATCTTCCCAGATCATCGACACTGAAGGTCTCCTTGATCATCAAGAAATGTGAAACCTTTGTATGCCTGCAGACGACAACCCAAACAGCATCGTTACCTTAGAGAGACCTTGGAAACCCTATCACGATGTCCATCGCGACATTGTTCCATTTCCACACTTGAATGGGTAACTGTAGTAAAAGGCCTGCTGGTCGCTGATCTCTGCATTCACTTGCGGAAAAGTAGAGCATCTCATGACAATACCAGCAAAATATTTTTTCATACCTAGCCACCAATACTGGCGATTAAGATCTTGATACATATTGGTGATGCCAGGATGAACATCCCAAACAGAGAAATGAAAATCCCACATCAGCTCCCCTTGTATGTCTTCTAGAACCCATATGGGTCCCTAGAAACGCAAGATCTCATCCTCTCCCACTGTCCATGTAGGAAGAGGGTCCTCTTTTGACACGCTCTCCCACAGGACTAAGTGTTCTGAGTCTAATAGATGCATCATTTGTACCCGATCAAGTAATGTAGGGGTAACAACTAAAGATGATTGGAAGGTGTATCCATGTCTGTCGTGCACCCCTTGATGCATCTTAGAGAATAGAGACATCAGCTACCACTCACTTCTGGCCTCCTGAACATCCTGAATCTGAGTTTTCCTGCTCCACACATCTTCTACTTTGTTGCCCTTTCCCTACGTACAGGAAAGATTGAAGTCAAAATACTGAAGATACTCGACCCACCAGCGCTGCCTCAGATTCAGATCATGCTCAGTGAAGATTTAATTGAGACTCTTGTGGTCGGTGAAGACCACAAAGTGCTATCCCGAAAGATAGTGTCTCCAACAGCATATGTCATGAACAACAGTGGCCAATTCCAGATAGTATGTATTGTAGTTCCTCTCATGTGGCCTTAACACGCCATGTAGTTTGAGGTGTTACCCGACCTGTAGTGTAGGGGTACACGCCCATGTTAGTGGTTTAAGAAGACACGTCGTGTTGTTTTTATACACACCTTGTAGTCCTGTTTTGTAAACTTGTTTGTTTTCCTTCCCCTATTCTTGTTTTGTACTCTTGTGTTCTCTATCTTTGATAATTCTGATATAAGGTGTGCTTTTGATCTTTCAGAGCAATTCCTCTGAGACGTCCTCTGGGTGTACGTCTGTCGTCAGGTAGTGATCAGACACCAGATATGGTTGATCAAGTACTTCCTGCCAATCCTCTAGTCGGGCCAGCCTTGGCACTGGCTGTCATACCCGTTGCAGGCGCTAATATGCAGTTCATGGAGGTTTTATGAGGATGATGCAGACCTTTCAGTGAGCACCACCTCCTTCCTCGACTACGGCTGACTTGAAACGAGTTTTCCAGCATCAGCATCCTCCCACATTCTCGGGGGAAGGAGGACCTCAGGCTGCATAGTCCTGGATAGAAGCCATGTTGACCATCTTTGAGCATCTGGAGATGCCTCCAGAGAGGCAGGTCAATATCTCTACCTACATTCTCTGAGACACCGCCAAGAGGTGTTGGGACGTGATCTCACATGTAGTTCACTAGTAGTTTTTGGCTTGGGTGGAGTTTCAACACGTATTTTATGACTACTTCTACCCGGAGACCCTGACAGATGACTGAGCCCGGTAGTTCATATGCATAGAGAAGGGTACTCTTTCTGTCATGGAGTATTCCTCTCGTTTCACCGAGATGTAGTGTTCCACACCCCTCTGGGATGGGAGTGGGGTGTTCTTAGCAAGGATGTTCGAGGATGGTCTAAGGCGGGAGATCTTCTCGCAGGTGAATATCTTCTACATGACATCCATCACATCCATCGTTAACCGGGCACTGATTTCATAGCGTAATCTGAGAGACTCCAGAGCTGCAAGCCTGGGTGGTTCTATTCCCAGAGCTAGTTTTCCTTCATATGATAGCAAGAAGTGTCGTAGGGAGTCTATGCGTGGTGATCCAATGAAGTGATATGCATTGTCAGGCTGCCATGTGGTATGCTACTAGTGTTTCTGGTCATGCCACACGAGGCATAGTGCCAGAGAGACCCTGTGGAGTGCCGATCTTGAAGAAAGATGGGTCACCTTCAGTGTTTCTGCCAGGATATTTCACCAATATTTGGTGATTGGGGTTCTTCCATGACTCCACATTCAGGAGCACCACCACCAGTTTCTCACCAGTTAGGGAACTGGAGTTATTCCGGCCATTCGGGCCGAGGTAGTGGTCGAGGTCGTGGTAGTCATCCACCAGTCCCTCAACACCAGCTAGGTGGATCAGCTCAGAGTTTTTAGCCAGGGGCATAGGGTCATGGTGCATGCCAATATTTCACCATGGAGCAGACCTATCAGGAGAAGGATCCCGGCCCCTCTACAGTTCGAGGTATGATGTTACTATCCTTAGTTTTATCTTTATCTCTTTTCGATACTGGTTCTACGCATAGCTTTATCTCTATTGCAGAGCCTTGGGCTCTATATATTTTCTTCCACTGACTCGTTGACACTAGACGCACCTTTGGGGAAGAGGACATCTTGTGTACTTCAGTGTAGAGAGTTTACTCTAGAGGTTATAGGGTATCATTTCTTATGGGATCTCTGCGTCCTAGAGATGACATGATATGATGTCATTTTCGGGATGGACTGGTTGGTTCCCTTCCAGGAAGTCGTCATTTTTTATCGCCACAGGGTGAGTTTCATTTCACCAAAGGGTGAGTCTTCTATTTATAGAGGTGAATGGGATGTTCAGGCGAATCAATCAGGACTCGAGCATCATGGGCTAGGAAGGGTGATAGCCCAAATTGCTAGTCTTTATCTGGATGATCAGGGGACTTCGCAGTTGGACATTCCTCCAGTGGTGGATTGTTTCAAGGACATCTTTCAAGAGGAATTTTTTGGTTTTCCCCTATAGCGTGAGGTAGACTTTTCTATTGAGCTCATTCCAGGAGCACCACCGGTGTCCATTACTCTTTATAGGATGGATACACCTGAGTTGCAGGAGCTCAAGAAGAAGTTGGAGGAGTTATAGGTAAAGGGTTTCATCCAACCCAATACTTGTTTTTGGGGTTCTCTAGTCCTGTTTGCGAAGAAGGTAGACAGTACCCTTCAGCATTGTGTGGATTATCGGAATCTGAACAAGTTGACAGTCAAGAACTGATATCCCATTCCAAGGATTGAAAACCTCTTTGATCATCTTTGAGGAGCCCAGGAGTTCTCGATGATCGACTTGAGGTCCGATTTTCATCAGTTGTGCGTCCGACCATCAGATATAACTATGATAGCCTTCAAGAGGAGGTATTGTCTATACGAGTATACAATCATGTCATTCAGTCTCACGAATGTGCCTGCAGTTTTCATGGAATTGATGAATAGAGTGTTGCATCCTAAATTGGATTCCTTCATCATGGTCTTCGTGGATGATATCTAGTGTACTCTCACACTCAACATGACCATGCCACACATCTTAAGATCGTTCTGAGTACACTGAGAGAGAAACATATTTATGTTAAACTCTCAAAGTTCCACTTTTGGATGGATTAGATTCACTTCTTCGTTCATGTAATCTCGGAGGCAAGAGTATCTATGGACCCAGATAAAGTGAGAGCTGTAGTCTTTTGGGAGCAGCCGAAGAAATTTTTTGAGGTAAGAAAATTCCTAGGGTTGGGTGGATAATAAAGACGCTTAATTAAGGACTTTACACGCCTAGAAGCACCTTTGAAAAGTTTGACCATGAAGGGGGAAAAGTTCTTGTGGTCAGAATCTTGCGAGTGAGCCTTTTAGGAGCTGAAGGGAAGGCTGATGTTAGCACTGATACTATTCTTGCCGGGGCCAGGCAAGAGATACACTATTTATTGTGATTCTTCAGGTATCAGACTAGGCACTGTGCTTATGCAAGGAGATGGGGTCATTGTGTACGGGTCTCGGCAGTTGAGGCCACATGAGAGGAACTACCCTACGTACAGTCTTGAATGGGCAGCTGTTGTTCATGCCTTACACTGTTGGAGATACTATCATCTAGGAGATCACTTTGTGGAATTCACCAACCACAAGAGTCTCAAGTATATCTTCACTCAGCGTGATCTGAATCTGATGTAGCGCATGTGGGTTGAGTATCTTCATTCTTCTAATTTCTTTATTTCCTTTAAGCCGATAAATGTCAACGCAGTGGTAGATGCATTGATCAGGAGAACTAAGATTCAGGCAGCTCAGGAGGCCAGCAGTGAGTGGCAGCTGATGGATCTGTTCTCTGAGATGCATCTGGAGGTGCACGGTAGACAGGTACATACCTTCTTATCTTTTGTAGTTGTTTCCTCTACATTAGTTGATCGGGTACGGATGAGGCAGCTATCAGAACCAGAAGGATTAGTCCTGCGGGAGAGCGTGTCAAAAGAGGACCCTCTTCATGGATGGATAGTGGGAAAGGATGAGATCTTGTGTTTCCAGGGACACGTATGGGTGCCAACAGACATACGCAATGAGATGATGTAGGATTTTCATTCCTCACTTTGGAAAGTTCATCTTGGCGTCACAAAGATGTATCGGGATCTTCATCGCCAGTACTGGTGGCCTGGTATGAAGATGGATGTTCCTGGTTGCGTCATGAGATGTTCTACTTGTCAATAGGTGAAGGTGGAGCATCAATGACCATCATACCTTTTACAAAAGTTACCCATTCTGGAGTGGAAGTGGGACGATGTCGCGATGGACGTCGTGAAAGTGTTGCCAAGGTCGACCAGAGGTAACGATGTTGTTTGGGTTATCGTCGACAGGCTTACGAAGGTTGCACATTTCTTGCCAATCAAGGAGACCTTCAGTGTTGATGATATGGGATGATTGTACATCCGAGAGAGTCTGCATGGAGTTCCAAACTCTATTGTTTCAGACAGGGATGCGCGCTTTAACTCTCGGTTCTAGAAAGGACTTCAGAAGGCCGTGGGTACATAGGTACTTTTGAGTACAGCATACCATCCCCAGACAGATGTCCAGTTCGTGCGTACGATCCAGGTGCTAGAGGATATGCTCAGAGCTTCCATTCTGGACTATGGAGGTTCTTGGTAGAAGCATATCCATCTTTTGGAGTTCACCTACAACAACAGATTTCAGGCGACTATTCATATGGCACCTTACGAGGCTTTGTATGGTAGGCTATGCCGATCACCCTTATGCTGGCGAGAGGCAGGAGAGGCAGCTTTGTTGGGACCTCTTCTTGTTCAGGAGACCTCAGAGCAGATAGAGTTGATTCAGAAGAGGATGGCTATAGCACAGTCTCGGTAGAAGTCTTATCTTGATGAGCGGAGATGACCTCTGGAGTTCGAGGTCGGGGATCAGGTTTTCCTGAATGTTGCACTGATGTTGGGACACAAGAGGATTCAGAGACATGGTAAGCTTTCACCACGGTACTTCAGGCCGTTTGAGGTCTTGGAGAGATTTGGGACATTTGTCTATCGGTTGCAGCTACCTCAGAGGTACCAGGCCATGCACGACGTCTTCCACGTCTCTCGGCTCCGAAGTTACTTTTTGGACTCGTCTCATGTCATTCATCCTGAGGAGGTTTAGCTCTAAGTGGATGCATCGTTTGATGAGCATCCCATCAAGATTGTCGATCACAATACGAAGGTTCTCAATGGGAGTTATGTCCCTCTTGTACGGGTGATATTGCAGCATGGACGAGTACAAGAAGAGACCTAGGAGAGGGAGGCCAATGTACGGTCGGAGTGGCCAGAGCTATTCTGGGATTCTTCTTCTACGCCTCGCTAGGGAAATTCAGGGATAAATTTCGTTAAGGAGGGAAGTTTGTAAGAACCCGAATCTTCGTTTCAGGTACGCCTTTCCTTTTCTGGATTTTTTGAGAAAAATAAAGGTTCTTGAAAATTTTTAAGTACATTCCATGTACATTCTATGTACATGTCGTGTACTCAGTTCCCACTCAATGTCGTGTGCTGGCTATGTCTGGGCCACACACATGGTGTGTAGCGGTGATGTGGAGGATGATTTTTGCGGAGTATTGAAAAACCTATTACACGTCGTGCACTCTAAAAGTACACGTCGTGTACTTTTCATTTTTCACTAAACGCATCGGGGTTGCGCCTGATGCACAGAAACATCTTCTTCTAGGTCCCGTTTGTCCAAGAGCACCAAGGATAAACGGATCATCGACGAGCCCCCGCCTCTTCGTATGTTATCTGATTTGAGTACGGTTTATTGCGTTGGAATCGCAACGGTGTGTTCTTCCTTTTTCTTGAGACTTGTTTTCCAATTCCTCATCTTTCTCAAGTTATCGTGGCTTATGTTTTTTAGACGTTTTCTCAGATCTATAACATTCTAAGGAGAATCTGTCATCTTTGTTCACATATATTGATCTCCTATGATAGATGTATGTGGTTTGTGCCTTTCTGTAGAATGTCTTTGAGTATTTTGTTCAATTACTCCAATTCCCATGAAATGGAATTGTACATTTTCCTATTTTTCCCGTGATTGATTGTCTTCTTGCTTGATTACTATAGTAGAGGTTTACCTTTGTGAATAGAGCAGTTTTTGATGTACTCTGGATGCTTTCCATGCTTGTTTTTCTTGTTTGGAATTTTTCCAATTGCCTTGCCTTGTTGTAGGATAGTGGAACTGTTATACCGTTATGATGTTATTCCTTAGAATGATAGCCATGTAGTTCTTGAGGTTTACTTGGACGTTTCATGTGCGCTGAGCATGTATATTTTCACACAGGACTGTGAGAACCTAGTGTAGTAGACCATAGAGAGAATGGATATAAGGGCTTCTCCAGAGTGTCTTTTAATACGATGCGAGACCATAGGGGGAATTGACGATGAGTTCTTCCTTAGATAGTCTATAGATCCTCGACGTGGGCCCCATGGGGAATGAGACATTGAGTGCTTCCCCAGAGATCCATTAGTACGATATGAGACTATAGGGGGAATTGACGGTGAGTGCTTCTTCAGGGAGTCTACTCTTAGCTGAACTAGAGGGGTGAGACTGTGTGTGCCTCGTAGAGGGTTTTTAGTATTTGTTGGTTGAACAATAGGGGTTAGGCTGTGAGAGCTTCCCAGAGGGTTACCTGTTTTTCTTCTTGTTGTTGGTTGTTTACTTGTATAGTTTATATGTTAGAATTGTGGATTGTAGCTGCTCTGTGATTTTCTGTTTACTACTTCCCGCGTTTTTACTTTCCTTGTATTAATTGACTGTTAGGTACAATTTTTTGGGTGATTGACTACTGATATTGTATCTCACACCCTGTTTGGGCCATGCTTTTGGGCCCAAGAAAACTTTGTTGTTGTAGGAATAGATAAGGGCAAGTGCCCTTCGACTTTCGGTGCTTGATTGCTTGGAGCTCTAGAGAAAGGGACCGAGCTTAGTCTTGGGATGCTGCCGGAGTTGCAGTTATTTTAGTACTATGTTTTTACTTGTACTCTAGCATGTTTCTGTGTTTGCTGTTTTCCTTAGATACTTGTATTTGCTGCATCTTTATCATCATTTCCATATATTCATTGCTTCAGATATCTGGTTTCAATTGTTGCGTATTTTTTACTGATTCCACTATTTATTGTTGTTTTCCTTGCCTTATATACCTTACTGAATGATGGCATAGATTCCCCAATAACATACAAAGTCCCTCGCTGCTAGTCGACAGCCTCTTCCATTTGGAGAAATGCGCTTGACGTCATGTGGAAAACCGGGTACAAGGCACCAGTTGAGGGGCTCTGGATTCAAGACGTTACAAAATTAAATAATCCATATTTTTCATAAGGTGGACTAAAATAAACATATGTGTTTCAATGATACAACCCTTAGATGTTTTGACTAAAAATCAATTATTAAATCAGAAGGGAAATTTGTAATGTTCATTGAAAACTAGAACGATATAATAGAATGAGATAATCTAGAATCAAATAAAGAATTGGTTATGTTTGAGGAAATAATAAAAGTACCTTCCACCACATTATTAGGAACATAAAAATATATAGTTTTGATTAAATAAGATTCACCTTCCTCCCATGGGCTTTTAAAGTGAGATATTCATTGACTCCTAGGACAATAATTTTCATTATGTCAAATCACATTACAATTAAAGAATTAAAAAATTTAAGATTCTTTATATACGATGAAATAATGGGCTTTAGGTTATATTTTCTCTCCAATTGTATTAAACACCAATTCCTTTCCAACACATACCAGGGTGTATCCTCCCACAATTATCGCAAGATGAAAATTAAAGTCTTCCTTCTTCCCTTTTTACTTATTTCGTTTTCTGGAGTGTTCAACATCCCTCTTCTTCTCTAACATTTTTTTTAAAGTCATAAGACATATATAATTATTTTTATATGTTGATTGAACTAGAGACTATATATTTATATGATGATAAATTTTGGGATAATCATACCCTTTAATGGAACGGTTTTAAGACATCAATGAATCAATCACTATTTCTCTTCATATTGTTTATGTAATACACAAAATTCATTACATGTATTGTAAAGTTCATTTCATGCATATAAAGATTACAATCATCCATTTTACATTGATTTAATAATGGTCTCTAAATATCCACCATGTATTCATTAGAGATTTTTTTTCAGTGAATGTTTACTTCAAATCCATCCAATCCATTTTTTCTATTTCTTCCTCCTCCTCCTTTTTTTTGAAATAATAAAAACCATTGACATGTATCTTCTGAGAAATTATAAACTAAAATGACAAAAATATAAAATCAATTAATTCCCATATATAGAAAAGTCCTCTTTAATGAAGTTATCCAATACTCACCTAAAAGATGTTTATATTCCAATTGAATGGTAGAGGTTGTAGTCACGTAAATCGTTTTAACACTGTTACACCACATTACAGGTTAGGATTCTGTATATGTGTAAATACCCGACCCCATTTTCTCGGATTCTATGACCTATTACATCACATTGAAATGATTTCAAGAACGTTTAATTCAAAAGGAATGAATTTTTTAGTGTATTTGGAGACTAATATCCATAAACAAGTTCAACATTACAACATAGAATGAAATAAAACATCTATGTTTTATTAGGATCAAACACAACTATAAGTATATCCATGCAGGTTATTTATAAAAAACATGTTCATGTCTTGTGAAGATGGACAATTAAAGAAGGCAGAGATCAAATGCTATGTAAAGCTATGCAATATTGTAGATGATATCATAAACATAAACAATATTCATGGTTAATAACTAAAAACACATTTGTTTAAAAATTATACTTGAACATAATATGTAAGGAATTTGAGATGAATAAATAATCCCATAATAAAAAATAATCATTGGTACTATACTAGTCTAATAACCTCATGAACTATCAATTAATAGTTTCATAATGAGGGAATGCATAATATGGGATATCATAACCATACCGTCATGGACTCTTTCAAATACCATAGATATTCATTTTTCAAGGCCTCGTGGCATGACCAATGTTTGTATAATGAGACCTACTGATGCACCGAGGGACTATAGAGGGACCCACCGGAAACATACAAAGTCGAATGAATTCCTCATATGAATAGGGATAAACATAAATAACATATAAATTCATATTGAATCTAACATATGAAATGTAAATAACATTCCCTAAACATTATGAATAAACACTATCCATTCAATGTCAATTGGTGAATGGTTTTAATATAGCACATCTATTGAAAAAAAATCATAAACCAGTCATAAAAATATAGTGGATGATATCATAAAAAATTGACCTTATTTAACCATAAAAATCAATAAGATTGTTGAAACAGGAAAAAATACACTTTTAAAAATCGTCGAGTAATTCTTGTTTTAAAAACCCTCTTACATGAAAAAATAGAGTTCTTCGGAAAAATAAGAAGGTATAAAACAAATCATGATTTGAGATAGATTTATAAAAATAAAAAGGTTGATTTAATGAAAATATTGTGTCTTAATACTATAATTTATATTTCCCTTGAAAATAGTTAATGACTATGAAATTCCCTTGAATCCGGCTTGAATTTTGGGAATAAATATTGAGGATCCTTTCAAGGCATGTAGCTCTCCATAAAATAAAGAAGGATTATGGTTGTTAAACATATATAGAACATTATCACAGAATTTATGAGGGGTAAATATGAATAAATTATAATCTGATTGAGGTAAGTAGATAATAAGATTAACCCGGAATAACATGGATTTTGGGTTATCAAACCCTTACCATAAGTACAAATGTTTTCTTAACATGATCTTAATGACCTAAAAATAAATTTTTTGTTCATATGTTAATGATTACAGAACCTCTTATAAATTTAATTAATTTATTAGAACTTTTTTTAGTTTATTCATGGTATTTTGATAGGTTTCTGGATTCAATTTCATTATTTGGGAGTATTTTCTTCCATGGTTCTCCTGATCGGTTAACTTATTTTCAAGTAGGGATAAGCAGTTAGAATGAAAATGGTTGTCTAGAATAGATGTTTTATGCTATTATTGAAAAACCATAATATTACACAGTTGTAAAATTCATTTTTTATTGGTATTTATGATGAATCATTATATAAAAATTTTACGACATTTGTTTGTGTTAATTGGTTGTTTTTAATCAAAATTAACTAATTTTGATTTATAAATTTATATCATTTGTAAAAAAGGTTTCTAAAACCTTAAATAAGTTATAATAAATATATTACAGTCTATTTTGAACATAAAAATGGTTTCATGACCAGAAATGAAGACTTTAATAGAAATTAAAAATCAGTCGTCCTTGAATGTCATAAATTTACACATTTTAGATGTTGTTTTCTTTTCGATTATAAATGAAGTGGAAAGGATAGATGATGAAGAATTATTCCTTTATCATATAAATATTTTGTACATGTATTTTACTACAGTCAACACAAGTATTGTATGAAATGAGGTGTGGAATGAAAAAGAAAATAAAGGAACTTGAAATGAATGAAATGAAAGTAGTACTTTACCTCATTAATTAATCTTCCTTGATGGCCATTTTAGGGGAGTGTATTCTGACATTCTATGAGACCAAGGGATGAAGGATGTGGGGGAAGAGCTTGGGATGTTATCTTGGAGGATTTTAAATAATTAAAATGGCTTGACATGTGTCAATAGAATAGAGTGTGAGGGGGGGATGTTATAGAAAAGGGGAGGAGGGTTTTCCCATGATTTTAATCATTTTTATATTTTTTCCAAAGACACCAATACTATAGATTCTTGTGATAAAAAAAAGTAATAACTGAATTACAGTTCAAGCCAATGGTCATAAAACATCATCCATTACTCTTTCATGATGCATATATTCACTTATTTTTTATATTTTGTAAATTATCAATTTTCACAATTCGAAAAAAAATTATGTATTTTTGCGAAATCCCAAAATATAATTCAAACCATTTTTCAATGTGTAGAATTAAAACCAGATCACCCCTTGAAATTCCAATTCCTTCCTTTGATTGTCAGTATTGTTTTTTTCTTCTTTGAGATACTTTGATATAGACTTTAACAGTCTTTACCTTAGCTATTGTTTCCTCCACAAGCTCTGAGCCCAATAGATTCATTTCAACAACTTCATCCCCAGATGTTGGAGTATAAAATCACTTTTTGTATAATGCTTCATATAGTGCCATTTCAATAATAGAATTGGAACTATTATTTTAAGAAAACTACACCAAGGGTAAATAAAAATCTCACATACCTTTAAAGTCTAGTGATCATGATTTCAACATGTATTCTAATTTTTGGATCAAATTTTATAATTTCCTATCAGATTTAGGATGATAACCAGTACTCAAATGAAGCTCAAAATCTAAATATTTCTAAATACTTTTCTATAATTTTTATCTATATCAAGGATCGCTATCAAAAAGTATTAAACGATGTGTTCCATAAAGTCTTACAACTTCATTGAAAGAGAGTTGTGAAAGACACTCCAGTGGAAAATCCGTCCTTATAGCGTGGAAATGTGAAATTTTTGTTAGTTGATAAAAAATTACCCACATTATATCATTATTTAATGGATTCTTTCAGTAATCGAGTGACCAAGTCCATGGTGATGTCATCCCATTTCCATGTCGGAATAAGTAGTGGTTTCATAACTCTTATAGGATGTTGTCGTTCGACCTTCTCTAGTTCACAGAGTAAACATCTGGATACATAATTAGCAATTTCCCAAATCATGTTGTCCCACTATAAATGTTCCATCAAATCTCTATACATTTTATTGATGCTAAAGAGTGTAGAAAACTTTGATCTTTAGGCATTATCCAATAACTACCTTTTTAGCTCAGGTATAGAGGGAACACTTATCCTCTTCCCAAATGATAGGATTCCATCTTCTCTAATATGTTAAAAAACTTCTATATTTTATATAATTAATTTTATTTTTAAGGTTCTCATAACAATTCTAAGATAATTTAACAATTTATTATAAAGATGGTATAACAAAAAATTGAAAAAATAATGATATTTTTCTTTCATTGATAATTTCCATGTCCATACTTATTAGCTCAATGAATACATGATCACTTTCAATACACATTTTCTTAAAATTCCATGATCCTCCCTAGTCAATGCATTAGCTATCATATTTTCCTTTCCTGGGTGGTAGTGTATGGAATAATCATAATCCTTGAGTAGTTCGATCCATCACCTTTTCCTCAAATTGAGTTCCTTCTATGAGAATATATTATTCCAACTCTTTTTATCCTTATATATCTCATATCAATCACCATATAGATAGTGTCGTGATATTTTAGAGAAATGATAACAACATATAACATAACATCTTGCGTAGGATAGTTTTTTCATCAATTTTTAACAGCCTTGATGCATATGGAATAACTCTATCATTCTTCATAAGGATACAACCAATTCCTTTTTTTATCCGTCACTCCTAATCACATGCCCATCATTCATCGATGGTAGAATTAGGAATATAGAAGTCAATAATATCCCCTCTAATTATTTGAAATAATACTCAAATAATTTTTCCATATGAACTTAACCCCTTTAGGATTAATCTTGGTCATTTGGCTCACTAAACGAGTGATGTTCTGAACCAAACATAGATAATAACCTACTAAACCAATAAAACTACATACCTCAGTTATTTTCATGGGAGTTCACCATTTTTAATAGACTTTTAATTTATGAACATCCTTTGTGCTTATAGGATCAACAAATATTCAATCCTTAGAGACAATGTGGCCAAAAAATAAAACATATTGAAGCCAAAATTCACAGATAATAAATATCCCATATAATTCATTTCATCTAAGAGTTTTCTGAATAATGCACAAGGGATTTTCATGATCCTGTAGGTTTTTGAGTATTCTAAGATATCATCAATAAATCCCACCACAATTTCACCAAAACATTCCTCAAAACCCCTATTAAATAGACCCGTGATGACGGAGGGTTCATTAGTCAATCCAAATGGAATTACATTAAAATTATAAGGTCCATACTCTATTTGAAACATTATCTTTAAAATACCTTCCTTCGTTAATCGCAAGTGATCACATCTAGATCAAAGGTCAATCTTCGAAAAATATTAGGCTCCTGAAGGGTGATCAAATAAATCATCAATGCGAGTCATCAGATACTTTTACTTTATTATTATAGCATTGATCACCCTATAATACATTTACAACTTCATAGATCCATCTATATTCTTAATGAAATGAAAAAGGGATCCCCGTAGAGAGACACTATAGAGGATAAATACATTATCACACAGTTCAAATTCTTGTTTCATCAAATATACTAATTCAATAGTGGTAATTCTATAAGGACTTGTTGATATTGGCCTTGAACCAGGCATGAAATCAATGGAAACCACAATTTCCTACTCAGAATGATGTCCCTATAGATCCTTTGAAGCACATCAACATATTCTTACACAATAGGTAGGCCCCATTTTATACAATCCATTATTCACCTGTAGATATTTAATCCCTTCCTCCTCAATAATTAAATTCACTAGAGCCAATAGAGGTGGAACTAGATAAGAATCATCTGGTGATGATTATACTCTAAAGATAGAGGATTCAACACCATTCTAAAAAATTGTAACTTCCCTCTTATTGTGATAGATCATCACATCATAACGTGAAATCCAACTCATTCCAAGGATTAAATCCAAGTCAATCATGGGTATTATTAAATTGTTATAAACTAATGAATTATTATTTTTATAGAGGGAGATTTATGGATATATCTTTTTTTCAATGATACATCCCCTAGGATTTTTGACTGACAACATCATTATTAAATAAAATTGAACACGTATAATTTTCATAGAAAACTGGAAAGATATAAAAGATTGAAATGATATCGAATAAAATAAAGCATTTGTTATGATCAATGATACAATTAATGTTCCTACCTCCATATCGTTAAAAACATTAACCTCAGTAGTTGTGATGACAATTTATTGGCCTTGCTCCCTTGGTCTTCATTGGGAAACATTTCTAGAAAGCTTAGGATATTCATTTCCATAATGATTCATATCATTACAACTATATCATTGAACATTGGTTTTATATTTCTTCCCCTTTCAATCACGATATTGGTGGCCTTTTTATCCGCCCTTGTAATAGACTCCCATTCCCTTCATGCACGATCCATGATATTTCTTCACAAATTAACTATAGGGTGGATGTTCTACTACTCCCTTCTTCTCCATTTCTTTACTTACTTTTATATATTATTCAGTGACAATATTCTTCAATTTTGTTCCATTAATGTCACAAGACAGATAAAATTATTTTTCTATCATGATAGCACATGATAATATAACTTAATATGATGAGAAATTCAGGGAGACTAGTTCCCTTAGGAGGAATTGTATTAATCCATCAAATAATTGATTAATCCTTGTACTTGGATTACATTTTTAGTCTACAACATTCCTTGATAACCTTGTGATATTAACATCATACTTTTCAAAAATATCATCATCTTTTTTCTTCATATTCAAAAACTAACTTTCCATATAATCTTACTGTTTATGAAGGATGTATTTTTTTAGAAAAATTTCTTTAAAATACATCCATCCAATATCATATATTTCTTCCTCCTATACTGTGTTTTGTCTTAACGACAACCCTTTATCAGCATCTCCCAATGGACGATAAACTACCGTGAAAATATTGTCTCTTTTGTTACATCCCAATGTGAGAAATATTTTCTCTAGGGAACTTATCCACTTCCAAGCTACAATTGGTTTTATAGTAAAATAGAATGATAGAGGTTATTTTTTCATAAAAATATGTAACATAAAACATCCTTTATGTGGATCAGGATGCACTATATGGGTATTGCTATTGATCATATCCTATGTAAGTTGTCCTATTATATTTATAAGCTTCTCAGAACCAGTCGTAGCTCAAGATCCAACAATATTATCTTCAATAGTATAGAAATACCTACATGGGATACATGCATTCCTATGGTTTCCATTACTTCAACTAGTTGACATTTCCAAATAAATGAAGACACTATATTAGGTTATGAATCATAATTTGTAATCTCAACATTTTAAAATACATAACATTAATTGGAATTTGATTCATGGCTAATCCCATAATCATAAACATGTTTTATTTGAGTAAATATTTACATTTAAATACATAATAATGTACTCTAATGAATATGTGAATTATCCTAAGCATATACCCCATGAGGGTCAAACTAGGTGTACAATAAGGCCCGTTTTCATGTACTATGATACTCTAGGTCAAACTAGAAACCTATTGTCAGAGTTTTCACACCTATGTACATATGTTCTAGAACTACGTCTATATGTAGTATCTAGACATGGTTGTATTTTCTAGAAATATACACATAAACTATTCCTTATAAAATATCCATGATGTTATTTTATTTTTATGCTCAAATACTATCTTAGCGTTTGGTTCCCTAATCAATATATATATTCCATGTTTTCTTCTAAACATCCTCTAATACAAACTATAAACACTCGACCCTGGTTGCTCGAAGTCGATGTCTTATTAAATCCCATTGGCATGATTATATGAATTTTATATCCTAAAGGAACATATATTTTAGTAGATTTGTAAATCCAAATACATATATAAGTTCACCATTATAGCATGAAATTAAATACCACATATATGTTTTATTGTGAACTTCCAAAACTATATGTTTATTTATACAGGTCATTCATAATAAGCATCTTTACATCCTGAAAAAATGAAACATAAGAAATTGGTGATCTCAAATGCTCATTAATGGTACTAAATACAATGTAAGATGTTATTACCATAAACACTATGCATGGTGAATAATTCAAAAAACATGACTTTAAAAATTATACTTTTACATAAAATGGTAGAAATAAGAGATGAATAATATTTCTATAATAAAACAAAATAATGGGTGTTCTACTAGTTGAATAAAAACATGAACTATCTATTACTATTATCATAATGATGGAATGCATAATGGGGGACCAAATAACCATACTATCAGGGCCTCTTCCCAGGACCATAAATATCCATTTGGTCAAGGCCACATGTCATTACCATAGATTGTCTCATGAGACCTACCAATGTACTGAAGGGATATAGAGGGGACCAAATGACACATAATATGTCCCATTCATTCCTCATATGAATTGGGATAATCATAGACAAAATATACATTCAACTTGAATCTAACATATGAAATGTAAAGAACATTCACCAAACATTAATCATAACCATGAACCATTCGAAGTAAGTAAGTGAATAGATTTAAGATAGCTCATTCGTAGTATAACTAATCATAAACCATTAAAAAATCCTATTGGAATATATCATAAAACATTAACCCTATTTTATCATATGAATCACCAAGAGTGTCAAAATGGCTGAAAATACTCTTTTCAAAATCATCAAGTAATTCATGAAATAAAAAACCATTTACTTGGAAAAAGAAAAGTTTTTTTAAATATCAATATAAAATTAGAAGTGATATTAGGTGGCTTTATAATAATAAAAACTGTGATTTTATGAAATTAATGGTTGTTAAAAATAGAGTATATAGTGCTGTTGGAAATACGTAATAATTGGGAAATTCCATTAAATCAAGCTTCTATTTTGGGATGAATATTTGGAGGTTTATTTTTAAACGTGTTAATACCCATAAAATAAATAAGGATTATAGTTGTTAAACATATATAGAACATTCACAAAAAATTTATGAGGGGTAAATACGAATAATTAATATTTTAATGTGGTATGTAGAGAATAAGAGTAACTCAAATGTAAATGGACGTTCGGATAGAGAACCATTACCTTATGTATGATGGTTTTTGTCAAATGATTTTAATGACCTGAATAATAAAGATTAGAATCATGAATTAATGATTATAGAACCTTCTATACAAGTAATCTATTTATTAGAACCTTATTGGGTTAATTCATGACCTTTTGATGGTTTAACAGTATAAGAACATGGCCTTAAACATTACATAATATTGAATTAAATGAAAAATTCACAATGAGGATCTTTCCAGGTTTAGAGTTATAGGAAATTAGAACATAACTATTACATCTCAAAATATTAAAAATTAGGCACTTCTACCCAGAATCCACTTTTCTTCATAAAATAAAAACTCTTGAAAACAAGTCATATCTAATTCCATGTTAAAGAGAGAATGGCTTTTCCTTGATCCCAACCTTATCCCTATTCATCTTTAAGTCCTGTGAAAAACATTTCAAATCTTGGGATGAGCATAAAAGGCTCTGTAAGGGATATGAAACAGTGAATTAAAACATTTTTTCATAAATACATAAAAAACATGAACTCTTTTCCGTACCTCATGAAATCATAAGATTTATGAAAGACACATAGAAATCATAAATCATAAAGGTAACTTGCGGCATCCATACCATACTTACATTGTAGCTATCACAGCTACATAGGGAGTTACTTTGTAATACACATCACAATATATTTCCTAAATCTCATAAGAGAAACATTCACGTTTACCTCCGTCACGTTACCCAATTCATTGGAGAGCTATCTCGGGCTCACCCGCACTAGGTTTATCATGGAACCACCCGTATATGTAAATAATGCCCAAGAACCATAACATGATCTTAACACATAACATAAGCATTAAGGAAAGATAAAATTTCCACATAAAATATCATTTCAAGATATTGGAATAATAAATCCATTCTGAAAATCATTTTCAATACCAAAATACGTAAAAAGAGTATTTGGTATTTATTTTTCCTTTTAAAAACATTCGGCTTGTTAAGGAAGCCAAAGATCAAATAATACTCGTGGTGGCGGAAAGGTCGTTGTCACGAGTGACTTTAAGAAAAATTCCTTTTTGTAATTTAGTAAAACTCTTCGTAGAGAAAATATTCCTTTTAAATATAAGTAAAAGTCAAAGGGATTTATACATCGTATAAAAGAATTTCATATATAAAACTAAAAATGCCTCAATGAAAGGAGATTGAGACGACGTCCCTTACCTCGTGTCCGACTTGACCCGTTCGTTATTTAATCTCTGGAATAATAAACTAAAGTTAATTTCTAATTTCTTAAGAACCTTTTTCAAGTTTATTATTCCTTTTATATCACTTATTTTCATGTTATAATCATTATGTAATCATTTAAGTTAATAACGTACATTTTGTCGATATTTGGTACCTGAGTCAAAAATGGACGTCTTATAATTACATGGTATTCCCGTGGTAAAATGTTTATTATATCCAGAATTATATTCATGATTTGGGTATCATATATATCATATATATCCAGCATGTACATGTATTTATAATAGTACATAACATTTTTTGGTATGAAATGAAATGCACCGTTCATGTAGACGGTAAGTCATACGTACGCATGAACGCTACTTTCATTTCTATTTATTATTTTAATGGAATTAAAACATAATGATAAATAGGTATATTATAATTCTAGTATAATATCATATATAAAATCATGAACTCTATCCTTTATACATCCCATATAGGTCATTAATGAGTCACATCACTTTTAGGGGGCGGTAGTCCGGACTACCTCAAATGAGATTATCGTATTTACCCACCATGGAAACCATAACGGTTTGATATAATTGGGAATTACTGAAGCATAATGAAATATTAAACATAATATATATCATATATAAATATAGTTCCATCATAATGGCCACCATGAGAGGCGGTAAGATGTAATTGAACAAACATCGTTTCGTGAGGCGTTAGTTTTCCATCCACAGAAACATTATGTTCTTCATCCATTAGATGGAGGTGTGTGTAAGTGTAGTTCAAATACATATCATAAAAACATTCTAGTATATTAAGGATACTGGTTTTGGTACAAAAGAATGGAAATAAAAAGAGTGTAGGGGTTGGAGAAGCAAAATAAAAGAAAACAATTTAAGAGAAACTGTTACCTTTAATTTGGGTAACTCACATTGGATTGAACCAAAATACTTATTGAAGTGCCTTATTCCTAAGTTAAGGCTTCTAAGAGGAGTATAGGGATGTAGGGAGCTTAATTGGGTAGATTTTGGACAATACAAATGGATTTATAGGTGTGAGGAATTGCATAGAAGTCGTCTCTTTTTATAAGGGAGAGGAGCGGCTCTTTAGGAATGAGTGAAAATATTATTTTATAATATAATGATATTCGGTTTATAATGGTCCAAAACTCATTATGGTCGAAGATAAGATGACTCATAATCTAAAAAAATCATCCAATCAGAATTGGACATGTTTTGGATAATATTTTAGTCATTATAATCTTATTTAATTAAATAAATTAATAATGAGGTCAATACTGCATCATGATTGTGTCATAAATAATTTAATTTAATTGTTTTCTAAAAATTATATAAAAAATACCATGATGTAAGAAATATTTATATATTTACAATGAATATTTATAGTAGAAAATATAACTTGTATAACCCCATGTAAAAATTAATTTACTAAAATATATTTGTTTATTTCATTTTGGACTTTACTTTAAGTTAATTAAAATAAAGTGTCATAATAACTTATAAGTGGCTCCATGGGATCCCAAAATCAACCCAAAGATTCCCATGGTCGTATATGACTCTAAAAATAGGATTAGGACACCTGTTAGGGTAAATAAATATTATTTTGTTTACCCTTATTTAACTGATTTAACCTTTAACCATGTTAAATAAAATATTTACTGAGGTAAATATTTAAAATGTATAAAAACCAAAGATACCTATTTACACAATTTGAACCTCTTGATTCCACATATATAATCCATTTCTCCAAATTCAAAACATAGAAGTGGAAGAAATTAATTTAAAATTAATTCCCGCTATCAAAACAAAAGGCGTGTTTTTAAGAAATATTAACTATCAAAAGATTGACAGTTGATTATAAATAATTTAAATGTGAAATGGCTTATAATTACCATAATTAAATTAAATTGTAAAAAATTAATCTATTTACACTTTAAAACCAATTAAAAGGATAATCTATCCATATAAATAAATTATATTAAAAAATAGTTTTGAATTAAAATACAATATTTTCACTATTCCTTAAAAATGAACTTTATCAGAAAAATACCAAAAAATTACCCAAAGTAAATTATGATATCCTCATTCAAAAGAAGGATTTTATTTGGTCATATAGAATGTATTAATGTGACCAAATCTATATTTAAAAAGGTTTCTCCATTAAAAGGCGTTAAATCGTCCTTTTAATGTAAATTATGCTTAAAATTAGATTCATTATTATATTAAGCCTCTAACTATTATTGGATAAATATAAATACATGTATAGTCATATTATAGTTAGTTTTGTTCATTCCCACCAATAAAATGGCTAGGATTTAACTACTATTTAAAATATTAATATTATATTATTAGTGTGCATCGTAAGATTCCAAAGAAACCCATTGTTGCGTATCGGGTACGCTATCAAACATAGCAACCCCTTTAAAGCTAAAATTAATATTTAATTCAAAAATATTAATAAACATGCAAATATCTTATTCATAATTTACCTGGGATGTTACATCCTTCCCCCTTTTGGAAATTTCGTCCTCACAATTTTTATCCACTTATCAAAATAAGTGGGGGTATTTATCCCTCATAGAATTTTCAGATTCCCACGATGCCTCTTCAACCATATGGTTTTTCCAAAAAAACCTTTACCTAGTGAATTACCTTATTCCGAAACACCTGCTCTCTACGGTCCAGAATCTGGACTGTTTGTTCTTCATAATAGATATTCTCTTCCAACTGAACTACCTCTGGGCTCAATACATGAGATGGATCTGACATATACTTTCTCAACATCGAAACATGAAAAACATTGTGTACCTGGGATAAACGTGGAGGTAAAGCTACTCTGTACTCAACTGATCCAACATTCTACAAAATTTCATAAGGTCCAATGATCCACGGACTCAACTTTCCTTTCCTACCAGAAAGCATCACACTTTTACAAGGAGAAACATTGAGAAAGATATGATCACCTACCTCAAAAGAAAGATCCTTCCTCCAGTTATCCACATAACTTTTCTATCTACTATGAGCTATTCTCACGTGCTTCTGAATCAACTGAACTTTCTCTTCCATCTCTTCCACCAATTCTGGTCCCATCAATTTCTTTCACCTACTTCATCCCAAAAAGCTGGAGTTCGACAACGCATTCCATACAATGCCTCAAATGGATCCATCTGTATACTGGAATGAAAACTGTTATTATAAGAAAATTCAACCAAAGAATGTTGTTGGTCCCAACTTCCCTGGTAGTCCATCGAGCAAGCACGTAACATATCTTCCAAGGTCTAAATTTTTCATTCGGATTGCCCATCTGATTGAGGATGAAAAGCTGTTCTAATGTTTAATTCAGTACCCAATGACTTCTGAAGGCCCTTCCAAAAGTTAAAAGTAAACTTGGGATCACGATCAGATTCAATGGAGAGGGGAACTCCATGCAACCTGACTATATCTTTAACATACAACCGAGCAACTTGATCTAGAGAAAAAGTATCTCTAATAGGAAAGAAATGAGTAGATTTAGTCAATCGGTCAACTATAACCCATATTGCATTATTACCTTGATATGTGTTTGGTAATCCCACAACAAAGTCCATGGATATATTTTCCCATTTCCACTCTGGCCCCGATAAAGGCTGAAGCATTCCATTTGGTAACAGTCGCTCTACTTTAACCTGCCTTGAAGTCAAACACTTCACAGTAAAATCAGCAATATATCATTTCATTCCATCCCACTAGAAATACTCCTGAATATCTCTGTACATCTTAGTACTGCCAGGATGAACTGAAAACAGAGAACTATGAGCTTCACATAACAACTCATTCTTCAACTATGAATCACAAGGCACACATAATCTCTTTTCAAACCTCAAAACACAATCATTATAAATGTTAAATTTAGGCAACATACCCTTATGAACCAACTCTACCTTTTTCTACAACTCACTGTCTTCCTTCTGCGCTTTCTTTATTCTTTCCGATAGAGATTATCTCATTGACACCTGAAACAAAATAGAAGAATTTCCTACAACAAAAACTTCTTTGCCAAATTTCATCAAATCAAAAACCAAAGTATCTTATTCCAAATGTAGCATGGCTAATGAGACATTACTTTTCTGACTCAAAGCATCAGCCACATTATTTTCTTTTCCCGGATGGTAATGGATTGTGCAATCATAATACTTGATTAATTACAACCATCTCCTCTGTCTCATATTAAATTCTTTCCGAGTGAATATATACTTCAAACTTTTGTGATCAGTATATATTTCACACTTCACTCCATACAAATGTTGTCTCCAAAATTTAAAAGAAAAAACAATAGCAGCTAATTCCAAATCATGTGTAGTGTAATTTAACTCATGTGGTTTCAATTGACATGAAGAATAAGCAATTGCCTGATCATTTTTCATTAGGACGCAACCCAGTCCTTTCAACGAAGCCTCACTGTAGATAAAAAACTCACCATTTCTAGAAGTTAGTTCCAAAACTGAAGCATTCACCAATCTCCTTTTCAATTCTTGAAAACAATCATCGCATTCTTTTGTCTAGAAGAACCTAACACCTTTTTGAGTTAACTTAGTCATTGGACTCGATAACCATGAAAAGTTTTCAACAAACCTCCAGTAATAACCTGCCAAACCAAGAAAACTATGAATCTCAATTATATTTTTGGGTCTTGTCCATTCTTCAACAACTTTTGTTTTTGCAAGATCAATAGTTATGCCATTTTTTGAAACAATGTGACCAAAGAATGAAATTCGTTGTAACCAAAACTCACACTTGCTGAATTTTCAATAAAGTTTCTTTTCTTTTAAGGTTTTCAAGACAACCCTTAAATGACTTTCATGTTCCTCTTTACTTTCTGAATAAACAAAAATATCATCAATGAACAAAACCACAAACATATCCAAGAACTCACGGAAAATTCAATTCATAAGATCCATCAATATAGAAGGTGCATTGGTTAAACCAATAGGCATAACTACAAATTCATAGTGGCCATATCTAGTATGAAATGTTGTCTTCAGAACATTGGTTTCTTTTACTTTCAAATGATGGTACCCTAACCTCAAGTCAATCTTCGAAAAATACTGAGCTCCCAGGATTTGATCAAAAAAATCATCAATATGAGGCAAAGGATACTTATTCTAATAGTGATGTTATTCAATGATCTATAATCAATGAAAAGTCTCATTGAACCATCATTATTTTTAACAAACAAGATAGGAGCACCCCACGATGATGTGCTAGGTCAAATTAATCCTTTATCTAATAACTCCTGCAATTGCATCTTTAACTCTAAAAGTTCAATTTGAGCCATTAGATAAGGGGGTTTTGAAATTGGCTTAGCATCAGGAACTAAGTCAACAGTAAATTCAACTTCCATATCATGTATAATACTAGAAAACTCATCAGGAACAACATCAAGGTACTCATTTACCACTGGAACATCATTAATCTGAATAGTTCTTTTGTTTTCACCAATATGTGCAAGGTAACATTCATATCCATCTTTTACTAGTTTTTTGACTTCCTGATATGTTATAAAAATAAAGGGTTCATTATTGTACACAAACTGAAAATCATTCTGAAAAGAAACCTCTTTAGCTCTGCATTCAATATTAGCATGATAAACAGAAATCCAATCCATGCCCAATATTACATCAAACTCTACTAGAGGAAAAACTATAATTTTTGCAGGTAGATTCTTTCCGCACACAAGGATAGGAATCTTCTTATGTTTTCTATTTGTCTCAACATTTCCTCCAGGAGTTTTTACCGTAATTTCAGTATTCATATCATGAGATGGAATTCCAAATTTACTAGAAAACTTTTCAGAAATGAATGAATGTGTAGACCCTGAATCAAACAACACATTGGCATAATATGAAAAAACAAACAATTACTTGATACTAATTAATTTGATGGCACAACATCTTCTGAAGTAGTTTCCAAGGATTTCACCACCCCTTTATGCTTTTATTTTGACTGCTTCCCATCACTCGAGCTCTTTGTCAGACACTAATTTTAATAATGACACATTTCATTGCACTTAAAACATTTTATTGATGGTAAATCAGATTTTGTCATACCATTACCCTTATCTTTTTCAGTGCAGTTACGAGCCTTATGTCCCATTTTACCACATCGGTAGCACTTACTAAAATTCAATAGACATTCCCCATCATTATTTTTACCACAATTTTCACAAACTGTAAACTTAAGCTGCTTACCATCATACTTTTTTGAAGCGTTCTTTCTATTCACCTGCCACCTCGACCTCTTATTTTGTTGTTTTCCAAAGAATACATGATCATCGGAAAACCACATTTCCACCTTCTCCACACAACGAATAAGTTTATCATACCTTTTGAACTCACGAGAAGATAAATCCCTTCGAAACTTTTCCTTTAATCCTTAGTAAAAACAGTTGATTTTACTATCAAGATTTCGTATTAAGTTTAGAGCATACCTTGCCCGTCGAGTGAATTTTTCTTCATAAGTAGCCACTGAGTCATCCTCGTGCCCCAATTCCATGAATTGTTTTCCCATCCTAAGACGAACCCCCTTAGGAAAAAATTTCTCTAGAATCTTACCTTTGAATTCATCCCAATCAAGAGCATCAATCTCCTCACTATCCCTGATATTTTTCACCATCGACCACCACTGATCAGCTTCACCTTCAAAATGGTAAACCACGAGACTAACCTTTTGATGTTCTGAACAACCCATGACATAAAAAATATTCTCTAGTGCTTTAATCAACCCTTCAGCTAGAACCAGATCAGATGATCCTCTGAATGATGGGGGATGTTGCCTCATGAAATGCTCCACTACTGAAATGTTCCTTTGTGGTTGATCTGGCTGATCTCATACATGGATAGCACCACCATTTATAGCCTGAGTCAACTGTTCCATCAATGCAACAAACTGTTCAGTTCCGATTCCGACCATCTCAGGTTGCTGATTTGGAAGGTTTTCTTCCTCCGGATGTCATCATACATTGCTGCCATGTTTCCTCTGCAGAAAACCATTCTAAATTAAGAAATATCTTAGGCGAAGAAACATGGTAATCTGGAAATTCTATATGATGTCAATATTAACATAAATTAATTTATGGATATTAATTTAACAATATCCAAACTTCTAAAGTTATCAAAACCAACCTATGATACCAACTATAAGGACTCGGCCTTAAACATTACATAATATTGAATTAAATGAATAATTCACATTGAGGATTTTTCATGTTTAGAGTTTTATGGAATCAGGACATAACTATTACATCTCAAAATATTACAAAGTAGGCACTTATACCCAGAATCCATTTTTTTTCATAAAATAAAAACTCTTGAAAAAAAGTCATGTTTAATTCCATGTTAAAGAGAGAATGGCTCTTCCTTGATCCCATCCTTGACCTTATTCATCTTTAAGTCCTGTGAAAAACATTTCAAAACATGGGATGAGCATAAAAGGCTCAGTAAGGGTTATAAAACAGTGAATGAAAACATTTTGTCAAAAATACATAAAAAACATGAACTCTTTTACATACCTCATGAAATCATAATATTTATGAATGACACATAGAAATCATAAATCATAAAGGTAACTTGCGGCATCTATACCATACATACATTGTAGCTACCACAGCTACATAGGGAGTTACTTTGGAATACCAATCACAGTATATTCCATAAATCTCATAGGAGAAACATTCATGTTTACCTCCGTCATGTTGCCCAATGCATTGGAGCGCTATCTCGGACTCACCCGCCCTAAGTTTATCATGAAACTACCCGTATACGTAAATAATTTCCATGAACCATAATATGATTTGAACACATAACATAAGCATAAAGGAAAGAAAACATTTACACATAAAATATCATTTCATGATATTTAAATAATAAATCCATTCTCAAAATCATTCTCAATACCAAAATACATAAAAAGAGTATTTGGGATTTATTTTTCCTTTTAAAGACATTCTGGCTTGTTAAGGAAGCCAAAGATCAAATAATACTTGCGGCGGTAGAAAGGTCATTGTCACCGCTTACATTAAAGAAACATTCCTTTTTGTCATTTAGTAAAACGCTTCATAGAGAAAAAATTCCTTTTGAATATAATTAATAATCAAAGGGTTTTACAGATCAAAGAAAAGAAAGTCATGTATAAAAGTAAAAATTCCTCAATGAAATGAGATTGAGACGAAGTCCCTTACCTCGTGTTCGACATGACCCGTTCATTCTTTAATCTCCTGAATAATAAATTAAAGTTAATTTCTAATTTCATAAAAACCTTTTTCAAGTTTATTATTCCTTTTATATCACTTATTACCATGTTATAATCATTATCTAATCATTTAAGTTAATAATGTTCATTTTGTCGATATTTGGTACTTGAGTCAAAAATTAACTTCTTATAATTACATGTTGTTCACGTGGTAAAAGCTTCATTATATCCAGAATTATATTAATGATTTGGGTATAATATATATCATATATATCATGAATGTACATGTATTTGTTATAGTACAAAACATTTGGAGGTACAAAATGAAATGCACCGTTCATGGAGATGGTAAGTCGTACGTACGCATGAACGCTACTTTAATTTCTATTTATTATTTTAATGGAATTAAAACATAATGATACATATTTATATTATAATTATATTATTATATCATAAATAATATCATTAAATCTATCCTTTATACATTCTATATAGGACATTAACGAGTAACATCATTTTGAGGGGGCGGTAGTCCGCACTTCCTCAAATGAGATTATCATATTTACCCACCATGGAAACCATAACAGTTAGATATAATTTGGAAGTACAGAAGCATAATAAAATAATAAACATAATATATATCATATATAAATATGGTTTCATCATAATGGCCACCATGAGAGGCAGTAAGATGTAATTGAACAATCATCGTTTCGTGAGGCGTTAGTTTTCCATCCAAAGAAACATTATGTTCTTCTTCCATTAGATGGATGTGTGTGTAAGTGTAGTTAGAATCATTATCATAAGAAAATAATAGTATATTGAGGATACTGTTGTTGTTAGAAAAGAATGTATATAAAAATAGTTTAGGGGTTGGAGAAGCAAAATAAAAGAAAACAATTTAAGAGAAACTGTTACCTTTAATTTGGGTAACTCACTTTGGTTTGAACCAAATGACTTCATGAAGTTCCTTCTTCCTAAGATGAGGCTTATAAAAGGAGCAGAGGTATGTAGGGAGATTAATTGGGTAGAGTTTGGATGAGCCAAATGGATTGAGAGGTGTGAGGAATTGCATAGAAGTGGTCTCTTTTTATAAGGGAGAGGAGGGGCTCTTTAGGAAAGAGTGAAAATATTATTTTATAATATAATGATTTTCGGTTTGTAATGGTCCAAAAATAATTATGGTCGTAGATAAGATGACTCATAATCGAAATAAAATCATCCAGTCAGAATTGGACATGTTTTGGATAATATTTTAATCATTATAATCTTATTTAATTAAATCATTTATTAATGAGGTAAATACTGCATCATGATTGTATCATAAATAATATAATTTATATGTTGTCTCAAAATTATAAAAAAATACCATGATGTAATAAATCTTTTTATATTTCCAATTAATATTTATAGTCTAATATATAACATGTATAACCCCAGGTAAAAATTAATTTACTAAAAGATATTTGTTTATTTCATTTTTGCCTTTACTTGAAGTTAATTAAAATAAAGTGTCATAATCACTTTTAAGTGGCTCCACGGGGTCCCCAAATCTACCCAAAGATGCTCGTGGTCTGATATGACTCAACAAATAGTATTAGGACACCTTTTAGGGTAAATAAATATTATTTTTTTTTACCCTTATTTACCTGATTTACCCTTTAACCATGGTAAATAAAAATATTTACTGAGGTAAATATTTAAAATGCCTAAAAATCAAAGTTACCTATTTAAACAATTTGAACCTTTTGATTCCAAATATGGAATCCATTTCTCCAAATTCAAAACACTGAAGTGGTAGAAATTAATTTAAAATTAATTCCCGCTGTCAAAACAAAAGGCCTGTTTTTAAGAAATATTAACTTTCAAAATATTGACAGTTGATTATATACAATTTAAATGTGAAATGGATTATAAAGAACAAAATTAGATTAAATGGTAAAAATTTAATATATTTACACTTTAAAACCAATTAAAATGATAATCTAACTATATAAATAAATTATATTAAAACATAGTTTTGAATTGAAATACAATATTTTAACTATTCCTTAAATAATGAACTTAATCAGAAAAATACCAAAAAATTACCCAAAATAAATTATGATGTCCTCATTCTAAATAAGGATTTTATTTGGTCATATATAATTTATTTATGTGATCAAAACTAGATTTAAAAAGGTTTCTCCATTAAAAGGTGGTAAATCGGCCTTTTAATGTAAATTATGTTTAAAATTAGATTTATTCATATATTAAGCCTCTAACTTTTATTGGATAAGTATAAATACATGTATAGTCATATAATAGTTAGTTTTGTTCATTCCCTCCATTAAAACATCTAGGAGTTAACTACCATTTAAAATAATAATATTATATTATTAGTGTGCAATGTAAGATTCCAAAGAAACCCATTGTTGCGTATCGGGTACACTATCAAACATAACAACCCCTTTAATGCTAAAATTAATATTTAATTCAAAAATATTAATAAATATGAAAATCTATTATTCTTCATTTACCTGGGATGTTACAAATTGATTCAATTTCATTATTTTAGATTGTTTTCTTCTGTCAATTTCATGAATTGTTAATTATATTCGTGTAAGGATAAACATGTTGAATGATAATGGTGGTCTATAATAGAATATTTTATTTATTATTAAACAAACAGAATATTAGATGGTTGTAAAAAAAATTTGGTTATTGGGAGTGATGATTAATAATTATATAAAATTTTAATGACAATTGTTTGGGTTAATTTGTGGTTTTTGATCACAACGAAATCATTTTGATTTATAAATTAATATCATGTTTAATAAAAGACTCCATACCCTTTTATAATTTATAATACAAAAATTATAGTCATTTTAAGCATTAAAATTTTATGTTGACCAGAATAGAAAATAGAAATATATTTGAAAAAATGTCGTCTTGAATGTGATATTAACACAGCTAAGATAGAGTTTTCATTTGTTGTATAAAAGTAGGGGAAAAGGGGGATGATGAATATTTCATACATTACCATAAAAAAATTCCAATACATGTCTGTTATTGGAGTCATCATAACATTTGGATGAATATATTTTGGAATGAAAAATAAAAGAAAGGAACTTGAAATAAAACCAATGAAAAGAGGAATTTACATCTTGAAGTAATCTTCCACGAGGGCCTCTTTAGGGGAAAGGTTATGGTATTTTTCTGATACCAAAGGCTTATGGACGCGTGGGATGTGCTTTATAGGAAACTTGGGTAGAATTTAGAGAATGAACAAGGCTTGAGAGGAGATGAGAGAAGAGGGAGTGAGAGGGGTTTATGTTGTAGAAGAGGTTGGTTTTACCATTATTTTAATCAATATTATAATATTTTGTCAATGAAAACAAATAGTGTTTTTTATTTGGATAAAAAACAGTAATAAATGGATGTGAGTTCGAAACAATGGTCATTTGCATCTTCCATGGCTCAAGAGTGATGCAGAAACTAACTTAATTGGCATATTTTGTAATTTATCAAATTTCACAATTCACCAAAAAATCAACTATTTCATAAAAATACCAAAAAATCCTAACAATTTTTTAAAAAGTTTAATTAAAATATGAAATCCATTTTATCAATATAATTTTCTAAATAATAAAATTTGTTTTTAAAATAAAATCATTATTTACTTGAAAATTATTGATGTAAGCATAAAACTGATTTTATAATACTTTCAAAAATTAATGAAATTCTTTTTAAAATAATATATAACAATATGAAAACAAATTATTTATTTTCCAACACATTTTATGAAAAATGATTTTCTTTTAAATCAATTAATTAATTTAAAATTGTACTTAAATATTTATTACTCATGAAAATACCAACACTTAATTATTAATTTATAAAATGCTCTATTTCAATTATAAGGTTTCTAAATATTAGTTATACCTTCTTGGATTGTGGTTATAATTCATAAGGGTAATAATACTATTAAAAATGGTGAATTACTTTTCATTACATTCATGTAACCATTCATCAAATATGTAAGTTGATATTATCATACACTAAATATCTTACTTAAGGAAACTGTCTATATCGTTTTTTCAAAATTAAAATCACTGAGGTGGTAAAATTATGTTTACTGGGTAGGTTATAACAATGTTTTATTTGGATACTCAGTATCTCATGAATTTATTTATAAATCCACGTGTTGTTATAATATAGGTAAGGTAATTATTCATAGCATGATTCACTTGTTTAAGTATTATTATAATTTTATCATCTCCAGTTGCAGCTCCTAATATAATATAATTATCTTTCATAGGAGGGAGATCCTTACATGGATAATGTGTGTTGATACATCAACTTGGTTAGATTTTTAAACAATTTCATACACTAAATTATGATATGAATAATTCACAATTTTGATCATGAAAATGTCTTTACATAAATTGGAATTATATATATTTAATATCAAAATAATAAACATGGTTTCTTTGGGGAAATATTTACTTTTAAATACATCAGAATAGATTTTAAGGTAAATTTTAATTTTTATAAGAATATACACCCATGGTGTAAAAACAAGGTTCATATTATGGAATGTTTTCATGTACTAGGTTACCTCTAGTAAGGACCACGACAACCTGTCAGATCTTTTTACCCTTAGGTACATTTGATCCAAACCCACATCCACATATAGTATCCAGATAAGGATATATTTTTAAGAAGACACAAAAAAATCTATACATTACCAAAATTCGATTGTATCCATCTATTCTTATCTTAAAATTCCATCTTGGGGTTGTGTTCCCCAATATTTTTTTTTCTGAATCTAGTTTCCATGTTGTATAATAATATTTCATTTACATGAAAAATAGTGACCCCAACCGAAATATCACAGAGCTGGTTCCTTATATTAATATCGTAGAATAGATACAAGACTCAAATACTAATGGACCAATAAATTTTTTAGTCTTTCATTCAATTTTACATACATGAACTATATATTAAAACTTGAATGTAAAAAACATATAAATCTATTGGAGACACCCATATACTCCACGATTATCCCTATAAATCAATCATAATATACATCATAGAAACCAAGGAGAAAATTAAAACATATGAAAGGGGTGGGATTATATTCTGAGTAAGGTAATCAATACAATACATTATATCAAAAATGAACATAAACAACAATGCATGGTGAGTAACTAAAAACACATTCTAATAAAACACAATCTTGATCATAATATAGCATGAATATAAGTTGAATAAATAATTACATAATAGAAAATATCCATGGAAATTCTATTATTAAAATATTATAATAATAAAAAATATTATAAACTAATAATATCATAAATAGGTAATTCATAATGTCAGATATCATAATCATGCCTTCATGGCCACAACCAAGACATATGAAAATTAATGGTTAAGGCCTCATCCAAATCCATTTTTATTTTGTCATAGGAGACCTAATAATGAATAGATATTATATATAACTAAAAACACATCAAATAATATGTCTAATTAATTCTTCTTATAAATGGATCAGTCATAAAAAATATATTCATAATAAATGTAAATAACATTCCCCAATCTGTAAACATAATTACTATCCATTATAAGCTGTGTGGTGAATGGTTTCAGGATAGAATAACATGTTCAAACTGATCATAAAACATTGAATAAAATATGGAAGATTATAATAAAAAGATATAAATATTAATAAATCATAATATTCAATAGATATTTAGTAATATAGGAAAATAATATCATTGAGGAATTCTTGACAGAAACACCATTTTTTTATTGAAATGATGTGTTCTTTTGGAAATATCATTTCTATTTGAAAACATTGTTTGTATAAAACCATAAATAAAATTGTTTTATTTTGTCATTGTAAATATATTTATTTTAGAAAAATAATTATTCATTAAAAAATATTATGCATGGTATATCAAAATGGGTAAGAAATTAGGATGTTCCCTTTAATCGGACTATCTTATCAAGATGAATTGAAAAGGGAACCTTGTAAAACATGTATTTATATATAAAATAAATATGAAATGATCATTATCTATGTTTAAGGAACACACACACATAATTTATAATATTTTCTTAAAAATATTTTATAATTAATGTTGGGTAGAGAGAGAGAAAGAGTAACCTGAAAGGAAAGTGGAGGTTTGAGAAGAAACCATTATCTTATTTCCAAAAGTGTTCTGTACATGTACATGAAATCCTGTATAATTAAATAATATTAATTAAAAATTTAATTTATAACCTATTAAACATTTATTTTATTTATAATAATTTTATAATCTTCATTTCATACATTTTGATGGGTTATAATAGTCTATTTCCTTTTTTTAGAGGGTTTGTTCCATTGATTTTCAGGATTGATTCTCTTGTTACATGTATGAATAATCATGTAAAATTGTAATAATTCTCTAAAATTGAAAATATATGATATTAATTAAAATGAATAATAATTAATGTTCATATATATTGTTTTTTTCTATATATTTGGATGATTCATTAGATAGAACTTTAATGATATTCATTTAGATTATTTTCACAGTTTTTCAATTTCCATGAAAAAGTTTTGTCTTATTAATTAATATCATGTAAATATTATGGTTTTAGAAGAATTAATAACCTAATATATGTATAATAAAATATTTTATTAAAATAATTATATTTTTATAACTATAATTGAATGAGTAAAAGGAAAGTAAAGTCGAATGGTCTATGATTTCGGTCAATCAACACATCAAAAATAATGTTATAATTTTTAGAGTAAAATGAGGGCGGAGAAGGGTTTTTTTATGAATCTTTCATTAACATTATAAATTTAAAAATTATATAATATACCTGAGTTATCATGAATTTTAATACATAATATTTAAATATATATTATGTTGAAAATATATTTTTATAAATTGAATGTGAACAAAAATGGATTTTCCTCCTGAATTCGTCTCCTTGAGAACATTTTTAAGGATCCTTGAAATGTAATTTTAGTGAGACCAGAAATACTATAACATGTGGGTAAGGATTGGGAGTGTAAATGAAAATATAAAAGAAATATTGGTGTATTTTGAAGTGTTATGAGGGGTGGAGTGGGGTGGGGAGGGGTGGTCATTATAGTTGAGGAGAGTGGTTTTTTTGATTATTTTAATCATTAATTTATTATTTTGTATCAAGACTATGACTAGATTGAAAATTAAAAGAAAATAAATTAAATAATATAGCCAGGTTTAAAATTATGGTTATTACCTCATTCATTATTAAATTAATTGTGTGTTTATCTAATAATGTATATATACATTTAATTACCGTATTTTTCTATTCACAAAAAATTCAACTATTTCAGAAATATCTCACAAAAATCACCCTAACCATATTTCAATGTATACATTTTAAAAATGAACTTTATTTGATGAAAATACTTTTTTAAGTAAAATTAATTAAATTTTTAAATAAAATCATCATTTACTCGAAAAATATCAATTTTAATATTATAACTATTATTATAAAACATTGAAAAATTAATTAAGATGTTATAAAATTACCTTATAATCATAAAATTAAAAAATATTAATTTATGAATCTATTTTTTTAAAAAATAGTTTCTATTTAAATATTATATTAACTAAAAAACTATAATTAAACTTTTTTGAATTTCAAAAATACAGAAACTTGATTTACCATTATTAAAAAATTTATTTACATGTGTCATAATAAAAATACACCATATTACAATTTAGATGATACCTAAATTTTATTTATTCTTTAATAGGTGAGTTTACTATTCATTGAGTCATATTATTATTCCTAATGATCACATTGCTATTCAAACCATCATATTTAATATTATATTTTGGATTCAAACTTGGTGTTGCGTTAATCATAATATGGGAGGGTGATAAATTTGAAAAGAAACATACCATAAGATCTTTGGGTGTTGACGTTATATTCCTCATTCTTATTTGTATCAGTTGTGCTATTTAGGTGAATGTTAATCTTACCTATTTTGATTGAATTCTATCATTCTATTTTTTTCCCATGATATTTGACAAATCAGATGTTGATACTAGATTATCAATCCATGATGGACCTACATTTGATGGTATCAAGAAATTTCGTTAATGCCGAGGTGTTTATATATATATTATATTATGCTGCATTTCCAATTTCTAGGTTCACACCTGTGAAATAGATTTTAATCATTGAATTAACATAGAAATCATGTCCTATGTAAATAATGAGAAAATTGATAATTTATTAAAGGCTATAATCCTTGAATTAGAACCCCTCATCAGTTTTGTTGATTAATTTTATGGATCTCCATTGGTGGAATATGATTTGGAATACCTTATAAGATCTTGTTACCCCTGTCGGTGGGATTTTGAATCTAAATTGTAAATCATGATTCAAAAGTAATTGTTATTTATATTAAATTGATTAATAAGAGGAGGTGGATGACCATTCCCCTTAGATTTGGCCATGAAATTTCATTAATTATCAGGAATTACCAAATATATTCATTTTTTCATGTAGATTAATTAAGAGAAATTCACATTATGATAAAACATGTGATGAGCCACATTATGTGGTACGATTTTAATGAATTAATCACAGTGATGTCACATTATATAATACAATGACCTTTAATGCATGTTTGATATATTCTCTGGCTAAAACATGGGTTCCAATATAAATTTCAAGGATGTGTTCATTTGTCTTCTACAAAGCTTACAATCGACTAACATTTGGACTCCAATGTGGAAAGACAAGGACATAATCATGGGTGATTAATGTTATATTCTCGAGTGATACGAGGAATTCATATGTATTAACGAGGATTGACTAAGTGGGAACTTCATCATATAGGCTTTGCATGATTCTATGTCTCCCTTACTGGATATCCAAGGATGGAATCGAATTGTAATGATGTTATACCACAACTATAGCAATACCTAGGTTCATATGAGGATTTTCATGGATGGGAATGTATAGTAGTAGGTTCTTATTACACCTAGAGTGATACATGGTCTGAAAATAAGGAATTTTATATACTGAATAATTTTTTAAATTGATATAATTTTAAAAGTATTTATATGATGCATTCACAAATCCAAAGAAAATTCTTGGAGATTGTCTTTATATTACTCCTGATTAATTTCCTTATTAGAAATCCTTGACCGCATAAATTCATGGGGGAACTGAGCTTCATTCTAGGTGTCAAGACATCATTATTAAATAATACTATGTAAACAAATGAACATGATTTCAAATTCTTTTTATGATTACTGTTTATTCAAAGACATAACGAATAAAGAAAAATCACGTGGCATAGGATGTGTTTCCCTATTAAACTAGACATTTATGAGTTGTTTCCATTTAATAATTATTTTCATATCTTATCACTTTTAACACACTATTAATATAATATATTCACTGACTGGATAGAACAAGCCCATTGGGTGGTTTCCAACTCGGATTGAGTCTTATAACCTATTCATTTCGCTATCATGTAATCAAATAGTATATATGATTATAGGTATAGGCAAGGAAAAGATAACTAATAATGGTTCTAGATTTTTTCAAAGGAATAGGGAAGAATAAAACATAGCTATGGTTAGTGATGCTAACTGGGATAGTTTTTTTCTTTTTCTTTTTTTATTTTTCAATTGTAAACTTTCCTTGTATATGGGTCTCTAATGTTTTTAGATGCATGACATGTATTATCATCACATGAATATTCGATTAAATCTAGATTTATTTGAATATTTTTTTCTTGTTTATTTATCATTTTTTCAATTGATTTAAAACATCTGATACTTTTCTTTTATTTTATATATGTTGGGATAAACTCATTTGATGATGGCTTAGCCACCCAATACAGACACTATATGACCATATTTATATTTATAAATCACTATAATTTGGTGAGATGTACTTGAGGTCATGTGGCCAACCAGGCTAGGAGAACCTTTCAGCAACATCCTGGTTGAGGATATTAAATGGTGGTATCAGAGCATTCTTGTATAGTTTTATTTATTATTTTGAGATAATTGAATGGAATAGGAATTAATATAGAATTTTGTGATGAGTTATATCAAGGAATAGATATCCCTTGTATATAAATGGGATGATTTGTCACAAAATAAGTTTATGTTTTCTAGATTTTGACTATTATAGTTTATTTAATTTGATTATTGGAAGATGCACATGAATTATGATATTATTGTTGATTTGATTATTGGGATCTATTTTTTCTAAAACCTAATGATATGATATTATAGAGACCCAATCATGACGTACATGTACATTATATTACTTTTGCCGAATACTTAATAAATGACATAAACAAATGCCCAAAGGCCGAATTAATATAGTGTCATTGGAAACTCCGAACACAATTTTCAAATTGTTGTGAAAGATCTTCAACATCTCCCATGATGATATTTCCATTTTCCAATCCAACCTAATAGCATTATTTATATCTTGGGGAGAATAAAACATAGAAATGGTGAGCTCAAATGCTCGGTAAGGGTAAACATGGAGAAAATAAAACCAACCATAAACAGTTGAATGTAAAAACATAAACATAAATTTTTAACATAAAAATCATGAGAAATTACATAAATCTTGTTAGTATGCAAGGCATGGATCATAAATTAAAGTTAACGATGATAGAATAGAATATGAATAAAACATGTATATATGGAATACTGGTAAGAACATATTATGATTTCTATAGTATCCAAGACATTGCTGCCAAGACAATAATAGTGGGAGAAGTGAATTTCTAAATTGGGTTTACATGCGATTCTGGCCATGAATTAGTGAACCAGATTTACATTCTATTCTATCCATGTTTATATTATGATATATAAATCATTTCCCAATTCATTAGAAGGATATATCGGTCGCACTCATCTCATAATTAAATTATTATTACATGTTCCACAAAAACATAAATATTTCATAATAACATAACCCATGAAATAAAATGTGATTTATATACATCATTTCATCATAACATAATCCATATAACATAAATGGAATTCTTAAAAATAATGAAATAAAAAAAATCATGTCAATGTAATAATAGGGATAGAATCATAACCCTATGTCATCTTATATGGAAAATTATTTTGATAAAACACTTGATCTTAATTTCTGAGGAAAATATTCTTTCTTCTTTAAAAACATTTTATTTTCTCAAAATAAAGTGAAATAAGAAAAAAATGAACTTAGTTGAAAAAAACATGAAATATAGTACAGGTAGATTCCTAGAAATAAGTCTTTAATAAGACATAAAAATCCATGCATGCTATATAATTTTAAAAAAACATTCTCCTCGTACTATTATACGAAATGTAAAAAAGTACCTTGTATGGTAAGAAAATGAAAAATTCCTTCCATATCATGTAGTTAAAATGAAAAATGGGTAAAAAAGACTTTAAAAATACATAGAATAATGGTAAACATTTTATGAAAACATTTTTATAAAACATGGACATGGATGATGAATATATCCCCAGAATATACTTACGTATAAACAATCTCAGATAAAAATGAGATTGAAAAATTATCACTTAAATTAGGTCTGATTTCTTCAATTTGTGTCTGAAACTCTTATATAGTTGTTTGAAACAAACTTTTAACTTGTAAAATCACCATAATAATATTTATAATATCATATATGACTCCGTTACGACTTTATATTATCCATTCACTTTCCAATTCCTTGTTAAAGAAATGCTTTGCTTAATAATTGTACGTGTTTGAAATTTTTATTCTTCATATGATCTCATTGATCATAATTAAATTACAAAAAAAATGTAAAAAATGAATTTTATATATCTTATATATTCAGAATATAAATATATATAATAGATAGATAAATCAAATCGAATACACCATTCATGGAGATGATAGGTCATACGTACGCATGAACACTATTTTTTTTCCTTATTGATTTGGATGGAAGTAAGTAAATAAAAAATACATATATATAAATAATTGTTGTAGAATTATTATTTCAATGATTCCATGATTATTTATTATATATACTTTATAATCAATCTTGAATGGTTAACATAGAGAATGAATCGCATCGCCTCGTGGAGATGGTAAGCCATACATACGCACGAACGATAATATCATCCCATAACTATTGAATGGTATTTAAGCGTATGATTTATAATATATTAAAATTAGTATCATGTTATAATAATCAAATAACATTATTATTTCCACCATTGTACCCATCCAAGTAAGGTGGTGGTGAAAAAAAGATTACACCACTATGTGGAGATGGTAATCTATACGTACGCACACACGATGATGTCATTTTTTCATAGGATAGATAGAAGGTGAAATTGGGTTGTTTCATATTTACAATAACATTTCATTAGATGAGTGTTATTTATATTATTACATTATAATTAATCTACAAAAAAGGAGGAAGTGGAATAAGAATAAAATTTTAATGAATCGGTAGACGAAATTACCTCTTCCACGATGCGACTCTTTTAAATTTCCTATAAGGGAACTAGAGATGGTATTTTGATAAGAAAATTACCTCAATAATCTAAATAGAAAATTTTATAAGATAAATTAGCAGGGTTTGGATGAGCTTGAAGGCTCAAAATCGGGTGAAGAGGAGAGGGACGAGGTTCCCTTTTATAATTGATGTGAGAGGAACATTTGAAAACCTCAAAATATATAAATTTATAATAAAATCAAACCCTACACAAAAACCACCAAATTTTCCCACATCCGAAGATGACATAATATAGGGTTTTAATCAAATCAACCAATAGTATTTAGAAAAATTATTTTTTTCAATTTCAAACTGTATCCTTTTAATTGACACTTAGTCTATTTATTTTTAATTTTTGTAACAACATTCTGAATATTTATTAGGAATTAATATTTACTTCTGTAGTTTTAATTGAAAATAAATGTATACTTTATGATATTTTAGAGTTTATAATTATAAATTTTCAATTTTTCAATATTTTTATGATTTTTAAATAATTTAATAAAATGTTACTTTTATAAAATACCAATCGTGTCAATTTTGACACTATTCATTTAAATAAAATCCCATGAAAAGGTAAATTCAAATAAAAATAATAATACACTCCGAACACATCATATTAAACCTGGAAATTCTTTGATCCCCTTAATTAATTGATAAGATATTTATTTTAATATTTTAAAATAATTTATTTGATATATCTATTAATAAAATAATTTTTACATCACTATTATGTCATCATTTGTTATAATTAATTAATCAATAAAAATTATAAATAATTTCACATTATGTAAATAATTTAATTATATTTCTATTTATTATTTATTTTCTATGTTTTATGATGTTTACCACCAAATTAAAAAATTCCACTTATAAGATAAATGAGAGAGACATGTTGTCACTTTTTTGTTTAAATAAAAATTACATAATTTCCATGGACAAAAGTCCATGAATTTAATCTATTCCAACCCTTAGGTGATATAGGTCTAATTTTATTTATCCATTTAAAATTTTTATGATTTTAGTGTAATTTTATAAAATTATTTTAACCATTAATTACCCGATTAAATTTAAATGTGGTAATAAAAATAATTACCAAAGTTACTATTCATAATACAAAAAAATAAAATAATAACATTAACATAATTTAGACGTACTATTTATAAATTTGGAATCCATTTTTAAAAATATAAAAAATAGAATTTGCGGTAATTAATTTAAAATTCATCTCATTGTCTAAAAAATGGGTTTTTGATTAAAACATTGTGAAAGATTGAAATGTTCTTAAATATGAATTCAATGTAAAATTAATGTCAATAACATTAATTATCTTGAACTATAAAAATATATTATATTTATACTTTAAATCCATTTAATAATATATTTTAATAGAATATATTATTTCGATGAAAAAAGTTGTTTTTAACTAAATTTTTCCTTATTTTTACTATTAATCAACATAAGAAAGTTATCAAAAAAATATAAAATTTTTTTCCAAAGTAAATTTTTATATTATAATTCGAAATTATAAGTTAATTTGTTTTAAATTAAACTTATTAAAATTTCAAAAAAATTATTTAAAATTTGTGCGCCATCAAAAGGTGTCAAAACTACATTTAAAAAATATATATATTTCATCTTAAAAATTGATTATGTTCTCATACCATGTTCTAAAAAACGTGTAAGATGAAATAAAATGTTTTAAAATTCAAATTTTGGTTAATAATCTTCATAATAGAAAGTTTATATCCCATTAAATAATAATATTATTGTAATATATCTTTGTTTAATGAAACATGGTATCGCGTACAACTCAAGCTATCAAGGAAGGTCACTCATAAGTGTAACAGAAGAGAAATAAATGTTTTCTGTAGTTCAAGATTACTATGGTGGTGCGTATAACATAATAAAAAAATAATTCATTTATAAATTTTACTAAATTTATACTTAGTGTTTTGTGAAATTAATTCTATCTAAAGAACTTTAAATTTTGTGAAACACAATCCAAGAATAGTGTTGTGTATACTACAAGATAATATGGTGTTGTGTATAGAACCTGATAGTATAAGTATAGCATACAACAAAAGTGATCAATGAAATTAAAAAGATTCTATCTTGTAAAATCTCAGGCTATTACACTCTACACCCCTTAAAATGAATTTCCCCTTCAAAATTATTTTGGGTTATAAATGGTTTAATACTTGAAAGTTTTGGTCATAGAAACCGACATCGTTAATTGTAATACTAAAAATTCATTTCAAAAATTAAAGTTGGAAACATAACAGTTAACAAAATTAATTATTCACCAGGTTTCCACATAGGATAAAATAGCTAATAAGTGAAAACATGGATATGGAAGAGAAATGTAACCATCAATTTAGGATGGATAGTGATATAGAATAAGTATTGGAGAAAGATAACTACTAGAAATACATAAATCTGTGAGGATCTAATGGTCCATATGATTCATCAGATAATAGGGTTCTAGGATTACATTTTTTGTTTTTAATATCATTTCCCCATGGTTTAAGAATGTTTTTTTTTCAAATGGGTAATACTTACATAATTTAAATGTAATATAACTGTAGGTCATTGCCTGATCAATTTCAACTTCATCTCATATTCAAATAAATGTGGTTTCATTTTTCATTCATGAAGTTTTAGTAGATATTAGGATAGAATTATAAGTCATTCCATCTATCTCACAAAAAAGGATTGAACATATTATTGAATTTGGAAAAGTCTAACCATAGTGAGATAATACAATAATCTAAAAAACATTGACCAGAATATAATTTATTATATCAAAAATAGAAAATATTACAATCCTTCCAAAAAATAAAAATAAAAAACTTTATAAGTAAGTGAACTAAATTTACTTAAAATTTTCCTCCCATATCACAGTTAGTAGTTCTTGGTTGTCACATTCCAAACATGATAATATGACAGTAATGTATTTTATTGAAACATGGTAATGCCATGAATTAAAATTGAACCTTAGCGAAAACATGAATTATGTCATAATTAACGTTTTCCACACACCAAAAATACAAAAAATTCTATATACTCAAACCATGATATCACTTTTCCCTTTTATTAGTCATCAGGTCATTAATACCATCAAACATCTTATTTTCTCCATATCCCATAATTATGTGCATATCATCTGCTTTCCAAAAAAAATTAATCACTTTTCATGGTTATTAATACAATATAATTAGGGAAAACCATAATAGACCAATACATTCAAATTATAATATTTCATATTTCTATAAATTAGACTCCGTAAAACTATTTTTAAATCCCATTACATAAACACATATCATTACACTAATTCATTGTCATACTCATCATCACCAATAGTGATCACATGTGACAACCTTTTCCCTTTTGCCTTATGAGTTTGTTGATGTTAGTCAGAATTAACCCTTGGATCAGGGTATTGGTTATCAGAATTCCCTATTTCCTTCCACTTATAGCATTTGTGTGATGGTGGTGAATTCTATGTAGAATTCTCTCCATTCAGATCATTAGTATCCCTTTAATCATTTCTTTGGCACTGAACTGCTCGATGACCTTCTTTTCCACAATTGATAAAAAAATTTGTCCTTCTAAGAGAAGTTCCACCTTGCTTCTTTGTACACCTTGGCCATAAAGAATCATTTATCTTCATTCCACCATTTTTTTGAGATTTTCCCTGAAACTATATCTTTCATTCATTATCATAACCATGAGATGGATATGTAACACCAACTTAAAGTTCAACCTTGATCGCACAATGAACAATATCTTCATAGCTACTGAAGTATTTTATATCTAATTCCCTTCAAAGACATGGATTTAATCCACTGAAGAGTTGATCAACATTAATTTTAGGTTGGATGAAAAATCCAGAATAATACCATGAAACACTTTTAAAATTTTCCTCATACATACCAACAGATTCATCATCCTTTTCCATAAGCTCAATTAAATCCCTTTGCAATTTGTTCAAAGATTACGATAGAAGAATTTATTGAAAAAATAACTTCATGAAATCATCCCGTTCTGTGGATTCAATTTCAACTTACTTATTTGTATTCAAAATTATTTTCCACAACTGGTCTGCATCACCTTCTAACCGATAGACAACAAAAATGACCTTTTCTTGTTTAGAATAATGAGAAATGGAAAATATCCTTTCAATAGTAAAGATCCATTATTCCGCAACAAGTGGATCATATGACCCGCTGAGAAAAGGTGTGTGTTTCCACATGAAAGACTCAGTAGAATGTTGTTCCCTTATCTTATCATTTGGGAGTGAAGATTTATTTATAGCTTGTGTAAGTATAGCCATAATATTTTTAATTCCATCTCCCAAAACATTTGGTTGTTCATGAGGACGATCATTTCATTCCCCGATGCATTGATCATTAACACAGTTTCTTCATGTTATTTCCATTGTCTAAAACCTAAAATGAATAGTGTGAGTGGAAAAATCATACTAGGAAAACAATATAGTTAAGGGGGGTACCTTCAATATCTAACATATTAGGTTTAACTCTATTTAATTCATTATTGTTAAAAAAATTATTATTGAAGCCTATACTAATACATAACCTTAGGGACATCCCTAAACGCACCTTCGAAATATGTCTACGGATCTGAATAAAGTTTTCAGATCCTAGTTTCCAAAGGTTGACTAAACATTTTCTCTGATTCTAACAGTAATGACACCAAATTTAAAAACATGGAAATTAAATTACTTTGTTTAATACTTAAAACATGACACAAACAAATTCCCAAATACCGTATTAGTTTTGTGTCTTTGAATACTCAGAATATAATCATCTAGTCATGTTGAATGATCCTCAACATCACCCATAAAGATATTCCCCCCTTTTTTCCTACTTAAACCCATTATTTATATCCTAGGGAAATGAAAAAATACAAATTTTGAGCTTAATTACTCATTATGGTTAAAAATGGATAACATAAAAAAACCACAAACATTTGAACATAAAATCAGGAAAAAAATTTTTAATCATCAAAATCTTGAGTAATAACATTAATCATGGTAGTACGTTAGTCATGGATAATAAAGAAACAATAACCATGATAGATTATCATTTCCCTAAAATATTTAATTTTGGAAAACTAATAAGAACATGTAATTATTTCCATAGTAGAAAAGGCATTACTTCCAAGACGATCATAGTTTACGAATTCTATTACTGAACCATGTTTTCTTTCTGTTCCAACACTTTATTACTAAACCGAATTTTCTTTCCATTACCATCATGTCTATCTTATGGGATATAATCCATTACCCAATGCCTTAGAGGGATATATAGTTCCTACCCATTTCATAATTAAATCATTCTTACATGTGCCACAAAATCATAAATCATTTATCATAGCATAACCTATGAAATAAAATGGGATTCTTAAACATCATTTCATCATTACCTAATCCATAAAATATAAATGGTACCCTTAAAAATAATTTTATCATAAAAAAATCAAATTAAAAGTAATTATAGTTATAGAAATTTATTCTTATGTCATCTTATATGGAAAATAATTTTTATAAAACACTTGAGATAAATTCCTTAGGTAAATATCCGTTCTTCTGTAAAAACATTTTTTTCTCAAAATTTCATGAAATTTTAATAGAAATAAACTTATATAAAAATAAACTTGAAATATTTTAGATAAAGATTCATTTAAATAAGGAATTATGAATATTTAAAAATATATTAATGTCGTATAAGTTAAAAAAACAATCTCCTTTTACTTTGACAAGAAAAACAAAAAAGTACCTCGTATGGCAAAAAAAGAAAGATCAATTCCATACGATATATAAAAGTAAACAAGTGTAAAAATGAAATTAAACATAAATATAATAATGGTTATCATTTTATGAAAATATTTTTATAAATCATAGACATTGATGATGAAAATATCCCCAGAAAATACTTACCTATAAACAATCTTAGATAAAAATGAGATTGCATAATTATCACTTACCATAGGTTTGATTTATTCTATATGTGACTAAACCACCTGTGAAATTGGATTATATTTAATATTAACTTGTAAAATAACCATAATAATATTTTTGATATCATATATGATTCACTTATGACTTTATACTATATGTTCATTATTCAATTCCATGTTAAAGAAACGTTTTGGTTAATAATCGTTTATGTTATGACTTATTATTCTTCATATAATTATATTGATCATGATTTAATGTCATCCAAAATGTAAAATATGACTTATATATTTCTTATATATTCAGTATATAAATATATACAATGGATATATAAATGAAATGGAGTACATTATTCATAGACACGGTAGACCGTACGTACCCATGAACACTGTTTTCATTTCCTTATTGAATTTGTTGGAAGTAAGTAAATAAAATATACATACATATATATATATATGATAGAATTATTATTTTAAATATTTTATATTTATTAATTACATATAATTTATAATCATTTTTGAATGGTTAACATGGACAATGAATCTCATCACGTCGTGGAGACGGTAAGCCGTACGTACGTACGAGCGATAATATCATTCCCATAACTGTTGAATGGTATCGAATTGGATGTTTTATAATATATCATAATTATTATCAGGTTATAATAATCATAAGTAGTTATTATTTCCACTATTATAACCATCCATGTATGGTGGAGGTGAAAAAATATTACTCAATGGTGCAGAGACGGAAATCCGCACGTACGCACGTGCAGTGATGTCATTTTTTAGTAAGATGGATAGAAAGTGAAATATAGTTGTTTCATATTTATAATAACATATCAGTAAATTAGTGATATTTATGTTATTAATTTATAATGAAACAACTAAAAAAGAGTAAATAGAAGAAGAATGAAATTTGAAAGATTCGGTAGAAGAGATTACCTCTTCCTCAATGTGCCTTCTTTAAATTTACTCTTAGGGAATTAAAGATGTACTTTTTTTTAAGACCAAAACCTCTATAATTTAACAAGGGATGTTGAGAAGAAAAATGGGAGGGTTTTGCAGAGCTTGACAGCTCAAAATTGAGTGAATATGAGAGGGAGGAGGTTCCCTTTTATAATTGAGGTGATTGCACTTTTGGAAACCTCAAAAATATTAATTTATAATAAAATCAAACCCTACCAAAAAACCTCAAAAGTGATCCAAATTCATAGCTGATATGAGATAGGGTTTTAATATTATTAAACTGTAAATTTTTGACAAATTATTTTATCAATTTAAATCATATCCTTTTAATTGACACTTGGTTAGTAGTTTAATATTTAATTTTGGTAATAACATTCTAAAAATTTAATGGAAATTAATACTTGATAATGTGGTGTTAATTGACCATAAATAGATAATTTATAATATTTTTGACATTATAATTATCACTTTTTAATTTTTCAATATTATTTTGATTTTTATGTAATTTAATAAAATGTTACTTTTATAAAATATTAATAGTGTCAATTTTGACACTATTCGTTTAAATAAAATCCCCAAAAAAGATAAATTTAAATAAATATTAAATACACTCTTAACATGAAATAGTCACAAATAAATTCTGGGAGCCCTTTAATTAATTCATATGAAATTTATTTTAATATTTTAAAACCAATTATTTGATATTTCTATTAATTAAATAATTTTTACATCACTATTCGTTCATCATTAATGTTAATTAATTAATCTCTAAAAATTATAAATAAATTAAAAAGGTATAAATATTTTAATTATATTTCTATTTACTATTTTATTTCATTTTTTTATGATTTTTATCACTAAATTAATTTTTTTTCACATTTAAGATATAAGAGAGTGACATGTTGTCACATTATTTTGTTTTAGTAATAATTACATAATTTTCATGGAACAAATTACATGATATGAATCTATTCCGACCCTTCGGTGATATAGGTCGACTTTTATTCATCTAAAAGAATTTTGGATGGTGTTCGTGTAATTTTATAATATTATTTTATCCATAATTACCAGATTTAACTTTAACTATGGTAATAAAAATAATCACTAGAGTTACAATTCATAATGCCCAAAAATCAAAGTAGACCATTAACATAATTTTTACCTACTAATTCCAAATATAGAATCTGTTTTTTCAAAATACAAAACACATAAATTGCACTAATTAATTTAAAATTAATCCTGATGTCGAAAAAAAGTGTTTTTGTTTATAACATTGTGAATGATTTAAATGTTTTTAAATATTAATTCAATATTAAATTAACTAAAATGACTAACATTATCTAAAAAAATAAACAATATTATATTTATAAATTAAAACTATTCAATAATATATTTAAACCATATAAATTATTTTGATGAAAAATATTATTTTTATTTAAAATTTAACGTAGTTTTAATATTTATCTTAATATGTATGTTATCAAAAAAATATAAAAAATTTACCCAATGTAATTTTTTATATTTTTATTCCAAGTAATAAGTTTTTTATTCCAAATTTAACTTATAACCATGTCCAAAATATATTTAAAATGGGTGTTCCATCAAAAGGCAGCAAACCTGTATATAAAAAAATAAATATTTTTTCTGAAAAAATTATTTTATTCTTATAACATGTTCTGGAAAATGTGTATGAAGAATGATAATGTTATAAAATTCAAAATTTGGTTAATACTATTCATAACAAGTAGCTTTTATCCCATTAAATAATAATATTTTAATAATGTATCATTGTTTAGGGAAACTCGGTATCGCGTACAACACAAGCTATCGATGGAGGTCAATCTTGTGTGTAAAATAAGCCTTGTATGTGTTGCGTGTAGTGAAATCTACCTTTGGTGTTGTGTATAACATAATAAAAACATTATTCATTTATAAAATGAAAAAAAATTATACTCAATTTTTTTGTGAAATTAAATTTATCAAATGAATTTGAAATTGTGTGCATCACAAGCCAAGAATAATGTTGCGTATTTGACAATATAATACGGTGTGGTGTATAGTGAAATCTAGTCATGGTGTATTATACAAAAAAAATAAATCAAATAAATTAAAAAAAATCTATCTCATGAAATCTTAGGGTGATACAGAGGTTCTTCCATCTCATGAATCATTTTAGGTACCTTTAATATTTCATGTCATGCATTATTCCATTCTATATGGGTTTCATTACTCAATCTCATGTTGTTTTAATAGGTCTTGTGATAGTTGTACCTACTATGTGATAAAGATTTTGTTTCCATGGGATTGAGGACACATGGTTGGTACATATATTTCCTATCATAACATATGAAATTATTTATTGATTATGATAAAAAAATACATCATAAGTATCCAATTGTGGAACATTGAGTCATGGACCCTTACTCCCATCGATTGGACATGTTATGATGTGAATTAGGTGCATTCCAAATTTTGGTTCATAAGTATTACGAGACCTTATGTATCATAATTTTGTAAACGAATTCTTTCAACAATTTAGAAATGATTATTTATAATGGAAATTACCACATGATAATGAAATGGAAACATAAGTTGATTATATTAGGGAACGAGACCCACACCAAACCTCAGTAGTGTGTAGTTGCAATACTCTATTTCCTTTACACAATCTATGTATGTTTCGAATACTTGAATTAAGGAGTATCCAAAGGGGTTTTATTATTATCTTGAAGGCTTGTATCCACTCTATTTCATTATTTTAACATCGCACTACAATCATTGATGTTTTTACTTATGTGAGGTGTGTGCTAAGAATATATAGAGGTTTTCCACCATGGTGTCATCCAATAATTCAATAGTAGGGTGATAGATATCATGCCTCAAATTTGGTGTCCCTTAGGCTACTAGTAAATCCTCTAATATTGATAGATATGAAACAATTTGTTTTACTAGATATGGGTTTTAAGGCATTGTTTCGTGAAGGATTTATGTGTTTCTCACAGGCTGTTCAAGGAGCACCATAACCTACCCTGACTTTGGTATAGTTAATGCATGAGTTCTAACATGATAATTGTCCCTTATTTTTTAGGGGGTAGTGGACTAGACGTTGGTGTGTATTGGATAGAGGCCATGATATCTATATTCAATCATCTTGAGAAACCTCAAAAGAGGATGGTTAGACTCGGTACATTTGTGCTGCGTGATTTTTCAATGATATGGGGGGAGGTCATTACTTAGACGAATCACTATCAGGATATGGCTTGGGGGATTTTCATATGACCTTCTATGATGAAATCAACCCCAATACATTGTTTGCGGATAGTTCCATGGATTTCATGCACTAGGAGCTAGGTGCATTACTAATCATGGAATATTCACCTTCTTTTACATATCACCCACACTATGCACATATTCTAATAGATGATGAGTTATCAAGAGATAGGTGATTCAAGGATGGCCTTAGGTAAAAAATATAAGAATAAGTGAATGTCTTCTTGATAACTACCATTTCATGGAAAAATGAATCAAATTCCTTTGACAATACATAACATTAGATAAGATGGGGGTGTAAACTCAAGCTATTCCGCATCAACATATAGAAATATAACATATGGTAGTTGGATGGGTCAACTAGAGCTTCAATGTGGTGACATTAGTGACTAGTTAACATAATCAAGCTTTCATACAAGGTCAAAGTAGTGTATTATAATGGGACATAGAAGACCTCAGTGCACTAGAAAGAAGTGGAATGTCGACCATGTGGTATTATAGTTAGTCAATAGTGATTTTACTAATATTTTAATTCAATAGCTAATTGGAAGGATCTGACCCGAATCCACGTGCAGAAGTGTAGTCATAAGATCTTCGTTAGGTATTGAGATGGATTATATCTCGCTGATTAGGTTGTGGCACTGGTCGTGAACACAGTAGTTAGACCCTTGATATGCATCAACAGTATATAGGATCTCCTCTGAGTATACCAAATGTATCACAAGTTCATGAGTCAGGATTTATATATATGGTGTCACTGATAGTAGAGGAGTAGAATCTTGAAACTTATATTGTGATAGGTAATATTATTATGGTCTATAGTTTTGTATCTTCCCTTTTTGATACAGGTTATTCTCACAGATTTATATATTTTCCAATTATTGATACCCTTGAGCTCAGGGATTATTATTTTGGTGGCCTTATGACACTAAACACATCTTTGGGAATTAGAATGGATAGTTTATACCATTGTTGGGAGTTCCCCTTTATTATTTCTGGTTTAACTATATGTGGGACCTCATTTTCTTTGAGATGGTAGGTTTGGACATCTTTTTTGTAATGTTATATTTGGTTCCCATTGAATAATTAGATAATTTTTATCACCGAAGGGGGGCCTTAACATCACCATAGGGAGGATAGATTATTCACAATGATGAATGTGATGTCCATGAAAGTCGAGATGGACCTGAGAATCTTGGGTTGGGTGGGACGAAAGCCCAAGTTGCGAGTATATATCTAGATGACTAGGGAACACGCCCAATAGATCTACCCCCAATGATTGATTGATTCATGGATGTTTTACTGGATAACTTTTCAATATAATCTCTACTATGATTATTATAGTTCCCTATCGAGCTTGTTAAAGTTCTTTGATAGGTATCCATCCCACCCTATAAGATGAATACTACTACGATGAAGGATCTCAAGAGGTGACTAGAGGATTTATAGGAAACATGTTTTATCTAACCCAATACTTTTCCATGGGTTAAATGGTCCTTTTGCAGAAATGGAGGTTATTACCTTTAGGTTATATGTATATTGCCAATAATTGAACCAATTTAATGTCAAGAATATGGAATTATCTTCTATGGGTAGTTGACCTTCTTTATCTACTATGAGGATCTTGAATGTTCTCGAAAATTGATTTGGGATCCTGTTATCATATAGTTCATGTTAGACCATGATAAATACCATGAAAATCCATTCATATTAGGTATATATTATATAACTATTCTGTTATGATTTTGATCTTAATAATGTGCTAGCAGTCTTTATAGAAATGATAACCCGTGTTTTCCATCCTTATCTTGATTCATTTGTTCTGGTATTCATGGATGATATCCTGGTTTATTCTCACCATAAAATAGACCATAAAAACATACTTAGATCATATTGGATACACTGAGATAGAATCAAGTATATGATAAGATCACAATGTTCCACTTTAGGATAAACTAACATCTCTTTCTGGGTACTATTATCGTTGGGATAGAAGTATTAGTTTACCAAGAGAAGGTGGGAGTTGTAGTTCCTTGGCATAGTCCCAAATAATGAATTTGAGATACAAAGTTTATTAGTAATGTTAGAATATTAAATGTGGAATTTACGTGACTTTTCATGCCTTGTAGCTCCACATACAATGATTACTAAATGTTTTTTTGTAAATTTTGTCAGGTGAAAGTGGTTCAAATTTTTAAGAGATAAATGTGAGGATAACTTCAACACCAATACTGGTTTTTACAGAAACATGGAGTTACATTTTTTAGGAAAATTTATTAGGTATTAGGATAAAATACTTTCTTATACATGGGGATAGAGTTGTAGTGTATCAATCATGGCATACGAGGCATGTTGAGAGGAATTACTCGATGCATGAACATAGTATTGCATGAGTTGTTTATTCATTGCACTACTAGAGAAATTAATTAAATGGAGAGGGTTTTTTGTTGTTCACAAACTACCAAATCCTCAATTACATCTTTAGACAGCTTAATATGAAGTAGATACTGTGAAGGTTGGTTGAGTACAAATAGTATTTTGACTTCAATCATTACTAAATTCATATGAATGGAAATGTAGTGGTCGATTAACTATGTAGTAAGGCTCAGATATATGCTCTTTATAAGATATATAGAGAGTCTAATAATATGGATTTTTTTCTCTGAGATCTACTTGGAGGTCCAAGATAGTTAGGGGAAGACATTTATTTCAACCTAGATATTATCTCTGAACATCTAGAAAGAGTGACGATAATCCAGTTATTGTATTCTGAGGGCCTTGTCCTATTGTAGAGTGAGACAAGTGAGAACCCTCATTTAGGTTTCATTGTAGATTAGGATGATATTCTTCAAACGCATGGATTCCTATGGGTTTTCGAGACATGAGTGTTGAGTTTACATGAGTAGTTCATGCTTTAGTGGGTCTAGTGCTCCCCGATATCACCAAGATATATCAGTATTTACATCACTAATACTGGTGACCATGGTTGAAAAGAGATATAGATTGTTTAACAATTAGGAGTACCACTTGTCACCAGTTGAAGGCTTAAATACAAAAATTTGAATGACTTATACTGCATTTACCCATCCTCGAGTAGATGTTCTTTGAAATTATAATATACTTCATGAAGGATTTGTCAAGGCCTCCTCGAGGAAATGATTATATGTGGTTTTATATTGAAAGGTTCAAAAGGTTTTATCATTTTATACCTCTCCAGGAAAATTTTGAATAGATGAGCTTGGGAGGTTGTATATCTGTGAGATATTACACCATCATGGTGCCCCTATACTATCATTTGAGATATGGACACTTGATTTACTACTCAATTTTGGAAAGTGTTGCAGAGGTAAATATGTTCTTTTAGGAACATCATACCACCCACAGACCAATGTCCAGTTAGAGTTCACAATAGATGTGCTTGAGGACATGATGCGACCATGCATCCTAATTTTTTAGGGTTCTTGGGAGAGACAAATACACATGGCTGAATTCCCATATAATTATATCTTTCAAGCAACTGTACATATGGTACCTTATGAAACATGGTACAATAGTACATTTTGATCACCCATGTGTTTGTTAGAGGGTAAAGAAGAAGCTATGTGTGGACCTAATATTTTTCAGATACTATAGGGAAAGAATTGTTTATTCAAAAGAAGATGGACACTGTATAGTCTTGAAGAAAATCATTCAACAATCACTGAATAAGACCAATAGATTTCATGGTCGAGGATTATGTTTTCCTATGTGATTCATCATGGATATGGCATTCATTATTGATGAGACATTCAAAATATTAACCTCAATATGTCAGGCCATTGATGATTTGGGATGGATTCAGGTCATTAGAATATAAAATTTAGTTTGCTCAATGTTACCGATCCATGCATGATTTCTTCCTTGTATTATTATTACGCTACTATTTTTTAGATCTGTCACATGATACTAACCTAAGAATATTGAGTTATATATTAATGTTTATTTCGAGGATAATCCTATTTGAATTGTGGATTGTAGAATGAAGGTTCTCTAAGGGGGGTCAGTTCCACTAGTACAATTTCAATGGTAGCATGACTAAGTATAGGATGAGACCTGGGAGTGGGATGATGATGTATGAACATAGTGGCATGAGTTATTCAATGAAGATTCTTGGAAACCCTTAAGAGGGAAATGTAGTAATGAATTTAAATAAGGGGGAAATTTATAATAACCCAGATCTTCCTGGAGGTTTAGAATCATTAAATTATGTTAATTCTCAGTTTAAATTAATTGATATGGTCAAATATAAATTCCATTTGAGGTAATAGAGATGTTGGGGCTATTTAGGGCTTCTTCGGAGCCCAGAACCGAACTATTTGTAAGGAAAACTAATGTCGTACGGTTAGTAGATACAATGAATGGAAGGCCACATAGTTTCTAAAAACTATGAGGGGGTAGATAGTATGAAAGAGGACCTATTATATTGATAAGTTCATTTAATTAAAATATATATGGGTATTATTATTATTTTTTATATAAATGAATAATCTTCGCAAATTATGAAAATTGTGATTTATTATAAGTTTTTACTGTAGGAAAACCAAATATATGAAAAACGAACAAAACTTGGAGAAATTTTTAGTTAAATAAACTTTTCACCGCAAGGAATGCCAAGTTGAAAGAATTTAGAGTTTTATAGAAGAATGAAGCATGAAAAACTTAAGTAGAATGATTATACACCATGTTATTCAAAAAAAAATCTGTGACATTTTCAATAATAGTTATCCATGTAGAACAAGCCATTACGAGAATTTATATTGTCAATAGAAGATGCATGTCAGGAGCCCCAATTAAACTATGTGAAAGGAGTCAAATATCTTATGAGATTTTCAAAATTTCAAAAATATTAGATAAATCAAATTAGGTTTACACAACGTGAAATTAAATTATGCGTCATGTAAGTTTCAACATGATAAAATATAATAAATTCATTTTAGATGTGGTATTGAAAGGTTTTTAAATAAAAGGATCCCCTCATCCTACCTTCCAAGACATGTTGTAACCAATGAGATCAATTGTGACACCTATAGAGGTTGCAGAACATGGAGTGATGATCTGGGGTTTTGATTTTCCTCTATTCATCAGCACCCTTCTTCTTTGGGTACCTGTACTGCTCATTCTCATCATTCCTAGAATGGGAGTAGTTCTTTCTATGATGGGTGATGTGATTGAATTGTGATGTGTTGTTATGGATTGTTTTTTTCTATTTTTCAGGTTCTTGATTTGTGAAACTCACTCTAGAAAATCCAATTCACTCTCTTTCTATAATTACATGATCATTGATTGCATTTCGATGAATATTATTTTAATTTCATCAATTGATTAATAAATATTTTTTGGATCATTATGAAACATACAATATTTATTTTAAAATATGTTTTTGGGTCACCTATTTATGTGATTGAATCTAGTATATGACCATCCTAATGGTCCAATCACAAGATTAATACAAGGTACCCATACCTAGGATCCCTACTAAACCATTTTTGACACCAAAACTAAATAAACTCATTATCAATTAAACCCCCAACACATCGCCCTAAAAATCAATAAATAAAGAAAAACACTATATTGGTATAAAAAACATTAATCATTTTTGTATCTATTTTCCGTAAATAAATCAAAAAATTTCAATTTCAATTTATTTATTTAATTTAGGATATAAAATCTATCATAAGCATTATAGGAATTAAATATGCCTTGAAATAAAAAATTTGCATCATTTTCGGGGATGGTTGCTACTATGTTAATGTTATTTATGAATTATGATTACTATTTTTGTTTTAATTCATTATTTTATACTTGGTCTTTTCATACTGTTGTTTTTAGCACAAAAAAATTTCATGACTACTTCACTCATGGGAAGAAAAAATTCAATGATTTTTCCTTTCACCCTGAGCTAGTATAGACATTACGTAATAAGATGAAATAGAATGACAAGGCCGACCAATAAAAAGTTAGGTTGGATAATGGGAATCAATTTTAAGGATATGAGTATGAGCTATGCCAAATAGTTGGACCACATATTCAAGGAAGAAATACAGGGGAATGTATTGATAAAATAAGGAAGACCCTCGAACATGGGAGTTAATTTGTGCATTATAACACCCCCATCAATGATCAATATTTTTAGATCACTATAGTGGTCCTCTATATGATCACACATTCAGTAAAATTCATTTGGCTACTTTATAAAGACCCAAACTCAAACCTCATAATTTTCCAGTATATTTGTGAGACGTTACAATTTTAAAATATATAAAATGATATTGCAAGGATATTCTTGTTTATATTCTCACTGAAGACCAATTCACGCGAGAAGATACATAGTCTTCCACCGCTTTTAGTCACCACATGAAATAATCTGATAAGTAATTTTTATACAGTGTATTTCACACCCTCAAAATTAATGGATATGCATGTAAGTATTTTAAATTTTGATCAATTAAATGAATAATATTTATATAGTTCATGGGAAAGGTTTGACAGTTTGATAAGAAAATTACATAATCATGGAATAAAAATGTGATTATTAACTCAAACTTTTTATAAAGGATTTTCATGGAGATATTTTTTGATAGTTGATGTTACTATAAGAGGATTGCTGATAAGAAAATCAATAGAGGAGAGTTACGAGTTGTTGGATGAGATATCCCAAAATAGTTTTGAATTATAGCTAGAAGAAAGGAGAGTGCAAGGAGTGTATATAGTTGAAAATAGTTGCATGGAAACTCAAATTGGGTATATGAAAAGGATGATGTAAGAAATGATGGAAAATCATAATCCCTATGGTATGTACTATTCATATGTTAATTATTTAGATAATAATAGTAAAATTTATATATATAGATGGAGTCCAAAAGAACCAAAAAACAAAATCAGAATCAGGTCAAATCATTTCATCCAAGAGATCATGGTTTTCAGCCTCATTACAAATGGCCAACACTAACCATTCAAGTCCATTCACTGAAGGAGACCCTAAAATCCTTCATGACCATAATATAAGCTACACAAAAAGAGTTAATAAAATATTTAATAGATCAAGGTCTTTGAATTAGATAATTGAGGAATGAATCATAAAACCAACAAGACTAAATAAGGAACTTAGATGGTTATGTTGGTAAAATTGAAAAAATAACTTTAGGAATGTCTTAGAGGAGTACTTCTAGGATGTCCAAAATTACATCCTCAAGTCAATGTAAAAATATATATTTCAATGAATTGGTATAAAGACATGAGGGTGTGTCATGGAAGTTTCTGGAATAAAAGACCACCACTAGTTGAATCATGTATAGAAATAAACAAAGATGTTGAGCATAATAGTGAAGAGTATATACCCCAACAGTAATAACCACCACCAAAATTTCCCTATCATGTGAAGTAGGTGATGAATAATGAAAAAAGAGGTTTCTTTAGAGTTTTTAAAGATGATACACATCAACATCTCATTTTCAAAAAAAATTCAAATATTATTGTGTGCGAAAATGTCATGAAGGAGTTGGTGACAAACAAAAATGAGCATAAGAATTAGCTACAATTCCGCTGACAGGAGAAGGTTTAGCCATAGTTTCAACCATCCTACCAACAAGGTATAGATATCCAGGTAGTTTTTCCATACCTATTACTATTGGTATAAATGAGTTTGGTAGTCCATTATGTGATTTATCTTCTAGTGTAAATATGATGTCATTTTCTACATTAAAGATTATGGGATTGAAGAAGATACAACCAAATTTATTTATGGTTATACTAGCTAAGACAATAGTGAGACGAACTCGATAACAACTTCAAGATGTCATCATCAATGTAGAGAAGTTATATTTCTTGGAGGATTTTATAATGATGGACATGGATAAAGGGATGATCCCTATAATCTTGGGAAGACTATTCTATTTTACAGAATAAGAAATGAATGATGTTCACAGTGGAGATATGAGTTTAAGTGTTAGGGGACAATAGGGGAAATTCAATTTGCATCGAGTGATCCTTAATCCATAAGAAAATGTAGATTATTTTTCAAAAATTTTTTTTCTAAAATAAAAGGAAAGTGTTTTCCATGTAAGAAGAGATGAATTAGAAACAGTGAAAACTAAATAAGAAATTAATAAAAAGGTAAATAAATTTTAGGATTTTCTATAAAATATTGATGATAGAGTAGGAACATTAATTTAACGTGAATTAAAAGAGAAAGAACAAGTTTGGGTAGTCATTGAACTACAATATGATTTTCAAAAAAGGTCCATGAAACGGTGGATTGGGCCAATGGAGATATAGAATGTTTTCAAAAATGGTAGAGTGAAGTTAGTGTTAGATAAAGGGAAAGGGAAAATATACACTAAAGAATAAATGATTTAACATTTTGTAAATCCAATTCAGGTTACCTCTTTCTTACCATTAATCACCTGGAGATGACTAAGGAAGGATTAACCTAATGATGGTAAACAAAATTTGATTTAGAGGTAACCCATGTTTTTACTATTTTCTTTATTTATTTGAAATTTTTTCGAGAAAGCACTGATCCCAAATCTAGTTTCACACCGCTTCGTATGTGGGTACGTGATGGATATGATATTTTTTCCTAATCACGACATTTGAAAAAAACAATGAAAAATATAAAAAAATAGAAAGAGAAGTTAATTCATATATTTTTATTACATTATCATGATCCACATTGTGCCTTTTGTAGGGAGAGAGAAATTACATTTCTAAAGGAGACATTCATTGATCTATTTTTGATATCATGAATTACACATTAGACTCAACCATCATTTTTGATACATACTTTTTATATCATATATCGACCAAACCCGAAGCCTGAAAATCATTTGGACCTAATTCGTGAACCCCTCATGATTAATTTTTATATTTGACTTTACGCGGTGGAGATGTTACATGCCTTGTAGTACAATTATATGTTACATGTTTTTAGGTATATGCAAAACTCTATTTTCAATTGTACCATAATGTAGAGCGAAAAAATTCTTGTGATGTATACTACGAATGGAATTCATATTAATAATGGATTGAATAATAAAAATGGATTATTGAAAGATTGGATTATTTCATAGGGGAAATGTAAAATACATGGTTAGCGTGTTTCATTAAAATGTGAAGCATTGAATAATTTTCCCATCTGATGCTCAAAAATTTAATATTCTAATTGATCAACTGTTTTGATTCAAATTTATTTTGAATCATGGAAATTTCAGTGTCCTCTATAATATGTAATGATTCTATCGTCGAAGAAAAGTATGAATTCATGTGGGGGTATTTGGTATGTATATTTCATGCATATATTTCGGGGTGATAATATTTATTTATTTTGTACATAAATGGAAAATATTTTCTAATTTGGAAGATTTCTATTCTTTTATGTTTTTATGGATGGAACAAAAAATTTGTGAAAAAGGAACAAAAAGATGATAAATTATTAAATAAAAGACACATCACGCCATGAGCGATGCGAAGCGGTGTGAAACTAGATTTTTAAGGAAGATTTATGTTAGAAAAACTGAACCAGAATGATTACAAATCATGTAATTCAATTACACTTTGTAAATTTTTGAATAATATTTAACCATGCAGGACAAGCCATGATGATATTTTATATCCGAAGAGAAGTTACACATAATGGGTCCCTGTTATATGTCATGAAAGGTGTCAATGTTAAAACAAGATTCATCAAAATTCAAACTGTGGGGTCCAAAATTATACTCAGACTACATGACATGAAAGTACAGTACACCTCATGTAAGAGTTGACATGCTGAAAAATAATAATGAAGTCAGGACCAATGTTTTCACATGTTTTACTATAAATGTACACACTTGATGATAATTCCAATACATTTTGAGACAAAAGGGATCAATTGAGATAACAAATAAGGCTATAAAACATAGAGTGACTATCCATGGTCCCGCTTCAAACAATTCTTCTCTAACTTTATTCTTCGGGTACCTATTTTGTTCTTTCTCATCATGCCTATAATGAGAGATTAATTATTTATGTGATGTGTGATGTGATTGTAAGGTAATGGGTTTTTAGGGATTATTTATCTATTTTTCATATACTGGACTGTTTCAACTCATTCAATGAACACCAATTCATTGTTTTTAGGAGATTAAATTTCTATTGCTTGTATTATGAGAAATATTATTTTAATTGAATCCATTTACTAATCTATTTTTTGTATGACCATTAAGAAAGGTAGAATAGTTATTATTAATTTCTTTGGGTCACCTATTACTCTGATTGAACTTATTAGATGACCATCACAACGGTGTTATCGCTGGATTAGTGTAGTGTACCCAAGGGAAGGACCCCTACGGTCCCATTCCCAACACCAAAACATAACAAACTCATAATTAGTTAAATCCCTAGAAAAACCCCATAAAATAACAAAACATGTCACGCATCTCTCTTGATTTCTCTCCAAATCATTTTTGTTATTTATAATTTCTTTTAAAAATCCATATATTTAAAATGTATATTTCCTTAATTAATTTAGAGAATATAATCCATCTCTATGTGTTCTAAACTCCACACACTATATAATACAATTATATTTATGTTGTCTTTGTTTTATAAATATTAAAATTTGATTATCTCTATATGATTTAAGGACTCCATGGGGGATGTCAGATGTCACACCTGAGTTTTGTTTTCATTGTTGGTTTTAGTTCATTTACGGGTTCTTGTTTTACTCATAGGAACCAAATGTGACAAATCTTAACTTTGAGGTAATTTTCTATTTTTTTACATTATGGTTTCTTTCAATTTTTTGGATGAAATTTAAAAACAATTGTCCCTATAGAAAGTGGTACATGATTGGACCATTGTTAACTGAAATCATACCCCTCTACCTACATAACCATGTTATAGGTTGTAGTGTTTGGGAAGTATGTATTGCATGTATTGTGCATGGTAAGTCAGGTCGTGCTGGCTATCCGTTTCGTAGCTGCCACTTGGATAGTGATGGATGTATCTTTACCACATAGTATGTCTTACCATGCATGAAAACTGTGTAACTTATGTAGGTCTTAAAATTTTGAAATTTCCCTTTTTTCTATCAGGATTTACCCCCAAATCACCCCTTGATTTCCACATTCATGCTTCTCATCCCAATTCACTATATTTTATTCCTCTTTTCCCCAATAGGATACCTCCAATTGGTGGACTTGGAATGGAAAATCCATGAAATAATCAGCTATGGGGTTCTCATCCTTATTCTCACATCTAATTAAGGTATTAAATTCTTTATTTATGATTTTTTATCTATCCAGTGGATTCAGTGATCTTTTTAGGATGGATACTTCTTCTTTAGGGGTCAATCTTAACTTTTAGTGTTCAATCATTCATTTATCGGGTCTCGTGGTGGGTTGGTTGTTGTTTAAAAACATTTTCTAGATGATGTTACCCTTGAGGTAGTTTGAACCATGATTTAGATATTTTATATGATTTATTCATAATTTCATAATTTTATAAAAATTGCATTTAATTTATTTTTTTGGTGAGAAATATTTTTCTGAAATATTTTTTCAAGCATACATGATGAATGTTGTTTTTCTAAAGGAAATAGTTTTATTTTAATGTGTTCCTTAATGTGGTGCTTCTTGGGAGTATTTTATGTATTGTTTTAGGGTTAAAAAATGTTTTTTCAATGTCACTTGAGTAGTAAATGTGTTGAGAATGGGGTTTCAAAGGAAAATGATATCATTTGTTTTGTTGTATTTTGTTTTTCACCTTAAAATGTGTTGTGGAAAATATGTGAATAGTGAGAATCATGTTTTAAAAATAGAACTTGGAATCTGTGTTTATTTTAATAGGGTTATGGCCTAGGAAAATGGAAATGTTAATTATGTGTTTTCAGGGAATTTTTCCTATTGGGTTTCACGGAATTTTCCTGTAGTGTAAAAAATGGTTTCAAATAGATTTGGTTTGTATAAAATTGAAATTAATTTTATTATCGAATATGGTGGATTCTATGTGATGATAAGTGAGAGTGGTGATTTGTGTAACATTTGAATGTGAAATTGACCTCAAAAAAAATTCAGGATATCAAGGTGGGAAGACAAAATCTATAATGATAGTGATGTGAAAGTGGAAAATGACAGATTCTTCTAGTGGATTGACCATAGATGATATGAAAGTGGAATATCTTAGTTTCACATATCAAGATTGATGATTACACCATTAAATAAATAATAATGATGTTTTGAGGACACTATGCCTATAGGATATTCCCTCCAAGTTTATTATGCAGGATAAATTTGATTTATGTGGATATTATACCATATTTCACTTAGGTATGAGGTTCTAGTGTCTCACAAGAAATATATTACCCCTGGTTATTTACACACAGTGCTCTCTCACTATTGAGACATGAAACTTATATGGTGTGGTTCCATCCTCTTGGAATATGAAGAACCTTGTGTGTAATTTTGAGTATTTAATTTTAAATCTATGTGGTTGGGAACTAGTTATCCTTGATATTATTTTCCTTAAGAATGGTTCTTCCAAAAATGTTTTCAATAAAAATGTTTTATATTCTTTCCATAAATGAAAATGTTAAATTTTCTTCTAATATTATATAATGAAATCATTTATTTTGGGTGGCATCATACTATTATTTTATTCACACCCTATATACACATTTGGGTGTTTTTATAACATGTGATGTATAACCAAGGTAAAGGGAAAACATTTCATGGTGATGATAGGAGATCCAGATTCTAGTGTTCTATACTGTGATGTTTTTTGTGGTAGTGTCTTGAGAGATATTTCCCTCACAGTTTATGGGGTTTCATCAATTTTTTTGGTTTCCCATAAAATATTTTACTTTTGGTTTTGGTTAATTTATCTAAAATATGAATCAAAACATTTTTGTACCTCATTTTCTTAGGATTTTTAACTATTTCATTGTACATTATTGTTGGTCATTTATGTTAGCATAAATGGGTTAAATAATTACCAGAGATTATTATTGATACCTAGGAACTAGTTTCTATAAAATGTTGATTATAAATTCCATTTTGACCACGTCACAGGCTGGGTCTGGTGTCAGGTCAAATGGAACTTCAGCATGATTTGTGAAATTTCGGAATTAGAGTTAGACATATTCTTTTTTGTTCCTTTTATTTGAGGTAGGATTTAGATATAATAAGGAAAGTACAATCAAAGATTGAATTTTTGGATGTGATTAGGGTTATTTTTTAGCATAACTCATGAAAGGGATTGAGTTTCCATGGGTTGTTGAGTTAAACTTCGTTCTTTTGGTTCTTGTGGGTTGTTTTGTTTTTCAGAAATGAAATGTGTGTTAGGTTAATTTTCATAGTAAGATTACAGAGCATGGAAAGCCATTTGGAGGTGGGGATTTAGTCTAAGAAGACTCTATGTAATGGTGGTGTGATCAGTTTATGGACACCAACCATATGAACATGTCACTTATCGACACTAGTTTCCACTTCTGAATTCATGGGTTATAAAAAATTGTTCTGAAATCCCCTATTTTGTAATTTTGAAAGCTTGATTTAAAAATAAGGATGGATTATTTTTGGGGAAGATGAAAAATTGATTTTTAGAAACATTTTCAGGTAATTTCGAGAAATGGGCATTCTTGTAAAAGTAATTTTTTACAAATGGGGGATGAGTTTATTGAAAATTGAAATATTATAATAAAAAAAATTTGATAATAAAAACTGATTTTTTTTTCTGGAAAAGATGATCTATTTTAAGATGGATTTTAAAATCAATTTTAATTCTGTCTATTTAAGCTATCAAAAATATATTCAATGGGATGAATTGGGATTTTTGGATAGAATCCATGGGATTTTATTTTGAGAAATGACGAAATGATTTGTTGTGTGAGACTGGAATTCTATTTTTTGACATGGGGATGAGTGGTATTTTCCAAGTTTTTATGAATTTTAAATTTGATGAAAAATTTCAAGTTGAAATCATATATTGTATATTTTGTCATGGATAGTGAAAAATATTTTTTGACCTTCGGTATTTCCTTTAATGATCCCAATCATAGGATATGCGTCAAAAAGTGAATGAGCACCATGTTTTGAATGAGAACATCCCCATGTGAGACAACATGTAATTATGTTGGAGAATTTGTAACCCACCATACTAGTTTCATATTCAATGTGTTTTGAAGAGAAAGTGTGATGTTTCGGAAACCAATAGTTGTGTGGTGTGTCACCATGTGATTTGATAATGTAGTTTGTGATGTGTTTTGATTTTTAGAAACCCCTTTTTGTTTTGCTGGAATATCTTTTTTGAGTAATAATTGATGTGTTAGTTTAGAGATAATAGTTAGTGGGTTCTATTGAATGATTTTTTGGAAGCCTTTATGTTAGATCCCTTTTTGTGTTATTTTTGTTCATTGTGGTGAGTTTTGGATAATGATGATGTTTTTATTAGGTTCTTAGTCTCCTTTTTGTTATTTGTACATCCCAAAAAGACTGTAGGCATATTCAATGTTCAACCATAGACAGCTCACTCTTGGTAGACCCTATAGTTGATCAACCCTTAGAACTACTTCTTATGTTTTGGGTGTTGAGACCCCATCAATTTTATGGTCAATTAGAACCTCTCAAAGTATAGGAGTGGATTTTGTTTTAGAAAAATGTTATTGATGCTGTTAGATATTGATTTGAACTCTTCTTTCAGTTTGGTAAAGCATGTGGTTCAAATTAATGTCATGTTAAGTAGAAGTTCCAAATGCATTCGAATATACTTTAGTCTTTAGAAGTGGTAAATGGAGTACCATTACAGAGATGGGGAATTATCATAAATATTTTGGAATTTTTAGTGGGATTTAAAAATTCCCTCGACCATTCCTCAGCTTCTTTTTTGGAGTGGGATCATGTTGTTCCATCAGTGTGGCACGTCCGATCATAAGAATCCATTGTTTCCATTTTTAGAAATAGTGTGTTTTTTTAGGCTCATTTTAATTTCCCTTTACATTAAATTATTTTTTGTTGGTAATGGTCCTATTCAGTGTCATTTGTTGTTGTAGTGATTCATTTCAAAAGAAAAAGTGGATGTTGTGGAATCATTGTAGAACTTCTGTTTTAATATAATGTGGTTTTTTCTTTAGGTATTTCTGAATTTCTCTATTTCAGATGGAGGTGTATTACATTTGTTCTTTTTTTCCATTATTTGTAATTCAAGTTAATAATGGATGATGCCTTTTCATCCTCTAATTTATTGTCCTAGTTAAGTGCCATGATAATGTTAGGTGAGTTCTATGGTATACAGTGTTCTTTTGGTTTTGTCTAGAATGTCGTGTGTTCATTCATGAATCCAAAGGAAAGTGGTCTAATCATGAATTGTCAGTATCTAGTTGAATGTAATAAGAATAAACAAACATCAAGGCTCTATCCATTGGCCCTTGAGTGAATCTCTCATGTAGCTAAGAACCCCATGGGTGTGAATGACCATAGTCTAGAATTTTTATTTAAAATAGGAAATGAAGAAATTTTAAGCTTCTTGTATAGATATTTCATATTGAACGGTCCCATTTTGATAGATGAGATATAAGGGACTCATTTTCTCATTCTTAACTACATGTTTTGAATGCTTCTCTTTAATTGTGAGAAGTCAAGGTGGTCTCATGTCACCAAATTTCTATTTTTTAGTTTTCTATATATGGATCAGTGTTTGGTTTTTGTTATTCAGTTATGTATTTTTTATTAATTTGGGTTATTATTGATTATGAAATTAGGTGAAATCAGTCCCATTTTATTTTGGTGAAACCCAAGCACTAGATAAGTAGTAAAATTGAATAGAATAACAAATTACATGACGACATGTTGGAGTTTCTATGCCAAATACACCAAAAGAAGGGATCACAAGGGATCCATGAGGAAGAGAGGGAGGCACATGGGGATGAGAAGCTTGAATTGTAAAAGAAAGGGGGTCATTTGGAAAAAAATTATCGAGAGGAAAAAAATGAAATTTTCATATATTTAATGACATGGATAATTTATATGGTTTTCCATCACGGTTTTACAAACTAGGCGATGGTCTTCCCCACTTCACTATCCAAGATGCACCTACTGCACGGTTAGACCACATTGCCTAAGTCACAGTGCACAAGCTTTGTGGTAGCTACTACTAAAAACCGCCTCCTACCAAACATATTGTTGGGAAGGGGTGTATGGTTCCCATTAAGCATGCACCAACCATGTGCCACATGCTATAAGGCCCAATTCATATATTTTTCTCCAAAAATCCATATAAAACAAGACTGTAAAATCTAGAAGAAAAATAAATATAAAATTACCTAAAAAATTCTAACCCATGACATATATTTATTGTGTGAAAAACCAAGACCCATTAATTAACTAAAACCAATAATGAAAACAAAAAATGGGTGTTACAATTCTCCCCACCAAAATTCATTCTTCCCTAGGAAATCCACAATAAGGATTATTCCATGAAAAAAATTACACTCTTCTAGAGCTGAAGTATATTCCAAACAATCTTTAAATGAGAAGAATGAATGGACTCCCTGAATAGAAAATTTCTTTCAAAAATTGAACTTAGGAGACCAAAATAGACTCCCCACCATATTCCTTATACCCCACATAAATCAACAACTCCTTTATTTGATCAATAACAAAAATGAATTATCACAAACACATAATCAAACTTTTCAATATAAGAACACTATATAAAATACCAAATGATGCTCATACATTTTATCTAAAATGAAAAAAAAACCCGAAGAACTTCTCAATGAATGTTGAAAAACATGAAAAACAACTTTTTAAACTCTTGATTATTATTGATAAATATTTCCTTTGTAGTGTATTGTCATGATGTGGTTGTAGTTTTGAATCATTTTTCTAATGCTTCTACACTTATAGTAGGTGGTACCATGATTTATAGTTATTCTATAATTTTAGATTACATTCTTGAGATTATAAATATATCCTGTGATTTATTTGTGTGGTTTGAAATTTGTTTTGGAAATATTTTTACATTCATATATAATGAAATTGGATTCTTTATAAGGAATGGTTATTTATTAATATATGAAACGTTTTGGTTATTCTTGTGAGTTTTTTATGGATTTTCTGATGGATGTGAAATGTGTTTTCATTGGAACTCTAAGTTTGAATATGTTGAATGTAGGGTTTTAATGGAAATTAAATTTCATTTTTTTGTTTTATTTTTTCCCTAACCATTAAATGTGATTTCAAAATGATGAGAATTATAGAAAGAATGCTTTAAAAATAAATAATGGATTCTATTTTTATTTGAAATGGGACTTATACCATATAAATTATTATGTTAATAATGTGTTTTATTTTAATTTTTTTTGCAATAGGGTTCTTGAATTTTTCAAGTAGTATGAAAAATATCTAATAGTATTGGTGTGTTTAAAATGGGACGTGGGTTTTGATTGAAAATGACGGTTTCCATGTGATTAAAAGTTTTAATCATGAGTGTTGTAACATGTGAAATGTGTAATTGAGTAAAATCTAAATCTAGGATATCAATTTGGATGTACTAGATCTAGTATTCTAGTGATACTTGTAACACCTCAAACTTCCACAGTACGCTTCTCTTTGAATAATACAGTAGCATGTGTTGTAGGAAACTTTGAGTTCTAACACACCACAACCGATCAAACTAGCGATTATGAGTCGTAATACCAAATTTATGAAATTTTATAAATTTTATATTTCAAAATGGACTTCATTTTTGGATTGATAATATCGAAATTATCTTTGGGTGATTTTTTTTGTATTTTTCTGAAAGCAATCAATTTTTGATGAATCGTGAAAAACATTATGTTATAGTTTAAAACTGATTTTTTTTAAATTATTATTTATATTATTTAAATTATTTTTTTTCAAAATAGATACATAATACCTATAAATTTTCAATGTAATTCATTGGAGTCAGTTTATAATAATTATAGATATATAAACATTTAATTTAACTTTTTACCGTCTTTTACCAAGATCCTAAGAGCATTTGCAAATTTACACAAAACATAATTTTACCACATCTGTGAGTTGAATTTCAAAAATCCAAGAGACACAGTTGATATTAGTATGTAAAATGTGGTTCAATAAGATGAAAATTAGTTTTTGTGAATAGTAACATTTTTCTTTTTTTTACCGAGGTTAAAAGTAAATAGGGTAATTAAGTTTAAAAATGATATTATTATTATGCTAACACATGTCATAATTCAATTGGATAAGTGTAATTTGACAAAAACAAACTTAGGAATAAAATATGATATTTTAGGTCCGTATGGATAACATTATGACCTTTATTATTATTTAATTCAAAAAAGAGTATAAAGTGTTAAATTCAAATTTTAATAACAAATTAACTTTTAATATAATGTTACACATAAGATAAGTTCGACTATAAATATTAATTAGAAAGCTAAAAAGATTTCATACATAATTGTATATTATTTCTAATTTTTATACAATAAATAAATTTTTTATTTATGACACAATAATGATGCAGTAATTACCTAATTAATGAAATATTAAAATAATTGATATTATAAATATGTAAATTAATGTTATTTGAGACTTTTTATAAATTACACTAATATTATAGGGTAATATGGCATTTTAGGGTTGGTTAGATGAATATTTTTTGAAGTAATAATGCTGTTATTAATTTAGCAAAAACAAAATACCTAATAGTGTCAAAATTGACAAAAAATAGTTTTTAAAATAAATATTATATTATTAATTGATATTATATTCCTAAAAATATAAGGTTCGGAAAAAAAAATTATATAATGATATTTTTATCATTAATGAACCACTTTGAGATCTCTTGGAATTTTATAGTTGGTTTATTAACCATATAATATAAAATACAAAGAGACATGGTAAATGTCAAACTATTTAACTAAGAGTTAAATCTAAATGATAAAGTTAATATAGTGAACCAAATCTATCTAAAACTTATTGGTTGAGTGGCTTTCGATCGATCCCCACATTATCCTTTAAATAATTCATTTTTGTGCCATTATAACCCAAAAATTATTTTATTATAAATTAATATTTCTAGATTTTTTTAAGGTGCCCATCACCCCTCTTATAAAAAGAGACTCATCATTCTCTATAATTCACACCATAAAATCCATTTCGCTCATTCAAACCCTGCCCAAATACACTCTCAAATATCCTCCCTTCATCATAGTGGCCTTCCATTAGTTTTAAAGACAACCTAAAGAGCCATTACGGTCAAATCAAAAGGAAGACCCCGAAGAAGAGATAAATATTTCATCACCTCTTTCATGTTCCATTCTTCTTCCACATCCTTTTTCAATGTTGTTTACATTATAAAATAATAAATATAGTAACTTTTATATACTATGATTTTATTATAAATATGGTAGAACCATATTCATTATTCTATCCAGCATTTTAATGACATGTCACCATACGTCCGTACGCACGACTTACTGTCTCCACGTTGTGGTGTAATTGTTATTCAATACATTATTATTTGGATGGGTATAATAATGATGTGTAATTGATTTAAATAATAAATATAATATGATAATGATTCTTTATATAAGATATATCATCCAATTATAAATTATTTTAATATCAAATGAATGATATTGTCACTCGTACGTGCGTACGGATTTCCGTCTCCACGAACGCGATGAGATTTATTTCCCATTGTATTCATTCAAGACTAATTTTAATTATATGATTAAAAATAATGTTCAAAGACTTAATATCATTCTGAATATGAATAAGACACATCCTATCCATAATAGACACTACATACATAACAAAGCATATAAAGGAAAACGAATCAGTTAACACCGACAAATGGCGATAATACTAAGATATTATGTTAAAATATCATATATGATATCATATTAATGTATATAATTATTGTATAATTTAATAAAAAGTATTTAACAGGAGTTTAACCTACCCACGACCAAGGAAAAGTTCAAGGTAAGGGTCAATTTCAAAATCTCTTCATTATCCGAGGTTGTTTATATATAATTATCTACTAGGACCTCTTTATCATCATCATCCATGTTTCATAAAAATGTATTTCAAAACATTATAACTATTTTATAGAATATGGTTGAAAGTCATTTTTACCCTTGTTTGAATTTTATAAGATGTTTATAGAGGAATATTTCTGTCATTTTCCAAACAAGTTACTTTATAAACTTTTCGACAAAACTAATGTAAGACTGTTTTTAACTTATACGATGGTTGTGGATACTTTCCACCAATATAACATAGTAGAAGCTTCTCTTACAAGCTTAAAATAATAATTTCAAATATAAATGTTTCATTCTATAATATTTGACTTTTAAATGATTTCAAAATAGAAAGAGATATTTCTCTAAAAAGTTTTTAATTTTATCTATATCAACATCCTATGATGGATTTTAAGTTTGTTTGAAGTTGATTTATTATGATACAAAACATCCATATTTTATTGAAAGTTTTGTGATATGTTTGACTATGGATTTGTAATTTCCTACAATTCATGGTTTATGGATAAAGTATTGACATTTCATATACCAGTTTTAATATAAATTATTATGTTATGTCTAAACATCATCATATTTTGAATGCATTGGGAATAGTAAGTGATGGGTGGAGACCGCTATAGCTCCTCGATGCATCAATAGGTCTCATGATTCAAACATGTGTCTTGTCGCAAGGACTTGACAAAATCCTATTTTTCATCTTGGCACAAGTCCTTGACTATGTGGTTATGAATGTATGGATTTATGCATTCCATCATTATGAAAGTGGCTATTGATATTTCATGTAATTAATCACCTAGTATAATATCAATGGGAGTAAGTAAATGGAATTATTTTGATTATTATTTTCAATATTATGAGGAATTTTATGTTAAAAAGGCTTTTGTTTTAGCTTTTTACATTTCTTTAATGGTTTATTCTTATTTATAAAATCTTTCATTATATTTTTATCCTTAATGAGCATTTGATCTCACCCCGTTATATGTTTTATTTTCCCCAGGATGTGAAGAAGTATTTTATGACTGACCTGCAAGGATAGTCTATGTGATATAAGTGTTTTCCATGGAAACAATGATGTTGTAGTTTTCCATTTTATGATGTAATGTAAACCATACGAATGTATCTAGTACTACCAAGGAAACTAAACAAATCATCCTTTAGAGACTTTATCTTCTATTATCATGCCAATGTTATGTAATAACGCACCAACTCTGGGTAACTAGGGTCGGCGTGTTACAGTTGGTATCAGAGGATGTTTATTTCTAACCTTGAAAACTATATTTAGATAAACTATGATTATAAAACATAGCCCTAATATGGACATCGAGGATTATTATAGAAAATCATCCTATAATTTGAGTATTGTAGAGATATTGGGTGTTTTCCAAAAAATACATTCATGTCTGGATAAGAGCTGGTATAGGAGGCTGTGGAACAGACGTACCTAGGGGTAAAACATGAAAACACCACTTTGAGCTACACTCAAACAGAAACTGGTGCACAACAACGGGCCTTGCTGTTCTCTTGGTTACGAAAATCCTGGGGGATATTCTTAGGATAATTCTCATTTAGGTTACAAACCATTATGAAGGGTTTATAATTATATACATATTCAATGAAAAAACATTTTTTATGATTGTGGATTGTATCCATAAACTATCCAATTTATGTTAAGTGTTTTACAAGTTTGGAATTCTGTATTTTGAGTCATAAACTAATCTAGTTTATGCCATTATTTATAAATGGCACATAGTGGAAGGAATGTAAACCATATCAATGCATGCACTCCATTTTGGGATTTTCCTCCTACTCGAGATAATTATAGTGGAGCTGGTGATAAAAATGGTGTTGATCAGCTAATCACCATACCGGGACAACTCACTCAGATAATAAATAAAAAACTTACCTGTATGGAGCACCCTGAACCGTAGCATGGAGGATCAATGTTAGATCGCTTCATGAGGAAAAAACCACAATCATTCAATGGGAGTATAAATCCACAAGTAGTTGAGCAATGGATAAATTCCTTAGAGAAAATATTCCATGCCTTGGGGAGTAGCGAAAGGGAAAAAGTTTTCATGGCAGTTTACCGCCTCACTGGAGATGCTGATCAATGGTGGTCATTTATTCAAAACACAAAGGAAGATGATGATGTATCAAATATGTAATGGTAGGATTTTCAAGAAATTTTCTTAGAAAAATACTTTCCACATGACCATCGAACATATATGGAAAGGCAATTTCTAAGTCTGAGGGAAAAAGAAGATTAGAAGGTCGCAAAGTATGATGCTAACTATACAAGGTTAGCGAATAATGAGGAAGATTATATATGTAACCCAATACGTAATATTGATCATTTCATTGATGGGTTAAAACCATTTTTCCATTTCGAATTAGTCTCACAATACTTCTCATCATACGAATGTATTGTCTCATGTGATATCAAGATAGAAAAATAATTCCCTATTTATTACGACATTAAAGAAAAGAAGGAGAAGAATAGATATTTTTAACACTCTATAAATGAAAATAATGGGATGAAGGGAAAATTTGAATATCTATCCTGTAGTAAATGTGGGAAGAAACTCCCTGGTACTTTCCTGAAGGGAATGAGAGTCTGTTACAAGTATGGGGAAAAAGGCCACCAAGCTCGTGACTGAAATGGGAAGAAATAGGAGGTCGATGTTGGATGATATGATTGAAAATAAATGGGACATTATGAAAATTAATTTTCTAAGAGTTAGGGGAACTTACCTCAAAAAAGGCCACGAGATCAAGGTTAAGCATATGATATCACTACTACTGAGTATGAAGCTCCAAAAGACGTATTGGTTGGTAATTTAATGGTTCCCTCAAGTTTAACTAATGCATTATTTGATTCAGGATCATTTCATTGTTTCATATCTTCATAGTTTTCTATGAAAATTAGATATTTCAAATTTTATTTAACAAGGGAGTTGTCAGTCAAAACTCCTAAGGTAAGTATCATTCCAACAATGTTTTGTGAATCTGTCACTATTAGGGAATATGAGTGTTCTTTATCTGCTAAAGACATTGTCATACGCATGATTGAATTTGATATAATCCTCGGTATGGATTCACTTTCGGACCATTATGCAACAATTTATTTGTAAGAAGAATTAGGTTTCTATTTTTGATGATGATGATAAAGAATTCATTATCTTTAGAGAAGAATCATCACCACCTAATTCATATCTAGATCCACCCAAAGTATCTCAACAAAAATCAATTATTGGGGAGTAAGATACTAAAATAACTATGGGTGAGGAAAGTAATGTTCAAATATAGGATGTACCTATTTTGAATGAATATGTTGATGTGTTTCGAGAAGATTTACATGGACATCCTCCAGAACGAGAAATTGAGTTTTTTCATTGATTTAATTAATGGATCAAGGACCATATCAAAGACCCTATATAGAATGGCCACTATTGAATTAGTGGAACTAAAGAAACAATTAGAAGATTTGAGTAATAAGGGATTTATTCACCCTAGTGTATGACCATGGGGAGCCCATGTCCTTTTTGTTAAGAATAAAGATGGATCTATGAGGTTGTGCATTGACTACAGAGAGATCAATGCTATAACAATAATGAACAAGTATCCCCTACCTCGAATTGATGAATTATTTGACCAACTTCATAGATCTCAATACTTTTAAAAGATTGACCTTCGATCTGTATATCAATAGTTGTGTGTGAAGAAGGAAGACATTCTGAAAACATCATTTCGAACAAGGTACGTGCATTACGAGTTTACAGTAATGCCTTTTGGATTGACTAATGCACCCTCTGTTTTCATAGATCTAATGAATGGAGTTTTTAAGGAATATCTTGGGGAATTTGTAGTGTTACTTATTGATTATATCTTGGTATACTCCAAAATCTATGAAGATCATGAAAATCAATTGTGCATTATTCTAATGAATCTTAGAAGACGTGGTTTATATGGGATGTTTCTCAAGTGTTCATTTCAAATTTAGGAGACTTCATTTCTGGGCCATATTGTCTCTACAGATAGAATCTATGTTGATCCTTCTAATACAAGACCAATCCAAGAATGGGCAACACCGACGATTATAACTGAGGTATGTAGTTTCATTTGTTCAGCAAGTTAGTATCATCATTTCGTCCATAATTTTTCCTGATTCGATAACCCATTAACCAAGCTCACACGTAAAGGGGTTAAATTTGTTTGTAAAAAAGACTGTGAAGAATGTTTTCCATAAATGATGATAAGATAATTCAATTATCATATATTGACTCTACCATCATGGAATGATGGGATTGTTATTTATAGTGATGAATCATAGAAATGGCATGGTTGTGTCCTTATACAGAATGACAGGGTTATTGCCTATGCATCACGACAACTAAAAATTCATGATAAAAACTTTCCTACCCAGGATATTGAGTTATCAACAGTAATCATTATTTTGAAAATATGGACACATTATCTATATGATGAAAAATTTGTGATATATACCGATCACAAGAGTTTAATGTATATTTTCTCATAGAAAGAACCCAACATGAGGCAAAGACGATGGCTTGAACTACTCAAGGAGTATGATAGCATGATACACTGCCACCTGAGGAAGAAAAATAAGGTGACATATGCTTTGAGCAGAAAAGATCATGGAGTTTTCAACAAGATGAGGGTTTAAATGGATCCTATTCGCATGGATCTAGTAAATATGGATATGGTAATAACCATGGAAGGTGGATCATCAATACATTTTCAAATGGATGCCAAAACATATTTATTAGAAAGGATAAAAAGTTCTCAAGAAGATGATGAGGAGTATCAAAAGAAGATTAATGTTGTGAATAATGGGAGATTGAGTGACTTCGTATATGAAGATAGAATTTTGAAATTTGGGAAGAGACATAGTGTTCCCGAAATACCTGATCTAAAAAGAGTGTTTTTGGATAATTTTCATATTTCCATTTTCTATATACACCCTGGGAGCACCAAAATTTATATAGATTTGAAAGATCATTTTTTTGGGACAACATGATGGGGGAGATTTCTGATTTTGTGTCTAGATATATGGTTTTTCAACTAGTGAAAGCTGAAAGGAAAATCTTGGAGGATTCATGCAACCTCTTCTCATACCTAAGTGGAAATGGGATAATATTACGATGGACGTTTTCATGGGACTACCAAATAATCACAGAAGGAATGATGCAGTATAGGTCATTGTTGATTGTCTTACCAGTTCCTCACATTTTCATGTTATAAGAGAAGATTTACCACTTGAACGTTTAGAAATACTATATATTAATAAAGTTTTAAGACATCATGGAGTAACCCAATCAATTGTTTCTGATTGTGATCCCTATTTTAAATCAAGATTCTTGAAAAGTATTAAAAAATCTCGGGATACTGAACTTGGTTTGAGCACTGCATACCACCCCAAAACTGATGGACAATCAAAACAGACTATTCAAACCTTAGAAGACAAGTTGAGATCATGCTAACATGACTTTGAAGGTATTTTGGATCAATATTAACCTATTGTAGTATTTTTCTATAACAATATATTCCATTCAAGTATTCAGATGGAACCATATGAAGCATAATACAGAAAGAGATGTCGCACACCAACCTATTGGGATGAAGTTGGTGAAATAAAACTCATAGGCCTAGAACAGGTGGAGGAAATGATGGAAAAGGTGAATTTAATGCAATCCCACAACAAAGCAGCTCAAAGTAAGCAGAAGAGCTATGCTGATAACCGAAAGAAAGATTTGGAAGTTTAGGTAGGATATCATGTTTTCATGATGATATCTCCAAGGAAGGGTTATATACATTTCGTTAAGAAGGGAAAATTGGGTCCCAGGTACATCGGACATTTCAAAATTCAAGTATGAATTCGGGTTGTAGCTTACCGTTTGATAATGCCACCAAGTTTCTCCAAAGTTCACGATGTATTCCACATGTCACTGTTGAGAAAATACATGCCTAATCCAACACATGTACTAACTTTTGATGAATTTAAACTGGAACCTGATCTATCTTATTGCAAAAAGCCTGTCGAGTTTCTTGATACAAGAGTACAAATGTTGAGAAACCAAACGACTCCTCTGGTAAAAGTTCTATGTAGAAACCATAAGATAGATGAGACAGTGTGGGAACCCAAGGAACGTATGATGAAGAACCCCCTGACTATTTTTATGTAGTAATACTCTTGAAATTTCATGGAAGAAATAATTTTAATGTGGGGAGAATGTAATACCCCAAGCATCCATGGTACACTTCATTTTGAATAATACAGTAGCCTGTGTTTTACTCAACTTTGAGTTCTAACACACCACAACCAATCAAACTAGTCGTTATGAATAGTAATACCCATTTTTTAAATTTTTATAAATTTTATCTTTTAAAATGGACTTCATTTTGGGATTTAGAATATCGAAATTAGCTTAGGGTTAATTTTTGGTATATTTATGAAAACATTCAATTTTTTATGAATAGTGAAAAACATTGTGTTATAACTTAAAACCGAATTTTTATTGAAATAATTATATATTTTATTTAAATTATTTTATGTCAAAATAGATACTTAATACCTATATATGTTTAATGTAATTCATTGGAGTCAGTTTATAATAATTTTAGATATATAAAATTTTAATTGAACTTTTTACCGTTTTTACCCATCTCATAAGAGAATTTGCAAAGTTACATAAAAATTAATTTTACTACATCTGCGAGTTGAATTTCAAAAAACCGAGAGACACAACTGATATCAGTAAGTAAAATGTGGTTCAATAAGATGAAAATAATTTTGGGTGAATAATAACTTTTTACATTTTTTACCACTATAAAATGTAAATAGTGTAATTAAGGGTAGAAATGATATTTTTATTACACTAACAAATGTCCTAATTATATTGGATAAGTGTAATTCAACCAAAACAACTATTGGAATAAAATGTTATCCTTTAGGTCCATTGGATTGGATTAGGACATTTATTATTTTTTAATTCAAAAAATAGTTAAAAGTTTTATATTCAACGTTGAATAACAAAGACATTTTTAATATAGGGTTGCACATTAGGTATGTTTATATATATTTATTTATTAGAAATATAAAATTATTTCATACATGATTGTATTATATTTATAATTTTTATTCATTAAATAATTAAATTTATTTCCAACACAATGATGATGTAGTAATCACTTAATAAATGAAATATTAAAATAATTGATATTATAAATATCCAAATAAATGTAATTTTGAGACTTTTTATGAAATAAACTAATTTTCTAGATTAATATGAGTTTTCAGGGTTTATTAGATGAATTTATTTCTATGTAATAATGATGTTATGAATTTACCAAAAAAATTACCAAATAGTGTCAAAATTGAGATAAAAGAGTTTTTAAATCAAATATTATATTATTAATTGATATTATATTCCTAAAAATCTATGGTTAGTCCATAAGACATATATAATTATATTTTTATCATTAATTAACCACTTGGAGTTTGCCTAAAAGTTTATATTATGTTTATTAACCATATAATATAAAAATACAAATAGACATGGTAAAAGTTAAACTATTTAACTAAGAGTTAAATCTAAAAGATAAAGTTAATATAGTGGCCGAAACCTATCTAAAACCTGTTTTTTGAGTTATTTTTGACCCATACCCACCATAGAATTTAAATAATTTATTTTTGAGCCATTATAAACCGAAAATTATTTTATTATAAAATATTATTTCTAGCTGTTCCTAAGGTTCCCCTCACCCCTCTTATAAAAGGGAACTCCCACTTTTCTCTAATTAACGCCTTTGAAGCCATTTGGATCATCCAAAACCAACCCAAATACCCTCTAAATAATCCTACCTTCATCATAGAGGCCTTACTTTAGTCATAAATCCAACCTAAGTAGCCATTTTGATCAAATCAAAAGGATGAACACGAAGAAAAGGTAAATATTTAATCACCTCTTCCAAGTTCCTTTATACATCCACTTTCTCATTCATTGTTGTTTCCATTCTAAAATAATAACTCTAATATCTTCTATATACTGTGATGTTATTATAATTATGGTACAACCATATTCATTATTCTATCCATCCTTTTTAATGACATGTCACCATACGTGCGTACGTACAACTTACCGTCTCCACGTCATGTTGTAATTGTTATTCAACACATTATTATTTGGATGGGTATAATAATGATGTTTAATTGATCTAAATAATAAATATATAATGATAATGATTCTTTATATATGATATATCGTCTAATTATATATTATTTTAATATCAAAATAATGATATTGTCGCTTGTGCGTAAATACAGATTACCGTCTCCATGAACGCGATGAGATTCATTCCCCATCGTATCCATTCAAGACTAGTTATTATTAGATGATTAAAAATAATGTTTAAAGACATAATATCATTCTGATTATAAATAATAAACATCTTATCCATAACAAACATTACATACGTATCATATCATTTAATGGAAAACGAATCAGTTAACACCCGAAACGACGATAATACTAAGATATTATGTTAAAAGATCATATATGATATCATATTAGTGAATATGATTCTTGTATAATTAAATAATAAATAATTCTCCATTATACAAGAGGTTAACCTACCCTTGACCAAAAAATATTACAAGGTAATGGTTAATTTCTCAATCTCTTCATTATCCAATGTTGTTTATATGTAATTATCTACTGGGACCTCTTTATCGTCCACATCCATGATTAAAAAAATGTATTTCAAAGCATTATTAATATTTTATATTATATGGGTTAATGTCATTTATAACCTTATTTGACTTTTCTAAGATGTCTATAAAGTAATCATTCTGTCGTTTTCCAAACAAGGTAATTTATGACCTTTTTAACAAAATTAAGGTAAGAATGTTTTTTAACTTATACGGAGGGTGCGGCTATTTTCTATCGTTATAACATCGTCGAATATTCCCTTACAAGTTTATTAGAATATTTTCAAAAACAAATTTATTCATCTATAATTACATGACATTTAAATGATTTTAAAATAGAAAGATATATTTCTCTAAAAAGGTTTTTATTTCATCTATGTCAACATCCTTTGATGGATTTTAAGTTTGTTTGAAGTTTACTTATTATGATACAAAACTTGAACATTGTATATATGGGTTTTTTATATGTTTCACTATGGATGTGTTATTTCATACCATTCATGGTTTATAGATACAATATTAAGATTTCGTATGCCAGTTTTAATACGAATGTTTATGTTATGTTTAAACCTTTTCATATGAGTAATGAATTAGACTTATTATGTGATGGGTAGAGCCAGCTATAGCTTCTTGATGCATCGGTAGGTCTCATGAGACAAACTAGTATCTTGGCACTAGGCCTTGACAAAATCGTAATTTTAGTCATGGCACAAGGCCTTGACTATGTGGTTATGAATGTCTGGCATTATGAATTCCATCATTATGAAAGGGTCTATTGATATTGCAAGTGATTATTCGACCATTAGAATATCCATGTGAGTAATTAAATGGAATTATTTTGATTTATATTTACCATATTATGAGGAAGTTTAGGTTGAAAAGGATTTTGTTTTAGTTTTATACTTTCCCTTAAATGTTTATGCTTGTTTATGAAAGTTTCCGCTATATTTTTATCCTTAATGAGCATTTGATCTCACCACTTTCAATGTATTATTTTTTCCAGGATGCGAAGAAGTATATTATGACTGACTTGTAGGGATAGTCTATGGGATCTCAGTGTTGTCCATGGAAACAATGTTGTTGTAGTTTTCCATTTTATGATGTAATGTAAACATTGTGAATTAATCTAGTACTTCCAATGTTACTAAACTAATTAGTATTCCGAGACTTGATCTTTTGTGATCATGATAATGTTATGTAATAATGCACCGACTCTAGGTATCTAGGGTTGGGGCTTTACAATACTTAAGTGGGATGTCCTGGTTTCTTCTAGTTGACTGTCACTAGTTCATATGGAAGTGGAAATCCTCAATTTCACATAGATATATTGATGATTACACAACTAAATAAACTATGAAGATATTTTAAACCACTAGGCCCATGGGAAGTTCCATCCTAGTGTATCTTGCATGATAAATCTGATGGTTGTGGATGTTATACCGTGTTTCAATAATGTATGATGTTCTATTGTCTCACTCATGCAAGATTACCCTTAATGATTTACCCATGGTACTCCCCCCTCTCTCTACTATGACATGACACTTATATGGTGTGGTGACATCCATTAGTATATGGTTGAAAATGTCTGTAATATTGAGTAGTTTATTTTGATGCATGTTGGCTGTGTAAAGGTTTTCCTTTAATGATTTTTCCATGAGAATGGATTTTATTAATCAGTTTTCTTTTTGAATATATCATTGGCGTTACATAATTGTGCATTTTATGTTGTCTTGTAATTTTATTCCATGGAATCCTATATTTTGGGTTTCATCCTATTGTGCTTTGGATCACACCCTACATACAACTTTTTATGAATAATTACCATGTTGTGTATGACCTACGTAAAGGAAAAGTGAGTTGTGGTGATGATAGTGGATCTAGATGTTAATGTTCCATATCATACAAGAGTTGTTGGTGGGTATTGAGGGATGATTTACACCTGTTGCATGGATGATCTTGGGTTATTTTTGTGGTGTCATTTCTATTACTATAATTTTGATTTTGGTTAATCATGTAAAACACTAATTATGAATTTTTTTTTACCTCATTTGGTTTTGATTATTGATTACCATGTTTTCAATTTTTATTGTTCATTTATGTTTTTGTAAATGTCTGAACCAATTTTCGAAGAATATTATTCATTAAAAGGAACTATTTTTAAGCTCATGGGGATTGATAACACTTCCGGTCCCTTCAATGGGTTGGGTAGCATGTCGGATCGGATGACACCCTAGATTGGTTATGTAAATTTCATAATTTTAAAAATTATGTGACTTGAAGAACATTAATATGCGAGTATGTTATAATTTTTTGACAATGGACTGGGACCCAGTTTTCACATAGCTAATCAAACCATGGGAAAAACCAGGCGATGTTCCCCTTCCTATAACAAAGGGAACATGGTTGTCATGTGGTTTATCCAATTGTATGTAAAAAACATGAGACCCTATATTTTTCAGTGAATATATGTAATTAACCCCACTTAATAACTAATTTAAACCTCATATATCCTCTACAACATTGAGATGTACCTTGAAATTGGGTGAGATCCATGGATGTATAATCATTGATTTTCTGCAATTCCTCCACCTAGGGCCTGATTCAATAATCGTTTGTCTCATTGGATCTTCACCTATAAGATCTCAAATACATCGGTGAAATTTCTAGATGTTCATGGAATCACCTGCACTATTTAGGTGTTATCAAATTTTTCCTATTCCCATGGCCTTCCCGAATTCATTATTTTACCTATATCATTTATATAATCTAGAGCTAATATTGGATAAAAAATCTTTTGTGGACCTATAGAATGTTGTCTCATGATATTCCATTAATGTAGAGGAGTTTATATATATGATGTTCTATCGCATTCCCAATTATTGGAGTGACTCCCTAGAATGTGATTTTAATCCTTGACATAAATTGATATGTATATACATTATAAGAAATTAAAATGTTTATAATTTATTAATGTCTATGATCCTCTAATTAGAACCACACCATGGGTGTTTTTATTAATTAAATGGACAAACTTGGGTAGAATATTATATGCAATACCTCGTAGGTGCACATTTCTCCTTTCTATGGGATGTTAAATTCTAAATAGTTTGTGATGATGGAATTTAAATTGTAACAGATAATTAATTTATTAATGATAGGGTATATATGACCATAAACCATGGATTTACAATTAATTTTATTTTCCAATATTTAATTTCTCTTCATAATGAAATTCACATGTGAGTTATTTAAGAATAAATCTTTCTAAGCATAGCCATCACTTGAGTTAACTTCTAAATCGATATTTTAATTAGTTGAACATTTTGATGCCTATAAATGTAATTATATGGAATTGAATGCAAATTTGATATATGAATTTTGTGAAAAATGGTATCTTATATGAATTCTTTGAATAGACGCATTTGGAATATACCTTGATTATTCCCGCGTGACACTTGGACTCTCTACTGGACCCTAAATAATGGACCCATCGGGGTTAAATATTCTATCCTCAAGTGATAAAATGAATATTTATGAATTTGAAAGGATTTAGTTAGAGGTTAGATTATTATACATTCTATGGGGTGATAATTGGTATCCCATAGTTGACCTCTAAGGATGGACTCGAAGGGAATTAATGTTATGACACACCTGGACTAATACCAGGGTTCTTATAAGGATTAACATGGAAGGGATTGTTTGGTGCTTGGTTGATACTATACATGCAACGATACTTGGATTCCAAATAATTAATTACAAGGACTGGCAGAAGTTATGAATTAATTAAATGATGAAATGATTTATACAATGTGTCTACCAATGTAAAGCACAATCTAGGATTTTCATTCTATCTTACTAATGATTTATATCATGGTTAAGAATCCTTGATCACATATCTTCACGGTGGGCATTGGAATTCATTATATATCATAATACATGTATACTAAATAATACTGATTAAATTAATGAACGTAATTATAAATACATATAGTACTTACTATTTATTCAGATACTCACTTTCTAAGGCTGAAGCAGGCTACAATGAATAGGTGTCCATGGGAACCTGGACCTCTAGGGGTTGATTACTTTTAGTACTACATTATATATTCAATTTATACCTTCACTCTATTATTAATATATATTCACTGACTATATGGAACTTGAATATTGGGTGGTTTCTTACTGGAATAATATATCACACCCCGTTTGGAATGTTGATTAGTACTGGAACTTGGAATATGATTACAAGTATGAATAAAAGAACTTTCCCTAGTATTGGTTCATGATTTGTTCCTAAAAATAGGCGATAATAGGTCCGAGATGAGGATAATATTTCAATTATAGATATTATTTTTTTATTTATAAATCTTTATATTACACATTCCATGTAAACCATTTTTTTCAATTTTGGAGAAACATTACATGTATCATCATCACCATTATGCGATATTATGTATAGAATTATTTTCAAATCCATGTATCATTGATTTATTTTTTTTATGATGGATTTTTTATTTACTCTACTTTAATTTATTGTATATATGTTGTTCTATACTTTGGTGTAATGGGAAAAATCTCCTTATAGATACACCTCGGGCCCTTACTGCTAGTCGGAAACAGCTGTTGTTTGGGGAGATGCATATAAGGCCATGTGGGTAACCGGGCTTAGAGAAACTATTAGTGGAATTCAGGGCTGGGATGTAACACTGATGGTAGCTTAAGGAAGGATAAATTCATGATAAATTTTATTAATGTCATGGGATTTTTAGGACATTTAATGGAAAAAATTTCCATTTTTTTGAAGGTGGCGTTGATCGATTATGCGATATTGTTATGAAAATAATAGAAAATTATGTTCTTGACTCCATTGAATGTGACATAATTATGAATATTTTCATTATGTAATAATTCAATAAGGTTTTTTGAATGATGATGGAAAAAATATTCATGGAATTGAGGGAAAAATGTATTGATTTTTTAGATGTGTATAATGAACACATTAAATTATTAGCCATGTTATGTATTTTAATTTACTCAAGATATTGTTATTTAAATTAATTAATTTTTCTAAATATTGAAACAATTTTTATAAAAATATTGGGCTGTAAAAAAATTGCAAATCTATGAGAATGATTATCATTATGAATAGATAGTTTATATATAAATTTTTCACTCTTATATACCTTGATAATATATACTTACTAAATGGTAAAGGTGGAATGAAACAGAGAACTAGCTAACTTTGATTTGAAGTGGTAAGCCACAAAAATTAAAAAGGTATAATAAATTAAGATTCAACAAATTTATAGTGAGATCTAGAATGTATTTTATGTGAGGAATGATTGTTAATAAGTGTTGTGACTATAGACAAAAGAGTCATGAACAATAAATTAATAGGGTAATATATATCCATCCAAAAGTGATATGTTTAAGTAGTAATGAATCTGTTCATTATACTAATGTGCGTCCAATGTTATTTACCCAAAATGTGATTCCCCAAGATTAGAAATTGAATGTTGTTGATTTTTTTCTATTACTATATTTGATGTTCAAAAATATGATGAAGTAGTGATAGATATGTAACTTTGTTATTTTAATTATGTCAAATCCAAGTTTGACTCCGGATCATCCTTTCCTTATCTTAGTTAAAATTTGTATGATATATTTTAATATCACATCATGAAAATTGTGTTGAACATTTGGGGAAAACACAATGATGATAAATCAATGCAACCAATATTTCTAGAAATCTTAATATTATTATTAGTTGGATGGTCTTTCCTATAATTATTACTATACATCCCCTGGAAGAGTTTGACATTATTGTTGGTTTCTATTAGCCATAATTTTTCCATGATATGATATCATGAAATTAAAATATTTTTTTGTTCAGTTATTTCACACCTTTGATATACTACTATGAATTTGGGAAATTCATTAGGGATTGGAATTATAGTATCCAAAAACATTTTTTAAATGAAAGAAACTAATAAAATTAGTCATGAAAAAATAGTAAATGAAGATTTTTATGTTTCTATATATCAATTTTGATCTATTATTCCAGATTGGGAGGTTGAGTTTTGTTTGAGTTAGTTAAAAATGTTAAATATACTTCAAATAACCATTATAGAATAACTCGATTTTGACTATATAATTGAAATTTAAGTTAAATCATTTTAAAAATAATGGTTCCATTCATCCTAGCACTTCACAATGTGGTGATAAATGTTTTTCTAAAAATATATATGGTTCATTGAAAAATTTCATCGATTATAGAGCCTTTCATAAGATTAATATCAAGGACATGTATTTCTCCTCATATAAATAATTTATTTGATCATATTCATAAATCACAATTATTTTTGATGATTGATCTCATTTTGGGATTCTTTCAATAGAAAGTGAAGGAGGAATATGTTCTGAAGAATTTGTTTTGAAACTGATATTGGTGTTTTGAGTTGGTAGTCAAGAGTATTGGGTTTTAAAATGTATCAATTGTATTCATATATTTTTTGAGATGGTTATTCCTTGAATATTTTAATAAGATATTTTTTGTGATCGCTGACGATATATTTTATATTCAAAATTTCATGAGGATCATGAGTGAAAAATATTAATGTCCTATTAAAATCATAAATTAAATGAAACTACATAGAAACATTACTAAATCATAATTTTGGATTAAAAAAATCTCATTACTCAATAAAATTATTTCTAAAATCGTAATAAAAGTTAACCTTACAAAAATATCTTACACTCGGTCTACAATTAGATTTTGGGGACTATGATTTTAAAATTTATAATAATCTCTTATATGATGTAATGTGTGAAATATATACTAATAGTATAATATTTTAGTTTATATTTAATTAAAAAGAGTTTAAAAAGAGTAATAAAAGGTAGTTGGAACTGATTAATAATTATAAATATACATTTAATTATCATCCTACAAATCAAATCTCTATATATAATGTATTTAGATAAAATAATAATGTCGCATTAACCATGTTATATTTACAACATGAGGTTTTGTTTAATTATTTGATGAATTTTATCTTATTAGATCTAGATATAGGAACTTCCATTTTCCTTTTTTAGAATTTAGTAAAAAATTATCCATTAGAAATAATTATAAAGGAAAAGAAGGAAGTCCATGAGTTATATAAAAAGGTAAAAAAATTAGGCATTGTATGTTTCTATAATATAATGTTCGATAATATTGTGTTTTTATATTTGGAATAAGATTATGGATACCTTGTGATTCTCAATTGAAGAGAGAATTATAAATCGATGTTCTTAGTTCCCAATTTTATGTTCATCCTAGCAATATTATTATATATTGAAAAATTCGAGACTATTATAAGTGGTGTTGAATTAAAAGATATATTGTTGACATTAGCTTGAAATATTTAAATTTATAATAGGTTAAAATTGAAGTAAAATTAATGATGGGGATTATTAATCCTTTTCTAGTGCGGGATTGAATTTTCTAAATTATATCCATGAATTTCAATGTAATATTTTTAATGATTTCTTGAGGTAATATTTTATAGGGGAAATTATTGATTAACTAACTACATATGTTAATTAAATTCCCATTCAAGATACTATAAATTGATATTAGATTTCATTAATACACTTCCTGGATATATCCAGGCCACATGGAGTTCCAATCTATATTTTGTTTGACCCTAATCCGAGAATCAGATAAAATATTTCGATATTAAATTTGATATTGTTGGGTGCTAAATTAAATATTATTACATCTTTACATCCTTATTCCGATGGATAGTCTAGTAAAATTGTTTAGATCATATAATATTTGATTTATTATTCTTCAATGGATTAATGAGTAATTTGGGATCAATGTCTTTCATCTATTAAGATTCTGATAATGATAGTTTTTATTCTAATTTATTGATGGATAATATTGAATATTTATATGGAAAATGGTTTTGAAATAATTCTTGCTGGTATGAAGTGTGAGAAATGATGTTCATGGGATACGAGTATTCCATGGAAATAATTTAGAAGGTGAAGATGATTTAGGATTGCATAAATATTCCTCAATATAGGCATGAAAGTTATGTACATAATTAGTGGAAATATATTTCTTTTGAAGTAGTTGATCATGTATTTTTTAATTTATCTAAATGGTTAATTATTCTGTTTTTTGGTAAAAAGGGAATGAAAATTACAAGTTTCCATAGATGATATAAAATATTATAGAAGGTTGGATCAATTTGATAGAATTTTTATTTTTATCTAACATTTTCTATCATACAAAACATATTTCATGTTTTGATGCTAAGGATATATGTGATAGATTTATCCCATGTTCACAGACAAAAAGCTATTCAATTAAGAGAGAACCTTAATTATGAGAAATATTCAATTCAATTTACTTACCATAAAGAGAATATATTTCAAAATAAGGTAATCCACCAGGTTAGGTTTTTTGGGTAGCCGATATTGTTGAAGAAGAAACTTGTGAAATTAAGAATGCTATGAGGGAAATATATCCCCACTTTCATTAAATGTTAATTAGAGCACAAGTACAATAATTACAAGAGAGGGAAGGAAATATATCAACATTATCATAAGTTGTATTTTTTATACATTTCGAAATTGATTTAATTTTCAATGAATAGAAAAAACACATATATTTATTGAAAATTCTATTTTTGTTTTAATTATCTAGAAATTATTAATAAAATACTGATTATTTATAAAATTTCATTAGGAAATTATGATTTATAATGAGGAATTTAATTTTTTAAACTAATTTAATACTTACATTTAGTATAATAACATTATATACGTAAAAAATTTATATTTATGAAAAACTAACCTATTCAGCCTTTCTAATTTAATTTTATATTTAATTATGAAAATTATATTATTATAATATTTAATAATATAATATATATTTTCAATTAGTTGGTCTTTATTTTTTAAAAATTTATATTTTCCATTTTAACATAAGTAATATTAATCTTCGTAATTGTTTTATGATGGTCGAGTTTAAATCAGGGAATAAATGATAAATATAAACTGATAATGACAAAATAATCACCCTAAAAAAATTTAATGATATTTTGTGAGTATATATAAACAATAATCATCAATAATCTAAATATTTTACCTTTTTCCCTCTTAGAAGGTATTTTCACCAATATAATATTTAAGTGAATTTAAAAAAAATGAAACACTCATTATTTAAAAAATATAATATTTTTAACATAGGTATAAACAATGGATAAGATATATTATAATTAATAATTTCAAATATAAAATTTTTTTTGTCAATATAATTTATTTTTTATTTTTATAGATCAAATAATTACCATAAATGATTTTAAAACACAGACACAACTATTATTCAATTAATATAAAAATAAAATAGATGATATTAAAATTATAAAAAATAATTTAATTAGAAAGAATTATAGTGTTACATGATTTTTCTTCAGAAAAATGAAATATTAGAGAGTTTTTGTTTGCTTTTTAAGGAAATTATAATTTTTTCATGTAGTGTTAATGTAAAATTAAATGAAAAGTTCTAAAATTGACATTAATGTTATTTTATAATAAATAATAATTTATTAAATGATATAAATTCCATGTAATCATATTTTCTTCCAATTATTATTATTTGGTATAAAATATAAACCATGGTCCAATAATGGAACATTTTTACTTTTATAGAAACTATAATAACCCCTCAATTGTAAAAAACATTTATATCACTATAATTGTGAAAGGTGTTAATGAAGATTTAAGAAAGATAAAGGTAAAAATGTAATTGGAACATATAAAATATATGTTTTTTTTCTACTCATCCATTTCTTATCATCAAATCATATTAATACAAATCCATCTCGAGTATAAAAATAATTTATTTTAATTTAATATTATTTGAAATTTTAAGAGTGGTCCTCCCTTGTCTTATAAAAGGGAAGAACTTTATATAATTTAATCATATATAAAAATTCTTTTAGATTAACCAATACATACCCAAATAAATTCCATAAATAACTTATCACAAACTAGATTATATGGTTATATAAAACATAATATCTATGTAATTCCTAGTATGTACACCATAAGTGGTGGTGTGAAGAAGTGGTGTAGTTCTTAACCAAACATACTTCTTTAAATTCTTCTTCTAAAACCTTTTAATCATACTCATTCATGAAGAAAAAATAAAACAAATACCTTTTTAATTATGAGATGTTCTTCTTTGACTGTAATTATCAATATTCATCTCCTATTCCATCAAATGTGAAATGAAACTATCATTTGTTTGTATAAAAAACTACTACCTCAAAAACCCATACAATATGTTTCACATCACAATAAATAGTGGATTGTTATAATGAAATAATTAATATATATATATATATATATATTTGAAATTAATTAAATATTTAACATTCTGGAATGATAATTTATCATCTACTCTCTTACCAATACATTCACTGAAAAATTATAATGTTGTTTGTGCATATGTGTATACTAACACCTTTATAAGGAGACATGATTCAGTTTTCATCACCGCATAAAATTGATGATGAATATAATAATATATACTAATATATAATATTTTACATTTAATATAAATATAATAATGTAATGATAAAATAATACATACCTTTTTTCTCTAGTGATCGTCGAAAAATTGAAATGTTACTCATGTGTACGTATGGCCATCAGTTTCTATGAATTTAACGTAATTTATTTGTCATAAAAATAATTCATGATATTTTATGTAAAAGTGACTTAAAAAATAATAAATATTTTAGGGATATTATTTAATAATGGTGAAAAATTATCAACATTGACCATAGTCTTCAAACTTGAACCATTTAGGACATATGCTCCGAATGTCCTCAAAACCACTAATTTAAACATATTTAATTAAGTAATTGTACTTAACATGGTACTAAATAAAAAAATTAATAAAAAAATTAATAAATTTTATTAATTAAGTTAATATTTATCTTTTTCTTTCCATTAAGGATGATAAATAAAATATGTGATAGTTCATACTCAATGAAATTGAATTACATTCAAAAATCATCTATTAAATTTTCCTCTCAACTATTTTTATATCACGTATATATTTACAACATTATTTTATTTCCATATTTATATATACTTATATATAATAATAATAAAGGGAATTTTATTTCTCCTTTACCATTATATTAATTCCATTCGCAAGAAATCTTTTTATAAAATGACGTGACTTTATTTATAAAAAAACTAAAAAATAATTCTTCAATTTTAATGAATACAATGAAAATAAATCTACCTACCACTATAACTAATATTTTAATTTTTATTACTCTATAATATTCCATTTATTTATCAAATAAGGTCCCTATTTAAATTTTTCTTGGTATTTTAGTACTAGAAATGTGTTTTGAAAAGAAAAGAGTATTTGAATATCTGAATGTTATTTTCATATTGCTTTAAATGGGGGTTTCAATGGTTTTATGATGTGAAGGTGATGAAAAAAATATTTTATTCATGATATGAAACTTGTGAATATATATATATATATATTTTACATTGGTGATACCAATAGAGTTTATGTAGAAACCGGACCCGAGAATCCAAGAGCCAGTGTCTACTACAATTAAACTAATGTGATTATAAGGAATCAAATCCTGGAGGATCGAAGAGAATTGTAGTGTTATTAAAACATATAAATACATTATTATTATATTAAAAATTAATAAACTAATTAAAATTAAAAAAAATTATAATGGGGTAACTTTATTCCAAATAATGTATCCTTTCATACCATTATTATTACACTTCTGGGATTCTTTGGGAAAGGAAACAAAATAAGGGTGATCTGAAATGCTTAGTAAGTGTCAAGTATTGAAAAATAATAATTAATTAATAACTATATTTAATATATAAAGGATATTACTGGAGACACATCCCACATAATAAATAAACATATAAGGACGTCTCTAAAAAATATAGAAAGGTGAATAGTTGAAAACACATGATATGTAAATAACTTGATAAGGAATAATCAATATTTCAAGGTAAGGGACCCAAAACCATGAAATTTAATCAATAAACTAATATTAAAATGCATCCATATATTTTTTCATACTGAAAATTGAAAAGATAATAATAACTAAATCAAAATTATGTCAATGATAAATTATTAGATTCCATGTTTACTTGGTACATGGAACTATTATCATCAGGACGTTTCATAATATAGTATAAATCATACTTGATAAAAAACCGTTACCATTATCAATAAAACTAATTTTTTCCCATGAGACTACTAATTAATCTATGTGTTATTTATAATCAGGTTCCATCAGTGTCATATTTGTCAAAATAAATCCCCATATATTGAAAAAAAATTAATTCGTAAACAATGATCCTTATAAAATATCCACATATAGTAAAGGATTTAAATTTATCAATATTTAACCATATACCAAATAAATGAAAAATTTAAAACTAAATATAAAAATTTTATATGGTTTAGTAAATATTTATATCAATGATTAATGATATAGATATTTAGGGGAAAATCAATGATCAATGAACATATGAAATTTAATATTTTAAGGATACTATTACCATAAACAAGGAAGTGAATATTAGTAATTTCCTTGTCCAAATAAATTATAAATCATCTATTATATGAATAATGAATATGTGAATACCAAATATATTATGTGGACTAATTATAAATGGTTTTTTCATGGATGAATATATATACTATAATAAAATATATTAAACCCATTCTGGAGAAAAATACCTTTTCTATTTTGAAAAAAAAATTGAAATACATTTCATGGAAAAAAATTAAAAACATTTCCTATAAGAATTAACCTTTTAAAATTTCAAGGGAATATTTAATGGAACTATGTCTGCTAAATTCACACATGGAGTACAAGATAAAAAGAAAATTCCTTTTACATGGTAAAGGATATAAAAAAGGTTTTATTCAGAAAGAGTTTAGAAGAATCCATTGAAAAAAATATGAAATTAAAAAAGGGTGAAAATTTATTTAATAAATAATTATTGAAATGTTAAAAAAAATGAAAAACATTTTTGAATATTATTTTTTAAAAAAATGGACTAAAAGGGAAATGAGGTCATCTTTTTTGAAATAATTTCTAAAACATTTATAGTACCAATGATTTTAGAAATGGTTCTATTTCATGGAAATTTTAGTTAATAACTATTGTAGAAAAAAGAGGTTCCCTTTATTTAATCATGTTTAAATAATATCCTCTAATAGAAATTCAAATGTAAAAAATCTCGAACAAAATGTGATCGTGAAGTAAACTCATGAAAAGCACAATATATTGAGATGTGAATCGATCAATAAATAGATTATTTGTGTCAAAATTAAATCCACATTAACCAAGTTGAAATAAAATTTTAGATTTTAAAAATTTATTACATGCATAAATCATTGAATATTTATGAAAATGGGGATGTATTATAACCCAGTAAAAAGGAATTGGGTTATGAAATTATTTACCACCTAATAATATCAAATTTAAATACCCATATAAGAAATAATTAAAATTTTAATGAAAAATAAAATTAATTTAAAATAATCTATGATATAAAATATCAATATTATTAGTATATATATCACACGAAAGATTTAAGTGGTGAATATGACATTTATCTCACAAATGTAAAAAGGGTGATGTAGAACCCATAATTCATGGTTACTTTTTGATTATAATCCACATTAAAGAAATTATATCAAATGAAATATTAAATAACTAGAATATAAATTAATTAATGATATAGAATTCAATAGTTGTAGTATATATAGCACATAAAATAAATAAGTGTTGAAAGTGGTTTATGCGTCATATAAAGAAATGGGGGACTATAATCTTACACCGTAGGTTTCCTTTGGTGGTAACATCAATTATTATCTTGTATAATGGTTTTATTAATGTAAATAACTTATAAAATAAATATTAAAATATTTATAATATTATATATTAACTATTTAAGTGTTAATTACCTAGTTTTTCATGTTTGTTTTCTCTTGTTATTTTTTGTCTTATTTTTTCAGTCATTATTTCATGATCTAAAGAATGTAAAACATTATGACAATATCATATATATTTATTATATATGTGTTTACAATAATCCATAATTTTTATAGATTATAAATTAAATGCAGCGTTCTTGGATATGGTAGATCGTATGCACGCAAGAAAGCCAAATTCATTTTTTTGTATTTAAAAGAATCCAAAGTAAAAGATATATATTCATATTATAATTAAAATATCATTTTTATGTCATATATTAAACATATTTTTTTAAACATACAATAAATGTTTCGTATATAGTATGAACGAGTCTCATTGCTTTGATAAGGTGGTAGTCCACACTTCAAAAAAAGATGTTAACATATTTACATAAAATAGAATGTTTAAAAGTATTTGTACTAAAAAAATATATAATTATTAATAAAACATAAATTTCATATATATCATATAAAAATAGTGTTTCTATCATAATTCCCAGCCCTGATAGGTGTTTAAAACAAGTGAAAAACATCATTTCAAAAGGCGGTAGTTCACTATACATGAATGGTAAGTGTGTTACACATTAGATATATGATTATGTATGTGTAGTTATAACCCATAGAATAAAAGAATATTAAAAATATTTAGGATAGAAATGTCATATATAATCATGTAATAAGATTGTTTTATCGGTTGGATAAAGAAATAAAATGAATCTGATCGTTGATGAATGTTACATCATTTTTGGGTAACTCCTTCTGATTTATACCAAAATACATCATTGATTATATTTATGACCAGGATGAGGATTAGAGATTCAAATAAAGGATTTGGATAAAATATTGTACTTGTTTATTAACTATAATATGGTCTTGGTGATATGAATATGTGGATGGGGTGAGTGTTTTTTGTAGTAGAAGAGTAGTAGCATTAGTATACATTGTTTACGGTAATTCAACACAAATTATTGCTTTGTAATGTGGCACCATTATTATTCTTAATTATATAAAATTTAGAATAGGTTCTATCTATTAACATTAAATTTATTTTTGAATTTTTTCTAGGTAATTAAGACCCTTATTTTTTAGGTTTAATCTTGGTTTAAGATAATTTTCATCTTAAGCGTTAGAATTAATTTTAATCAATTTAACTAGAATTTTTTTGTAAAAACTAATATGAAATTATTAAAAATCTTTAATTATTCAGAATAAAAATTTTAAATCCATTTTTATACATTCCAATCACATAATTTCCTAAAATTAATTTAATATAGATCCTGTACATGTGATGACAATAAAAGTTTTTGATGTAAAATGATCAAAAATGTTCTATGTTTTCATATTAATTTTCATATTAAATTCTGTTAAAATGACCTAAATTGGATTCATTGAATTGTAATTGAATTAATTAAACTATAAATCCAATATAAAATACAATTTAATATATAATTTACTTTCATGAAAAAGTTGTTCTCAATTTAAATAATTAGTTTTCTCTATTCAACAAATAATTAAACATCACATAAAAATAAAAAAATAACCTCTAATATAATTATAATGTAATAATTTAAAAAATTAATCTTATTTTTACAAATATTGTATATAAAATGTTCCAAAAAAATTCAAAATTTTTTCCCATCAAAACGAGATTAAATTTCCATTAGAATAATATAGGTTTTTTATCTAATTTTGTGTTTTCTCTTATATTATGAATTTGAAATATATTTGATGAATTTAATGAAATATTATTAGATATATAATATATATATTCTTATAATTTAGTTAATACTATTCAATACTACCAATTTAATATATAGGATATATCATCATATATTAAATAACAATATTTTAATAGCATATTATCATTTGGAAAAATTCGATTTTACATGTAACACAATAAATTTAAGAAAATGATTGTCGTGTATATCACAAACTAACTAAAAAGTTCAATCAATACAAGCTATATCATATATCTAATTTATTTAAATAGTTATTATATTGTAAACTATCATGATATAAAATTTCATTACATGTTTCGTGTTTCATGTCATACATGTTATTAAGTAAAATGTTCTTATTTTATAATTTCGGGCTATTATAAAATCCCCAAAATTAATTTAATTTCATATTATTGATTTAAAAATGTCCTAGATAATATTTTTTATGATATTTATTATTTTTAAATGCCACATCATGAGAATAGTTCATAAAACATTATTTAGAAAAGAATGAATGTGAAAAACAAATATCACATGAGATAACATATAAGTAGGTCTCTATGTATAATAACAATTGTTTAAGAAAAAGATTGTTCTATGGAGAAAAGGTATAAATATTTATTGGGAGTAATCGATTATATGAATATAAAAAAATAAAACTATCAATTGAATTTTGAAATCATCGAATTGATAAATATGTGATCATTTAAAATATAATCTGTTTAAGAAAATAATGTATTATAACAACATTGTATTTTAAGATAATTTTATTAATATTGTGTAATTCATTCATTGAACATGAATATAAGGAAATATACATTCTTTAAATATTTCTATGATCACTATTTTATCCTTTGGTTGTGCTTTGAAAAATTTCAAATTTGTCTCTTTACTATAAGAAATTTATATCCAAAAATGATTTTCTATTAATGAAGAACATAAATAAAATATTAATTAACCTTAATTACAATATAAGATTGAAATGTGTGTCTAATTGTATCTAGATATTCTCATATGTAAATATGGTTGATACATTTATCTTTAAAAAAAATTAAACACTATTAGTTTATCATTAAAATTTATTTGTAAAATTTTTTAACTAAAAATAGTAACACATTAACTAGGACATCACATAGGGTAGCAGTTGGAATTAAACCATTATCATCATTTCGTCATGAGTTTATGTCTTTTACCCTTAGAGAAATTGATGGGGTGTTACCCTACATACATGATTTCATTTTTTATAACCATATTAATTATTATTTTAAAAATATTTATGATGGAGATCCTTGAAATTTAATTGTTAAATATAATTTTTACAAATGTTTTAAAAGAAAACAAAAAAAATAATAATTCAATAATATTATTTAGAAATAAGTCTCTACTTGGTCATTATTTTATTCTTTATTAGAGGAAATTAACTTGGGTAATTCTTTTATTCCCACATTTAAGGAAAAAACTATAAAGAGATCCTTATGATGATATTTTTTTTCTTTCACTGTACTTTTCATTTTTTCTCATCAATTATTTTTTCTACGCCCTTCATGCCAACACATCATTTCCAACTTAATTGAGAAACATTGATCAGTGTATCCATAATAATTTTTAAATGATGGTAATCAATAGCTTGTTTCTCTATATAATAAACCAATAAAGCTATTATAAACACCCATAAAACTTTTATTTGTTGAGTATGAGAGTTAGTTATTGTATAAAGTTTTAATTATGTTTTGGGAAAATGAGTTGTGAAAAACATGATATCATTTACTACTATAGACACATCAGTTTTTATCATTTTAACCAAATTTTTGTTCATTTTAAGTGTTTATATGACCCCGTTAGGTCACAACTATTGACTAAAAGTATGGAGCATAGTTTGATAAAAAATACCCATAATAATAAAAAAGATTAATCATTTATAGGATTTCTAAAACGTGAAACCTTATTATACATCTAATACACCTTTAGTTTTACCTAGGTAATTTATATTCATTTTATATTCCAAGACATCCTATTTTTTTCAAAATAAAATTTAAATTATCCTATTAATATCCATTTTGAATGTTATGCTATGTAATTCTTGATTTCATATAATTGGTTTTGATCGAGTATGAAATGATGTAAATTTTCAGATTTTTTACCCTTAAGTATATCAATTTCATAACCATGCCAATTTTATTATCTAGAAAGAGATGTATTTCTTGGAAAACCACATAATATCTATATAGAATACCTCCTTTTTTCATAAAAATTTCATTACATTATACACAGTTGGGGAAATTTTATTATTTAATTTCATGACAAAAAATTACATAATACATGAAAAATTAAAAAACTATTCTAAAAAAACATGAAACACTTTTTCAAGGTGCATCCAAATTAACTTTATGGCATCTCATATCATATGGGACATACATAAAAGAAAATCATGATAATAATTTCCATTAAGGAAAACAAGAGAATCACATTGCATGTGTTCATGTGAAATATTGATAGGAACATAGGGAATATCATAAGGTCACGAAAAGAGAAAAATATGAATATCACAATAAAAAAAATTAATCATTACATGGAAATGTGAGGAAAAAATTTAAATGACACATTAATATTAATATCATGAATTTTTTTCAATGTGAGGATATAAAAATAACAAAGGTTATTCACTAAGGTATCATAAAATATGTCAAAACTAAAGATTAAATTAATTACCCAATGAACTAGACTGCATTCAAGTTGACCCCTTTATATGTATTATATAATTATATAAAAATATATAAATATAAAAAACATTATAAAAAACCAACATATAATAAATGAAATAGCTTTCACATCAAATTCAGGGTGTTTTAAATAAATTTCTTAAAGACAACATCTTTCTGTCATTATTTTTCCCATGAAAAAGAAAGGTGGGTTTAATGTTTGATAATACCATAACAAAATATATCATTTTTATATATTGGTTAATTAACCTAGAAAAATAAAGTGGTTTCGGTTTTCAAAAATTATAATAACTGAATTTCTTGAGAAAAAGGGTGAAATGATGAGAATAAAATTCTACCGCATAACGATTATGAAAATTTGTTTTAGAAAAAATAGAAAAATGTGAGGGAAAGGGTATCACACTCATAAAATAATATTAATAATTTCATAGGATAATAAAATTTATATAAGAACAACGTTTGGATATTTAAAAGAAAAACGAAATAAATAATTGAATTTAAAAGAAAAAATAGTTTGATATTTCACTTACCTAAAATAATTGATCCAAAAAACATGAGGATTGGGAGATGGGGGATTGATGAAATCCTGGGAAGAATACATGGGAGTAAAAACTATCATAGAATCATTTTGGATGAATTGGTAGTGAATTTTAATGGGTATATGGGTTGGAATATATTACAAAATAAGAGGATTAGATTATTTATTTCTTTGGACACCTATGTAGTGGAAACTGAAAAACCAAGGGCTTGACCGTGGTATTTTATCATGGGATTAAAAAAATGGGAGAAAAAATATGTTATTATAATTTAAAATAGTTTTCCATAATGTTATATTACTTTTTATGTCATTATACCATAATTATGAAGTCATTGAACTTACTAAAAAACCAAATTGTATTTTTTCAATTCCAAAAAAACTTATTTAATTTAGAAAAATATAATAAATTTACCCTAACCTAATTTAAATACAATTATTTTATCAATTATAATCATTTTATCATAATAATTATCAAAATATGAGAAAAATAACTTTTAAATATAAAAATCATTATTAATTAAAAATATTAGCAGATAAAAAATGCATAGTGATAATTTTGATACTTAAAATAAAATATTTTTTTATATTTTATATATAAATTGGAGGGTTTTAATCATATTATATCCTTAAAATAAAAATTATTAGTGATAAATTAGTTTATTAATATAATTATATATTTTTTTAAAAGTACATTTTTTTCCAAAAAAACAATTTTTCAATTTTTTCATACTTTTATTAAAAAATAATCTCCGAACGGAACTGATGAAATTAAAATGTATTTTATAAAATATGATTAAACTTAAAGTAACTATGGTAAGGAAACATGACCCCTTATAACACCCAAATATGGAATGAGGGTAAGGTGTCTGATGGTGATACATTCATGGGGTGGCTCGACTAACATCGCTCATGTTTTAATTTCTTCAATCTTCAACTTACCCGTTATACTATTTTATTCCAGGATCATTTTTTGAACCTTGGAAAAGGCTTGGTCATGGGTGAATCCTAGTAATGCTACCAGTCCCATGTTATGAAAAATGGGTTTCATAGGGAATGACTCTATAAGTTGTTTCCATCATTTCTTTTTCACAATTAATTATCCTTTATCATAAATACTTATAATAAATAATTATAATGTTAAAATTTATTGTCAAGAGTGTAATTTCAAATATTCATATTTATAAATAGTCATAATTTTTCAAAAGTCATATAATGATCAAAACATGATGGTAACATATCAATATATACTTTTTTTATTGTTCATGAGATATAAATTTTTTTAATATAATATAACACATATTTTAAGGAAATAATTATCATTAAAAAAAATTAGATTATTAAACTCTACATTAAAAAACTAATAGAATTTTATTCTACACTTATCCAAAAAAATTTACTTGGGGTTATGTTCTCGAATCATTTTTTTCTATAATTAGTTCCCATGTTATCTACTAAACATCCTCTTATACAAACTATTGCCACCTAACCATAGAATCCCAAAGATGGTGTCTATTATCATTACATTAAAATGATTACAAGGAATCAAATCTCAATAGAATGAAGTGGTTAGTAATCATGGTAATCCAAACACATTCACGAGTATTGTATAAAAAAATTATACACTGATTAAAAACAACATTCAGATAGGAGGCTAAATTTATTTAATATAGTTTATCATTGAATATCATTATTAGTAAACTTATTGAATTCAAGGAGAAAGAGAAAAAAATAAGTGTGATATCAAATTATCATTTTCGGTCAATTATAGAGGAATAATTAATTAATTAATTATAATAGTCAATATATAAAGGTAATAACTGAATACACTGTACATGTAATCAATATACTATCAAGGAAATGTATATAAAATATGGAAAGGTAAATAACTGAACACACATTCCACTTAAATAACAGGAAAAGGAATAGCTAGTATGACAAGGCAAATAACTGAAAAATGTTCATCATAATGAATAAATTGAGAATGAAATGCATCGATAGATTTTTTTCATAGTGAAGACATATTGGATATTAATAAATATATCATAAATAATGAAATTATTAATTATTTGATTCTATGTTTCCTATGTACATGGTGATTATACCCTCAATACCTTTAAAAAAATAGTTTATAATATTTTGGAAAAAATGCAATTAGCTTTTTCTAGCTAAATGATTTTGTTGTATGAGATTATCGATGCTTCAAGGGGCTATTTATGACTAGGGCCAACCCATTTTGTACCTACCAAAAGAATTTCTCATATATATATATTTATTTATTTCATGATCAATATAACTTATCAAATATATTCACTAAGTAAAAGATGTAGACTTATCAATATTTCCACAGATATAAAATAACTCTCAATGTACTCACTTTATGTAAAAATGTTATAATTTTTGGTAAATAATCATATCCACGATAAATGATATAGATATTTAGGGGAAATTAAATGTTCAATGTTTATAAGAAATTCAATATTTCAAGGGGTCTAATAAAGGAATCAAGGAGGTGAATTTTAATACTATAATTATGAAAATAAATCATAAACTACATAAAGAAGAATAAGGATAATATTAATAAAAAATATCCATAGTGTAGTAAGGATATATGTTTTTTTGTTTATGAATATAAATACTATCAAAATATTTTATACAAATAGTATTGAAGAAAATATACATTTCAATTTGAAACTATTTTTAAAATAATTTTCATTTAAAATATGTTTTAAAAATATTTCCACTACGAAATGAACTTTCAAACATGAAAAGGATGTTTCAATGAAATTATGGTAGGTAAATTCATACAAGATATTCAATGTAAAAATAACATTCCATTTGTACAATAAAAAAGTTAAAAATTCATTTTTCAGAAATATAGATCGATATAATTTAGAAAATTTTCTAAAATTTAAAAGGTTTCAAAATTAAATTAATAAATACTTTTCAACTATTTTAAAACAGTATTTGAATAATTTTTTGAAATCATTGTTTTTTAAAGAAAACATTTTCTCTGATTAAATGAGAAAAGATATCGGTTTTTCATGAAAGTATTTTCTAAAAAATATTGATAACCAAAGAGTGAAAAAATGGTACTATTAATTGTAAATTTTCTTGAATAAAAATAAGATAATAAAACTAATTGTTTCTAAATAATTTAAAAAAATTGTCCTCTAATAGAAGTTCATGTGTGAATAATCCCAAACAAAATGAGATTATGAAGTAAACCCTTGAAAATACCATAACATTTTTGTGTGAATCAATTAATTAAAAGATTCTGTGTGTCAAATGTCCATCCATGTAAAATAAGTGTAAATAAAAAAATATGTGTTAAAAAGTTATTATAAACATAATCTTATAATATGAATGATATTGAGGATTTATTATTACCCAATGAAATGAAACAGGTTATGAAATTATTTACCACTTGGTGAATTTTAATTCATATAGTCTTCGATAAAATAATTAAAATTGAAATAAAATATACCATAAAGTTAAAATAATTCATTATATAATATATCAAAATTGTTACTAGTTACAACACACAAAATATTTAAGCATTGCAAAGTACATTTATATTACAGATGTAAAAAATGAGGTGAAAATCCCATACTATATAGTAACATTTCAATTATAGTTCATATGATAGAAATAAAATCCAAAAAATCTATAAATTCTATGAAGTTAAATTAATTTATGATATAAAATAAAATATTTTCTGTATATAGGCCACACAAAATAATTTGGTGGTAAAAATGTTGTATGCCTCATAGAAATAAATGTAAGACAGGAATCTGTATCATGGCATTTTCTATTGGGTAATCATCCATTAAACTTATGTAAAATAGTATTAATTATGTCACTAACTTATAATATAAACACATTCAGATTTATAGTATCATATATTAACTTATTATAATATCGTACTACCTATTTGTTAATAATTATCATTATTTTCACTTTTTTTGTGTTAATTTCCATGAATTTCTTGTATGTTTTGAGTTATTATTTTATTATTAAATATATCATGATTTAATTATATCTATAAATGTAAAACATATAGTAAATATCATATATATTTTATAGCTAATCGTTTATAATAATCCATAATATCGGTGGATAAGAAATGAAATTCACCGTTCATGGAGATGGTAGGCCTCACGTACACATGGGGACTACTTTAATTTCTATTTATTATTTAAAAAAATAATATAGAATGATATATATGTATAAAATAATTCAATTTTATTTTTAATGTAATATATGTCCCATGTTTTTATTAAAATCAGCCTTTATGTGTTCCATGTGTAGTATGAATGTGTCGAATCTCTTTGAGGATGAGGCATTCTACACTTCCACAAACAATGTTATAATTCTTTCAAAAAATAGATATAATGAAGGTATGTGGTATATAAAAAATAAATAAGTATTAAAATGAAATAAATAAAATTTAAGACTAGTTTTTAAATTATAAAATCCAACAATGAATGGTGGCAATGTAAATATGAATGACATCATTTTGTGAGGTTGTAGTTCTCCATACATGAAAGGTTTGTTCATTACCAATACGATGGAATTTTGTATAAGTTTTGGTAGAAAACATAGAGTAAAAATATATATTATATTTTGGATAGTGGGTTTATTATATAATCATGGGATAATAAGACTTGAGTTTGTGGTGATTGAAATAAAATGAAAGTGATCGCTGAAGAATGCTACCTCATTTTAAGGTGACAACATTAGGTTAACACAAAAAGACTTATTTAGTTAGATTTATTAATAATTTGGAACTTATATGTTCATGGGTTAAAATTGTGGAAATTTTTTATTAGAGTTAAAATGATCTAAAGGTCACTAGAGTTGTGAATAATTAGTAGGGGTGAGTGCCTTTTCATATTGGGGGTGGTGTCTCATTCTTGTCAATTTTTTAAATGGGAATTCAATCGAAATTTTCTTCAATTAATGTGTAACAAATAATAGTAAAAAATTATATTCATGTTTGTATATGTTCTAAATATAAAAATTAAATTGAATTTGGAAAACTATAAAAGTCAATGTTGCCCATATTTTTAACATTTAGCCCTTTGTTTGACAATTTTTTCTCTTAATCGTTCTCATAAATATTAATCAATTTCATAAATATTTTTGGTAAAAAACAACGTTTATGCTATTATATATCATAAATAATTCATATTCTTATTATAAAATAGAAATTTCTAAATTATAATAAAACAATTATTCAAAATTAATTTCAAATTAATCCTAGAGATAGGACGATAATACGAGTTTCATATGTAAAATACTCAATAAATGACTATGTTTTTATGTTCAATTTCATTTTGAAATTTAGTATAATGTCTTAAATAGTATTAATTTGTGTAAAATTGAATAAATTAATCATTTAAATCAATATAAAATATAAATTGAAACTATAAATTTTTTACAAGAAAAATTAGTTTTCTATTTAATTTCATTATTTTTCACTATTCATTAAAAAATCTACTTCTCTGAAAAATAAAAAAATCACCCAAAGTTAATTTCAACATTAGTATTTCAAAAACGTAGATTATTATGTAATATAATATATATTAAATTCCATATATTTAGTTTATAATAGGTTCCCCATAAAAAGGTAGTAAATTTTTCTAAGAAAAATATAGGTTTTTATGCATAATATTTGGTTTTCTCTTATCATGTGAATATAAAATACATTGGAAGAATGTAAAAAATTTTTATTAGATAATATAAATATATATTTTACTAATTTAGTTCAAAATATTTCTGACCACCAATTTAACATCTAGATTTTTTCTAATTATTTTAAATAATAATATTTTAATAATATATATTTTTGTTCTATTGAACTTAGTCTTTTCTGTATTGAAGGACATTGAAGAAATTCTTCATTTATTATAATGATTGATAACTTAGTATTATGTGAATTTCAATATATATTAAAAAAAATTATTTTTAATGTTAATTATATTATAAAGCCTCAAGATATTATATTCTGTTACCTGCTTGGTGTTGTGTATAATACATGTTACTGAAAACAATATTCGTATTTTATAATTTTGGGGCATTACAGCTTATATGATAGATTGTGTCCCCATATAACTCATGAAATTTGTTTGAACCTGATATATAATATAGGATGGGTGGATCTATATTGTGCTAAAATGCATTGAATAATCTTCATTTCATTGATAGAAATGAAAAATTGATTTTCCATTTTTATTCTCCTTGGGATTTAGTTGGGATCAACTTATTTTTGACATAGGTTGTGAATATGATTCTCTATATAGACTAAAATGGGATTTAGTTAATTTCTAGTGGGTTTTAAAAGATTTATTTATAAAAAATGTTCGTGTTTTATCATGTGAGGTGAAATTATTTTATTAACTTTATAAATATTGAGATAAAGGTAGAAATTTCATTGGTTTTCATGTTTTTCATATGACTAGTATATTTCACTAATGTATATCCCTTACCGACCATCTTCTAATCATAATATAGTTTTATAATTATTTTCATAGGGTTTATGGATGGTAAAACGAAAATAATATGTCTTGTTTGATGTTATTAATATTATTCGTTAAAATAAAAACATGTTTTAATTTAATTATTTTATTTTATGAAAAAAATGGATACTGAGTAGAATTGTCCACATTATAATATATAATATTTTTATGCAAGAGTTATAACCAAATTTTCAAAAACTATAAATGTAAAATCTCTTTTTAAGGACAATATATTCAATAATAGTCTCAATACACGTTATTATGTGATGTTTATGGGTTTGTAGTTACATTCAAATAATTGATCTGTCATAATGGTGGTGAATTCAATTAATGCTGCAATTGTGAAAATAAATATTTTGGTCACATCTTCTTTAAAATTATCCATGAATAGAAAAAAATAATATTATTCTTCTTAAATCATTTTTTAAACATATAATATTGGTAAAATTTATTTTCAATATCATTTAAAGATATTTAGAAATATTTTGGAAAACTTATATATAGAAGAACATTTTTTTCTAATAGTAAATAAAATTAAGTTCATCTTTTAATAAAAACATTTTATGATTCATTTTAAATTCAAAATAGTGAAAATTAGTTTTAAAACATAAAAATTAATCAAATGTTCACATGATATGATAATAACAAATTAATTTATGATATCAGGACAATATTATTTACCAATGGAAATTCATGCTTAAATATTACCAATTAAAATGTAATTGGGACATAAATCCCTTATCACATTCAAAACATTAAAATTTTAATAAACATGAAAGAAAAACATCATATTAAATAATAAATATATTTATAAATATAATATTCATTAAATAATATGTAAAATTAATTGTATATACACCTCATAAAATAATAAAGGCGCATAAAATAAAAATATATCCCAATGAATGAAAATTTGAGACTAATAACCCTTACAGATATCTTATTATTGTATTTTTAATTAATAAAAGGAATTATTATGTGTATAAAATGTATATCCACAAAAAGATAGATAATAAATAATTAAAAAATCATAACTTCACACATAGTCAAGTTTTAAAAAAAAATAATGAACTTTTATAGCCCATTGAAATGAAATTGAGGTAAGAAATCCCATACCACATTTTAACATTTATCTCAAATCCATTTGGAGAAAATAATTTCCATTTAAAAATAAAATATCAAGAATTGTTATGTATTCATTTTATTACTTGAATAGTGATAATACACACCCTATATAATAGAAATTAGGTATATAACATTAAAATTTGTCTCAATAAAGGAACATTGAGATGAAATATCTTACCTCATGCCTAGATATTCAATGTATTCCCTTAGATCCACTTTTATATACCTCTTAGAATTTTATTACCTTATATTTAGACCATTTTTTTCTTTTAATTCAATGAAATATTTACCAAAATAATTATTTAAATTCATTTTTGTCATTTTGATGATATTCAGCACATTTGTGAAAAATTACTTCTATAGGATGACTATTTTCCAAGATGTATTTGTTTTATAATATCCAGAAAAATAATCAAGATATAATTATTATTCTCTTACATAAATTATACTTTTCATAACAGTCATGTAAAATGGATATGAAAAATTAAATAAGTAAAAATCATTATAATGAATTGAATGTGAAGACTATTATCAAATTAAAAAATTATTATAATATCCTAAATAACAAAATATTTATTTAATTACACAAATACATAGAATCCTTATGATGTGATTGTGAAAAATTAATCAAATCACCTTCTGGGGGTTGTAATCTGTGAATACACATGAATGACATTATCATCTTTCATATGATCAAAATTTTAGAAAATTCATGATATATTAACTTTAATAATGACAATTATGTCATTAATAACATATATTTTAATATATATATTCACTAAATACATCATTATAATCATCTCTGATATGAAATTATAGAGAATGAAATAAATCTTTTCACATGGTTATAGTATTCCTTAAAAATGAATAATAGATTAATTTCCAATATAATTGAAGAGGAGTTGTATATTGGTTATGCTATTAAAATAACAACATATTAGTATTGGTAATATAGTACAGTTATTATTTCAGTATGATTGAAGACGGTTTGATAGTGGTAGAAAAATAAATAAAAGTAAAAGATTTTGTTAATATATATACCACTTATTTGGATAACATAATTTTCATTATACCTTGAGCCCTCAATGTATGGTATTCATCAAAAAATAAGAACTCTTTAACCTGAAAAAATATGTAATGAATGCATTTTTTTGGGAATTTGGTGAAGTATTTGGTTATTTATGTTTTAGTAAAATACGAGATTATGTAAACTTTTATATTGAGTGTTTGGGAACTTTTTGAATTAAATACATTATTATATGAATATATATTTATCATGTTGTAATAATGGTTCCATAATTATATAATTTTATTATAGTAAGAGGGTGATGATGAGTCCTCTCATCGAATAATATTTGGACATGTTTAGATCATGTTTTCACCCAAGTCTCCATGTTTTATCCCCCATTAACCTGGTTAAAAATTACTATGATATAAATGTTTTTGAAAATTTATTTATGATGAAATTAAATATGAAAAGGAAAATGACCCATAAATTGGTCATGGTCTATATATAAACCCATGTACAATTAAATTTGCAGAGTATATGAATTAAAAAAACTATTAGAAAAACTATTTTTTTATAAATTATCATTAATGTCATTTTGGAATATATTTTCATAATTTGACTTAAATTATATATTTTTTCTGTATATAAAAATTTATTGGGATATTAGGGAATACATCAAACTAATTAACTAGATAAAATTGAAAAAAATGAAAAAAATTTAAATTTCAAACCAAAAAATCTCACCCTTCTATTTCAATTTTAAATTGTATCCACCAAAGATGAAATAGATGTTTCATGATGTGACAACTCATTATAGAATATTTTTTGTTAGCCTTGACCACATACCCCTCTTTTTTCCATGCCAACATCTCCCAATAATCCTCCATTAGTATCACACCCCTAATGTAACTGATCTCCATCCACATCACACAACTCATCAGCGCTAGTGAGACCATTACTCCTGGGATAACCATACCATCAACCGCCATCCTTGGTAATACATACCAGTCCATCATAAAACCTATCAAAAACCACCTCGAACATCCCCATCGATAATGACCAAACCACCAATAAAACAAAAAAACAATCACCAACACCATCTCTATCATATATTCCATGAACCAAATCGGGGAACAATCACATCCACAAGTAATATTTTCTTTAAACACATTATCCAACAATTGGGACCATTAGGAATCATCCAATAGAATATCATCCATGAAACAAGACATAATGTTTTAACATAATTTTTTATTTAAAACTTGACAAATTCAATGTAATTTGAATAAAACCCATTATAACATATGTAACACCCCGAGCTTCCACGATGCGCCTCTCTTTCAATAATGCAATAGCTTGAATTGTACGCAAGTTCGAGTTATAACACACCGTGACTAATCAATGTAGCCATTATGAATAGTAATAACCACCTTTTAAAATTATAGAAATTTTATATTTCAAAATGGACTTCATTTTAGTATTCGTAATATCGAAATTATCCTAAGTAGAATTTTTTGTAATTTTCTGAGAACTTCCAATTTTTATGAATAGTGAAAATTACTTAAAAACTACTTTTTTAATCAAAGTATTTTATAGTGATAAATTATACTATTGAGTGGTTTTAAAGTATAATTAGAATATATTTTTACCATTATATCCAATGGTGGTCTTTATAATTAATTTCACTTTGAAATTGGACATAAACAATTGTCAATCTTTTGATATATATTGTTTCTAAAAAACACACTATTTGTTGTGACAGCGGGAATTAATTATAAAATTAATTAATGCAACTTATATGTTTGGAATTTTGTAAAATAGACATCATTTTTGGATTTGTAATATCAATTATAGCTTAGGGAGAAATTTTGGCACTGTTCTGAAAAACTTCAATTTTGATGAATAGTGAAACCACTAAGTGGTAGTTAAAAAACTGATTTTTCGTTTTACTGAAACATTACCACTTCTGTGATTTGATTTTAAAAAATTCTACATACATGGTTTTCATTTGGAAGTAAAATGTGGTTCAATTGTATGAAAATAATTTTTTGGTGAATAGTAACTTTTATGTTTAATTAATCGCTATTAAAGGTAATTAGTGAAAATTAAGGTAAAAATGGTATTATAAAACTATGAAATGAACTTTACACTAGTCCTAACACTATTGGATGAGTCATGTCCGACCAAGACAATACATGGGTCAACATGGGGACCCCATGGAGCAAATTTGGTAGGAAAATGACATAAATAACTTTTATTTAAAGTTAAAATAAAAATGTCACAAACATAAGTTGTTTTACTAAAACGATTTTAAATGGGGTTATACAAGTCATAGTTTTGACTATAAATATTCATTATAAATATAAAAAGATTTACTACATCATGATATATTTATTATAATATTTAGACATTAAATAAATTAAATTATTTATGACACCATGATGATGCAGCGATTACCTCATTAATTAACGATTTAAATAAAATCAATGGATAATGTAAAATCTAAGGCTTACAATTGTCAAAACCGTATTGTATGAGGATATTTAGAACACTTATCACCTTATCCTCGAAATATATAATTGTGGGACCTCTAAAATCCGAAAAGTATCTCATAATAATGTAATATTTCCGTACTTTCCAAGAGTGCCCCTCCTCTCCACTTATAAAAGGCCCCCACCACTACCACCTTATTCACACCTTCAAGCCATTTGTCTCGGCCAACCTCTGCCCAAATACTCTCCCAACTTCCATCCCTTACTCCTAGAAGCCTCACATTGGGCAGAATTCTTCCCAAGGAAGCATTTGGCTCAAGTCAACAAGAGTTACCAGATTTTAAGGTAATCTCTTCTCTTGTGTTATTTTATTTTATTTTTCTTCTCCAACCCCCTAAACACATTTTATTCATTTATTTTGTAAAAACACCAGTTTCCTAAATTTACTAGTATGTTTTCATAACAAGGATTCGAGCTACACATACACGCACCTACATCTAATGGTTAAAGAACATACTGTTTCTGTGGATGGCGAATTTTTTCCTCCCGAAACAATGATTGTTGAACACTCATATAACACCTCTAATGGTGGCCATTATGATGAAAATATTTTTATATATGATATATATTATGTTTTTGTTTTCCTGATGATTTTTTATTTTTCATTTATGGCATACCTTTATGGTTTCCATTATGGGTAAACGCGATATTTTCATTTTAGGAAATGCGGACTACCGCCCCTCAAACTGATTTGAATCGTTAATACCGTATGTGGGATGTATAAAGGATGGAGAAAATTTTATTATACACTATATTATACTGGAATTATGTTATACAGTTATATCATTATGATTTCATTCCATTAAATACGAAATAAAAATGAAAGTAGCGTTCATGCGTACGTAGGGCTTACCATCTCCATGAACGGTGCATTTCATTTCTTACCTCTAAATGTTACGTAATATTATAAATGAATGTATATACTAGAAATATATTATATATATGATATCTAAATCATGAATATAATTCTGGATATAATGGATATTTCACCACATTAACAACTTGTAATTATAACAAGTTTATTTTTGACTGAAGTACCAAAGATCGACAAAACGACCATTATTAACTTAAATAATTACATAACATTCATAACATGGTAATAAGTGATATAAAAGGAATAAAAAACTTGAAAAAGGTTCTTAAGAAATAATAAATTAACTCTAGTTTATTATTCAGGAGGTTAAAGGACGGTCGAGTCAAGATAGGATGCAAGGTAAGGGAACTTCTTAACCCAATTTCTATTCTTTGGGTTAATCTCCTACTTTCAAATTATGTCATGATATTATTATGTCCTATCTTGTATTTGTACTTTATTTATATGTAACTATAGTGAATACACATAATAGACCTACTTTTATAAAAAAATGGTCTTTGTAAGGGTCTTCGTCTCAATCTCCTTTCATTGAGCCATATTTTGTTTTATACACAACATTCTTTTATACGGTGTATAAACCCCTTTGAATTTTACGTTTATTCAAAAGGAATATTTTTTATACGAAGAGTTTTACTAGATGAAAAAAAGGGAATTTTTTTCTTGCCGTACATATGCGGCGACAACGACTTCTCCGCCGCCGTGACCATTATTTGAGTTTCGGCTTCCTCTACAAGCAGTAACGTTTTTTAATGAAAAATAAATAAAATGTTTTGACTTTATTTTATTTTAGTATTGAAAATGGTTTTGAAAGTGTTTTTATTATATCAATGTGTTGTATTTATATCTTGTGATGGAAGTGTTGAAATCTTATGTTTCCTTTATGCATGTTTTATGTGATACAATTATGTTATGGTTTATGATATGTTTAAACCTGTTCATATGAGGAATGCATTGGACTTAATAAGTGACGGGTGGAGCCCGCTATAGCTCCTCAATGCATCGGTAGGTCTCATGAGAAAAACTATTGTCTTGGCACGAGGCCTTGACAAAATCTTATTTGTGGTCTTGGCACGAGGCCTTGACTATGTGGTTATGATAGTCTAGAATTATGCATTCCATCATTATGAAAGTGGTTATTGATATTGCATGAGATTTTTCGACTAGTAGAATATCAATGTGAGTAAGTAAATGGCATTATTTAATTTAATTTTTTCCATATTATGTTGAAGATCAAGTTTAGAAAGGATTTTGTTTTAGTTATACATTGCCTTATATGTTAATGTTTATTTATGAAAGCTTCCGCAATATTGTTATCCTTACTGAGCATCTGAGCTCACCCATTTCAAAGTTTTAATATTTTCCAGGATGTGAAGAAGTATTTTATGAATGACCTGCAGGGATAGTCAGAAGAGGATATGAGTGTGGACTATGAAGACTTTTTTTATTGTAGTTTTTCACTTTATGATGTAATGTAACGTTTATGAATATATCGAGTGTTTCCAAGGCGTCTAAACAAATCGGTCTTTCGAGGCATGATTTTTTGTGATCATGCCAATGTTACAGAGTAATGCACCGACTCTAGGTAGCTGGGGTCGGGGCGTTACAGTTGGTATCAGAGGCAATTTAGTACTAACCTTGGAAGCTATATTTAGATAAACTCTGATTAGAGCACATAGGCCAAAGATAGACATTGAGGATTAGTATAGAAAAACGTCCTAGAATTTTGGTATTATAGAGATGTTGTGATTTTTCTGAGAAATACATCACTGTCTGGATACGAGCAGGTAAAGGCAGCTCTGGCACAGATGTACCTAGGTGTAAAACCCGAAAACACCGCTTTGATCTAGACTCGAATGGGAACTGGTGCACGACAATGGGCCTTGCTGCACTCTAGGTTACGACACTCCCGGGGGATATGCTTAGGATAATTCTCATTTTCATTACAAACCACTATGAAGGGTTATGATTATATAATTTCTCAAAGAAAAGATTTTTATGATTATGGATTATATCCATAAATAGTTCAATTTATGTTAATTATTTTACAAGTATGGAATTATGTATTTTGATTCATAAACTAATCTAGTTTATGCCATTGTTTAGAAATGGTGCCTAGTGGAAGGAATGGAAACCGTATCAATGCACGCACTCCGTGTAGGGATTTCCCTGCTGCTCAAGATAATTATTGTGGATCTGGAGATACAACTGGTGCTGATCAACATATTACCATACTGGGACAGCTCACTCAGGATATGAATAATAACCTTACTCGTATGGAGCACCCTGATCCGCAACGTGGAGGATCAATGTTAGACCGCTTCATGGGGCAACAACCGACAACATTTAATGGGGGTACAAATCCATTAGTAGCTGAGCAATGGATAAATTCCTTAGGGAAAATATTCCACGCCTTGGGGTGTAGCGAAAGGGAGAAAGTTTCCATGGAAGTTTACCGCCTCACTGGACATGCCGATCAATAGTGGTCATTGATTCAAAAAACAAAGGAATATGATGAAGTATCAAATATGTAATGGAGGGAGTTCAAAAATCTTTTCCTAGAAAAATACTTTCCTCGCGACCATCGAGCAGATATGGAAAGACAATTTTTGAGTCTGAGACAAAAGGAGGATGAGAATGTCGCAAAGTATGAGGCCAACATTACAAGGATAGCGAGGCATTCTGCAGATTATATACGTAACCCAAGAAGTAAGATTTATCATTTCTTTGATGGGTTAAAACCATTTCTTAATCGAGCATTAGTCTCACAAACCTTCTCGTCGTACGAAGACATTGTCTCATGTACTATCAAGACAGAAAAGGAATTCTCTAAATCTTATGACAATAAAGTAAAGCAAGAGAAGAAGAGAACGGTGGAAGAAGAGACAGTTAAAGTGAAAAAGGGAAAGAAGGATTTTCCATTATGTGATAATTGTGGGAAAAATCACCCTGGTACTTGCCTAAAAGGAATGGGAGTTTATTATAAATGTGGAGAAAAAGGTCACCATGCGCGTGATTGCAAGGGAATGAAAGAGGATATCATTGTTGAATGCTACAATTATAGGGAAATGGGGCATTATGAAAATGAATGTCCTAAGCGTCAGGGAAACATTCCTCAGAAAAGGCTAATGGATCAAGGACCATCTTATGTTCTTACTACAGTTGAAGCATAATAATTAATGTATTGGTGCTTTTGGACTCAAGGATTATATTCTGGTTATAAAAATAATGTGATATATATTAGGATTGTACTGCAGTACTTGTTGTTATCATTAATGTTTTAATATGATGAAGGAAATCATATTTTTATTATGTGACAATAAGAGAAACATTACTCTGTTTAGGGAATCTAATGTTACAATTGATTTTGGAATTTAAGGACCTTTTAGAGAAAGTCTCGGTGGAGGTATTTTGGATAACTATAAAGGTTGGGATGGAATAAGTTCAACTTTTAATAGTATTGTTTAAGGTTAAAACGTTTTTGAATATTATTTTTGGAATATTATAATACTATATTTTTAGGAAAAGGACAAACTGCAGGGTGGGGCATAACTCATCGCGTCGGACAAAGCTGCAGGAATCGAACCCAAAACTATAGTGCGACATGCCTTTATTACCTACCACTAGCCTACAGGAAGTCCCTGGTTATTACAAAATAGTTTTCCTAATCTAAACGGAATGTGGAAATATTTAGAACCTAATAAAATTAGGATAAATAGAATGTTTTTGAGTTTTGTTACCATTTGGAGTGAAAGATGGGTTTGTGGTAAAAATTTATTAAAGAATGAAAGTCTACACGGAAAGTATGTATATTTCCTTACATTCTTAGAAAATATCTTAAATAAATTCCTCAACTTTATGAAAGGTAACTTAAAACAAAAACGTTTCCGGTTAACTTTTCCAAATGAGGATTCAATGATCGTTTAACCAATCACAAGTTTGTGATTTTCTTATTGTTAACTTTCTCCTAATCATGTTTTCTTCAACTCTCCATCAGACCTTGCTGGTTTTTTTTCTTCCATATCCATATTTTCATAGAATCCTAGTATGGGATATCTCGGTTGACCTTTGTACTTCTCTTTATTTCTTTTAATGTTATATTTTTAATAACCTTATTTCCGATGTGGGTTTTCCACAAAGGTATTTTCTATTTTCAACCATTTATTTTTGATGGAAAATTTCAAATTGCGAGGAAGAAATTTATTGAAGGAGGGGAGAATGTAACACCCCGAGTTTCCACGATACGCCTCTCTTTCAAAAATGAAATAGCTTGCATTGTACGAATGTTTGAGTTCTAACACACCGCGACTAATCAAAGTAGCCGTTATGAATATTATAACCACTTTTTAAAAATATAGAAATTTTATATTTCAAAATGGACTTCATTTTTGTATTCATAATTTGAAATTATCCTAAGTAGATTTTTTTGTAATTTTCTGAGAACTTCCAATTTTTATGAATAGTGAAAAATACTTAAAAACAAATTTTTTAATAAAAGTATTTTATAGTGATAAATTATACTATTGAGTGGTTTTAAAGTATAATTATAATATATTTTTACCATTATATCCAATGGTGGTCATTAGAATTAATTTCACTTTGAAATTGGACATAAACAATTGTCAATCTTTTGATATATATTGTTTCTAAAAAACACGCTATTTGTTGTGATAGCGGGAATTAATTATGAAATTAATTAATGCAACTTATATGTTTGGAATTTTGTAAAATAGACATCATTTTTGGATTAGTAATATCAATTATAGCTTAGGGTGAAATTTTGGCACTGTTCTGAAAAACATCAATTTTTTATGAATAGTGAAACCACTAAGTGGTAGTTAAAAAACTGATTTTTCGTTTAAATGAAACATTACCACTTCTGTGATTTGATTTTTAAAAATCAGACATACATGGTTGTCATTATGAAGTAAAATTTGGTTCAATGGGATGAAAATAATTTTTTGTTGAATAGTATCTTTTAAGTTTAATTAATCGCGATTAAAGGTAATTAGTGAAATTTAAGGTAAAAATGGTATTATAAAAATATAAAATGACCTTTAAACTTTTTCTACCCCTATTAGATGAGTCATGGCCGACCAATACAATAAATGGGTCTACTTGAGGACCCCATGGAGCTACTTTGGTAGGAAAATGACATAAATAACTTTTATTTAAAGATAAAATAAAAATGTCACAAACATAAGTTGTTTTACTAAAACAATTTTTAAATGGGGTTATACAAGTAATATTTTTGACTATAAATATTCATTAGAAAGATAATATGATTTCCTACATCATGATATTTTTTTATAATTTTTAGACATTAAATAAATTAAATTATTTTTGACACCATGATGATGCAGCGATTACCTCGTTAATTAACGATTTAAATAAAATGAAAGGGTAATGTAAACTCAAAAGCTTAAACTTGTAAAAAACCTATTGGATGAGGATATTTCGAGCCCTTATCACCTTAGCCTCAAAATATATAATTTTTTGACCTCTAAAATCCGAAAAGTATCTCATAATAATGTAACATTTCCTTACATTCCAAGAGTGCCCCTCCTCTCCACTTATAAAAGGCCCCCACCACTACCACCTTATTCACACCTTCAAGCCATTTGGATCGGCCATCCTATGCCCAAATACTCTCCCAACTTCCATCCCTTACTCCTAGAAGCCTCACTTTGGGCAGAATGCTTCCCAAGGAAGCTTTTGGCTCAAATTAAAAAGAGTTACCCGATTTTAAGGTAATGTCTTCTCTTGTGTTCTTTTATTTTATTTTTCTTCTCCAACCCCCTAAAAACTTTTTATTCATTTCTTTTGTAACAACGGTAGTATCCTGAATATACTAGGATGTTTTTATAAGAAGTATTCTAGCTACACTTACACGCAGCTACATTTAATGGTTAAATAACATATTGTTTCTGTGGATGGAAAATTTTTGCCTCACGAAACGATGATTGTTCAACACTCATATAACACCTCTAATGGTGGCCATTATGATGAAACTATTTTTATATATGATATATATTATGTTTATGTTTTCCTTATGATTTTTTATTTTTCATTTATTGCATACCTATATGGTTTCCATTATGGGTAAAAACGATATTTTCATTATAGGAAGTGCGGACTACCGCCCCCTCAAAGTGATTTGAATCGTTAATACCATATGTTGGATGTATAAAGGATGGATTAAATGGTATTAAACACTATATTATATTGTAATTGTATTATACATTTATATAATTATGATTTTATTACATTAAATACGAAATAGAAATGAAAGTAGCGTTTATGCGTACGTACGGCTTACCGTCTCCATGAACGGTGCATTTCATTTCATACCTCTAAATGTTATGTAATATTATAAATGAATGTATATACTGGAAATATATGATATATATGATATCTATATCACGAATATAATTCTGTATATAATGTATATTTCACCACATGAACAACTTGTAATTATAATAAGTTTATTTTTGACTCAAGTACCAAACATCGACAAAACGACCGTTATTAACTTAAATAATTACATAATGTTCATAGCATGGTAATAAGTGATATAAAAGGAATAAAAAACATGAAAAAGGTTCTTAAGCAATTATAAATTAACTCTAGTTTATTATTCTGGAGGTTAAAGAATGGTCGAGTCAAGACAGGACGCAAGGTAAGGGAACTTCTTAACCCAATTTCTGTTCATTGGGTTAATCTCCTACTTTCAAATTATGTCATGATATTATTATGTCCTATCTTGTATTTGTACTTTATTTATGTGTACTTATAGTGAATATACATAATAGACCTACTTTATTTAAAAAACTGATCTTTTTAAGGGTCTTCGTCTCAATCTCCTTTCATTGAGACATATTTTGTTTTATACACAACTTTCTTTTATACGGTGTATAAACCCCTTTGACTTTTATGTTTATTCAAAAGTATTCTTTTTTATACGAAGCGTTTTACTAAATGACAAAAAGGGAATGTTTTTCTTTCCATACATATTTGGCGACAACGACTTCTCCACCGCCGTGACCATTATTTGAGTTTCAGCTTCCTCTACAAGAAGTAACTTTTTTTTAATGAAATATAAATACAAAGTTTTAACTTTCTTTTATTTTGGTATTGAAATTGGTTTTAAAAGTGTTATTATTATATCAATGTGTTGTATTGATATCTTGTGATGGAAGTTTTGAAATCTTATGTTTCCTTTATGCATGTTTTATGTTATACAATTATGTAATGGTTTATGATGTGTTTAAACCAGTTCATATGAGAAATGCATTGGACTTAATAAGTGACGGGTGGAGCCCACTATAGCTCCTCGATGCATCGGTAGGTCTCAATAGACAAAATAGTGTCCTGGAACGTGGCCTTGACAATATCTTATTTTTTGTCTTGGCATGAGGCCTTTACTACGTGGTTATGATAGTCTGGCATTATGCATTCTATCATTATGAAAGTTCTTATTGATATTTCTTGAGATTATTTGACTAGTAGAATATCCATGTGAGTAAGTAAATGGCATTATTTAATTTTATTTTTTCCATATTATGTTGAAGTTCAAGTTTATAAAGGATTTTGTTTTAGTTATACATTGCCTTAAGTGTTAATGTTTATTTATGAAAGCTTCCGCAATATTGTTATCCTTACTGAGCATCTGAGCTCACCCATTTCAAAGTTTTAATATTTTCCAGGATGTGAAGAAGTATTTTATGAATGACCTGCAGGGATAGTCAGAAGAGGATATGAGTGTCGACTATGGAGACTTTTTTTTATTGTAGTTTTTCACTTTATGATGTAATGTACCGTTTATGAATGTATCTAGTGTTTCCAAGGATACTAAACTAATCGGTCTTTCGAGACATGATCTTTTGTGATCATGACAATGTTACGAAGTAATGCACCAAATCTGGGTAGCTGGGGTCGGGGCGTTACAACATATATAAAATATTATATGTTTTTTTTAAAATTCAAATAATATATTAGATGAAAAAAATAAAATGAATTTTATATTTTAAAAATTATTAATCTAATTTTTATATTTTTTATGTAATGTTCTTTAAAATTCTAAACCTCTATAGTATCATTCTAGGGACTTTCATAGTGATACCGATGGTTGGGAATTTTTGTAAAATTATAATTGTGTTTAAATTGTGGTTGATAATTTTCTAATATTTATTTTGAATATTGAAATTTATTTGGGATATTTTTAATATGATTTAATTTATATGATTTGTATAATTGATTGAAATAAAATATAATTAAATTTAAGTTTTTTTTTCAAAATTTTAATTACGTTTGATATATGAAATATTATAAAACATATTATATATTTGTGTAAATATGAATATTTACAAGAGGCTTGTTTAAATTAATAAGAGACATTATATATTTATATAAATACATAGACACACACATAGATAGATATATATGTGGGAATATATATATAAATGTTATATATATGTATGTATTGTTATATATATATATATATTTTTATTTATAGTGTTAAAAAATGGATATTAAATTAGTTAAATAATTATAATATTAAATGTTAATTATGTTATCTAATAATGATAAAATTTAATATTTTAATTACATATAAGAGATATAAATTTTAAATTTAATGTGATCCTCATGAATAGTGGGTTTTTGTTGGAGTTATGATTTTAATGGGAGAAAAATGCGTGAATAAATTTGATGTATAGGTTAATGGAAACAATGATATGAGATAGAGAATTACAATTGATAATAATAACAATAATAAAATTATAATAATGTTTAATTAAAGTTAGTTTAATAAAAAGGTAAATATATAGGTAAAAATAAGTGAAATTAGAGGGATTGTGTCATGAAAAAAAAAGATGAAAACAGGAAATAAAAAAATAGGGAGTGGTGAAAGAGGATGTCATATCCAAAAACATAAAGAGATAGGGAGAGAGGGAGTAAATTCAAATATGAAAAATTATATGGGGTAAATTGAAATATGAAAATTACATAATAATTGAGTAACAAGTTCTAAAAAATTACTGAATTAAATGGGTGAATTAAAAGTGGAATTTAAATAAATAAAAATTTATAATTAAAAATTGGGTAATTAAATACCATATATATAATCAAATTCATTCTACCATATATCCCTCCACAATACTTATTAACATGCCATCAATTTCTATGGATTCATATTAACACTGATAATGTATGAAATGTATTTTTTTAATAGGCGTTTCATCAAATTTTCCGTATTTAATTAAATACAGATTTTTTATATTTAAATCATTGAAGATTGAGAATCAGATGATTATGGGTTCACACTGGCCCCTGTGAACATTTTTTCAAATATTTTTTACATCTATAAATTTATGTATGGGATCATTTATTTATCAATTAGTTATATAATGTCAGTGGGGTTATTATTTTTCATCATTAGGATATGGATGGTGAAAGATAAATAACGATAATAATATAATTTAAGTGAAATTGAAGGTGAATTGGTTTTGAATCACATTAAATTATAGTGTTTCTTATTAATTTATATTGAGAATTGAATAGCCTAGATTTCCCATTTAATATTACTTTTTTTGGTGACTTTTTTCCAAAATAGGTGATATGTCATGAAAAACATGCCCTGTGATGTATTTTTTACCCAAAATAAAAATAAAAATGGATTACCACTTATATAAAATGAATAAAATGGATTTCCCATCAGAATTTTCGATTATGTGAGAATATAATTATAATAAATATGTAGATGTAATGTAACTGACATAATAAAAATAAAAATGTGAAAATTAGTTGTGCTATGTGAGTGTTATGTGTAATTATGTGTGGTAGTGATGTGGTGTTGTTGTGGTTGATGTGAAATGTCATTATGATATGAGATGGGTTGAATTGGGTAACAATGGTATAAATTTAATTAAGAAGTATGATTTAATCCATTTTTGATTACATGTGAAATAATGTTCTATGTAAATAAATTGATTAATAAATGAAATTAGTTGGTAAATGGGACATATTTAAAATAGATAATTTTAAATAAAATGGGTCTAGTGGATTGTAAAATGTTCATGTGGTATTTTGATTTTAGAGGGGGTAGTGAAATTGGGGATTATATAAAATTTATAGTTCCTTGGTTGTGAACTCATGGGATGATGTTTTGTAATTTGATACTATATATTAATATACCTTGTTTTTTATTGTGAATTGATAAACAAGTTATACCCTCTTCAAGAACAATGTGAAGACACCTACATAGTCACATGTGGAGTTATGTTCCCAACATATTGATGGGAAGATGAATGTATGGATACCTACTTTTCCCATCTCTCTCTTCTAAAAGATGAGATAGACAAGCATGGGTTGTGATGTCGAGAAGTAAAATGTGCCACTGTTGTTTTGAGAATTCAAGAGATATGATGGTCTATGTGTGTTTAGGTGAGATATGTTGGGATTTTTTACAGTGGGGGTTGTGCATGGTAGGAGGTAGGATTGAGGTTTATGCCATTAATTTTCATTTTACCATACTACCTTGGTTATGACATTTGATGTGATGTGATGGCCCATTTTTCTGCCAGTGGGATGTGATGTGTTTTGATGGCCTTGGTGTGTGATGATGGGAAATGATATGATGTAATGTTGTCAATAATAGGTGGGAGCACCAGGATATAGGATGTTGGGGTGTTAGAGAGGAATATTTTTTGGAAAGAGGTGTGAGGTTCCCTATCATCAATATTCTACAATTTATATTATTATATATATGGATGTGTTATTTGGTGAGAGATCCTTGATGAGGTTTTGGTTTTGGTTATTATGCACATATAGTTGCAGTTTTATTATGTTGTTTATCATGAGTGTATTAGTATTATTTTTTCACATGTTCATGATATATTTTTATTTTTAGACTAAGTATACCTATATACTGCCCATAGGTATATGAAAACTAATTTTGGGATTATATGAGTGACTTTTAGATTGTGGTGGGAATTTAAAATTCAAAACATTGGAGATGTTGTTATGTCACAAACCTAGCATTATTCTTTTGGTATTTCATTTGGGGATATTTATTTATATTAGTTTAAATTATTCATTTTTGGGTGATTTGAATTTATGTTATATTATGTCATGGGGTATATTATGGATGATTCATCTTATCTCCAAAGCCTAATTTTTTTATTTAGGGTAATAACTCCGATATAAGAGATTTTTATATCCTATATGGTAGTACCCAACCTGGGGACTACAAGTGGAAGCACTCAGTGGTCATTATCCCTCTCCCCTTTCTATGGTATCTTTGGATGTTTGGGGTCATGTCAGAATGGTATTGTAGAATATGGTTGAGAGATATGATGAAATATTGAGTTAGTTTCATTGATTATTGCTTTGGTTTATGGTTAAATGATATCAAATGACCTGGGTGTGTGTCAGAGGACTGTAAAGACAAGTTATGACATGGGATTTTAGAGACACTATGATCTTATTCAGGCCCTTTGAGCATACCATATGCCAATGTGAGGTGGAATCACATTCAGAGTAGAGACCTGGGATATGAACACATATCAAGATTATTTTCTCTTCTGATTGAAAGAGGTTTTTTATAGAATTAATGAATATTAATTAAAAAAGTCGTTAATTTTTATGTGTGTTTCTCTGAATTTTATCATGTTATAGTTCCTGATAAACTATAATAGTTTTATAAGTAAGCTATATAACCTATAAAGAGCGAGGAAAGTTATTTTTAACTAGCATGATATTTTTCAATGAAATGTTTTTAGGACCAAATGTGTTATTTCACTTACTGTTATAACATGATTCTTATTCAACCAAAATTTCCCTTCATTAAATTGTATATCATGAAATTTGGATTTTTTAATGATCGAAATTTTTAAAGAAGCATGAGTAGTGTATTGTTTTTGTGAACAACTAATGAATTTTGAAAACTCATATGATGCATGTATCCTTCATTACATATCATACTAGTAGGATAAAATGAATTATTTTGAATACATTATTAGAATTATTCTAGTTTACATGTGAGTTTGTATGTATTTCATTTCTTTTCATTTCAAATTTTTAATGATAATCTGTTATGATACTATTATAAATATTAATTTAAAAATTTAAAATATCAAATATATAGAGATAAATACATTGATTATTTATTATTACTGAATTTGAAAACCTCTACAATAATAACTTTCTCTATATTTTCTATTTGTTATAGTTGTAAATTATTGATATAACTATATGTTGTAGGAATGTGTTAGGGTAGAAATTATTGTGACATTTAATTGTATATTATAGAAAAATGATAAATTGTATTTGAGGAAAGTTGTTTAGATATAAAAATGTTTAAATGAGTAAAAAAATTTATTTTATAAATGATAATAATTTTAATGTATTTAAATAACCTTACCTCAAATTCTATGTTATGAGTAGTTTGTTGTGGAAAAATTCCTAAAGATAAAATAATTTTTTTGGTAACTAGGTGAATTCTCGTAAGATATACTTGAGAATGTATAATGTTTAATATGTATCCTTCGTATTTTTATGTAGAACAAATTTTCCTTATTTTTGTATATAAAAATGTTTTAAAAAGCCATGAAATGATTAAATAATGTTTATTTCAAGAATGAAAAAGAATGAAACATAGTAATACAACATGTGGGGTTGTAATTAAGTTTTTAGAAATCATGTTTTATTTCGATTATTAAATTAACATGTTTTTTATATAATGTATTATTTAAATTAGACACAATAAAATAGAATGTATAATTTTTTCGAGTGAAGATGGAAGGGTATTTCCTTGGTAATAAGGTGACCCTAGATTGGTTTGTCTATCTTATAAAAACATATGTTTGATAAGACATGCATTTAGTTTAATCTTTATAATGGATGGAGGATAGATAAATTTTAATAAAATTCATGATTTTTCATTATAATTAACCTTGAAATGTTGGGTAATGTTTTTGGTTTCATTGATTACATTAATGTTTTGATATGTCATGCTTAAAATAATTGTTTTTGGAAGCCTTGGGCGTGGTGTGATTGTTATAAATTATGAGATCCTTTATATAACAGATTTTCTAGAATTACCATGATAATCACATATATATAGCTAATGAACATATTCCTCATAGATAATATAAAATCATATGAAGGAAAAGTTGTTGTAGCACCCCCATTTTCAAGTAAGTAACCTTTTAATGATACTTTTTAAGTATGTAAAGATTATTGGGGTGTTTCATATAGACTTTAAGAAATTTGGAAAATTTTTGAGATTTTCTATAGGTAAATAGATGGTTTATAGTTTGGGAAAACCGTTCAAAACCTATAAAAATCCATGTATAATAAATTAGCGGCTAAAGGGATGGCACACGGGCAGAGCACAAGTGGTGCACAGTTTGAAAAAACTATGCACAGTGGGGAAATTTTGAGATAGTGATATTTTCTATGGTTAGTGAAATTTTTGGTAACCATGCATGTCAATCATGTGAGGTTCATCATTAAGGAAGTGTCTCGCGCATGATTTTTACACGGATTGACAAACCGTGTGATAAAACCATGAACCGTTAAAAAAAGATCCCAAAAATCGTATCTAAGTTATCCTTGCCTTTCAAGGACCTGTTTTCCCCGAAATGGCCATAAGATTGGATTTCCTTATCGATGGATTTATAACCTCTCCCAATTAAATTGGGGCAGATCTAAAGCCATTCCATTATGCTTTGAAGAATTAACATTATTGTAAGTGATTGGTCTTGGTAGTTCATGGTGATTTTTTCTTAGATAATATTCTCTATCCCTCTATATTAGTTATATATACATCCATTTTTTAGATATAATATATTTTATTCAAAATATTGTTATAATTTTCTTGTTTTATTATATATGAGGAGATTTAAGGAGGGTTCATGGAGATTTAAATTTGTTTCATGGAATTTCTTAAATACATTCTTCATTCTCATCATAAAACCCATGGATAGTGGATTCACTCTCAAATATTGTATATAGAATATGAATCACTAATTTAAAATTTACTCTTTTCTATGAAATTGACTGTGAATTTTTTGTGTAATGTTTATTGAAAACACACTTTATAAACAATTTATATAACCACTTAAATTGGGGGTTTTGTAGAAATTTATTTGGTTATTGGTTTTTAAATTGTTTATTTAATAATATTAATTTTAAATAATTTTCAAAAATGGATTATTAAGAAAAATTTCAATAAAGGGGATGGTTTTACTGAAATTAATTTGACTGGTATATGTAAATTAGAATTTTGGATGTTTTCTGATTAAATAACAATTTTATTGAAATTTATGAAATGGTTGTTCTGGTATTATTTTTCTAATAAGCGGAGTGTGTGTTCATGTGAATTGGAAAGGAATTGGTATGGAATCTCCTCCATCATTAAAATGATCAATAATTATCAGGATTCTCTACTATTAAATCCTATTTTGGTTATATAAGGGTAAGGATTATCCCCCATCAATTGTGGGATGGATAAGGGACAAGTCTTTCCCCCTCATCACGGTTGTACTGATTAGTTGGTAGCGTGGATAAGTAAAATAGAAGAGATATGAAAAAATAGAATTTTTGAAATAATTTTAGAATTTTTTTTCGATTTACATGGATCTTGATGATGTTTTGTGAAAATGAATTCATTAATAATTATTTATATTTTTATATAAAGTATCATAGAAATTGTTTTAAATAAAATATTTTTATATAAATATTTCTATCATGTTATATCTTAGTGGAATGTATAGGTATGTTATTGGGGAAAAATACCTAGTTTTATTACTCACCCATTCTTTGACACATTGGTTCATTTACATATGTTTTTAATCAATATATTGGTATAGGTAAAGAATCCCACATATTTATAAGTACATTTTGATAATAGGGTTGTCTTGTGGAGATGAAGTATCTAGAATGTTTAGAGGATGGATGTGTCTTTATTCATCTTGGAATTTTGTTTTTCATGTATTCTTCAATTTTTTTCATTGATATTAAAGTCTTCTGATTTGGCACTTGGTGTAGGATTGATTTTGATAAATGTAAGGATGAGTTACCTTTCATTATTATCATGCATTATATATTAGTTTTTATTGTTATGTATTTTTTTGTTTGATGTTTTATTCCTAATGTGAATATCATTACCAATGTATATAATAAATCCCTTTAGAATTTATTTCTAGCCTTCGATATTGCCATAAACCTCCCCCCAAGAAGGGTCCATCATCCATTCTGGAACATCGAATGGACCTTTTCTCTGATATCGTTTTTAACATCCCTCTTATTCTCATTGTCTTAAAAAGGGTTAAGGACATTACATGTCCTTAAGAGACATCCCCACGATTCCAATGGCTGAAAATATATTCTTAATGGAATCCATACAAGTGGGGACTGATTTTCCCTTTATGAATAAAATATCTAACAAAATGAGCCATAAAAAAACAAAAACAAAACTGATGCATGATAACAATGAATCACAACTCAACATTTTATTTATCAAAATAAAACAAAACCCTAATACAAAAACATAAGGCTACAATGTCAATGTAAAGAATAGAAGACTATATGGCCAAAAATACTAGATTTCACCCAATAATAACTTAATACACCATACATTCTCTATTTTCCATCTCCAAACGACATCCAAACAATAATTAAATACTAAAAATAATTTTTAATCACATAAGCATGTCCCAAGAAACAACAACTAAAAAGTAAAAAAATGAAAATGATAGGGTGACTAATGAAAATCAATAGATTTTCCCAAATTACTTACCTACTCAATCCACTAGAATATAACATGTTAGCAACTTTTATATGAAAATAATGTATTTAAAACATTTTCAAAAATAGATTATATAAAATTATAAACTAGTTCAAATGAAACCATTTTCTCATAACAACATCAAGTTCCATGGAAAGAAACAAAACAATTTTCTAAAATTGTATAAAATTGATTTTTTGAATAGTCGATCCAATTCACATATCCACACAAACAACCATGCATGAAAACCTGGAAGAGGGGGAAATCCTTAAACCTTACCAATCCCACTAATGAAGGGGGAGACTTCATTCAATTATCCATGACAAATGATATTTTTTAGGGGAGATCCCTTAGCATTATCCATATTTTTATTGATGGTGGAGACTCTATGCCCTTATCCTTCTTAATACACAAGAACACACACAACTATTATGCCAAACCAATTACAAAACAACCATTTCAGATATTTCAATAAAACCAATATTTTATTTTAATCCTTCAAAAAAACAAATTCAAATATGAAATTCTAGTTTATTTAAAAAAAGATCAATATTATTTATTTTTTATCAATCCATTACTCATAATTATATAAAATAAACATTTGAAAATAAATAACATAAGTAGTTTCAATAAAAATACCTAATTTTCATGTTTCCTCAAACTGCCCCTCTAGAGGTTTTAAAAAATAATTACAAATAAAATCAAAAATCAATTTCACAAATAATATTCAATTTTAAATTACATCTTCATATTAAAAATAGATGAGTCCGGAGTGAATCCACCTACCTCAATTTTTTTGAGGAAAACAGAGAATGACATAGAAACCGTCCATGAAATTGGGTTAAATAATAATGATCGTTCCTTATATCTCTTTCTCTATCATAAAACAAAATAAATCTAATCATATTTGGAATAAATTTTTTTATATCTAACCATAGTGGATATAGATCTATGAACAAGCGAGGGATCAAGAACAGGTTCTGAGAAAAAGCAGCAAAAACAACCAAGAATGATCACTTATCATAATAATTTGGGTCTAATCACCAATGAATGGTTCTGAATTACTTTAAATTTAATGATTATAGGCTATTAAAGTATTTAGAGAAAACAATCATGATGTAGGGCCATTTTGGTGGGAAAATATGCATAAAAAAAATGTTGCACTATATCCACTTTTTTTGATTTAGTTTTTTAACCGTGCAACGTTTATTTGCACGATTTGTCAAACCACATGAAAACCATATTCCAACCCCTGCATCATGGATATACCGAACATGGATAGCTATCACAGTTACAAAACTCTGTCTTGACCATTCCAAATCTCATTATCTTTACGTTTCCCCCAATTAGAATGGTTTGGTCAAACCATGTGTTTCCTATATGCCAACTATGCACCTTCCCTTAAACATCTAATTTATTATCATGGGTTTATCCAATGACATGAGAAACAAATGAATTTTAAAAATTGATTCCCACCTGGGATGAATACATTATTATGAGAAATGATTTATTATTATGTGTGAGTTAGTTGGTTATTTTCTAAAAGTTGATTTTTTTTCATATGTGATATTTTTAAAAGAACATGGTGGTAGTATTTTTAAAATGGTTTGATTTTCAATATCTAGTAGTTATTTTATAGAAAATGCATGATTTTGTAAAGAATTACTATAATTGTATGGTGTGGTAGAATTTTAAGTTATAATTCTGACAGATAATAGTGATTGATACGTATGATGATTTTTTGTGTTTCTAAAAAATGGCACACTATATGTTTCATATGATATATTTAGAAGAGTTATTTGAAATTATAGTTCCACCAAATCCACAGGTGAACCAATAGTTGGTCCAAATAATCTCTCAGTATTTTCATACAATTCAATTGAGACTGAAATCATATAATCTTTTTATAATCTTTTTCACTGCTAAAAATCCATTTGGAGGAAGTACAGTTGTCTTCACAAGAGGAGTTGAAAAATATAGCATTGATAGGAAGATGAAGAGGGACACCTTTTATCATGGTGTTTGAGCACATTAAAATCTCACCACATGAGCATGTAACCTTTCTAAAAGACCCAAGATCATGCATAGATATTTTCAGTTTGGTTCAAAGAGTCATATTAAGAGAAACTTGGATGCACCACCAAGTGCATGACATAATTTCAACATGATGGGACATCATCAGCACTCTTGTCAAATTTCATTAATCTGACACACTTGAGAAAATTATCAGGAATCTTTGGAATCGTATTCATTGATGGGGTGAGGATAGAAGAATCAATCTCTGTAGTAGAAGAGTGAAATCCATGGTTTTTCTAAGAATACGATGACTCCTTAGGAAGTCAAATATCAAGAGGTTAATAAGGAATAATGTATCGAGATAAACAATTGAATATATTTTGAAATAATTTTTCCTTTAAAAAAATTATAGGATCATGAAATCCTTATGAAATTGTTTTTCCGTGAAAACATATAAATAAAGAAAGAAAACTTCTTGAATACCATTTCCATGGAAATTGTATTGAAAACAAAAAATGAATGATTGGGGAAATTTTGTAAACCATTTCTTGGAAAATATATTTTAAAAACATTTTCTAAAAAAATTAACCTTTAAAACATTAAAATGAATATTCAAATAAATGATGGATGGTAAATCAGTAAATACCGTATGAGGAAAAAATGATATTCCTTTGTTATGGAAAAAAGTTATAAATATTAATTATTTGGAAATAAAAAAGAAGATTCCATTGAAAAAATTGGTAAAATCCAAAAAAGATAAAAATTTATTTTTATGATAATAGGATATTAGGAAAATATTCTTGAAATCCATTTTGGGAATGAATTATTTTAAAAGAATACATATTTCCAACCGAATATAGTGGTTGTAACACCCCAAGATCTCATAGTACTTTTTCTCATTAAAGTAATTTAATAGCATGTGCTACACGCAACACTGAGTTCGAGCACACCACATCATTACAAAACTAGCTGAAAAAAGCATTTATAAATATTATTAACCTGATTTTGAATATTATATACTCTATATAATTTTAACATACATATTATGTGTTTCCTAGACACAATATAGGAATAAATTCAATTTTTTTATATAAAAGAAGTATTTTTAAAAAAAATGAAATTTTAATGCCGTTTAATGAAGAACTATTTTTAAATCCAATATTTGAAACTTATAAATATTAAATTTCACAAAATAACGTTTTTATTTGGAATCAGTGCATAAATATTTAGTTTTGATAAATTTTAATTGCTTTTCCGATAACTTTCATATTTGGGTGAATAGTGAAAATTACTAAATTTTAACTGAAAACAACTTTTTAATCAAAATAATTTATTGTGTTCAATTATACATTTGAATGGTTTGGTAGTATAATTAGATTATATTTTTGTCATTCAATAAACTGTTAGTCATTATAAGTAATTTCACATTTAAATTTGACATAAACACATGACAATATTATGATAGATTTTACTTTTTTAAAAACGCATTTTTTTGGTTTTGACAATGGGAATTAATTATAAATTAATAAATGAAACTTCTATGTTTTGAAGTTTTTAATATAGACTTCATTTTTGAATTCAAAGTATCAAAATTAGCTTAGGTTGATTTTTTTCTCTTTTTCCGAAAATATTCTATTTTGATGAATAGTGAAAAACACTGAGTTATTGATTAAAGATGAATTTTTATTTAAATAATTATTAATTTTATTTAAATTTATTTTAGGTAAAAATAGATACATAATACCTATATATGTTCAATGTAATTCATCAGAGTTAATTTATAATATGTTTAGATATATAAAAAACATATTAAACATTTTACCATCTTTTACCCACCTGCTAGGAGCATTTTCAAATTGGCATAAAACATAATTTTACAACTTCTATGAATTAAATTTTAAAAATCTAAGAGAAACAGTTGATATCATTATGTAAAATTTGTTTCAATAAGGAAATTTTTTTGGTGAATAGTAACTTTTGACTTTTATTTACCACGATTAAAGGTAAATAGGGTAACTAATGGTAATAATGATATTATTATTACCCTAACACATGTCATAATTATATTTGAAATGTGTAATTAGACCAAAAAAAACTTAGAAATAAAATATGATCCTTTAGGTCCACTTAGATTCGATTAGGACATTTATTATTATTTAATTCAAAGAACATTTAAAAGTGTTAAATTCAAAATTTAATAACTACACCATTTTTAATATAGGGTTACACATAAGATAAATTCGACAATAAAAAATAATTATAATGATAAAAATATTTCCTACATAATGGTATTTTATTTATCATTTTTACACCTTAAATAATTTAATTTATTATGACACAATGATGTTGCAGTAATTGCCTTATTAATAAAATATTAAATTAAGTGATATTATAAATTGCCATATAAATGTAATTTGAGACTATTTATGAATTCCAATAATTTTATTAGTTATTATGAGATGTTAGGGTTGATTTAATAAATTTTTTTGAATTAATAATTTTGTTATAAATTTAGAAAAAACAAAATACCAAATGGTGTCAAAATAGAAATAAAAGAATTTTTAAAACAAATACTATATTATTAATTAGTATTTTATTCATAAAAATCAATGGCTCAGACAAAGGGTTTAAATACTATTATATATTTCATTAATAAACTACTTTGGGTTCTCATGGAATTTTATAGTATGTTTATTAACCATATAATATAAAATTACATAGAGACATGGTAAATGTAATACTATTTAACTAAGTGTTAAATATAAAAGATAAGGTTAATATAGTTACCCAATCCTATATAAAAACTATTGTTTGAGTGTTTTTAGACCCATACCCACCATATCATATAAATAATTTATTTTTGAGCAATTATAATCCAAAAATGATTTTATTATAAATTAATATTTCAATCTTTCCTAATGTGCCCCTCACCCCTCTTATAAATGAGGACATCACATTCTTTAAAATTTACACCATCAGAGCTATTTGGATGGGCCAACCCCTACCCAAATATCCTCCAAACTATCCGATCTTTATCCTAGATTCCTTCTATTATTTAGAAATACATCCTAATGATCCCTTTTGATCAAATCAAAAGGAAGAACCCGACGAAGAGGTAAATATTTCATCACAACTTTAAAAGTTATTTTTTTCTTCCACTTATTCTTTATTTATTGTTTCCATTTTAAAACAATAACTCTAGTATCTTCTATATACTATGATGTTATTATAAATATGGTACATCCATATTCATTATTCTACCCATCCTATGAATGACATGTCACCATACGTGTGTACGTACGGCTTATGTTCTCCATGTCGTGGTGTATTTGTTATTCGATACATTATTATATTGGACGGGTATTATAATGATGTATAATTGATTTAAATAATAAATATAACATGTTAATAATTTGTTATATATGATATAATATCCAATTATATAGGATTTTGATATCAAAAGAATGATATTGTCGCACGTGTGTACATATAGATTACCGTCTCCACGACACGATGAGATTCATTTCCATGTATACGATTCAACAATGATTATAAAAATATATATTATTAATAAGTATATAATATATGACATAAAAATTCTACTAAAGATATATATATATATATGTATGTATGTAATTACATATATCTTATTCACTTTTCCGAATGGCCCAAAGGCCTTATTTTTTATTTTATTATGGATAATCCCCCTTTTAAGGGATGAAGGGGAACCCGTACATGACCCGTAGGCCCAAGCCACAAGGCCCGATTAAATTTCATTACATGACCCAGAGGGCCAAAGGCATACAATGCCTAATACATGAACTGTAGGCCCTTCCCACTTGAACTTCCCCTCCCAATCATCTGCGTCATTTAACATGTTGTTGGGTAATAATGTTTCGTGGTGCCCTCCCCACCTGCATTCCGCACATCCCCAGTGAGCCCCAAAGTGGACAACCCATTGGCTTTGTCTAGTTCCCAATGGGGTAGAGGGGCCCATGAGAGGTTTGTTAGCATATAGTGTGTGTTTCCTTGTGAGGACTCGAACCCGAAACCTAGGGGTTAGGATGCCATCGCCTTTAACCAACTCACTCATTCCCGATAGGCTATTTCAAATTCACTTACATCCGTTCAATACGATATGAAAATGGAAACAACATTTATGCGTAAGTATGGCCTATCATCTCTATAAATGGTTCCTTCCATTTTATATATACATCTATTATAAATTTTTATATTCTAAATATATATGATATATAAATCAAGGAATATATTCTAGAATCATATAAATCATGATATAAATGATACTATCCAGAATAACAAGTCAAAATTCATATGATATAGAAAGAGATTATTAACCAAAATGTTAATTTAACATGAAAATCATTATTAAATGGGTAGTATAAATTCATAAATCAATAATTTATGATATATTAAATAGGAATATGGTACTGGTATAATTTAATATCATACTATGGTCATTATATAAGAGGTTAAATGTACCCTTGACCAAAGTAATGTTAATGGTAAGGGTTAATTCCACAATCTCATTATTATTTGAGATTGTTTGTGTGATTTTTTTACTAGGACATATTTTTGTCCATATCCATGTTTCATAAAATATTTTTAAAAGGGATTCTTTTTAAGGGAATATTTTATTAAAACATCATTTTAAATGTTTTAAATATTTATTCTTCTAAATCATTCTCATTAATGATCATGTTGTCAAAATGTTTTTTAAGGATTTTTTTATATGGACAAGAATATATTTAAAATGTTAATTCAATTAAAATGTTTCAATGTGATATGGGACACTTTGATTTAAAAAGTGTCTTTACATGTCTTTTTTTCTAAATTGTGTGTCTTTAAATTGTTTTCATTAAAATGTTATATTTCTCTAAAAGAGTTTTACAAATCATTTTTATCTATGTTAAAATCCATTGATTGATTTTAAATAAGTTTGATGTTGATATATTATGATACAAATCTTCCATATTGTATTGAAGGTTTTTTGATATGTTTGAATGTGGATTTTTTTATACCATTCTTTGTTTATGGATAAAGTATTAACATTTCATATGATAGTTTTAATACAAATTTTAATGTTATGTTTTAACCTTTTTATATGAGAAATGTATTGGACATAGTATGTGATGGGTTGAGCCTGTTATAGTTCCTCGATTAATCGATAGGTATCATGAGACAAATAGATGTGGAATTGGTCGATGCCATTCCCAATTTTATATATAGTTTTGTATGATGCCTAAATAATTTGTATACCTCTTGGATGAGGCCTTAACAAAATGTTTTAGAAAGATAGGAACTATACATTCCATCATTAAGAAAATAATATTGATGTTTCATGTGGTTATTAGACTAGTATAATACTCATGACTGTGTTTAATTATGGAATTATTTACTCAATACATATTTCTTCCATAAAATATTCATGTTTATTATTGGTAAAGGCATTTGTTTTCAATTGTTCACCATGTATATTGTTTATGTTATCTTCCGCTAAATTATTTACCCTTACTGAGCATCTGATCTCACACATTTCTTATGTTTTATTTTCCTAGGATCCAAAGAAGTGTTTTATGTTCGAGATACATGGTTATGATAAGTGAACAATGGCGTTCTCAAAGGATTTTTATTGTATATTAGAAAATATAATGTAACATTCATGTATGTAATCTATTTTCCAGGACTGCTAAATTGATCCATCTTTCAGGACATGATTCATTTTAATCATGCTAATGTATTAAAATAATGCACCGAATCTGGGTATTTGGGGTCAAGGAATTACAGTTGGTATCATAGGAATTTCAGAAACAACCTTGGAAATTGATTTAGATAAACTTAGATTAGAAAACATTACCATAAGATATAAATCGAGGATCAGTTATAAGAACTTCCTATAATTTAGATAATTTAGAGATTTTGTGAGCTTTCTATGTAATAAATCCTTGTTTGGATATGACCAGGTAGAGGCAGCTCTGGCACAGATGTACCTACGGGTAAAACCCGAAATCACCGCATTGATCTAGACTCAAACAGGAACGTGTTCATGATAACATTTCTTTATTCACTCTTGGTTACGACCCTCCTAGGGGATATGCTTAGGATAATTCACATTTTCATTAAAAGTCATTATTAATGATTTAATAGTAAATAATTCCGCAATGAAATTTTACTATTATTATGGATTATATCCATAAACAGTTCAATTTATATTAGGTATTTTACAAGTTTTTAATTATTCATTGTGGTTCATAAGGTATCCTAGTGTATGACATTGTTTATAAATGGCTCTTAGTAGAAGGAATGGGAACTCCAGCAATACGTATGATCCAAAGAGTAATAAATATCATATCATTCATGCTATGAATCTAATATTTAGAAGGGAAATAGTCACCCATTTATTATTAAAATATAAATAAATAATATAGTGTGTTAATAAGATTAGTAAAAAATTCTCTGAGTCCTATGTATTTGAAGAAAAACAATAGAAGAAAAGGATTGTAGAGAGGAAAATGGATAAAGAGAATAGGGGAAAGAAGGATTTTCCCATATGTGATAAATGTTTAAAGAATCACCTTGGTAAATGAATGATGGGAATGGTAGTTTTTTATAAGTGTGGAGAAAAAGGAAACCATGTACGTGTTTTCAAGGGTAAGAAAAAGGATTCAAATGTAAAATTATTTATCTACAAGGAGTTGAGACACTACGTGAATCAATGTCCCCTTCATCAGAATATAAAACAAATGATGATATTTGATAATAATCATGATATGATACTACCTCAGATGAAGAGGAATGACAAGTGTTCTTATTTTTTCATTATAGAATTATTTCATTTGAGTTTTGTATCAAAAATATACTGGATATATGAATTATGGAGATAAATACGGATTGTATAGTAGTACTATTTTATTTAGGATTTGATATTATATGGTTCTATGAAAAGTGAATTAATAGTAATCTACACTTTTTTGGAAAATATGTGGTTGATGGAAAGGTAATCCTTAATATGGTCCTGATAATGAGGTAGTGATTTTGGAATAAGAGATGGATTATTTGGATAAATGACATTGTATATTCATTAATTCCTTTGAACAGATTAATAGTTTGGTTATTTCATTATTGTTGGAATATTCAAAATTTTTGGATATAAGGAATATATCCAGTATTCTAGAAAGAATAAGGGAGAATAAATGTAATCAATAAGGTTTTATGGTAATTTAGGGTGTTACCATGTTTTAAAAGAATACATGATGAAGGTGTTCACATGTTATTACGTGGAGAAAAGGATCTTCATTGTGTTTAACATCCTTATAAATTTTAAACAGTGAGTTTGGATAGATGTATTTTGGATAAGCCTAAAGTTTTGAATGGATTAAGTATGAAATTGGATACAATCGTAGAGGTTATTTATTGATTTTCATAAAAAGAAACACCCAGAGGTCAGGTGAAAACCAGTCATGTCCGGAAAGGCCGAGAGACTTGAACCTGCAACCGAAGGGCGACAAGGGTGCATCACCTACCACTGGCCTACGTGATGTCCAAGATTGTATAATGTTGTTTATTTTTTAAAAGGTCTGATAATGAATTATAAAATCATTATTTTTGGAATTCTATACGATTAGGATAAATTGAATATTTTTTTGAAATATTTTGACATGAAAGATGAGTTTATGGTAGAAATTAGTTAATGGATGTAACTCTACTTGTCAAATATATATATATATATTCCAGCTTATTCTATGACTAATTTAATTCTTAAACATTAGTTATGGTACTTCATCTCAATATTCATTCATTGAGGAGACCTTTGATTTCAAAATGACTTTTTTTATACGGTGTATAAAACCCTTTGAATTTTCATTTCGAGGGGAATATTTTTCTACGAATCATTTTACTAAATGACAAAAAAGGCATGTTTTTTAACTTAAGCGGAAAAAACGACCTTTCTGCTGCCATGAGTATTATTTGATTTTTGGCTTCCTTAAGAAACAGAAATGTTTTTTAAAAAAGAAAATAAATACTATATACTATTTTTATGTATTTTTTGAATTGAAAATGGTTTCGATAATGGATTAGTCATGTTAATATATTTAAATGATATTTTGTGATTGATGACTTCAATCACTCCCAATAAATGTTTATGTTTTCCCTCCAATTATGTGTCTCAAATTTCCACCAATGTTCTCCTAATAAAGATCATAATTTGGTCGTAACTTTTTTATTTATCTTTCTATCTTATTAAGACTAAATTTTATTAACCCTTTTTCCGATGTGAGTTTTCCAAAAAAAATATTTCTCTATTTTTAACATATATTTTCGAAGTATAATTTCAAATTGTGAGGAAATAATTTATTGAAGGAGGGGAGAATGTAACACCCCAAGATCTCATAGTACGTTATCTCATTAATGTAATTTAATAGCTTTCACAACACGCAACAACGTGTTTGAGCGCACCACAACATTACCAAATAGCCGTTAAAAATATCATTTATAAATATTATTAGCTGAATTTTTAATCTTATATAATATATATAATTTTAACATCCATATTATGTTTTTCATAGTCAATGTATAATAAAAATTTTATTTTTTTTAGATAAAAGTATTTTTTTAAAAATGAAATTTTAATGCCTTTTAATTGAGAACCCTTTTTAAATCCAATATTTGACACTTTTATATATTCTATTTGACAAAATAAACTTATTATTTAAAATCAGACTAAAAAAATTTAGTTTCGATAAATTTTTGTGTTTTTCTGATAACTTTCATATTTTGGTAAATAGTGAAAATCAATAAATTTTAACTGAAAACAACTTTTTTAATCAAAATAATTTATAGTGTTGAAATATACTTTTGTATTGTATGAAAGTATAATTAGATTATATTTTTATCATTTTATATAATTTTGGTCATTTTAAGTAATTTCACATTTAAATTTTACATAAACACATGTCAATCTTTTGATAGTTTTTGCTTTTTTAAAAACCCGTTTTTTTACAATGAGAAATAATTTTAAATTAATAAATGAAACTTCTATGTTTTTAATTTGGTAAAATAGACTTAATTTTTTAATTCAGAATATCAAATTTATCTTAGGGTGAATTTTTAGTAGTTTTTTGACTACATTCCATTTTTGATGAATAGTGAAAAACAATAAGATAGGTTTAAAACTGACTTTTTATTTATATAATTATTTATTTTATTTAAATTTATTTTAGGTAAAAATTGATTCATAACACCTATATATGTTCAAAATAGTTTATTATAGTCGTTTTATTATAATTTTAGATATATAAAAATTTTACTGAACTTTTTACCGTCTTTTACCCACCTCCTAGGAGCATTATAAAATTATGCATAAAACATAATTTTACCGCTTCTGTGAATTTAATTTCAAAAATAAAAGAGACACGGTTGATATCTGTTAGGAAAATGTGGCACAATAAGATAAAAATATTTTTTTGGGGAATAGTAACTTTTGACTTTTATTTACCACGGTTAAAAGTAAATAGGGTAATTAAAGGTAAAAATGATGTTATTATTACCCTAAAACTTATACTAATTATATTGGATAAATGTAATTCGTTCTAAAATAACCTCAGGAATAAAATATGATTCGTTAGGTCCAAATGGATTAGATTAGGAAATTTATTATTATTTAATTCAAAGAGGAGTTAAAAGTGTTAAATTCAATGATTATTTATTAAACCATTTTAAATACAGGGTTTCACATAAGATATATTCGACTATAAATATTTATTATAAAGATAAAAATATTTCCTACATAATTTTATTTTATTTATAAATTTTATACATTAAATAATTTAATTTATTTATTACAAAATGATGATGCAGTAATTCCCTTATTAATGAAATATTATAATAATTGATATAAAAAATACCCAAATAAATCTAATTTGATACTTTTTATTAATTACACTAATATTCACGGTTAATATGAAATGTTATTGTTGATTACATGAATTTTATTTAAGTAATAATGTTGTTGTAGGTTTAGAAAAAACAAAATACCAAATAGAGTCAAAATTGACATAACAGAATTTTCTTTAAAAATATTATATTATCAATTGGAATTATATTACTAAAAAACTAGTGATCATCCAAAGGGCTTAAATATTATTATATATGTCATTAATGGACCACTTGGGGTTCTCATGGAAGTTTATTGTATGTTTTTAACCATAAAATATAAAATTACAATGAGACATGGTAAATTTCAAACTATTTAACTAAGAGTTAAATATAAAGGATAAGGTTAATATACTAACCCAAACATGTCTAAAACATATTAGTTGGGTGGTTTTAGGCCCATACACACCTTATAATTTAAATAATTTTGTTTTTACCCATTAGAAACTGAATATTATTTTATTATAAAATAATATTTCAATCTTTTCCAAAGGTGCCCCTCACCCCTCTTATAAAATGGTTCTTCCCCTTCTCTCAAATTTACAGCATCAAATCCATTTTTATGGGCCAAAACCAACCCAAATATCCTCCAAACTATCCTCCCATAATTATATAGTCCTTGACTTATCCATAAATCCAACATGTGGAGCCCTTTTGATCAAATAAAAAAGAATAACCTCAAGTAGAGGTAAATATTTCATCACAACTTTCAAGTTCTTTTCTTCTTCTACTTCTTCATTCCATGTTGTTTCCATTGTAAAACAATAACTCTAGTATATTCTATATACTTTTATGTTATTATAAAAATGGTACAACCATATTTATTATTTTATCAATCCTATGAATGGCATTTCACCATACATGCGTACGTACGGCTTACCGTCTCTACGTCATGGTGTAGTTGTTATTCAATACATTATTATATTGTATGGGTATAACAATGATGTATAAATGATTTAAATAATAAATATAACATGTTAATGATTCTATATATATGATATATCATCCAATTATATACGATTTTAATATCAAAATAATGACATTGTCACTCGTGCGTACGTACAGATTACCATCTCCACGATGCGATGAGATTCATTTCTATGTTCACAATCCAACGATGATTATAAAAAAAAATATTATTAATAAGAATGTATTATATGAAATAATAATTCTACTGGATATGTATATATATATGTATGTATGTATGTATGTATGTATGTATGTATGTATGTATGAATTTATGTATGTATGTACTTACATATATCTGATTCACTTACTTCCATTCAATAAGATGTGAAAACGGAAACAACATTTATGCGTACGAATGGCCTACTCTCTCAATAAATGGTTCCTTCATTTCATATATACATCTGTTATAAATATTTATATTCTAAATATATATGATATATAAATCATTATTTATATTCTGGAATCATTTAAATCATGATCTAAATGATACTATCAAGAATAACAAGTTAAAACACATATGATAAAGAAAGTGATTATCTCCCAAAATGATAGTTTATCATGGAAATCATTATTAAATGGGTAGTATAATGTCATAAATAAATCATGAATGATATAACAAATATGAATATGGTTCTGTTATTATTTAATAGAATACTATGTTCATTATACAAGAGGTTAAACGTACCCTCCACTAATGGAATGTGCAAGGTAAGGGTTAATTCCTCAATCTCATTATTATTTGAGATTGTTTATGGGTATGTTTTTACTGGAACATATTTATTATCCATGAACATATTTCATAAAATTGTTTTCAAAGGGATTATTTTTATGGGACTCTTTTATTAAAACATCTTTTAAAATGTTTTAAATATTTATTCTTCTAATTCATTCTCATTATTGTTGATGTTTTCAAAAACGTTTTTTGAGGATATATTTAGATGGAAATGAATGTTTTTAAAATGTTAATTCCATTCAAAAATTTCAAATTGGTATGGGACACTTTGATTCAAAAATGTCTTTAAATTTCTTTTTTTCTAAATTGTGCAACATTCAAATGTCTTGATGGAAAAGGGATATTTCTCTCAAAGTGTATTACAAATAATTTTCTTCTATGTCAAAATCCTTTTATTGATTTCCAACTTGTTTGAAGTTTATTTATTATGATACAAATATTCCATATTTAATTGATGGTTTTGTGTTATATTTGAATATGGATGTGTATTTTTATACCATTCATTGTTTATGGATAAAGTATTGACATTTCGTATGCTAGTTTTAATACGAATGTTTATATTATGTTTCAGTTTTTTCATATGAGGAATGTATTAGACATAGTATGTGACGGGTGGAGCCTGATATAGCTCCTTGATGTATCAGTAGTTCTCATGAGACTATTAGATGTGGAATTCAACGAGGCCATTCCCAATTTTTTGTATGGTTTTGGCCGAGGCCTTAATAATTTTTAGATGTCTTGGCTGAGGCATTGACAAAATGTTTTAGAATGTCTGGCATTATGAATTCTCTCATTATGAAAATAATATTGATGGTTCATTTGGTTATTCGACCATTAGAATACCCATGACTATGTTTTATAATGTTATTATTTACTCAACTCATATTTCTTTCATAAATTGTTCATGTTTATTATTTGTAAAGGCATGTGTTTTCAATTATTCACCATGCCTATTGTTTATATTATCTTACACGAAATGATTTACCTTTACTAATGATCTAAGCTGACCCCTTTCTTATGATTTATTTTCACAGGATCCCAAGATCTATTTTATGTTTGAGATGCAGGGTTAAGCTAAGGGAATATTGGTGTTCTTAGAAGATTTTTTTGGTTATATGTTAGAAATTGTAATGTAACGTAAATGTATGTAATCGATTTTCCAGGACTGCTAAACTGATCCATCTATCGAGACTTGATTCTGTTTAATCATTCCAATGTATTAAAATAATGCACCGACTCTGGGTAACTGGGGTCGGGGCGTTACAGAGGAAAGGTCATATTTTCCTAAAAAATAATTCTTACTTATCATAAGATTCAAAGAGTCGATAAGGGTAATAAAAAACGAATACATCAAGAATAACAAAAGGAGAATAAAATTAAACATTGTTCTTGAACGATAGATCAAATGAATTCATCAATAAAAATTTGATCATAAACAATCATGATAATCAGTTCGATTATTTCAATAAACTCTTACCAAATTGTAAAAGTGAATAATAGTCCATGTATAGGGCATTGAAGTTACATGGAACATAAAATAAAATTAAAATAATGATATTCATGATATAATATTTTAATAGAATATTATACACTTTATATAAAAAATATACGTTCATAACATGGAATGTGTCTCGAAGAAATAAAATTGAGACAATATTACTTAAACAATTTGGTAAATTTTGAAACATATACCTCATAAAAGAAATTTAATAAAATGATTATTTAAATAACCATAGACATATGTATAATAGGCACAAAATAAATTCATTTTTACTATATACAACACCCAAAATATGTGAGCAGGGAATAAGGCATATATCAAACAGAAATAATGAGTGAGATAAAATTTCATTACCTTGTGTCATGACTCTATTAATACTCATAAAACCTTCCAGTGTAATAAATTTAAGTTTATTATACATATTTTACAAAATAATATTCTTATATATAATACCATATAGGATTTTATTGTTATTTTATATTATAAAATTTCTAAAAATTATATTTTAAATTTTCGCTTCATGTAATATTCTCTTTTTCTTCGCATGTGTCTTAATTTGTAATATATTTGGTCCTTATAATTAAATCATTGATTATAGAATGTAAAAAATGATATCAATATCAATTATAGTTAGTATCTTTTTATTATAATAATTTTTAGGATATATAATTTTTAAATGTATTACACCATTTGTGGAGATGTCAGGTCGTAAGTACACATGAACATTGTCTCTGTTTTCTTCTCATATTGAATGAATAAAAGAAAAAGATATATATATTTCAATGTGTGTGTTTGTGTGCAGTAAAATTTAATTATATTTATTATTTAATATATTTCATATTATTTAACAATAAATTTTCTTAATACATTACGTGTAGTGTTTGAATGAATCACATAGCTTTTTGGGGGAGGTAGTCCACACTTTCTCAAATTGGATTATTGTATTTACAAAAAATGTAATGTATAAATATATGTGTTTTAAAAATATTATTTAATTTTGAAGACATAATAAATATAATATTTTCTAATATAAACATCATTTCCATCATTATTACCACCATTAGAGGTGGTAATGTAAGGATAGATATCATCATCTTTTGAGGCAGTAGTTCGTCACACACATAAATAGTACATTTATTACCCATTAGATAGAAGTGCGTGAATGTTTAGGTGAAAATAATAGTATAACAACATCTCAATATCTTTATTATAATTATGTAGTTGTATAATAATATAATAAAGATAGTGAATGGGATCGAAAATTAAAATAAGATAATGGAGTTAAAGGGAGGATTTTACCTCTTCTTTGGGTAAATCCTTTTTTTCACCAAATGAATTTCTTGGACTTATTTACTACAAAAGAGAGGTTACATTCTACCACACTTTAAATGAATTTTTCCCTCAAAATTCATCTTTGATATGAAAGGGAAAATAATTTTAATTTCTATTCATATAAACTCACATCATAAAAAATCATTTTATGACATTAATTAATAAAGTAAAGATAAACCATAAAACATTCCCAATGTAATATATAACTAGGTTCCCACATTGGTCAAATAGGTTTCAAGTCAAAACCTGTAAATCTAAGAGAAAATTTAGCATCATGTTATAATAGAGTGTGATAGAAAAAAAAGCACAGAGGAAATTTAAAAATATAAAATCCATAAATCTATGCAAAAACTAGGGACCATTGGATTCATAGAAAATAGTTGTTATAAGAAAAATATAGTTTTAAGATGTTTTTTCCTGAAGATAAATAATTTCATTTAAAAGATATACATTCATGATTTCTAGATAACATCACACATCATTTTTACTTTAACCTATTAAAAACATTTTCCAAAAATAAAGGTTGATTTTGGATTCCTGAAGCACTAAAATATCCTATGATCCATTATATGTCATCCAAAATTTCATCTATTATCATAAACACCACGTTTTAATAATAGGTTATCCAAAAGGTGTGAATCCTCATGTGATGAGATAATAATTTATTCACACAAACATCATCCAAATTTTAACTTAATCATCCCATAAACTATTAAATTTATAACTCTTATGAAATATGAAAATCCAAAACATTAGAACTATGGCCTCAAAATCAACTTAACATTGATCCCCCATATATCACAAAGTTTCTCTTGTTTTCTCATTTCGAACATGTGAATACCTATATCATATATTCTCTTAAAAAATGTTATTAAACTAAATTACCATAAATAATTATTGTAAATATAAATATCTCCGTATTTCAATGTATATTGAATATATTCCTTGAATCCAAAAAAGTTTCAAACATGGTAGTAGAAACAACTTTTTAACAAGTCATTAATTAGTTAAAAATTAATATGTACTATCTAATTTACTTATAAATTTCCAGAATATCATTATCCAAAAAGAAATTATATTAACATTACGAACATTTTTTCTGTATCTTCCCTTATTCATAATATTACCATGTCATTAAATAACATTTCCATTCCATCAGAAAAATTCAACACAATCTTGAAAGTCCCAAGAGAAAAACATAAGCATATTAGTCCTTTCATATTTCACCAATCATACTACATAATTAAATAATCCAAATATATAGAATAACTGATTATTCCACTTCATATATATGACATAGCAAGGCTACCTTATCCTATTACTTAATACCTCATTTCTTTCACATTTCTTCTATAGTCTCATCATCATCAGCAATATAACCATTAGTCATAACACAATGATACTATTATTCAAGAGAATTACACTTAAGACATGTGTTTTGATAATTAATATTCATTATACATATAAATCATATATCATTTGATAATAACTAGAGAATACATTATTCTCATTCATTTAGTTCACTGAAAATCCATTTTTTTTCTTGTTACGCACATTGTGTTCTTATTTTTTGTCATAAAAACACCCTCTTATTTTTCTAATTTCATTCGAGTTGGTGATTATTTTCCACATTTTTTACCAAATGGAACCCACATATTCTTTCCTTTATAGTATCCATTACCTGAAATCTCAGGAAAATCATTACTTATCTTATTTGGTGAGTCTTGGAGTTGGTTACTATATTTATTGTTGATCATATTCTTTGAAGACTGATTATGGATGATCCCAACATACTCCACTCTAGTGGTAATCCCATTTTACTGATCATCATCATAGTTTAAATCACATTCAATGTTAATAGTGTTCTTTTTGATTCCCTACATTTGAAAAAACCATAAATCATTCAATATGAAACAATTATCATAGTGACGAACCACATAATCATGAAAATTTACTTCTAGGATGTCTAAATTAAGTAACCTTTCTTACTCTATGAAATATTAGGTTTGTATTTTGTTATTCATTTAGAAATTATATTTAGATCCTTTAATATTGTTTGGGAAGAGTTTCTGAACTCCCAAAGCCTATCCCCAAGGAGTATCAAACTAGGGTTACAGCATGGCACTTATTCATGTAGCAGATTACCCCAAGTATGGCCTGGGAAATCTTATTGGAGTTGTCACCACAATGTGTATTTATTCCACATCCACATTCACTTGTATTATCTATACTCATATCTATTTCTAGGGAACTACTCTATATATCCTTTACCAAAGTTTTAGGACATTTTCTTATACTTTTTCTTATCCATAGAATTATCCTTGAACATGTCCTTAGAGATATAACTAAGGATTTATCATCGTAGTTTCTATGTTTTATGTAATAAATTTCATTGATACCAAATATAATGACCCAAGAATATGGTATATTGACATTATATTAATTTTTTAGAATACATTAAAAATTACAGTAATAGAAAATAAATTCCTTTACTAGTATATTATATTTAGAAACCTCGAAATATGTACACTAATGCATAAGTGAGATATATTATTTCCCACTAGGTTCTTATTAACTATAACCCTTATAAAAAACATCATACATAATTCATATCTTCATTTCGTAGAGAAGAAAACATAAAAAGGGGTGTTTCCAGATGCTTAGTAAGGGGAAAAAAGGGAGCCATGTAAACATAAACATGAGTATAGAAATATGAGAATGTGATGAACCCATTTATTAATTATACCCTATATATCATTGATCATAAAAATGAGTCATCGAATAAATCATAAAATTTTATAAGACATGAATCATAGTGAAAAAAGAACATTATACATTAAATACTAACATAAGAAGAAATCATGGAATTGTAGACAACACATAAGTATATAAAATTCTTTACATAGTAGCCAAGGCATCGCATCCAACACCCTATTAGTTGTATGGGTTCACTCCCCGTACCATCATCGATGTCATGGTTCACGGACATGGAAATATTAGAACAATGAGTTCACTCCTCAAACAATCTTGGTAGTCATGGTTTATTCCCATGGTCATGAAAGTAGTTAAGGTTTACTCCTAAAACTGTCACGACCCCCTCCCCCCAAAGTGTACCCCTCCTCGGCCGGCAATGTGGGAACAGAGATAATGACCCCCGAGTCCCGCCTCCAGTAGGCCCCGGGTTGGCGACTAGCACCGAGGGTATACTAAACATACAAATGGGAGGCATTACCCTCTAATAGAACACATGCAGAAGAGAGAGATAGAATAGAATCAATCAAATCCAACTCAGAATTGAAAAAGAAAAGATATCAATGTACATATATGAAATGTCATGTAAAAGTACTGCAATTTAAAGGGAAAACTAAAAGTACCCAAAAAATGTAAAACAGCAGCGACCTCAAGCCGGAACAACTCCTCCTCCAACCACAAGCTAGTAGTAACCAACATGATCTCCAACCTACTCCAAGTGACCTAAAAATAGTTTATTTATACATAGGGTGAGTATAACAGTATACTCAGTAGGATCCTCCCTAAGACTCTCATGCAACAGTAAAGAAATCATGCTAAATCCTAGCGAACAACAAGGGAAACTAACTCGTCACTTAAACAGGTATACTAAGTTCCCAACCTCACCATGGCTACTCTCACCAAGTAAAGAATACAAGAATATAGCATATACTAAAGATTATCAAGGGTACCCCTCTACTACTTCCCCACTAGTTTTCTGCTTTTCCCCAACGACAAACGTCTTGTGCATCTCTCTCCAAAGGGTTGACCGCATACACCTGGGATAAGCTCCAAAATCTGCACCTCATGCACCACAAAGGATTGCCCGCATACACCTGGGAGAAGCAACACACCATCCTCACAACCAAAAGAAACCGGGTAAGTTCCGGGATCCACCACAACCCGCATAATGTGTATCATACATCAGGTATTATACCTCAATCCATTATAGCCCATACACCGAATAGTGATCCTCAAGCCATCACAACCTATACACGTTACACCTATAGTATTCCATAGGATACTATATCCAGAATATATGCGTGTGAAAAAACCACAAGCCATAACAGCCCTATACACACATATATTGGTAAAACTAACCAGTGTGCCTACCAGCACAAAGATCTACCAAGAGAAGAGAGCGAGGTCAAAGGGGGTAGTCAGCCATTCAACCTCCCATCAGAATGTTGGGGAAAACACCCACCAGGGCTTAGAATCCCCGGGGATTCCGTTGACCTTACCGACAGGGTGGAGTAGCGTATCGAAACACAAAAAGTATAGAATATATATATAACTCACATCCACACTATGGGAATTACCAAGTCTTATATACAACTGCAGCTAACGTCTCTCAGACTCCAGGCTGCTACTTCTAAGACTAGGTGTCCTATAAGCACACAAACATTTGAAGAGCTTTATTAGATTACTGCATTCTCATTTTATCAGTTCCACTATACATTAATTAATTCTTTAAACATTAATTAACCAGGAATAATTTAACATTAAGCTTCAGTAGCATCACACCCAAAAATCAACTACTCCTTTTAATATTCACATCACCTTTAAATTCTAGTATCTCCAACCCTGTGGATTTTCACCATTTAATCAAACATTCATTACAAAATTGCTTTTCCTTATTCCCAGGCATTCTAGAAAAGCATCCTATGCTACTAAACACAAAAGAGGCTCAACACGGTGAGTAGATATACTACCCGTCCAGTCTTTTCCACCTATAGAAATAGCATAGAACCATTCTCCCTCGAGAGGCTAAACACGGAAAGCACATGACATACCCCGTGCGTCTTCGCCTCCTTTGGAAGAAGGGTAAGCAAGACTAGCTACCTTGAGTAGTGGGGGAAAGCAAAGCAGATAAACATTCAATGAATCCACAAGAATCCAGCAACCACATCCATCCCATTCCATCACCCCTGGTGTCCTCCCTGACACCCACATGCCTAAACTGATGCATCTCGCCACTCTAGGCGTCATCCACTACCACAACCACAAGGCCTCCATGCCTCCACATATCACAACATCCATCCAGGCTCACATCACAACACAAACAGCAGGAAAACAATAGTCACAACCATGGGTTGTTGACCCTTTAACAAACAAGAGGGTAACTCAGAACCCTTTTTGAAATTCCCACATAATCTGTTCTTTAATCCATATTGATTTAGCAGATTTTTTATTAGTAGGTTCCAATTACGAGATACCTAATCAGTAAGCTATCACAATTAAATAACCATGCTTAGTTCCCTAATTTGATTATCCTCAAATTAGAACAACTACAATAATGACAATAACCAGATTAATTTACATGCCTCTTTATCTTTATCCAATTAATTAACAATTAATTCCGGAATTACATTCATTATCAATTTCTATCATGAACAAACAATAAATCAAAGAAAACAGAGATATCACTCTATCTAGAAAAACATGAGGCAAACCGTTATCACCGTATAAAGCAACAACATTCGACCAACCAATTCTTTTAATCCGGTTCAAGTATTTAATCAAGTCAATTTCATTGTGATCCAAAGGACTAAATCAAGATAATTCTATGATTGCACATATACAATTAGAGAAGCCATGAATCCCCTACCTGGAAGAGTTCTTGACATCCTTTATCCACACAAGGGGTCAAAATACTCCTCTCACAACAACTACATCCACCAGAGGATGCCACTGTACGACAGTACCAACCAACCCCAAGAAAAACCCATTAGAATCTTGGATATTACATGGTATAACATGGAAGGGAGAAACAAGAGAAGATGATCCCCAATGGAATGAAGATAAAACATTCCTTATTAGGAAGATTGACCGACACAGTTCGGTTGCATCCGAAACAGAGAAGAACCAATCCTAGGAGTAAAGATTGATTGTGAAACACCTACGGGAAGGATTGAAAGGTTCTAGAATCCCATAGCTGATAACAAAAAGGAAGAAAACGGGAGAATGATATCTTGTCCCTTTTGAAGATTTAATGGGGCGACGGTTTAAGATCCGGTTAATTCTGCATTAAAAACAGATCGCATTAACCCACGCGGTTTGACCAAGTAAATACATCCCATCCTTAGGAATAATTAATATAAGATTTATGGACCTTGAATCAGCATTAAGAGTCCTTAAAATAAGTCATTAAAATGTATTTTACGTCAAAGGAAACGTCAAAAGGGGGGAAACTATAGGAATCTGGAAACACTGTTCACCCACTATTACTGTAAATGAAACCGATCTGTGAAACCGATCTGTGAGACCGATCTGTGAAACCGATCTCTCAAACCGATCTCTAAAACCGATCTGTCAGACCAATCTGTGAGACCGATCTGTCAGACCGATATCTGAGACCGATCTGTGAAACCGATCTATCAGACCGATCTCTGAAACCGATCTGTCAGATCGATCTGTGAGACCGATCTGTGAAACTGATCTATCAAACTGATCTGTGAGACTGATCTGTGAGACCGATCTGTCAGACCGATCTATGATACCAATCTGTCAGACCGATCTGTGAGACCGATCTGTGAGACCGATCTGTGAGACCGATCTGTGACACCGATCTATGAAACCGATCTGTCAGACCGATCTGTGAGACCGATCTGTCAGACCCATCTGTTCAACCGATCTGTGAGACCGATCTGTGAGACCGATCTGTGAGACCGATCTGTGACACCGATCTGTCAGACCGATTTGTGACACTGATCTGTGAGACCGGTCTGTGAGACTGATCTGTGAGACCAATCTGTGAGACCAATCTGTGAGACCGATCTGTCGGACCGATCTGTGACACCGATCTAACAGACCGATATGTGAGACCGATCTGTCAGACTGCTCTCTGAGACCGATCTGTGAGACCAATCTGTGAGACCGATCTTTCAGACCGATCTATGAGATTGATCTGTTACTGTTCATAAAATTGAAAACATTGTTCACAGAACTGGAAAATTGGCAAAGTGTTGGGGATAAGTCCCCTTGTCCTCCCGAAACACCTCCAACACCAAAATTTAACAATGTAATGGACCAGAGAGGTCTGGGCCATTATAAATACCGTCTTAGTTTGTTTCGTCATATATAAATCATTACTCAATGAACTTAAAGGACATATAGGTATCACCCATTTCATAATGGAATCATATATTCATATATCAAAATATCATAATAATTCATATTTTAACCGATGAAATGAAATGGGTATCATAAACATTAAATCATATAATAATTTTTGGAAAAAGATACAGGTTTCATTCTCATTTCATAAAATTATAACCTCTTAATTAAGTGGATTTTAAAATCATATAACCCATGTAAGAGAAACAGATAGCATGCCATCAAAACAGAAACCATTTACAAAATGAATATGAATGGAATAAATGAATAATTTCCTTAGAGTTGAATGAGTAACAAAAACAAATGTTATCTTATGTGGGAAATAATTGTGAAAGATTATTTAAAAATGATTAATGGGGATATTATACATTATACATTAATATTGATATATAAAACATATAATATTTTGAAAAAAGTATTCCTGCAAATAAACATTAACACTTATTAAGGAATAATTTAAAATATTTTGAAATCCATTTCCTTTGAAAACTTGTACAGGAACTTCAAAACCATTTGAAACCCATTTTTTATTTAGAACCTATAAAAGATGCATGGAAACCATTTGAAATCCACTATCCTTGAAAAATTAATTTAAAACCTATAAGTAATGATTAAAAATTATATGAAAATTAATTCTTTCAAAATATCAGTTAAAAATTTTTCCATAAAAATTAATCTTTAAAATTGAACTGGATTTATTAATTAAATGACATTGGGTAATTCCATACAAGTATTATGTGGTAAAAATATCATTCCCTTTACACAATAAAAAGGTTAGAAAAAATACCTTATTGGAATGGTGACAGGTAGATTAATTTCAAAAAATTGGTAAATAAAAAAAGGGTAAATATTTATTTTAATTGTTATGAGATATTATTATAATATTCTTGGATTACATTTTTTTTAAATCATGGTTTTGAAATAAACCAAATTTTCTACCTAATAGATATATAATTCCAAATTTTTTTAAACAAATTTCCTTAATTATCATGACTACTAAAGAGTTTAAAAATTGAATAAATACATTAATAAATAAAGAATAACATTAGGGTAATAATTTCTTGTTTTTTCATGAAATGTAGATCATATTATTGAATCTATATAAACAAGATTGTAAATAATCTTGATAAATAGTGAGATTATTACAATAAAATCTTACAAAAAAATAACCTTGAATCATACACTACATGTAAGAAAATAAAATCACATGGAGATTAAAATATCAAGAAAATAATTTGATTAGTGATATAATATTTAAATGGTATTTTATTTACCTCATATATAAATATAGGTGTATATCATGTCATTTTCTCAATGGGGGAAAATTGAGATAAAATTGCCTTACTGATTTGGAAACTTTTAAATCATAAACCCATGATAGAAAGTTTATAAAATGGATGTGTAATTACCAATATATATAAGTATAAGAAGAAAATAATAAATTTATTTTCAGTATATACACCAGATAAAATTAGTTATTAGTGAATAAAGAATATATCTCACAGAAATAAAGACAGATATGAAATTATCTTACCTTGTGTCGTGAATCTATTTCTAGACATACAAGATTCATATTTGATAAATTTATTTTTATTATAAATATTTTATATATTAATATTATCATATATATTACCAAATATAGTTCTATCGTGATCATATATTACCCTCTTTTTATCAATTCAATGTTAATGTTTCACTTCGGGTAATATCTGTTTTGTTCTTCACATGTGTCATAAAGTGTAATATATTTGATCCTGATAGAAATACCATGGTTTCTAGATGTAAAAAATGATAAAAAAATAATTTATATTCAGTATATTTTTTTATAGTAATATATATGATATTGAATTTTGAAATGGAAAACACCATTCATGGAGACGGTAGGTCATACATACGCATCATTGTCTCTATTTTATTGTCGTAATTAAATAATGAATAAATTTAAAAAAAATGTATATATCTTTTTATGACATTAAAATATGATTATTATTTCATATATATCTTTTAATTTTACTAAACATATAATTAGTACATTCCATGTACTGTGTGTACAAATAAAATCATTTTGAGGGGTGGTAGTCCACACATCTTCAAACGCATTTATCATATTTACACAGTATTGAAAGTATAAATATATTTTTTATAAAACAGTTATTAAAGTTTAAATACATAATAAATATAATATATATCATATATAAATATTTTTTTTATCATAATTCCAACTATGAGAGGCGATAGAGGAAAAATAAGCAATCATCGTTTCGTGAGGCGGTAGTTCATTGTACACCTAAATAGTACTTTCGTTATCCATTGTTTGGAAGTTTTTCTATGTGGTGGAAGAAATCCTTTACTAAAAAAAATATTAGTATATTTATGATATCATTGTTTTAATAATATTGGAATACAATTAGTAGACGTTGTGCAGAATGAATCTAAGATAAAGAAGTTCAAACGAGGATGTTACCTCTTCTTTGGGTAATTCCTTTTTATTTTCAACAAAGTACATTAATAAATTTATCTTTCCCAAAATGGGGCCTTAAAAATTAAGTGCGGGTTTTTGGGGAGATATGTTGGTATGATTTTTCAATCCAAAGTGGGTTTAGAGGTTTGAGGAAGTGGGAGGGAAGGAGGTCTTTTATAGTGGGGGAGGAGTAAAAATATTTTATTATTTCTGAAAAGGAAAACTCCACCAATGTTTTTTATAGAAATTGGATACCATAATAGAATAAATTAGATAAATGGGAGGATAGGTTCAGTTGTGACCATAAAATTTATTTTTAACATGTTTAGTGGTTATATTAGGCCTTATGTTTTTGGTTTATTCTCTTGTTATGCTTAATTTAGTCAAAATCAGCGTAATTAATTTTAATTACATTATCTAATATTTTTGTGTCAAAATATCATCTAATTGTTTTTAGAAATTATAGATTATAATTATTTTAAATATTTATTTCATTTTCTAAAATTCATATCACAATATTAGAGAATATTAATTTGAATTGTAATCCCTTGGGCATAAAGACAAAGGAATCATAAAACTAAAAATGTTCAAAAACATACTAGGTTTTCATAACCAATTTCAATAAAAAATTGATTAAAATTGCATAAATTGGATAACGTGATAAAAAAATTTTCTAATTAAAAAAAAATCAATTAAAAATAGGATTTTTCCTTATAATTAATTTTTATGATAATTAGTTTTGAGTTGAATTTTAGTAATTTTCACTATTCATTAATAAGGATAATACAATGAAAAATACCAAAAATTCACTCTAACCTAATTTTTATGTTTTACATTAAAAAATTATGTTTATTTTACCAAATAATATTCATACATGTTAATAAATTTATATTTCAACTGGGTTCCCCATGAGAAGGTGTTGAGGGTGACTTAATAAAAATATAGGTTTTTATGTGTAATACATGGTTTGTTATCTTCTTAGGCATATAAAATATTTTAGATGAATATCAAAAATATTTGATTGAATATATAATATATATATTAAATTATTATCACTCTGTAGTTTTAATTAATTTATTATTTTAGGTCAAAAAACATTGTGAGCATAAAAATATTCCATTTATATTATGTTGGTTCATATATTCATTATAACTAATGAATTCTTTTTCTATTTATGTAAACAATATATTTACATAAGTTAGTTAATACTATTCATATGCACTATCTTAATGTCATGGTTAAGTATTAATTTATTATATAATAATATTTTAATAATATTTTTTTCTTTTGTAGGACTCGGTCTTTCGTCTTATGCAAGACATTATGGAAAGTTGTTATTGGGTGTAACACAGGCTATCCTCATTATTCCATGTAAGGAAAGATTGAATTTAGGTTCCGTGTAGTGATTTATTAGCATATTTTTTAAAATAATTCAATCAAAATATAGTTCTTTAATATAAAATAAACTATTTTTATAATTCCTTGAAATAAAAATTATCAAAATGAATAAATAAATTCAAAAACAAATATTTCAGAAAATATTCTGATGTTACAAAAAACTCTATCAGAGAAAAGTTGTTTTTATAATTTTTATGATGGAATGAACAATGGTGGAAAAAATATAGCACCCTTGAATTCATGTACGTGACCCTTTTTTATTTTTTATGTATATAATAATTATGGGTGGATTTTGGGATAATTTAGAGAAATTTTAGAGTGTTTTGGGTATTTTATAAAGGTTGAGGGTTGGTGAATAGTTTTTCAAAACTGTGAAAAACCTATAAGGAAAAACCTGCGTATTGAATCATTGGCTAAAGGTAGGGAATTCATGTGGAGCATGGGCATTAGGCAGTTATACCAAATCATGCTATGTGTGATAATGTTAAAAAAAATAGAGCTTGTTAATGGTTGGCAGACACTTTGGTAACTGTGTGAGAAAACTATGTGAGGTTCATACATGAGGCAGTGGCTGATTAATTATTTAAAAAGTAATATGAATAAACCATGTGAGGCTAATAAACTAGATACAAAAAAGTGAATTTAGTTCGGCCTTGTTTTTAATTCCACATTTTCAACCAAAACATCCCAAAAAAGTGATTTTCCATTTAAACTATTGGATAACCAATCCCCATCAAATAGGAAGTGACAAAAAGATGTTTTTAGGTGTTTTCAGGCCATATCTTTGGGTAAGTTATAATTATTTGTTATTCCTGGTTCTTTTTCTTATGTCATATTATTTACCCTTCATTTTTCGTAGATCTACATCCATTATGGTTAGACCAATGATATTTTATGCCAAATATTAATATAATTGGCTTGGTTTATTATAGGGGAATAAAACTAAGTTTGGTTAGTGGACATTTAACCCAAATTCATCGATTTTCTTCATATTTTTCTTCATTTTAGTTATAAAACTCGATGATGGTGGCTTCACTCTAGACTCCTCCATTTATAATATGAAGGATGGATTTAGAGATGATTATTGTTTTCGAAATTTAATTTGAATTTGAAATGTGGGGATGGTTTGAAACCCTCATGAGCCATAGTTTCTGGAAACATTAAAATCCATGGTTTTTGTAGAATGTTAGTTGGTTCATGGTTATTAAATATGGATTTTAAAATGTGTATTTTCAAGAATTGTGGTAAATGGTTTCATAAAAAAAATTCAATAAAATTCATGGATTTATTGTAATGAATTTTAATGTTTGATTGGATTTTGTTTGTTGGAATGTTTTCAATAAATGAACACATATTTTTTAAATGGTTTAAATTCAAGTTTTGGTATCAGTTTGTCCTAATGGTTGTCTCTCTTCATGTCAATCAGTAAATATTAGGGTAAGGAGTCTCTCTCATAATTAATTTCATGGATAAGGGTCACATATATCCCCAATAAAATATCATTTGTGTTGGATAAGGACAGTAAGTCTCTCCCTTCATTGTTGGTATGGATAATGATCAGGGATTTCCCCCTCTTCTAGTTTTACTTACATTTTTTGTTATCTGGATAAGTGAAATGGAATGATTATTCGAAAATAAAATTAGTAAAATGATTTTTGAACATTATTTGGTTTCATTCATTGGCATATGATGCTATTTTGTGAAAATTATTTCATAATAACTTGTATAAATTTTTATATAAACTATTAATTATATATATAATATTATTGTCTATAATTTTTACTAACATGTTATATCCCAATGGAGTTTTTAGGGACATGTAACGCCCCAGCCCCAGTTACCCAGAGTCGGTGCATTGTTTTAATACATTGGCATGATTACAGGAATCAATCTCGAAGGACCGATCAGTTTACCAGTCTTGGAAAAGTATATCGCATACATGAAAGTTACATTTTCATTTTAAGACGTAAAAAAACAACATAAATAATCTTTATGAACGCCATTATTCCCTTGGCTTAACCCTGCATATCAATCACATTACACTTCTTGGTATCCTGGGAAAAATAAAACATAGAAAGGGGTGAGCTCAAATACTCAGTTAAGGTAAAAAATATAGCGGAAACTTTCAAAAATAAGCAAAAACATTTAAGTCAATGTATAAAACTAAAACAAAAGCCTTTTAAACTTGAACTTCAGCATAATATGGAAGAAATAAAATGAAATAATTCCATTTACTTATTCACATGGATATTCTACTAATGGAATATTCACATGCAATATCACTAACCACTTTCATAATTATGGAATGCATAATGCTGAACCTTAATTTCTTTATCAAGGCCTGGTGCCAAGGCCTAGGGGCTAACTATAACCGGAACCCAACCCGGAGTGCATCTAATAACCGGACACCAACTCGGAGTGCCTCTAATAACCAAAAACCAACCCAGAGTGACTCTAATAATCGGACACCAACCCGGAGTGCCTCTAATAACCGGACACCAACCTGGAGTGCCTCTAATAACCGGACACCAACCCGGAGGGCTTACTTTTACCAGTCCCCAAACCAGAACATAGTAGTCCGACACATTCATCTTAAAAAGAGGATGAAATATAATACAAGCATTCGTGTTAAAACTAGCATAAGAAATGCAAAAACATTAATCATAAACCATTAATGACATAAATATAACTCATCCATAGTCAAAAATATCACAAAACCTTAAATACAATATGGAATATATGTATCATAATAAACCAACTTCAAATAAGTGTAAAATCTATCAAAGGATGTTGACATAGATGAAATCAAAACTATTTGAGAGAAATATCTCTTTTTTTTAAATCATTTTAAAGTCACATAATTATAGAGAAAACCTTTATTTTGAAAATATCTTTATAAACGTGTGAAGGAAGCTTAAAAGGAGTAATAACGGCGGAGAATAACCACACCAGCCGTATAATTTAAAAAAAGTACATTCTTACCTTAATTTTTCAAAAAGGTTAAAAAGTAACCTGTTTCGAAAACGATGGAAAGATTCCTTTCAAAACATATAAAGTCAAATAAGGGTATAAATGACTTTAACCCATTGTCTTATTAAATATTAAAAATGTTTTTAAAGGTATTTTTACAAACATGGATGTGGATGATAAGGAAATCCTAGTAGATTATTACGTATAAACAACCTCGAATAATGAAGAGATTGTGAAATAAACCTTTACCAATTTGGTAACATACGGAACATACACCCATTGAAAGAGGTATCTTACAATGAATATGTAAATACACATAAATTAATGTGTAGAACACAATAAATACAATTATGTGCAGTACATACACCACAGAAAAGGTAATAGTGGCAATATGGCATGAATCTCACGAGAATAAAGGGTGAGATGAAAACCCCATACCTTGAACTTTCCTTTAGTCGAGGGTATGTTTAACCTCCTGTACGAAGATCGTAGTATGTTATTAAATTATAAAAGAACCATATTAGTATTTATGATATCATACCTGATTCATTTCTGACTTTATATTACCCATTTAATAATAATTTCCATGTTAAGTTAACATTTTGGGTAATAATCACTTTCTTTATCGTACGTGTTTTAACTTTTCACTCTTGGTTGTATCACTTAGATCGTGATTTAAATACTTCTAGAATATAAAACATGACAAATATATCATATATATTTAGAATATAAATATGTATAACAGAAATATATATGAAATGAAAAACACCGTTTATGGACATGGTAGTCCGTATGTACGCATAAACGCTGTTTCTGTTTTCCTATGGTATTGAACAGAAGTAAATGAATAAGATATATGTAAGTACATAAATCCTTATCTATATATATATATATCTCCAGTATAATTATTATGTCATATATTACATACTTATTAGTAATATATATTTTTATAATCGTCGATGAATGGTGAACTTGGAAATGAATCTCATCGCGTCGTGGAGACGGTAATCCGTATGTACGCACGAGCGAAAATATCATTCCTTTGATATTAAAATAATATATAATTGGATGGTATATCATATATACAAGAATCATGGTCATGTTATATTTATTTTTTACATGAATTACAAATCATTATTATACCCATCCAAATAATAATATATTGAATAACAATTACACCACAACGTGGAGACGGTAAACCGTACGTACACACGAATGGTGACATGTCATTAAAAAGATGGATTGAATACTGAATATGGTTGTACCATATTTATAATAATATTACAGTATATAGGATATACTGGATTAATTATTTTAGAATGGTAATTACAAAGAAAGAAGAAGTGGAAGAAGAAAGGAACGCGAAAAAGGGTGGTGAAATCATTACCTCTTCTTCGGGTTCATCCTTTTGATTTGATCAAAAGGGATCCTTAAGTTGGATTTCTGACTAAAATAAGGCCTCTAGGATGAAGTGAGGTTAGTTTAGAGAGTATTTTGGTAGAGGTTGGCCGAACCAAAAGGCTTTGAAGGTGTGAGTTAATGAGAAGAGAGAGTGCCCTTATATTAGAGGGGTGAGGGGCACCTTTGGAAAAGCTAGAAATATTATTTTATAATAAATTCATATTCGGTTTCTAATGGCCTCAAAGTGGATTATTTAATGGTTAATGTGGGTATGGGTCTAAAACCACTCAACCAATAGAATTTAGACAGGTTTGTGTCATTATATTAACCTTATCTTTAAGTATTAACTCTCAGTTAATTAGTTTCACTTTTACAATGTCTCTTTGTATTTTTATATTATATGGTTAATAAACTTACTATATACATCCAAGCAACCCCCAAGTGGTCCATTAATGATACACCTATCATGATATAAGTCTCTTGGACGAACCGTAGATTCTTAAAAAATTTAATATCTATTAATAATATAATATTTGTTTTAAAAACTCTTTTATGACAATTTTGACACTATTCAATATTTGATTTTTCTAAAAATTCTAATAGAACGATTACTTCGAAAAAAGTTACTTTAGTCAATCCTAACATGCCATATTAACCTAGAAAATTATTTTAATTTATAAAAAGTCTCAAATTATATATATTTGGGTATTTATAATATCAATTATTTTAATTTTTCACTATTATGGTAATTACTATATCAACATTGTGTCATAAATAAATTTACTTATTTAATGTCTAAATATTATAAATAAAATATCATTATGTATGAAATCATTTTATATTTATAATGAATATTTACAATCGAATTTATCGTATGTATATCCCTATATTAAAAATGTTTTAGTAAATAAACATTGATTTTAACTCTTTTAACTCTTCTTTGAATTAAATAATACTCAATGTCCTAATCTAATCCAAGTGGACCTAAATGATAATATTTTATTCCTAAGGTTGTTTTTGGTCGAATTATGTTAATCCAATAGAATTAGGACATGTGTTAGGGTATTATTAATATCATTTTTACCATTAATTACCCTATTTACTTTTAACCGTCGTAAATAAAAGTAAAAAGTTACTATTCACCAACAATTATTTTCATCTCATTGAACCACATTTTACTCATTGATACTAACCGTGTCTCTCAGATTTTTGAAATTCCAATCACAAAAGCGGTAAAATTATGTTTTATAAAAAATTTGGTTTTTTAAGTACCACTTAGTAGTTTTACTATTCATCCAAAAATTGAAGTTTTTCAGAACAATGCCAAAATTTCACCCTAAGCTATAATTGATATTCAGAATTCAAAAATGTTGTATATTTTACAATATTCCAAACATATATGTTGTGTTAATTAATTTTATAAATAATTCTCGCTGTCACAAAAATAGCGTGTTTTTATGAAACAATATATATCAAAAGATTGACAGTTGTTTCTGTCCAATTTCAAAGTGAAATTAATTCTAATGAACACCATTGGATAAAATGGTAAAAATATATTATAATTATACTTTAAAACCACTAAAATTCATAATTTTTCACTATTAATTATTTTGATTTAAAAGTTGTTTTTAAATAAAATTTAGAAATTTTCACTATTCATCATAATATTAAAGTTTTCCGAAAAGTACCAAAATTTCATATTAGGCTAAATTCAATACTCTGAATCCAAAAATGAAGTCCATTTTGAGAGATAAAATTTCTAAAATTTTAAAAAGTAGGTATTACTATTCATAACGGCTACTTTGATTGGTCGTGGTGTGTGTTAGAACTCGAAGTTGCGTACAACACACGCTGCTGTATTATTCAAAGAGAAGCGTACCATGGAAGATCGGGGTATTACATTCTCCCCTCCTTCAATAAATTGCGTCCTCGCAATTTGATATTTTTCTTTGAAAATAAAGGATGAAAATAGAAAATATCTTTGTGGAAAAACCCACATCAAAAATTTGGTTAATAAATTTTAGTCTTAACAAGATGAAAAGAGAAATGAAAGGGTCACCACAAAAATATGATCTCTATTAGGGGGACATTGGTGGAAATTATAGAAATATAATTGGAGGGAAAACGAAAATATTTATAGGTAGTGATTGAGGTCATCAATCACAAACAAGTTTAAAATTGAGGTCCTTAAATTCATTAATCTATGATGATTTAAAATACCATCGATTCAACAAAACATAAGATATTATGATAACACATTTTTGACTTTTCAAAATATTTTTGTTGAAATCCCACATCGAAAAATGAATTAATGAGGCCTCTATTTAAAATAATGAGTGAAAAGTATGAAGATTAACAGAAATAACACATACTAGGGTTCCATGTAGGAAAATATGGATACGGAAGAGAAATATAACCATCAATTATCTGATGGAGAGTGGTAGAGAACATGGCTACGAAAAGGCCAACAATCCCAAAGCCATAAATTAGTGATGATCTAATGTACCATCTAGGATAAAATTATTGTTCTAAGTTCTTTTCTTAATGTTGATGAATTTATTTATGGGATTGGCTAAGATCATAAATAGATATACTTACTTTATAATTAGAGTTTTATCCATTAATAAATTTCTACCACAAACTCATCTTTCACTCCAAAACATAATACAACTCAAAAATACTCTATTTATCCTAATCGTATAGGGTTCCAAATATAATGAATTTATAATTCACATATCAGACCCTTTATGTAAAGAAACTACATTATACCATCCAGGAACATCATATAGCATAATGGTAGGCGATAAATACCAATTGCACTATGGTTGTGGGTTCGATTCCGCATCTTTGTCCGACACGACAGGTCATCACACGGTCTGCGTGTTGTCATTTTATAAAAAGACAAAATAATCCAAACTAGAACTATCCAAAATAATTTAGTCCAAAATTTATAAGGAAGGTAAATACAATGAAGATCCTTTTTTGCTGCGTAATAACATGTGATCACCTTCATCATGTATTCTTTTGAAACACTGCAACATTCTGAATTACCATAAAACCTTATTGATTACATTCATGATCCCATATTCCTTAAAGAATAATAGATATACTCCTTCAATCCAAAAATGTTGTAAACCCTAACAATGATGGAATATACAAATCAATAATCAGTTTCAAGGTAGTCAAGAATATCCAATATAATTTATCCAAATCAATCATGTATTTTTCTAAAATCACTACCTCGGTATCAGAACCATATTAGGGTTTATCTTTCTCTCAACCATATATTTTCCAAAAATTTAACTTGCTATTGAGTCACTTTTCATTGTTCCACACAATCTCATGTCCTTAATTAAATAGTACTTCACTACAATCCTTATATACTCCATAATTATTATAACAAGTACATTGATGATAAAACACCCAAATGAAATAATCAACATAAGAACTATAATAATTCCTCTTCATCTGTGGTAGTACCATAACTTGATTATTATCCAATAGCATCATTTTCGGAATAGTCTGATGACTGGGGCATAGGTTCGCGTAGTGTCCAAACTCCTTGCAAATGAAGCATTGTAAATTTTAAACCATTTTCTTACCCTTTCAGTCATGTACTTTGTTCCCTTTTCCTCCACACTAATAAAAAACTTCCATTCCTTTCTGGCAATTTCCAGGGTGTTTCTTCCCACAGTTATCACATATGGTAAAATTATTCCTTTCCCTCTTCCCTTTATCAATCTTTCTCTCTTCTATCCTTTTATTCTCTTGCTTCCCTTAAAAGCCACAGGACTCAGTAAACTCTTTACATATCTTATCAACACATGATATTATTTATTCATATGATGATAATACATGGGAGACTATTTCTCTTATAAATTCTGTCTTAAGACCATAAAAGATATGATCATTCTTTCTCTTTGGATCATCTGCATTGTTGGAGTTCTCATTACTTCTACTAGGCACCATTTCTAAACAATGGCATACACTAGATTAGTTTATGAATCAAAATACATAATTTCATACTTATAAAACACTTAACATAAATTGAAATATTTATGGATATAATCCATAATCATAAAAATGTTTTCATTGAGGAAGTATATACACATAAACTCTTCATAATGATTTGTAATGAAAATGAGAGTTATCCTAAGCATATCCCCCAGGAGTGTCGTAACCAAGAGTGCATCAAGGCCCGTTGTCGTGAACCAGTTCCCATTCAAGTCTACCTCAAAGAGGTGTTTTCGGGTTTTACCCCTAGGTACATCTGTGCCAGAGCCGTCTCTACCTTCTCGTATCCAAATAGGGATGTATTGCTTGGAAAACTCACAAAATATCTAAAATACCAAAATTCTAGGAAGTTCTTCTATACTAATCCTCATAGTATGTCATAGGGCTATGTGCTCTAATCACAGTTTATCTAAATCTAGTTTCCAAGGATATTTCTAAACTTCCTCTGATACATACTGTAACGCCCCGACCCCAGTTACCTAGAGTTGGTGCATTATTTTAATACATTGGCATGATTACAGGAATCAAGTCCCGAAGGACCGATCAGTTTAGAAGTCTTGGAATAATAGATAACATACATGAATGTTACATTTCCACTTTAAGATGTAAAAAACAACATAAATAATCTTTATGAACGCCATTATTCCCTTGGCTTAACCCTGCATATCAATCACATTACACTTCTTGGAATCCTGGGAAAAATAAAACACAGAAAGGGGTGAGCTCAAATGCTCAGTAAAGGTAAGAAATACAGCGGAAACATTAAAAAATAAGCATAAAAATTTAAGGCAACGTATAAAACTAAAACAAAATCCTTTTAAACATGAACTTCAGCATAATATGTCAGAAATAAAATCAAATAATTCCATTTAATTATTCACATGGATATTCTACTAATCGAGGATTCAAATGAAATATCACTAACCACTTTCACAATGATTGAATGCATAATTCTGAACTTTAATTTCTTTATCAAGGCCTCGTGCCAAGGCCTAGGGGCTAATAATAACCAAAACCCAACCCAAAGTGCATCTAATAACTGGACACGAACCCGGAGTACCTCTAATAACCAGACACCAACCCGAAGTGCCTCTAATAACCGGACACCAACCCGGAGTGCCTCTAATAACTGGACACTAACTCGGAGTGCCTCTAATAACCGGACACCAACCCGGAGGGCATACTTTTACCGGTCCCTAACCCGGAACATTCTATTCCAACATATTCATCTTAAAAATATGATGAAATATAATACAAACATTCGTATTAAAACCAGAATAAGAAATGCCAAAACATTAATCATAAACCATTAATGGCATAAAAATAACTCATCCATAGTCAAACATATCACAAAACTTTAAATACAATATGGAATATTTGTATCATAATAAATCAACTTCAAACAAGTGTAAAATTTATCAAAGGATGTTGACATAGATGAAATCAAAACTATTTGAGAGAAATATCTCTTTTTTTGAAATCATTTTAATGTCACATAATTATAGAGAAAACCTTTATTTTGAAAATATCTTTATAAGATTGTGAAGGAAGCTTAAAAGGAGTAATAATTGCGGAGAATAACCACACCCGCAGTATAAGTTAAAAAAGGACATGCTTACCTTAATTTTTCAAAAAGGTTAAAAAGTAACTTGTTTCGAAAATGATGGAAGGATTCCTTTCAAGACATATAAAGTCAAATAAGGGTATAAATGACTTTAACCCATTTTCTTATTAAATAGTAAAAATGTTTTCAAAGACATTTTTAAAAACATGGATGTGGATGATAATGAAATCCGAGCAGATTATTACGTATAAACAACCTCAGATAATGAAGAGATTGCGAAATAAACACTTACCAATTTGGTAACATACAAAACATACACCCCTTGAAAGAGGTATCGTACAATGAATATGTAAATACACATATATTAATGTGTATTACACAAATAAAACAATTATGGTCAGTACATACGCCACATATAAGGTAATAGTGGCAATATGGCATGAATCTCACGAGAATAAAGGGTGAGATGAAAACCCCTTACCTTGAACTTTCCTTTAGTCGATGGTATGTTTAACCTCCTGTACGAAGATCGTAGTAAGTTATTAAAATATACCAGAACCATATTAATATTTATTATATCATACCTGATCTATTTATGAATTTATATTACCCATTTAATAATAATTTCCTTGTTATGTTAACATTTTGGGTAATAATCACTTTCTTTATCGTACGTGTTTTATCTTGTCACTCATGGTTGTATCACATAGATCATGATTTAAATACTTCCAGAATATAAAAAATGATAAATATATCATATATATTTAGAATATAATTACGTATAATATACATATATATGAAATGGAAAACACCGTTTATGGAGACGGTAGTCCGTACGTACGCATAAACGCTGTTTCTGTTTTCATATAGTATTGAATGGAAGTAAATGAATAAGATATATGTAAGTACATAAATCCTTATATATATATATATATCTCCAGTAGAATTATTATGTCATATATTACATACTTATTAGTAATATATATTTTTATAATTGTCGATAAATGGTGAACTTGGAAATGAATCTCATCGCATCATGGAGACGGTAATCCGTACATACGCACGAGCGAAAATATCATTCCATTGATATTAAAATAATATATAATTGGATGGTATATCATATATACAGAATCATTATCATGTTATATTTATTATTTATATGAATTACAAATCATTATTATACCCATCCAAATAATAATATATTGAATAACAATTACACCACGACGTGGAGACGTAAAGCCGTACGTACGCACGTATGGTGACATGTCATTCAAAAGATGGATAGAATACTGAATATGGTTGTAACATATTTATAATAATATTACAGTATATAGGAGATACTGGATTAATTATTTTTGAATGGTAATAACAAAGAAAGAAGAAGTGGAAGATGGAAGGAACTTGAAAAAGGGTGGTGAAATCATTACCTCTTCTTCGGGTTCTTCCTTTTGATTTGATCAAAAGGGCTCCATAAGATGTCTTTCTGACTAAAGTAAGGCCTCTAGAATGATGTGATGGAATTTTAGAGAGTATTTGGGTAGAGTTTGTCCGAACCAAAAGGATTTGAAGCTGTGAGTTAATGATAAGGGAGAGTGCCCTTTTATAAGAGGGGTGATGGGAACCTTTGGAAAATCAAGAAATATTATTTTATAATAAATTCATATTCGGTTTCTAATGGATCCAAAGTGAATTATTTAAAGTTTAAGGTGGGTATGGGTCGGAAACCACTCAGCCAATAGAACTTATACAGGTTAGGGTCATTATATGTACCTTATCTTTAAGTATTAACTTTTAGTTAATTAGTTTCACTTTTACAAGGTCTCTTTGTATTTTTATATTATATGGTTAATAAACATACTATATACATCCAAGAGACCCCCCAAGTGGTCCATTATTGATAAAACAATCATGATATAAGTCTCTTGGCCGATCTTTAGATTTTTATGAATTTAATATCAATTAATAATATAATATTAGTTTTAAAAACTTTTTTATGTCAATTTTGACACAATTCAATAATGGATTTTTCTAAATATCCTAGAAGAATTATTACTTCGAAAAACGTTACTTAAGGCAATCCTAACATGTCATAATAACCTATAAAATCAGTTTAATTCATAAAAAGTCTCAAATTATATTTATTTGGGTATTTATAATATCAATTATTTTAATTTTTCACTATTATGGTAATTTCTGCATCAACATTGTGTCATAAATAAATTAACTTATTTAATATCTAAATATAATAAATAAAATATAATTATGTAGGAAATATTATTAGCTTTCTGATGAATATTTACAATCGAATTTATCTTATGGATAACCCTATATGAAAAATGTATTAGTAAATAAACATTGATTTTTACTCTTTTAACTTTTCTTTGAATAAAATAATAATTATTGTCCTAATATAATCCACGTGTACCTAATTGATAATATTTTATTCATAAGGTTGTTTTTGGTCGAATTATTCTTATCCAATAGAATTAGTACATGTTTTAGGGTAATATTAATATCATATTTACCCTTAATTACCCTATTTACTTTTAACCACGGTAAATAAAAGTAAAAAGTTATTATTCACCAAAAATTATTTTCATCTCATTGAACCACATTTTACACCTTGATATTAACCATGTCTCTCAGATTTTTGAAATTTCAATCACAGAATCAGTAAAATTAAGTTCTATGAAAAATTCAGTTTTTTAATTACCACTTAGTAGTTTCACTATTCATCCAAAAATTGAAGTTTTTCAAAACAATGCCAAAATTTTACCCTATGCTATAATTGATATTCATAATTCAAAAATGATGTCCATTTTACAAAATTTCAAACATATATGTTGCGTTAATTAATTTTATAATTAATTCCGGTTGTCACAACAAATAGCATGTTTTTAAGAAACAATATATATCAAAAGATTGACAGTTGTTTCTATCCAATTTCAAAGTGAAATTAATTATAATGTACACCATTGGATAAAATGGTAAAAATATATTCTAATTATACTTTAAAACCACTCAAATTCATAATTTATCACTATTAATTATTTTTATTAGGAAATTTGTTTTTAATTAAAATTTAGTAATTTTCACTATTCATCGAAATATTAAAGTTATCCGAAAAGTACCAAAATTTCACCTTAGGCTAAATTCGATACTCTGAATCCAAAAATGAAGTCCATTTTGAGATATAACATTTCTAAAATTTTAAAAAGTATGTATTACTATTTATAACGGCTACTTTGATTGGTCGTGGTGTGTGTTAGAACTCGAAGTTGCCTACAACACACACTACAGTATTATTCAAAGAGAAGCGTACCGTGGAAGATCGGGGTGTTACAAGACATAATTGGGTGGAAATCTAGTGAGTTTATTTACTCAGTCCTTCTTTGGGATATTGGATCTTTTGCAGATGTGATTTATTGATATGGGTATGGGTATGGTATCAAACATCATTTTTAGTACTTCGTGATACATGTGCTATCATGTATAGATGGATCATGGGGAATTTTTGGTGAATGGAGTTGTCGTTGATCTTTTTTGAGTTATTTTGTCCTGGTATCCTTCAACTATTTACCTTGATATTGTATTCCTCCACTGCGGCACTGGGTTTTAGTATGATTTTGATAAATGAAGTGTCGAGTTCCATTTCATTATTATCATGCATCATATATTGGATTATTTGGTTATGTATGTTTTCTGGTTAGGATGGCATTTATTAAAAAATTCGCTTCCCACTAGGAGTGAAAACATCATTTTGAGTAATGATTCATGATATGGTGTAGGAGAGTTGGTTTTTGGAAAATGTTGAAATAGTTTTCATATGTCTTATTTTGAATAGAAAATGATTGTGATATTCCTAAAATTGTTTTATTTTCAAAATCATATAGAAATTTAAAAAAATGGATGATTTTGGAATGATTTTTTATGATAGTATGATGTCATAGATTTTTAAATAGTAAAGAAATTAGTTAAATAAAGTGATACATATAATAATTTTTCATGTTTCTAGAAATTTTATCCCAATATACATCATAAGAACTGGCTATATGAAGATATTAAGAATGTGGTCACACTTGATCCACTTGTGGACCAACAGTTTTCCAAAGCATCTATCAGGAATTTCAAAACATTGAGTTAGGACAACAACCAAATACTAGTTTTATAATATCTATAATTTCTGAAAATACATGTTGAAGAAGTAAATAATTTTTATCCAATAGGAGGTGAGAACTCTCTAACTATGATAAAGAGGACGAAGGACTCTGATTCTCAATGCAGAGGAAACCATCAGAATTAGAGCACAATAGCAAGTAACCATCCCCAAGATCCAAGATCAAGCCTTGATGTTTTTTGTGTGGTTCACTGGGTCCATCATTGAATAGTGTACCTCACCACCAAGATAATGACAAAATTAAAAAAAATATGGGACATCTTTAGCACTATTTTCATAGTGCTTCAAGGTCATATGCTCAAGACACTTCTATGTTATCGTAAGCGCTATATCATTTGACACGGAAAGGGTTGCAAAATAATTTTCTTAGTATAAATACTTAGATAAGGAAATACTAGGAATATCATTACTTGACACTAAATGCAACTCAAAATAGAAACAAGAAAAAATGTATGGTGAGAAAACAATTATATGGAGATGGGAAGGTAATTGGGAATGATCAAGTCAGACTATCTATATCGATAGGTATGATTTTATTAAATTATACCCTTATAAAAGCATTTATATATATTGGTGAAACCCATTTTTTTATTGATTCAAGTGTGTGTTATTTGATATATATAAATGTTTAGATGATGCCTTCTATGTTAAAACATCAAAATACTCATTGTTAATGTGAATATAGTCCCTTTTTGTGTAAATCATGATCTATAACCATTGATATATCTTAACTGGTATAGGACGTCTCTAGGATGGATATATTAGTGTATGATTTAATCCTAGATTAGAAACTATTGACAACATTCAATGCTCGCATTGATTATTATAGATGAATATTTAGTTTCCCTACTCAGGATAGCATCATGATCCTCTTTTAAAGGAAAATGGAATGTAAGGATATCTCAAATATGTGTGTTGGCACCAATAGTTGGAACAATCTACAACTAGTTGGTGTTATTGAATTTGGAATCAATGGTGCATATTCAGAATAGCACATTTCCTGCAGTGGTTTACGTGTTTCCTAATGTGTTTCCTAAATATTTCTCAATGCTACCAACTATAAGAGAAGTGTATTTTATGATTGATCTCCCATGGGGTCCAATATTATTTTTCCATTGTCTTATAAGATTGAACCAATAGAATTATGGGAGTTGAATGTTATGTTGGAAGAGATATAATGAAAATAGTTCATTCTTTTGACCATGTCTTTATGGGATGCACCATTTTTGTTTTTGAATAAGGAAGATGTAACTCTAAAACTATGTGTATATTATAGTAAAAATAACCATGTTTTTATAAAGAAAAAATATCCACTTCCACACATCGATAACATTTTGATCAACTGTGGGGGTCTCAGTGGTTCTCAAAAATTGAATTTTGATCATGTTATTTAAAAAAATCAATTGGAGGATATTTTGAAGATATATTTTAGAATAATATGCATCCATTACGAGTATATGCTAATGCCTTTAGGTCGTATGAATTCACTAGTGATACTTATGGTATTGATGAAATGAATATTTTAATGACATTTGGATTCATTTATGTTTGTGTTTGTAGATGGCATATCGGTGTATTCAAGGATAAGGTTGAGAATGAGAAGCACTTATAGATTGTGTTTGGAATCATAAGGGCTCATTGTTTGTATGACATATTATCAAAGTGAGTTTTTTGGATACAAGAGGTATGTTTCTTACCATGTAATTTTGAAAAGAGGTGTTTCAAGGGATTTAGAGAAGATAGAGGCCATAATATCATGGTCACCACCAATGAATGAATTTCAGGTAAATATTTTCCATAGTATATCTAGTTATTAAATACACTTATTTCAATATTTTTACGGATAACATTATCCTCTGATATCATTGATAATGTATAATGTTTCATTCTAGTGGAATAAATTATGTTAGTAATATTTTAATGAGTTGAAGATCCATCAGATATCAATAACTATATTTATATTAGATGAATTAGGACAAGGGTACATTGTGTATTATGATGCTTCAAAATCCTGGATGGGATGTGATCTCAGGTAATGAGATTATTGCATTTAATATGGCTCAATGAAGTTATGATTTCATGAGTAGAATTATCTTAAACACTATGGGTGTTATCTATCGTACTCCCTTCTTTGAATACTTGGTGTAATTGTCTCTTTAGTGACAAATTTACTATGTCCATGGATCATTGGAGCATGAAAAATATTTTCTCACAATAGTATTTGAATCTAAGAAAAAGAAGATTCGTTTAATATCTCCAAATGTTTGAATTTTATTTGATCTATAGTATGGAAAAATTTAATAAGGTGGATGATGAATTAACTATAAAGTAAAATGATCATTTTGAAAAAGTTCCTATATATTATTTGTAGTTGATGTCAGTCCCTGATGACATGATGTTGGAGGGTAATAATGTGGTGATGATAATGGATTCTTCCTAGTTTTTTGGTTCTTTATTTGTTAATTACAATTAAAGTGGAACAAATTTCTAATTCATTATTTGATGCGATGAGTTCAAAACACAATATATGGGAGACCATAGAGGGAAGGAAACTGGATGAGTGTTTTGTAATGTGGTTCAAAAATAGATTCATCATTACTATGGCCTTTCAGTAACAAATTCTTCATGCTTAACACTATTCATGATGGTCTATTAATCTAGGGATACAAAAGAATCATGAGGTGCTGAAAGCATTGTTCTGGTGGAGAATTATAAAAGGATTAATGGATGCGTCTGTATAGAGAAGCATAACATTTCTGTAGATCACTATAATGCATCATTGAACAATAAGTATGTTAATGTTTGTAACAATTCCTATTTGGAAATTGGATCATATTGCAATTGATTTTTTAATACGACACCAATGAATGGTTTTGAAATATGAGGCCATTTTGGTGATAGTGGATCACCTCACAATGTTGACTCATTTAATTGCTATTTTTAAATATCATATGGAATAGTACATGTACGAAATCTATATATATGAAGTGTTAAAGAGGCATGACAAACTAGCTTTCATCATGTCAGATAGAAATGTGGGGATTATGTCTCATTTCTATATATCAATTTAAAAATCCATTGAGACTCAGTTGAAAAGGAGTATGAAATATCATCCAGAGACGAAATTCAAATCTGAAAGGGCGATACCAACTTTCGAAGGCGTGTTTTGGGATTTTCTAATTAATTTTTGGGTCCCATGGGAAGATAATGTTCCATTAACAGAGTTCTCTTATAATGAATGTTATTAATTCTTGACAAAAAATGGCTCCATTTGATGATTTTTATGGGCATACTTTTCATTCTTAACTATGTTGGGTGGAAATATGTTAGACTTTTAACTCCCTAAGCTTCCACGTTATGCTTCACTTTGAATATTACAATATCATGTGATATATGCAACTTCGAGTTCTAACACACCACGACCAATCAAACTAGCCATTATGAATAGTAATACCCACTTTTTGAAATTTTATAAATTTTATTTTTCAAAATTAAAATCATTTTTTGATTCGGAATATCAATATTAGCTTACGGATAATTTTTGGTATTTTTCTAAAAACATTCAATTTTTAATGAATATTAAAAAACAATGTGTTTTTGTTTAAAACTGTATTTTTATTTAAATAATTAGTAATTTTGATTAAATTTATTTTAGGTAATAATAGATAAATAATACATATATGGGATCAATGTAAATAATTAAATTAATTTTATAATATTATTACATATATATAATTTTATTGAACGTTTTATCACCTTTTACCCACCTTCTAGGCGTATTTAAAAATTTTCATAAAAAGTAATTTTCCTACTTCTGTGAATTTAATTTCAAAAATCTGGGAGACGTTGTCGATATCAGTTAGTACAATGTGGTTCAATAACATGAAATTAATTTTTGGTAATAGTAACTTTTGACTTCTATTTACCACATTTAAAAGTAAATACGGTAATTAAAGGTAAAAAATGATATTATAATTATCCAAACAGATGTCCGGGTTCTATTGGATAAGTTTATTTTGACAAAAATCAAACTTATGATTAAAATATGATCCCCTTGATCCACATATACAAGATTATGACATTTATTTTTATTTTATTTAAATAATTGTTAAAAGTGTTAAATTCAATGTTTAGTAATTAAACTATATTAAATATAAATTCTTACATAAGATAAATTCAACTATAAATACTAATTTGAAACCTAAAAATATTTCCTACGTAATGGTATTTTATTTTAATTTTTAGTCATTAAATAATTAAATTAATTTATGACACAATTATGATGAAGTAATTAACTTATTAATGAAAGATTTAAATAATTGATATTACAAATGTCCAAGTAAATGTCAATTGATTCATTTTAGGAACTCCACTAATTTTATTGGTAAATATGACATTTTAGGGTTCATTATATAAATTTTTTTCTAATTGAATTTTTTTTATCACTTTCACAAAAACAAATTACAAATACTGTGAAAATTGACATAAATGAGTTTTTAAAACATATACTATATTATCAAATTATATAATATTTATAAAAATATAACGATTAGAAAAAGGTCACAGATAAGGTTATATAAATCCATAATGAACCACTTTGGGTTCTCTTTTATTTTTATAGTATGTTTATTAACAATTTATTATAGTAATACAACAATACTTGGTAAAAGTTATACTATTTAAATAAGGGTAATATCTATAAGATAATGTTAATAAGGATACCTAAACATATCTAAAACCTGTTGGCTGAGAGGTTTTAGACCCATAAACACCTTATCTTCAAAATAAATCTTTTTGGAGACATTATAACGTGAATATTGTTGTATAAAAAAATAATATTTCAACATTATTCTAAAGTGACCCTCACCTCTCTTATAAAATCATAATTCCTCTTATATCAAAATCATACCTCCAAAGCCATTTGGATAGGCCAAACCCTACCGAAAAACACTCCCCAATACCGTCACCTAATTGAAGAGGCCTTACATTGATCATATAGCCAACCTATGGATCCATTTTTGATCAAATCAAAAGCAAGCAACCGAAAAAGTGGTAATAATTTCATCACCTCTTTATATGTTATTTTATTCTTCCACTTACTATTTCTTTGTTTTTCTCATACCAAAATAATAACTCTAGTACCTTATACATACGTTGATGTTATTATAAAAAAGTTACACCTATATTCATTATTTTATCCATCCTATGAATGACTAGTCATCATACATTCGTACGTACGGCTTACCATCTCCACAACGTGGTGTATTTTGTTATTCAAACACTTCATTATTTGGATGTGTATAATAATGATTATAAGTAATGTAAATAATAAATATAACATCATAAATATTCAGTATATATTATCTACAATCCAAATACATACGATTTCTCAATTAATATAATGATATTTTCGCTCGTCCGAACGTATGGATTACTATCTCCACAAACATGTTGAAATTCATTCCCCATCATAACCATTCAAATTAATTTTCATTTTATGATTAAAAATAATTTTTAAGAACATAATATAATTATTTATTTCAATCAAATAAATCTTATCCATAACAAACATTTCTTACGTAACCAAGCATATAATGAAAAACAAATCTGTTAACACCTGAAACAATGATACTACTAAAATATTATTAACAATGAAATATTAAAGAAGATCATATATGATATTATATTTATGTATGTTTTTATTGAATAAATTAATAACAATGATTTAAATATTATACCATATTTTAATGTACCCTCTATCAATGAAAAGTACAAGGTAAGGTTTAATTCTACAATTTCGTCATTATCTGTGGGTGTTTATACATCAGTATCAACTATGACTTCTTTATCATCTGCATTTGTGTTTCATAAAAATGAATTTCAAAAAAAATTACTATTTCCAAGATTATGGGTTAAAGTAATTTATACCCTCATTGAATTTTTATAAAATTATTATAAAATAATCTTTCCATCATTTTCCAAACAAGGTCCATTACGAACTTTTCGACAAAATTAAGGAAATAATTTTTTTAACTTATATGGTGGGTGTGGATATTTTCCACCAATATAAAACCTTTGAAGCTTCCCTTACATGATTATAAGAATATTTTCAAAATATATGTTTTCTTTTATAATTATGTGACTTTTAATTTATTTTAAAATGGACAGATATATTTTTGTAAAATAGTTTTGATTTCATCTATGTCAACATCCTTTGAAGGAGTTTACACTTATTTGCAGTTGATTTATTATGATACAATATTCCATATTGTTTTCATGCTTTTGTGATATGTTTGACTATGGATGTGTTATTTTTATACCATCCATGGTTCATGGATAAATTTTTATAATTTTTTTTGCTAGTTTTAATATAAATGTTTATATTATGTTTCAACCATTTCATATGAGGAATGCATTGGACTTAGTAGTTGATGGGCGGAGCCCGCTATAGCTCTTTGATGCAACGGTAGGTCTCATGAGACAAAGTAGTGTCTTGGAACAAGTCTATGAAAAAAACTTATTTTTAGTCTTGGAATGAGTCCGTGAATATGTGGTTATGATATCCAAAACTATACATTCTATCATTATGAAATTGGATATTTATATTACATGTGATTATTTGACTAGTATAATTTCCATGTGAATAATTAAATTGAATTATTTGACTTATCTTTTCCATATTATGTTGATGTTTATGTTTAAAAGAATTTTGTTTTAGTCATATACATTTCCTTAAATGTTTATGCTTATTTATGAAATATTCATCTATATTGTTATCCTTACTAAGAACTTGAGTTAACTCTTTTCCGTGTTTTATTTTTCCCAAGATGCGAAGAAGTATAATATAACTAACCTACAGGGATACTCTAAAGGGGATGAGTGTTAAAATGATACACAATGTTTTAGTTTTTCATTTCATAATATAATTAAAAACTTATGTTTTTATCTTGTACTTACAAGGATACTAAAATGATCAGTCTTTTGGGATTTGATCCCTTGTGACCATGCCAATGTTACGTAATAATCCACTGACTCTAGGAAACTAGGGTCGGGACATTACAGTTGGTATCAGAAGAAGTATAATACAAACCATGTAAGATATATTTAGAAAAAACTATAATTATTGAATATTATCCTATGATAGTCATTGAGGATTAGTATAGAATAACTTCCAAGAATTTTGGTAATGTTGAGATTTTGTAAGATTTCTCAGAAATACATCCATGTCTGAATACAAGAAATAAGAGGTGGCTCTAGAGTAGAGATACCTAGGAGTGAAAACTCTGACAAGGAGTTTTGGAATTTACCCAGTGTATCCTGGTACATGAAAAAGGGCCGTGCTGCACTCTTGGATACGACACTCCCAGGGGATATTCATATGAAAATTCACATTTTCTTCACAAACCATTATGAATGATTTCTGAATTTATAGCTCCTAAATGAATACATTTTTATGAATATGAATTATACCCATAAACTGTTCAATATATGTTAAGAGTTTTACAAGTTTTAATAATGTATTGTGATTCAAAAACTAATCTAGTGAATCCAATTATTTATAAACGGCACCTGGTGGAAGGAATGAAATATCTATCAATGAACATAATCCATATAGGTATTTTCCTCTTACTCAAGATAATGATAGTGGAGCGAGTGATGCAATTGGTGATGATAATATATTCACCATACTGGGACAACTCACTTAGGTTATGAATAATAACCATACCCTGATAGAGCACCCTGATCCACAACACAGAGGATCAATGTTAGACCGCTTCATGAGGAAACAAACACCGACATTCAATGGAACAACAAATTAATTTGCAGTAGAGAAATGGATAAGTTTCGTAGAAAAAATATTTCATTCTTTGGGAAGTAACAAAAGGGAAAAAGTTTTCATGGCAGTTTATCACCTCATAAGAGATGCAGATCAATGGCGGTCACTATTTCAAAACCAAAAAGAATATGGAGATGTATAAAATATGTAATGGAGGGAGTTTAAACGTATTTTTTTAGAAAAATAATTTCCTAGTGACCATTGATAGGATAGGGAAATGCAATTTATGAGTGTGTGGAAAAAGAAGGATGAGAATATCGAAAAGTATGATGATAACATTACATGTTTATCAATGTTTGCTGCAGATTATATATGTAACCCAAGAGTAAGATTGATATCTTATTTGATGTTTTTGTTATTTTTAGCGATGCATCAAATAAACGAATTTGTTGTGTCCTTATTCATAATGATAGGGTAATTTCCTATGAATCCCGACATCTAAAAATTTCTGAAAAAAACTATCCCACTAATGATCTTGGATTAGAATCTATAATATTTTCATTGAAGATATGCATACACTATCTCGATGGTAAAAAATGTGAGATATATACGGATAATAAGAGTTTGAAGAATATTTTATCATAGAAAGATATCGGCATGAGGCAAAATAATGGCTTGAACTACTCAGAGATTATTATTTCAGTATACACAACCACCCTGGGAAGGAAAATATGGTGGAAGATTCTTTGATCAGAAAGGAGCATAGTGTTCTCAATAAGATGAGAGTTTAGAGGGATCCAATATTCATGGATTAATTAAAGATGGATATGGGAATAATCATAGAAGGTGAAACATCAATACTTTATTCAAATGGTTTCCAATCCAACATTACTAGAAAGGATAAAAAGTTCTCAGACTGATGATGTAGAGTTTCAAAAGAGAAATAAAGTTGTGAACAATGTGATATTGATCAACATCATATATGATGATGGGATTTTAAAATTTGAGAAGAGACTTTGTGTTCTTGACATACCAGATGTAAAAATGGAATTTTTGGATAGTGCTCATAGATACAATTTCTCTATACACCATAGTAGCACTAAGTTGTATAGAGATTAGAAGGAACACTTTTGGTGGGACAATATGAAGAGGGATATAGTTGATTATGTGTCAAGATGTATGGATTGTCAACAGGTGAAGGCTTGAAGACAATATCATAGGAGAGTGATGTAACCTCTTCTGATAACTGATTATAAATGGGATGATATTACAATAGACATTGTCATGGGACAACCAAAAAATCCAAGAAGGAATGATGCAATATTGTTTATTATTGAGCTTATTTCCATGTCCTAAAATTTTATTTCTATAATAGAATATTTACTACTTGAACATTTAGCCAGACTATATATAATAATATTAGATATATGAACTTTTATTTAACTTTTTACCGCCTTTTACCAAACATCTAGGTGCATTTACAAATTTTCATAAAATGTAATTTTACCACATCTCTGAATAAAATTTTATAAATCAAAGAGAGGTGGTTGATATCAGTATGTAAAATGTGGTTCAATAATCTGATAACAATTTTTGGTGAATAGTAACTGTTGACCTTTATTTACCACGGTTAAAAGTAAATTATGTTATTAATGGTAACAAAATGATGTTATAATTACCTTAACACATGTATCAATTCTATTTGATTAGTTTATATATACTATAATCAACATTATGAACAAAATATGATCATTTTTGTCCACTTGGATTAGATTAGGACATTTATTATTATTTTATTTAATGAAGAGTTAAAAATGTTCAATTAAAATTTTAATAATAAAACCATTTTTAATATAGGGATATATATAAGATAAATTCAATTATAAATATTCATTAAAAATACGAAAATATTTCCTAAATAATGGTATTTTATTTATAATTTTTATACATTAGATAATTTAAATTATTTATGACCCAATGATGATGTAGTAAATATCTTATTAATGAAAGATTAAAATAATTGATATTATAAATATTCAAATAAATTTAGATTGAGACTTTTGATGAATTTCACAAATTTTATAGGTTAATATGACATGTTATAGTTTATTAGATAAATTTTTTCTAAGTGGTAATGTTTTTATGACTTTCAAAAAAACAAAATACCAAAGAGTTTCCAAATTGACATAAATAATTATTTAAAACATATACTATATTATCAATTGATATAATATTCCTAAAAATATAATGATCAGCCAATGTACATATATAAGGATAACTATATCAATAATGAACCACTTGGGGTTCTCTTGGATATTTATAGAATGTTTATTTATCATTTATTATAATAATACTAGAATACGTGGTAAAAGTTAAACTATTTAACTAAGAGTAAAATATAAAATATAATTTTAATATGGTGACTTACACCTATATAAAACCTATTAGATGAGATTTTTTCAACCCATACCAACCTTATCCTTGAAATAAATCTTTTCTAAGCCATTATAAACCAAATACGATTATATAATATACTAATATTTCAAGGTTATCCTAAAGTGATCCTCACCTCTCTTATAAAATGGTACTTCCCCATCTCTCAAAATCACACTTACAAATCCATTTGGATTATCCAAACCATACCCAAATATCATCCCAACTACTCGAAATTAATTCTATAGGCCTTACTTTGATCAGATATCCAACCTAAGGATCCATTTTGATCAAATCTAAAGGAAGCATCCGAAGAAGAGGTAATACTTCCATCACCTCTTTATTATTTTCTCCTTACACTGCTACTTTCTTTCTTGTTTCTATACCAAAATAATAAATCTAGTACCCTATACATACTGTGATATTATTATAAATATGGTAAAACCATATTCATTATTATATATATCATATTAAAGACATGGCACCAGACGTGCGTACGAACGACTTGCCGTCTCCACATCGTGGTGTAGTTTTTTATTCAAACACTTCAATGTTACGATGAGTATAATAATGAGTATATCTGATGTAAATAATAAATAATACATGTTAATGATTATGTATATATGATATACCATCAAAATATATATGATTTCACCATCAATAGAACGATATTATCGTTCGTGCGTAGATACAGATTTCTGTCTCCACGAACGCGATGAAATTCATTCCGCATCATAACCATTTAAGAATAATTTACATTTTATGATTAAAAATAATGATTTAGAACATAATATTATTATTTATATAAATCAAATTCATCATATTTATAACAAACATGGCTTACATAACATAAAATATAAAAGAAAACAAATTAGTTAACACCCGAAACAATGATACTATTGACAAATTATTAACAAAGGAATATTAGAAGATCATATATGATATCATATTTCTGTAGGTGGTTCTTTTATAATTTAACAATAATTATTTAACTATTATAAATTAGGTTAACGTACTCTTGATCAATTAGATGTAAATGTTATGGGTTATTTCTACAATCTCATCATTATCCAAGGTTTTTTATATGTGGGTATCTACTAGGACCTCTTTATCATCTACATCGGTGTTTCATAAAAATGTATTTCAATATAATTTTACTATTTCCTAGACTATATGGTAAATTTAGTTATACCCCTGTTTGATTTTTTCGAAAATGTTTATAATGTAATATTTTTGCCATTTTCTAAACAAGGACATTTATGACCTTTATGAAAAAATTAATGAAATAAAGTTTTCTTTCACAAATACGGTGCATGCGACTATTTCCTACTTTTATAAAAACTTCAAAGATTCCATTACAATATTCTAAGAATATTTTCAAAATAAATGTTTTCTTTTATAATTTCATGACATGTAAATGATTTCAAAAAAGAAATAGATAATTCCCTCAAATAGTTTTGATTTCATCAATTCCAACGTCCTTTGATGGATTTTACACTTGTTTGAAGTTAATTTATTATGATAAAATCATCTTTATTGAATTAATGGTTTTGTGATATGCTTTAATGTGGATATATTATTTTTATACCATTTATGGTTTATGGTTAAAGTACTAATATTTTGTATGCTAGTTTCAATATGAATGTTTATGTTATGTTTCAACATTTTCATATGAGAAATGCATTAGACATAGTAGGTGACAGGTGGAGCCTGATATAGATCCTCAATGCATCAGTAGGTCTAATGAGATAAACTAGTGTCATGGCACAAGGCCTTGAAAAAATTTTATTTTTTGTCATGTCATGAGGCCTTGACTATGTGGAAATGATGTCCGATATTATGCATTCCATTATTATGAAATTTTCTATTGAAATTAAATTTGATTATTCTACTAGTATAATATACATGTAAATAAGTAAATGTAATTATTTGATTTATGTTTTCCATATTATGTTCAATTTTATGTTTAAAAGTCTTTTGTTTTATTATTACACATTCCCTCAATCTTTTATGCTTATTTATGAACTTTTCTGCTTTATTGTTATCCTTACTATGCAACTGAGCTCACCCCTTTCTATGTTTTATTTTTTTCCAGGAAGCGAAGAAGTATAGTATGACTGACCATCAGGCATAGTCTAAGGGAGATGAATGTGATAAAAAGAGACACAATGTTGTCGATTTTTATTTCGTAATGTAATTTAAAACTTATGTTTGTATCTAGTACATCCAAGGATACTAAACAGATCTATATTTTGGGATTTGATCCATTGTTATCATGAAAATGTTACGTAATAATGTAGTGACACTGGGAAACTACGGTTTGGGTGTTACAAGACTTCTCTGGTTTTGTTGAGCACTGTCCAAGAAACAACATAGATTATTTAGATAATCTAGAAATAGATGGATATGGATCAAAGTCATCAAAAATATTATGAGTATCATATTCGGTGGTTCTTTTCATTCACTATGAGTTATCTCGTTTTCCAGAGGATCTATCAAAAAATTGAACATCAATGTTTTCGGAAATATGGAATGTTATATTTTTGGTATATATACCCTTTGTAGATACAGTAATTAGTTGGTTATGTGGCATATTAGTTATAATTTCGACCATGGTTTAGTTTGGTTCATAATTTGTTTCACATATCTCATTTGAAAATGTATCATCATGATATATACCAAGTGATTCATTGGGATCAAGTTGGAATATAGATGGATTATTCATTAGTATAAACCCCAATACATATTATTGATAGGAATGATAAATTCTTGCATGGAAAATGCATCAGTCTAGTGCGAGTTCTGTGGAAGCACTGTCCTAATCATAATGAAACATGAGAACATGAAAAGGAAATTTAAGAGAATTTATTATAACTCTATCATAGCAACGATTGTTTTCTAAATTCCTGAGACCGAAATACCAATGGTTGGGGGAATGTATGTTGTACCTCTCGTACCCCTCAAGGTTTTATTTTCATGATCACAATCACTTAACTTTTTATCTCATCCTCTTTCAAGTGTTTTTGGATGATAGGAATCTATTCAAGATTGACAAAGGATTGGCCCAAGAAAGCTGAAAAATGGACTGAAATTCAGTCCACCGGCCAACCGGTGGCTTGACCACCGGCCGGCCGGTGGACCTGGCAGAGGCATTGCCCACTGCCAGGCTCCACCGGTCAGCCGGTGGTTTGACCACCGGCCAGCCGGTGGCATCCAGCAAATAGTGTTTGCTACTGTCTTGCCACCGGCCAGCCGGTGGCTCCTCCACCGGTCAGCCGGTGGCACCTGGACCAGAATTCTCCTCCTCTGCCAGGGCACCGGCCAGCCGGTGGCCCTGCACCGGCCAGCCGGTAGCCCAGTCAAACTAGTCGTTGGGTTTGACCAGTCAACCTTCTTTTGGCCTCCAACGGCTCCGAAGACTTCTCCAACGGCTCCAAAGGCCTCCAACGGCCATATGAGGGTTCCCCCTCTATAAATAAAGGACCTTGTAGCCCCGGAACAATAGCCGGACCATAATTAAGCATTGTGAAGCCAACGAACTCAATTCTCCTCATTTGGCAAACCTCCGGCGGATTGCTCCAAGGGAACCACAACTGCTCCAATACAATTCCACATCCAAGGAGCACCACCATAGAAGCTTGGGAGTGCACGTCTTCAACTCCATTCAACCTTTGGCGCCCAAGGCTTCTCAACAATACGGGTTTTATTGTTTTACTTTTTATTGAGCTTTAAAATTGGGTTTGTGCCTACAAACCCCAAACCCTTTTCTCATCCCCCTTTCTTTTGGGTTTCACACCACCATTAAGGTGTGAAGAGGTTTCTTCAAGCCTTTCCTTTTAAAAGGCTTGAGTTGTCGGTGAGCTAGCCTTCACCCGTTAAAAAGGCTAGTGGGTTCTTGCTAAACCATCAAAAGCAAGTGGGTTCCTGCTAAACCACTAAAAGCAAGCTGTAATAGGTCCTAGTGCTACCTCAAAGCCTAGTGGGTTTCTTGCTAAAACCATTGAAAAGCAAGCGGTAGGAATCTCTCAACGGTTGAGTTGGGAGCGGAGACGTAGGCCGGGTTTTGGCCGAACTCCGTTATCAATTTTGTGTGTCTTTCCTCTTTATTTCCGCTGCATCTTTACTTTGATTTTTAATTTGTTTATCAATTTTTTAAAAGGCAATTCACCCCCCCTCTTGCCATCATTCCTCGTTTCTTCCGACCCAACATTTGGTATCAAAGGGATAATTTGAGTAATACCTTAAAAGGTTTCAAATTCAAAGATCCATTGTGATGGCATCCACCTCTTTCGCCCCCGAGGGCTACTCATTGGGTCGGGCTCCATTTTTTGATGGGACCGACTATAATTATTAGAAAACCCGCATGACTACCTTTCTTAGAAGCATAGGATATCCCATTTATAAAATTGTCATGCAAGGTTACACTCTCTCTTCCCCCGACGAATCCAAATGGACCCAAGCCGACATTAGAAATTTTGAGCATGATGGCAAAGCCATGAATGCTCTTCATTGCGGCCTTGACCGAAATGAGTTCAATCGAGTTTCCACATGCACCTCCGCACATGAAATCTGGAAACTTTTGGAGGTTACCCATGAGGGGACCAACAAAGTAAAGGATACTCGATTGGACATGTACCGTCAGGATTTTGAATCTTTTTCAATGCACCCAAATGAATCAATTTCTGAAATGTTTACTAGATTTACTGACGTGTGCAATGGGAGAAAGTCCCTTGGTGATGATATTTCAGCTGAACCGATGGTCAAGAAGATCTTATGGGTCCTTCCGAGCTCATGGGCACCAAAGGTGACGGCGATCCAAGAAGCTAAGGACGTCAAAAATATGCCGGTAGAGGAGCTCATCGGATCTCTCATGACTTATGAGATTACGATGAGGAGGCAAGCACAAAAGGAAGGCACACCAATCAAGACACCAAAGAATATTGCCTTCAAGGTACAAAAGGAAGTAAGCTCCTCCTCCTCATCATCATCTTCCTCCTCTTCATCATCTTCAAGCGGCGACTCGGAAATGGAGAATCTCACCCGCCAAATGCACAAGTTCATGAAGAAGCACAAGAAGAAGAAGAAATCTCGCAAGGCGCAAAAGCAAGAACCCACCGCAAGATCCGAGTCCAAGGTAAAATGCTACGGGTGCGGCGAAAAGGGTCATTACAAGCCCGATTGCCCACTCAACAAAAACGGGCCACGCCAAAGGAAAAAGGAAAGAAAAAGGTCCTCAAGGCCACATGGAGTGACACCTCATCATCCTCCTCCTCCTCCTCGAGCGACAACGGTACGAAATGCCTAATGGCATGTCATGAGGTAACATCTTCCGACTCCTCATCCTCTTGTTCTTCAAATTCAAATTCTTTAAATCATTTATCCTATGAGGATCTCCAATACGCTAGAGACCAACTAGAAAATGGTTTTCATGAGCTTTCATCAAAATTTGTCGCTTTGAAAAAGAATTTCAAAAAACTTTCCTCCGAAAAAGACCAACTTCTCAAAGAGAAGGAGGAACTCACCCTTAAAATCCAAAATTTTCCAAATGTTGATTCCATGGAATCAACCATCAAAGACCTAAGGGAGACCCTAGCTAAGTTCACCCAAGGGGAACAAAATTTGAACAATATCCTAGGTTCCCAACGAATTTCTAGAACCACCCAAGGGCTAGGATATTCCAATATAGCTTCCTCCTCCCATGCTCCAACTGTTTTTGTTAGGGGGAGCTCTAGTTTCAAATTTTGCAACTATTGTAAAAAACCCGGGCACCTTATTTATGAATGTAATTGTAAAAACGCCCGGTATGGTCAACCCAAAAATATTTTCTTTTCGGACGAATTCTATAGGAGAAGACCCGCCATGAGACAAGTATGGATTGAAAAATCCCTTCTAGCGAGTCTCTCCGGGCCGAAAATCATCTCTTTTCAAAATCCCTATCCCCGGTGACTTTTTGTTTTTATTTAGGTGGAGTTAGGTTCTTTTAAGCCTTTTTGTGAATTAAAAATTTTCATTCAAAATTCTCATTTCAATTTTTCAATTCAAAATTTTCGATTCAAACTTTCAATTTCAACTCTTGGTTTCAAAATATTCAATTCGATTTTTTCATTTCAAAAATTTCATTTGGTTTCAAATTTCAAATTTCAATTGGTTTTTGATTCAAAACTTTCAATTCAAAATTTTCATCTCAATTTTGATTCAAAACTTTCAATTCAAACTGTTATTCAATTTTCATTTCAAAATTTTCAACAATTGGTATTATTTTCAAATCTCAAATCTTGTTTTTCAAATCCCCTTCCCTCAATCAAGTTTTATGCCCCATTCTATTTTGATAATCACAAAGGGGGAGAAATTCTTGATTGATTGGGGGATAAATCTTTTAAAGCATGCCTCTCTTTTAAGTCTTTTACATTGTTTGTTTCTGTGATTGTGATCATCAAAATAGGGGGAGATTGTTGTACCTCTCGTACCCCTCAAGGTTTTATTTTCATGATCACAATCACTTAACTTTTTATCTCATCCTCTTTCAAGTGTTTTTGGATGATAGGAATCTATTCAACATTGCCAAAGGATTGGCCCATGAAAGCTGAAAAATGGACTGAAATTCAGTCCACCGGCCAACCGGTGGCTTGACCACCGGCCAGCCGGTGGACCTGGCAGAGGCATTGCCCACTGCCAGGCTCCACCGGTCAGCCGGTGGCTTGACCACCGGCCAGCCGGTGGCATCCAGCAAATAGTGTTTGCTACTGTCTTGCCACCGGCCAGCCGGTGGCTCCTCCACCGGTCAGCCGGTGGCACCTGGACCAGAATTCTCCTCCTCTGCCAAGGCACCGGCCAGCCGGTGGCCCTGCACCGGCCAGCCGGTAGCCCAGTCAAACTAGCCGTTGGGTTTGACCAGTCAACCTTCTTTTGGCCTCCAACGGCTCCGAAGACTTCTCCAACGGCTCCAAAGGCCTCCAACGGCCATATGAGGGTTCCCCCTCTATAAATAAAGGACCTTGAAGCCCCGGAACAATAGCCGAACCATAATTAAGCATTGTGAAGCCAACGAACTCAATTCTCCTCATTTGGCAAACCTCCGGCGGATTGCTCCAAGGGAACCACAACTGCTCCAATCCAATTCCACATCCAAGGAGCACCACCATAGAAGCTTGGGAGTGCACGTCTTCAACTCCATTCAACCTTTGGCGCCCAAGGCTTCTCAACAATACGGGTTTTATTGTTTTACTTTTTATTGAGCTTTAAAATTGGGTTTGTGCCTACAAACCCCAAACCCTTTTCTCATCCCCATTTCTTTTGTGTTTCACACCACCATTAAGGTGTGAAGAGGTTTCTTCAAGCCTTTCCTTTTAAAAGGCTTGAGTTGTCGGTGAGCTAGCCTTCACCCGTTAAAAAGGCTATTGGGTTCTTGCTAAACCATCAAAAGCAAGTGGGTTCTTGCTAAACCACTAAAAGCAAGATGTAATAGGTCCTAGTGCTACCTCAAAGCCTAGTGGGTTTCTTGCTAAAACCATTGAAAAGCAAGCGGTAGGAATCTCTCAACGGTTGAGTTGGGAGCGGAGACGTAGGCCGGGTTTTGGCCGAACTCCGTTATCAATTTTGTGTGTCTTGCCTCTTTATTTCCGCTGCATCTTTACTTTGATTTTTAATTTGTTTATAAATTTTTTAAAAGGCAATTCACCCCCCCTCTTGCCATCATTCCTCGTTTCTTCCGACCCAACAATGTAGAACCCCCAGTTTCATGTATGTCAACTTTTGTTTATTTGTTTTACATACGTAATGTTTATGGGTGGTGTTTGGGAGAGTTGTAAGAACTTATGGATTTTCAAGGAATTGATATAGGTTTACATTTTGGGAGAACCAAGAAAAACCTCTATGAAAATGTAAAAAATGAATCAGATGCTATAGGAATGTCTAAAAGGTGGCCCCTGGTTTGATCAAACCATGCTCTGCTGGGAAATGTTGAGATGGTTATTCTCAGAATGGTTTCTACAATGAACGTACAATGTTTCGTTTTTATCTTGTCCTACACTCATTGAAAAAATTAAATGAAATTTATATGATTATTATTGTTATCCAAGGTTTATGATTTTATGGGTATTATTATGCTCATCCTTGTAAAATATTTGATTAATTTATCATGTTCAATTAATTTTTACCACCCTTTAATTTAAATTATATGTCACCCTTACTATGACCTATATTTGGAGTTGATTATGTCTATTATGTAGGTAGTGATATCAATTAGGTAGACTATACTAAAGGATTAAAAAACTGTTTAATGTTTATCTAGTTGATTATATATATACATAACATCATCAATTTAGGAGTAATTTTTTTTTCTTTATATAGAAATTATTGAATAATTAGGTAATTGTTATATAGGGTACCATAAACTCACATCATGAATACTAATTATAAAATGTTGGATCAGGGGTGGGGGTATAATGAAAATAAATAAAAAAATATAATGAATTACACTGTGATGTACATTTTTTAGTATTTACCATGAATGAATATTTCATGAACATGGAAAATTATCGTCTCTCTCTACATGAACAACTAGAAACACCAAATGGATTATAATGAAAATGGATTATCAAAGAAACTCATATCTATAATAATAACTTCTAACAAAATTTATTTGTTCCATAAACTTGTATCACTACTATGGGTTAAGTAGGGGAATGTATATTAAAAAATATTTGTAGTCCCAAAATCTATTATTAGTAATGATTTACCTTGTCTCTATCCATTTGTCACTAAAACTCAGCAAATTAGTAAACAATTAACTCATCTTTAGAACCCTACATTTTTTCATTAGAACCCTAAATGTTTTTAATGAGTATATATTTCATTATGAATAGTTGAAAATGGTTCTCAAATAATAATAATATTCATAAACACTCATTGGAAAATCACCATAATACATCTTCATCAATGTGAGTTCATGATTATCATAATTATAGTATTAATCTTCAATAGAATATTACAATTAATAAAAATCATTTATCATTTGTATAAATTATTTATTCTCACTTATTCTTTCTCCCACCCATTATATATATATATATATATCCCTTTTTACAATTTATTTATCTCCAATATTTTACACTCTAAAATTTACACAGTAGTGATACAGAATACCATATTTCGTAGAGTATAATATTTTAAATAAAAATATTCTCCAATGACTTCAAAATTTTAAATACCATGATATAATATTATCCTTTGGAATTAAATATAATTCTTCCCTAACATAGAAATTTTTTATGGATTAAAGAATTTTTGTTTTACTGGATAATTTGGATTACCTAAATATATATGTGGAAACATCTCAAAACATGTCCATTACATAGAACACAATTTCATGTGGTGTACCAAGAAACTATAAAAACAATTAATGAATGATTAAATACAAATTCCTCTTCTACTATGAATATTAAACGATGAAACTCTTCATTTTTTAGTGACACTTAATTCTATATAATATCGCATTGATCATTAGAACCATAATGAGGGTCTGATCTATGACTACAACTAGAAAAAACATCTTTCATGGTACTGTATTTTTTTTCAAATTCTATATATCCTAAATGAAATTATTAAACAACTTGTAGAAACCTATATATTTTTTAAGGAATTAGAATCAATCCAAACATATAGAAATCAAATAATAATTAGAGTCCTTTTGTTTTAAAATTAAATTTTTTGACCCTCCAAAACAATAATTTACATCATTTAGTAGTCAGGACCATTTGGAATGATTTTTTTATTAAACATCAAAAATATCTAAATATTGTATATTAAATCTATTCATCGCCCAAATAATTAAATTCACCTGGAATAATTATTTTATATATATATACTGAATACATTTGTGTATGAATGTGAATCGTGTTTTAGCAAAATTTTTGAAAACAAAACGAAACACCATTCCCAATAATCACATCAATGTACCTACATCTTTTTGAGAAATCATTACCTTTGTAAATTATACACATATTTGGGTACATTCAATCTTAGAAATCATTATGGGTATAATATTATTTAATTAACAACGTTTTTTTCAATGAAAAGTATTTTTAATAAGCATAATATAATAATAAATGTTATATTTTCAAAATTATGATCTATCAAATAAATACATATAACATTAGAGGTTAATAATTTTATATTTTTTTGACATAATCTACACAAAGATATCATATCTCTAACTTTATTTATCATTTTTAACCAGTATGGGTTGAATGATATATCATCAGTATGTAAAAATTTCATTAGAAATAATTTTCCTGATTAGTGTCATAAAAATAGTTACATGTCGAAATCTAATAAAAATGTTCCCTAAAAAAATGAAAATTTGATTAAAACTATGATGATTTTGATCTGTAATTTTATTAATATTATATAAATCTTTTATTGGTTTATTTAAATCATATGAACTAACAATTATAAATAATTTCAATCACGTAAAAAATTTAAAATATTGTTAAATATTTTCACCCATCCGTTATGAAATTGAATTTTAATTAAGATAAAAAAATAAAAAAATCCTTTATTTAACAGTGAATAAATATTTAAAATGATACATTAAAAAATATTGGTTATTGTTAAAGATATATGGTCACCCATTAATTTCCCAACAATTTTTACTAATTTATTTCAAGCTAAAAATTTGAATTTTTTATTTTCAATGTTTAAAAGGGGATTGATTGGGTATAGAAGTGAAACATCATAGATTTCTTCAGTAGATAATCAAAATGGAATGGGAATTAATAATTTCTTTATAATAAATAGTTAATAATGAATCACTCAAATAGATAATTATTTGTAATGGTATGTGTCTTCCGAGTACATTACATTTTAGGTTTTGGTTGTTAGAGGTGTATGGGGGAGACTCAGTGGGAGTCTTGAGATTTTCGGTTAATAAATATTTGAATGAGGGTTATTAGAAGTCACACAACTATAAAAAACATGAAATTTTGTTTCACGACTTGCCTATAAGATTTCACAAAGTTTGATCATTTTATAGGGTGTGATGAAGGTTTTTATAGCTTGTAAAATCTCATGGTTGGAAAAACTAAAATAAAATTAAGAGGGGAAGTATTTTTTGGCTAAGAACAAACCCAAAGTGTTACATGACGTGAAAGGGGATTACACGTCATGTAATACCCCAATCATGGGCATTTTAAAATAAATTAAGCTAAATTTTTATTCATTTTTTCATTCTCTCCTATTCCTAACATATTTAGAAAAGCCAAGGTTCCTCTATGTGTTCATCAAGACCTTCTTTATCCCTCTTCGATCCCTTCATCCCAGTAGATATTTTTTGGTGATCTATGGTTGGTTTGTAGCGAGTTCTCTTCTCCTTCTCACCTGCAATATCTACTCTTCTCTTGGAGATCCATTGCGGGGGTGTTTCCTTAGTTTGGGGTATGATTTGGGTTGTGTTTGATGATCTTGGTATGGGGTATGGGTTGATCTGCGGTCACTATGGTGTGATTTTGTTTTTCAGTCATTCTTGCTCACCCTATGGTGTGTAACAACTTGAAATAATTCTTTGGGGTAGGATTTACATAGTTTATTTTTTTATACCATGCAGGGGGGTTCTTCTTTTTTCTATCTATGGATTATGTTTTTTCAAGATTAATATAAGATATTGAAATTGGTTAATTGATATTGAAGTGTAGATAGTCACTTTTCACATGTTTTTATATCCTTGATATGAGAATGATATTGTGAATTTTATGGACTTTGTACTCCACTAAAAATTGTGGCTTTTGGGGGGTTTTTTTCCACTAGATATATTTATTGTGACTATTTTGATTATTTTGATAAAACATTGTATGGAAATTGGTTAATTAAATATAATTGGACAATTAAATGGTTTCCCTAGTATTTTGGTTTGTGTAATAACACACCTAAACAGAAGTGAAGTGTGTTAAAATACACTTTATAAATCTATAACTGGATATTCATTTATTGTGATGAGAGATTGTGCCTATGGGACAATATAGTGTCATTGGGGGCGTGTGGGGTTGAGTTTTTTTCATTGTTTTTGGGGAGTTGAGCTTATAGTTGGTGTGCCATTCTTTTTGGGGTGGTGAGGTGATATTTTTTGGGTCATGTGGTTCAGGAAGTAAGGTGATGGAATGATGATCAATTATTAAAATGTGGTCGTGTTGTGATAGATGCCAGGGTTGTGATGGAATAAATTGAATAATTGTTTAACATTTTTTGCATTTTCATCGGTTGGTTTGGTTAATAGAATAGAAATGGTTCAAGATATATTAAATGATGCGTTTTGCGACTAAATGTGGTTGATGCTAAATAATGAAATGAATGGGTTTTAATCACAGAGTAAATTTGATGATTCTTTAATTTATTAGGTATCTTCACCTTCTAAAATGACTGTTTTAGTTATTAATAAATGCATCTAGAGGTGGCGGTAAAAGTAATGTTGTTGTGAGTTGGTTTGTTTGGTTGTAAACCCATATTATGGGTATGATTTTTTTACTATATATATATTCTTGTGTTTTTTATATGCACAACACACATGCTGAGAACAATGTTCTGAATACCCACGAAGTCATGTAGGGCCTATTTTTCCAACATTTGATGGGAAGTACGGATTTCTTGGTACACACTCTTTCTTGATATATCATCTAGTATAAGATGGTATGGTACATTATATGATTACTGTAGGTCTATTTGTTCTTTATATGGTGTTTATAAATGCCAATGTGTCATTGGGATAGATGTGATTTCCCATTAGTTTGTAGGTGATGTGTTATATGTGACTTGTGTATTTGCGATGAGATGAGGAATGGGGCCACGGGTTTTTGGGCGGGATTTTGTGTGGCTATGGTAGTGGGGCAGTGACCCCATGTGTCTCTAGGTGATGTGTGTTATGCCCATGATTTTGGGGCACTGTTGTATTTCGAGGGTATGAGAGCACCATGATGCACAACGTTGGGTGTGAGAGTGACATTCAAAAGAGAAAGAGGTGTGGGGTACCCTTATTGAAGTGAATATTTTATATTATATTACTTGACTTTCATTATTTGGTGATCATTCCTTGGTGTGGTTTTTTGTTAGTATACCGTTTTAGGTACTGTTTTTTTTTGTTATTTTCTCACAGGTCTAATTGAATGATTCATACCCATGTGCATGATAGAATTGAGTTTTTCCTACTCAGTATACTTATATAGTATTCCTATATATAAAAAACATCATTTAGATTTCTAGGAAGAATACACAGACCAAGCAAGACCTTACTAGTTCAGATACATGACTTTTGTTGAGTATCTTATTTAGCGTTACTTTTGGGTTTTGAATAGGGAGAATATTTATTGAAACTATTCTACTATATATTCATTTTGGGGTGTTTTGGGATTTCTTATATATATTTCATGGAGTTTATTATGTTTTACTCATATTATCTCCCGATTATGTTTATATTATATAAGGTAATGACTCCCACACATTAGATTTTTATACCCATGGTACTAGTCACCAACCCAAGGCCTACTTGATAATTCCATCAAGGGTTATTATCTATCCCCCATCAATGTGGAATCATTACATTTATGGGGTCCTAATAGAGGGGTATCAGATCCTTGTAATGATTGAGAGATAATATGGAGTTTGTATTTTTATATAGTGATTATTTCATTGGGTGGTGTTGTAACATTTTATGGTGACCTTGGTGCATGACATAGGCTGTGAAAAGCCATATAGGAAACATTATTTTAGCCCCCCCTCTGTGATCCATTACACGGAATATGAACATATTGAATGACCAAGTTTGGTAGGCCTACTTGTAGGGTAGATATCATGTAAAGTTACATGCATGAAGGTGACTTCTATTCTTGATTAAATTGTGTTTTTGGGGATGTGGAAATGAAAAAAAAAATTAATAAAATGAGTTTCAATAAATCTTAATAAAAGTACACACTTGTGGGGAATAGTAAATGCTTGTTTTCCTTTTAGAAACAACTTTTGTTTTCACTCACAAGTGGATCAGACAACTGACCTTTAGTGGGATAATTCAGTTCATCACTATAGAGTTGGTTTGTTTGGGAAGGATGATCAGTGGAAGAGAACAATAAAGTATTTTTAACAGATGTTTCTGGGAATGTAATAGGGGATATTTTAGATGTAGAAAAATAGAGCTCACTGAAGGATCTTGAGATCAAATTTAGTTTGATACATGCCCCAATAGAGTACTAGTTCCTATTGGAAGATACACAGATGTAGGGATCTACACATTAGTGGGGGATTCTGTATCTCGGTGAGCATAAATAGGTAGATGATTTGTGGGTATATTTCCAAAAGTATTTTTGGGTAGAGCTCCTTTTTTCAACCATGATGTTAGTGAAGAGGCAGAATATTCTTTCTCTACATAAGGGGAACATGTAAGTATGAGATATTGGAATCATGTTCAAGGACATTCATTATTTTTCCGGAGATCATTTTCTAGAAGAGTAGTCTCATGTGATATGTCTTGAGGAGGCCCTCTATCCTTCTATCTGGTTTGTAGTTACCATTTTTATGTTAACGTTGTATCTAGATATTCAAAAAAAATTGTGGTGATCAGGAAGATGCACTCATAAAGAGGATCAACATGAGTGAGGATCCAGTAGGGTTCCGTGAGGGGAATGGTTCTCATTGGAAGGTCTTAGGTTCTAGGACCTTAAATGTAATGAAAAATAGGTATTTGATCATATAAGAATCATTTAATTCCTTCTAGTACAAGTTGTTACCATGCATTTATAGGATCTTGGTGTGGGTGTGTTTTTGTTGTGGGGTTCATGGACATCACCAGAACCAGTACCCAGTGGTTTCCCACACCACTATTGGTGGAGGTGGACATGTTTAGAAACAACATCAACAGCAGTTGATTGTGAGGTTGTTTACACACTATGGGAAATGATATTATTCTTCTCTAGGGGTAATGGACCAGGTATAGGATGACCTATGGTTGTTCCTCATTATCTGGTTCAATGACCTGAGTGTGGTTGTGGATGTGTTAATTTGTAGAGAGGCTAAAGATATGGGCATAATTAGTTTCACAGAGAAGAAGGGTATAGATCCATAGGTATCATATATAATTAGTGGTATGATCAATTTGATTAGTATCCTTTTGTATGGATTCTTTGATTCAGGATCTTCACACTCCTTTGTTTCACCCTCTGTACCTCATGCTCTGGGAATAGACAGAGAGATGCTTCCCCTGCCTCTAATTTTTACTACACCATTTAGAGGCCATGATGGATTTTTTATGTGAGTTGTGGGTGTAGACTGATGAAGGGGCCACACAAATCCCACTTTGATCTTTTCTCACTACATATTATATCATTCTATCTCATCCATGGAATTGATTAGTTTTATTATATATTTGTTATTATCAACTGATTCTATAAGAGATTCGTGTTTTTGGATGTTGATAGTCAGTGTGCTCTTCTCATTGGTGAGTAGGATTGTCAGGTGGGAATTCAACAGGAGGAGACCTTCAAATCATTATTTGATGAGTTTTCGGTGGAATCATTAGATGCTAAAATGGTATAGCTTCCACTGGTCATTGGTACGATTCTAGATGTTTTTCCCTATGAGGTTTGGATGAAACCACATTCATGTGATGTTCGGTTTAGGATAAACATACAACTTGTTGCTTCTCTAATCCTGATAACCCCTTATTAGGTTGAAATTTATGAGCTATTCGAGTTGTGGATTCACATTGAATATATGATAAATATGTGTTTTATATAGTATATTGTGCCGATGTGTGGCTCTCTAGTGTTTTCCGTCAAAAAGGTGGATGGTGTTCTGAGGATTTGTATAGACTACTAGAAGTTGAATCAGGTGATGGTTAAAAACCCTTATCCTTTTACAAGGATAGATTGTCACGAACCAGCATAGGTCGACCCTGAACCAGCCACCTGAGCCAGTATGAAACATGTAATGATCAGTGTCTCTGATCCTCCTAGTATGATAACTAGTTTCAGGCATCAAAAGATATATAGGGGAATAAATTAATCCCAAAATAATTAACTAGGACATGGAAAATAAAGATTGAAAAAGAAGAAATAACCTAAAACATAATATTAAATAAAGAAACAAAGAGATTTAGTTACAAAATACAAATAATAAGACTAAAACCAAAATGAAACAAAAAAACATAACTACACTTCTACCAATCTGATCTCAATGTGACCACTTGGTCACCTCCGAACACAAGATCTACTCTTCTCCCACATCAGAAAAAGAACCATGAGAACCTGTACTAAGAGATTGCACATACCTTCATGTGACCATATAGGTCACCACCCAACTCAGGCCAAGTTCACTCCATGAGTGATATGAAACTCAGAGAATCCAAATAATAAAAGATAGATTTGGTGTGATCAGTAAAATCTCAGTACTAATGCCAATATGAACCATCTAATCCATGTATTCCATTTCCCAAAAACAATATAAGAACACAGGTTGTCAATACCATACTAAAAAGGAAATTGGTTTTTCAATTTTCACTAACAAAATATTGTCTTTCAATTTTTAAATTCCAATGCATTCCATGACTTTATTTCCTAATCAATATTACCATTTCGAAACAAAAACCCAAACCATAACCCAAGAATTAAACCCATATGAGGTGTAAATAGATAAATAGTGTAGGCTGAAAACTGAATAAAAAAACAATAGAAGTAAAAAATTCAATAGAAAAATAACCATGGATGATCCTAAACATCTCTATAAGTCCCTAGGACATACTCTGTTAGGATCCACCTGCAGGAATATGGTGAAGCCCCTATGTAAATAACCAACTAGCTGCCCTAACCTGGCCTCATTAGTAGCACATCCCTCCTGGAATGTCTATTACTCCAGGAGTACTAACATGTATAATCTGGGATAGAAAGTAAACATGACTCAATCAATAAAAAGTAACCTAGGAAACCATGGTGTAACAATACTATGTAAGTGGGAGTCCCTCACATTCATGACTAACCTTACTAGAATTGTCCTCACTTGCCTACCCCAAACAAGGACACATTATAAGATAATGCATAAAGTGATATTTCCTTATAGTGGTTCCCCATAAATATATACAAACACTTATATCACATATTCAAATAATATCATTTATGGTGAAAATCAGGCATATATAACATATAACCATTCAAAACATTTCAAAAAACAACATGGTTTCCAAGCAGTATTATAGTTTCCAAAATACAATCCTTTCCAAAAGTTGATACAAATATTACACTAGAGATGGATGTTCCAAACTTTACTTTAATAGTAAATGTCTAATAGGATTACCAAAAAACATCACATAAATACTAATTTTATATTTTTAAATCCAAACATACTCCTAAGATCCAAAAACAAAAGAAAACAGTTCATATTTACCAAACGGGCCTTTTCCTTCTCAAACCCAGACCAAAATATTCCCATAATGGTCCTTCAAAACTCTGAAGTGTTTTCAATTTTATAAAAAAACAAACATCCCCTCAAGACACATTTTCACCAAAACACAGACCCCAAGATCCAAATGAACACATTGTCAAATTTTTCATTTGAAATTTATTTAAAAAACAACCCAAAGAGACTAAAAATATTTAAAAAGTGAGAACCATTTTTTGAAATATATACTTTCCAATGAAAAAAAATTTAATGTACTATATTTACCGGAATTCACATCCATGCGTGTTCCTACTACACCAATTGATGTTCCAACATCTAATTCCACAAAAAAAATGCAAGAGAGATGCTAAACCCATTTCCTCAGAAACACTAATTTAGTTAAAATCAATTCAAACCATTTGTATAATATAAAGGACATAAAACACTTTCCCTTTTAACCATAAGTCCCCTTTATAAAATATATTGGACATATCCAACAAGCCATTATATAACCAAATTACACAAATCTAATCCAAATTCACAAACGAAAACTTATTTTCACACCACATTCAAGGTTAAGAAATTATTAAAAACTCCCAATTCCACTTTTCAAAACAATAGCATTTAAAATAATCACACTAGGTATAATTACTTAAGAAATTCACACTACCCTGGTGAAAAATCATATTTTTAGTAAATTATAAAAACACAAAAACACTAATTGCATCAATCCATAAATTAAATAGATGGGTGAATAAACATTATGGAGAAATTGAGATCATGTAAGCGCCAATGGATCATTTCTCAAAGGAAAAATCTGAAATTCCTACTTTAAAGAATTGGTCGACCCAATTCTATCTAACAAGAACAACCACCTGCTAACACACACACACACACAAAATAATGAGATCATGGAATGTATATACACACCTTAACAAAAACAATGGACACATATAATTAGTATGAATAAGACCAAAAGTCGTCCAATTAAATACAAGAGACTCACATATCATAATAGATCCTAAATTAGATGGTGAAAACCTAAATAGTGGATTTAGAAGCTTACCCGATCCAATGGATTCAAAGCCTTTCAAGTCCATCTTCCTCTCTCTTGGTGGTGGATGCCAAAACAAGGACCAATAGGTCCCAATACTTCATTCATGTATCCAATAGAAGGAAGAAACACAAAAACAGGTATTATCTTCAAACCATTATTTATGGAAAAAACAATATCGGTTGCCAAAAGTGAATCAAATCCCAATTTGATGAAGGAGGGCATTGTAAAAGGACATACCTCAAATAATCGGATCTAAATCATCAAGAATCTAGAAGGAATAATCTGTTGAAGGTGTGATCTTGTGACATCGGCTTTCGTCCATGGTTCATGTGTTCCTCTTGAAGGATGTGTCTATGATCTAGATGTGGGATGATTATCTCACGCTATGGGAAAGGGAACCAAGTATTTCAGCACTTGTGAAAAAATAAGGCACGAGAGAGGTGGAATGTGCACTACAAGCTGGGTGGGATAAGCCGGGGGAATTGGGGGTGTGGGAAAGTAGCACGAAGGTATATGGGGTGTAGGAATATAAGGTTTCATCATTTTTATATCATTATTATTATTCTAATAATTTTAATATTAATAAAATAATAATAATGATGATAATAATAATAATTTTATGAATATCATTTTAAATAATAATGATAATTATAGCATGTAAGTAATAATTATAATAATAATATTTTAAATAAAAAATATGTTATTAAGAAAATTAATTATAATAATATTTTATCTATACAATAATATAATTATAACATCATTAAAAAACTACATTGTTTTATTCTCGTAATATTTTATTATTTTAAGCAGCGGGTCACCATAGGGGCACCTGGGTTGACCGCATGATTATCGCCAATCATCTGGTGCTTGTGTAGCAGTCCAAAACCAATAAAAATTATTAGTTGTCAAAACATTTAGACAAACTCTCAAGCCACTCCAAGATGAGGTTACCCAAATCAAATAAATAATAAATTATAATAATAATTTCAAATTGTTGGGGTGTGATAATTCTCACCACCACCAAAATTTATACCCCTAGAATGTTACCAAGCCAACTATTATCAAAACTCAATTCCATGCCTAGGAAAACAAAAGGAAACCAAATCCCTCAGTGTGACCACTCCCATCACATTTCATACTTGACCAATTCAAGAAAAACCACTACTCAAGATTAAGAGGATAACACAAGAGAGTTCTCCCAACCACAAGAATTCATTAACATGGAAACCTCAAAACTTGAATAGACCTCCCATGGGGGGGGGGACACAGGAACTCCTAGAATGAACTCATTATCATCCTCTATAAAGGCCAAATCACACCCCCTATAAATTAGCTTAACACCTCCCATAAAAACTAAACAAAACCTTCCAAAAAACTAGGAACTAAAATGTTCGAAGCTCTAACACATCCCACTTCTTTAGTGACAAAGGAAGAATTCCAACTCCATGATTAAAACAATCATAGGGCACCCCAGCATGCCGAGAAACTAGAATGAACAAATCAACTACAAGAACCAAAACCCTCTACACAAGAATGAAAAATAATAGTGTCCAAATTGTGAAATATTCACTCCAGTAGACCTCTAATCACTAGGGGAAAACTCTTAGAAATGAACATTAATTAAGAAAGGACCCAAAAACACCGTCCATTAATATCATGAGACCAAACATCCCCCTAATGAAAATAGCTGAGACAAAACATAAAATCAGATAAGGTCCCTTTATTCACATTCCCAACACCCCTAAAGGATTTTGAAATATTTAAAAAAACCACACAAGGATAATATAAGGTTTCTTGGACTGTTGTAGAACTAGCTCGTCACACCACCACAAAAAGGATGATTTTACGCTGGTGACAATAATAGAAAAATAAATCATTTGATAATTTCATCCCAAAGAAAAAAAACATGATCCTTATAGAGGTTACCCAAAACCACAGTAACTCGTGACCATGCACAAGTTTCACCCCAAGACATGTGTCAGGGTCACTTATGGCTAAAACATCTCATGCATCATAGTTAAGCATTTGCATCCTCTGGTCTCAAACTCCTTCTTACTATTGGTTATTAAAATGACCACAATAGTGGTACATTTACTAAGGGATGAAACATAATGTATTAGAATGTCATAACTGGCCATACTAGTGTAACAAAAGATAAAGGCCCCATAATCGTATATTCAACACCGAAGAAGATAGATTCATAGAGATAAGTTCCTCCAAAATCCACTCCTCTCTATATTGGAAACCCTTACAAAATATGAACACCACCAACTACACCACAAACTCTAATAATGATAAGACATCACATATTTTGTAATCCAAAATTGGACTCTCAAATAAACATGAGATAGTGTGAACCATAACAACCACAGGAGTTCCCCATAGCCCAAAGAAACACATTATTCCACGAACCAGAAAACTACCTATTAATAACCTCAATTACCTCAGTAAATAGGCAACAAATGAAAAGAACAAGGAACTAGTCTTGACTCATTGAAAATCATAGGGGACTCTCTTGGTGGAACGTCTTGAATAACATGAAAAACGGAACTTGAAGCTAGAATCAATTGCGTAACACAATCAAAATAAATACCCTGAGCTCAAAACAACCGGCTTGGAAGGAAAAAAATCAACTAAAACCAAAAATACCATTTCAAAAATCCTATTTAATATTAATTTTCATCATCTACATATTTCCAAAACATATTTAAAATACTGGAACCCTCGTTTTAAATCAAATTTTGTTTCAAAAAAATAATTTCCCTATTCAAAACCACCACTTCCCTTTAAATTCTAAAAGCATGCCTATGGCATCATATGAATTTTCACAAGTGTGTTCATCCAATCCCTTTTATGTCATCTGTAGAAAATTTCTCCCATTCACTATCTATACATACTCATCCACATGTGACCCTCTATAATGAGTTTGAAGGTTAAATAACTTTTTTCATTATCAAATCCAAACAGATACAAAATTTTAAAAAAGAATAGCTCCTATTTAAAACCCCACTTTCCCCGTTTAAACCCATTTGAGGAAATAACTCCAGTCCAAAAAACATTTAACCTAAAATTTCCACTTTCAACAGTAATACACTCTACCATCAACTGAAATCAAAACAAAACCCAACCAACAACTGACTATCTGAATGAGGAACTAGTGTTTAGGACTAGCAAGAATACATGGTGGTGGGACATTTCATAGGTAAGGAATGACACTGATAGGTCCTTGAACCAGGAAAATGGACTCCACATGGGTCACCACCCCATGTGAGGCCAAAACATTACCCAATTCACATCCATTTTCATCCCCCAAACCAAAACAACCCATGAAAAATAAAACAAATTCCGGAATACTCATAATAAATCAAGGATTAGTGCGAGAAGGAGTTGTATATAGTCTTCCCCCACCACCCTCACAAGTCCTGAAAGTCCTAATATCTATTTAACAGACACCCCAAATAAGAAGGACCTTCTCAAATACAATTTTATCAAGAACCATACTAGGTTGACCCTAAACTGTTCACCAGAGCTAGTCTACAATAGGTCCTAAGATGTGTCCCCAATCCCCCATGGGATGGAAAATGATTCAGGCATCAAAACATACATGTGGATACAATTTAAACCCTAAATAAATAACTAGTACCAGGTAGATAATGTCCGAATAATCATAAATAACCCTCCAAGAAATCCTTAATGAATAAAAATCTATTCATTTAATAAATACAAGTAAATAGTATGGTACAAACTAAAACTAAAGTAAATTGAACTAAACTTCTACGAACTTGATCTCCATGTGAACACTTAGTCATCTTTGACCATAAGATCAAATTTTCACCCACACCATAAAAAGAACCAAAATAAACTGAGCAAAAAAACTGCACATACCTCCATGTGACATCATGGGTCACCACCCAACTCAGGACCAAAATCACTCTAAGAGTGATGTGAAATTGATAGAACCTAAAACTAAAAAGAGAGTGTCAGTGTGAGCACCAAAACATTTAGTAATAATCTAAAAATTAGCCAATTAATCCATGAATTTTCTTACCCAAAACAATCTAGGATAACCTTTTTTAAATAGAGTTCTAAAAAGGAAAGAGGGTATTCAAATTTCATTAAAAAAATAGTCTTTAAATTTTTAAAATACAACTCATTCCACACCTTTATTTTCAAAACAATATTACCATTTTGAAAGAAAAATCCAAAAACATAACCCAAGCAGTCAACCTAGCTGAGATGTAAATAGATAAATAATGTAGGGTAAAAATTGAATGAAAGAAACAACAGAAGTGGCCATGTTAATACAAAAAACAACCATGGGTGTTCCTAAACATCCCTAGAAGACACCATAACATACTTTATTCAAAACCACCTATTGACATATGGTGAAGCCCCTAGGTCTATAGCCAACTGGATTCCCTGACATGGCCTCACTAGTGTCACATCCTTCCTCGACTATTTACAACTCTAGGGTTACCAACACATCTAAATAGTTATATAAAGTAACCATCACCTATTCAACTAAACAATTCCTTATATCCTAGGGTGTATCGATACTATGTTTTTGGGAGGCCCTCACATGTGTGACTCACCTTACCTGTCTTCACCATACTGGACTACCCCAAATACGACACTATATACAATCACCCATAAAAAGATATCCACCTATAGAGGTGTCACATAAATATATATATATATATATATACTTATAACACATATTCAAATCATATCATCAAATGTTCCAACATTGACACTATAACATATAACCATTTAAAACATTTCACAAAACAATAGGGTTTACAAATGGGCACACAGTTTCCAAAACACAATACATTCAAAGAGTCAAAAAAAAATATTACAGTAGAGTTAGAAAGGAAAAATGGGCCTTTAACTTTACATTTCCAAAATTATTTCCCAGAAACATCACACAAATACCACTTTTACATTTTTAATGCCAAACAGTCCCTTTAGACACAAACAGATACCCAAAAAATTCATGTTTAACAAATGTGCCTTTTCCCTTCTCAAAACACACCATAATATTCCCGTAAAGGTCCTTAAAAACTCTAAAATGATGAAAATTATTAAAACAAACCAAAAAGACCCTCAATCCACAAGTTCACCAAAACACATAAAATAAGTTCCTAATATTCCATTGTCAAATATTTCATTTGGAACTAATTTAATGAACCACATGAAGAGGCTTACAATATTTAGAAAAACGTAAAACATTTATAAAATATAGATTTTCTATAGAATTAACAATTTAATGTACTATATTCACATAAGTTAACATCCATGTAGGCACCTAGTGTACCAATGGATGTTCTTTAAACCAATGGAATAATAAAAATATAAGAGACAATCAAAACCGATTTATGCAAAAACAAAAATTGGTTTAAAATCAAATCCAATCTTTCATACTATTTAATGGATAGAAAACATGTCCCCAGTAAACCATAATGAACCATTCTAATATTATTAACTTATCCAATAATACATGACATAACCAAATTACAAACCCAAAACCAAATTCATAGACCAACATTTACCGTCAAACCTCAATCATGATTACGAACTTCTTAGAAACTCTCAATTCCTTGTTGAAGAGAAATATGAATTAAAAGAATCATCATCGGTATCACAATATAGGATATTCACACAAACATATTGAATAAACATATTGTTAGTAAAATATAACAAAAAAATACCATAATCACATCAAGCCATAAATATAATAGAGGTGAGAATAACCTTTAAGAAGAAATTAAAAACATGAATGTTTTAATGGATAATTTCAGAAAGGAAAAATTGGAAACACCTATATCAACGAATTGAGAGAGGCAATGTTTTCTAACTCAAACCTCCACATTCTCACACACACAAACATACAAAAAATCACATTCTCTTGGAATGTATCACAACAACACAATAATAACATCCATCACCATAATCAGTGTGGTGAATACCAATGTAGATACAATTAAATATTAGGGACTCTCTAATCACAATAGACCCTAAATTAGATAGTGAAAAATTGAACACTGGGTCTACAAGATTACTCGAACCAATAGTGTCAAAGGGAATCGATTCCACCCTCCTCGCCATGGGAAGATAATTCTGGTACACAGATCAATGGGTCCCAAAACATCATTCTCATATCCTATTGAAGGGTGAAACAAAAAAAGGTATTATCTTCCAACAATAGGTTCAACCAAAATCATATTGGTTTATTAAATTAAACCTCATCCCCAAAGCTATGAAATATTACATTAGAGAAGTTATTGACTCATTGAATCAAACCTCATTTTTGGAGAATCCAAAATGAATAGACCATAGAATGAGGGGTTGTGTGCTACTGGGTCTTGGCCAGTGTTCGTGTGTGCTTAATTTTTATTGCAGCTAGTATCTTTCTAAGGGATGGTGAGATAGAACCATCAGAGAGGGAGAAAGGGAGGTCCAATCTTGTGAATGGTATAATGCCTTAGTGAGGTGGGTGGTGTACTTCAGGCCAAGTTGGAGAGGCCCAGGGGAAATAGGGGTGTGGGTGCGCGATGCGCAAGGAGTGTTGGGGGGGATACAAGTAAATTATTGTTCTTCATTTTTTATATTATTATTAAAATAAAATTAATAACGTTAATATTAAAAAAACATATTAATTATACTGATAATAAAAAAAATTATGCAAAACATTTAAAAAAAATATATTAATAATACTTAAGGAATAATTTTATTAATAACAATTTAAATGATAATAATAATAATAATAATTTTTAATAATAATAATATTATTACCTACACAATATTATTATTATTATTTATTTAAAAATTTTACTTTTTTTATTCTCATAAAATTCTATTTTTTAATTAGTAATCAACCATAGGGGAAACTGGGATGACCTTACAATTACATCTAACCTCACAGTCCCCATGAACTTGCCCAAAACCCATTAAAATTATTAAATGTTAATAATCTTATACCAGCACTCCACCAACAACATGAAGACAAAAATCGATGAAAAGAAAGAATAAAATATAATAAAAATTTTAATGGATGGGTGTCACATAGATGATCTTCTCAACCATTTATGAATGGCTAGTTGGTTTTCTATGATCAATCTACCATTTGGATATCACCATTTGGGGTTAAGGGAGGGTGTTATCCCATAGACTACCTTGTGGTGCAGGTATGTGAACTTCGATTTTTTAGTCACACCATTCAGAGTTATGAACATAATAACCATGTTCAGGGGACTTATGAACGTTAGGATCCGTGAATTCATAGATTTTCTCATCACCATGTTCATTGATGATATCTTGATCTTATTGAAGTCAAATAAAGAGAGTGTCGAGTATCTCAAAAACCTATTTCATGTTCTTCAACACCATTCAAAATATATGGAAATTTTTCCAACTATTCGTTCTAGACATGATAGGTTAATTTCCATGGTCATGTTCTATCATAGAAATGGGTGACAATACACCCTTCGATGGTTGAATCACTTTTTTCTTGGGATCCACCGAAGAACGTAGAAGAGGTTAATAGTTCTATTGCTCTTGTAGGATACTATCTAATGATTATACCCAATTTATCTCAAGTTATTATATCATTAGAAATTATTACCTTGAAATAAAATTATTTTTTAGAGTGATCACTTTTAGGAAGAATTGGTTTACCAAAAGGGTATGTTGTTTAGTCCTCCAATGCTCTAGTTTCATAAGGATAGGTTGATGAATGAGTTATTCCATGATTCTTCCAATATAGGATTCAGATGCATGATGGTGAAACAGAAGGAAAAAACTTTATATGTGTCTTGGATGTTATGTCCACGTGAGAATATCTATTCCACCCATGATCTATAGTTAACAGAAGTTGTGTTTGCTCTGAATTTGTGGCAGCATTACCTCATAGGGGAGTAGTTTATGGTCATCCCAGATCACAAATTCATGAGTTATATCTGCTATAACCAGGATCATAAAATTCAAAATGAAGGTTTATGGTGTTCCTTTAGGATTATGATTTTTAGATCTCTTACACCTCATGAAAGGGGAATTGATTGGCTGACGCTTTTAGTAGAATTTCATAGAAGGGTGTTTTATGGGAATCTGTGGATTCATAACGAAAAACAGATGAGGTGGTATCCTTGTACATAGATACAAGATTATATGGTGGTAGAGGTTGTACGTTAAATATTACATGTAGTCTTTAATGATGGTGTAGGTGGTGGAGTCTCAGTTGAGATACTCATAAGAAAAGGTTATGCATGATCATATTGGTCATAGTGATTATCCAAAGGGATGGTTAGAGGATGGTCAGAATTGAATGTTGTTTTTTGTAAGATAGTTTGATCTCGTATAAATGAGAAATTATCTTATTCATGAGGTCTATAGATCACAATTGCTGGTTCATCTTCGAGCTTCCAAAAAGTATGATAAATTTAAAATGGAGTTCTATGGCCTGGGGTGAAAATAATAGTGGTTGTGTTTGTGGAAATGGGTCTAGATTTATAGATGGTAAAGGTAGAGCATCGTTTTCCTTATGGGGTTTTGTATCTATTATTTGTTCCCAAGAGAAAATGGGATCATTTCTAGATAATTTTCATCACATGGTTACCTTGACATTTGGGAAATTTGAATGTTATTTTGGTGATAGTAGATAAATTTATAAAATCATCCCACTTATTAGTAGTTGAGGAATCTGGAGAATTTGATGTTTTGGATAAGAATCACGTGAATGAACTAGTGTGGTTTCATGGAGTTATGAGGTCCATTTTATTGGATAAGGATTCATGTTTTCCCTTGTGAGTTTGGAGGGGAGTGATGCATGCCTTTGGATCTTACTTATACCTCAACACTACTTTCCACCCACAGATAGATGGTTAGATTGAATAGACTATCCAGACATTGGAGGATATGTTGCAAGTATTCATATTAGAATTTGGTGGATCATGGGTATGTCACATTCCTATTGGTGTATTTTTCTTATAATAACTTCTATGAATCTTCCATTAGAATGTAACCATTTGAGTATTTCAATGGAAGACAGTTTTTTTCTCCATTGTGATCGTTAGAGATTTTGGAGACAATCGTTATTGGTCTGAATGTGTTGAAAATCATGACAGAAAAAATCCATCACATTTATGAGAGGACAAGAGAATCAAAATACTGATAGAATCCTTATACCAATCATAGTAGGAGGTCCTTAGAGTTCGAGGATGGGTACCAAGTGTTATTAATGGGTTTCCCATTACATGGGCAGTCTTGGTTTGGATGAGGGGTTAATAATTCTCTCATGTTTTTTGAACCTGTTAAATTTGTGGGGTGAGTTAGAAATGTGGAATGTATGTTTTCATTTCTACTATTATTAGAGAGGATCGATGATGTCCTTCCTGTCTCTCAAGATCATTGGTATCTTCATGGTGACTCTCATGTCATCAACTAAGGTGGTTGTATATCAAGGATGAAGCGATGCTTTAGGAGTGGATAGTGGAGATACAAAATATAAAAGATAAGGGAATGTGTTGAAAAATAATTTCATTGGTTCTTACAGTGTAGAGTCATGGTGGCATGAATGAGAGTACATGAAAGGGAGAAACCCAGATGAATCCCCAATACTTGGAGTTTTTTTTTGATTTTTTCATTTCTATGATTATCTTTGTGATTTTTTTGAACATTATTTTAATGTGGTTATGTGTTTTGCATAGTTTTTTTATGTGTGTGGTGTGATTTATTATAAATTCCTAACATGTTAATAGGGGAGGACCAGATTCTTAATAGAGATGCATTAATTATAGTGCGATTAAAATTGTGTGGGTGCGTCATTGCCTCCAAGAAAAATATTATCTTGGCATGGAATATTTATTTCCTTGGTTAATAAATTTGAGATGGTGAAGTTTTTGTGTTGTGTGGATGTGTAGTTCATTGGTTGTAGTGGTTGCTGGTTAGGGCAATGTAGAGGTTGATATGGTTGTGTTGTCATTGTGTGGTGATGTGGTTGTGTGATAGGAAACGATTTATAGTTTTTGTTTCATAGTGATGTTGTTCTATGAGATGTTTTTGGTAATTTTGATAAGAACATTTGGTTGTTAGAAATAATTGAGAAATGGTGAGATCCTTGATAGGTATCTCGTGCGGGATTTGTTTGGACCCCTTTCCTTTTAGGTTTAGTTTTGGATTCTTGAGGGTGAGAATCAATTTATGGGCATCTGATGTAATATCATGTGTCTTCATGGTATTTTGATTTGCATTTTTTGGTCATTAGAGGTTTTTGGAGGAGGCTCAGAGGGAGTCTGGAGAATTTCTATTGCTAAAGGTTGGATAAAGGCATATTACACATCCTGTAATTGGATTACATGATGTGAAATTTTTTTTACAGCATTTCTAGGATGTTTCACGATGTGTGAAAATTTTAAACTAAATGAGGAAAGGTTTCATAGTGTGAAATATATCATATTTAGTCCAAAGAAAATAAATTAAAGAGGTGAAATGTTCTTTTTAAGAAATCAAACCCCGAGTGTTACATGATATTAAAGGGTATTACATGTTGTTTAATGGCTCGATCATGTATAGTTTTAAAAATTATTTTTGGCCAAAATTATATTCAATCATGTGTGTTATATCACTCTTCTCACATTAAGAGAACCTAAGGTTCCTTGAGGTGTTATTCAAGCCCTTATTTATACATCATTGGCATGTTGATAAAGGTGGATGTTTTTTGGTGATCTATGGATGATCCATGGTGAGTTATCTTCTCTTTTTCACCCATTATCTTCTATTCATTTCATGGAGATTAGCTTCGATTACATTTCCTTGGTTTGGAGTGTGTGTTGGGTTGCAATTGATGGTATTAGGAAGTGGTGTAGGTTTATCTATAGTCCTTGTGGTGTGATTTTGGTTTTTGGGAGTTCATCATTTCCAAGAAATGTGCAATGAGTTGAAAATATTCTTTAAGGTAGGATTTTATTCATTTCTCTTTATTATGTAACATACAGTAGGGGTACTAATATTGTTTATCTTGGTATTTTGGTTTGTTCAGAATAATCTATTACAAATAAATTGGTTACATGAAATTTTATGGTAGAGGGGTGTGATTTATATGTTTTCATATTCTCCAATATGGTTGTGATATTGTGAATTGTATGGGATTCATGCCCAAATAAAAATTATGGTCATTTAGGGAAAAATTGGTGCTATATTTTTGTATTGTGAATTTTGTGATTATTATGATATCACCTTAAATAGAAATTGGTTAACTTATTATACATTTAAAATTAATTTTTTCCCTAGTATTTTGGTTTCTATGATAACACCCCTTAAATATTTTGGAATGTGATAAAACAACCATTGTAAATCTGTAAAAGGCTCTTGATGTGCATTTATTTGAGGACTTTCTTGTGGGATAATGATGTGTGGTTGGGTCATGTGGGGTTGATAGTCGGTTGGATGTGATTTTTGGGTGGAAAGCTGATAGTTTGTGGCTTTTTCCTTACAAATGATGATGAGATAGTTTGTGGGCCATGATATTGGTGTGGGGAGGTGACAGAATGATAAGCTATTTCTTAAATGTGGTTGTGTTTTCCAATATTTCTGAGTAGTGATGGAATAAATTGAATAATTTTATAAGAATGTTTGTAATGGAATGGGTTGGTTTTTAGTGGAACAGAAATGGTTAATGACAGATTAAATTATGGGTTGTCTGATAAAATGTGGTTGATGATAAATAATGAAAATAATGGGTGTTAAACATAGAGTAATCTTGATGTCACGTTACTTTATCATGGATCTTCACCTTCTTAAATATCTACTGCATTTATTACTAAATATATTTAAATGTTGTGGAAAATGTTTTGGTGTAGTGAGTTGGTTTGATTGGTTGTGAACCCATAGGTTTGTACTGAGTTTTTGATAGTATATATGTATATGTATATTCTTGTGATTTAAATATGAACCCACACATATTGTCGACTATATGTTGAACACCCAAATAGTCACACAAGGGGTGTGTTCCCAATATCTGTTAGGAAGTACATATAGCTCGGTACCCACACATTCCCAATTCCTCTTCTTATAGAGGTAGATATGGCACATGCTATGATGGTCAAAGTCTGGTGAATGCTTTAGATAGTGGTGGTGATGGCCTAGGTGTATTTCAGTTAGATTTTATAGCCCATGTGTTTATGGGAGAGGTTTTACATGTCTCATGTGTTTTCAATATGATATTTAGTTAGTGGCCCATGTATGTTAGGGTGAGATGTGATGTGGTAGTTCTTGTGTGGTAAAGAGACAAGGTTCTTGGAGGTGAGGTTTGTTATGATCATTCTTGTGGGGAGATGTGGTATCCATAAGGGATGAGAGTGCCATGCTGTATGAAGTGGTATGTCAGAGATGAATATGAGTGTGAAAGTAATAAATGGTACCCTTATAAATGCGATGATATTATATTATACTATATTACTTGTGTTATTTTGTGAGAATTCCTTTATGAGATTAGGTTTTGTTAGTATACATGTTTATGATCATGCTATTTTTGATAATTTCTCACAGAATCATTATTATGCTTCTTTCAAATGTGCATGAGAGAGATGAGTTTTTCACACTGAATAAACATGTATTCTCAGCCATCATATATAAACTTTCTTTTAGGATTCTAGGAATATTATGTAAACAATTCTAGACAATACTACTTCAAATCCTTGACTATTCTTGTGTCGCTGCATTAGCTTTGCTTTTGGGTATCTACATTGGAGAATATTATTTTTTCAAATCTATTATATATACAATGTGAGAATGGTTTTTATATACATATTTTAAGGTGTTTATTTGATTTGATTAATCTAATATCACGATCAAGCTAATATTCTCTATGGTAATGCCTCCCATATATTGTATTTTAATATCATTAGTGCTAGTTTCCAACTCGAGTCCTATTAGAGGTGGGACTCTCGGGTCATTGTATCTCTCTTCTCATTGTGGAATATTTGGAGGGAGGGTGTTATAACATTAGTGCCTCCTCACAATCTACATTTGAAACCCAACAGTCATCATCAAAATTCTCATTATAACATGTGTAAAGATTATTCATTCATTAATAGATAATTACTCTACTAAAATTAATGATATGTGAAATACACCGATTATGGGGGTAGATTCGTGAATCATATGAACCTACCATATATTAATTCAATATATCCTTTGGATAAAACAGTCTTCTAAATTCATTCAAGAGACATGCCAATAAACATTGCATGAGATTCAGTAATAAGAGAATTAAAATTTCTATATTATATTGAGAAATCAAAAACCATTGAACGCATATAGATCAAAAAAATACATATATTGTGCAATATTTCTTTTATAGATGATATATTCATGTTTAGAAATATGAATTTTCTCAGTTCTATTATTCATGCCTAGTAACCCAAACTTTCTTTTTTAGTAGTAGCATATTATTTATGAGAGGAATATTTTAGACACCTGAGGGAACGGGGAATCACACATATTATAAAAACAATAATCATATAAAAAATATAAAATAAAATCATTCATTTATATTAATATTTGGTTGTAATAAAATGTTGTGATGGGTTTTTTTTCACAAATCCCATTAAAACCAACAACCAACAACCAACAATGAAGATAATAAATCGATCTTTAGTGTATATAGACCCACATGAATTGATCTAAATATATTTAAAAATAACATGTTTTGTGTAAATTAAAAGAAAAAAATCATCCTATGTATACAAGAATTAAGAACCATTTCTTGCCTTACCACTACCCATGGATTAACTAGTGCAATACTGATTCCCTAATTTCACTAATGGAAAACATGAAAATTTATTCTATTAAAATGTTTTGAATTTAAAAATAAACTAGTCTTCCATTATTAATAACACACCACATATGTATTTTCTTCATCATAGGAATATATTTTTAGTAAAATAAAGAATCCCTTTCATAATAACAACATTAAACAATAATAAATTTTCATAATTTGGTGATATTAAATAACACCAATGTTGATTATGTTAAGATTAAAACAAAAAGACAAAAATAAATAAATGATTTAATGAAATGATCAAAATTAGTTTATAAAAATATTTAATAAAAAACAAGAAAAAACTCCCACATGTAGAGATTATGTTTTGAACTAGGCCCCCAGTGATTAAAAGGGTATTCGAGACCAATTATCTCTCTAGAATGTCATGAAATTCTAATTATCATACGCCAAGAGACGTAATAAATGATAAAAAAAATATGTTCTAAATGATATTTTAATGTTTATAGTCATTATATTAAATCATGAGGTAGGGTATTTTTTAGTTCATGTACATTTTATGAATAAATCCATCCTAAATAAAATTTCATTTTTCTACTTTAAAGGGTAATTATTCTTGCTACCATGTCTCATTGTTATAGATTCTTATATGATTGATTCTTCCTTTATAAATGAGCTATTCCATCTTAAAAAAATGGGAAAGTATTGTCTACCCTCTACTGATAATCCCATTTGAATATATGTTTAATCATCCGAATTATACTAATAATATAATTAGGATGTCTAATTAAATATTAAACATGCACCTAGATGTACAGAATAACACTACTGATGAGATTGATCTGACATTCAAAAGAGAGAAAATATACCCACATGTTGTTTATTTTTTCTTTATTTTGATATATAATAAGATAAATTTATTTAGTAATGAGTTTTTTTTAATAAAGGGGTTTGCAAATATCTCATTTTTACCTTTCTTCTAATGATACTAAGACGATTTTCAATATAAAAATAATTCTATGATGATAACTTTAATGAAATATAGACACGAATGTTAATTACATTGATGACTTTCCATATAATGCTACAATAAAAATTTATTATTTCCGAAAACCGTTGAAATTAGATTTAATCATATGTTGATGAAGCACTTCATGTTATACACAAATAATTAATACGAGATTCTAATGGAGAAATACGAATCTAAAATGAGTGCCCCATAAATATTGGAAATCAA